>OX422218.1:200456743-201746326 GCA_949130495.1 Sambucus nigra
ATAGTAGAATTTAAGAAGTCTTACAAAATTCATAATTGGGTGGAAATCAACTGTGCCCCCATCCCCATAAATGTCCATGGCATAGAAAGGAGGCACTGGATTCATACCTTCTTGATCACACAAGGGGGTTTGATATTTCCCCCAAACCCTCTTTTTCATAGGTTCTTCAAGTATTTCGATGTCATCCCTGCTCAATGTGCCCCATATGTGTGGAAAATTATAAACGGGGTTTATAGAATAAAAGAACTGTATATGACCAACTTGGGACTTGCTGAGCTCTGCTATTGCTATGTCTGGTCACGCACCAATGACGGTATTTTATACTTGAAGACGAGAAAAGTTGATAGTGTTTTAGTTGTGAATCAACCCGACTCTCATAAGGATTATTAGGTTCAGGGTTTTATTGCCATAAATTGACAACATCCTCCCCTACCTGAGGGTGAGAGGTACCGAAGAACTTGGATCTCTGACTTGGGGGAGGATCATATAGGTCGCTTTCTCTTTACTTCTGCTTACTTACTGAATCTTTTTTTTCTATTTACTTGCTCGCTGCTTCTATTTCTTGTGCTCTGGCTTATATTTTCTTCCTCTGTTTTGCAGCTCATGAAAAAAATAAGATCTTGACTTGAGCGAGGTGAACATTTATGATCTCCTCAAAGATTAGAGAGTACAAGAGAGACTTCCTGATGGCGAGCACCCTCGTTCTGCAACTTACCTGCTAGAGTATAAGAATACCACCAGTAGTTTATTGCTCAACTGGTTAATAAAGTCTTTGCCTTAGAGATTCCTAAAGTAGGGCCCTCTGAACCATTTGTGTTATAGGAAGAGGAAGAAGAATGAGAGGAATAAGAGGAGGAAAAAGAGGAAGAAGAAGAATAACATGAATAATAATAATAATAATAATGATGATAATAATAATAATAATAATAATAATAATAATAA
Organism: Sambucus nigra; assembly: GCA_949130495.1. NCBI lineage: Eukaryota > Viridiplantae > Streptophyta > Magnoliopsida > Dipsacales > Adoxaceae > Sambucus > Sambucus nigra. Next base: position 200,457,686 of record OX422218.1, read on the forward strand.
TAATAATAATAATAATAATAATAATAATAATAATAATAATAATAATAATAATAATAATAATAATAATAATAATAATAATAATAATAATAATAATAATAATAATAATAATAATAATAATAATAATAATAATAATAATAATAATAAGAAGAAGAAGAAGAAGAAGAAGAAGAAGAAGAAGAAGAAGAAGAAGAAGAAGAAGGCACCCCTGTAAAGATGAGAGTGCTTAATGTTGATGATGATAATTAGGGTATATTGTCTGATTGGATATAATCTTTAAAGAGAATAGAGGGGAATTCCTTAATGGCTAGTGGCTCTATCCCGAGAGCCAAGGGGGAGGATAAAGAAATGGAGAAAAAAAAAGAGAAGAAGAAGAAGAAGAAGAAGAAGAAGAAGAAGAAGAAGAAAGAGAGAGAGAGAGAGAGAGAGAGAGAGAGAGAGAGAGAGAGAGAGAGAGAGAGAGAGAGAGAGAGAGAAGAAGAAGAGAAGAAGGAAGAGGTCAAGAATAAGTTGTCCTTGAAGGCCCCAGCTATCCCTTTTTTTACTACGGATACTGAGGGGTCTTGTGTGGCCAACACTCCTATCCTTGCCCCTGACCTACTAAAGGGGGTCGTGCTCGTGGACAACCGCGAGCACTCCTCGTAACTTGGGTCGTCCCAACTAGCACTCAAGTGTGCCTAAGGACTTGCTCCTATGAGTTTTCTTTTTTTCTCTTGTTTTTTTTCTCTGTTTTCGTCTTCTTTATACTGATCTTTCTCATTCTATTCTGTGCAGTTTTTGGCCGACTTCACCACCCTTTTGGATGGTCATGTCGACCAATCCAAAAATAAGCAGGAGTTGAAGGATGCCCTGAAAAAGTTTGAAAAGGACTTAGTTTATGCTCGTGCTGCTCTGGAGCGAGAAAGGGAGAGATCAAAAAAGTCTTACGTTGATATTTAAGAGACCAATAACTTGATGGTTACCAAGAAGGGGAAGCTCACTCAAGATAATATGGGCCTAGTTGGTAAGGTTCAAAAGTTGGAGGAGGATCTCCCGAGCATGAAGGACAACAGATACACAAAAGTCTGGGATGTAGCCTATGATGATGTTGAGCTCCAGATCGCCTATACTAAAAATGTATCCTTTAAGATGGGATTAAGCTATGGGAGTAGAGGGAGTTCCCCCAGATTCTGAAATTTTCTAGCTTCACTCTCCTAGACCAAACCCTCTTGCTAAAGAGCGTCCAGTTTGTCAGCCTACCGACCACACTGCGAATGATTCTACTGAGGTCGGAACAGCTGCCTACTAAAAGAATAGGGTAGCTAGGAAAGGGAAGGCACCAAGCAGTTCTGAACAAATGAAGGAATAGGGTTAGATAGTTGTAGGACTTTTCCTTTTTTATTGTGCCTTATAAATTCTCTTCTTTAGTTTATACTGGCCTTTGGCCTCCCTTTGTTTAATCAATGAAAATGACTTTGCTTTTATTAATGTATTCTACTTTTTTAATTATGATGATATTCGTTGCATTTTTTATTTATTGTGTTGTATGTAGCCTATTGTCCAGGAGGACTACATCCACTTGCCTCAAAGTTGGGGAGGATTTTTGGGACTAGACATCAGCAACCAAGCTCGCAAAGCATTTATAAGCGAGGACTAAGCAATATAAGGACCAATCCAAGTTGGTCGCTAAGCTGAAGGATGATCTCCAAGTCATGAAGGAAAGCGGGTCTTCAGTATAAGAGGAAATCAATGGTTTGAGGTCCCAACTCTTAGAGAAAAAGGACGTGAGACAAGGTCATCCAAGTCTAGAATGATTCTATGAGGAAAGAGGTCATCGAGCTGAAAAAGCACATCCAAAGAGGATATGTCATTACAGCCAGACTCCAAAGAGACGTTACAAGTTTGAGACACTTATTCAGAATGGGCCCTCGAGAAGCATGGGAAGCATGGGTGGCTGATGGCCCTTAGAAAGATCAAGAACCCTAAAGAATCTGACATGTGGTATAAGTACCAGGTTGAGTGTGATGTTTATCGTCAACCTCCTTTCTCTAAGGGTGATAAATGGATCCCCATTTATTCCATTCATTCCCATCTCCTAAACCATTACCTTGAAGATGATGAGTAGGTGTTCGCTCATAATCCAGATGATGGTCGAAGAGCGTGCATGGCTTATTATCTTCCTCGCCATCCATAGCTGTTTTAGGTCCTTGTATGGTATTTAGTGTATTTTCTATTCTTATAATTGTATTATCCCATTTTTTTGTTAATATGTATAAAGTTTATTTATCAACTTGTTCCATAATTGGAGCATGTGGTGACTAAGTATGAGTTAATAATTGCCTTTGTATTTCAGATGCTACCCGAAAAGAGTTGAAGTTTACCAACCACTTAGGACTTTTACAGACCATGCAATATTTGTTGATGATTTTAGGATTCTAGTCGATTAAATAAATCAGTATTTAAAATTAATCATTTTGGGCTCTTAGCCGACAAAATGAATCAGGAGAATGTGTTAATCATTTTGGGTCCCTGCCGACTAAATGAGTTTGCTAACTTGTGTTCAAATATTCTACCAGTTCAATATGCTTTATTAGTATCATTCCATATGCCTTACCCTTTAGATCGTGTTGTCACACTCCCTTAGTCTTAGGTGAGATGATGGCGAGAATGTATTTGGTTGATGGGCCATCCTCCTGATCAGTCTTTTAGCAACCAACACAGTTGGTGACCAACCAAAGTTGGCTTTTTTTGCCTAAGGATCCCTTATTGGGATTTTTTTAGTTGCTGGAATAACTCATGATGTCTATTATGTTTGTGATAAAGACCTGAGGGTTGTAGCTATTGAAAATACTTTAATAAATTGTTACAATTATTGTGAACCCTGCTCGACACAATGAAATCCATTGATCGAAATAAGTTGAATAACTTATTGTAATCCTCGGGTGTTTTGTTATGCGCGAGGAAATTCTTTGGCCAAGATAAGCTGAGCAGCTTACTATAAGCAAAGGTAATCTATTCTTGTGGTTAAAGGATTTATCATTTAGAAAGGATGCATAATACTGAGATACATAAAAAAATTGAATCAACCAATATATAAGATCAAAATGTGAGGGCTAATAGGCCTTTATTCATTGAATAATAACTTGCAAGCGACATAAGTTTGAAATAAAAATTTGCATAAACTAAATGTGTTGATAAAAGATAAATAAGACTAAAGGTAAAACTTCTTGAGATTGCCTGTTCTCCATGCTCTTGGTATCTCCTTGCCCTCCAGCATTTCCAAGTGATATGCTCCTTGAAGATCGTCCCTAATTACCTTAAAAGGTCCTTCCCAGTTTGGTTCAAGCTTGTCGTCTGATTGTCTAACGGTACTACTCAGGACTTTCCTTAGGACATAGTCCCTCATTTAGAATTTCCTCGGATTGGATATTTTGCTATACTTCCTGGCCAGTTGCTATTGATAGGAAGCCAGCTTGATCATGGAATGTTCTCTTTGCTCATATACTAAGTCAAGTTCAGTGCATAGTGCATCGTTGTTCAGCCCTTGGTCGACCAAGTTGGTTCTTATAGTAGGGAGACCAGCTTTCAGCGGTATAATAGCTTCCATTCCATAAGCGAGTGTGAAGGGTGTCCCCCAATTGGTCTCCTAGGAGTAGTACGATAAGCACACAAAACATGGGGGAGCTCGTCCACCCAAGAACCCTTCGCTCTTTCCAACCTCTTTTTTAGGTCGTCGAGCATGGTTTTATTGGAAGCTTTTACCTGAACATTTCTTTAGGGATATTCCACTTAAGTGAAATGGTGGTTGATTCCATGGTCATCAAAGAAACCTTGAAAAAATATACTTTCAGACTGCGTGTCATTGTCGATGATGATAGTCCTTGGTACCCCAAAGCATGTTATGACGCTTTTCCAGATGAACCTAGTCATATTGGCATCACGAATATTTGCCAATGGTTTTACCTCTATTTATTTGGTGAAGTAGTCTATGTCAACCAGTAAATACTTGCAATTTCCAGGTGCAATATGCAGTGGTCCCGTGATATCTAGTCCCCATTCTGCGAACGACCAAGGACTTGTCAAGGATTTTTGGTCGTTGGCTGGCTAGTGGACCATAGGAGAGAATTTGTGGCATTTTTCACATCTGTCAATATAAGCACTTGCATCATTTTTTATATGAGGCCACTAGTGGCCTTCCTTGATTACTCTAAAGGCTAATGACCTCCCTCCTACGTGACTCCCACAAATACCATCCTGAAGTTCACTGAGAACTTTCTCGGTGTCGTATGGCTGGATGCACTGGAGGTAAGGGCCTATGAATGATCTCTTGTAGATATTTTCCCTTGGGGAGATGTAGAAACGGGGTGCTTTCAACCTTACTTGATGGGACAATCTGTTGTCATCAGGAAACATTTAACTCTATAGATAGGCAATGATAGGATCCATCCAACTAAGGGCCCTTTTTATGAGGAGGACTTGCTCGACGATCATCGTTTGGTCAATGCTTGGCTAGGTGAGGAACTCTATCTAGATAGTTCTTCTGATATTGGATTCCACTACTGAGCTTAAGGCTGCTAATGCATCAGCATAACTATTCTGCACCCAGGGAAACTATTGAATATTAACCCTCTCGAATCCTGCCATAACTCCTCTCACTACTATGAGGTAGGTTTCCATCATGTCATCTTTCGCATTGAAATCTCCACATACTTTCTTAGAGGCCAGTTTGGAATCACTAATTACGTTAAGGTGTATTGGCCCTATCATTTGGGCCTTGTGCAAACTAGCGACCAGTGCATCGTATTCAGCTTCGTTGTTGGAGGCTTTAAATCCTAACCTGATTCCTTATTCGATGATAGCGTCTTCTGGTGTGACGAGGAAGATTCCTACTCCTACCCCTTAGAATTTGAGGCTCTATTAACGTATAGGGTCCAGTACTTAGATTGTGCTTCCTCGTTTGTTGACTGCTCCATTTCCTGTTGGTCGATAGGCTGATCCCCCGTGAACTCGAGGATAAAGACAGCGAGGACTTGTCCCTTAATTATTATTTTTGGTTGAAAGTGGATACTAAACCTCCTGAGCTAGATCGGCCACTTCCAGAGTCATCTAGAGGTTGACTTTTTGAAGAACAATTTTAAGGGTATATGAAGTGATCAATGTTATTGAGTGAGCTTCGAAGTAGTGTTTCAACTTAATTGAGGTAACCATTAATGCATAGGGAAGTTTTTCTAGGGGCAAGTAGCGTTGTTCTGCATCCATAAGCGTCTTGCTGGCGTAATAAATGGGGTATTATCTGCCTTCCTTCTCATATACTAGAGTCAAGCTAATAGCATGGTCTGATACTGCAAGATAGAGATATAGTGGATCTCCATCATCGGGAATCACCAATAGGGGCGATTAGCTGAGGTAGAACTTGATCTCCTCCAAAGCTCTTGAGCAATCATCATTCCACATTAGGCCTTTATCTTTTTTTAAAAAGATAAAATAATGGTCGACAGCATTTTGAGGACTTGAAGATGAAGAAGTTGACTGCTGCAAGCATATCAATAAGCTTTTGAACATCTCGCAGCGTCCGTCGAGGCTGAACCTTAGCGATTGCATCAATATTTTTTGGATTGCCCTCAATTCCTCTTCTGCTAACTAAATAGCCCATAAATTTACCTGATAGGACACCGAATGAACACTTACTTGCGTTAATCTTCATCCAGTACTTCCTAAGGATCTAGAAGGTTGTGACTAAGTTTATGAGGTGGTCGTCTCTATTATTAATCTAACTAACATGTCATCGATGTAGATATCCATTATGTCTCTCGTATGCCGCTTGAACATCTTTGTGACCAACCTCTAAGAAGTTGCCCCTGCATTCTTTAGGCCAAACGACATGACCTTGTAATAGTATTTACCAATCGGGGTTATGAAGGGTATTTTATACTGTTCGGGTCGAGTAACAGAATTTCATGGTACCCTGAATAGGCATCCAAAAAACTCATCCTTTCATGTGATGTCGTAGCGTCAATCGGCTAACCAATCTTAAGTAGTGGGAAACTATCTTTGTGGTAGGCCCTCTTGAGGTTCGTGAAATCAATGCAGACCCTCTAACTGCCATTACTCTATCGTACATCCACTGGAATGGATAGCTATTTAGGAACTGAACTTCCCTAATGGATCTTGTATTTGAAGCTTCCCTACTTCGTTCTCCACCACTTTAGCCTTCTCGGGGGGGGGGGGGGGGGGTTGTTCAGTGTACTTTTGAGTGATCATATTGAAGGTTAGGTTAACATTCAGACAGTGGTAGACTATGTCGAGATCAATCCAGGCAAATCATATGGCTCCCAAGCAAAAACATCCAAATTGCTTCTCAAGAAGGCAATCAACTCTTCCTTTTCATGATCGATGAGTGTAGTTTCAATTAGAAACTTTATCTCTAATAAGTTGTCATCTGCCCCAACTTCCTCCAGGATTTCAACGACCCTATCAGTGGGGTAGGACCTGGTCTCCTCCACCCCTAGTTAGTCGTACCGTAGTTTCAATTTACAGGATGTATCCCCATCCTGGGTTTCCTCTGAAGCATTTTTTGGTTCCTTTTTCTTCTTCTTTTGGGGGCGAATGGTTGCGATAAATCGCTTCCTCGTAGTGGCTTGGTTGCCACGAATCTCGACCATGCCCTGGTCAGTGATACACTTCAGCTTCTGGTGGTAGGTAGATAGTACAGCTCTCGTGGCGTGTAGCCAGCCTATGTCCAGAAGAGCATGATATGGGGACTCTATGTCCACACCAAGAACTCAATCACCTTTGATATCTTGGCTGCCCTAATCGTTAACACTATCTTTCCCAGCAGCATCATAATCTTCCCCACAAAGCCGACCAATGGAATTGTGGCCTCATTGAGGTTTTCTAGATTGAGCTTTAGCTTATGGAACAACTCTAGGTACATCACCTTTGATATGCTTCCATGATCTACAGAAGCTTGTCGACTTCCCAATTTTAATCCTGAGGGTTATCATGAGTGCATCGTGATGTGAAGTCCTCACTCCTATCAAATCTTCTTCAATGAAGATAATGCGTTTGGTGTAGTCAACGTCCTCTATTTTCCAGTGCTTTCCATCTTGGCTTTTTGCAGGGTTAATCTAAAATGCCTCCATGATAGTAATGACCTTATTCAGCTCCATTCGAACAACGTTCCCTTGGATATGCTTTAAGTTGAGCACTCCATGGGTCAGTGTGAACTCCTGTCCCATGTCGTTATTAAGGACATTGTCTGGTTTCTAGTTGCCATTGGTTGTGACCTTATCAGCTTTCTTATTTATGTATTCATTGAGATGCCCATTTTGAGCCAACACTTCCAAGTGTGACTTTAGATCCTTGCAATTCTCAATCCTATGGTCGCCCTCCTTGTGGAATGCGCATCTTAGTGCATTGTTCCTCATCGTTGAGTCACCACCCATCTTCTTGGGCCACTTGACAAATGGTCGATCCTTGATCTTTCTCAAGATCTTGTAGATTGGTTCTTTGAAGATTGTGTTAATAGCCTGAAATTCCTTTGAAGGATCAGCCTTACTCCCATTCTTAGAGTCGTTCTTGCCCCTGTTCTTGTTCCCTTTCTTTAGTGTGTCACTTTTATTTCCTCCTTTGCTTACCTTTGCTCAAATGTTATCCCCTGCATTATATTGAACCACAACCTCAACCTTGGCATGTTTGTTAATACGGGACAAAAATTTTATCGATGGTACTGGCCTCTTTCTTTGTTCAGGACTGGTGCAACAAAGATGTGGTCCGCAGACCAATCTTGAAGGATGAAATAACGACCTGCTCCGAGTAGTCCTCTACTTCATTGAAGACCTCCCAGTACCACTTGTCATAATCACAAAGGCTTTTTTTAGCCTTGTCTACATCGTAAGCAGTGAATCCATCCTCTTGGGGTGGGAACTTCTAGTTATGAAGCGAGTAGTAAAAACTTCTATTAGGGCCTTAAAGCTCTTGACCGACTTGTGGGGAAGCTTTTTGGCTAGAAGGGAAAGTTTGACATATTAAGTCGTCGTTGTGGCTCTAGAGGGTCATTGCCTGCCTGTACTGTCGAATGTGGTCTATGGGATCCGTCTTCCCATCGTAAATCTTAAACCTGGGAATGGTAAACTTTATTGAGGGTTCCTCTTCTTCAATCGCCCTTGAAAAGCTGGATTTCATCAGAGTGTTAAGAGCTCTTCTGGCTAGCTCCCTGGTAGACATGGCTCCTCGATGGGTTGGATGTTGGTCCATCTCTTTATGGACCAAAATTCTGATGTTCTCAACCTGACGATCATTGTTTCTGCGGCGCCTCTCTAATCTACCATGTATTGATTGATCACGCTCTAACCTGCCATATTAAGATCTATCTTGGTCATGCTTGGATCTCCTCCCTCGACTGCGAGTATTGCTCACCCGAGGACTAGGAGTCATATCACAACTCTTCCTGGTATCTCTAAGGAGATCTTTTCCATCATTTCAAGTCATCTTTGCAAGCGAGCATTTTCTTCCACCTGGAGGTGTGTGGCCTCTTGTTATGGAAGCCTATCTTCGTAAGTGACGGCCAACCTAGAGATCAGGGTAGACCTAGTCCCTGAATTTCTTCAGAAGGCTACTTTTCTTGGTGAAATCTAGGATTTGGTTACTGGTGAATCTCTGACCTTACCCTAGGAGGGACTGGGTCATTCGGTACATCGCCAACCTGAGGAATGTTGTTGTTATGGTGAGACATCATGGGATTTCTGTTGATGAATACTTTTGTAGGAAAAATAATCGTTTCTTATAGACGACACCAATTGTGAGTGCAAGAACTAGCACAATAAATGATCAAGAAAGTAATATCAAGAGGAAAGAAATTAAACACACACAACAACAGATTTACATGATTCGACAACTTGTCTACGTCCACGAAGAAGTTACTATGTTCTTATTAGCGTCTCTCAATGCTCGAGGTTACATCCCATTGCCCTGGGCCAGGATTTACAATTTATAGATGTGAAAAATAAGAGATTGAGTAGTACAAGTAACTCAATTAGCTCGTGGATAGCTCATGGTGTCCCTAAATATTTCCTCCGAGATTATTTGTAATCGATTTGAGTATATCCTTATTTTATTTAAGTTCATGGTTAAATACACGAGTCTTTGATAAATAATTATTTTGGACCGGACAGTCCACTGTCCATGCTGGGCTGGTCGGCTACTCTCTTGGGTTTAAAATAAATGAGCCCCCACAATAAAATTGAGTAACCCGTTTAATCACAACTTGTTTATAATCGGTGCAATGTTTGATTTAGGTAACTTGTTTAATTTAACTTTAAAATTGAATTTTTAAAAATAGTTGGTTTGTTTGTTTTTCACCCTTTTCCATATTATAACCCTACAACCAACAACACACTTTCTCATAAAGGGACCCATAGGAGAGTTCCACCACTTCATGCCTTAAATTGGAGGTAAACATTCCGCGAGACCAAATTTGGAGATCCACCAAATTTTAAGTTCTCTCCAAGTCAACATTCCAACCACAAAAATAAAGATTACTATTCAAAATACAAATAAATAATTAGGTTAGAAATTCTAAAAAAAACATTTGAAAAAACCAAAAACTTAATACCGGAGACCATTTTTGCTAAGTTTACACTTTTCTAATGCTATACATTAAAAAAAACAAAGGAGGATATTATAATCCATGTCCCTCAAATAAAAATTCAAATCCATCTTGCTTTAAAGCATAAATGTCATCTTCATACAATTTTTTTCTCTTCATACTTCATTTCAAACCCCACTGCTATAGATCTACAAAAAAGTCATTTGAAGTGTTTTGACATGCCATGATGCTTTGCGGCGATGAGGAAGCCACCGCAAAAAGATGATTTTGGCACTGGCAAAGACTACGAATGATCTCTCCGTCGATGGTGACACCGAAAATGGTCTCCAAATGTGGGTTTTATGTTTTTTACCAAGTTTTTTGAGGTGCGTAAACAAGTGTTTGTTATACCTAGTACTTTTATTACTAATTTATTTCCTTGTGCTTTATATTATTAATTTAATTGGGGAAGTTAAATTGAATTTTAGAAAATATCAATTAGAGGGATAAAGGATTAATATTTATTATAATTATTATTTACCTGTATATGATAAGTAAATAGTTATGTAATTTATTATATGTTGTGTATAAGTGATAGCCACGATTTATTGTTATATGTCGATAGAGTGTTACATCGTCGGATCGATATAAATTATGGGCAACACGTGCAATACTCTCGTGTCGGGCCCAGTTAATGAGATGTTAGCGTGTTTGTAGTTGGGTGACTCGGATGACCTTTTCAAGTGAACCGATGATCCAGGTTGGATTGAAATAGTCCAGAATAGGTACTCAAGTTTTATGTTTGGGTTCCGGGGGCTTTTTAGATATAAAAGGACCCGTATAAGGGCAAGAAGGTCATTTTATACTTAGGGATAATAAGACAAATGTGATTAGGTTAATTAAGAGGATGCTTAAGAGGTTGAGAAGGTGGATGGTAGTCCACCTTTCATATTCTACATAAGAGAATGAAGGAGAGAGCCTTAGAGAAGAGAAAAAGAAGAAGAAAGAAGAGGAAACTAGAAGAGGAGAAGAGAGAAAACTTAATCTGCCATCAAATTCGTAGAAGACTTTGAATTTTTAATCTAATGAACCAAGTAGTTACTTACTTCACAATGCAATTTGATTGTAGTTAATTGCTTTCTTAGTTTAAAATAGAAATTGGAGATTTAGAGCATGAAAAATTGAAACTTAATTAATTGATGAAGAAACCTATATCTTAAGGGATTAAGTATCTTAAGGGGATAATTAATTAAGACTGATTACACTTGTAATTAGAAATAAAATTAAGGTATTTAAAGAACGAATATGTAGAACTTATATGGGAAGATTGAATCTTTAAAGATCAATTAGATAGAGGATTGTGATCTTGAATTTATAGGGGTTAACATGTGAGGATTAAATATACGTGGATGGAATCGTGTTTCCTTAATTATATTAGGGTTACAGTTCTTTAAATTTTGGTAAGATGAATCCTAGAGACGAAATTGAATTTTTGGGGATGAATCCCGTTTAGGAAAAATGCTTCAGATTTGGGTTTCTTTCATCTCGTTCAAACCTCATTTGAACAAGATATGGTTTTCTCTGAATGACCCGTGGTTTTGGGTCAAGTTTGGATAGTGGATATGTTCCAGGTATTTTTACAAAATAAAACAAGTATGTATGAGGTTATCCAAGTGAATGGATATTTAATTAAAAATAGTTTTGTGTCGCTATTAATTATTTGGGAATTTAATAATTAACTTGGATGCTCAGGTAAGGGACTAGTCAAATAATTAATCGCCAATTTGGTTCGAACATAGGATTGGGTGAAATGTGCGTAGTGGGAGATGTGTATAAGTTCGGTACCTATTGTGTGAATGATTTTTGTTTTATGTAAACATACCTACTCCGGATTGCTATCGTTAGAGGTTACGCGTAGTGGGCAGTCCATCGTGACATTGACCAGACGGTGTTAGGTTGATTTTCCAGGGCATAATACTGTTGCATGGCCTTTATCCATGCATGAGAATTGGTGTTGATTTCCAGTCTAGTTGGGCGTGATGTGGTATGGTTGCAACGCACGAATGTATGTCTATGATCTCCTTCGTTGTATGTGTATTCATTTGGGATCGATGGTGAGATTCCAACCCAGTGGCTAGGTGTGAGGCATGATTCCTTGAGCCGGATAGCACACGAGGAATGTATCCGTAAGATCCAAGCTCAGAGGATACAATTATATGAACATAATGAGTGATATATATATATATATATATATATATATATATATATATATATATATATATGTGTGTGTGTGTGTGTGTGTGTGTGTGTGTGTGTGTGTGTGTGTGTGTGTGTGATATAGTGAATATATCTATTTATAGAACGAATGTAGTTATGTTATGTTTATGGAGTGAATAATTATTTACAACAAGTGTGTCGCTATAATATTATTTATGAACGAGTACCTAGTGAAGGTAGTTATACTCATCTAATAGAGAGTATTAGCGGGATTGAGCTTAAATAGTAGTTATATGTCCTAATTAGATAGGGTAGTTTAATTAGGATAATAAATGAACACAATAGATGCGCATTGTAGTTGAGAGGTGAAGCTTCATCTAATGTGAGTGGGATCGGTTAATATTGAAAGTAGTACACTACCATTTTAATCGATTTAAAATAATTATCTACTTGCAAAATATTTTTTACTCTTCAGGCTTTAACTAGTAGGATTTTGTTTTTCCCTATTTTCTTTTTACATCCCAAATGTGAAGCAACTGTAGCTGGGACCGTAGGGATAGATCCATTATTTCCATGCAGTAGTTGTGGATGCTACATCTTAGCTTAGATGCCTCAGTCTATTTTATCTAGATAGGATCAGTCATTTCAGTTTTCATTTTGGGCGTGTTGCCCATAGAGGGGTAGGCTTTTATATTACTGTTAGATATTTGAATTTTCATACTCAGTTTACTCATTTAGTTACTCCGTGGATGCTTTATTCGTTTCACTCTTATTATTTTACATATGCATGAGGATTATTCTATTCATAGTGTTGTATGGTTTGATTCATATTATTTATATTGTATTGTTATTGCGATAATGATGCTGAGAATGAACCATACCGAGATTCTTATTTTATTTTAATAGAGGATTGGCCACTCGATATTAAAATAAGCGGGTTATCATAGTTGGTATCAGAGCATCAAGTTCTAGTATCCTTAGATATTGTGCAAAATTGCTACATTGTCTGCGTTGCATTTATTTGATGTAGAGCCCTATATTTAGGACTGTTGTTTCATATTGTGCATTTACATTCTTCTGATATTATTTATGATTGAAGTGAACCTCATACAATTTCATTTGGTTTTAGATGCCAAACAACATAAGAGGAATACCAGCATGTTCCGTTAGGAGGGACGGAGAGGAGGAGGCTCAGTCGGAGTTGCAGGCCACTTAGGGGATAGTGATCGCAACATAGGTCGCCCCTATTATTGCTCAAGAAATTAATGCCGCAATGACTGTCATGGCATAACATTTTCCTTAAGCATAGTCACAGCAGCTAGTGGCATTAGCACAGGTTCACGTATTGTCGTCTGTTTGCGAGAGAGTTAGAGAGGCCTTCCAAAAGGGTCATCCACCAGAGTTCTAGGGGAGTGCGGATATGGTTATAGCTAGCCAATAGAAGAAAGATATTTAGAGACATTTGCTCATGGTCGAGTACATCGACACTCAAAAGCAGATACTGGCTAATTTTAAGCTAGTGGGAATAGAACTTCAGTGGTGGGAGTCAGTCACAACAATAGAGGAGAGAGTCATTATGACTATGCAAGAGTTATAGGTACGGTTCGATCGCAAGTTCTTTTTGTCAGCATTTCAGATAAAGATGAGGAGGGGGTTTCTAGACCTTTCGCCAGAGGGCCAGATTGTGGTCGAATACGAGGAAGAGTTCACACCCTTGGCTAACTTTGTGCCAGACAAGGTGAAAACTGAGGAGAATAGGGTCCTTAAGTTTATTGATGGGCTTACTTGGAGGATTTTCCAGTATTTAGTAGGGAACTCGACGTTGCGAACTTACACTGAGGTCATCAACGTCGCATTGCTATATTATCAAGATCATCACTTCCATCTGAGGGGAGCGAAGAGGATCGAAGAGTTTAGCCATCAGGGCAAGACCGGGGGTAGGGGTGCCAGCAGGACATCGTAACAGTATAAAAGTTAGTATGAGAGGGGTTCCTAGTAGGGAGACTCTTTTAAGAGATTCAGTACGGGTAATGGAAACTTCATGGAGGGCCAACAAGGGTAGGGGAATCAGACCAGTGACTAGAATGTCCGAGGATATTAGGGCCAGAGACCGACATAACCTCGTTAAAGACAGCAGGGTCAGGGGTGACCAAAATTTACTATGATATGCTTCGTGTGTGGGGAGCAGGGCATTTAAGGAATGTGTATCACCTTCGAGGACCGATTTTACTGTTAGCACCACAAGCGATTAAGGTTATGTAATCTATCCATGGGCACATGGGGTGGATTTTGTTTGACACGGGAGTGTCACACTCATTTGTCATCACTAGATTTATACGTGCAACAGTTTTATTAGATTTAGCCATAGATGTTATCATGACTTTAGATTCATCGTTGGGTGGTCAGACTCCCATTCATTCCATCTGTAAATGGGTTAGGTGTGAACATGGGGAGGTTGTGTTTAATAGCGAATATGATCGTGTTATACTTGAATGAGTATGATGTCATTTTAGGTATGGATTAGTTATTGATGTATAGAGACATGGTGGGTTGTTATAGTAGGACTATCGTGTTTACTATACCAGGGTAGGAGGAGATTTTTGAGGGTATAGTTATCTTATTGGATTTGATCCCTGTTATTAGGGATTATGTTAATGTGTTTCAGAAGATATCAGGATTACCACCATGTCAGGAGATTGAGTTTGTGATCGACTTAGCGTCGAGGACTAAGCCGATAGTGTGAGCATCATATCACATGGCTCCTTTAGAGATGTGGGAGTTGAGGGATTAAATTTAACAATTATTAGGATAGTGTTTAATCCGCATGAGTACTTCACCTTGGGGGTGCCCCATTTCTGTTTGTAAAGAAGAAGAATGGGTTGTTACGGTTGTGTATAGATTAACAAGCGTTGAACAAGGTCATAATTCGGAATAAGCATCCACTGCCACATATCGATGACTTATTCAATCAGCTGAGAGGAACGATCTACTTCTCTAAGATTAATTCGAGGTCGGAGTACCATTAGTTAAGTATTAGGTATGTCGTTTGGGATAACCAATGAGCCAACAGTTTTCATGGATCTCATGAACAGGCTATTCAGAGACTTCTTGGATCAGTTTATCATGATGTTTATAGACGACATCTTGATTTATTCTTGGATAGAGGGAGAGCATGAAAAGCCTTTGTGTAGGGTACTTCAGTCTTTGCGGGACCAGTAGTTGTATTCTAAGTTTGAGAAATATGGATTCTGGTTATATGAGGTACATTTCTTGGGTCACATTATCTCTGAGATATTTATTTTAATCCGATTAAGGTGTCAACGATAAGGGAATAGGGCCATCCCATGATGTTGATAGAGATGCCCAATCTTCTGGGGTTAGCAGGGTACTACCATTGGTTCATTAGTGAATTTTTAAAGATTGTGAGTCCCTTAATGAATTCGACTTCTAAGGGAGCGCCTTTTGTATAGGATAGTCATTGTCAGTTAGCTTTCGATAAGCTAAAGGAAAATTTTACTTCAGTGCCAATTTTTGCATTGCCTAGGATAGGAGTGGAGTACTTCATTTTTATCGATGCATACTTACATGGACTTGGGATACTTCTACAGTAGGAGGAATGGGACATAACTTATGTATCTCTCAAGCCTAATCCCCATCAGAAGAACTATCCTATTCATGAGTTAGAATTAGCCGCAGTCGTATTTTCATTGAGGATTTGGAGGCACTATCTTTTAGGGAAGAAGTTTTGATTATTCAAGGACCACAAGTCACTTCAGTGTCTTTTCACGTAGAAGGGGCTAAATATAAGGCAACATAGGTGGCTTGAGTTCGTGAAGGATTATCTTTTTCACAACCAGTATCATTCGAGGAAGGTTAATGTAGTGGAAAATATGTTGAGCTGTATATTAGAAGGGCAGTTAGAAGCAGTGTGGAAGGCAAAGTAGGCATAACTTTATAAGGAGGATGAGGTAATCTGGGCGTATTTAGCAGTGATGGCCATCACACCCGAGATCATCTTGAGGTTTGTAAAGGCATGGGCAGGGGATCCATTTGATCAGGAGGGTATTTAGTAGTTATTACTAGGTGGAGTGGAGTTTTACTCAGTCGGTTTTGAGGGTGGCTTATGCTTTAATGAGAGGTTGATAGTCTGAGGTGATGAGGATCTATGGCATGTAATTATACATGAAGCGCATGGGTCACTATTTTTGGTACATTCCAAAGGGGATAAGATGTTTCAGGTTATGAGGCAATAATATTGGTGGGCCAGCATAAAGTGAGACAACAAGAGTTTGTCTCTAAGCGCACCACTTTTCAGATGGTGAAGGTTGATCATCACAGACCAGCCGAGGTTCTATAGCCATTTGAGATTTTGATGTGGAAGTGGGAGAGTATTTTGATGGACTTCATTACCAGGTTACCTACATCACACTGAAGTCATGATTTCATCTGGATCATTGTGTATCGGTTGATTAAGGTAGCCCATTTCTTGCCAGTACATGTGGACTACATGATGAGGCAGTATGCACAGTTATTCATAGACGGGATTATGAGATTGCACGGGGTGCCTCTCGACATTATTTTGGATCAGGTTAAGAACTTTGCATCCCAATTGTGACAGAGTTTTCAGGAGGTGGTAGGGATATAGTTGCATTTGAGAACAGCTTACCACCCTCAAAACGATGAGCAGATAGAGAGGGTAAATCGGATGATGGAGCATATGTTAAATATATGTATTTTAAGATTTAAGGGTAGTTGGGGGAAGTATTTGCCTTGGGTAGAGTTTGCGTATAATAACTCGTACCAGTTCACTATTGGCGTGGCATCGTTTGAGGCTTTGTACAGGAGAACTTGTCGTTCTCCCTCTTGTTGGTTAGAGGTGGGGAACAACAAGCTACTCAGGCCGAATTTGATTCAGGAGACATCAATAAAGATCGATTTAATTAGGAGCCGCATTCGGGTATCTCGGGACAGAAAGAAGAGTTAGGTCGATGATAATCAAATATGTGAAGAGTTTGATGTGGGTGATCAGGTATTACTGTGGGTATCTCCCGTAAAAGGAGTGATGCGGTTCGGCAAGAAAGTGAAGTTTGCACTGAGGTTTGTGGGGCCTTTTCTCATTATCGAGAGGTTGGGTTGGCTGCATATAGGCTTTCCTTACCAGAGCATATGCAACAGATTCATGACGTGTTCCGTGTGTCGTCGATAAATAGGTATCTCAGGAGAAATGTGACTCACTGGCACATACCTTTATGGGAGATGAACTTACAATTAGATATCTCATATGAGGAGAGACTTATTTACATTTGGACCGTAGCGAGCATAAGCTTCAGTCAAAGGTGGTACCGTTAGTGCATGTGCAGTATTGACACCATAATATTGCCGAGCCGATGTGGTAGCGGGAGGATGACATGTGGCAAAAGTATTCAGAGATATTCATGGAAGGTGTGTTCGAATTTTAGGGACGGAATTCCCTTATTAGGTGCAGAGAATATAATACCTCGTACTTTATTACTAATTTAATTGGGGAAGTTAAAGGGATTTTTAGTCAATATTAATTAGCGAGATAAAGGATTAATATTTATTATAATTATTATTTACTTGTGTGTGATAAGTTAATAGTTATGTGATTTATTATATATCGTGTATGAATGATAATGACGATTTATTGTTATATGTCGATAGAGTGCTACGTCGGCAGATCGGTATAAATTATAGGTGACAGTGGGGTATGCCTGTATCGGGCTCGGTTAATGAGTTATTAGCGTATTTAGAGTTAGGTGACTCGAATTACCTTTTTGAGTGCACTGGTGATCCGGGAAGCGTCGAAATAGTTCAGAATAGGTACCCATGTGTTATATTTGGGTTTCGGGAGATTTTTGGACAGAAAAGGATCCGTATAAGGAGGGTCATTTTATACTTAGGGCTGTGATGAAAAATGGGATTAGGTTAATTAAGAGGATACTTAAGAGGTTGGGAAGGTGGATGGCAACCCACCTTTCTTATTCTACACAAGAGATTGTGCGAGAGAGAGCCCTAGAAAAAAGAAAAAAAAAAGAAGAGGAAACTTGGAGAGGGGAAAAAAGAGGACTCAACCATCATCAAATTCGTAAAAGACTTAGGATTTTTAATCCAACGAGGAAAGTAGTTACTTTCTTCTTATCGCAATTTTATTGTACTTAATTACTTTCTTGGTTTAAAATAAAAATTGGAGATTTAGAGCATGAAAGATTGAAACTTGATTAATTGATGAAGAAACCTAAATGTTAAGGGATTAAGGATCTTAAACGGATCATTAATTGAGATTGATTATGCTTGTATTAGAAATAAAATTCTGTAATTTAAAGAACGAATATGTAAAACTTAGATGGAAAGATTGAATTTCCAAAGATCAATAAGAGAAAGGGTTAAGATCTTGAATTTATGGGGGTTTCAATGTGAGGATTGAATACACAAGGATGGAATCGTGTTTTCTTTATTATATTATGGTTGTGGTTAGGAAAAATGCTTTAGATCTGGGATTCTGTAATCTCGTTCAAACTCCGCCCAAACCTTTATCAAACGAGATATGGTTTTCATTCGAATGAGATGGAATTTCGTTCGAACGACCCATGGGTTTGGGTTAAGTTTGGATCGTGGAAATGTTTCGAGGAGTTTAATGAACTCAAGCAAGTACGTGGGAGGTTATCCAAATGAGCGAATATTTAATAAAAAAATACTTTTGTGTCACAATTCATTATTTGGGAATTTAATATTTAACTAAGGTGCTCAGGTAAGGGACTAGTTAAATAATTAATCGAGAAGTTGGTTCGAACTTGGGATTAGGTGGATTGTGCACAGTGGGAGAGGT
Organism: Sambucus nigra; assembly: GCA_949130495.1. Classification (NCBI taxonomy): domain Eukaryota; kingdom Viridiplantae; phylum Streptophyta; class Magnoliopsida; order Dipsacales; family Adoxaceae; genus Sambucus; species Sambucus nigra. Next base: position 200,476,312 of record OX422218.1, read on the forward strand.
GTACGAGTTCGGTACCTATCATGTATACAATTAGAGTGACGTGTGTGTGTGTGTATATGTGTGTGTATGTGTGTGTGTGTGTGTGTGTATATATATATATGTGTGTGTGTGTGTGTGTGTGTGTGTGTGTGTGTGTGTGTGTGTGTGTGTGTCTGCATGCTACTTGTTTTATTTAAACATACCTACTCATGAATGGTATCGTAGGGATTGCGCATAGTGGGCAGTCCACCCTGGCATTAACCAGCAAGTGTTGGGTTGATTCCCCAGGTCATAGTACTATTGAATGGACACTATCCATACGTGAGGATAGTTGTTGGTTTCGAGTCCAGTTAAGCGTGATGTGGTATGGTTGTGACCCACAGATGTATGTCTATGACTGCCTCAGTCGTATGTGTATTTATTGGGGATCGGGTGTGAGATTTCGACCCTGTGGCTCGGTGTGAGGCATGATGCCTAGAGCTGGATATCAAACGAGAAATGTATCCGTGAGGTCCAAGCTCTAGGGATACAGTTATAAGTATATAACGAGTGATATATATATATATATATATATATATATATATATATATATATATATATATATATATATATATGATTATTTATCTTAGTAATCTGTGTGTGTGTGTGTGTGTGTGTGTGTGTGTTTTCTACTTTTAAACTCCATATTCTCCCACGGCTCAAGCATCTCTCTCTAAGCCTCACACATGAACTCTCTCTCATAAACAACCATGATATTTTGGATTTTGCCAGTTTTTTTCTGATGTATTTGGTTATATTTTGCAAATTTGACGATTTTGGTATGAGTTAGTTGGTAATATATGCTCTCTCTCACCGATATTCATACTAACCTCATTGGGTTTTTTTGAACATAGACCACAATTCGCAGGTATAACCTCTACTAAGTTTTGGTGTGAACTTTTTAAGATTTGGTTCGGTTTGAGTTTTGAGTTGGGTGTTGCATGTTTACTCATTGTTGGGTGTTTAATTTTGGTCTATCTGTTGAGAAGATACTTGGGCTTCAAAAATCTGAGTTTGGATATAGATTTTAATTTTGAATATTTAGCACTTTTTTTGGTTCGGATCTCTAAGGTAGTCTCTTCCCCATCCTAACCCCCAAATCGAAAACAACTCACCACTATCATTCTCCATTTTCTTCCTCTTTAAATTTCTGGCATTTTTTCAAATTTCGTGTATAATATTGGTGATGCTCATCTTAAACCCCAAAATGCTTTATAACTAAATGAGTTTTTTATTTATTGTACTGCTTTGCAATTATTTTATTATGTTTACCAATGTTTTTCACTGTGAGTTTCGTTCTTTTTTTATGTTGAGTATGTTTTGACTCAGATTTATTTTTTAGTTATTTTTTTCGTTACGGGCGCTGATTTCAATTGATGATATTTATGCAAGGCTTATTTTTTTATGTTAAGTGGTTCATATCGAATATTTCACTTTATACCCTTTTAACTTATGCATTTTACCCCCCCCCCCCGGGTACCTTAATGCCTATAATTATGCTCATTAATCAAACAACCTTTGTTTTATATGATAACATGTTATTTGAGATATTATTGAGCTTTTATAGGTGTTACGGTTCATAGTGTGAAGTTTCGTTGCGTTTCGATAAAGTTCCGTAGAAGTTCGCACGTTCAGGGATAATTCAGTAATTTCACGCTTTGGTATTTTTGACCAAAGTCTTCACAAAAGTTGTAGCTCTCGGGTTAAGCTTCTTGTGGTCACAAATGGTGCTCGAATCGGAGTCCGAACGAAGAAAACACGGGCCTTTTATCGAGGAAGAAATGTAAGAAATTCATTTAAAACCAACAATTCAATAAATGATATCTATGTCCTGGCATCTAAAATTGCAGCAAACATCCATGGCGATTTGTGTTTAGCTCGAGTTTGTGCTCGGGTTTTGGTTTCGTTTGAAATTGGAGACTTGGGTCCGAAATTGGAATATGGGTCGTGTGTGGATATAGTTATGGGTCAGTTGGCTCAGGTTCTCGAGATCTTCGAGTACCCATTTTGGCATTTCCAAGCTTTGGCCATTAATGGTGGTTTTTGGCTTTTCACGAAATGGGTCTTGGTCTCCCTCATTTTGGCTCGGGTTGGAAGATCACAATTGGACGATTGGTGGCTTGGGTTTTGATATGGTGGTCTCGGACATCTATGGCAGTTATGGGTCTGGGCCATCCCGAAATGGTTCTTGTGCGACTATGGCCATAAACGTACCAGCCAAGTTCTTTGGTTGTGGGTTGCTATTGCTACGATTTCATGGGGAGGGCTTCCAGAGTCGGTCGACCGGTTGACACCACGCGGTTGATCAGGTTGTCATGTTTTGCCTTATGTTGCAACCAGTAGCCATTTTAATTGTTCTCGTAGTCGATCGGCCCCTTGCTATTTTGGTCGACTTTAGCTTCTATCCTCATTTTCTTTCCTTTTTTATTTTTTTCTTATTTGTTAATTCCAACTTAGTATAAATAGAACCCCTTTGTTTATTTTTGGAAATATAATTAGTTTTAGTTCCTTGTTCTTATTTTAGACCTAGGGTTTGAGAACTAATTTGGGGATTTTTTTGGAGAACAACCCCATCATCTTCATTTTTTATGTGTAATACCCTTTAATGTAAGTCTTCCTACTATTCATCTTCTCCTCTCTCTTTCTTAGCTTTGTGCCCTAGTTTTCATGCTTTATTTATTATTTTCAAGTTGTAGTTTAATTTAATTAGTTGTTGCTTTATTAATTAGTTAATTTATTTATGATTTTAATCATGCTTAGCGGCTAATTTAGTTTAGGATGAGATTGATGGAACTCACCTAGGACCTTTGTTATGGTGATGGTTTCTTACGGGTTTATTTAGATTTGGATGTCCTAGTTATTACGTCTAGGAGATTTAATGGGGTATATCATGTATGTTTCGTATTTACGACCTTGCGTGTGTAATTTTTGGGGTATTTATTGACGCTAAAATCATATTAGGATTTATGCGAATTTAGGGGTGACAACTCTAGATTTAATTAACTGTTGAAACGAGATCCAGTCTTACTAAATTCGTAGTTCCATGTAACCATTTATATGTATTAACCCGAGGTGAGGGATATTAATCACATCCTATAGTTTTTATTCCGTTTGTTTATCTTAGTTTAATTTTCACTCGCCTAGAATAATCTTTTCTTTTAGTTAACAAATATCTTTTATACTTTTATTTAGAAGTATTAAACCGATTAAATTCTAGCAACTCGTCTCTGTGGATTTTCGATGCCCGGACTTGGCCTCTATACTCCTTTAAAAGAGTGTAGTCATAAGTTTAGGTTTTTTTATTAAGGCGGTGAACAGAAAACAACGATTGACGTTTTGACACGCACTACTTTTGACCCTTAATCATTAAGCCAAAGAGTAAATGGTGTAATTAACAAAATAAGTTTTGTTTCATACTTCATAATGATTATTCGATTTACAACTAGTCTGGGATCATCCTTTGTAGTATTTAAAACTTCTAACTAGAGGCATCATTAGAATGCTACGATATTTTTGTGGGTTTCTTAAATTGGTGTTCCTTTTAGGTAATACAAACCCAAATTTGAACTCAAGTGCTACTTGTGACAAACTTTTAGGATTTAAGGGTTTTAGAGATTGTAACACCCCGCCCGCCCGGGGAGAGCGAACGGAGCGCTAATACGATAAAATAAATCCAAATCCACAATTGACAAGGTATAGAGCATCTAAATAAACCCACAATAATATAAATCCACTAATCTCAATTCTTCAAATACAACAAGTCTCTCGAATAAATACAACTATCTAACTCGAATAAAAATGCTCTATACACCAATGAAATAATTAATACAATTCTTCCAACTTGTATTAAAATTCTTCCCAAATACTCCATGCTAAAATAATCCCAATAATCTAAAGCGCTCAAATCCACGCTAACCTGCCACTAAAAGAAAATATGGGGAAGTACACAATACGACAAGAAAGATGCTCAACAAATATATGTTAGCAATGAATAAAACGTAACAACACGAGTACGAATATTCAAATCAAAATGCAAATCTCAATAGCATTTCATCATTATAATTTCTCAACAACACTTTAACCGGGTCACCAGGCCTCACCACATCCGTCTATACTTTATCAATCCATAGCCCGGGAAACAGGAATTTGGCGGGTGCCCATCATCCGTGCCATATTAAAATCTCATGACAACGTGCTCAACAATAATATAATGATACCACATGAATCAAAATAATTTCAACAATTATTTTCCAGATTTCAATGAATTTATCAATTCAAATATGAGTTCAATTAACAAGACTTCAAAGAGAATGACACTCGCGAGATTTAAGGAGCATATTGTGTAAAACCCCATACCTTAAACCATGATGAGAAACCAATGATCACATCCTCAAGATCAACTCAAAAGATCTACAAAATCTCCTCCAAGAACCTCCAACAAAATAGCCCCAAGAACACCTCTAATCTAAGGTTGGAACTCACAAATCTCAAGGGCCAATGTGTATATAAAAAGAAGAGGAATATAAAATATATTTGCTGCCAAAATTTGTGCCAAAAGTATGTTAAAAGGGTTGCCCACGACTTCCTTTTATAATGCAAAGAAATGAAGAGTTGGAATCCAAAAGACTCCTTTAAATAAGGCAAAGAAATGAAGAGTTGGAAGTCAAAACAACTCCAAGAGTTAAAAACATTTAAAAATTATTTTAAAATCCGTTTTAACTCCGATTTCGAAACCATTTGAAATTATCGCCTTAAAAAATAATAACCAATATATTTGAGCAATAAAAATAATTTTATAAAAAAAATTATTTTTCTCTTTATTTTGAAAATACCCCAAAAATTACGCGGGTTGTTACAGAGATATGGTTTGCAAATGAAAATTTACTTATTTTTTAGATTTTGGTGTAATAAATTGAGGGTTGTGAATTTTTGTTTAATTTTTTTCCTTTTTGATTGTGGTATCTTAATAGTGATATTATTGCATCCAAAGTGTTCAATGGATGTTTAAAGGATGACTAATTTATAGTGCACTTGAATTTGGGAGTTTGGAAAAGTCAAAATAAAGCTAGTATGTTCAGCTATCCTAAGAATGTCTCTTGACTAAATAATCCTAGTCCCAACTATAGTAGTTGACATGTTACCGGATGGAGCTTTAGGACTCTTGGTTGGGTACTGATAATCTTTAGTATTTACATATTTTATTTTCTTAAAAGGGTTTTTGATTCAAAATATGTGCAGTGATAGACACAAAAAAAATGAAAAACTTTATGACATTGTTTGATTATTGTTGTTGTACAGTCGTGTTTAGATTTGATATTTTCAAGATATTGTGTTATTGGAGGGTTCAAGCCATCAAAGATGGATATATGGAATAGTCAATTGATTTTTTTAGTATTGTTTTTTATTTATTTACATTGCACGTGACATATGGCATTTATGATCCTCTTTAGGTATTTTTTTTAATCATTTTAGGGGATAATGTGTTCAAATTAGGGTTCTTTGCCATTTATGTGTGTAGTGATTTAACTGATATTTACATCTTCGATTTGGGTACATACTGATTGAAGTGTCTCGAGCATTTTTCTACTTTATTATTTCTTACTTTTATTCTTATTTCAAATGATATTTGCGCATGATTTTTTTTCTTTTTGTTTGTACTATGGATTATTTTGTATTTTATTCATGAGGGAATATTTGGGGGTGTGAAAAATTCGAATTTTTTTATCTCTGGGAGAAATGTGGGGTCTCTTTGTCATTCACTTCTGGTTGTATATTTCTTTTGTTACAACTTTCGAATAAAGTTTGAGTTCATGGTTTGTGTTGTTATTGGTTCATGTTTGTATTGATTTTTGGGTTGTAGTTAAACACTTATAGAGTTTACACATAAATCCTTTGAAGATATCTTTCTCAAGAGTTTCTCAAGGTATTAATATATGATGAACTTGATGATTTGGTTTATCGGTAAATCTCTTGTCTTATAGCTTAATTCATTCCACTGTGCATGGTAGTATTCCACGTGATTTTAACTTAATCGGCTTTTAGGGCATAATTTATTACTCCCATTATTGATGGACTTAAATTATTTAACTCATTTTTGGAATGATTACTCACGTTGTATATAGCTTTTACATTTTGGTAACTTTTTTTTGACATTTTTTAACTCCATTCTTCTCATATTTTTGTCGAAGGTCTTGGTGATGAGATGATTCAAAGATTCCCACATGTGCATATTGAGAAGTATGGTGGTTTCCTTGCAACAAGAAATGGTTATACCCTAAGTGATTCAAATTCAACCTCATCTAATGTTATTCAAACGTTGGTACAATATATATGTTGATGTAAAAAATTAGATCACTCTAATAATCCAATCACAGATAAATAAATGAGACAAAAGACTTTTAAAGTGGTTCAGCCTTATATGAATGGCCTACATCCACTGTTGTTTTATTGCTGAGTGTTTGGGAATTCTTGATTACAAGAAATTGCGTTCGGGATCCCAAAGTTTGGATTCAGAATCAGCCCCCTTTACAATGGGGATTGTACAACGTATTTATAGCCTTGAGGCTGTCATCTGAAAGGGTGATACATTAAATGATATACATATGAAAGGGTAACACATTTAATGCCCTTTAAGCGTGTGCGTCTAAATGATAAGCATTTAATGAACTAGTTGAACTGTTGGTTATTCAGCTATTAATGCTCTGTTCGAGATGCAGCTCGGACCGCCTGAGTAACTCGGACCGCCTAAGCTTTCTAGTATTCAAGAGTTCCTCGGAGAGGTCTGTTCCTCGGAGCGTATAAGTTCCTCGATGAGGTCTGCTCCTTGGAGTGTATGATTTCCTCGGAGTAACATGGTTCCTCGGAGCGTTTGATTATCTCGGAAGTGCTTGTTGTTGCCATGTAGATAGCCACGTGTCTTTGTCTGATTGATCCACGTCAGCAGATTAAATTTGGTATCAATAGAAGCCCCCAATGTTTCATATTTCGAAATTTGAGGAGTATGGAACATTCTTTCTCGGAATACGGTAGCTTTAAATAGTTCTTCCTGATTTTTAGGATCATCTCCTTTGTATTTATTTCTCCTTCCCAATTCTAGAATTATGCTTTTTTGGACTTTTCTGCTCGCTTTGATTCCCGCGTCACTTTTTGCCTTTTTGGTCGCTGTTGCTCGCTTCGATTCCCGCGTCAATATTTAATGCTTTTTAGCCGCCGTAATCGTCCTTTTTGTAATCATTATTTCGCCAGTTTCCAAGGCAAAGTATTTAAACTTCACAGAGACTCCCATCGTCTTCTATCTTTTCAAATTTTCATCTTCGAGTTTTTCATTGTCTTCTACTCTCTTGTGCGTTCATCTCTTCCGTCGTTCATTGTCAACAGCTTCAGTCTTTCTGTAAGATGCTCTTTCTTCTTCTTCATTTCTTTTAATTCATCATCATGGTTTACCCAGTTGAGTCTCTTGATAAATTTCGATCTGATTTTTCCATTCCCTCTTGGGTTGTCTAGAAAGAGCTTTCTGAGCCTTCTAATTATTTCAATTTGGCTGAGGGACATTGGTTCCCCAGTCTCTTTTTTGCTGAGTGTGGATTTTCTTTTCCACCAAATTCTCTGTGTTTGGAATTCTGTCAGTACTTTGATGTTGTTCCTGCACGAATAGCCCCCAACACCTGGAGAATAGTTAATGGGGTTCATAAATTAAATCAAGTGCATGGAACTCGTATAGGGATTCCAGAAATCATGTACTACTATAGATGGGCAGTTAATGATAATATTTATTATCTAAAAACTAGGTTTATAAACAGAGCCTTAGTAGTTAATCTCCCTAATGCCAACAGAGATTATTTTGAACATGGGGTTGTTGTAAAAAATTGGCAACACCCTCCTTTAACCGGAGATGAGGTTTATCAGGGTCCCAGATGCCCTTCTTATGGCAATGGGATAGGTTATTTTTATTTTATTTATCTTGAAATCATGTTTGTTTTATGTTTGATAAAATGTGTTACTGATAACAATGTATGTTTATCTGCAGTTGATAGCAAGAGAAAGTGCCCAAAAGAAACAGATGTCAATCTAAGGCATTTGGGACTTATCTGGGGTCTACATCAAAGGGTTGCTGATGAGCACATTCGATCAGCCTCCTATCTGCTCCAATACAAGAGCTATACAACTTCTTTCACTGCTCGTCTAGTGATCAGCGAAGCAGAGCCAGTAACACCCTCTGCAAGTTCTTCGCCAGAATCTCACATTCCTTTGAGCGAAAGGATGAAGAAAAGAAGACCTCCCACCTTGTTTGAGAAGACTGCCTCCGGTTCTGGTGAGGCAAAGAGGAGCATGATCGATGTCCCAAAGGAGGGGACAAAGAAGACTGGTGTAGTTCCTTCAACTGCTCCTGCTAAAGTCTCCGAGAAGGTTGCTGACAAGCCCGCAGTGGTTCCGAGCAGCTCTGCTGCTCCTGGAAAGGTGATTGTGATATCACCGACCAAGGATTCTTCCTTGGTTGTACCTGTTCCCCAGAGGAGGCTGAAGAAGTGCTCCTCGATCAATTTGGCTGACACCACCATTCAGCCCCCTGCTGCTGGGACTAGGGTTCCCGCATCTGTTCCCCCGAGCTCTGACATGAGCTCGGTAAAGTCCTTGACCATTCCTGAGGTGCAAGGTAATGAAGATAACCTTACTCGGGATATGGTTACTTCTTTGGCTGCTCGTCATCTTGCTTCAGTAAGTACCTTTACTTTGAACTTTTCATATTTTCCTTTGTTATTTCTCATATTTGTTTCTGATTTTGCGTTCTTTTTCTGTTTACAGTTGACGAGCTGCTTCAACATAATCCTTAAGAAGGATGAAGCAATCAAAGCTTGCTCCTCGTCCAGTGTGGAGGGAGCTCTGGAAGAAGCTACCAAGTCCTTGGAGGAATCTCGCCAGAGGTACGATACTGATAAGGCAGTCTGGGAGAAGAAACTTGCTTCCTCGGAGCAGGAGAAAACTCGGGATGCTGATGCCTCCAGGGATTTGGAGAGGAAAGTGTATGCCTTGGAGAATGCTAACAAAGAGCTCGATGTGAAGCTCAAGACTGCTGAGGAGTTTGAAAATAAACTTAAGGCTGCTGAGGAGAGGTTGGTCCAACTCCAGGAAATAACTCGGCAGAAGGAGGAAGCTGAACAAAAACTGAAGGTTGCTGATGTTTTGCTGTCCGAGAAGCTTGCCTTGGAGAAGGCCAAAAGGAAAGCTGCCGTGAAGAAGTCCTTCAGCTCTGGCTGGGACAAAGGTTGGGATAAGGGATGTGCTGCCATGGTCTCTCAAGTGGATTATGGCAGTGTAAAGTATTTCAGGGACTGATGGGTTGCTGCCCTTCAGGAATTGAAGGTCGACGAGTCATCCGAGCTCTTCCAGAGACACATCCCTAGTCCCCCTCCTACTCCAGAAGAATTAGAAGAGGATGAAGCTACCTCGGAGGAGTCTTCAATGGTAGTGGGAGAACATGCCCTAACCAGTCAGCATGCTGTCGAGCAAGGAGTTTCTTCTTCCGAGCAACAGCTGGTGCTCTCCGAACAAGTCACAGTTCCCTCCGAGCAACCTGCCTCCTCTTCCCAACCTCCCGAGAAGGTTTTGGGAGATAAGGAAAAGGTGTAGTTTTATTCGGTTTTCTCTTTCTATTTTTCTTTTTTGTTTGTCAAATGTAACTCAAAACTTGTAACTTCAAATTTTATGATTAAATAAAATATGAGTTCTTTCTTTCATACGATTGTCTCTTTTCTATTTGTACTCTGTCTTGATCTTCTTTTTGATGATTGTCTTTTCTTTCTCTTCTAGTTTCTGGCCAGGATGGATCTGCTATCTGCCAATTATACAAAGCTGATGCAGCAATGTAATGAATATTATAAGGCTGGTCACACAGACCTGAGTGCATCAGAAGTTGCCGACATCCTTGGTCATGATGCTTCAGAACAAGCAGTCGAAGCTTATCAGTACCTGAAGTGCTTACTTGACCGAGCTGTGGCCAATAATGTGGCTTACTATGAAATAATCGAGGATCTTCAATGTACCTTAGAAGGCCTTCAGAATCAGTACAAGGAATCAACTGCCCTGTTGCATGAAGGGTATGAGAAGAGGTATCATCAGCTTTCTGCCGAGAAGGGCTACGAGAAGCTCATCGCTGGGTACGATGTCAGGGAGAGAACCCTAAAGGGTGAAGTTGAAGCATGTAGACAGATTGCCGAGCTGTTGGAGCATGAGAATAAAAATTTGCAGAAAGAGCTAGCACAGTTGAAGTCTGCAGTCTCTTCTTCAACAGCTATAATCCTAGTGACTAACGAGGGATTTTCATTTTTAGAGGTTGAGAATGCCAAATTGAGGCAAGAGTTGGACACCTTGAAAAGGTCGGGCCCTTCCACATCTCCTCGGGGACGAGGAAGAGCATCTCGGGTTCTTGTGGAGGAACACAGGACAGTATCTGCCTTAGAGAACCAAGCCTTCCAATTAATGGCTAAGAACCAAGCTTTGTCTGACATGTCAAAGAAAATTAGAGACCTGGAAAAATAACTCTCTGCAAAGAAATCAGTGTTGGAGACTAATGAGCTTTTTGTCAATAATCTCCACGAGAAGCTTGAAAGGCTAACATATCAATTCCACAAACAGCCCAGGGAGTTCTGGATGGCTGGATACAACGAAGCACTATTCTATTTGGATGATCGTATCCAGAATGCCAATAATGAGGGCTATAAATAAGGCTGGCTGAATGTCTTAGGCGTGCTGAAGCTCGAACAAGGACACTATCTGTGGGACTATTATGATCTCGGGTTGCTCGACTTGCCTATGCCACCATACAATCTGGACATGGAATGGATCCCAGCTCGTGCCATTCCTCGGAGCTTAATTGCGAAATACCTCGGTGACTACAATTTACATTCTCAATTTGAGGTATCTCGTCCTGAGCATCTTCTAGATCGACCTTCTGTGATGAACGTCAGGATGCTGAAGGATTTGAACTTCATCAATTCTCCTCAGTCTTTAAATGATCCACCTGCTGGCGAGGAACCTGTATCGAAAGCTGAGGGGAAAAGACCAATAGAATTGGAGTTTTTAATGTAATAGTTAGTATACATATCAATGTAACTTTCCTTTTATCATCAATGTAATTTATTTCGAATTTAACGAAAAACTTTCATTTTTGTTTGCAAATCTTAATTGCTATTGTCTTGTAAATATTAACGCTTTATATTTATGCATATCTGTTAAAAAGATAATAATATTGTGTTGTTCATCGACCAACTTAGTAATAAAAAAGTTACAAGTATCAGTAATGTTGCTCGATCACTTAATAATAAAGTAATGAGTATAAAAAATGTTTAAAATTTTTCCAACCAACCAAGGTTGTTAAATTGTGCTCGTCGACCAATTATAGTTAGTGAGAGTTTATCCCCGACTAACCATACTTGGTAAATTTTTGTCTTTTTCATAAAATGTGTCCGACCAACCAAGGTCGATAAATTCTGCTCGTCGACCAATTATAGTTAGTGAGAGTTTATCCCCGACTAACCATACTTGGTAAATTTTTGTCTTTTTCATAAAATGTGTCCGACCAACCAAGGTCGATAAATTTTTGCTCGATCACTTAATAATAAAGTAATGAGTATAAAAAATGTTTAAATTTTTTCCAACCAACCAAGGTTGTTAAATTGTGCTCGTCGACCAATTATAGTTAGTGAGAGTTTATCCCCGACTAACCATACTTGGTAAATTTTTGTCTTTTTCATAAAATGTGTCCGACCAACCAAGGTCGATAAATTCTGCTCGTCGACCAATTATAGTTAGTGAGAGTTTATCCCCGACTAACCATACTTGGTAAATTTTTGTCTTTTTCATAAAATGTGTCCGACCAACCAAGGTCGATAAATTCTCCTCGTCGACCAACTACAGTTAGTGGGTTTTTATCCCTGACCAACCATACTTGGTACAGTTTGGAATATTTTGTTTCCTAGCCAAACAGGTTGGCATTTTTTGGAATATTTTCTCCTCGTCGACCAACTATGTTGGTACAGTTTGGAATATTTTCTCCTCGTCGACCAACTATGTTGGTACAGTTTGGAATATTTTCTCCTCGTCGACCAACTAAATTGGTACAGTTTGGAATATTCCGTTTCCTAGCCAAACAGGTTGGAATTTTTAGGAATATTTCTCCTCGTCGACCAACTATGTTGGTACAGTTTGGAATATTTTCTCTGAGTAGTCTGCCGAGCTTTGCCGAGTAGTGCATAGCACTAGTATTCCCCGAAAAATTTTCAATAAACAGAGAGACTTGCAGAATATTTTCATTTTATTCATACTGATGGAAACTGTGTTACATATACATCACTGATAATACTTGCGCAGGTGCTCTGCATTCCAGGCATTTCTAAACTCCTCGCCTTCTAAAGTTGCTATTCGATAAGTTCCTGGTCGAACAATTTCTGTAACTCGGTATGGTCCATGCCAGTTTGCTTCCAGTTTGTTATGCTTTTGAACTACTTTCTTCAGCACATAGTCTCCTTCTTTCAGGTCGCACTTCTTCACCCTCTTGTTGTAGAACAAAGTTGTTCGCTGCTGGTAAGCAGCATTTCTAATGGCTGCTTCTTCTCTAACCTCTTCGAGCATGTCTAAATCCAGTCTTCTCATTAAATCGCTGACAGGGGAATTGAAATTCAGTACCCTGTGTGTTAGGAGACCCAACTCGGCAGGTATGGCAGCTTCACTTCCAAACGCCAGCATGTATGGTGATTCTCCAGTTGCTACTCGGGGAGTAGTTCGGTAAGCCCAGAGTACTGATTGTAACTCGTTGATCCAATTCACTTTCGCAGCATCCAATCTTTTCTTCAAACCGTTCAACAGCGTTCTATTTGTCACTTCAGTTTGTCCATTGCTTTGAGGATGTCCTGGTGCTGAATGAACCTTCAAAATGTTTGATTGATGACAATAGGCAGCGAACTCCTCGTTATCAAATTGTGTTCCATGGTCTGTGATGAAAGCATGAGGAAGACCATATCGGCAAATGATGTTCTTCCAAACAAATTGGTACACCTTCTCGTACGTCATATCAATGAGCGGCTCAGCTTCTACCCACTTAGTAAAATAATCCACTGCGACGATGAGGTACTTGAACCTTCCTCGGGTCGTTGGCAGTGGTCCAACCAAATCAATTCCCCACATGGTAAATGGCCAAGGGGAAGTTATGGGTGTCAACAATGCTTGTGGAGTTCTTCGAATGGAGGAAAAATGTTGGCACTTGTCACATTTTTTGGCATAGGCTATACAATCTGCCCTCATCGTTGGCTAGTAGTATCCTTGCATCATCACCCTTTGTAAAAGTGTCCGACCTGCTACATGTGCTCCACAAGACCCTTCATGGATTTCTTCAATCAAATCTTTCACCTCGGTGGGATGTACACATCTTTACAAACCTGCCATAATTCCTCGTCTATATAAAACACCATTAGTTAGTACATACCGAGCAGCTTTAAACTTTAATTTCTTGGCTGCAAGCTTGTCAGTTGGCAACTCTCCTTCCTCGATATATAGCTTGATGGGATCCATCCAAGATGGTCCTAAATCAATGGTGATAAAATTCATCCTTAAAACTTCATCTATACTCCGACCAGCTAACACTTCAATTGGGATTGTTCGTCGTAGCTCGGTACGAGTAGCTGATGCTAGTCGAGCTAGGGCGTCTGCTCTCGCATTCTCCATTCTTGGTATTCTAACCAGCTGAATAGCAGCAAATTCTGATAATAGTTCCTTTGTCTTTACATGATATCTGATCATTAATTCTCCTCTTACTGCATATACTCCCATCATTTGGTTTACAATCAATTGAGAGTCACTGAAGATCACAATCTGTTGTGCCTCCATAATTTTTGCCAAATTAAGCCCTGCAATCATGGCCTCATATTCAGCCTCATTGTTGGAAGCTTTGAATTAGAAATGCAAAGCGTATTCCATGTCGACCTCGTCTGGAGTGCTTAGAACTATCCCCGCGCCACATCTTGCAGTGCAAGATGAGCCATCTACATATAGCCTCCATATAGGTAACTCGTCTTCAAATTTTTGATCTGTCAGAGTTCCTCGATGAAATATTTGTTGCTTCCTTCCATCCTCCCCAGATTTTTCTCGCTCCTTATCGATCATCTTTTCTTGCCCTTTTACCAACCGAGGTTGGTCTGAGTTTGAATTTAATGATCCTGTAACATCCGCTTGCCCTCTTACCAACCGGAGTTGGTATGAGCGAGTGTCTGTCGATTCTGTAACATCCACAGGTTGATCAGCGAGCAACTCTTGTTTCTCGGGGGTATCAGGATAGGTGAACTCCGCTATGAAGTCTGCTACAGCCTGCCCTTTTAGTGATGATCTGGGTTCATAAATTATATGATATTCTCCGAGCTCTATTGCCCAGTACATCAATCTCCCTGATTTTTCTGGCTTATGAAGGGCTTGTCTCAATGGCGCATCGGTGTACACTACTATAGTATGAGCCTGGAAGTACGGCCTCATTCTCCTACTCACCTCAATCAACGCCAGTGCCAATTTCTCCAGTCTCGGATATCTGATCTCTGCTCCTCGGAAGGCCTTACTTGTGTAGTAAATTGGCTTTTGTACTCCATTCTCCACTCTGATCAACGCCGAGCTAACTGCATTCTCGGATACTGCAAGGTACAAATACAATTTTTCTCCCATCACCGGCCTGGACAATAGTGGGGGTACTCCCAAATATTTCTTCAAGTCTTGAAAAGCCTTCTCACATTCATCATTCCACTCAAAAGTTTTTCTGAGTGTCTTGAAGAATGGGAGACATCTATCAGTTGCTCGTGACACAAATCTATTGAGTGCTGCTACTCGTCCTGTGAGACTCTGTACTTCCTTCTTCGTTGTTGGAGATCGCAGCCCTAATAGAGCTTTGATCTTTTCAGGATTTGCTTCAATGCCTCGTTGATTGACAATTTACCCGAGGAACATGCCTTCTCGTACTCCAAATATGCACTTCGTCGGGTTCAGCTTCATTTGATATTTATCTAGTTGATCAAAAGTTTGACTTAAGTCAACTAGATGATCTGTAGCTTTCTTGCTTTTTGTCAGCATGTCGTCAACATAGACTTCCATATTGCCACTGATTTGTTTAGCAAATACCTTGTTCATCAGCCTCTGATATGTCGCACCTGCATTTTTTAAACCAAAAGGCATAACATTATAACAATAAGTTCCCCGAGGGGTAATGAAAGAAGTACTCTCCCTGTCTTCAGGTTTCATTTTGATCTGATTATAACTAGAATAAGCATCCATGAAGCTTAGCAACTCGTGTCCCGGGGTAGCATCCACCAGTTGATCAATTCGGGGCAATGGAAAGTAATATTTTGGGAATGCTTTGTTGAGGTCGGTGAAGTCTACACACATCCTCCACTTGTTGTTTTTCTTCTTTACCATCACCACATTGGCTAACCAATCTGGATATTTTACATCTTCAATGAAACAAGCTTTCTGGAGCTTCTCGACTTCCTCATGTATAGCTTGATTCTTCTCGGGACCGAATACTCTTCTTCTCTGCTTCACAGGCTTGATCTCCTTATTCACATTGAGCTCGTGACATAAGAAGTTTGGGTCAATCCCAGGCATATCTTCATGACTCTTGGCAAAAGTTTGTTTTCTGCTTCTAAGGAAAGTTATCAATTCTTGTTTTAGTGAGGCTTCCAATGATGAACCTATTTGAGTAATTCGTTCAGGGTGTTCGTCGTCCAGAATGATATTTTCAGTAGCTTCCACCACTTGACCTTTCACGAGTTGCGACTCATCTCGAGGATCCAAAGTTTCAATTTCTGCACCTTCATCCACTTGATAAGTAGTAGTCTTTTTCTTTGATTCTTCCAATTCATCTTGCTCGGCGGATGAATAATAGCACTCCCGAGCTTCTTTCTGATCACCTTTCATAACTCCTACTCCAAAGTTTGTTGGAAATTTTAGGCATTAATGCACTGTATATGGTACAACCTCGAACTTCTTCAATCCTACTCTTCCCATGATGATATTGTACGATGACTGGACCTTCTTATCCATCACGAAAAAGCGTATTCTTTCTGTCCGACAAGCAGGCCACGTACCAATGAATATATCCAACTTGATCGTACCAAGTGGAAACACTTTTTCTCCAGCAAAACCGATGAGGGGTCTGTGGTAAGGCTCCAGTTGAGATAGCTTTAAATTTAAACTATCGAAACACGAGTAGAACATGATGTCTGCCGAGCTACCATTATCGACCAGTACTCTTGAAATCATTACCTACTTCATTCTCATTTTGATCACTAATGGGTCGTCATGAGGATATAAAACTCCTGCAAGATCATTCTTCGAAAACCCAATGACCAATTTTTCTTTGTTCACCTTTCTCGGGCGATCTTCCTCAGCTAAATTTATTCGCTGAATGTACGAGCAAGCTTGAGCCTCTCCGAGGTAAGCTTTTCTTTCTGCAGTAAGGTCTCCTCCTCCTGCATCTCCTCCTGTAATGACATTACAATCAAATGACCCAAAGCTTATTGAAAATACCTCTCGTTCTGGATGCCTTGGTTTCTTAGTAAGATCAGGGTCATCATCTGGATCATCTTCATGGTTTCTCTTCTTTTTCTCCTCTGCTCGATGAGGAGATCTTGACCTCTCTCTATTTCGGTCGTTGTTTCTTCTTTCGCCTCCCCGATCAACATACTTTGCTAGGTTCCCTCGTCGGATGAGTGTTTCAATCTCGTTTTGAAGAGCTATGCAATTTTTGGTCATATGGCCATGATCCTTATGGAACTCGCAATATTTTTCCCTATTCCTCGTGTCAGGGTCTGACTTCATTTTCTTTGGCCAGTTTAACTCCTCGCTGTTCTTAATTTCTTCCAGGACGTGGTTGATATTTGCCTTCAAAGGCGTGTAATTATCAAATTTCTTCAAGACCTCCCATGACGACCTACTTTTGGAATGTTTGTCACCACCATTGTTCTTATGCTCTTTCTTCTTAGCTTTATCACCTTCCCCCTTGGTTTCTTTGGAGTTCATATTCTTCTTCGCAGACATAGCCTCCTCGGCGTTCATAATCTTGGACGCTTTTCCCATCAGGTCCGACATGGTTCGAGGTGGGTCTTTGGCCAAAGTGTAGTACAACTTTTTTGGCAGCAGTCCACTCATCAAAGAAGTAATCGTTGTCTTCTCCTCATAATCAATGACTTCGAGCTTCTCGTTATTAAAACGAGTTATATAGTCTCTAATACTCTCACCAGCTTTTTGTCTAACACTTAACAAATGTGCTACTCGTTTAACCGGCTTTGCTCCGAAGCATAAATTCCCAATGAATAACTTGGCCAGTTGAAGAAAAGTAGAAATCTTACCTCGAGGAAGATTATTATACCATATCTGAGCAGATCCGGTAAGAGTTCCCGAGAATGCCCTGCATCTCATCTCGTCTGGGACAGCATAGATGTCGGCAGCAGCTTGGTATTGTTATATATGAAGGAAAGGGTCAGTCTTCCCATCATACTTGGGAGTCACAACAGGTGCTTTGAACTTTGATGGTGTTGGAAAATCAACAATATCCTGGACAAAAGGTGTTCCTCGAACAAAGGTTCGTTGTAGAGGGTTCTTAGCCTTAGCCATTTCCCCTAATCTATCCTCCAGCCTTTGAATAGATCCTTTCCATGCATCATTCCCTTCCTCGGGCCTATTGGTTTGAGCAACTGATCGCGTTGAAGTGGCTTCCTAAGATTTATCTTGACGAGCAGCTGATCGGTCAGCGGATCCATCTTGACGAGCAACTGGTCGCGACTGGGCAGATCCTTCCCTTAAATTTGATGGTCGTCGAAAGCTCCTCGACGCTGCATTAAGAGGACTTTTGTTCCTCCTAGGGCCTAATCGATCGAAAGGAGAGGCCCTACTTAATCTTTCCAATGCACTGGCCCTTTCTAGGGAGAGGGTGACATGTTGTTCAGTATCTGTAGCTCGCACTTCCGAAGTTCGTCAAGGTTGATAAGAAAAATCTTCAGATTCCTCATTGCGATATGAATTAGTACGCCTAGTACGCACAGAAGGCGCATGGATATTTCTTTGAATGCTTCGTGATCCGGAACAGGCTGGCGTACCTCCATGGAGTGTTTGGATGAGTTGTCGCATCGTTTCCTGAATGACTTTCTGGCCTTGAGCCAAATTCGCCATCATTCCAGTCAGATCTGGAATAATTGGTGGAGCAGATGGATTTGGAGGGGTTCCAGTGTTTCGATTACTGGATTCGGGTATATCAGCCATTGGTATTGGATTATTATTGGTGAGAAAACGATATTACCAGTCGTTTCCCACGGACGGCGCCAATCTGTTGATGTAAAAAATTAGATCACTCTAATAATCCAATCACAGATAAATAAATGAGACAAAAGACTTTTAAAGTGGTTCAGCCTTATATGAATGGCCTACGTCCACTGTTGTTGTATTGCTGAGTGTTTGGGAATTCTTGATTACAAGAAATTGCGTTCTGGATCCCAAAGTTTGGATTCAGAATCAGCCCCCTTTACAATGGGGATTGTACAACGTATTTATAGCCTTGAGGTTGTCATCTGAAAGGGTGATACATTAAATGATATACATATGAAAGGGTAACACATTTAATGCCCTTTAAGCGTGTGCGTCTAAATGATAAGCATTTAATGAACTAGTTGAACTGTTTGTTATTCAGCTATTAATACTCTGTTCGAGATGCAGCTCGGACCGCCTGAATAACTCGGACCGCCTAAGCTTTCTAGTATTCAAGAGTTCCTCCGAGAGGTGTGTTCCTCGGAGCGTATAAGTTCCTCGATGAGGTCTGCTCCTCGGAGTGTATGATTTCCTCGGAGTAACATGGTTCCTCGGAGCGTGTGATTATCTCGGAAGTGCTTGTTGTTGCCATGTAGATAGCCACGTGTCTTTGTTTGATTGATCCACGTCAGCAGATTAAATTTGGTATCAACAATATATATTTATAATTTTTGTGTATATGGTTCATTGTAACTCTAAAATTCCATGCATTATAAATAGATTTTTTTTCTTTTTAAAAGAATAATTGTAATAGTATGATTTTGCTAATAAACATATTACTTGCCATTTTAAGTCTATTTTTAGTTTTTATATAATAAACATAATATCATGGTATTTCCATAAATTAGGCACGGGCATCATAGTCTAATTTTATTTGTTTATTAATGTAGTGGTGTTATTTTCTTGAATTAATATTGGTGTTAGATATTATTATTTTTGTTATTGGAGTGTTTTTTCTTTCTTAAATAGGGTGGATAAACCTATAAACAAAGGAAACTTTGCCTAAAATTTTCAAATTGTTTACAACTATCTGTGTTATAAATAAATTTTAAATTAAATTATACAAGATTTAATACTTTGGGAATTTTTTTGGTTGTCCGCAAGTGTGCGTGTGTGTGTGTGTGTGCGTATATATATATATATATATATATATATATATATACACGTATGTATTTTTACCTTTTATAAGCATTTAGGGTATGTTTGCGAGTTCTATTTTGGAGACAAGAGAAAAGAAA
The DNA here is from genome assembly GCA_949130495.1 of Sambucus nigra. Lineage (NCBI taxonomy): Eukaryota > Viridiplantae > Streptophyta > Magnoliopsida > Dipsacales > Adoxaceae > Sambucus > Sambucus nigra. Next base: position 200,495,898 of record OX422218.1, read on the forward strand.
TGAAGAGAAAGTGTTTCCTTTCCTTTGTATGAGAGTTTAAATTAGAGAGAAATGAAACACTTTCCCTCGTTTGGGAGTTTAAAATGAGAGAAAATAAAGAAATTTTTTTAAAAACCTTCTCTTCCTTTCTTTGTAAAACGTTCTTTTCAAATCGGAAAGAAATGGAGGGGAATGAATGTTTGTTAATGAATTTTACCTTTTTTCCCTTAAAAAAATTATTTTCCTTCCAACTCTCAAACAATAAAAAAGAAAGTTGTATTCTCTTCTCTCCTCCCTCAACTCCTAAACAAAGGAAGAAGAAATAATTTCTCTTCTCTCTTATTAACTCTCCATTATTTTCTTTTATCTTGTAATAAAACTTTCATTTCTCTTATTTTCTCTCCCAAACTCCCAAACGAGAACTAGTGATAATGGAATAACCTCACAAGTATTAGATCACCAAGTAGAATTGGAATTTCTTATAAAACTGCAACACATATATCTAAAAACATTAACATATTTTTTTATTTCCATTTCAATAAAGGGAAACATGGTGATAAATCCTTAGACTCTTTAAAAATTAATGATAGGAACAAGCTAAAAATAGTTTTTTCAATAAGTCCACGTATATTACAATTGTTAATGTAGATACATGAATATAGATACAATTACACTTATTAATGTATATACAATTACATTTATTAATATAGTTTGAGTTACAATTGCAACTGTATCTACATTAATAAGTATAATTGTATTGTTTGGACTTATCGTTAATTAATTAAAAATTTATGGGTTTAAACTACCAATAAGATTGTCGCTTGATTGGTCGTATACAAATAGACTTTCAAGGGATTTATTACCTAAATCCCCATCAATAAATCGCATTAAGTAAAAGGGAAAATGTTTAAATGAAGAGGTAAAGTAAAAAAGAATTGAAGAACAACTTACCAATAATATTCTCCAAAATAAGATAAAAGCATATATATTGTTGTAAAATATAGGAGCATAGAGAGAATAGAGAGAAGTATATATAGAAATAAATTGTTTCTCTTTCTATTAGTTGTCACAACAATGAGGGGGTAATCCCCTATTTATAATACAAGGTAAGCCAACCAAAAGCCCCACTTTTTCGATGTGGGATGTGGGATAGTGAACATCCACTTACAATACATATTTTATAACACCGCCCTTGGATGTACACTATATCCCCTAATCAATGATTGTTGCCTCATTAAAACCTTACTAAGGAAAACCCATTGGGAAAAAACCGTAGTGAAGGAAAAAAGAGTATAGTTTATTGTGATCATTGAGTCGGTATTGGACGTGCTTAATGCTGCCTCGTTAAAACCCTTACTAGGAAAACCCAGTGGGACAAAACCTAGTTAAAGGAAAAAGAGTACAACGCAAAAATGTCCCAAATTACATGTTCTTGTATCCTCCCCCTGATAATATGCTCCCCCTGATTGATATGTTTAATTTCACTGTTGGTGGAGTCGACGCATTCCAATCTCGTACACAAACTTTTGAAATATCGCCTTTGACAGTGACATTGTGAAGATATCAGCTAGGTTATCATTTGAACGAACTTGCATGACTTCAATCTCATTTTTCTTCTGAAGTTCATGAGTGAAGAAAATTTTTGGTGAAATTTTCTTGGTTCTGTCTCCTTAGATGAATCCTTCTTTAATTTGAGTTATGCATGATGCATTATCTTCATAGATAGTACTTGGAATATCTGTAATAGAAGGCAATTGACAAGAACTACGAATATGCTGAATTAAAGATCTCATCCATACACATTCATAGTTAGCTTCATGAAGAGCCAAAATTTCAGAGTGGTTAGAAGAAGTAGCTACTAAAGTTTGTTTAGTAGAACGCCAGGAAATAGCAGCATTACCACAAAGAAATACATAACCTGTCTAAGATCGACCCTTATAAGGATCAGAGAGATGTCCAGAATCTGCATAACCAACTAATTTGGAACTATTAGAGTTATAGGAATAAAATAAACTCATGTCAGTGGTTCCACGTAGATATCTTAAGATATACTTGATACCAGCCCAATGCCTTTTGGTTAGTTCAGAACTATATCTAGCAAGTAGATTCACAGAGAATGAAATATCCGGCCTAGTGCATTGCGCCAAGTACAATAATGCACCAATTTCACTTAAATAGGGTACTTCTGGACCCAATATTTCCTCATCCTTTTCTTTAGGATGGTATAGATCTTTCTTTATGTCCAAAGACCGGACAACCATGGGGATACTTAGTGGGTGCGCTTTATCCATATTAAAACGTTTTAATACATTTTTAGTATAATTAGACTGATGGACTAAAATCCCATTAGAATTTTTCTCGATCTGCAGGCCGAGACAAAATTTAGTTCTCCCAAGGTCTTTCATCTCAAATTCCTTTTTAAAATAATTAGCAGTTGTTTCGAGCTCTTCTGGAGTCCCGATTAAATTTATGCCATCCACTAGACCGCTACTATTGCATATCCTTTTGAGGATTTCTTTATAAATACACAAAGGCAAATTGGATTATTTTCATACCATTCCTTAGACAAGTATTTACTAAGACGATTGTACCACATTCTTTCGGATTGCTTTAAACCATACACTGAACATCTCAGTCGGATTGAGTACATACTACTCGGCTTTTCTTCAGGCAAAGGAAATCCTTCAGGGATTTTCATGTATATTTCTGTGTCTAATTCCCCGTATAAATAAGCGGTCACAACATTTATGAGTCTCATATCAAGATTTTCAAAAACCGCTAAGCTAATTAGATATTTGAAAGTTATACTATCCATAACAGGGGAGTATTTTTCCTCAAAATCAATCCCAGGCTTATGCAAGAAACCTTGTGCCACAAGTCGTGCATTATATCGAGTGATTTCATTCTTCTAATTTCTTTTTCTTATAAAAACCCATCGATAACCTACCGGGTTAAAACCTTTTGGGGTTTGTACTATAGGTCCAAATACACCACGTTTATTTAGAGACTTGAGTTCTGCCTTGATGGTAATTTCCGATTTTGGCCAATTTACTCTTTGTCGACATTTATTTAGAGTACGTGGTTCATTATCATTATCATTGCCCTTTGAAATTCGTGTAGCTACTGCATATGAACAAAATGTCATCAATGAGAGTTTCTTTCGATCCCACATTTCTCCCGAATATGTATAAAATATAGAGATCTCGTTATTATTATCAGGTACCTTTGCCTCTTCAGGGGCTTGTATAGTCACTTCAGTGACTTGTGTGTTTTTAGAAACAATAACCTCTTCAGGGGTTTCAGAGAAAGTGGATCTTTTATTCATAACTTCTTCGGGAGTATGATTAGGGCATGATTTTTCATTTGATCTCCACTTCTAGGGAGCAGAGTCTTTGGAACCTATAGGTCTTCCACACTTCTGGCGTGCAACAAATTCATTTTCTACTGATGTCAATGTTTGTCCCACTGGTACATCAATTCTTGCAGGCACATTTGCAGCGGGTACATAAGACTTGGTTACTTTTGCAGCATCATTAAATGCATCGGGTAATTTATTTGTAATTTCCTGAAGATGCAATATCCTTTTCACTTCATGCTCACATTGAGCAGTATGGGGGTCTAGATGAGACAAAGTGGAAGTGTTCCATGTTAATTCTCGTCGTTCTTCAGGAATGGATTGTACTTCTGGTACGTTCTTTCCTCCCCCTAACGGAGGGAAGAGTGTCTCATCATAATGACATTCTGCAAATCTAGAGATAAATGTATCACCTGTTAGTGTCTCAACATAACGAATAATTGATGGCGAATCATAACCAACATATATTCTCAAACGACGTTGGGGACCCATATGAGTTATTTATGATTCGATGCAACATGTTTGATCCAGGGTGACCCAATCGGTCATGATATAATATTAAATTATAAGGATCATTGAGCTTTCAGCTCATGACAGTATGTGATTCTACAACATTAATTGTTGTATGGTATAACCCCATGGATAAAGCAGACAATTTCTCTAGTGTGAGCTTCTGGCTTCCAACACTAGAAGTAATGCAAATGAACTCTTTATTACCTTCATTACATGTTTCAATATGATATCCGTTCACGCTTATGTCCTTAAAACTCAATAAATTTCTTCTAGAATTTCTTGAGTATATAGCATTATTTATAAATAAGTGGGTATCATTAGGTAACACCACGTGGGCTCTTTCGGATCCTTCAATAATCTTAGCAGGGCCATCTATAGTGGAGACATTCGCTTTATTGTATACCAAGTCTGAGAAAAACTTTTACTTTTTCAAAATGGTGTGGGTTGTCCCACTATCTACCAAACAAGTATCATCGATTGCGTTCAATTTGATTTACAAAGGCTCAACATTGACATTCATGGGGTGTTACCTTTCCCTAAATAATAAAAAAAAATCTCTTTTGGTTTTGAGAATATACACATGGGAACTTCGGGTCCCAAATTTTTAAGAACCTGTTGATGTAAAAAACTAGATTACTCTAATTATTTAATCACAGATAAATAAATAAGACAAAATATTTTAAAGTGGTTCATCCTTATATGAATGGCCTACGTCCACTATTATGTTATTGCTGAGTGTTTGAGAATTATCGATTACAAGTGCTATCAAGAAATTCCCGTCCCTTTGAATGAGGGTGATACAAGGTATTTATAGCCCTTAGGCTGTACATGAAAGGGTGTTACATTAAATGATACACATATGAAAGGGTAATTCATTTAATGTTCTTCAAACGTGCGCGTCAAGATGATAAGCATTCAATAAATAGTTGAACTGTTGATTATCTGGCAATTAATGCTGTGTCGAGGTGCAGCTCGAACCGCCTTACTTGCTCGTCGTCCAAAAGTTCCTCGGAGCATTGGAGTTCCTCGAAAGATAAGAGTTCCTCGGAGGGTTGGTGTTCCTCGGAGTATACTTGTTGCTCTGAGTGAGTATGTTGGTCGGGGAAACAATCTTCCTCGTTGCTATTGTGCCACATAGATTGATACGTGTCTTCTTATTATTCGTCCACATCAGCATACTAATTTTGGTGTCAACAGAAGCCCCCAATGTTTCATATTTCGAACTTTGAGGAGTATGGAACATTCTTTCTCGGTATATGGCGATATTAAATGACCTTCCTGGGTTTTAGGAGCCTTTTCTTCGTATTTAAATTTCCTTCCAAATTCGCAGAATCCGCCTTTTTGCATTTTTATAGGCGCTTCGATCTTCATGCCCTTTTTGTCCTTTTAGCAGCCGGTAGCGTAATATTTCCTTTTTGTAATCATTTCTTTCGCCGTTTCCCAAGGCAAGGTATTTAAACTTCAGAGGCAATCCCATCGTCTTCTACCTTTTCAATTTCTTCTTTCGAGTTTTCTAAAGCTTTTCTCTCTCTTGTGCGTTCATTTCCTCCTTCGTTTGTTTGTCAACAGATCTCCTTTTTTTCTGTAAGATTTTCTTCCTTCTTCTTCATTTCTTTTTATTCACCATGGTTTATATTATCGAATCTCTTGAGAAGTTTCGCTCTGACTTCTCTATTCCTTCTTGGGTAACTTTGGAGAGTCTTTCTGAACCTTCAACTTATTTTAATTTGGCTGAGGGACACTGGTTCCCTAGCCTATTTATTGTTGAATGTGGGTTTTCTTTTCCACCAAATCCGTTGTGTTTAGAGTTCTGTCAGTACTTCGATGTTGTCCCTGCAAAAATAGCCCCCAACACATGGAGAATAGTTAATGGGGTACATAGGTTAAATCAAACTCATGGAACTCGTATAGGAATTCCTGAGATTATGTACTGTTACAGATGGGTTGTTTTAGACAATGTTTTTTATTTAAAAACTAGGTTTTTAAATAAGGCCTTAGTAGTCAATCTCCCTGATGCAAACAGGGATTATTTTGAACATGGGGTAGTTATAAAAAATTGGCAACATGCCCCTTTGGTTGGAGATGCAGTATATGAGGGTCCTAGATGCCCCCCATATGGCAATGGGATAGGTTATTTTCATCTTATTTTGTTTTTTGAAATTATGATTTCATTGTGTTTGACAAAATGTATGACTGATATTTCACTATGTTTTTATTTGCAGTTGACAGCAAGAGAAAAACTCCAAAAGAGTCAGAAGTTAATATAAAGCAGTTGAAACATATCTGGAGTTTGCATCAGAGGGTTGCAGATGAGCACATCAGGTCTGCTTCATATTTGTTGCAGTACAGGAGCTACACATCATCTTTTACTGCTCGTCCTGTGGTCAGCATTAGTGACCCATTGCCAGCTTTCGAGGAATCTTCACCAGAATCTCACATTCCTCTAAGCCAGAAGATGGGCAAGAGAAGAGTTCCTGCTATCTTCGAGGAGACTTCCTCTGCCGGGGATGGAAAGAGGAACAAGGCTGAAGTCCCAAAGGGGACCAAGAAAATTGATGTTGTTCCTTCTGTTGCTGTTCAGAAGGCTGTCGAGAAGCCTCCAATGGCTCCGAGCAAGAAAAGTACTTCTGTGGAAGTGATCACTATTTCCCCCACCAAGAGTTCTTTGGCTGAAACTGCTGAAGTTCCACTGAGGAGATTGAAGAAATCCTCCTCGGTTAGTTTTTCTGAAGACATTCCCCAGCTCCAAACTAGTGGAGCTGGTGTTCCAACCATCATTCCCCCGAGCTCTGCAATGAGCTCGGTAAAAACTTGGATTATTCCTGAAGTCCAAGGCATCGAGGAAAACATGTCTAGGGATATGCTGACATCCCTGGCTACTCGTCACATTGCTTCAGTAAGTTTCTTTTTATCTTGAATTTTTCCTTCTATCAATATATGTATCTCGGCACTAACTCATCACTACCTTCTTTTTTCAGCTGGTGAGTTATTTTAACACCATTGTGAAGAAAGACGAAGCGCTTAAGGCTTCAAGCTCCTCGTCTGGAGTAGAGGATGCATTCCAGGGTTTGGCCCAATCTCTGAAGGAATCCCGTCAGAAGTACGACGAGGATAAAGGTGAATGGGAGAAGAAATTGGCTGCATCTGAAGCAGAGAAGGTGCAGTTGGAAAACAAAGTGAAGGACTTGGAGAGGGAGAACAAGAAATACTCCGAGAAGCTCACTACTTTCGGGGAGCTTGAAAATAAGCTGAAATCAGCTGAGGAAGAGCTGACACTTCTGCGCGAAGCAAATCGTCAGAAGGAGGAGTTGGAGGCCAAGCTGAAATCCTCCGAGGACCTTCTATCCGAGAAGCTATCCTCGAAGAAGGTGAAGAGAAAAAGAGTTGTGAAGAAATCCTTTCGAACTGGTTGGGATAAAGGCTGGGATAGGGGGTAGCAGCAATGATAACCCAGGTGAATTATGGAAGTTTGAAATTCTTCCATGATGGTTGGGTTGCTGCCTTACAGGAATTGAAGGTGAGCGAGGACTCCGAGCTATTTCAACAACATCTCCCTGGTCCTCCTCCAGTTATTGAAGACGAAGATGAAGACGAAGCTGCATCTGAAGAATCTTCAATGATTGTGGGTGATCAAATCCATGCTCCTCAACCCAACCAGACATCTGCTGAGGAGATTTCTTCTTTGCCTGCTTCTCTTGAACAAATCCCAACTTCAGTCGATCAAATCAGTGTTCCCACCGAGCAACCAAGCTCCTCGTCCCAGCCTCCCGAGAAAGTCTTGGGAGACAAGGAAAAGGTGTGAAGTTGTTCGGTACTATCTTTCTATTTTTCTTCTACTTGTACTTTGTATCTCAGATCTTTGTAATTTTGCCTGATGATCTAATAAAAATTTGAGTTCTTTTATTCCATATGATTGTCTCTTCTTTATCTGCACTCTGTCTTGATCTTCTTTTTCTTTCTCTGTTAGTTTCTGGCCAGGATGGATCTTTTGTCTGCTAATGACACAAAGTTGATGCAGCAATGCCATGAGTATTATAAAGATGGTCACACATACCTCAGTACATCAGAAGTTGCCGACATCCTTGGCCATGATGCTTCAGAGCAGGCAGTAGAAGCTTACCAATATCTGAAGGGCTTACTTGATCGAGCTGTGGCCAATAGCGTGGCCTACTATGATATGATCGAGGAGCTTCAATATACTCTAGAAGATCTCAAGGATCAGTACAAGGATTCAAATGCCTTGTTACATGAGGGGTATGAAAAGAAATATCAACAGCTTTCTGCCGAGAAGGGCTATGACAAACTCATTGCTGGGTATGATGTCAGGGAAAGGACCCTAAAGGGAGAAGTTGAAGCCTATAGACAAATTGTTGAACTGTTGGAGCAAGAGAATAATAATTTGCAGAAAGAACTAGCACAATACAAGTCTGCAGCCTCTTCTTCAACAGCGGTAATCCCAGTGACCGATGAGGGATTTTCCTTCTTAGAGGTTGAAAATGCCAAATTAAGGCAAGAGTTGGATGTCCTGCGAAGATCTGGTGCTTCTACTTCTGCTCGGGGACGAGGAAGAGGTTCTCGTGGGCGAGGAAGAGCTGCCTAGGATGTTAACGAGGAACGAAGTACTCCAGCTGCTCGGGGTCGATCAAGAACTCCTCGTAGTATTGAAGAAGCTCGTACTCTGTCAACATTGGAAACTCAAGCGTACCAGTTGAACGCAAAAGATCGGGCTTTGTCTGAAATGTCCAAGAAAATCCTAACTTTGGAAGATCAACTTACTGCGACGAAGTCTGCTTTGAATAATAAGGATGTTTTTGCCAGGAACCTTCATGAGCAGTTAGAAAGATTAACTTTCCAATTCCATAAACAACCTCGCGAATTCTGGAATGCAGGCTATAATGAGGCCCTTTATCACTTGGATGCTCGCATTGAAAATGCCAATAATGAAGGTTACAAACAGGGATGGTTGAACGCCCTGGGTGTGCTGAAGCTCGAACAGGGGCACTACTTGTGGGATTATCATACTCCTGGGCTACTAGACTTGCCTGTACCACCCTATAAATTGGACATGGAATGGATCCCAGCTCGTGCCATTCCTCGGAGCTTAATTTCAAAATATCTTGGTGACTATAATCTTCATTCTCAAATTGAAGTATCTCATCCCGAGCATCTCTTGGATACTCCTTCAGTAATGAATGTCAGAATGTTGAAGGACTTGAATTTTATCAATTCTCCTCAGACATTAAATGATCCTCCTGCTGGCGAGGAACCTGTATCGAAGGCTGAGGGGAAAAAACCAATAGAATAGGATTTTCAGTGTAATAGTTAGCACACATATGTAACTTGTAATTTATTTTGAATTTTAATGAAAGACTTTCATTTTCTGTTTGCAAATCTGTATTGCTATTTTTTTGTGCTCGTCAAACACTTTATATTTGTGCATATGTATATGTTTAAATAGATAACAATATTGTGCTATTCATCGACCAACTTAGTAAAAAATTACAAGTACCATTAATGTTGCTCGATCACTTAATAACAAAGTAATGAGTATAAAAAATGTTTAAAATTTTTCCAACCAACCAAGGTTGTTAAATTGAGCTCGTCAACCAATTATAGTTAATGGGCTTTTATCCCCGACCAGCTATACTTGGTAAATTTTGTCTTTTTCAATAAATATGCCCGACCAACAAAGGTCAAAGATTTTTCCTCGTCGACCAACTACAGTTAGTGGGTTTTTATCCCCGACCAACTATACTTGGTTCAGTTTGGAATATTTGTTCTTCGATGAACTTTTATGTAATAAACTTACTTCCCGACCAACATAAGTTGGCATTTGAGAGCATATTTTGTTTTCAAACCAACCGAGATTGGCATTTTTAAGAATGTTGTTCTTGCCCTTTTACCAACCGGGGTTGGTCATGGGTTTGAACTATCATGCCCACTAACTCTTTTACCAACCGAAGTTGATCACATTAGTGTATGCCTCCTAACCAAAGGAGTATAGTTTGTTCTCGCTATTTTACCAACCAAAGTTGATCACGCTCGAACTATCAGTGTCCACTAGTTATTTTACCAACCGGAGTTGGTCACGCTAGTGTATGCCTCCTAGCCAAAGGAGTATAGTTTGTTCTCGCCTTTTTACCAACCGGAGTTGGTCGTGGGTCTGAACTATCGTCTTCTCGCTATTTTACCAACCGAAGTTGATCACGCTCGAACTATTAGTGTCCACTAGTTATTTTACCAACCGGAGTTGGTTACGTTAGTGTATGCCTCCTAACCAAAGGAGTATAGTTTGTTCTCGCCCTTTTACCAACCGGAGTTGGTCGTAGGTTTGAACTATCGTCTTCTTTTTGCTGTCGAGCAGCGTAGTGTACAACACTAGTATTCCCCGAAAAACTTTCAAACAAAGGAGAGAAAAATGGTGAAACATCATCGTTTTATTCATATTGATGGACCTGCTGTACATTTTACATCACTGATAATACTTGCGAAGGTGTTCAGCATTCCAAGCATTCTTGAATTTCTCTCCTTCTAGAGTTGCTATTCGGTAAGTTCCTGGTCGAACAACTTCTGTAACTTGGTAAGGTCCATGCCAATTTGCTTCCAATTTATTGTGCTTCTGAATGACCTTCTTTAGCACGTAATCTCCTTCCTTTAAATCGCATTTCTTCACCCTCTTGTTGTAGAATAAAGCTGTTCGCTGTTGATATGCAGCATTCCTAATGGCTGCTTCTTCTCTAACCTTCTCGAGCATATCCAAATCCAGTCTTCTCATCAAGTCACTGACTGGGGAATTGAAATTCAGCACTCTATGTGTTGGAAGACCCAACTCGGCAGGTATTACAGCCTCACTTCCAAACGCCAGCATATATGGTGATTCTCCAGTTGCTGCTCGGGGAGTTGTTCGGTAAGCCCACAATACTGATTGTAGCTCATTAATCCAGTTAGCTTTAGCCTCATTTAACCTCTTCTTCAAACCATTTAATAATGTTCTGTTCGTCACTTCAGTCTGTCCATTGCTTTGAGGATGGCCTGGTGCTGAATGAACCTTCAAAATGTTTGACTGATGACAATAGGCGGCAAACTCCTTGTTATCGAATTGTGTTCCATGGTCTGTAATGAAGGCATGAGGGAGACCATATCGGCAGATGATGTTCTTCCAAACGAATTGGTACACCTTCTCGTACGTCATATCAATCAGAGGCTCAGCTTCTACCCATTTAGTAAAATAATCCACTGCGATAACGAGGTACTTGAATCTTCCTCGGGTCGTTGGCAGTGGTCCAACCAGATCAATTCCCCACATGGCAAATGGCCAAGGGGAAGTTATGGGTGTCAATAATGCTTGTGGAGTTCGTCGGATGGAGGAAAAACGTTGGCACTTGTCACACTTCTTGGCATAGGCTATACAATCAGCTCTCATCGTTGGCCAGTAGTATCCTTGCATCATCACCCTTTGTAAAAGTGTTCGACCTGCTACATGGGCTCCACAGGACCCTTCATGGATTTCTTCAATCAATTCTTTCAGCTCGGAGGGATGTACACATCTTTGCAAGCCTGCCAAAATTCCTCGTCTATACAAAACACCATTAGTTAGTACATACCGAGCAGCTTTAAACTTCAATTTCTTGGCAGCGATCTTATCCTCCGGTAATTCTCCTTCCTCGACATATGCCCTGATGGGATCCATCCAAGATGGTCCTAAATCAAGGGAAATAATATTCATCGTCAATCTTTCATCTATGCTTCGACTTTCTAACACCTCAATTGGTATCGTTCTTCGCAACTCGGTACGAGTAGCTGATGCTAGTCGGGCCTGTGCGTCTGCTTGTGCATTCTCCATTCTTGGTATTCTGATTAACTGAATGGCATCAAATTCTGTCAACAACTCCATCGCTTTTGCATGATATTTGACCATTAGTTCTCCTTTAACTGCATACGTTCCCATTATCTGATTCACAATTAATTGGGAATCACTGAATACCATCACTTGTTGTGCTTCCATAATCTTTGCTAAATTAAGACCTGCTATTAAGGCTTCATACTCAGCCTCATTATTAGAATCTTTGAATTGGAATCGTAAGGCATATTCCACGTCAATCTCGTCTGGGGTGTTCAAAACAATCCCTGCTCCACAACCTATTGTACAAGATGACCCATCTACATACAATCTCCACGTAGGTAACTCGTCTTCAAAATTCTTATCTGACAACGTTCCTCGGTGAAATATTTGTTGTTTTGTTTCATCCTCCCCTGATATCTTTCGCTCCTCTTCGACCATCTCTTCTCGCCCTTTTACCAACCGTAGTTGGTCTGGGTTTGAATTTGATGATCTTTCTACATCCACAAGCCCTTTTACCAACCGGAGTTGGTCTAGACTCATGTCTGTTGACCCTGTAACATCCACAGGTTGGTCAGCGAGCAACTTTTGTTCCTCGGGGGTATCAGGATATGTAAACTCTGCTATAAAGTCTGCTACTGCTTGCCCTTTTAAGGATGATCTGGGTTCATACACAATATCATATTCACCGAGCTCTATTTCCCTGTACATCAGTCTTCCTGACTTTTCTGGCTTATGAAGGGCTTGTCTTAATGGCATGTCGGTATACACGATGATGGTATGGGCCTGAAAATATGGCCTCATTCTTCTACTTGCTTCAATTAATGCCAATGCCAATTTTTCCAACTTTGGGTACCTGATCTCTGCACCTCGGAAAGCCTTACTTGTGTAATAAATTGGCTTTTGGACTCCATTCTCCAATCTGATCAATACCGAGCTGACCGCATTTTCTGATACTGCCAGGTATAAGTACAACTTTTCTCCCATCACTGGTCTGGACAGCAATGGAGGTGTTCCCAGATATTTCTTCAAGTCTTGAAAGGCTTTTTCACATTCATCATTCCACTCGAAAGTTTTTCGGAGTGTTTTGAAGAATGTAAGGCACCTATCAGTTGCTCGAGATAGAAATCTATTGAGCGCCGCAACTCGTCCTGTAAGACTCTGCATTTCTTTCTTCGTCGTTGGAGATCGCAACCCTAAAAGAGCTTTGATCTTTGCTGGATTTGCCTCAATGCCTCGCTGGTTGACGATGTACCCGAGGAACATTCCTTCTCGTACTCCAAAGGTGCACTTCGTCGGGTTGAGCTTCATCTGGTATTTATCCAGTTGATCAAAGGTCTGACCTAAGTCAACTAGATGATCAGTAGCTTTCTTGCTCTTTGTCAGCATATCGTCGACATAGACCTCCATATTGCAACTGATTTGTTCAGCAAAAACCTTGTTCATCAGCCGCTGGTATGTCGCTCCTGCATTTTTCAAAACAAAAGGCATAACATTATAACAATAAGTTCCCCTAGGGGTAATAAAAGAAATGATTTCCCTGTCTTCAGGTTTCATTTTGATCTGGTTGTATCCAGGGTAAGCATCCATGAAACTGAGTAGCTCGTGCCCCGAGGTAGCATCCACTAGTTGGTCAATTCTGGGCAATGGGAAGTGATACTTTGGGCAAGCCTTGTTGAGATCAGTGAAATCAACACACATTCTCCATTTATTGTTTTTCTTTTTTACCATCACCACATTTGCCAACCAGTCCGGATACTTCACATTTTCAATGAATTGGGCTTTCTGGAGCTTGTCGACCTCCTCTTGAAGAGCTTGATTCTTCTCGGGGCTAAATACCCTTCTTCTCTGCTTTACAGGCTTGATCTCCTTATTCACATTGAGCTCATGACATAAGAAGTTTGGATCTATTCCTGGCATGTCTTCATGACTCCACGCAAAAGTTTTTTTTTCTGTTTCTCAAGAAAATTATCAATTCCTGTTTTATTGAAGCATCCAACGATGAACCTATCTGGGTTACTCGTTCAGGGTGTTCGTCGTCCAGAATAACATTTTCTGTAGATTCTACCACCTGTCCTTTTACAAGTTGGGATTCATCTCTTGGATCAAGTGTTTCAATTTTCGTACTTTCATCCACCTGGTAAGTAGTAGTCTTTTTCCTTGATTCTTCAAGCTCCTCTTGCTCGGCAGATGAATAATAGCATTCTCGAGCTACTTTTTTATCACCTTTCACCACTCCCACTCCGAAATTTGTTGGGAATTTTAAACATTGATGTACTGTAGATGGAACTGCCTCGAACTTCTTCAAACCAACTCTTCCCATGATGATGTTGTAAGCTGACTGCACATTCTTATCCATCACAAAGAAACGTATTCTTTCTGTTCGACAAGCAGGCCAAGTTCCAATGACTATATCCAACTTGATCGTCCCAAGTGGAAAAACTTTCTCGCCAGCAAAACCCAGAAGAGGTCTGTGATAAGGCTCCAATTGAGATAACTTCAAATTTAAACTGTCAAAGCATGAATAGTACATGATGTCTGCCGAACTGCCATTGTCTACCAGCACCCTTGAAATCACTACTTCTTTCATCCTCATTTTGATCACCAAAGGGTCGTCGTGAGGGTAAAGAACACCTGCCATGTCATTTTTTGAAAAGCTAATAACTAGCTTCTCTTTGTTTACCTTCCTCGGACGATCCTCCTCGGCCAAATTTATTCGCTGAATATACGAGCAAGCTTGTGCCTCTCCGAGGTAAGCTTTTCTTTCTGCAGTAAGATCTCCTCCTCCTGCATCTCCTCCTGTAATAACATTACAATCAAATGACCCAAAACGTATGGAAAATACCTCTCGTTCTGGCTGCCTTGGTTTCTTGGGAAGATCGGGGTCATCCTCGGCATCATCTTCGTGGTCTCTCTTCTTTTTCTCCTCTGCTCGACGAGGAGATCTAGACCTCTCTCTAGTTCGATCATTATTTCTTCTTTCACCTCCCCGATCAACATATTTTGCTAGCTTTCCTCTTCGGATGAGTTTCAATCTCGTTCTAAAGAGCTATGCAATTTTTAGTCATATGGCCATGATCTTTGTGGAACTCGCAATATTTGTCCCTGTTCCTCGCATCAGGATCTGACCTCAGTTTCTTCGGCCACTTTACTTCCTCACTATTCTTGATTTCTTCCAAGACATGATTAATACCCATTTTCAAGGGAGTATAATTATCGAATTTCTTCAGGACTTCCCATGATGACTTATTATTTCTGGAACGCTTGTCGCCACCATTGCCCTTATGCTCTTTATTTTTAGACTTGTCGACGTCCACCTTGGTATCTTTATCTATATTCTTCTTTGCAGCCATAGCTTCCTCGGCATTCATGATTTTGGCCGCTTTTGCCATCAACTCTGACATAGTTTTAGGTGGATCTTTCGCCAAGGTGTAATACAACTTATTAGGCAACAACCCACTCATCAAGGCGGTGATTGTTGTCTTCTCCTCGTAATCTATAACTTCCAGCTTCTCGTTATTGAAACGAGTTATGTAATCTCTAGTACTCTCACCAGATTTTTGTCTAACACTTAGCAAGTGTGCTACTCGTTTTACTGGCTTTGCTCCAAAACAGAAATTACCGATGAACAACTCGGCCAACTGAAAGAAAGTTGAAATCTTACCCCGAGGAAGATTGTTGTACCATATCTGGGCAGCTCCAGTAAGAGTTCCTGAGAACGCTCTGCATCTCATCTCGTCGGGGACAGCATAGATATCGGCGGCAGCTTGATATTGCTCTATATGAAGAACAGGATATGTCTTTCCATCATATTTAGGGGTCACTACTGGTGCTTTAAACTTTGACGGTGTAGGAAAATTCACAATGGCCTGGACAAAAGGTGTCCCTTGAATAAAAGTTCGTTGTAGGGGATTCTTCGCCCTAGCCATTTCTCCCAATCTATCCTCCAATCGCTGAAGGGACCCTTTCCACGCCTCATTTCCTTCCTCGGGCCTATTGGTTCGAGCAATAGATCGTTCTGAAGTAGCCTCTTGAGATTTATCTTGATGAGCAACTGGTCGTGATTGTGTTGATCCTTCTCTTAGATCTGATGGTTGTCGAAAACTCCTCGACATGGTCTTAGGCGGACTCCTATTCCTCCTAGGGCCTAATCGACTGAAAGGAGACACCCTACTCAGTCTTTCTAAGGCGCTGGGTCTTTCTGGAGAGAGAGTGATACGTTGATCAGTATCTGTAGCCCTTATTGACGAAGTTCGCCCAGGTTGATAAGAGAAATCATCAGACTCCTCATTACGATATGACTCAGTACGCCTGGATCGTGAAGAAAGTAAATAAGTTTGCCTCTGACCACTTCGCTGTCCTGAACGTGCAGGTGCACCGCCATGAAGGGTTTGTATGAGTTGCCTCATTGTGTCTTGCATGGCGGTTTGTCCTTGAGCCAGATTCGTCATAATTCCGGCCAGATCTGGAGGTGCAGAGGGATTTGGAGGATTTCCAGCATTTCCAGCGTTTCGATTGCTAGATTCTGGATTATCCGCCATTGATGTGAATGATTTTTGGTGAAAAACGATAATAACAATCGACTTCCCACAGACGGCGCCAATCTGTTGATGTAAAAAACTAGATTACTCTAATTATTTAATCACAGATAAATAAATAAGACAAAAGATTTTAAAGTGGTTCAGCCTTATATGAATGGCCTACGTCCACTGTTATGTTATTGCTGAGTGTTTGAGAATTCTCGATTACAAGTGCTATCAAGAAATTCCCATCCCTTTGAATGAGGGTGATACAAGGTATTTATAGACCTTAGGCTGTACATGAAAGGGTGTTACATTAAATGATACACATATGAAAGGGTAATTCATTTAATGTTCTTCAAACGTGCGCGTCAAGATGATAAGCATTCAATGAATAGTTGAACTGTTGATTATCTGGCAATTAATGTTGTGGTCGATGTGCAGCTCGAACCGCCTTAGTTGCTCGTCGTCCAAAAGTTCCTCGGAGCATTGGAGTTCCTCGGAAGATAAGAGTTCCTCGGAGGGTTGGTGTTCCTCGGAGTATACTTGTTGCTCGGAGTGAGTATGTTGGTCGGGGAAACAAGCTTCCTCGTTGCTATTGTGCCACATAGATTGATACGTGTCTTCTTATTATTCGTCCACATCAGCATACTAATTTTGGTGTCAACATTCGGGTCTCAAATTTTATTAGGTATAATGACTTTATCTTCCCTAATGTGTCAAAACTTCAGGTTTGATCATATTTTAAAAAAAATATTTGGAACTTTAGGTCCAAATTATAAATTATTTGGGGACATTAACCCGAATATATAAATAATCAAAAATTCGGGTTTTGATTAAAAAATATTTTTAATTGGAACTTCAAGTCCTTAATTTAATAATTTGAACTTCAGGTCATCGCTATTTATTTGTGAGAACTTCAGGTTCTACACATAAAATTATTAAACTTCGGGTTCAATTTTATTAATTTCTTGGGATTTGAAAATCTCCACCCCATTGTGTCAAAACTTCAGGTTTGATCACAAATATATATTTGGAGCTTCAGGTCGAAATTAAATTATTTGAGTACGTTTAATGCCCCAAAAATAATATAAAAAAAACTTTAATTTACGATTTGGAACTTCAGGCCCAAATTACTAAATATTTATGGACATTTGATGCCCCTCCTTAACTATAAAAATAATCAAAATTTCAGATTTTTATTCATGGCATATTTTATCTGGAACTTCAGGTCCAAAAATTTAAATAACGATTCAAGTCCCAAATTTAAAGTTAATTGAGAACTCCATACCCCAATTATTGAGAACTTCAGGTCCTAAAAATCAAAACTTCAGGTTTGATTAAAGAAAAATTTGTTGGAACTTCGGTTCAAAATGTAAATAATTGTTAGGGTATTTTTAGTATTCCTTGACCTATTATAGAAATAATCAAAACTTCTAGTTTGATTTTACGACACATTTTATCATGTTCAAAAATTGAACATCAATTGCGAACTTCAGGCCGCAAAAATTTAAATAAGGATTGGGAACTTCAAGCCCCAATTATTGAGAACTTCAGGTCCCCAAAATCAAAACTTCAAGTTTGATTAAAGAAAAATTTGTTGGAACTTCGGGTCCAAAATGTAAATAAATATTAGGGTATTTTTAGTATTCCTTGACCTATTATAGAAATAATCAAAACTTCTAGTTTGATTTTATGACACATTTTATCATGTTCAAAAATTTGAACATCAATTGCGAACTTCAGGCCGTAAAAATTTAAATAAGGATTGGGAACTTCAGGCCCCAAAATTATTGAAACTTTGGGTTCAAAATTGAATATCATGTAGGAACTTCAGGTCCTAATTACTGGGAACTTCAGGTACCAAAAATCAAAACTTCAGGTTTGATTTTATGGTACATGTTATTATCATGTCAAAAAAATAAAATAAAAACATAAGCTATGCTACCAAAAAAATGAACGGTGAAATTATCAAGATGGGTATTAATTCAAACCAATACTCTTTTCTCTAACCGAGTAACGTGTTCCCTTGAGTTTTTGTTCTTGATTGAGAACTCGTGCTGATAACGTGTTGTTAAATAAAGGAGCATAGAGAGAAGTATATAGAGAGAGAGATAAACTGTTTCTCTTTCTATTGGTTGTCACAATAATGAGGGGGTAATCCCCTATTTATAATACAAGGTAACCCTATCAAAAGAAGATCATAGCCATAACCATGAGCATGTAAATATAAGTAATGTGGTGAATACAGAGTACGACTTAAAATTAGTAAGAGAAAATGAATGGTAAGAACCATAATGTCGTAGAACGAACCATAGTCAGAAAATCCAAGTTAGAAAAAAAAATACATCGCAAAGTGAATTTTAAAATGAAGTAGTCCTTAAAATGGGCGACAACTACTTTTTGCAAAAATGACAACGATATTCATTTTCTTTGAGCCACTCCAAATATGAATTTTTGGCGTACTCGTTGTGGATAAATTCATATTTCCTGAACATAGCCTTTCGAAATTTCCATGTCTTGATGTAAACGCATCTACTGAGTTGCGGGATGAAAATTGCAATCTGGTATGTCATAAAAAGTTGTGAAGACATCAGTAGATTTTAATGAGAAGTAAATATTAATGCACTTAGTAAAGATTATAAAAAATTAAAATGTGGTAATTTATTAATGTCGTTGACGCACTTTATTATTTGATTAAAATTTATTGGCATGGAGGGTTGTAACAAATTAATCAGTATTATTGTTTAATATTTATGTTCTTAATATATTTCATAATTATTTTTATTGTACTATAATAAAATATGGTTCAAGCAATTATAAAATGATTTTCAGCAATATGAAAGTATCTAAAACATATTAATTTACTTTTCAGAGAGTACAAAATTATTTTCGACAATAATAATTTTTTCCAGGAATTACAAATATTTCTAGGAACAAAGAAATATTTTACACATATATAAAATATTTTCAACTTATAGAAATGATCTTTAGAAAATAAAAATGAATTTCAGGAGTAATAAATTATTTTCAGCATATAAATATAATTTCAATCAAGTAAAAATTTATTTTTCACTATAATATTTGTTTCCAGCAAATAAAAATGATTTCTTTGGAGTATCAAAATTATGTACAGCAATATAAAATTATTTTTAGCGTATGAAAATGATTTGCACCAATGACATCAGTAATAAATAGTTACCAAGAACTAAAAATTATTTCTTGTTATAATAAAATGATTTCAAGCAACAAAAAGTAATTTTCGAAAGTAATAAATTATTTAAAGGAAAAAATATTTGTAGGGATATAAAAAAAATTAGAATGTGGTAATTTATTTATGTCATTGATGGACTTTATTATTTAATTAAAAGTTAATGGCATGAGGCGTCGTAACTAATTAATCAGTATTACCGTCTAATATTTCTCTTCTTACTATATTTCATAATTATTTTTATTGTATTATAATAAAATATGGTTCAAGAAATTATAAAGTGATTTTCAGCAATATGAAAGTATCTCAAGTATATTAATTTATTTTTTAGCGAGTACAAATTATTTTCGACAATAATATTTTTTTTCTAGCAATTAAAAATATTTCTAGGAATAAAGAAATGATTTTACACCAAAATAAAATATTTTCAACTTATAGAAATGATTTAAAGCAAAGATCTTTAATGGAGAATTCTTGACTGAGAAGTCTAATAAGGTTGGAGAGAAGTGAAGAATTGGTGCGAGTATATTTATAATAAAAGATTAAAAAATAGGAAACTCACACGGATGCCAACATATGGTATGATGTACTTGTTAGTTTCACGAGGTGTGGGTTCGACAACAGGGGAAAAAATTAGCAAATGAAATATGTGACAAGTGATATGTTGAACCGTACAATCAAACAAATCCATCTTGAGTTTCGTAATATGAATGTGTAAACAGTTGAAAAAATGAGGGTAAACGGTTGTTTCGTTAAATATTTATTTTATAGAAGTTAATTCTTGAATGCCTAATTATCACCAACTTTACTATGCGTGTGTGTTATGTATATCACAGTGAAGAATAAGGGAACACCATTCGAAGAAGTTGGGGCTTTATCATGTGGTCACATTGTGTATAATCCGATTTTGTTAAAGGGGATTTTGGGTTTTAGTCCCACCGAATAAAATTTTCTAGTAAACAATCCCAGGCATTTGAGTTTGTTGCTGATAGTCCCATTGATATTCAACCCACGTTCAACATGAGAGTAGTTATGGGAGTGATGGGACCAATGCCTTATAAAAAAAGAAGATGGGCTCGGTTCCCATAAAATCTACACCGATAGGAGTTTACACAAAAAAACTATTTGTTAAATAACTTTTTTCATAAAAGTTAACTCTTGAATACGTAATTATCTCCAACTTTACTATTAGTGTGTGTTATGTATAGCACAGGGGAAAAAAGGGAACCCGATTCGTAGAAGTGGGTATTTGGCTTTAACAGATAGTAACGGTACGTATAATTCGGTACTGATAAATATTTTTTTTATAAAAATTTAATTCTTGACTTTAATTATTGTAGTTATCTGCCCCGCATACTATTAGACTATAACCTTAAAGGCCATGGAAAACAAAGTTGTTAAACTATTTGCTTTATTTGGAGGCGTTTAAATTAATATACCTAATGCTAGAAAAATTATTAATAGGCGAACACATATGTGGGAAGAAAAAAAATTACATACACACCCAGTCAGTCATACACATACAAAACAACACCTGCGAGACATATGTGAGATAAGTTACATATGTTGAATAACTCATAAAAATGGTAAGAGTGTAAGATATGCTTGCAACTGTCTTAACATATACAACAACAACAACAACAACAACAACGCATTTGGAGATGAATTTTTTGGAGAGATAAGGTGACTTTGCTTTGAAAAAAACACAGAGAAAACTCTAAAGGTCATGGGTGTTATTGTTATGCATGGGCAGTTGCAAAAAAAGGAGGACGTGGGTCCGGAATGTTATCTTTTATTAATATTATTATTTATTTTTTTTAGAATTTTAGACGTTTAGACACGGAGTTTGTGAGTACGTAAAAGAAAAATAAATTCGAAAAATTTCGATCCAAAACTCATTATGTACGTGACTAAATAAACATATAATAAAACCATACGAAACTAAGAGAAGTCGTTATGTTTTTTTTTAAATAGATTATGTACTTTTAGGACTTAAAATAATATTGATTATGAATATAGGACAACAAACATTTCGTTTCCCTTTTTAGTCCCTACTTTCAAATTAAAGGGACACGTGGCATGTTGTGATTGGGTGACGTTTTATGAATATGGGTCGGCGCCAGCGATTTTATTCAAAAATAGGGACTAAAACTATAAATAAAATGTTTGTTGTCCTATTTTCAAAATATATATTACAATAGGTTCTAAATTTACAAAGCTACTTTTTTAAATTACTTGTTTATTTAAAATTACCATCAACTGTTTGACGGAATGAGTAGTGTTTAAGAAATCCTCTTAATTATGTTTCATTCACGGAGTATTAGCAAGTAAGAAGCACAGAAAAGAGTGCCCAAATAGTGGTCGTTGGTTCATACTCGAAAAAATGGTTGTGTGACGTCACCTAACTTAATCTAGTGGAATGAAACTCAGTTCCAGAAGGCATTAAATTGTCAGTGGCAAGAGGTTTCAAAATTTATACCCTGAGAAACGTTATCACTTACTCTGTTATCCTACTAACTCTGCATCCGATTCCCATCCATTTCACACCTAAGGTAAAAACATATGTTTTAACACGAACATTTATAAAGCATATAACCATCGTTGTATCTTACCATGTGACGAAATAGAGTGAAAAGATAGAGTCAAGAATTTTTTTTTACTAACCTTGACATACTTTCACATTTGGGTTTCTCATGAACTCTTTCATTCACAGTGAACCCATATAATGTAAAAGACATTGCAAAAGATGATGCGAGAACAAAGTCGAAATCAGTGAACCCACATAATGTAAAAACAAAGAATAAGAAAAATGAGAGATGGAGAGAGATTGAGTTGGTTAGAATGAGTAACAGACCAGAATGAAAATTTTCTATTGATCAGAGATGGATGTATCGAGGATGATGAGATCCAGTTGCAAAAGACGTTAAATAGTCAGTGGTAAGAGGTTTCAAATATCAAAGAACAAATTAGTTCAATCTAAAACAAAATAAAAATCAACTTTTACAGATTTGGAGAACTCACATATTGAATTGAAAGGCCAGCAAAAATAAAAACGTTTTCTCACTATAAACAGTCAGTCGACTACCCAATGACCGGAGGTGGAGAGAGATGTGTTTAACACTGTGGGTGGGTGAGAGAGAAGAATTATAATGTTAAAAGAAAAAAAATCTGAAATAGTAACCGTAGGAGGAAGTTTTGAGAGAGTGGGAGTTATCCATCAAATTTCGGTCAAAAATTCGGTCACAATAGTATTTTTGTAAAAAAAATGTAAGAAGATGGTAAAACGTGACACGTGTTTAATATATTTTTAAAAATTCAAAACTCTAAAAAATTAGGATCCATAGTTTTGAGACTTGTGAGCGAACTACTACATACATATATATAATAAGATATATATATATATATATATATATATATATATATAAGGAAGAGAGTTGTTTTACTATTTTGATAAGAGAGATAAGATAATTAGAAGTTGAGATTTGGCCACTCTTAGGATCCAAGGGCTGAAACGTCATCTCTTGGTTCCCTCCTCTTTTCTCATATTCAACTTTCACTTTTATTAAAAAAAAAAATAGGGGTAATTTTAGAGTGCTGCTAGGCTTTACCGGT
This sequence comes from Sambucus nigra, assembly GCA_949130495.1. Classification (NCBI taxonomy): domain Eukaryota; kingdom Viridiplantae; phylum Streptophyta; class Magnoliopsida; order Dipsacales; family Adoxaceae; genus Sambucus; species Sambucus nigra. The sequence goes on from OX422218.1 coordinate 200,518,928, forward strand.
CATTAGCACACACTTAATACACATTGGTAGGTGGCACTCTTTTATTGAATGCTTGTTTTTCTTTTTGAAAAAATATGGTATAGTCTTAGTAAGGTTTTTTTTTTTATTTTAGAAAAAAATGTTCTAATAGAAAAAAATATTTTTCACAAATTAGAAAAAAAAATTATTGTTAAAAAACACTATTTTAATATAAAAAATATCTTTTTCTTGAGAAAAACTGTTTAAAAAAATAAAAGTTAGTTTAGTATTATAAATAAGAAAAATATTTTTCTTTTACATTTTTAAACATTTTAAGAAATAAAAAATTGTTTTAAATATTGTAAAATTAAAATAAAAATTAAGTTAAAAAAATATTTTTTATATTTTTTATATTTTTATATTTAAAAAAAGCTGTTTTATTAGAAAAAAATATTTTTATAAATTAAAAAAATGTATTGTTAAAAAACACTATTTTAATATAAAAATTATTTTTTTTTGAATTTTTTTTTTTAAAATTAAAAGTTAGACTAATTTAAATAAAAAACGTTTTTTTATATTTCTAAATTGTTTTAAATAACTGTTAATCTGTTTTTTTATTTTTCAAAAAACTGTTAATCTAAAGAATTTTTTTTTTCAAACAACTATTAAATAGTTGTAAATATAAATAACTATTAAACACTTTTTGAACTTTTGATATTAATATAAATAAAAAAACTTTTTTTTTTACATTTTAAACATGAGTAAATGGGTGTTTGATGGACTAAATGAGTTAAAAATAATAACAAAACAACAATTTCTTATTAGAATATTTTTTTAACGTGGACATTTAAACAGTTTTAAGAAATACAAAATTTGCTTTAAATGTTGTAAAATAAAAATAAATTAAAAATAAGGGTTGCCGCTGGCGCGGGCCTTTTAAAGTAAGAGAATATTGGGTAAATAGGTGTTTGAGAGAATACATGAGTTAAAAATAATAAGAAAAAAATAATTTCTTATTAGAATAGTTTTTTAACGCGGACATTTAAACAGTTTTACGAAATACAAAAATTGTTTTAAATGTTGTAAAATAAAGGGTGCCGTTGGCGCTGACCTTTAAAAATAAGAGAATATTGGATAAATGGGTGTTTGAGGGACTAAATGAGTTAAAAAAAATACTAATTTTAAAAAAAACTATTCTAATAAGAAATTGTTTTTTTAAACAATTTTTAGGATCAAATACCAAAAGGTATCTCAAATATTTTTTAATACACATTTAGTCGAAGACTTTTTATTTTGTTCCAAAAAATCCAAGGAACTTTTTATATATGCCATTTATTTTTAACTCATTTAACATCAGAAATCAATGGGGAAAAAAAGGGTACCCGGTACTACCTCGGTGTAGACACCTCATTATGTTACCCCTAACTCTCCTTAGGTCCCTAGTACCTCCACTCATCACCGCAAATCCAGGTCATGTCCCGAGCACTGACCTAGAAGCCATCGGGCACTCCCCGGCTCAGTTTGACCAAAAATCAAACTCTTCGTCTCGATCGAGACTCAATGAATCTTCAAAGGTCACTGAATACCCTTTCCAACGGTCCATCCCGTGCGTGATTCCGACTTACCATGCGGACAAACGATCCGTTTGCGTCCGAAACCCAACCTAGAGGCCATCGGGCGCTCCCGGGCTCTGTTTGACCTAAGTCAACTCTTCATCTCAACCGGGGCTGAATGAATCTTTTAAGGGCACTGAATACCCTTTCCAACGGTCCATCTCGTGCGCGATTCTGACTTACCATGCGGACGAACGATCCGTTTGACTCCGAGAGGTCACCGAATGATTCTCGGGCTCGGTTAACCAAAGTCAACTCCCCGAACCGGGCCAAACTCTTTGGAATGTCGAATTAAATCTCCTAACCTTTCTAACGGTCTTACCCGTGCACGATTCGGACTTACTATGCGGACGAACGATCCATTTGCGTCCGAGCGATTCCCCATCCAACGGACCGACAAGCGCTTTCGAGCCACATTTGACCCAAAGTCAACTCCCGAACTCGGGAGCGGTCCAAAGGACTTTCGAAATTATCTAAAATACCTTTACAATGGTATGCCCCGTGCGCGATTCTGACCAACGGTTTGCCCTAGGCGGCTAATTTTCAGAAAAAGCCCGAAGCGCACTGCCAAATGGCAGGTCCCAGACCCTGCCTATCGGTAACTGCCGATAGGTAGTGCCATGGCAATTCCGATCGGCAGACCCCTGGGCCTATAAAAGGAGGCCTTGGCCTCATTTGCAAGGGGAGCTCAGATCAGAAGCAAATCACTCTCAGCAAACCCCCATAAACCTCTCTCGAAGGCAGCGTGATTTCAACTTCCAAATCCCTTTTTCACTTCCACTTTTCATCATCCCTTTCATCAAAATTGATGAATTAACCACTCTCCATCATCATCCAAGTGCAAGGGATACTTTTCAACATTCAAGATCAAGCTCAAGGTCTCCAAGAAGGTCCATCTTTCTCACCTTTCTCTTCAAATCTTCTTAAATTTGCAATAACTTGTTTTATTACCTAAGCACATTTATTATCTTATTTCACATATCCTAACATACTTTTTATCTAGTATTATTGCACATCTCTTATTTTCATATAAATAAAACCTAAAAAAATAAGAAAAATAGCGTTTGTTCATAAATTCCAAATAGGGATTCTCACACTTTTTCCACAACTAAAACACTTTTTCCACACACACACACACACACAAAATTACAAATAAGAGATTTCTCCATTTGGATTTATGGGTTAAATCCCGCCTCGTTTTATATGAGAACTATGTGGACTTTGATGCCTTTATAGGCTACGTAGGCGTCTCGGGGTAAAACCCAAGACTCGAGTTCTTTTCTCACTTTTTCTCTTATTTTCTATCTTCTCTTTATCTCATTTTCCATTATATTCTATATACTTGTTCTTAGTAACGTATTATTCCATATGCGTTATCGTTCCCTTATAACGATCAACGTAGGAGTAATCACGTAAATCCTATTTTCTACATTAATCTCACATTCCTACGGATGACTCGCTTTATCTTTTTCATGATACAAGTCGAGGACTCCTAACTCCATTCTATATAGACACATGCACACATATCACGGGGTGAAATATAAAGGAAAATAACAAATATTCATGAGAGACCGAAAGGGCAGAATGGGTGCCTAACACCTTCCCATTTCGTAACTAAGCCTCCGAACCCTTCTCGAATCATTTTGGTTTCTCACGCACCAGTATGTCTTTGGATGCCATCCTTCGGGGTGGCTTCCCCTTTTTCTTTTGTCTGTTTTGAGTAAAATAGACTGGAGACTCTAAATCTCTCTATATTTTCACACCTCACAAATCGACGCCGGCCGAAGCGCTCTCCCGAGAGAGGGGACGCGCGGGACCCGAAGGATCCTTTCTCCCTCCGCGACGGGGATCGAGGATGGCCACAGTGGCGACTCTGCTGGGGAAGAGTTGTGTTATATTTTGAGGGCTTGACTCTATTTACATGAATGCTATATTTTATGTTTTCCCTCCATACCTGCATGTTCCCCTTTCTCACATGTGTATCACATGCTTATGCTTATATTCACACACTTGTAGAAAATTCTCCATGTACACTTCACACCACGTGCACCTAGGATCACATGTATATTCCCATGTTGCATGCATCACCCATCCATACTTGGTGTACCTTTTGGGGTACTTGTACATTGGCGCCCTGTTTGGCATAATCAAGAAAGGCATTCTCATCATAAGATACTAATAAGAGAATCATGCATGATTCACACGATATCACCAAAGGGCATTGCTATTGACCAAATTTTACCCAGTAACAGGAGGGTCACTTCATGATGGGCGCTGGTCCGGCAGGTCGCAGTTAGCTTAAGCGATATGACTCTCACCTTCCATTGGCCAAGTACCTTTGACGTATATCGAACGGTTCCCCCACATCGTACCGCTTGACCGAAGTCATGACGGGAGGTATATCACAGGGAATTCATTCACGTACGCCGAGTATATCAAATTCGCTCTCACACGTACCGTCCCCACGAGGTATATGGTGAGGCAATTCACGTACACTCAGGTATATCAAATGGCTTGTCCACACGTACCGACTGCCCGCAAGAGCAAGACGTATATCGTGAAAGTCACGCCAAAGGGGGGAACCCATGCCGATTCACCCAACCAACTGCATACCCGTATATAGGTGTCAAACCTAGGGCACGCACTTTAGATTGTCGGTTTCAACCCGAAACTCTGCCGAAATTCTAGGTCGGCCTGCCGCCTAATTTTTGCACATTTTTTTAAAACGGGACCCTGTCCGCAAACCTGGTTACAAGTCCAAACGTAGCTTTGCATATATTAAGACCCCCACTTTCCCAGGCTCGGGTCCCGTCCGGCATTGCATTTAGGAGAATTAAATACAAGTGAAAACATAATAATTATAATAATCATGCTGAGTTCCGTCTCCAAAAACATTTCTCCCTTCTTTATCAAAAATCCAAAAAAATTTATCCCCTCTTTATCAAAATCCAAAAACATTTCTACCTTTTTGTCAAAAATCCAAAAATAGTTTCTTCCTTTTTTCTCAAAAATAAATCTCATCCTACGCCTTCTCAGGTCGATCGCACGCCCTTGACCTGGCTCCTTATTGGCTTCAGTCTTCAGTCAAATCATCCCGAAGTTTCATTCGCTCCTCTACTACTTCTTTCGAGTCCAGAATCCATCCATCTTCCATGGAGAATGCGGATTAAGTACCGGTCATATAACCGGATCTGCCGACAGTCCTAGCTTAGCTCGTGGCCAAGATTGACAACCTCCAAGCTGAGGTCCGAGAAATGCAACGAAACTAAGTTCCTATTCCTCAAGAGCTCGAGGCCCTGCTCCCTCGTGCTATGGGTCCACCCGAGCCTATCTGGGTCCCGAAGGAATATCAGCACGCTCTACGTGCCCCTCCGGCTAATGGGTCGCCGCCTGCCTAGCTTCCAATGCCAAACATTGCCCAGCCTATGGCTAACCTGCCTGTGGTCGCCAATCCAAAGGAGGAGGAGTTGAATAAAGTCAAAGAAGATCTTAAGATGCTCACTAAGAAGTTCGACCAAGTCCGAATCTCTGGGAATTACATGGACTACACCCATATGTCTCCTTATCCTAAAGCAAGGTTACCCGAGAAGTTCAAGATGCCAAATATCGAGAAGTTCGGAGGGAGTGGCCCCCCAATTGTTCATCTTCGCAGTTATCATCGTTCCATGACTCTACTAGGGGCTTCTGAAGAAGTAATGGCCCAATTATTTCAACAAACTTTGAAGGACAGCGCCCTACGATGGTTTTTATCTCTTGAGGAATCTAGAATTCGTAGCTAGGAGGATGTAGCCCGAGAATTCATGTCGCAGTACAAATACAACGAAGAGCTCGAGGTCACCCGCCGTGATTTAAAGCTCCTCAAATAAAACTCCGGAGAATCCGTCAGTAACTTTATAGCCCGATGGAGGGAAAAAGCATCTACCATGACCAATCGGCCATCTGAGGAAGAACAAGTCAACATAGTGAAGAAGAATTTCTTGCCCCATGTTCGAGCAACCATGGGAGGACAGTACTACCCCCACTTTCGAGCTCTCAGAGAAGCAGGAGTAGAAATCGAGGAAAGTCTTGCCAAAACAGAAGTTGAACCGAAGAAGGTGTCCGGACAGTTCACCCCTAGAAAGTATGACAAGCCTGCCAATGCTACAGTCTCAACCATCAACAACATCTCTCAACCAACCACATCCTGGGCACCAGAAAGTCGCCCTGCCCCCATCCGAAGGGAATACACTGAGCTTCATGCTCCCCTCTCCAAAGTTTACCAAGCCCTGTTAAGCCAAAGCCTCATTAAACCCTTGGATCCCCGTCCATTACCCAATCCACTCCCAAGAAACTTCAAGGCTGATGCTCATTGCGCCTTTCACCAAACAGCTGGCCATACCACCGAGCAATGCTTCCACCTTTGAAAGATAATCCAAGATCTCATCGATCGGGGTACCATCGCCCCACCAGCCAATCCTAAGCCAAACACTACGCATAACCCCCTCCCGAATCACACCAATGCCATCTTCTTAGAAGAAAACCCGAATTTCGATCCATCAACCCAAATCACACCCCTATACCCTCCTAAACCTCTTAAAATTTGCCCATAATTCCTCCTACACCCTACTAGCCTCGCTGATCAGGCACTTTCACTCCTCACCAGATCATGCATCACTGTCCGGACCCGTTCTGAAAGTGGAAGTATGGAATTGTCAGAGGTCTTAAATCAACTCCTAGAGTTCGGGCTGAAATTGCCCTCACAGATGATTATCGATTGCCAGAGGTTCAGTACGCTATTTTTTGAAGAGCGAAAATGGTCCTGAGAATCAGATAGTTAGGTGGTACCAACCGATGAAGTCAGCTTAGAGGATGTTGTCCAGATCATGGCAGAAGCATTCAGGCAAACAAACAACATTTGCAGTATCACCGGGTTACTTAACACTTTGAAGCTACAAGGGCGCTTGGTCCCTTCAATCACACATATCCCCATAGAATGGGAAGGTCTATATGAGGAAGTCGTTAAAGTTGTGGAATGCATCGACTTTACAGGGAAAGACAAAATTATTGCCACCGGATGGGGGGAAGGAGTCGAAGATTCAAGCGAAGAACAAGCTTCAGGGAGAACTGGCCCAGTAGCCGACATATGTGGGATGATATCATTTGACGAACTCTCGAAGAAATAGACAGGGCAGCAGAACAACCTGAGATTGACGAGGAAACTGGATTTAAGTTTTTCCCTTCTTCAGTAAATCACATGACCAGATCTGGGAGACATTACCAAGTTCCAAGCTCGCTACCAGCAAATGATAAGGGAAAGGGCGTTGAAAGCCTTCATATGCCAGAAATGACCATCGAGGAGAGCAAGATCCTCGATCAACTGAAGAAAACTCAAGCTAACATCACTATATGGGGGCTTTTCATGTCTTCCCAGCTGCACATAAATGCTTTAATCAAGTTGCTCACAGGACCCATAGTTCCTCCTTCTACCACACCAGAAGAAGCGGTAAATTTGGTCGGGTCCTTGACCTCCACCCGAATACTGTCCTTTTTTGAAGAAGAAATACCCAGAATTGGGCCAAATCACAATCATGCACTCAACATCTCCATCAAAGTTATGGGGAAGGTTGTACCGCTTTCTCTCGTTGATAACGGATCCGCTTTGAATGTCTGCCCACTGAGAACTTTCAAATGTTTAGGCCTAAAATAAAGTGACCTCGCTCTAACCTCCGCTGTCGTACATGCCCACGATAATACCCGTCGTGAGGTGATGGGATCCATAAAACTTGTAATAGGGATTGGCCCTATAAACCCCGTCATTGAATTCCAAGTCATAGACATCCCAGCCTGTTTCAACCTGTTGCTCGGACGACCCTGGCTCCACAGTATAAAGGGTGTATCTTCCTCATTCCATCAGAAATTGAAGTTCTTCACCGAGGGGTGATTCATCACCATCTTGGGTGATGACGATAACGCCGAGGGCGTAGGCACCAGGAGTCCAATTCTTGAGATACAACATGGGTCAAATGATATGCTCCTATCAGGATTCCGAGTTGAGCCATCCCTACTCCCGGTAGGGGACGGTTTCAAAGAAAGGGTTTATCCAGAATATGACCCTCATGGCAATGTCAATGTGATTCAGATGTTCAAAAACACCATACCCGGACTGGGGCTTAGACAAAGGCAGCAGGGGATACTTGATCCCATTGAACTGAAGAAAGCTTTCCCTCCTTGCGACTTGGGATATCAACCATCAGAACAAGAGCTCAGAATGATTCGCCAGACTCGATCAAAGAGAGAGTTAGACTGCGTTCGAACTATCTCAGGTGATTCCTTAAATGGAAGATTCATTAAAAAATGAGAGGATTTCCCCTTTTGCGGTTTTCCAGATCCATGGTACGACCACACAAACAAGAAGATGAAACCTGGAATGGAGATCTTTATCCAGGATAGCTACCCATGGGCTGAAGGTTTCCAACACCAAGTGCCACCGCTTATCAAAGATACTGAAGAAACTGAGGAAAGTGACTCCGAAGATTCCTTCAACTTACAGACACTGGGGCTGGCACTCTACATGGTTCACTCAGGCACTGCATCACTGGACCCCTCTCATCTGATCAAAGCTGCTGATACACCTATCCTCAACTGGCATGCTACGCCAATTCTACGTCTTGAAATCTCCCCTAACCCCAATGTTTACCATGTTTCTTCTACTGTTGTCCACCCTTGCTCAAATGTAATCGAGACCTCTTTTGATGAGGTTCTCAATGTTGTTTTTCCTATCAATGAAATAAATGAATATTTTGAGTATCTTGTTGTGCCTTACATTAATTGTTTAGATTCTAATCAAGCTTTTGATGATGATGATTTTGCAAATGAACAATACTTAACTGATTTAAATAAGGTTAATAACAAACAACATAATCGCGTTCAAGTTAATGAAGAAGAGACTGTTGTTATTAATCTCGGTTCTAGTAGCCAACTGCGCGAGATTAGGATAGGGTCCACCTTTAACGAGCATGAGCGCGCGCAACTCAAAGAATTACTAAAGGAGTTCGTGGATGTCTTCGCATGGTCCTACGACGATACGCCCGGTATTGATCCTGAAATAGCTCAGTATGAGATCCCCACTCTCCTAGATTATAAGCCAGTTAAACAAAAGTTGAGGAAGCTCCGCACCGAATGGTCGCTTAAGGTCAAAGAAGAGGTTGTCAAACAGTTGAATGTGGGTTTCATTCGAGTAATTGAATCTCCCACGTGGCTATCCAACATCGTACCTGTACCAAAATCAGGAGGAAATGTTCGAATGTGTGTGGATTACCGAGATTTAAACAAAGCTTCTCCGAAGGATGATTATTCGCTACCCAATATCGACATGATCGTGGACAACATAGCCAGTCATGCTCTCAAGTCATTCGTCGACAAGTTTGCCGGATACAACCAAATTAAGGTGCACCCCGACCACCAAGAGAAAACTGCATTCATTACCCCGTGGAGGGCCTTTTGCTACACCGTCATGTCGTTCGGTCTCAAGAATGCTGGGGCTACCTACCAGAGGGCTGCTACAACCATCCTGCACGATCTGATTCACAAGGAGGTCGAGGTTTACGTGGATGATATGATTATCAAGTCCAAAACTAGAGAAGGTCATGCTCCTGCTCTCCGAAAGTTCTTCGAACGACTGCGACAGTATCAGATGAGACTCAATCCACAAAAATGCATCTTCGGCGCTACAAAGGGTAAACTCTTAGGATTCATGGTCAGTGAGAAGGGGATAGAAGAAAATCCTGCCAAGCTGAAAACCATACTTGAGATGCCACCACCCCGAACAGAGAAAGAAGTCTGAGGTTTTCTTGGAAAATTACAATATAGCAGCCGGTTCATCGGTCAGCTAACCTCCATCTGCGAACCAATCTTCAAGCTCCTCCTAAAGGATTCAACCAAGGTTTGGAACGAGGCCTGCCAAGAAGCTTTTGATCGAATCAAATAATATTTGACCCAACATCCAGTTCTCATGCCACCACAGCCTGGTCTCCCTTTGCTCCTATACCTAACCATAACCGACACTGCAGCTGGGGCTTTGCTAGCCCAATACCTTGAAGACTCCCGCAAAGAAAGAGCCGTCTATTATGCCAAATACAAATTGACCGGGTATGAGGTCAACTACACTGCTTTAGAAAAGGCATGTGTCGCCCTTGTCTGGGTTACCCAAAAGTTGCGACACTACATGCTCGCCTTCCCCATCAAACTTGTATCCTGAATGGATCCCATCAAATACCTGCTTGAAAACCCCGCCTTATCCAGCCGAATGGCCCCCCGATGGTTGATGCTCCTAACCGAGTTTGATATCGTGTACGTTACATAGAAAGTCGTTAAAGGAAAAGCCATCTCTGACTACCTTGCTGACTACCCTGTAGAAGAAGCTAATGTCTGGATCTCCGAATTCCCAGAAGAGAACATTCTTTGCACCGCCCAAGACTGCCTCCGATGGAAAATGTTCTTCGATGGCGATGCCAACAAAAAGGGATATGGCATTGGGATACTTCTGGTCGCCCCAGATGACTCCCATACTCCTATCACCATAAAATTGGATTTCCCTTGCACCAATAACATGACGGAATACGAAGCATGCACAGTGGGCCTCAAGGTCTCTCTCAAGAAAAGTATTCAATACCTTGATGTATATGGAGATTCTGCCCTCATCATCGGTCAAGTGCTCAGAAAGTGGAAAGTCAATGACGGAAAGCTCCAACCCTTTCATGCCCAATTAGAAGAGTTAGCCTCCCAATTTCGAAATATCACCTTCCATTACCTACCCCGAGCAAAGAATAACCTAGCCGATGCTCTCGCTACCTTAGCCTCCATGGTCGACATGCCCGAAGGAATAACAATGACCCCCTTCTTAGTTCAAAAGCAAGACAAACCGACCCATTGCTACCATATTGAGCTCATCACCATAGAAGATCCTGAGTTGGTCAACTACTGGTACTATGATATTTGGTGCCTCCTTAAGTACGGTAGGTATCCCGAGGGTTCCAACAAGAACGACCGAGCTACCCTCCGAAGGCTAGCCGCCCAATACATCATCTATCATAAAGCACTACTCAAGAGGAATTTCGATGGAACTCATTTGCACTGTATCGCAGGGACTGACAGTGAAAAGATAATGTAAAAAATCCACAGCGGGGAATGCGGCCCCCACATAAACGGTCACATGCTTGCCAAGAAGATCATCCGACAGGGCTACTACTGGACCACTCAGGATTGCACCGCCTATGTTCGAAGATACCCTAAATGCCAACAGTTCTCCAACCTTATAGGGAAGGTTACGCCAAAGGCTTTAAATGGGCATGAGTTCATCCTGGTTGCCATTGATTACTTCACTAAATGGGTCGAAGCTGAGTCATACGTAGCATTAAATGCCAAGAAGGTGACCAAATTCATCAAGAAAATATTATCTGTCGATATGGGGTCCCGCACGAGCTAGTGTCAGATAATGGATTACACTTCGAGGCTGAAGTCACAGAAGTTGTCAACGAGTATGGGATTCAGAGACACAAATCTTCTCCCTACCGACCTCAGACCAATCGTGCAGTTGAAGCTGCCAATAAAAACCTTAAAGCCATCATCAGCAAGATGAACGAAAGTTGTAAGGATTGGGCCGACCGGATCCCGTACGCCCTCTGGGGCTATCGAACCTCAATCCGAACCTCTATTGGGGCTACCCCTTACTCTTTGGTCTACGGCATGGAAGCAGTCCTACCTGTGGAGCTGGAAATACCCTCGCTACGCGTCATGCTCGAAGGCAAGATTAGTGAAGAAGACTAGTACCAAAGCCGTCTTGATGAGCTATCCCTTCTAGATGAAAGAAGATTAAAAGTTCTTTATCACATACAAGGATACCATCACCGAATAGCGCGATCATTCAATAAGAAAGTCAAGGACCGCGCTGTTCGGGAGGGGGATTGAGCCCTCAAAGAGATAACCGAACCCATCTGGGACCTCAGAGGAAAATTCAAGCCCAATTAGAGTGGCCCTTACATTGTGAAGAAGATCTTGTCTGGCGGTGCCGCCATGCTCACTGACCTGGATGGGAAGAGATGGCTCGTCCAGTCAATCTGGATCGTCTCAAGAAATTCTACCCCTAGTCCGAAATCTCGGCGCGCTACGACTCTTTTTATCCCCCTTCTATTCTTAAAAAAAAAACTCTCTTCATTTCACTCTACCCAGAACTACGTGGGCCTGATCCTCTACAAAAACTATTTTAAAACTTTTCAAAAAAACCCAGAGGTACGTAGGCAGCTCATACATCCCACATGAGCACGAACCCTTCTTTTTCACAAAAATATATTCTTTTCTTATCTCCGAGAACGACAGTTCATTCTAAACATCTACTTGAACAAAAGGATTATGTATGCCTTAGCAATCGGTATAGATAATTCAAAATACAAAATTCATTAAAAGGCACAGCTGGATGATCAGAAACTTGTTTATTTCATTAATAAGAAATTACAGTACGGATTACATAAGAAAAAATAATGGATAACTCCCTTCCCCCTACTACCATAAAAAACAGATAAAATCCCCCACATCTGTTACATAAATAAACTCCCCAGGAGTCCTACCCACAGCTACCAGAAGAGCCTGCACCCTAATCATCTACATCCTGAGGACCCCAAGTTTCCCCTACCTGAATAGAATGTCGCAGACATTCCATGGATCGATGAGCCTTAACCATCTTTGAAAAGACCACAATACCCCCTTCCATGGAGTCAGATAAAATAAACCACCTTTGACCAGTCTCTACTGCCAACATCTTGGTGACTACTTTCCTCCATAACCACTTCATATAATCTTTGGGGACATGGAAAAACCTTCCCGACAGACTGAGAGGGACGGGTCGACGGACGCCGATTTTCCCACAGAGATCCAAGCAACAGACGCAAGCGCTCAGTCAAATCTTCTACCGGAAAGAAATTTGAGGTCCGAGGGGGCACGACCTGCGCCCAGCCAAACTGACGCAAAAGCCGCCAAGGGAAATAAAAAGAGGTATGTCTGAGACCAACCAGCCGCACATATGAATACTCTCCTAGCTCCAGAACTGGCTGCAATTGTCCCCACCAAGGCACTGACCAATATAGCCCACGAGCCCCATACTCCACAAACCAATTCTCCCAATTCTCAACAACAAGCCAACGCGGGTGAAGTAGCGCGAAAAGAAGTTGGGTATGGCCGACAAAGGATATTCTGGAGGAGTTGACAAACGGAATCTTTCAGACAACCATATGAATAGCATCACAGGGCTACCCCTCAAAAAGTCAGAATGACCTTCTCTCCAGGCATCCAGGCCATTCAGAGTCTCCGCCAATATCACCGCCGCAGGATTGCGACGATATGACATCCATGAAGTAATGGCTGCAAGTTACGGGTCCACTCGCACCTCCCCAGTCACCAACAGTAATTTTGAAACCAGGCCCAGAACAACGGCTCTAGCATAGCCAGCATCACCTACCTCCCACAAATTCACGGACTGCAACATCGCCGGGAGGGAGATCATTCCTCCGACAACCAATGACCTGGCCATCGAAGGCGAGATATGAAGAAGCCTGGACAACAAATCCCTAGGAGAGCGGGAAAATTCGAGCAAATCCGCAGCAACACTGGGATTCACACCTAGTATGGCAGAAAATTCCTCGTAGGTAGGACAAACTTCTTCCAACCCAAAGCGGAATACATAGTCTTCGGGGTACCAAAATTGTACTGCCGCCATCAGCATATTCCACTCAAAAGGTCGATTACGCCACAAGGAGACTCGACGCATGTGGAAAGCGTCATAGTCGACATTATAAGAGCACATAGCTTCCAAGGCTTCAAGGTAGTTGACAAACTCGGTGCTACCAGGGAGAGCCATCTTGTAGGGTAAAGAAATAGTGGGAAAGTAGATAAGGATGCAAAGGTGTGATGAAAATACTCCACCCTTCCCCCCTTTTTTATAATTGAGAACTCTCACAAAAGACATAATCCCTATAGAAATCGGAGGGAATCCTACCCCATAAGGTACTAAAGGCTAAAAAGGGTATCAATCAAAGCTTTCAATTGATAGGACTGGACTGAACTGCCGATAGGCAGGCCAGGGTGCTTGCCGATCGGCAACTCCCCATCTTTGGAAATTTCCTCCTTTCCTTTTTGTCAAATCAGAAAACTCCATAAAAATAAATTGATATTCTTAAAAGAATTTTAAGAATCCTGTTTTCTCCTTATGGGATTCCCTCTTTTTAAATAAAATAGCTTTCCTTTGAAAAATTCCAAAAATACTCCTGTTTTACGATCTCAGTAGCAAATTAAAAAGCGCATGTGCATGCATTCATTCATCATTAAAATAAAAGATAGTAAAAAAACTATATTGCATTGCATATATTTGTTTTCTGTGTTACATCATCTTGCAGGAAATAGAAAGAAAAAGCCAAAAAAAATAACGGGACTCAGCCCGAACCCACACACTCTCTCTCTCTCAAGAGTTTCCACCCCTGCGACGCGCTCTCTTTCCCTTACGGCGAGACAACGCGTCCCCACTACCCGAGCTAGAGTCTTCCCCGGACGAGGCTGACGGCACCAAGCAAGAAGAAACGGGGACAGCATCCCGAATATGGGCGGTCGTCGATGATATCCAGTCTTTGATATCTCTCAGTCAAGTGGTCGACACCCGAATTTACTGCAAGGAAAAAGCAGAATCAGTATCAAGCAAAAGAAATCAAAAAAAGAGTAAAATGATCGAAAGGTTTACCGCAGGATGAAGGACCTCCTCTGTTAAACCCAGCTCCTTCAGATCCATCGCAAGGGGACAATGCAGCATCGGCACTATCCCTCCATCATCCCGCCGGATGTTGTACGAAGGAATGTGCAGCCGTACAAAAGGGACCTCCGATGTCGTTGCCGCCGCAGGTGCCGACGGACCACCACCACTATGGGAAGACCCCAGCGCCCGACTCAAACCCGCAGAAGGGAAAGGCAAAGCATCATGTATGCTGGGCGCCATCAACCAGCTCGTCACAAAGTCCATATAGTCATACGGCACAGCCGTATTAGTGTACAACTCATAGGACTCGCCGATCATCTGATCCTCTCATCCTCCAACAGTTGTCGCTTTCGCCTCATAGACGTAGGAGGCTGTGCGGGAGGCACCACCACCTCCTCCTCAGCAATCTGACGAATCACCCTCTCCCCGAGGTACCAGGAATGGCCGAACTCATGCGCCAACAAACGCCTCATCTGCGCGTTCACCCCCGTCATCCCCGTATCCTGAATGGCTATCCCCCAAGGATAAAAGGTCACTTGAAAATACCCAAGTAGGCATGAGTCAATACAAGATCAGAAGGTGCAAAAAACCAAGACTGAAATGGAAAAAGTCTTACCCTACCACTGGTCAGGTCATTCAAGACCTGACGCACCGCCTCTAGGGAAAGAGATCCCTTCGACTGCCGATTGGCCTTACGCCATCAATACAGTCGATAGAAGTCCCCAACAGTATCATCCTTCAGAGCAATCAGCGGGGTATTGCACCCAATCACCTCATAGAACCACGTCTGAATTCACAAGAAAAAAGAGAACGCATAAGGAAAATGCGAATGCATGAAAGGAAAGTGCGAATGCATGAAATGAAAATGCGCAAAGTAAAGAATACCTCAAGGAGATACGTGGCTCCAGTAAAAGCCTACCGGTAGCACCGGCTGAATGCATCCAAAGAAGAGTAAAGGGTCACCAAGGTCAGACTTCCCCAATCATAGAAAGGGATGTTAGAAAACATCCTCAAGTACGGCAAAAACCACAAATGGACGACGTCGCCGCTCGACGACACCATGAAACCTCCCAGCACCAACAAGATGAACAACTGGGCCATCTGCCTCACTTGCAGCCCGTCCTTCTCATCAACCACCCTACTCAGCAAAACACCCTTCAACAAGGACAACCGGATAGAATCCCCAGAGACTATCCTCCTCACATCACCAAGTGCCACATGCACCAGCCTCACCCGCAAGGAACGATCCACCTCTATCTACTCCCCGTCAAAATCTAGCCCCAACAGTTGATGTACATCTATGGGAGTCACCGTCATCTCCCCGAAGCCAAAATGAAAAGTGTGAGTAGTGTCCCACCACCTCTCCCCCAAGGCACACAAAATTGCTGTCGAACGAGGCGTCTCATCCAGCGCAGCCGCCAACCTCCCAAAACCCGCTGATGATACCATCCAACACACCACAGGTGGAAGATGCTCCCAAACATCCTTAAGCCCCGTCGTCCCGATGGCACGCATGTTCTTCAAAGAAATATCCGACTGGCAAGAGGAAAAATTCAGTCAAAGGTCAAGAAAAAGGAAAAATTACCCAAAAAGAAAGGAATGCCAAAGGTCAGGTTACTTACATAACCGCCGGGAATCACTCTCGAAGAGAGATGACTCGACGGCTCCCGCAGCAAGGTCCGCTCATCCGCAACCGACTCAAATGCATCTAAGGCATTCTCGTTCCCCAAAGCAAGGGGCACCCTGTCCCTCCAATCCACATTCGCCCAGTCATCAACGGTCAGCCACTCCCGGTGGACAGCGGTGCTCACAAAGGCGGCCATTTCTTGAAGATCGGAACGTTAGAAAAATTCGTAGAAAGAAATCGCAGAAAGAGAGAATGCAAGAAGCTGTGAAAAATGAAGAGGATTCGCCCCCTTTATATAGGAGGCCAAACGCCATGCCGATCGGCACTGACCCCAGCCATACCGATCGTCACTATCTCCTCACCTTCCCGAGGCAGTCCAAAAGTCCGTGCCACTGCCAAATGGCACCCCTCAGTCTATGTCGGCCGGCACCCCCATTAAAATTTCGTACAGAAATTCCCAAGAAATACCAGAAAGCCTCGAAAAATCCCCGAAAAATTCCTAAAAATCACAGGAAGGATTTAGAACATTTTTATAAAGAAAATTTCGCACTCCTTCAGGCGACACCTCTTTATCCCCAACGGAACCCTCAAAATTAAAGCGAATGACCTCTCGGGCAATCACCTCCTCAGCAGAGTTTACAAACCGATTATCTCCCCAATAATCAGCTCCTCCGCTCAAATCAAAGGCAAAAGGCCTCCCCAGCCATCGACTACCCGGTGCGAAACAATATCTCATGGTATTTTTCCCAGCAGAATTAAGAAGAATCACTCGTCCCAGGCGATCTCTCCCGCGATCCAAATCTTCCACAGCTCATTCATTATTCCCCAGCAGAACCTCAAATCCAATTCTTATCCCCAGCGGAACCTCAAATCCAATTCTTATCCCCAACGGAATCCCAAATCCAATCCTTACCCCCAAGGGAACTCTTTTCTTTTCCCAAGGAAATACAATCACTCTTAGGTCAGAATTGACCTCGGTCTTGGATCGTCACCTGAGTTAGGTTAGAATTGGCCTCGGTCCTCGGTCTTCACCACTCTTGGGTCAGAAATGACCCCGGTATTAGATCGCTACCTGAGTTAGGTCATAATTGGCCTCGATCCTCGATTATCACCACTCTTGGGTCAGAATTGACCCCGATCTTGGATCGTCACCTAAGTTAGGTCAGAATTGGCTTCGGTCCTCAGTCGTCACCACTCTTGGGTCAGAATTGACCCCGATCTTGGATCGTCACCTGAGTTAGGTCAGAATTGACCTCGGTCCTTGGTCGTCACCACTCTTGGGTCATAATTGACCCCGGTCTTAGATCGTCACCTGAATTAGGTCGGAATTGGCCTCGGTCCTCGGTCGTCACCACTTTTGGGTCAGAATTTACCCCGGTCTTGGATCGTCACCTGAGTTAGGTCAGAATTGGCCTCAGTCCTCGATCATCACCACTTTTGGGTCAGAATTGACCCCAGTCTTGGATCATCACCTGAGTTAGGTCAGAATTGATCTCGGTCCTCGGTCGTCACCACTTTTGGGTCAGAATTGACCCCCGTCTTGGATCGTCACCTGAGTTAGGTCAGAATTAGCCTCGGTCCTCGATCGTCACCACTCTTGGGTTAGAATTTCCCCCGGTCTTGGATCGTCCCCTAAATTAGGTTAGAATTGACCTCGGTCCTCGGTTGTCACCACTATTGGGTCAGAATTGACCCCGGTCTTGGATCGTCACCTGAGTTAGGTCAGAATTGGCCTCGGTCCTCGATCATCACCATTCTTAGGTCCTCAGAATCGACCTCGACCCTCTGATTTGGTCATCCCCAACACGCTCCATAGGCCCTCAGAATCGGCCTCGATTCGTAAAATCGGTCATACTCTCTCAGAAGCATTATGCGGTGTCTAATCGACGTCTATCATTTGTTCCAAACTCACCCATCGAGGGGCTCTATAGACACCTCATTCTGTTACCCCCTTACTCTCCTTAGGTCCCTAGTACCTCCACTCATCACCGCAAACCCATGTCATGTCCCGAGCACTGACCTGGAAGCCATCGGCCAACCCCGGCTCAATTTGACCAAAAATCAAACTCTTCGTCTCATTGGAGACTCAATGAATATTCAAAGGGAATTGAATACCCTTTCCAACGATCCATCCCGTGCGTGATTCCGACTTACCATGCGAACGAACGATCCGTTTGCGTCCGAAACCCAACCTAGAGGCCACCGGGAGCTCCCGAGCTCTGTTTGACCTAAGTCAACTCTTCATCTCGACCGAGTCTGAATGAATCTTCTAAGGGCACTGAATACCCTTTCCAACGGTCCATCCCGTGCGCGATTCTGACTTACCATGCGGACGAACGATCTGTTTGGCTCCGAGAGGTCACCGAATGCTTATCGGGCCCGATTGACCAAAGTCAACTCCCCGAACCGGGCCAAAATCTTTGGAATGTCGAATTAAATCTCCTAACATTTTTAACGGTCTTCTCCATGCGCGATTCAGACTTACTATGCGGACGAACGATCCATTTGCGTCCGAGCGATTCCCTGTCCAACGGATCGACAAGCACTTCCGAGCCACATTTGACCCAAAGTCAACTCCCTAACTCGGGAGCGATCCAAAGGACTTTCGAAGGTCTCTAAAATACCTTTCCATCGGTATGCCCCGTGTACGATTCTGACCAACGATTTGCCCTCGGCGGCCAATTTTTTGAAAAAGCCCGAGGCGCACTGCCAAATGGCAGGTCCCAGACCCTGCCTATCGGTACCTGCCGATAGGTAGTGCCATGGCAATGCCGATCGGCAGACCCCTGGGCCTATAAAAGGAGGCCTTGGCCTCATTTGCAAGGGGAGCTCAGATCAGAAGCAAATCACTCTCAGCAAAACCCCAGAAACCTCTCTCGAAGGCAGCGTGATTTCAACTTCCAAATCCCTTTTTCACTTCCATTTTTCATCATCCCTTTCATCAAACTTGATGAATTAACCACTCTCCATCATCATCCAAGTGCAAGGGCTGCTTTTAAACATTCAATATCAAGCTCAAGGTCTCCAAGAAGGTCCATTTTTCTCACCTTTCTCTTCAAATCTTCTTAAATTTGCAATAACTTGTTTTATTACTTAAGCACTTTTATTATCTTATTTCACATATCCTAACATACTTTTTATCTAGTATTATTGCACATCTCTTATTTTTATATAAATAAAACCCAAAAAAATAAGAAAAAGAGGGTTTGCTCATAAATTCCAAATAGGGATTCTCACACTTTTTCCACAACTAAAACACTTTTTCCACACACACACACACACTTACAAATAAGAGATTTCTCCATTTGGATTTGTGGGTTAAACCCCCCCCCCCCTCATTTTGTATGCGAACTATGTGGACTTTGATGCCTTTATAGGCTACGTAGGCGTCTCGGGGTAAAACCCGAGACTCGAGTCCTTTTCTCACTTTTTCTCTTATTTTCTATCTTCTCTTTATCTCATTTTCCATTATATTCTATATACTTGTTCTTAGTAACGTATTATTCCATATGCGTTATCGTTCCCTTACAACGATCAACGTAGGGGTAATCACGTAAATCCTATTTTCTACATTAATCTCACATTCCTACGGATGACTCGCTTTATCTTTTCCATGATACAAGTCGAGGACTCCTACCTCCATTCTATATAGACACATGCACACATATCACGGGGGGAAACATAAAGGGAAGTAGCAAATATTCATGAGAGACCGAAAGGGCGGAATGGGTGCCTAACACCTTCCCATTTCGTAAATAAGCCTCCGAACCCTTCTTGAATCATTTTGGTTTCGCACGCACCAGTATGTTTTTGGATGCCATCATTCGGGGTGGCTTCCCCTTTTTATTTTGTCTGTTTTGAGTAAAATAGACTGGCGACTCTAAATTACTCTACATTTTCACACCTCACAAATCGACGCCGGCCGAAGCGCTCTCCCGAGAGAGGGGACGCGCGGGACCCGAAGGATCCTTTCTCCCTCCGCGACGGGGATCGAGGATGGCCACAGTGGCGACTCTGCTGGGGAAGAGTTGTGTTATATTTTGAGGGCTTGACTCTATTTACATGAATGCTATATTTTATGTTTTCCCCCCATACCTGCATGTTCCCCTTTCTCACATGTGTATCCTATGCTTATGCTTATATTCACACACTTGTAGAAAATTCTCCATGTACACTTCACACCACGTGCACCTAGGATCACATGTATATCCCCATGTTGCACGCATCACCCATCCATACTTGGTGTACCTTTTGGGGTACTTGTACATTGGCGCCCTGTTTGGCATAATCAAGAAAGGCATTCTCATCATAAGATACTAATAAGAGAATCATGCATGATTCACACGATATCACCAAAGGGCATTGCTATTGACCAAATTTTACCCAGTAACTGGAGGGTCACTTCGTGATGGGCGCTGGTCCGGCAGGTCGCAGTTAGCGTAAGCGATATGACTCTCGCCTTCCATTGGCCAAGTACCTTCGATGTATATCGAACGGTTCCCCCGCATCGTACCACTTGACCGAAGTCATGACGGGAGGTATATCGCAGGGAATTCGTTCACGTACGCCGAGTATATCAAATTCGCTCTCACACATACCGTCCTCACGAGGTATATGGTGAGGCAATTCACGTACACTCAGGTATATCAAATGGCTTGTCCACACCTACTAGTATGTCTTTGGATGCCATCCTTCGGGGTGGCTTACCCTTTTTCTTTTGTCTGTTTTGAGTAAAATAGACTGGCGACTCTAAATCTCTTTACATTTTCACACCTCACAAATCGACGCCGGCCGAAGCACTCTCCCGAGAGAGGGGACGCGCGGGACCCGAAGGATCCTTTCTCCCTCCGCGGCTAGGATCGGGGATGACCACACCCGGTGTTTACAACCGGGTAGTGTAGACTTATTCTTTTAAATGTTGTAAACACCGGGATAGTACCCCGGGTTAGTACATGGAGGCCCCGTTTTTAGAAATACAAATATTGTAAAAAAAATATTAAGTTTAAAAATAAAGGGTGTCGCTCACCTTTAAAAATAAGTGAATATTGAGTAATGGGTGTTTGAGGGACTAAATGAGTTAAAAATAATTTAAAAAAAAATAAAAGAATAATACTAGACAACCCGAGAGATGGTGCCGGGCTAATTAAAAAAAAAATAATGGGTGCTGCTGGTGCTGACCTGTAAAAATAAGAGAAAAATTGATAAATGGGTGTTTAAGAGAATAAATGAGTTAAAAATATTTTTTTTAAAAATAAAAAAAAAACTAATTAAAAAAACAATTCTAATAATTTTTATTTTTTAAAACTAATTTTACATGAGAAATAAAAAAAAAAGTTTCCTCCATGTAGTAACCCGGGGTTAACTCCCGGGTAGTGTATCATTTTTCTAGGGGTGGAAGCGGTACGAGTTTTTATCGTATCGTACCGTTTTGGTCCGAAAAAAAATCGTTTCGGTTTCATATATTAAAATACCAGAAATCGGTCTTACCGAAACCGAAATTACCGCAAAAAAGTGGGTTGGTTTTGGTTTTAATATTTAAAAAATCGATTTACCGAAATTATCGTACCAAATTTACCGAAACCAGAAAAAATTGTACCGAAATTACCGTACCGTACCAAATTTATCGAAATCAGAAAAAAACGTACCGAAATTACCGTACCGTACTGAATTTACCAAAATTACCGTACCGAATTTACCGAAACTAGAAAAAAGTTGGTTTTGGTTTTGGTTTTAATATTTAAAAAAGTTGGTTGGTTTTGTTTTTGGTTTTTTGGGGCTTTTAGTACTTGTTAACGCAAAAATTCTCCATCTACGAGGACCAATCAGAAAAGGACACATGTCATCCTACGTGGCAATATTCGACACCCGAGGAGAGTTGGTCGGCACCCGAGGAGAGTTGGTCGGCATACCAACCAGGAAGATCAAAGGATAACTATGCATTTAATGTGCATTAATGAAGATGGCAGCGCATTTAATGAGCCTTAATGTACATTTAGACTGTATTAATAGATGACAACACATAGCATACCAAGCAATTCAACAATTAGATTCGTTGAATGTAGACATAAATGTCTACATACAATGAATCTCTTTATCTCCCATCACTATAAATACACGTATCCCCTTAGCCAAAAGGAGGAGATCCGGGAGATCCAAGAGAACCTAGAAACCCCATACACAAGATACACATCCTTTCTCTCTCTACACCCTATGGTGCTATTGTAAACCCCTGGGAATAAAATAACAGTGGACGTAGGCTTTATTCATAGCCGAACCACTTTAAAAATCTTTGTCTCTTATATGCTTGATTGGATTGCTTTCATCTATTTATCTGTGATCATAAAAATGGGATTCGGTCCAATTTTTTGCATCAACAGATTGGCGCCGTCTGTGGGAACGTGTTACAAGCGTTGTTCTCCATCAAAAGCTAAGTTTTTATTTTCTCTACGTATAATCAATTATACATACATCTTTTGATTCAATCATGATTTTTATGTTTATATACATAAATTAATTATCCAATTTTTATCTGCAAAATATTGCATATCATGATTTTAAAATCATAACTATTAGATTAATTCTTATTTAGAAATCTGAAAAATAGTGGATTTCATAAATCATAACTTTTTGCTTGATTCTCAAGTTTCAATTTTATATCATGGAATAAATATTTTAAATGATTACATATACCAATATATGTGACGATGATAAGATTTGATAGTTTTCATTGATAATTTTCATTATAAATTTTGTAAGATCTTTGATGTCTATTCAAATTTCCATCATATTTTTAATAAAAGAATGGGAAAAGGTTAAAGACAATAAAAAGTTTTCTCATGGAAATCATGACCCAGATCTATTTTCTCTCTCTTCAAGTTTGAGTCTCTTTGCATTCATTTTTATGAACTATATACTTAATTTGGTTCATCTTCCATCTATGTCAATAAAGTCTCATTGATTGATTTTTGATATAAATTTGGTAATAACTTCGATCATTCAACATATTTTTATCTCTCCAAATAGGGAATATGAAGGGATCAATATAAAAAATAATTTTCTCTCACCTGAAAAACCATTACCCACCTCTTGTAAAAAAGGATCAATTATACAATCATGACCATATCAAGACTCTGGGCACAAATTTGATATTCTTGGCCCCTCTTTCATCACATCACAGGGTTTCTTTGTCGAAATCACACGATCTAGTGGATTAGATAATTATTCATTTAATTAACATTCTTAATGCTTAAATTTTACATCGAATGTTATTTTTCTGATATAAGGATTCGAGATATTCTGGTCAGCCATCTATACAGTTGGTCGGCAACATCCATGCCGTTTGTCGTCAGCAGTAGAATCTTGGGGTATTAAAAAATGCGAAGCACCCCAGATATTTCTTTAAACACGAGTTCAGCTCGGGGACAAACAGGGGGCTTAAGTTTTTTTTAACTTGTGATCACTCCAAAAATATTTTTAAAACCAAGTGATAAATAATTTTCAAACAGCAACTTATACCTGATTAGTTGTTGGAGATTAAATAACTTTACAAAAAACTCTACGTCTTATTTATGATGCATATCTGATAAAAATTTGTCCATCTCACACACATTTGGCATAAAAATATTATTTCATATTTTGAAATTTTTATTATTTTATGCTGATACACATCACATATTGTTTGGCTGAATAATTATTCTCATGATAATAATTATTTTCTCTAGTCTCGACAGGTCCTCGGGAAGCTTATAATAATTTCATAGGGACGAGATTCAATCCCGATGAAAGCTCTCGTAAACCTCTGGAAAAGTAGTATTGCTCGACATCAGGCAATTGTGCCTCGACATATCAGCCAACATATATTATTTCGTTTTTTGAAATTAATATTTTTATTTCTCAAGCATATACATATCATATATTGATTGGATGAGTAAATTATTCTCACGACTAATCAATTCAGCCTACACAAATGGTAGAGCAAAATATTAATTTTTACAGGTACAAGACTCAACGCCGACGAATGCTCAGAAATAATCTGGAAACTATTATCATTGCTCAGCATTATGAAATTTCACCTCAGCAAGGAACTATATATTTTATTATTGCTTTGATTTGTGCTCAAGCACGAATTATTCTATATATCCGTTCGAATTCATATTTTATATTCATCTCTTCATCGAGCTCGACGAAATACTTATTATCATATTCAGCTCCGAGGAAAAGCTACAGCAGTTATTATATTTCACCCCCAACGGATAGTTGGTCGGGGCAATTCTTATTTATATTCAGGCCCAGATATCGGCTCAAGCACAAATTATTCTATATATCCCTTGGGATTCATATTCGATATTCATCTCTTCATGGAGCTCGGCGAAATACTTATTATCATATTCAGTTCCGAGGAAAAGCTACAACAGTTATTATATTTCACCCCCAACGGATAGTTGGTCGGGGCAATTCTTATTTATATTCAGGCCCAGATATCGGCTCAAGCACAAATTATTCTATAAATCCCTTGGGATTCATATTCTATATTCATCTCAACATGGAACTCGGCGAGATACTTATTATCATATTCAGCTCCGAGGAGAACTATAACATTTACTATTTGTCACCCCCAACGGATAGTTGGTTGGGGTAATTCTTATTTATATGCAAGCCCAGCAAAGTTCTCAGCCATATTCTTATGCTCTGGAAAATATTATTCTTATTCGGCATTATGCAATTGTGCCTCGACAAGATACTTATTCAGCTTTGTGGAGAATTATAACATTCGTTGTATTTCACCCCCAACGGATAGTTGGTCTGATTATTCTTATTTATATTCAGGCCTGACAACGTTCTCGACCATATTCTTATGTTCTGGAAGATTTTATTCTTGTTCGGCATTATATAATTCTACCTCAACAGATCAACGAGGCACTTTATTATTTTTAATTATTCTTTATATCTATTTGGATGCATATTCTATTCTTATTTCAGCTCCAAGGAGGTCTTCAACATTTATATTATCTTATTCCCAACAATCTGTTGGTCAGCTCCAAGGATGTCTCCAGCATTTATTATATTTTATTCCCAACAATCTGTTGGTCAGCGCCGAGGAGGTCTCCAGCATTTATTATATTTTATTCCCAACAATCTGTTGGTCAGCGCCGAGGAGGTCTCCAGCATTTATTATATTTTATTTTCAACAATCTGTTGGTCAGCGCCGATGAGGTCTCTAGCATTTATTATATCTTATTCTATTCCCAACAATCTGTTGGTCAGCTCCGAGGAAGTCTCTATCATTTATTATCAAAAATGTATTCCTCCGGGAAGTAAAACTTGTATTCCTCCGGGAAGTAAAGCTACTTGTATTCCTCCGGGAAGTAAAGCTATTTGTATTCCTCCGGAAAGTAAAGCTACTTGTATTCCTCCGGGAAGTAAAACTTGTATTCCTACGGGAAGTAAAACTATATATTCCTGAAAATGCCAACTTATGTTGGTTAGGAAGTAAATCTATTACCAAAAATGTCAACTCAGGTTGGTCGGAAATAAGAAGCTGTCAACTACAGTTGGTCGAAAACATTTTATGAGTATGTGAAAGCGATCAAGCAAAAAGCATTCAAAGTTCACATTCCACACTTGGGGGCTTCTATTACAGATATATTTATTCATTCGGTGGCACATTCTTATAACATCATGCAGTCAAGCATCAAATTCAACTCCACAAACTCACACGGTCGGACCCCGACTAATTATCATTCAGGAGTTGTGTTTTCTTGCTCAGGAATTATTTTTGATATTGAAGTTCAGGAGGTTATTGAAGTTCAGGAGGTATATTGAAGTTCAGGAGGAATTCAGAAGTTCAGGAGGCATATTCAGGAGTTATTATGCACATACTATTGAAGTTCAGAAGTCAAATTTAGCATCTACAACACTGAGATCTTTACTACTACTGTCCCGACCAACATTGAAGAAGAAGTTGTATGAAAATATTTCGAAGTCCACCACTAGCTTGGTACTAATCAGATTGAAGAGTTGGGTTCAAAAGCTACTATGTTACTCGACAAAGTATTCAGAGAATCATAAATCAGAAGAATCAAGCACGTGAAGTTAGCACTCAGTTGCTCGGCACAGGAGGCAGTTGGTCGGCTAGCAAACCAATCAACATACTTGAAGATTATGACAAGCTACAAGCTGCATAGTATGGCATGGATGCATCCAAATTCCCAGGGGTGATACATAGCACACGGAGTTCCTCAAAAGAAAGATTAGCAACCATCGATCAACCTACATCATATGTCGTCCAGGAGATAATGCATTTTATGTTGAACAAATCAAGAAGATAGATCAAGAATTTCACGAGCACCGAGCAACACTGCAAAATAAATACTCCATACTTTCAAGTAAACCATCAAGCATGGAGCATTGAGGGCTTCTGTTAACGCAAAAATTCTCCATCTACGAGGACCAATCAGAAAAGGACACATGTCATCCTACGTGGCAATATTCGACACCCGAGGAGAGTTGGTCGGCACCCGAGGAGAGTTGGTCGGCATACCAACTAGGAAGATCAAAGGATAACTATGCATTTAATGTGCATTAATGAAGATGGCAACGCATTTAATGAGCCTTAATGTACATTTATATTGTATTAATAGATGACAACACATAGCATACCAAGCAATTCAACAATTAGATTCGTTGAATGTAGACATAAATGTCTACATACAATGAATCTCTTTATCTCCCATCACTATAAATACATGTATCCCCTTAGCCAAAAGGAGGAGATCCGGGAGATCCAAGAGAACCTAGAAACCCCATACACAAGATACACATCATTTCTCTCTCTACACCCTATGGTGCTATTGTAAACCTCTGGGAATAAAATAACAGTGGACGCAGGCTTTATTCATAGCCGAACCACTTTAAAAATCTTTGTCTCTTATATGCTTGATTGGATTGCTTTCATCTATTTATCTGTGATCATAAAAATGGAATTCGGTCCAGTTTTTTACATCAACAGTATTGTTTATCGAAACCAGAAAAAATTGAAACCAAAAACCAGAAAAAACAAGAATTTACCGAAACCAGAAAAAATCAGAATTTACAGAAACCAGAAAAAATCGAAATTACCGAAAAAACCGAAATACCGGTCGATTTGATTTTGGTATTGATTTTGGTGTACCAAGTGATAAACTGGTACGATTTAATTTTACCATCAAAAATTTGATTTTGATATTAATATCTACTATTTACCTACCAAACCATACCGCTTACATATAATACCCTTACACCTCTCTCCATACCGTACCAAACCGTACCGCTTACGCCTCTACATTTTTCTTATCTTATTAAGTAGAAAAGTTTCGCTTCATCTCTCTCCATACTTTAATTTGGAAACACCTTTTTCCTTCACTCACAGATAATACCCTCTCACTGGAACACTTTCTCTACCCAGATAAAATTGTGAGCATCTCTCTCTGTGTTTGATACTTCTAAAATCCATATCCTCTAACTGCTCAAGCATCTCTCTCTTAGAAACAACCATGGTACTTTTGGTTTTACAAGTTTTTTCTGATGTATTTGGTTTGAGTTAGCTGGTAGTATATGATCTCTCTCACCGTTAATCATACCAACCCCATCAGTTTTTTCTCACATTGATCACCATTAGTAGGTATAACCTTTATTGTATTTTTTTGGTGTGAACTTTTAAAGATTTTGTTTGGTTTGAGTTTTGAGTTGAGTGTTGCAAGTTTACCCTTTGTTGGGTGTTTCATATTGGTCTTTATGTGCAGAAGATACTTGGGCTTCAAAATCTGAGTTTGGATATATATTTTAGTTTTGAATATTTAGGACTTTTTGGTCTGGATCTCTAAGGTAGTCGCTTCCCCACCCTAACCCCCAAATTAGCAACAACTCACCACTTTCGTTCTCCATTTTCTTCATCTTTGAATTTCTGACATTTTTTTCACGTTACGATGCTTTATAATGTAAATGAGTTATTTATTTATTTATTTATTTTATTGCTTTGTGATTATTTTATTATGTTTACCATTGTTTTTTCACTGTGATTTTCGTTCTTTTTTATGTTGGGTATGTTTTGACTCAGATTTATTTTTTAGTTTTTTTTCATCATAGAAGTGATTTCAATTGGTGATGTTTATGTGAGGCTTATTCTTTTTAGCTAAGCTTTGGAATAAATTATGTAATTAACAAAATAAGGTTTTTCTTTATACTTCATAATGATGCTGCGATTTACAGCTAGCATGGGACAATCCTTTTGAACTATTTACATCTTTTAATTAGAGGCATAATTAAAATGCTATGAATCTTTTGTGGATTTTTTAAATTGGTCATCCTTTTAGGTGATTTATGATATTTTGTTAGTGCTAACAGGTTTGTGCTTTGTGAATATGAACAATAAAAGCCCAAATTTGAACTCATATGCTACTTGTACCAGACTTTTAGGCAAGGTTCTAAAAAACGCGGGGCGTGGTCGAGGCGTGGATGCCAAGCCTTAAGCCTTAGAAGTCTAGGCGGGCCTTGACGTAAAAAGGCGTGAAAAGGCGTTTAGGCCTTCTTAGTATATTTTAATATTTTTTAACTATAACAAAGCGATTAAAATACTAAAATTGTACATATCATAAAAATATGTCTGAATATATGCAAATTAAAATACTATTTGATTATTTTGGAAGAGATAATGGTTCGGTTAATAAAAAAAATCTTTAAAAGGCGATATCATTTCACTAAAGCATTGTTATTTTTAGAAAAAAGTGCGCCTTAAGGGTTTTACCAAGAATAAGGCGTAAAAAACTTAAGGCGGGGGGTTTCTCCCAAGCCTTAAGCCTAGGCGGGTTTTTTAGAACAGTGCTTTTAGGAGTTAAGGATTTTGGAGATATGGTTTGCAAATGAAACCTTACATTTTTTTAGATTTTGGATTTATAAAATGAAAGCTCTGAATTTTGGTTTAAACTTTTCCCTTTTTTGATTGTGGTATCTCAATAATGATATTATTACATCCATGGTGTTTAATCGAGTATTTTAAAGGCCGACTCATTCACAATGCACTTGAATTGAGAGTTTTAAAAAAGTCAAAAGGGAATTGCAGTGCTCAGCTATCCTAAGAATGCTTCTTGGCTAAATAATTCCAGTCCCAACTATGGGTACTTGACATGTTTCCTAATGGAGCTTGAGGAGTCTTGGCTGGATACCTATAATCTTTTGTATTTACGTATTTTACTTTCTTAAAAGGGTTTTTGATTCAAAATATGTGGAATGATAGACACAAAAACAAATGAAAACTTTATAACATTGTTTGATTATTATTGTTGTATATTCATTTGACTTTATTTGAATTTTTTAGATTTTGATGTTTTCAGGCTAATATGTTGTCGAAAAGTTGAAGAGACATCAAATATAGGTATGTGGAATAGTCAATTGATTTTATTATTATTTGTTTTTATCTATTCGCGTTGCACGTGACATATGGCACTAATGATCCTCTCTAGGTATTTTTTATTTTTGAAATCATTTTTTGGAGATATTATGTTCAAATGAGGGTTCTTTGTCATTTATGTTTGTAGTGCTTTAATTGGTATTTACAACTTCCATCTGGGTACATACTGATTGAGGTGTCTCGAGCATTTTTTTGTTTTATTATTTCTTACTTTTAATCTTATTACAAATGATATTTGCGAAGAGAAATTTTTCTTTTTGTCTGTACTCTGGTTTATTTTGTATTTCATTCATGCGCAAAGATTTGGGGGCGAGAAATCCGATTTTTTTTTTATCTCTAGGAGGATGTTGAGCAAGGTGGGGTCGCTTTGTCATTCACTTTTGCTTGCCTTTTTTTTGTTATAACTTTCGGAAGAAGTTTGAGTTCATGGTTTGAATTTTTGTAGAATTAGTTGTTATCAGTTCATGTTTGTCTTGATTTTTGGGTTGGAGTTAAACGCTTATAGAGTTGACCTTTTATGTGGTTCATGTTTCAGCCTTTGAAGATAGCTTTTTCAAGAGTTTCTTAAGGTATTGATATAGAGTTCTTCTACAGTGACCGAAATTTTGATAGAAGTTTTGACTGAAAAGTGATGTGGCAGCATATTATTGGTGAATTTTATGGTTCCACTGGCGTGGACCCCACAAATTAACCAATAAAAACCCTCCACCTGTTTTGGTATATGCACTTTCGGTAAAAAAACTGGGTCCAATAGCTTTTTTGATTGATATATGATGAACTTGGTGATTTGGTTTATAGGCAAATATATGGTCTTGTGGCTTAATTAATTGATCCCACTGTCCGTGTAGCATCCCATTGTGGTTTCAACTTAACGGGGTTTAAGGGAAAGAATTACTACTCCCATTATTGATGGAATTAAATTATTTAACTCATTTTTTAAATGCTTATTCACGCTGTATATGGCTTTAACATTTGGGGATCTTTTGTTTGAAATTTCATAGTTCCATTCTTCTCATATTTTTTGTTCAATGTATTGGTGGTAAGATGCCTCGAAGCTTCCCACATGTGCACATTGAGAAGTAACCTTGCTCCTAGGAATGGTTATACTCAAAAGTGATTCAAATTCAACCTCATCCAGTGTTATTCAAACGCTAGTACAATATATATTTGTAATTTTAGCGTATATGATTCATTGTAACTCTAAAATTCAATACATTATAAATAGATCATTCTTTTTAAAATTATAACTATAATAGTATGATCTTGTTAATAAACATAATATTGGACATTTAAGTCCATTTTTATTTTTTATGTAATAAACATAATATCGTGGTACTTCCATGAATCAGGCACTGTCGTCACATGCTAATTTTATTTATTTATTGATATATTGGTGTTATTTTCATGAATTAGTATTATTGTTACGGATTATTAGTTTTGTTATTAGAGTATTTTTTTTATTTCTTAAATAGGATATATAGTCCTATAAACAAAGGAAACTTTGCCTACATTTTTTAAATTGTTTACAACTATTTATGTTGTAAAAAAAATTGACTTTAATTCCTACTTTAAAAAAATTATGGCAATTCATTAGTGTATATATACAGTCAGATTCTTTAACATATATTTTAACAACTTACCTATGAGCATATCTATTTTTTAAAATAGTAAAAAAAATATATATTTCAATCAAGTTTGGGATACATGATCTTCATAATGATGAGATCATCTATAAAAAAATTCATCAAAAAATACAATTTGGAAGAGGGTAATTTGAAAATTGAATGAATATGTGCATTTTCAACCGTTGAAACCTATGATCATCATCACCCTTTTTCAAGTTGTATTTTTGAATGAAATTTTTTGTAAATGATCTCTTCATTATAAAGATCATGTGCTACCAAATTTGGTTGGAAAAATATATTTTTTACTATTTAAAAAAATAGGTATGCTCATAGATATGTTGTGAGGAGGTACGTTGAAGAGCCACACTATGTATATATGCATACATTGCCATCGAGGGTTAAAACTCGATTTTAGTTTGAAATTAATTTATGTTATTGTTATGTGTAAGCTTTCAGTTGGAAATAGATTTTGATGTATTTAGTGTTGGTGATGCTTAGGGTTTGATTTCGATTTTTGTCATCATTTTGGGCTAGGTTCACCTAAAATCAAAATATGCCATCGATTTGGGTAGCTTTTCTGTTGGAACTTGAATTCAGTGATGATAAAGGTTGTGGCGAGTGGTGCTTCTCTAAGGGGATGTTTGGCTATTTTTCTTCGTATTTGAATGTGATTTTATATATGTTTTTGCGGTCTAGTCCTTGGACTAAATATTTTGGACATTTTAACTGGGTCAAACAAATTTTAAATGCTCAGGTCCTTGTATATATACCCTTCGAATTATATGGAACGCATTTTATTTTCCTTCGATCGACGGATGACAAATATCTATCATTATTTTCGTTCTTATTTCTCTTAACAATTCTCTACTGGCTACTAAGATTATAATGATGATCTGTTAGTGTTCATATTTGATATATTGCTAGTTTTTGATGATTTGTAGAATTCAATTGTGATCATATTGTAATTTTATCCTAAATTGACTAGGTCACGGCTAATCTATGAGATTTTTGTTAGTGATCAGCTTGGAAAATATAACCAATACTGTGATTCTGATAAGCGTGTAAGTTTTATCCATTTGTATTTAGATTTAATTATTGATTTGTTCTTTTGTTTTACATAAGACATTATTTGAATGTTGATTGTTGTCCGTGCAAGCGACATTAGTTGATCAATACGAATGAGTAGTTGTAATTGGCTATGTCTTGTTTGGATTTTTCTATCTTTTTACCCTTATTACATGCATGTTGTCGGCTTGCATGTACTTTGTTCATTTATTTATTTTTTATGTATAAAATTGTACACAAAATTAGACATTACGTTGAGGAGTATGAATGAGTGATGACATCAGATTATCTTATTTGATGTTGATGCGAGAAGACATTATGCATCTATATTTTAGATTTCTTTCCTTATTTTTATACAAGAACACATTTTATGTTGAATGTATATGCAACATACACATCTTTTATGTTGAATGAATATATGCGCTCTCTCTATTTTTAATACCTCCTATAATATTTTGGTATGTGCCAACTGCATTAGTTGAGGAATATGAATGAGTTATTCAAATTGTGGCTCTATTTGGTTTCGATATTGGTTAGTTTGTTATGCTTATTACATGCATATTGTGTGTTTCCAAGTACTATGTGCATATGTTTGATTTGTACGTATAAAACTTTAAACATAGTTAGACATTATGTATGGAGTGATAAAATCATGTTATATAATCTTGTTTGTTATTGATGTGAAATGATAATACACGTGCTGACATTATGTATGGAGTGATGAAATTATATTATCTTGTTTGTTGTTGATGTGAAATGGCAATATGTTAAATGATAATACATGTGCTCTCCATGTTTAATAACTAATGTAATATTTTGGAATTTGCATGTACTTGTTGGTAATCTGCATGTACTCTGTTATATGAGAATGTTCTGTTTTTAGTTTTGCATGTACTTTGTTATATTACGCATGTATTCTCTTGTAATGTGCATGTATTTTCTTGCAATGCTCATGTACTTTGTCATATGAGAAAGTTCATCTTTAGTTTTGCAAGTACTTTCTTGTAACCTGCATGTACTTTCTTGTAATCTGCATGAACTCTGTTATATGAGAATGTTCATTTTTAGTTTTGAATGTACTTTCTTATTTTGTGCATGTACTTTCTTGTATTTACATGTACTTTCTTGTAATCTGCATATACTCTGTTTTGTGCAAATGAAGTGAAGCATGTGATAAAAAGGAGGATATACATGTGATAAAGAGATAAATATGTGCAAGTGAGAAAGAGATGAATATATACAAGTGGTAAAGTACATAAGACGAAAGGGATATACGCGAGTGACCTAAAATTAATGGCAAGAGCATGTCATGTGGAACATGTAAGTATGTTCAAGAAATGGAAAGAGAAGATAAATGAAGTAATTTTACAAGTGAAAAGAATAGAGAAAATATGAATGAGTAATTGTAATTGGCTACGCCTTGTTTGGATTTTTCTAGTTTGCTATCCTTATTACATGCATGTTATTTTCTTGCATGTACTTTGTTCATTTGTTTGATTTTTATGTATAAAATTGTAAACAAAGTAAGACATTATGTTGAGGAATATGACTGAGTGATGACGTTAGATTATCTTATTTAATGTTGATGCGAGAAGACATTATGCATCTATGTTTTATATTTCTTTCCTTGTTTTCATACAAGAACACATCTTTTATGTTGAATGTATATGCAAGATATGTTGAATTCATATATTCACTCTCTCCATTTTTAATACCTCCTATAATATTTTGGTCGGCGTCAACTGCATTAGTTGAGGAATATGAATGAGTTGTTCAAATTGCGTATCTATTTTGTTTGAGTATTTGTTAGTTCGTTATGCTCATTTGATTAGGTCTAAATTCTTCGTATTTATTCCCTTAATTTAGAGATTTTTATCACCTTGTGTATTGTAAAACGAGTTGATTTCTCCTATATCATTGCTACTAACCTTTTCTATGCAGTGCATCGAGTTCTGTGTATTTATCTTGCATTTTGCAGGAAATTCATTCAAGAGAAGAAAAGAGAAAACTCAAATTCAAGAGAGAAAGACAAAATGCAAGAGAAGGAAAGTCAAGGGGTAATTTCGTAATTTTACACCCAAAATTTGGGCACGGACTCCCATGAAGTAGTTAAAGTTTGTGGATCCACGAGCGTGTAGGGAAAATGGCATCCATACGAGTGAAACGTTATGAAGGTTTGAAGTTGAGTAGAAATCATGGCAAAACAAGGAACAAAAGACTTAAAATAATTTTCAGCTCAATTTTCGTGTCAACACTGAAAAAGTGAATCGGTTTGGCCCAGTGAAGAACAAAAAAGTGAACCAGTTCGGCGCGCTGAATTTCTAACTTTTGTATTTCAAAAAAAGAGTTTTGCATGGTTGGATCACTTAAAAATAACGTGATGTATTTATTATTTGGTTATACCAGACGTGAGGGAGTTCTTTTTTTTTTTTTAGTTTTTTCTTCAACAATACTCAAGTTTTATGCAATAATTCAAGGTTTTCTTCTCCAAAGTTTGTGTTCTTCATCTCTACTCTTAAGGGTTAAATTTTCTTCACATGTTTTCCATATTTTCTGAGATTTCAATTAGTGTTTACATGTTTAGGTTTGCTTTCGTTTTGATTATGATTACATGCACTATAGTTTATAAGTTTTTCCTTAAGAACACCATGTTTGGCTAGGGTTTTAAGGGTTGGGATGAATGAATCTAACTCGATGTGGTTTGCATGATATAAAAGTAATTTTCGGAATTAAATGAATGATTTGATCGTATTGACTAGTTGTTACAAACATCGTAGGACTTTTAGCCTCGTATGCCCTAGGTAACCGGGGTATTTTAGAGTGCGACGCGCGTATCAGCTATGTCAGCACCGTTGTTATTTTTACTTTTGATTATGTATGATGTTGGCTTGTACCCTCATATATGTAATGTTTGAGATTAATAAAATCCGGGTTTAATCATTTATTTCAATTCAAGATTGCTTTTATATCTGGTAAACATACTAGGGTTTGGGATATTGTATTCTAACCTTATCTCTCATTCATATTCATTAATACGTATTTTTTTAGTAACAATTAGGTTTAGTTAACTTTTGTAGTTTTCCCCCTTTTTTCTTTCTCACTCTATTATCATCTTTTACACTTTATTTTTGATGTAATAAATCATTAAAATCTATCAAACATTCTGACGCGACCACAAATATGTCTAAAGTGCGTGCTTTATAGGCTCAAGTGCAAGTCTGTCGCGTTAGTAATAATCCGATAAGTCGGGATAGTATCCATAGGGAGTAGGACTTACAAATCTTAATGACGAAGGAGTAATGAATTTTAACCTTAACTTGATTCTTAAAAAGAAAAGAAAAGAAAAGATGAATATTTGTGATTTTTGAAACTCTTTTATGACTGTTGATGTAAAAAATTAGATTGCTTCTAATTGTTTAATCACAGATAAATATAAATGAGACAAAGAATTTTTAAAGTGGTTCAGCCTTATAAAAATGGCCTACGTCCACTGTTATATTATTGCTGAGTGTTTGGGAATTCTCGATTACAAGTTCTATTAAGAAATTCCGGTCCCTTTGAATGAGGGTGATACAATGTATTTATAGCCCTTAGGCTGTACATGTGAAAGGGTAAACAATTAATGCCCTTTAAGAGTATACGTCTGTATGATAAGCATTCAATGAATAGTTGAACTGTTGATAATCTGGCAATCAATGCTGTGGTCGAGATGCAGCTCAGACCGCCTTAGTTGCTCGCCGTTCAGGAGTTCCTCGGAGTGTTGGAGTTCCTCGGAGTACACTTGCTGCTCGGAATGAGTATGACTTGGTCGGGGAAATAAACTTCCTCGTTGCTATTGTGCCACGTAGATTGACACGTGTCTTCTTATTATTCGTCTATATCAGCATATTAATTTTGGTATCAACAGAAGCCCCCAATGTTTCATATTTCGAACTTTGAAGAGTATGGAACATTCTTTCTCGGTATATGGCAATATTAAATGACCTTCCTGGTTTTTAGGAGCATTTTCTCCGTATTCGAATTTCCTTCCAAATTCGCAGAATCCGCCTTTTTGAATTTTTATAACCGCTTCGATCTTCGCGCACTTTTTGTCCTTTTAGCCGCCGGTAGCGTAATAGTTTCTTTTTTGTAATCATTTCTTTTGCCGTTTCCCGAGGCAAAGTATTTAAGCTTCATGGG
The DNA here is from genome assembly GCA_949130495.1 of Sambucus nigra. Taxonomy (NCBI): domain Eukaryota; kingdom Viridiplantae; phylum Streptophyta; class Magnoliopsida; order Dipsacales; family Adoxaceae; genus Sambucus; species Sambucus nigra. The sequence goes on from OX422218.1 coordinate 200,555,211, forward strand.
CAATCCCACCGTCTTCTACCTTTTCCAATTTTTGCTTTCGAGTTTTCCATAGTCTTTCTCTCTCTTGTGCGTTCATCCTTTTCTTCGTTCGTTGTCAACAGATCTCCCTTTTTCCTGTAAGATCTTCTTCCTTCTTCTTCATTTCTTTTATTCACCATGGTTTATGTTATTGAATCTCTTGAGAAATTCCGTTCTGATTTTTCCATTCCATCTTGGGTAACTCTGGAGGATCTTTCTGAGCCTTCAAATTATTTTCGTTTGGCTGAGGGACATTGGTTCCCCAGCCTCTTTATTGCTGAATGTGGATTTTCTTTTCCACCAAACCCTTTGTGCTTAGAGTTCTGTCATTATTTCGATGTTGTTCCTGCAAAAATAGCCCCCAACACATGGAGAATAGTTAATGGGGTGTATAGGTTAAATCAAACTCACGGAACCCGTATAGGAATTCCTGAGATTATGTACTGTTATAGATGGGCTGTTCTAGATAATGTTTTTTATTTAAAAACTAGATTTTTGAATAAGGCTTTAGTAGTCAACCTCCCTGATGCTAATAGGGATTATTTTGAACATGGGGTAGTTATCAAAAATTGGCAACATGCCCCTTTGGTTGGAGATGAAGTATATGAAGGTCCTAGATGCCCTCCATATGGCAATGGGATAGTTTATTTTTATTTTATTTATGAAATTATGATTTCATTATGTTTGAATAAATGTGTGATAAACATTTCAATATGTATTTGTTTGCAGTTGACAGCAAAAGAAAGACTCCAAAAGAAACAGAAGTTAATATTAAGCATTTGAAACATATCTGGAGTTTGCATCAGAAAGTTGCAGACGAGCACATCAGGTCTGCTTCATACTTGTTGCAGTACAAGAGCTATACATCATCCTTTACTGCTCGTCCTGAGGTCAGCACTAGTGATCCAGTGTCAGTTCTTGAGGATTCTTCTCCAGAATCTCACGTTCCTCTGAGTCAGAAAATGGGCAAAAGAAGAGTTCCTGCTATCTTTGAGGAGACTACCTCTGCTGGAGATGGAAAAAGAAACAAGACTGGCGTCCCAAAGGGGACAAAGAAAGTAGATGCTACCCCTTCTGTTGCTCCTCAGAAGGCTGTCGAGAAGCCCCCAGTGGCTCCGAGCAAGAAGGATGCACCTGTGGAAGTGATCACCATCTCCCCAACCAAAAGTTCTTCTTTGGTTGAGACTGTTGAAATGCCACCGAGGAGACTGAAGAAATCCTCCTCGGTCAATTTGGCTGAAACCATTCCCCAGCTCCAAGTTAGTGGAGCTGGTGTTCCAACTATTATTCCTCCGAGCTCAGCTATGAGTTCGGTGAAGACTTGGACCATTCCTGAAGTCCAAGGAATTGAGGAGAATATGTCTAGGGATATGCTTACATCCCTGGCTACTCATCACATTGCTGCAGTAAGTTTCTCATATTCTGAATTTTCTTTCTTTCCATCAATACATGTATCTCTGTGCTGACTTATCGTTATCTCCTTTTTTTCAGCTGGTGAGTTGCTTTAACACCATTGTGAAGAAGGATGAAGCGATCAAGGCTTCTAGCTCCTCGTCCGGAGTGGAGGATGCTTTATTGGGTTTGGCCAAATCTTTGAAGGACTCTCGTCAAAAGTATGACGAGGATAAGGCTACTTGGGAGAAGAAGTTGGCTGCAGTTGAGGCAGAGAAGGTGCAGCTCGTTGAAGTTTCCAAGGGTTTAGAAAATAAAGTGAAAGATTTGGAGGGAGAGAAAAAGAAGTATGACGAGAAGCTCAAGAGCTTTGGAGAGCTTGAAAACAAGATGAAAATGGCAGAAGAAGAATTGTCCCTTCTGCGAGAAGTGAATCGTCAGAAGGAGGAGGTGGAAGCTAAGTTGAAGGCCACCGAGGATCTTCTATCCGAGAAGCTATCCTCGGAGAAAATAAAAAGAAAAGTGGTGCTGAAAAAATCTTTCCGCACTGGTTGGGATAAAGGGTGGAACAGGGGGGTAGCAGCCATGATGACCCAAGTGAAATATGGGAGTCTTAAATACTTCCGAGATGGTTGGGTTGCTGCCCTACAAGAATTGAAGGTTGATAAGGACTCAGAACTGTTTCAACAGCATCTCCCTGGTCCTCCCCCAAATATTGAAGATGAAGAAGAGGACGAAGCTGCCTCCGAAGAATCTTCAATGGTAGTGGGTGATCCAATCCTTACTCAGCCTGCCGATGAGGAGCTTTCATCTCTGCCTGCTCCTCCTGAACAAGTTCCAGCTCTAGCCGACCAACTCATTGTTCCCACCGAGCAACCGAGCTCCTCGTCCCAGCCTCCCGAGAAAGTCTTGGGAGACAAGGAAAAGGTGTGAAGTTGTTGGGTATTCTCTTTCTATTTTTCTTCTTTGTTAAGTGTAACCAAGATCTTTGTAACTCTGCACTATGATCTAATAAAATTTGAGTTCTTCCATACGATTGTCTCTTTTCTATCTGTACTCTGCCTTGATCTTCTTTTTGATGATTACTTTTTCTTTCTCTGCTAGTTTCTAGCCAGGATGGATCTGCTGTCTGCTAATGACACAAAGCTGATGCAGCAATGTCATGAATATTATAAGGCTGGTCATACAAACCTGAATGCATCAGAAGTTGCCGACATCCTTGGTCAGGATGCTTCAGAGCAGGCAATCGAAGCTTATCAGTACCTGAAATGCTTACTTGACCGAGCTGTGGCCAATAATGTGGCTTACTACGAAATTATTGAAGACTTGCAAGGTACTCTCGATGAACTTCAGCAGCAGTATAAAGAATCAACTGCCCTGTTTCATGAGGGGTATGAGAAGAGGTATCATCATCTTTCTGCCGAGAAGGGCCACGAAAAGCTCCTTGCTGGGTACGATGTCAGAGAGAGAACCCTAAAGGGTGAAGTTGAAGCATGTAGACAGATTGCCGAGCTGCTGGAGCAAGAGAATAACAATTTGCAGAAAGAGCTTAGCACAGTATAAGTCTGCAGCCTCTTCTTCAACAGCTGTAATCCCAGTGACTGACGAGGGATTTTCATTTTTAGAGGTTGAGAATGCCAAATTGCGAGAAGAGTTAGAGGCTTTGAGAAGAGCTGGGCCTTCTACTGCTATTTGGGGACGAGGAAGAGGTTCTCGTGGACGAGGAAGAGTTGCTCAGAATGTTGTCGAGGAACAAAGTACTCAACCTGCTCGGGGACGATCAAGAGTTCTTCGTCGTACTGCTGAAGAAGCTCGTACTCAATCAGCGTTGGAAAACCAAGGATTCCAATTGTCGGCAAAAAATCAAGCCTTGTCTGAGATGTCCAAGAAAATAAGAGAATTGGAAAAACAACTCTCTTCAAAGAAATCAGTGTTGGAGACTAATGAACTTTTCATCCAGAGTCTTCACGAGAAGCTTGAGAGGTTAACATTTTAATTTCACAAACAGCCCAGGGAGTTCTGGATGGCTGGATACAACGAAGCATTATTCAATTTAGATGATCGTATCCAGAATGTCAATAATGAGGGCTACAAATAAGGCTGGCTGAATGCCTTGGGCGTGCTGAAGCTCGAACAAGGACACTACCTGTGGGGCTATTATGATCCTGGGGTACTTGACTTGCCTGTGCCACCGTATAATTTGGACATGGAATGGATCCCAGCTCGCGCCATTCCTCGGAGCTTAATTGCAAAATACCTCGGTGATTACAATCTTCATTCTCAGATCGAGGTATCTCGTCCCGAGCATCTTCTAGATCGACCTTTTGTAATGAACGTCAGGATGCTGAAGGATTTGAACTTCATCAATTCTCCTCAGTCTTTAAATGATCCGCCTGCTGGTGAGGAACCTGTATCGAAAGCTGAGGGGAAAAAACCAATAGAATAGGAATTTTTGATGTAACAGTTAGTATACATATCCATGTAATTATCAATGTAACTTGTAATTTATTTTGAATTTTATGAAAGACTTTCATTTTTGTTTGCAAATCTGAATTGCTATTGTTTTGTACTTGTCAAACACTTTATATTCGTGCTTGCATAACAATATTGTGTGGTTCATCGACCAACTTAGTAATAAAAAAGTTACAAGTATTAGTAATGTTGCTCGATCACTTAATAACAAAGTAATGAGTATAAAAATATTTAAAATTTTTCCAACCAACCAAGGTTGTTAAATTGTGGTCGTCGACCAATTATAGTAAGTGGGTTTTTATCCCCGACTAGCTATACTTGGTACTGTTTGGGATATTTTTCTCCTCGTCGACCGACTACAGTTAGTGGGTTTTTATCCCCGACCAACCATACTTGGTACAGTTTGGAATATTTTGTTCTACGAGGAACTTTCGTATTTTATGGAATAATCTTACCTCCCGACCAACATAAGTTGGCATTTGAGAGCATATCTTGTTTCCTAACCAACCGAGATTGGCATTTTTAGGAGTATTGTTCTCGCCCTTTTATCAACTGGAGTTGGTCTGAGTTCGAACTATCATGTCCACTTGCCCTTTTACCAAAATTGGTCTGAGCCAGTGTCAGCCTCCTAACCAAAGGAGTATGGTTTGTTCTCGCCCTTTTACCAACCGGAGTTGGTCTGAGTTCGAACTATCATGTCCACTAGCCCTTTTACCAACCGGAGTTGGTCTGAGCTAGTGTACGCCTCCTAACCAAAGGAGTATGGTTTGTTCTCGCTCTTTTACCAACCGGAGTTGGTCTGAGTTCGAACTATCATGTCCACTCGCCCTTTTACCAACCGGAATTGGTCTGAGCTAGTGTACGCCTCCTAACCAAAGGAGTATGGTTTGTTCTCGCCCTTTTACCAACCGGAGTTGGTCTGAGCTTGAACTATCGTGTTGTTTTTACTGCCGAGCAGCGTAGTGTTACACACTAGTATTCCCTGAAAAACTTTCAATAAAAGGAGAGAAGATGGCGAAATATCATCGTTTTATTCATATTGATGGAACTGCTTTACATTTTACATCACTGATAATACTTGCGTAGGTGTTCATCATTCCATGCATTCTTAAATTCCTCTCCTTCTAGAGTTGCTATTCGGTAAGTTCCTGGTCGAACAACTTCTGTAACTCGGTAAGGTCCATGCCAGTTCGCTTCCAACTTATTGTGCTTCTGAATGACCTTATTTAGCACGTAATCTCCTTCCTTTAAATCGCATTTCTTCACCCTCTTGTTGTAGAACAGAGCTGTTCGTCGTTGGTAAGCAGCATTCCTAATGGCTGCCTCTTCTCTAACCTCCTCGAGCATGTCCAAATCTAATCTCCTCATTAAGTCGCTGATTGGGGAATTGAAATTCAGCACTCTGTGTGTTGGAAGACCCAACTCGACAGGTATTACGGCCTCACTTCCAAATGCCAGCATATATGGTGATTCTCCAGTTGCTGCTTGGGGAGTTGTTCGGTGAGCCCACAATACTGACTGTAGCTCATTAATCCAATTAGATTTAGCCTCACTTAGCCTCTTCTTCAAACCATTTAGTAATGTTATGTTCGTCACTTCAGTCTGTCCATTGCTTTGAGGATGGCCTGGTGCTGAATGAATCTTCAAAATGTTTGACTGATGACAATAGGTGGCAAACTCCTCGTTATCAAATTGTGTTCCATGGTCTGTGATGAAGGCATGAGGGAGACCATATCGGCAGATGATGTTCTTCCAAATGAACTGGTACACCTCTAGTACTCTCACCAGATTTTTGTCTAACACTTAACAAGTGTGCTACTCGTTTTACTGTCTTTGCTCCAAAACAGAAATTGCCAATGAACAACTCGGCCAACTGAAAGAAAGTTTAAATCTTACCCCGAGGAAGATTGTTGTACCATATCTGGGCATATCCAGTAAGAGTTCCTGAGAATGCTCTGCATCTCATCTCGTCGGGGACAGCATAGATGTCGGCAGCAGCTTGATACTGCTCTATGTGCAGAACAAGATCTGTCTTTCCATCATATTTGGGAGTCACCACAGGGGCTTTAAACTTTGACGGTGTAGGAAAATTCACAATGGCCTGGACAAAAGGTGTCCCTTGAACAAAAGTTCGTTGTAAAGGATTCTTCGCCTTAGCCATTTCTCCCAATCTATCCTCCAACCGCTGAATGGAACCTTTCCAAGCATCATTTCCTTCCTCGGGCCTATTAGTTCGAACAATTGATTGATCTGACGTGGCCTCATGAAATCTATCTTGACGAGCAACTGGTCGTGATTGTGCTGATCCTTCTCTTAGATCTGATGGTTGTCGAAAATTCCTCGACATGGGTTTAGGTGGACTCCTATTCCTCCTAGGGCCTAATCGACTGAAAGGAGACACCCTGCTCAGTCTTTCCAAGGCACTGGTCCTCTCTGGAGAGAGAGTAATACGTTGCTCAGTATCTGTAGCCCGTATTGACAAAGTTCGCCCAGGTTGATAAGAGGAATCATCAGATCCCTCGTCACGAAACGCATCTGTACGCCTGGATCGTGAAGAAAGTAAATAGGTTTGCCTCTGACCACTTCGCTGTCCCGAATGTGCAGGTGCACCGCCATGAAGGGTTTGTATGAGTTGCCGCATTGTCTCTTGCATGGCGGTTTGTCCTTGAGCCAGATTCGTCATAATTCCAGCCAGATCTGGAGGTGCAGAAGGATTTGGAAGATTTCCAGCATTTCCAGTGTTTCTATTGTTGGATTCTGGATTATCTGCCATTGATGATGAATGATTTTTGGTGAAAAACGATAACAACAGTCATTTCCCACAGACGGCGCCAATCTGTTGATGTAAAAAATTAGATTGCTTATAATTGTTTAATCACAGATAAATATAAATGAGACAAATTTTTTTTAAAGTGGTTCTGCCTTATAAGAATGGCCTACGTCCACTGTTATGTTATCGCTGAGTGTTTGGGAATTCTCGATTACAAGTTCTATCAAGAAATTCCGGTCCCTTTGAATGAGGGTGATACAATGTATTTATAGCCCTTAGGCTGTACATGTGAAAGGGTAAACAATTAATGCCCTTTAAGAGTATACGTATGTATGATAAGCATTGAATGAATAGTTGAACTGTTGATTATCTGGCAATCAATGCTGTGGCCGAGATGCAGCTCGGACCGCCTTAGTTGCTCGTCGTTCAGGAGTTCCTCGGAGTGTTGGAGTTCCTCGGAGTACACTTGCTTCTCGGAATGAGTATGACTTGGTCGGGGAAATAAACTTCCTCGTTGCTATTGTACCACGTAGATTGACACGTGTCTTCTTATTATTCGTCTATATCAGCATATTAATTTTGGTATCAACAATGACTAAATTGTAATAAAATTAAATTCTAAATTAACTATGCAAACAGGAATAGTTACAAAAATGGAAAGATGCTTGTTTTGAATATAAGAGAAATTAGGCTGGAATACAATCCCCCAATCCTTAGTAATTACTTAGCAGAATACTAAAATTATAAATTAGAAGTTTGAATGAATCCAGTCTTTATAGATCCTAAGCATTACATATATGAGGTTCAATCCCGCATCATATGAAATCAAAGGGAAATATAAAGCGGTGCTAAACAATTTTACTCACATTATATTCTTAAACATCCCAAGTACCTAGGGCAAGAGAGATTAAAAGACCTTTAATGATTGTAGAATTATCTTGCACGACTCTTTCAAAATTTTAATTTAAATTCTATTTTCTATATATGTAATTTACGTTGGGATGGATTCATGCATCCCAACCCTAAAAAAACTTAGCTAGACATGATTTTATTAAATGAAAACAAAATTCTAAATGTGCAAGAAATCATAGGTCTATTATGCATTGAAAAGAAACTTGAATTGAGAAATAAAATTAAACTATAAGAGCAATTTAAACTTACAATATGAAAGAAATGGAAAGTAGAAATTAGCAATACTTGAATAGAAGAAGGAAATCTGAACTTGAAACTTGAATCTTGAATAGCTCTTGTTCAACTTACAAACTAGGGTTTCTAAATCCTAAGAAAATATGAAATTATATGCCAAAAGGAACTATCTCTCCTCCTCTCTTCATTACTCTAGGGCTTGGCTTTTTATAATACCCAAATATGACTTTTCCAATGCCTCTTCACGTTTTACAACTAATAAAAAGGAATTATACAAGAAATTTCAAGAGTTGAAACTCTTCAGCTTCAGGAATTAATTTCAATTTTGACTTTCTTTCTCTAATTTGACTTGCCATATCTTTTGATCCAGAGCTCCGATTTGATTGCCGTTTCTTCCTACACTCTTGGATTTGATTATCTTCAACTTTCATTAGGCTTCAAATCCGAACTCCGGGTGTAGAGTTACGCTTTTTCCCTTTGACTTGTCTTCCTTTGTTCTCTTCCTTTCTTCCGATTTCTTTCTCTCTTTTCTTTGCACTAAATATCTGTAAAAATAATAAGAAATACACGAAACTCGGGTACTTGTTAGAAGAAGTCATTATCAATGATATGGGATAAAAACAAATCAATTAAGTTATTCGAGGTACTAAAACTACCAACTCAGGAGGATAAATTCAGAAGAATTTATGCTTAGTCAAATCCCCCTAACTTAGAACTTTGCGCGTCCCGAGCAATGTAAGAGAAATGAGTTGACTTTTGAAATTCCTTTTATTAAAATAAAATTCCACTTTCGCAGGCAAGCAATTGCATTGAGCATATGCAATAAGCCTTTAAACCCCTAGGTTACCCTAGTAGGACGAGTTTTGTCTCGTGAGGATTTGCAGTGAATACACCCACAAAATTCTTTATTGACTCAAATAAATATCAAAATACTTAAAAATTGTACAATTTAAATTTTTCAAAAAATAATCACCATAAATTCATATTCAAATGTCTCAAACCATAGTGTGTGTGTGTGTGTGTAAATCCAGAAATTAAACCTCAAATTTCCACCAATTGAGCATTACGTTACTTTTCGAAAATTCGTTTTGATTCAAATTCTTACGGATGCACTCACAAACGAATCATTTGAATTGTGGTTGTTTTCTCTCGGTATGCATGATATAAAGAGTAAATATGATGGACACAATTCACGCATACAAAATTGAAAAGAAGAAAATATATGGTGAAAAGATCTCATCATCGGAATACAGTTAGTAGGAAATGGGAAACATCATCTCTTAATCACACCATTTTAATCTCTTTTATTATCTTTTCATGTCTTAGCTCTCCATGCAGTAATTAATTTTTCCATTTGGACTCGGTTAGGACTTTTCGGGTTAAAAAGTGTAAAGAGTAAAAATGGGAATGGACGGAATGTTCGGAATTGGAAAATGTCCTTATGACGTCCATTAGTGCTTTTTCGGGCATTTGCTCATTTTTCTCTTTCTTTTTCTATTTTCATTTTTTTCTTCTTCTTTTTTCTTGCTATTTTTCTTTTCTTGCCCTTTTTTTATTACACACTTTGGACTTACTTGATGAATTTTCAATTTTTCACAATTTCGGGCTATTTGGGTTTTTCGGGTTATCAAACGAAAGGGAAATATTTTATTAGGCTCAAAGTGGGTTGCAAAGGGATAATTTTTTCATAATTTGATTATGGCTAATATTTTTGGGTTAAATAAAAGAGATCCTACTTCATTGTCCAAATTGCTAATCACATTACCATATGCATCTCAAGATTAATTAAGTTTAGAGATATATTTAGCACGAATTTCGGGACAACATTTCACACATTTCCCATAACCGATCAAAACAAAGGATTGAGATCATCAACGACTTATTAAAACGCTGAAAAGGACTTTGAGTTAATCATAAACTCGGATTGATTGAAAAACTCATAAAAAATTGAAAGGCTCGAAATCTCACCGAGTTTGATCACTCTCCACACTTATTCGTTAAGTCGTCAATTTTCTTTCAATTTCCATCTTCGGTCAATTTTGGCTTCGTGCATTTTGAATGTGCACAATTTGAGACTTTAAATAGAATAAAGGTGATATTTTTGAAAAATTTAAATTCTAATTTTTATTCATTTTGAACAAAAATATTTTTGGCCTTTTTTTTTCAAAATTGCGAAGTTTTATAAATACGCACTGATCATCCCCCCTAACTTAGTCTTTTGCATTGTCCACAATCAAAAGGACGAAAAGCTAAATAAGATGAAATAATGAGTGCGAGAGATAAAACAAGCAAATAACTACAACAGAGAATGTTCATTAAGACATAGCTGTGGACACAAGAGATAAAAGCATGAAAAGAGCAACATAAGGCAAAGCCAGATGAGGACTGTGAAAGGATCTAACAGGTGTTGCCTATTGTGATGGAGGGTGTTGGGAACTACCGGGCGCACTGTGGTCATACGGATCATAAAAATAAGCAGGAAGTGGGGCATCGGGACCCAACTGGAGGCGATAAAGATCATCCTGAAGGCGTAACATCATACTCGTGTCGTGATGGTAGGAAGCCATAAAACCGTCGAAAAGCGCCTCAAGAGAAACAACGCGCTCGATGAGTGCCGCACCTTCTGGAACATAATCCAGATCATCAGCTTCTCATATACTTCCTCGTCACCTTCCTCCATCTTCACGTCGGCTTCCACATCTTCCGCAACGTCGTCGGAATCACCCTCCGGTGCATCACTGTCACTATCACTATCACCTCTCCGTGCGCGCATCGCCGCCATACACTATCACTATCCTAAGGTCCTATCACTACTATATACGAGAACTCACCCCATACATGTCGGGGGTGTGATGACCTTTCCAAATTATCTCAGTCAGTCCCCATAAACGGGATCCGACAACTAGATCGTGTCGGCTTCCGCAACATACGATTCCAAATATTGTTCGAGGCATTGTCCATTAACCTTGAAAGTGCTTCCCCCTTTTTTATCCTCCAATTCAACCGCTCCATGGGGGAACACGTCCTTTATAATAAATTAACCAGTTCATCTTGATCGTAATTTTTCGGGAAACAAGTGTAACCGCGAGTTATAAAGAAGCACTTTTTGTCCCGAATGAAACTCTTTATGTTGAATCATCTTATCATGAGCTAGTTTCGTTCGTTCCTTTGAAATTTTAGCGCTTTCATACGCATCATTGCGTATTTCTTCCAACTCATTCAATTGAAGTTTACGTGCTTCACCGGCCTTGTCCATGTTAAAGTTCACTCTCTTTATTGCCCAATATGCCTTGTGTTCAATTTCTACAGGGAGATGACATGGTTTGCCATACACAAAACGAAATGGGGACAACCAAGGGGATTCTTGAATGCGGTTCGATAAGCCCATAACGCATCATTCAATCGGAGAGACCAATCTTTTGGATTAAGTTCGACCGTCTTTTCCAATATGTTCTTAATTTCTCGATTCGCTAGATCGTCTTGGCCACTCGACTGAGGGTGGTAAGTCGTGCCAACCTTGTGGACAACCCCACACTTTCTCAGTAACTTTTCAAATGGCCTATTACAGAAATGAGTTCCATCATCACTAATGATCGCCTTCGGAACACCGAAGAGAGAAAGTATGTGTTCTTGGATGAACCTTATCATGACCTTATGGTCATTCGTCCTTGTAGTTATGGCCTCTACCCATTTTGAGACATAGTCTACTGCGACGAGGATGTATAGAAAGCCAAAAGAAGGTAAAAACGACCCCATGAAGTTAATACCCCAGCAATCAAATAACTCTATGACAAGTATGGGGGTTAATGGCATCATGTCACGGTGAGTAATAACTGCCATTCTTTGGCATCTATCACAAGATTTACAATAACTATTCACATCCCGAAAGATTGTGGGCCAATAGAGACTGCTTTGCAGGATTTTAGCAGCCGTTTTATTTTTAGAAAAATGTCCTCCACAAGCCTCCGTATGACAGGATCGGATTACCCCTTGAATTTCTTCATTTGGTACACACTTTCGGATGATTTTATCAGCACAATACTTGAATAGATATGGATCATCATAAAAGAACATGCGCGACCAAGTAATGAATTTCTTTCTCCCTTGTGGTGTCCACTAGGAGGGAACGACCCCCGTGACAAGATAGTTCATTATGTCAACAAAAAATGGGAGAGAAGAAGTTTCGAATAGTTGCTCATACGGGAAATCCTCGTCTATGGGTATTGGATTAGTAGGTACGTCGGATGAGAGCCGGGACAAATGGTCGGCAACGATGTTCTCTACTCCTTTCTTATCTTGTATCGAGAGATTAAACTCTTGTAAAAGTAGGATCCACCTGATAAAGCGCGGGTTTGCATCTTTCTTGGCCAGAAGATATTTAAGTGCCGCATGATCTGTAAAGCAAATGATGGGCGACCCAACGATAGAAGAGTAAAATTTGTCCAGAGAAAAAATAACTGCTAGCAACTCCTTCTCCGTAGTGGAGTAGTTAAGTTGAGGAGAATACAATGTCCTACTAGCATAGTAAATAACATGAGCCTTCTTATCTTTCCTCTATCCCAAAACAACCCCAATCGCGTAATCACTTTCATCGCACATAAGCTCGAACGGGAGAGACCAATCCGGAGCTTGCATGATAGGAGCGAAAATCAGCATGCTTTTTAATTTATCAAAAGCCCATTGACATGGAACATTCCACTCAAAAGGAGTATCCTTCATAAGAAGATTACTCAAGGGTCTAGCAATCGCGCTAAAGTCCTTGATAAATCATCTATAGAATCTAGCATGGCCCAAAAAGGATCTCACATCTTTCAGTGATTTTGGCGGGGGTAGCTCAGCTATCACTTGTATTTTTGCTCGATCAACCTCTATACTTTTGGATGAAACTACATGGACTAGAACTACACCCTTAGTAACCATAAAATGACATTTTTCCCAGTTGAGGAACGAGGGGCCAAAGACACTGAAATCGTCTATAAACACCTTAATTCCTCTCTCTACCATGTCGCTAAAGAGACTTAACATACACCGTTGAAAATTCGCTGGTGCATTTCATAGTCCAAATGGCATACGTTTATAGGCGAATGTGCTAAAGCGACATGTAAAAGTCATCTTTTCTTAATCAAGAATATCCACTTCAATTTGATTATATCCAGAATATCCATCCAGGAGACAATAGTAAGGATGGCCCGCTAGTCGTTCAATCACTTGGTCGATAAAAGGCAAGGGAAAATGATCCTTTCATGTTCCGTCATTGATTTTTCGATAATCAATGCAAACACGCCACCTGTTGGTGGTGCGTTGAGGTATTAAATCTCCCTTTACATTCTCGACCACTGTCATACCCGATTTTTTTGGGACGACCTGAATTGGGCTCACCCATTTGCTATCTGAGATGGGATAGATAATCCCGACATCCAACAACTTGATGATTTCTGCTCTAAACACTTCTTTCATAGTTGGATTTAGTCTCCTTTACATTTCTCTCGAGGGCTTTACGTCCTCCTCGAGGTGGATTTTATGGGTACAAATCAGGGGACTTATACCTTTTAAATCTGCTATCGATAAACCAAAAGCACCTCTGTGCTTCCTCAAAACCTCCAACAACTTACCCTCTTTCTCTTCTTCTAGTCTAGAAGAGACAACAATAGGAAATGTCTCTCCCTCTCATATAAAAGCATATTTAACATTAGGAGGGGGTTTCTTTAACTCGAGACAAGTAAATGTCTCTTCATAGGGAATCAAGTTTGACACCTGTGGGGGTAACTCCTCAAATCTAGATACCCAATCAACATCTCTCAATTCTTCCAACTTCACTTCTTCTTGTAACAACACTCTCAACTCCTCCACTTCACACTTAAACTCAGTATAAGAATACTTGTTCTCAACACTCTGTACTAAACAGACTTCTAGCACATCCCCACCTATGATTTTCTCAATGTGCTCATCCACTACTTCATCGATAAGGTTAACTGCATGAATTTCATCTTCATCGCCCATTTGATTGGAAACATTGAAGATATTGGTCTCGAGGGTCATATTCCCAAAAGTGAGTTGCATTTGCCCATTCCGCATGTTAATCAAAGCATTAGCAGTAGCTAAAAATGGGCGGCCTAAAATTATGGGAACATGATTGCTAGAAGGGAAAGAGGGCTCCGTATCCCAAATGACAAAGTCTACAGGAAAGTAGAATGTGTTAACTTGAAATATCACGTCCTCCACAATACCTCGAGGTACCTTGACCGTGCTATCTGCTAACTGTAGAGTGATTCGGGTAATCTTAAGATCTCCTAAATCAAGCTGATTATAAATGGAGTATGGGAGGATATTCACACTCACTCCTAAATCAAGCAAGGCTTTTTCAACTCTACGTTCTCCAATCACACACGAGATTGTAGGTGCATCAGGATCTTTAAATTTGGGCGGAAGATTATTCAACTGGACATAACTCACATTTTGTGCTAAAAAGACGTTCTTCTTTACCTTAAGCCTTCGTTTGATAGTTAAAAGATCTTTAATGACTTTGTCATAGGTGGGAATTTGCTGAATGGCATCCAGAAATGGCAAGTTAAGCTTCACTTGCTTAAGAACATCTAGCACTTCAGTACGGGAAGTTCCCTTTCGAGGTGGTGACAAGCGTTGAGGAAATGGAGCAGCAGAGGGAGGCTTTACTTAAATTTTAGGCTCACCATCTTCATCCTTTACATCCTCATGTAACGGGGGCTCATCGGTCTCTGTCTTGTCAACCCAAACCTCTTTAGCCTTTAGTTCTTTAGGTGGGGGAGTCGATATATCAACTACTCGACCACTTCGCAGAGTGGTGACAGCTTGGCATTGCTCTTGTGATTTCGATGATGTAGAGCTAACAATAGTTTGCTCTTGAGTAGGTCTTTGACCTTGAGCCAAAAATTTACCCTTCTCTTGGATATTCAATGCAGCGTGCAACCTAAAGATGCTAGTTTGAATTTCAATGAATATTCGATCATACCTAGCGTTGTTCTCCTTTCGTGATTGGATGAATTGATTCAAGTTATCCTCAATAGATCACCTAGGTGGGGTAACATACGGACCAGGAGATGGTGCTTGCCTTTGGGGCTGCATATGAGGCACTTGTTGAAATTGAGGAGGGGGTTGAGGTAAATCAACATGTGAAGTAGGATTTGTCACACCTTGTTATTGCCCATAGTTTAAACCAGGATGATTCCTCCAACTTGGATTGTATGCATTCCGTTAAGGAGTGTTAAAATTTCCTCGAAACCCTCCTATATCTTCCACTTGATCAGTGTACATTGCCTTGTAGGCGGGTATAGCGGGACATCCTTTTGTGGAATGACCCGCCGCACAAATAGCTCACACCTTCTCTTGGATAGGCCCCGTAGCGTCTCTCAATCGAACCTCAAGTATGTCTTTCAAATTCTTTTCCAACTGGTCAAGTCGACGATTTAACAAAGTGTCCTTGTCCAGTTGATAAATACCGGATGCAGCAGACAATTTGGACACTTGTCGATGTTTATCTTGGCAATTAGGGTGGGAAACGTCCCATGCTTGAGTGGTCTCGGCTACATATTTCAAATGAGCCTCAGCATCGCTCGAGTCGAGCTCCTAAAATTGTCTTTCACACATTGTTTGCACGAGTTGTTTAGACGCTATAGTAAGCCCTTGATGAAAGAATGAAATGATATGGTGTTTTTCAAACCCATGGTGTGGGCAAGAGCTAACTAACTCTTGAAAATGATCCCAACATTTATCAAAGGCTTCATTCTCATTTTGGTGGAAAGGTTGGATTTGGGCCTTGACAGAGCTGGTTTTATGCCATGGAAAGAATTTGGAGAGAAATTTAGTCTGCATATCTCTCCTTAACAGAACAGAGTTCACGGGTAAAGACCATATCCAAGTCTTACCTTTATCATTTAAAGAAAAAGAAAAAAGCTACAAATTGATAACATCTTGTGGACATGCTTGATCACCAAATGTTTCACCCACTTCTTCAAATTCCCTAAGATGGAGATATGGATTTTCAGAATCCATTCCATGGAACGTAGGAAGAATTTGGATTATCCCATTACGAAAGTAGAACTGTTCTGCATTGTAAGGAAGTCGAATGCATCCAGGAGTGACAGTCCGCTCAGGAAATAAGAGATCTTTCATGGGGAGATAGGGTAATTCTCCCTCCCTAGTGCCAATACTACCTTGCACAGACATGTTGCTATCAAATGATTCTAAATTGCAACTCAGTGTTTGACTCAAAGTGTGACTCGTGAGTGAATTATGAAATGAAGAAGGTGGAACCCAGAAGTGTGGAACGTTAGGGGTTTGGGAATTATCAGAGTTGGCTTCAGCAATGGGGTTTTCGTGAACTTGGATTGGAGACGACAGAGGAGTTTTCATGTACAGTTTATGGGAGATGACAAAGAATAAAAGTTTTTTTTAATCAAATTGGGTTTAACTTTTACTCTTGAAATGTAACCTAGATCCCCGGCAACGACGCCAAAAACTTGACGCGACCACAAATGTGTCTAAAGTGCGTGCTTTATAGGCTCAAGTGCAAGCCTGTCGCGTTAGTAATAATCTAATAAGCTAGGATCGTATCCATATGGAGTAGGACTTACAAATCTTAATGACGAAGGAGTAATGAATTTTAACCTTAACTTGATTCTTAAAAAGAAAAGAAAATATGAATATTTGTGATTTTTGAAACTCTTTTATGACTAAATTGCAATGAAATGAAATTCTAAATTAACTATGCTAACAGGAATAGTTAAAAAAAATGGAAAGATGTTTGTTATGAATATAAGAGATATTAGGTTGGAATAGAATCCCCCAATCCTTAGTAATTACTTAACAAAATACTAAAATTATAAATTAGAAGTTTGAATGAATCCAGTCTTTATAGATCCTAAGCATTACATATATGAGGTTCAATCACGCATCATATGAAATCAAAGGGAAATATAAAGCGGTGCTAAATAATTTTACTCACATTATATTCTTAAACATCCCAAGTACCTAGGGCAAGAGAGATTAAAAGACCTATAATGATTGTAGAATTATCTTGCACAATATGTAATTTACATTGGGATGGGTTCATGCATCCCAACCCTAAAAAAACTTAGCTAGACATGATTTTATTAAATGAAAACAAAATTCTAAATGTGCAAGAAATTATAGGTCTATCATTGAAAATAAACTTGAATTGAGAAACAAAATTAAACTACAAAAGCAATTTAAACTTACAATATGAAAGAAATTAGCAATACTTGAATAGAAGAAGGAAATCTGAACTTGAAACTTGAATCTTGAATAGCTCTTGTTCAACTTACAAACTAGGGTTTCTAAATCCTAAGAAAATATGAAATTATATGCCAAAAGGAACTCTCTCTCTTCCTCTCTTCATTACTCTAGGGCTTGGCTTTTTATAATACCCAAATATGACTTTTTCAATGCCTCTCCACGTTTTACAACTAATAAAAAGGAATTATACAAGAAATTTCAAGAGTTGAAACTCTTCAGCTTCAAGAATTAATTTCAATTTTGACTTTCTTTCTCCAACTTTGACTTTCCATCTTTTGATCCAAAGCTCCGATTTGACTGCCGTTTCTTCCTACACTCTTGTGATTTGATTATCTTCAACTTTCATTAGGATTCAAATTCGAACTCCAGGTGTAGAGTTACACTTTTGCCCTTTGACTTATCTTCCTTTGTTCACTTCCTTTCTTTCGGTTTCTTTCTCTCTTTTCTTTGCACTAAATATCTGTAAAAACAGTAAGAAATATACGAAACTCGGGGTACTTGTTAGAAGAAGTCATTAGCAATGATATGGGATAAAAATAAATCAATTACGTTGTTCGAGGTACTAAAACTACTAACTTAGGAGGATAAATTTAGAAGAATTTATGCTTAGTCACATTCCCTGTGGATTCGATACCCAGACTAGCCGCTATACTCCATAAGAGTGTAGTTAAAGTTTTGTTTTTTTTTTAATTGTGGTCGGAAGCCGATAACAACGATTAGCGTATTGACACGAACACTCGATTTTCCCCTCGATCAAAATGATGTCGTTGCCGAGGAATTAGGTAGACTTTAGGTTAATAGATTCAATCCCAAATTTGATTCCAAAATTAAAAAAAAAAATTAAAAAAAATTAGAAAAGAAAAAGGCAAAAAGAAATCATCTCTCAAATGACCTTTCATGCAAAATCAAGAATAAACTCCTCAAAATACTCCAATAAGAATTCATGAAAATCCCATCGTTGAGTATAATTCCGAAAGCCCCCATACCCCTCGCGTCCCACAATTCTGGGCCCCACCACCTACCCCTTCAAACTCCATCACGAGTCACATGCCGAGTCACATGTCGAGTCACATGTCTAGAACATTGAGTGAGGATTTTGAGTCCATTGGAGAGACAGCCACGTCGAATATCGCTAGTTTCGGTACGGGTGAGGGAAACCTACCATATCGTTCCATGAAGGAACTCTTATTTCCTGAGCGAGCTATCACACATGGATGCATTCTACTTCCGTACAGTGCAGGGCAGTTCCACTTTCGTAATGGGATGATACAGATTCTTCCAACTTTTCACCACATGGATTCAGAGAAACCATATCTCCACATACGTGAGTTCGAAGAGGCATGCGAAACTTTTAGTGATCAAGCTTGCATGCAAGATGTCATTCGCCTAAAGCTTTTTCCTTTTTCCTTAAAGGATAAAGCTAAGACCTGGCTTTGGTCTTTGCCACCGAACTCTATTATATCATGGAAGGATATGTTGTCCAAGTTTCTCTCAAAGTTATTTCCACCACATAAAACCAAATTCGTCATGGCTCAAATTCAAGCCTTTCTACAACGGGATAATGAACCATTTGACAAGTGTGGGGAACGATTCCAGGAGTTGGTTAACGCTTGCCCCCATCATGGATTTGAGAAACATCACCTCATCTCTTTCTTCCATAACGGGCTTACTATAGCGTCTAAACAACTTGTTCAAACAATGTGTGAAAAAACATTTTGGAAATTAGTTGCGAGTGACACCGAGGCTCATCTTAACTATGTCGCCGAGACTACTCAAGCATGGGGCACATCCAATCCTAATGCCCAAAGCTGACCTCGATAAGGGTCCACTACTCCTACTGCGTCTGGTCTATACCAATTGAATCATGATACTTTAATAGACCGTTGACTTGATCAGTTTGAGAAGAGTATGAAGGACATTCTCGAGGTCCAATTAAGAGAAACTACAGCATCCACTCGTGCTGTGAAAGAGGAGGTGTGTGCTATTTGCGAGGCGGGCCATCCAACAAGGTCATGCCCAAAAAATCCCCCCTATAAAGCCATACATAACGAGTAGGTGGAAGCAATAGGAGAATTCAAGGGAAATTTTAATGCCCCCCCTCACGGGAATGCATACAACCCTTCATGGAGGAACCATCCTGGTTTTAGTTATGGGCAACAACACGCTGCGATGAATCCTACTTCACATGTTGCCCTACCTCCACCCCCTCCTCAATTTCAACAAGCGCCACCTATGCAGCCACAAATATAAGCACCACCTCCAGGCCCATACATTACCCCACCGCGAAGATCTCTAGAGGATAATTTAAACCAATTCATCCTATCTCAAAACGCAACCAATGCTAGGTTTGAGCGCATGTTCACTGTGATGAATACGAGTATATTTAGGTTGCAAGCATCCTTAAGTGTCTAAGAGAAGGCGGCCCAAGGCCAAAGACTGCCCCAAGGACAATCTTGTGTTAGCGCGACATACCACGAGCATCCTGAGCAATGTAGTGAAATTACCAATCTACGTAGTGGCAGGGTTGTTAACTTGTCACCTCCTCCACGTGATGGGCAAAATGAAAAGGAGATTTCGCCTGGAATGAAAGAGGCCGAAGATGTCCCCTTGAAAAAGATTGGCAATGACGACACATGCAGGCTAGAAGTGGTGGTGAACCCCCCCCCCTCCCCCCCGGTACAGCACCATATCCTCAACGGTTGATCCCTCAATCCAAAGAGACTTCTGGGGATGATGTCCTCGACGTTCTTAAGAAAGTAAAGATCAATTTACCTTTTCTTGAGATCATAAAGAAAATTCCTGCGTATGCTAATTTCCTTAAGGACTTACTCACGGTGAAACGAAGGCTGAAGGTAAAGAAAAATTTATTTCTAACACAGAATGTCAGCTCAGTCCTGTTGAGTGATCTTCCACTAAAATATAAAGATTCGGGTGCACCCACCATATCGTGCATCATGGGGAAGAACCGAATTGAACGAGCATTAATAGATTTAGGGGTGAGTGTTAACATTCTTCCCTATTCCATCTACAAATAATTAGATTTGGGGGCCCTTAAGGCTACAACCATGACTCTTCAACTCGCGGATCGCTCCGTGAAGATGCCTTGGGGAATTGTTGAAGATGTAATCATCCAAATTGAAACTTCCTACTTCCCGGTGGATTTTTTTATTTGGGATGAGGAGCCATCCATTCTCCCTAGCAATTATGTTCCCGTCATCCTTGGTCTCCCATTCTTAGATATAGTTAATGCACTCATCAATACTTGGAGTGGACGAATGCAATTAACGTTTGGGGACCTAACCCTCGAGACAAATATCTTTAATAACACTAATAATGAGGGCGACGAAAGTGAATCGCGAGAAACAGATCTTATCGGGGAAACACACAAGCATGAGAGGACTCACAAGCGAGAGCCGTTTGGGGTAGATCTTGATGTGTAAAGTGAGAGAAAAAATTCGGATGTTAAGAAAGGAGTAGTAGAGGTGTGCATAGTGACCGCAATTGAGAGTGAGAGTGAGCAAGTAAGAGACAGCGGGGCAGAGAGATTTGAGGAGATTAAGAGAGAGGACGTGAACGTTAATTATGAAAGAGAGTTAGGTGATATGAGTCTAGAAGACTTTGAGAAAGAATTCGGCCGATATATGAGAACCTTAATGTCGAAGTCCAACCTTTATTGGACTCATTTAGTCACTTAGAAGAAAGCGAATGGAAAGATAAGGTAGATAAATTCCTTCTAAGTGACCATCCACCCATACCACTTGAGTCCTCTAATGCGATTGAGGAAAATACTCAAGTATCGTCCGATTTAGTGCCCAACCCATGTACTCCTGACACTAAGAAAAATCGAGATGTCCCCTCCAAGTCGGAGCACGTAGGCAAAGATTCAATTGGGCACCACGAGGATCCCTTCCCAGCGAGTCATCCCGAGACCCAAGGTCTCTCCCTTATCTATGGGACTGGGCCTAACTTGTTCTGAATATTTACTTATGACAGGAAGATAGGGGAGACTAGGAGACCAACAAACCCCGTACAAGGGGTCGGGTGAGTTTGTGGAAAGATGAGAGGTCATCGCACTCCCGACGCGTATGGGGTAATTTTTGTTGTATTTTTTAGTCATGTGTTAGTGTCATTTAGTGTCTTTTTTCATTTTAAATATTTGCTTGTTTTATTTGTCACACTTGTAATTTGCTCTTCTTTAGATTTTAGTCATTTTGATTAAGGACAATGCAAATGTCTAAGTTGGGGGGGTGACAAGTGCGTCTTTCTAAAACTTCACAAATTTTTTAAAATGCCCAAAATAAAATTAAAAAAATTGGAAAATTTCAAAATTCTCCAAAAAAATTGAAAAATTCGAAAAAGCCAAAAATATTTTTCTTCAAAGTAAATAAAAATTGGAATTTAATTTTTTTAAAATATCACCGAAGTTTTGGTTAAAGTCTCAAATTTGTAAATTTCAAATTGCACAAAATCGAAATTGACCAAAGTTAGAAATTGAGCGAAAATTGACGACTTAACGAATAAGTGTGGAGATTAGTCAACCCGGTGAGATTTTGAGCCTATCAATTTTTTTGAGTTTTGAAATCAATCCGAGTTAATGATTAACTCAAAGTTCAATTCAGCATTGAAATAAGTCATTGTGATCTCAAATTATTATTTTGATCGGTCAAGGAATAATGTATGATGTTGCCTCGAAAAGCGCGCTAACATATCTCTAAACTAAATTCATCTCGAGGCGCATATGGTAAATTAATTAGTAATTCGGATAAATGAAGTTAGTCCATCGTTTGTTATCCAAAAAGATTGGCCATAAAAAATTGTGAAAAATTACCCTTTTGTTAGCCATTTTGAGCCGAAGAAAATATTTTTCATTTCGTTTGGTAACCCGAAAAACCCAAATAGCCCGGAATTGTGAAAAAGGAAAATTCAAAAATTGAGTCCAATAAGTGCATAAAAAAGGGGCAAGGAAAAATAAAAGAGTAATGTTCAACAAAAATAGTAAGGAAAAAAGAGAAAAAGTGAGCAAAAGCTCGAAAAAGAACTAACGGACATCATAAGAAAATTTTCCAATTTTGAATTTCCCAACCATTCCTATTTTACCCATTACTCCTTAAATTCGAAAAATTCCTAACTGAGTCCTAATTGCGAAATTAATTACCTCCTGGAGAGATAAAAACACGACAAGATAATAAAAGAGATTAATTGGTGTGAATAAGAGGCGATGTCTCTGGTTTCCCAATGACCGTAATCCGATGAAGAGATCTTTTCACAAAAAAAAATTATGTCTTTCAAATTTGTGTGTGTGACCTTGCGTCCATTCTATTTACTTTTATAAATCACGAATATCGAGAGAAAATAGCCACATTCTAAGTGATTCGTTTGTGAGAGCTTCTATGAGGAATTGAATCAAAACGAATTTTTAAAAAGTGACGTAATGATCAACCGATGGAAATTAGCAGTTAAAATTTTGGCTTCGCACACACACACACTATGATTTCAGATTTATGAATATGAAATTATAGGAATTTTTTTTGGAGAGTTTAAATTTTACAATTTTTAGGTATTTTGATTTTTCTTTGAGTCAAAAACAAAATTTGTGGGTATATTCATTGCAAACCCTCATGAGACACAAGTCGTCCTACTAGGGTAACCTAAGGGTTTAAAGGCTTGTTTCATGCGCTAAATGTAATCGCTTGCCTGCGAAAGTGGTATTCTATCTCTATCACGTGTTTGACCATGTTTTGATTCTTTTACATTGCTCAAGACGATCAAAGTTCTAAGTTAGGGGTTGATTAGGTATAAATTCTTCGTATTTATTACTTTAATTTAGAGGTTTTTATCACCTTGTGCATTATAAAATGAGTTGATTTCTCCCATATCATTGCTACTGACCTTTTCTATGCAGTGCATCGAGTTTTGTGTATTTCTCTTACATTTTGCAGGAAATTCATTCAAGAGAAGAAAAAAGAAAACTCAAATTCAAGAGAGAAAGAAAAAATGCAAGAGAAGGAAAGTCAAGGGGCAATTTTGTAATTTTACATCTAGAATTCGGGCATGAACTCCTAAGAAGAAGTTGAATTTCGTGGATCCACGAGTGCGTAGAAAAAAACGGCGTCCAATTCCAACTTACGAGTGAAAAGTTATGAAGGTTTGAAGTTGAGAAGAAATCATGTCAAAACAAGGAAGAACAGACTTTGAAAAATTTTCAGCTCAATTTTCGCGTCAACACTGGAAAAGTGACCCGATTTGGCCCAGTGAAGAACAAAAAAGTGAACCGGTTTGGAGGGCAGAATTTCCAATTTTTTTATTTCAAAAAAAGAGTTGTGCATGGTTGGATCACTTAATATAACGTGATGTACTCAATTGTTTTTTATACCAGACATTAGGAGGATATCTTTTTCATAGTTTTAGAGGATTCTTGCACCTAAGAGCCTTAGGGTTTACTTTCTTAAACAATATTCAAGTTTTTATGCATGAATTTAATGTTTTCTTCTACAAAGTTTGTGTGCTTCAT
This sequence comes from Sambucus nigra, assembly GCA_949130495.1. NCBI lineage: Eukaryota > Viridiplantae > Streptophyta > Magnoliopsida > Dipsacales > Adoxaceae > Sambucus > Sambucus nigra. Next base: position 200,578,811 of record OX422218.1, read on the forward strand.
CTCCACTCTTCAAGGTTAATATTTCTTTGCATGCTTTACATATTTTCTAAGATTTCAAGTGTTTCTTACATGCTTAGGTATAATTTCTTGGCGAATATGATTACATGAACCTTAGATAATATGCTTTTCATTATATTGAACATGTCGAACTAAGTTATTAAGGGTTGGTGTTCATGAACCCAACCTGATGTAATTTACCCATGTAGAAAATATTAATTGAATTGAAATTTGAATGAATCGTGTCGTGTAGTTCGCACAACTATTGGAGGCCTTTTAACCTCGTTTTTCCTAGGTAACCGGGGTGTTTAAGGATGCGATGCGCGTGTAGTGATTCAACACCGCTTTATTTTTATCTTTGGTTATGTATGATGCGGGCTCGTACCCTCATATATGTAATGATTATGATTAATAAAGTTTGGGTTCAATTAAATTTCTAATTTAGAATCTAGTATTCTATATGGTATATATACTAGGGTTCGAGGTATTGTAACCCGACCTACTTTTCCTTATTCATATTTCTTCATTCACTAGATTTATTTATGTGTTCTTAGTTTAGTTAGTATCTTTTCCGTTCATCGTAATCACCTTTTTCATTTCTTTTTGAGAATCAATTTTTGGGTTAGTCATTTGTTCTGTGTCGTTACGATTCATCGTCCTAGTTCATTGTGGAGACGATCCTACTTATTGAGTTTATTACTAACGCGATAGGCTTGCACTTGATCCTATATACCACGCACATTAGATACACGTTGTGGTCGCGTCATCATTACATGCATGATATTGTTTGCATGTACTTTGTGCATATGTTTTATTTGTACGTATAAAATTTTGTGCATAATTAGACATTACGTATGGAGTAATGAAATCATAATATCTTGTTTGTTATTGATGTGAAATGATAAAACACGTGCTCTCCATGCTTAATAACTACTATTATATTTTGGAATGTGCATGTACTTTCTGGTAATCTTCATGTACTTTGTTAAATAAGAATGCACTTTTTTAGTTTTGCATGTATGTATTGTGTTGTGCATGTATTTTTTTGTATTATGCATGTACTCTCTTGTAATATGCATGTACTTTATTGTAATGTTCATGTACTTTATTATATGAGAAGGTTCATTTTTAGTTTTTCATGTACTTTCTTGTAATGTGCATGTTCTTTCTTGTAATGTGCATGTACTTTTTCTTGTAATCTGCGTGTACTCTGTTATATGAGAATGTTCATTTTTAGTTTTTAATCTCTTTGTTATATTTAAATTATTAATTATTTTTCCATTTTGATGCAGTGGAAAATGGATGGTTGTAGGATTTTTAGGTATTCCTATTTGTGCAATATGGTTTGTATTGAGATTTATGAGTAAAACTCGTTAGATTCCATATGGAAGAAGTTGTGTAGTAGGTTTACGGGTTTAAAAACTAGGAAGTTATCATTATGTCACTCTTTTGGGGATAAAAGTTTGTTCATGTTGGTATGTGACAAAGATGTTCATTGTATGTTCACATCTCAACTGACCATTAAGGCTGATTTTATTCTGATATATGTCATGGATTTAGGAGTTTTGAGTTTTTATTTAAATTATGAAATGTTTGATAGTTCGTCGTGAATTGTTACGTTCAATGGTAACAGTGGTGCAGAAAATGATATCTATATTGGTTGGGTGGAGTCGAGTAATTCCAAGATTTATCTTTCTAGCAATTAAAAGATGTATATAAGTCATGTCGATCAAAATTTTGAAGGAGGAATGGAGGAGTTTTGAGATAAATTAGGAAGTGTGCTATTGAGGTTGGGTTCAAATTTATTTATGTGAAGAATGATAAAAACACGAGTGACTACAGGGTGTTGTAAGAAGCTATCTGAAAATGTATGTGGAGAGTTCATACTTTTATATGTGCTGTAAATGGTTTCTTTTACTTATGAACATTGAATAATTTGCATACATGTAGAGGTGTCATTCGTAGTTCGTGTAGAAAAATAATGAACTCTAAGTTGGTGTCAAGTTTGTTGGTTAATCAACTTAGGCATAGGCCTTTGATTAGGACAATTGATGTAGTGAGAGATGTTAAAAAGAAATATGGTCTTAATATAGGTTATCATCATGCATGGCGTAGGAAAGAAATGGCAAGCGCTAAATTGCATGGTGATGAGAAGGTGTCATATGTGCTACTTAGTATTTAGGGATAAGCTGTTAAAATTTAATCCGGGATCACATTGCATTCTTGATGTGAAATCCAAAAATAATTATTCAAAAGTATTTTTGTAATTTTTAGAGGATGCTTTTTTAGATTTCCCTACTACAGGCCTGTGTTGTTTGTTGATGGCGCCTTTTTGAAGAGCCGCTATCGAGGACAAATTTTATCTGCAACCGCAAGGAATGGTAATAATGGTAAGCGCATTTTACAAGTACTTTGTATATTTGCATGTACTTTGTGTCGAACTGCATGTAGTTTTTGGCAATTGCATGTACTGTTTTGAAAATGCATTTGCAACTTTTATAACTTTTTTACTATTGTCATATAGTGCATGTACTTCATTTATTTCTTTGAAAAATGCATGTACTTATTGAACCACCGCATGTACTTTATTTAAAAATGCATGTATTGGTAATAATGGTAAGCTCATTTCACGTGTACTTTGTATATTTTCATCTACTTTGTGTGGAACTGCATGTACTTTGTGTGGAACTACATGTATTGTTTGTTAATTACATGCATTGTTTTAAAAATGCATTTGCTACTTTTATAACTTTTGTATTGTTTTCATATAGTGCATGTACTTTGTAATAGTCCATGTGTACTATATAGTTTTCATGCCTACACACTGTAAAACATTCTATTTATCATAATGTACTTGTTTTTTTATGCATTTAATTTTGTTTTCAGGACTTTTTTCTCTTACATTTGTTGTGGTGGATTCAGAGACGGGGGATCATTGGTATGGTTTCTTCAAAATTTACATGATGGTTTAGCTTATTATGCGAGAAATATCACATTTGTATCTGATTGAAACAATGGCCTTATTGAGGCTGTTTCAAAGGTGTTCCCGATGTCTGCGTATTCCTATTGTATACATCATTTGCAGGGAAATATTAAGAAGAAAATATGTGGGAATTGTGGGAAGTATTTCCGAAAGAGGATTATTGGGTTATTTCTTTGTTGTGCATATGCTGTAATAGTTAATGAATTCAAGAAAAATATGAATGAACTAAATAAGGAAGGGGGTGGTTGTTGCTCAATTCCTTGATAATTTTCCTCCAGGAAATATGTCTTGAGCATTTTTCCTGGGTAAACGCTATGGTGACATGTCATCCAGTGTTGTGGAGTCATTTAATTCTTAAATCTTAGAAGAAATTCATTTACCTATCATGTATATGAATGATAAACTAAGGTTCAGGATTATGAACTTCAATGCAAAAAAATGGTTGAATCCCAAATGTGGACAGCAGTGTTGTGTCCTACAAGTTGTTGATGGATTTTATGGGACAAGTGTCGACATTGAACTATTAGCCGCTCAAGTGTATTTGTATTTAAAGTTCATCCTGAAGAGAGGGCCACTATTAACTTAGCTCATTGGATGTGTTCTCCCAAGCGATGGAATATTCAGTGTTTTCCCTATTTTGATGCTATAGTTGTTGTACGGAGAGAAGGTGGGAATATTTACAACTATATCAAGGACTAATATAAAGGTTCTTTTTACAAATATCCATACTCATTTCCTATAGTTCATATTTTTTATTTGATGTCACCGAACATTCCCATACTTGAAAAACTAAAAATCCTTCCTCCAAAGACAAATAGACCAATAGGTAATCCCAAAAATAAGGGAATCAAGTCTGTTGGTGAGGTTGAAGTAAGATAAGTTACATGCTCTAGGTTTAGAAAAGTAGGTCATTACAAGAATACATGTAAAGAACTAATTTAAGTACATAATTTCAATATTTTTCAAGTCATTCATTATAAATACAATTTTATTGAATACAACTAGTTTATTGATCTCATCAAAAGTTTCTTATAGAAGTTGTTTACTATTTCTGAATAAATGCATGTACTTTCTAATGTAACACATAGACTTTGAAGGTTTGTGCTTTCTTGATTGTGTAGCTAGTATTCTGATGCATGTAAATACATTCCATGAATATTACATTCAAATGAATAATTTGTATGGTTATGGTCCGCATCAGCAGCACAATTCTTATTTTGTTGTTCTTACATGTACTCTTTGGTTACTTTGCTTGTACTTTGTTGTATCTGCATATACTTTGTTATTTGTTGCATGTACTTTGTTGTATTTGCATGTATTTTTTTCCAACAAACAACAAACAACAATTTTGAAACCCAACTTCTTTTCTTGTAATATGATTGTACTTTGTTAGTTTTTACATGTACTCTTTGGTTACTCTGCATGTGCTTTATCTTATTTACATGTACTTTATTCTTTTTGCATGTACTTTGTTATTTTTTCATGTACATTATTGTTTGTTGCATTTACATCGTTGTATTTTCATATATTTTTTCCCAACAAACAATAATTTTGAAGACAAACTTCATTTCTTGTTTTATGCATTTACTTTGTTGTTTTTACATGTACTCTTCGGTTACTCTGCATGTATTTTCATCTTATTTTCATATACTTTGTTTAATTTGCATGTACTTTCATGTACTTTCATCATATTTGCATGTACTATGTTGTAATCTTCATGTACTTTTTGTATTTACATGTATTTTTAACAACAAACAACAATTATGAAACCCAACTTCATTTCTTATTTTGTGCATGTACTTTTTTGTTTTTACATGTACTCTTTGGTTACTCTGCATGTACTTTATTATTTTTGCATATATATTTTTGTTTGTTACATGTACTTTGTTGTTTGTTGCATGTACTTTGTTGTTTTTGCATGTATTGTTTTCCTAACAAGTACTTATAAGTTATATGTACTTTATTGTAATATACATGTAGTTTCATTTAATTTGCATGTACTTTCAATTAATATGAATGTACCTTATTATTTTTTCATGTACTTTGTTGTTTATGCATATACTTTGTTGTTTCTGCATGTACATTGTTATATTTGCACAATTCCATGAATATTAATACATTCAAATTGAAGAATACCAATAGTATGTACCTAGTTTTTTTATGAATATACTTCTGTTATGAGCTCCATATACCTAGTGTTATGACATGCATGTACTTTTTTTGAATACTCCTTTCTTTTGTATCAATTGTACTGATAATGTCCACGCCAATGGAACCATTCCATGAATATTATATTCAAATAAATAACTTGTATGGTAATGCTCCATGCCATAGTTACAATTCCATGAACATTAATACATTCAAATAAAAAAAAACCAATACACATGTACCTAGTGTTTTTATGAATGTAATTTTGTTATGAGCTCCATGTACCCAGTGTTATGACCAACATGTACTTTTCTTGAATAGTCATTTCTTTTATATCAATTATATTGATATGATTCGCGCCAATGACACCGTTCCATAAATATTACATTCAAATGAGTAACTTGTATGGTAATGCTCTGGGCCATGGTCACCATTCCATGAATAATATATACAAATTGAAGAAAACCAATACGCATGTACCTACTGTTTTGATGCATCTACTTTGTAATGAGCTCCATGAACCTAGTGTTATGACCACATGTACTTTTCTTAATTGGTCCCTTTTTATAACAATTCTACTGATAGTGTCCGCGCCAGCGACATCAACTCCATGTACCTAGTGTTATGACCGTATGTACTTTTCTTGAATAGTCATTTCTTTTGTATCAATTATATTGAAATGGTCCGCACCAGTATCACCATACCATGGATATTATATTCAAATGAATAACTTGTATGGTAATTATCCATGTCATAGTCACCATTTCATCAATAACACATGCAAATTAAAGAAAAACAATACACATGTACATAGTGTTTTGATGCATGTACTTTTGTTATGAGATCAATGTAGTTTATAAGGTCCATAACACTAGGTATATGGAACTAATAACAAAATTACATTCATCAAAACACTAGGTACATGTGTATATATTTTCTTCAATTTGAATGTATTAATATTCATGGAATGGTAACCACGCCACGGAGCATTACCATACCTGTTACTCATTTGAATGTAATATTCATGGTTTACATATGTATATAGTGTTTTAATGCACGTAATTTTGTTATGATTTCCATGTACCTAGTGTAGACACCACATTCTAGGATCCCCTAAATCTCTCCTTAGGTCCCTAGTACCTCCCCATTTCACTGCAAATCCTAGGTCATACTACGAGTACCGATCTAGAGGCCATCGGGCACTTTCAGGTCCCGTTTGACTCCGATAAACTCTATCATCGGAGCAAAAGCTCTTTGAATCTTTGAAGCGCTCTGAATCCACTTTCCAACAGTCTGCCCCATGCATAAATTGGCATAACGGTTCAGACGAACGAACCATTTTATTACCAAAAATTGATCTGGAGGCCACCGGGCGCTCCCGAGCCCCAATTTGACCCCAATCAACTTCATTTTTAGAGAAACATATCTTTGAATATTCGAAGGGAATTGAAAAAACCTTTCCAATGGTCCACCCCGTGGGCAAAAATGGCATAACCGTTCGGATGAACGATCTATTTTCCCTCAAAAATTGATCTGGAGGCTCCCGGGCGCCGTTTGACTAAGGTCAACTCTTCAGCTCAAACGAGACTGAATGAATCTTCAAATATCACTGAATATACTTTCCAATGGTCCACCCCATGCATGAATCAGCCTTACAGTACATACGAACGATCCGTTCTACTCCGAGAGGTCATCGAGCGATTTCGGGCCCGGTTGACCAAAGTCAACTTTCTGAACCAAGCGAAGCTCTTTGTAATTTATAAGTACCTCTTATAACCTTTCCAATGGTCTACCCCGTGCGCGATTTTGACTTATCCTTTGGATGAACGATTCATTCCCGTCCGACGATCTCCCGTCCAAAGGCTCGACGAGCGCTTTCGAGACATATTTGACCCAAAGTCAACTCCCGGACCCAGGAGATGTCCAATTACTCTTGAAGGTATTTGATTTAAATTTCTAATGGTATACCCCATGCATGATTTGGATTAACGTATTTCATTCTACGACCATTTTTCCAAAAAAATCTGCACGAGACTGCCAATTGGCAGGTCCATTTCCCTGTCTTTCGACAGTGTGCCTAGGGTTATCTACCGATTGGCAGGGATGGGTCTATGCCAATAGGTACCCCCTTTACCTATAAATTGAGGTCATGACCTCACTCCCAAATCACACAACAAATAAATCAGCATCAATGATCTCAGCAACATTCTTTTTCAATCAACGAAGTTTCCTTATGTGAAATTCGATCCCATCTTACATTTCCATCCTTTTCATACTCAATTTGGCAAAATTTCATTCTCTCTCATCCAACACTCATCTCAACATTCCAGGGAGTTCATCCAAGATCTAGATCAAGCTTCAATTTTTTAAAGAAGGTCCAAAATCCTTCTTCCTCTCTCTTCAAATTTCTTGTTTTCGCAGTAATTACATTAAATTCATAATTTAGTTCTTACTTTAGTTCATACACATTAACATCTCACCTTTTCATTAGTTATATTGCACATACTTAATTTTCTATTAAAAAACCATTACAAACAAAAAGAGGGTTATACCTATAAATTCCAACGGGATTATCCATCACAAATTTTCAAAATTAAAACACATGTTCTACACACACACATATAATAAAGTCCCATTCGAATCTATGGGATTAACCCCACCCCTATGCCGCATAAAAATTATGTGGACTTTAATGCCTTTATAGGCTACGTAGGCGTTTCGGATTAAAACCCGAGACTCGAGTCCAATTTTCCAATTTTCCAAAATTTCAAAATCCCCCATTTCCGTAATTGTCATATTCTTGCATTATTTTAATACATATTATGTTTGTGATCGTTATTAGTGCTTCATAAAACAAATATTATCGTTTCATTATAACGATAAATATTGCGATAAATGCATAAATAATATTTTTAATATTATTTTTGGGAATATTCCTATGGATGACCTCACTCTATCTCTTCCATGGTATGAGTTGGGTGATTCCGATCTCCATTATATATACACGCGCACACACTTCATGGAAAAATAAAGGAAAACAATAACACAAGCCCATGAGAGATCGAAAGGGTGTGATGGGTACCTAACACCTTCCCATTCTGTAACTTAGCCCCCGAGCCTTTGAACTATTGGTTTTGTAAGCATCAGTTTGTCTTTGATGCCACTCTTTCGAAGTGATAAGATGCTCTTTTGCATGTTTTGTGCAAAATAGGCTAGCGATTCCATCTCTTTACATTCACTCCACACCGATGACGGTCGAAGCGCTCCTAGAGTAAAAAAGGGCACGTGACCTTTCTCCCCCTTCTTTTCCCCGCTCCCGCGAAAAGAGAGAAAGGAGATTTTTGGGATTGCTACGGTGGCGACTCCACTGGGAAAGACTTTTCATAAGAAGGATAGACTTTGTTCACATGGATGTTTTATTTTTGTATTTGTATACGTATGCACCTATCTGTATGTTCCTTCTTTTCTCCTCTATTATTTCTTGGACATATATACCTCATGTTTATATCATTACTCACTCACAAACTTGTATATACTCTCCATGTACACTTCACACTATGTGCACCTAGGATCAGTTATATCCACATGTTGTACACACCACTTAGAATATCCAAGCTTAGGTGTCACTAATACACACCTCCACTTATCACACTTGTATATATCCATGCTTACTCACTTATCACGCACCACTTGTAGTTGATCCATGTTTAGGTTCACACCCACTTATAGATATTCACACATCACTCACATATCCATGCTTAGTACAATCTTCATTCACCATATTAGATTTACTTGTACAATTTCCCCTGCTTAGTATAATGCTCATCATTCCAAATAAAGATACTTTCTCTATAATATAGTAATCAAGAATCATGCATTTTTCACACTACATCACCAAAGAGCATGGCTATTGACCAAATTTTATCCCGTAACTGGAGGGTCACTTCGTGATGGGCACTGGTCCGACAGGTCATAGTTAGCCTAAGCGATATGACTCTTTGACCTTCCATTGGCCAAGTACGTCGATATATATCAAATGGTTCCCCCGATCGTACCGCTTGACCGGAGTCATGACGTGAGGTGTATCGCAAGGAACTCGTTTACGTACGTTGAAATATCAAATTCTCTCTCACACGTATTGTCCCCACGAGGTATATAGTGAGGCAATTCACGTACACTCATGTATATCAAATGGCTTGTCCACACGTACCAATTGACCTCAAAAGCAAGACGTATATCATGGAACTCATGCCATAGGGGGGAAGCCTTCCAATTAACCCAACAACTGTATACCGCCATATAAGTGTCAAACCTAGGGCACTCATATTTAACTTGCTACCCAAAAATCTGTCGAAATGACGGGTCGGTATGCCGCCCAAAATTTTGCACAATTTCCTCTTTCTTAAAATGGGACCTTGCCCATGAGCCTGGCAACAAGTCCAACCATATTTTTTTTACATATTTTCCAAACCCAATTTTCCCAGGCTCGGGTCCCTTCCGGCATTTCCTTTTGCATTTAGGTAAACCTAATAAAAGTGAGAACATAATAAACATAATAATAATAATAATCATGTTGAGACCCTTTTTCTCATTTTTCCTCGTTCTTTACCAAAAGTGTCAAAAATATTTTTTCCCCTCTTTTATCAAAAATACCCAAAAGCATTTTTCATTCCTTTCACCAGAAATATTTTTCCTCCTTTTTTCCAAAAAACATTTTGTATTCATCTTTTCCAAAAAAAATGTCAAAAACATTTTCCTTCCTTTTCAAAAATAACAGTTTCCCCCTTTTCACTTTCAAAAATACAATTTTTTTCCTTTTCTGGTCGATCACATACCCAACCCTTGGCCAGACTCCTATTGGCTTCGATCTTCTATTGAACCGCCCCGAGGCTCTGTTAGTTGTATCGCTACTTCCTTCGAGTCTAAAATTCAACTTCATCCATTTTCCATGGAGAACACAAACCAAGTACCGAATGTGCAGCCGGATTTGATGACAATCCTAGACCAACTCATTGCCAAGATTGACAACCTTCAAACCGAGGTTTATGATATGCAATAAAATTGGGTCCTTATTCTCGAAGAGATCGAGATCCTCTTCACTCGCACTATGGGTCCGCCATCACCCGAGCCTATTTGGGTACTCGAGAAATAACAGCACGCTCCACATGATCCTCCTATTAATGGGCCGCCACTAACCTAACTCCCTATGCCAAATCTTGCCCAGTCATGGGCTAACCTACACTGTTGATCTGAAGGAGGAAGAATTGAACAAGGTCAAGGAGGACCTAAATATGTTGACCAAGAAGTTTGACGAAGTTCGAATCTCTGAGAATTACATGTATTACACCCATATGTCTCCTTATCCTAAAGCAAGGCTGTCGAAAAAGTTCAAGATGTCCAATATCGAGAAGTTCGGGGGTAGTGGACCCCCAATTGTTCATCTCTAAAGTTACCACCGAGCCATAACTCTCTTAGGTGCCTCCGAGGTAATTATGGACCAAATGTTCCAACAGACTTTGAAGGATAACGCCCTTCGCTGGTTCTTATCTCTCAAGGAGTCTAAAATTAGCAATTGGGAAGATGTTGCTCGAGAATTCATGTTACAGTACAAGTGCAATGAAGAGTTGGAGGTTACCAATCGTGATTTAGAACAGCTCAAACAAAACCCTGCGTAATCATTAAATAACTCTATAATAAGTTGGAGAGAGAAAGCAACCACTATGACCAACCTACTTTTCGAAGAGGAGCAAGTCAGTACCGTGAAGAAGAACTTATTTCCCTATGTTTGAGCGACGATGGGAGGATAGTACTACCCTCGTTTTTGAGCCCTTCGAGAAGAAGAGTGTAGATTGAAGAAAGTCTTTCCAAAATAGAAGTTGAACCGAAGAAAGTGTCCGGATAGTTCACTCCCAAAAAATATGAGACACCCGCTAGTACCACAGTCTCAACCATCAACAACATCTCTTATCCTGCTACTTCATAGGCACCGGAAGGCTGCCCTAACCCAGTCAATAAGGAATATTCCGAGCTTCACACTTCCTCTCCAAAGTTTATTAAGCCATTTTAAGCCAGAATGTCATCAAGCCATTGGACCCTCGTCCATTGCCAAACCCACTTCCCAAATATTTCAAACCAGAGGCCCATTGTGACTTTCACCAAACTACCGATCATACCACTAATGAATGTTTCCACCTTCAAAATGTAATCCAAGGTCTGATCGATCGGGGTATCATCGCTCCACCAGCCAATCCTAAAACAAACACTACTCAAAATCCACTCCCTAATCATACAAATGCCATATTCCTATAATAAGACCCAAAATTTGATCCATCTACCCAGATCGTACCTAATAACTCACCTATCATACTCGTATACTCTCCCAGACCTCTCTAATTTTGCCCACACTTTCTCTTACATCCTACCTATTTTGCCGATCAGGCTCTGTCACTTCTTACTATAGCATGCATTATTGTTCGTACCCATTCTGGAGGAAAATATATGGAATTATCAGCAGTGTTGAACCAGCTTCTAGGTCCGGGCTAAAATTGCCTTCCAAGATGACCATTGACTGCCAAAGATTCATTACACTGTTCTTAGAAGCTCAAAAATGGGCTCGAGAGTTAGAAAGTTGGGTGGTACCTACCGATGTCAGTTTAAATGATATTGTCCAGATCATGGCAGACTTATTCCGACAGACCGACAAAATTTACAGCATATTCGAATTACTTAATGCTTTGAAACTACAAGGGTGCCTGGTCCCTTCACTTCTATATCTCCTCGTCGAATGGGAGGATCTATACAAAGAGTCCATTGAGGTTGTAGAGTGTATTAAATTTTAATAAAAGGATGATGTTATTGCCACCGAATGGGGGGATGAATTTGATGATTTCGATGAAGAGCAAAGCCCAGAAAAGCCAAGCCCAATAATTAGCATATGTGGAATGATAACTTGCTAGGAGAAATCAACAAGGTGGATGAACAACCCGAGATAGATGAGGAAATGGGGTTTCTATTTTTTCCCTCCTTTGTGAACCAAATGACTAGATTAGGGACGCATTACCAACTTCCAAGCCCGCAGTCATCAGCGATCAATAAGGAAAAAAGAGTTAAAAATCTTCCTATGCCAGAAATGACGCTCGAGGAGAGCAAGATCCTTGATCAGTTGAAGAAGACCCAAGCTAACATCACTCTATGGGGACTCTTTATATCTTCCCAACTACATCATACTGCCTTGATCAAACTACTCACCGAACCCACGGTCCTTCTTTCCACCATGCCAGAAAAAGTGGTGAATCTGGTCGAATCCCTAACCTCTACTATAATGCTCTCTTTCTTCGAAGAAGAAATTCCTAAGATTGGACCAAACCATAACTATGCTCTCAATATCTCCGTCGAAGTCATGGAAAAGACTATCCCACTTTTCCTTGCCAATAATGGATCAGCTCTTAATGTTTGCCCGTTGAGGACCCTTAATTTCTTGGGACTGAAAGTGAGTGACCTTTCTCCAACCTCTACCATGGTGTGCGCTTATGCTAACACTCGTCGAGAAGTGATGGGATCCATAAAGCTTACAATAGGGGTCGGCCCTATAAATCCTATTATTGAATCCTAAGTCATCGACATCCCGTCTTGTTTTAATATGTTGCTTAGACCACCATGGCTCCATAGTATTAAGGGTGTGTCTTCTTCCTTTCATTATAAACTGACGTTCTTCACCAATGGTTAGATCATCACCATCTTGGGAGATGATGACAATGATGATAATGCAAGCACCAGTAATCTAGTACTACAGATACAACATAGGCCAAATGATATGCTTTTATCAGGTTTTCAAGCCGAACTATTTCTACTCCCAGCAGTGGACGATTTCAAAGATAGAGTTTTCCTGGAGTATAACCCTCATGGCAATGTTAATGTGATCCATATGCTCAAGAACATGCACTTCATGCCTGGACTGGGGCTGGGTCGAAGACAACAGGAATCCTTGAACCTATAGTACTGAAGAAAACTTTTCCTCCTTGCGATTTGGGCTATCAACCCTCAGTAGAAGAACTCAGAATGCTCTGCCAACCATGGTCTATGGCTAAAGAGAAGACTAGAAAGTACCAAGACTGTCTCAAGAGATTCCTTGAATGAAAGATTCATCAGAGAGGGCTAAGATTTCCCCTTTTTGCGGATTTCTAGAACCATGGTATAATCATGTGGACAAGAAGATAAAACCAAGAATGGAGATCTTTTTCCAAGATATCTACTCATGGGCTAAAAGTTCCCAGCATCATGCCCGATCACTCATTGAGGAGACTGTGCTGCTACCAGATATTCCGAGGGAAGTGACTCCTAGGATTCATTAAATTTCCAAACACTAGGGTTAACCCTCTGCATGGTTCACTCAAGCTCTACATCATCGAATCCATCCCGCCTGATCAAAGTTGCTGATGCACCTCTCCTCAACTGGAATGTTGTACCCGTTCCTCCTGTTGAAATTAAACTCAACTCTCATGTTTATCCTATTTCCTCTTGTCTTGTGGTTTCCCCCTATTCTGATGTAATCGAGACCTCCTTTGATGAGGTTCTTAATGCTGTTTTTCCTAATAATGAAATAAAGGATGATTTTTAGTATCTTGTTGTACCTCATATTAATTATCTTGATTCTAATCAAACTCTTAATGATGATGATTTTGCAAACGAATAATTCTTAACTGATTTAAATAAGGTTTATAATAAACAACAAAATCACGTTCAAGTTAATAAAGATGAAACTGTTGTTATTAATATCAGTTCTAGTAGCTAACTGCGTGAAGTTAGGATATGGTCCACCCTTGACAAGCATGAGCGCGTGTAACTCAAAGAATTACTAAAGGAATTTGAGGACGTCTTTGCATGGTCCTAAGACGACATGCCCGACATTGATCCTGAGATAGTTCAACATAAGATTCCAACTCTCCCAGAATGCAAACTAGTCCAACAGAAACTACGAAAGCTCAGTACCAAATGGTCGCTCAAGGTTAAGGAAGAAGTGGTCAAACAGTTAAACGTGAGTTTCATTAATGTGATTGAATATCCCATATGGCTAGCCAATATCTTACCCATGCTAAAATTAGGAGGGAAGGTTCGCATGTGTGATGACTACCGAAACTTGAACAAGGCCTCTTCGGAGGATGATTACCCACTACCCAATATCAACATGATTGTGGATAATACGAAAAATCACGCTCTTAAGTCATTCGTTGATGGGTTTGCCGGATATAACCAGATCAAGATGCACCCGGATCATCAAGAGAATACCGTATTCATCACCCCTTGGGGAACATTCTGTTATACCATTATGCCATTTGGTCTTAAAAATGCAAGGGCTACCTACCAAAGGGCTGCCACAACCATCTTGCATGATCTGATACACAAAGATGTCAAGGTCTATGTGGATGATATGATTATCAAGTCTAAGACTAGGGAAGGTCATATTCTCGCTCTTCGAAAATTCTTAGAAGGACTACGATAATATCACATGCAACTTAACCCACAGAAATGTGTCTTTGGTGTTACTAAAGGAAAGATCTTAGGATTCATAGTTAGTGAGAAAGGGATAAAAGCATATCCTGCCAAGCTGAAAGCCATACTCGAGATGCCACCACCCCGAACGGTGAAGGAGGTCTGAGGATTCTTTGGAAAATTATAACATATCAGTTGGTTCATCATCCATTTGACTTCTATCTATGAACCCATGTTCAAACTTCTTCGAAAGGATTCCACCAAGATTTGGAATGAAGCTTGCCAAAAAGCCTTTGACCGAATCAAGAAATACCTAACCCAACCTCCGGTACCCATGCTGCCGCAGCCTAGTATTCCCCTGCTTCTATACCTGACCATAACGAATACTACAGCTGGGGATTTTCTAGCCCAATACCTTGAAGAAACCTGTAAAGAGAGGGACATCTACTATGCCAATCACAAGTTGGTAGGGTACGAAGTTAATTACACTTCCTTGGAAAAAGCATGTGTCGCCCTTATCTGGGTTACCCAAAAACTATGACATTACATGCTCGCCTTTCCCATCAAGCTCATATCCCGAATGGATCATATCAAGTACCTACTCGAAAATCCTTCCTTGTCCAGTCGAATAGCCCGATGGTTGATGCTTCTAGACAAATTTGATATTATGTATGTCACATAAAAACCCATGAAAGGAAGAACCATCTTTGACTACCTCATTGACTACCATGTGGAAGAAATCGAGGTCTGGATTTCTGAATTCCTGGATGAGAACATCCTTTGTACCTCACAAGAAGACCTTCGATGGCAAATGTTCTTTGACGGTACCTCCAACAAGAGAGGTTATGGCATTGGGATACTCCTAATTGCCCCTGATGCCTCTCATACTCCCATTGCCATTAAGCTGGATTTTCCCAGCACCAATAACATGACTGAATACGAGGCGTGCATGGTAGGCCTCAAAGTCGCTCTTAAGAAAGGAACTCGATACCTAGATGTCTATGGGGATTCAACCCTCATCATCGATCAAGTACTCAAAATATGGAAAGTCAAGGATGAGAAACTCTTACCCTTTCATGCCCACCTAGAAGAGCTAGCGCCCGAATTCCAAGATATCACCTTCCACTACCTCCCCCGAGCAAAGAACAACCTAGATGATGCCCTTTCCACCTTAGCCTCCATGGTTGACATGCCTAAAGGAATGAAAATGGCCCCCTGCCTAGTCCAAAATCAAGGTAAACCAACCCACTGCTATCACATTGAGCTCATCACAAAAGAAGATCCTGATATAGCGGACTGTTAGTACTATGATATTTTACGCCTCCTTAAGCATGGTAGGTATCCCAAGGTTTTAACAAGAAAGACCGAGCAACGCTTCGCAGACTGGACACCCAGTATATTGTCTATGATAAAGAAATGTTAAACAAAAACTTCAATGGAACCCATTTACACTGCATTGCAAGGGCTGACATTGAAGAGGTGATGCAGAAAATCCACAGCGGGGAATGTAGACCCCACATGAATGGCCATAAGCTCGCCAGCAAAATCATTCGACAGGGTTACTACCGGACTACCATGGTTCAGGATATGCCTTAAATGCCAGCAGTTTTCTGTAATACCCCGTATTTTCATGGCTTTTAAATTTAAGGATTTATTAAATTTAATTGAGATAAATTAATTTAATTTTAATCCGAAATGTTGTTTTACATATTTACTAGCATGACAAGAGTTAGTAATTAATTGGGAATATATTATTTGTTGCATATTACTGGATGAGTATAGTAATATATGAGATTTATTTTTATAATATTGTCACGTGTGAATAAAATGACAATTGTGGAAATTTAAGTCGGGACGCGCCTGTGTCGTGTCGGGACTAAATGTGGATTAATAAAAGTGAATATTTTATAGGTTGTTCGTATGGTCGTTTTGAGTGCGCCAACGCGTCCGAAAGGGTCGAGATAGTCAGAAAAGTATACCCGGGGGTTTGATTTGGGTCTCGGGGCGTTTTTAGGCCTAATTAGTACCCCGGGAGGGCATTTTAGTCATTTTGTATTTTTGGGTAATTAAACCCACGAAAATTAAAGGGGTTATATCAGATGTTTAGGTTATCTCCTAGGGTTAGATAACTCAAAACACTAGAACGGCCATTGGAGAGGAGAGGAGAGAGCTCTCAAGGCATTTCAAGGCTCTAAACTCAACCGTTTGCACCGCCGCCACCGCCAACGCGTAGATCGCGAGACGGGGAACGCAACCACACCAAATTCAACACCAAACCAGATTTCTGAAAATCCTAGACAAGTGTTTATCTTACTTATTTCGTTGATGCATCATCCATATTAGTTTAGGAGTTATTAGGATGAGATTTATGGAAGAAAAACCCAATTTGAGATGGGAAATTTTCATGTAGTGATGATTTATATGATATTCTGGAAACCCTTTGTCATGTAAATGATTAAGAGTTTGATTAAGAAAAGAGTTCTAATCAGATACAAACACTAAAACATTTATTCCAGACGATCGTACCGTTGGAATTGGATGAAATTTTATAGAGAATTAGTTGAAGACGAGAGGAAGCTACAGAAAAAAATTCAGCTCGATCGGACCGTTCAATATTTTTTAATATTTTTTTTTGCTAGACAGTTTTATGTTTTGAGGACTCTTAGAGATAATAAAAATTCAATTAAAACTCCATTTTAATTCCGATTTCGAAACCGTTTGAAATTCTCATCTTTGAAAATAAAATTCAAAATCCTTTAATGTAAGGCGAAATCTATATTTTTGGGATATTTTGCATAAGGGATAATGTAAGTATATATTAAAGGGGAGAGACACGTAAGAGAGAGTTACGTTGGAACATAAATGGATATCTACTGAATTGTACATTTGGAAGAATAGAGTCCATGAGGGTTACGTAGTAAGTTGGAAAAACCCTTCGAATTAAAGTTAGAAACGAACCATTATACTTGATAAATAATAATGGGAAAATAAGGATAAATGTTGTGAATGTGGGTTATTGGTTAAACCTAAATTGATATAATAAAAGTGGTATATTTATATGATTGTGTATGCATATATTATATACTTGTGAAAATCATGCCCGCGCTACTTGCTATCCCTGAGGTTACCGCGCTGGGACGATCTTATCTCGTGTGCCTTATGGGGGATATTGACTCGTACCCTAGAAGATAGGAATCCTAGGTACAGGCTATCGAATCGGTAGTCATGGTCCTAAGAGACGTGAGAGTATGTACTGACCTCTTGGACTTGGAAACTATGCTTTGCCTCAATATTATTTGTGTATGTATTTATACAGTTCGAGAGTGATTCCGAACTTGTATTCCCTTTAGTACGATTGATACGGGGATTGGATAGCGGAGTATGCCCACACCATAGTTTTTATGTGGGGTGCTGTTATGATATATATATTATACGAGTAGTTAATATATATATGAAATTCTGAAATCTGGAACTGCCTACTGTGATTTGATATGTAGGACATGGTTGATGACTCAAATTATAAATAATTGTTTTGAGAAAGTATAATATGACACTGGAAAACTTTATTGATTAATAAAGTTAAAAGGAGAACCTTGGTTACAAATTGAAATCTTACGTTTTAAATACTTGTGTTGTTCAGTTGTAAATCCTGCGAATAACCTAAGATAAGTTAAATCATTGGGGAAAGATAGTGTGGTATATGACGAGATAGACCATTGGGAAGGTTAGTGCGATAGGTGTGCACATTAGAAGAGAGGTGAGAATTTCTCAAGAGAGTGTCGCACTAATATGTTGTTGCATTAGCCTGTAATCAATTAAAATACTTTCTAAACGAATTTTTAAATCATATACACTATCGGGCTCTGACTCGTTTCTATTTCCTTTTCTCTCTTGTATATATATGTATGTATTACAGGTGCCCAGCCACAGGGGCGTCTTACTTAGGATCCTTTGGAAGGAACGTGCTGCAGCTTAGGTGGGAGTTGCAGGCCTGTTGTTTAGACGACTTCATCCATTTGATTCTACTCCTAGTTCAGTTTTATCCAGCAGGGGCATGTGTCGCCCTCTTTCTATTATTTAGTTGGTATTGTCAGAGATTGAAATTTTTACTTTCAGTACCTTTATTTCGGGATTTATTACTGTCAGGATGTTTTTCTTTAGTGTTGTAAATGTTGGGATTTATTATTGATGATTAAATTCATGTATGATCAATTCTATTTTTATTCTTAATGTGTGACTCTTTAGATGTTAATGGTTTAAGGTTTTATAACTGGATTTAATAAAATGAGAATAAGGTTTTAAATGGTTTTGACACTTAGCTTAATTATTTAGGGTGTTTAAATTGGAAAAGTATTTTTACGACAGTAATGCTAAGAATGAACCAACTGTTCACCTTGATTTTAATTTAATAAAGGAGTGATCGCCGGGTATTTAATTAGGCGGGGTGTCACAGGTGGTATCAGAGCATCAGGTTCTAGTGTCCTTAGGATCTGTACGGCTTATTATGCTTTCAGTGTTGCTTTGTTTGTTATAGAGCCCTATGTTTAGGATTGTCGATTCCTTTGACGAGATTTCGTTCTCCTGCTATAATGTGTATACACTAGTGAATTCTAATTTCGTTCGGATGTGTGCGTGTGCTGAGCGATGACGGATGTCAGAAGAGGACCGTTAAGCGTACATCAGGAGGCAGGGCTCAGTTGAGATTATAAAATATATCCGAGGATGATGACCGTAGTCGAGGTCACCTCCATTATGGCACGAGAAGCCATGACTAGAAAGGCGACTAAGGTGCAGCAATGATTTTCAAATGCTGTTATAGTCAAATGAGGTGCGAGGGTAAACTTACCCAACGTATTACAAAAACGTGTAGAGACTGTTAGTGGGAAATTTTAGAAACACGAAAATTGTATATGTTTACCAAAGGAGGTAAAGTATCCAAAGGCTTAAATGTAGGACGGAGTGTGGCAAACAGAAAGTGAAAATTTAGAGAAAATTTTCTTGGCTTTCGGGACGAAATTATAATGGTTGGAGTCAACCACCAATTTTAGAAGTGGAATGCTATGCCTATAGGAGAACCTTAGGTGCAGTGTTGACCGTATGTTCCTTCCTCAACTGTTCAGGATGAGAAGCAAACGTGGTTCTGAACTCATCACAGGAGGGCATGACAGAAGTCCAATTGTGGATATGAATCCTAATCGTTAGCAAATTTTATATCGAAAGAGGTAGATACTAGTGGAGGAAACAACTCTAAGTGGGAGACCAACTTGTAATAATAGTTGATAATACTCGAGGAGGAAATTCTGATGGACGACCGATTCAGAGGTTGATAATGTCATATTTTGTCAATGTAGATGATAACGCTTCTTTGTGGGGGAAGTTAAAGGAATCGAAGAATTTAGTCGAGAATAAGACTGAATACAACGGTGGTGGTATAGCACCACAAAAGGATGTGGATACACATCAGGAAAACCATTTAAATGCTTCAGATAGTAAATTCTTACCAAGTGATGGTAAATTCAGTAAGTACTATTATAGATAGTAACATGATCTTTATGGCCTAAAAAGCTAAGGGAACAACCGGGATGGCTAACAGGAATCGAGTCTACTAAAGTCCGAGAGATGGACAATCCTAACCTGGTTAGTCGGACAGGTGATAAGTGGATTATGTGTTGAGGTATTTTGGTGCAGAGTGAAATTGCTCGCGATAATATGTTCCAAAGTGAGAAAAAGGGACAAGAATACTGTGCCTAGTAAAGGACGACGATTAAAAATAATTTTGTTTTGGTTTGGGCTGACGTGTTACGTCCGAAAACCATTTGTGCAGTCAAGACGATTGCCAGGATGGAAGTATAAGTTGTATCCTTAGAGGATGCGGGGTGTTTATGTGACACGAGCGAGTCACCATATTTTGTTCATTGCTAGATTAGCATTCGAGACGAGTTTAATGCATATCATTATAAATGTTACCATAATGTGAATATTTTTCCTTAGTATAGCGGGATTTTTCTTTGGTGCTCTCCGCGGGGGATGAATGAGTATATTAACAGTGTTTTATACTTTATTGAGGTTACTCGTTGTAGTGATGCGATACACGAGTATGATATTATCTTTGTTAAAATGTTATAGAAATGGGTAGTATGATAGTGGGCATTTATTGCAAGGCTATCGGAGTAGTTACATTAGTGCAACACGTTTTGTTTTGGCGAGGCTTTACCTGTAAGAAGGTTGGACTCGCACTTATATTATCTATCCTAGAGACTTCGGAGGAGATAGTGGGCTTGAGATATTCGATACCAATGTATGTATAGACTTTGTCAGTATGATTCAGTATGTACCGAGATTTACCGTTGAGCGAAAAGACTTGACTCGGTATTATGTTTAGCACTCCGGACTTAGTGATAAGAAGAGTGCAGTGTTATATTTATCCTTAAGAGATGTGGGAGTTAAGAGTTATACCCCT
The DNA here is from genome assembly GCA_949130495.1 of Sambucus nigra. Lineage (NCBI taxonomy): Eukaryota > Viridiplantae > Streptophyta > Magnoliopsida > Dipsacales > Adoxaceae > Sambucus > Sambucus nigra. Next base: position 200,599,888 of record OX422218.1, read on the forward strand.
AATGTTAGAAAAAGTAAATTTAGAGAATTTCGATCGTATGTATCCGAGGTTTATAGAATGTAATTACCATCAACCAATACGGGACGATAGTGAAATTGGTGAAACGTTCTTTGTTAAGCATAATTACGGGAGAAATTGTAACTTTTCTGTCAAGGGACGGAATAAAGGGGTATATACTATGGACGGAAGACCTAACGGATTTCGATAACCGACAATGCTAGGTAGTAGTGTATCGGGGGGGTTCCTTGTTTGGATTTCGCTTTGCGAGACATCCCACGCATGAAACTTAGCGTAAGGTTGGAAATAGGGAGACGTTTGGTCACTATTCCATGAGTTCGGTACCCTGGTCGAAATGGGATCAAGTAATTATGTATGTAAGTTGGAAGTTGAATTTTGTTTTAAGGTCATTGGAGCCGGATTTTTGTGGTAGGAAAGCATTGAAAGTTATCCCCACGAGTTGAGGGGTGGAACGATGATAAGGAGAATTTAAGAATTTTGATTTCTAGGGTGATTGAGAGTACCCAAATGTCATAATCGCGTACAGAACACAAGGTGAATAAAGAGTTGGAATGATTTTTAGCATGGATTATCTGGAAAGAACTTTATATTATACAAAAGAGATGACCTGTAATTATTTTGATGAATAGAGCGTTAGTGATTTATTTTGGTTGTTGTACCTATTTGGGAAAATTGTTGTACTTATCTGAGGAAGGTTGAGAATTATTATTCCTCTTTTATTGTCATGGAATTTGAATGCCCTATTCCTTCTATTCCGTTGAATTTAGTTAGTCCTACAGATGAGTAGCACGCCGTTTGCTCTCCCAGGGCGGTCGGAGTGTTGCAAAAATGTGGGCATCTTGGTTAACTACAGTTAAAATAGTCCAAGTCGAAGGGACGTGGTAATAGACGTGTGAAATATATGTTTGTGGGACTAGTATAACGAAGTGGAAGTGATAGAGTGGATTAAACGTCACATGAGGGGCGATAATCCATACATAAGTGTACAATTAGAATAGCACGCCCTAACTTGATTGGAAGGCTGTGGGAAGCCATTCAAGAATTGGTATTCCTTGAATAGAGTAGAATTTAATTGTTATGAAGCACACCCGGAGCGGAGTTGTTATTAGTCAAGTGTGAGAGCGACTTGCCCATACAAAGAGTAATGATGTTAGTATAGTATAAGAGATCCAGAAGTGCGCTTCGTGGAGAGAAGAGCACGGGTCGGAACTTTCGGCATACTCCAAGGAAGGAAGGGGAGTATTACGTGTCACTTAATGTGAGACATTTCAAGGGAAGAATCGATGTTTAGAGAGACGTAGTGAGTAGTCTCTACATGCACTGCCCATAGGTAAGGTTTGGTTGAAAGAGGAGAATCAACCAAAGAATTTTGTGTTTATCGAAAATTCCTGAAATTGGAAGAGGTTGGTAAAGTCGGTAAAGTTCTTGGATGGGTTGACATCCTCAAAACAAGATCAAGGGTTTATCCTGAACATGTGAATTAAGTCGCCGAGAAGGAAGTGATTGATATTCCTTTAGGCTGGCTTACAATATTAACTAGTATGCCCCAGACTTCCTTTGAAAGGAAGGATCGCGCCAGTGCATGGTCCGACGCAGTATAAATTTCTGAATCAGGATGAGATTGGTGAATCCCACCTTTGATATGGGATTTCAGGAACCAGCGGAGATCAGATTTCGTTTCGAGTAGGATGTATCACCCTTAGCCAGGGAATAAGCGCATGGTGATTAAAGATTAGTGGAGCCACGTGAAGGAGATTTTGGAATCTTGGTACGATGATTTCAAGAATGCTCTGTAGAAGCACTCGTACCTGTTTGTCGCGTACGATGTACTTATTAAGGTTTTGTTATGGAAGAACCTCGACTATTCTCCTTCCGTATGTTTAGAGGAGAGTAGATAATCAAAATTTTTGGATCGGTTGAGAAAATATCCGATAACTATGGTGGAATTCCACGACTGTTTTAGGCAGTCAAGAGTGGTCAAATGTTCGTATGATCTTCTCATAATGGGAATTTTGTGTATGAATAAATCCGAGTAGTTGTCATGTAGTGAGGTGCGGCCTCCTAATGATAGTGAAATAATGGAATTTATAACGTATAGACGTAACCTATTTAAATGTTGTCAGTTGGGAGTGCAATGTGAAGTGTCTCCAATGAGAATGTAAAACAATGATGCTGTGAGGAAAAAGCTATAGTGATTGAGCGTCGTACTATGTAGATAGTTTGCGTACTGACAAGGATATCCAGAATTGTGCTACCTGGTAGGCCTTATTTTCTGAATTTCGGGACGAAATTCCGTTATTAGGGGGGGAGTATGTAATACCCCGTATTTTCATGGCTTTTAAATTTAAGGATTTATTAAATTTAATTGAGATAAATTAATTTAATTTTAATCCGAAATGTTGTTTTAAATATTTACTAGCGTGACAAGAGTTAGTAATTATTGGGAATATATTATTTGTTGCATATTACTGGATGAGTATAGTAATATAGGAGATTTATTTTTATAATATTGTCACGTGTGAATAAAATGACAATTGTGGAAATTTAAGTCGGGACGCGCCTGTATCGTGTCGGGACTAAATGTGGATTAATAAAAGTGAATATTTTATAGGTTGTTTGTATGGTAGTTTTGAGTGTGCCAACGCGTCCGGAAGGGTCGAGATAGTCAGAAAAGTATACCCGGGGGTTTGATTTGGGTCTCAGGGCGTTTTTAGGCCTAATTAGTACCCCGGGAGGGCATTTTAGTCATTTTGTATTTTTGGGTAATTAAACCCACGAAAATTAAAAGGGTTATATCAGATGTTTAGGTTATCTACTAGGTTTAGATAACTCAAAACACTAGAACGGCCATTGGAGAGGAGAGGAGAGAGCTCTCAAGGCATTCCAAGGCTCAAAACTCAACCGTTTGCACCGCCGCCACCGCCAACGCGTAGATCGCGAGACGGGGAACACAACCACACCAAATTCAACACCAAACCAGATTTCTGAAAATCCTAGGCAAGTGTTTATCTTACTTATTTCGTTGATGCATCATCCATATTAGTTTAGGAGTTATTAGGATGAGATTTATGGAAGAAAAACCCAATTTGAGATGGCAAATTTTAATGTAGTGATGATTTATATGATATTCTGGAAACCCTTTGTCATGTAAAGGATTAAGATTTTGATTAAGAAAAGAGTTCTAATCAGATACAAACAGTAAAACATTTATTCCGGACGATCGGACCGTTGGAATTGGATGAAATTTTACAGAGAATTATCTGAAGATGAGAGGAAGCTACAGAAAAAAATTCAGCTCGATCGGACCGTTCAATATTTTTTAATATTTTTTTTTGCTAGACAGTTTTATGTTTTGAGGACTCTTAGAGATAATAAAAATTCAATTAAAACTCCATTTTAATTCCGATTTCGAAACCGTTTGAAATTCTCATCTTTAAAAATAAAATTCAAAATCCTTTAATGTAAGGCGAAATCTATATTTTTGGGATATTTTGCATAAGGGATAATGTAAGTATATATTAAAGGGGAGAGACACGTAAGAGAGAGTTACGTTGGAACATAAATGGATATCTACTGAATTGTACATTTGGAAGAATAGAGTCCATGAGGGTTACGTAGTAAGTTGGAAAAACCCTTCGAATTAAAGTTAGAAACGAACCATTATACTTGATAAATAATAATGGAAAAATAAGGATAAATGTTGTGAATGTGGGTTATTGGATAAACCTAAATTGATATAATAAAAGTGGTATATTTATATGATTGTGTATGCATATATTATATACTTGTGAAAATCATGCCCGCGCTACTTGCTATCCCTGAGGTTACCGCGCTGGGACGATCTTATCTCGTGTGCCTTATGGGGGATATTGACTCGTACCCTAGAAGATAACAATCCTAGGTACAGACTATCGAATCGGTAGTCACGGTCCTAAGAGACGTGAGGGTATGTACTGACCTCTTGGACTTGGAAACTATGCTTCGCCTCAATATTGTTTGTGTATGTATTTATACAGTTCGAGAGTGATTCCGAACTTGTATTCCCTTTAGTACGATTGATACGGGGATTGGATAGCGGAGTATGCCCGCACCATAGTTTTTATGTGGGGTGCTGTTATGATATATATATTATACGAGTAGTTAATATATATATGAAATTCTGAAATCTGGAACTGCCTACTGTGATTTGATATGTAGGACATGGTTGATGACTCAAATTATAAATAATTGTTTTGAGAAAGTATAATATGACACTGGAAAAATTTATTGATTAATAAAGTTAAAAGGAGAACCTTGGTTACAAATTGAAATCTTACGTTTTAAATACTTGTGTTGTTCAGTTGTAAATCCTGTGAATAACCTAAGATAAGTTAAATCATTGGGGAAAGATATTGTGGTATATGACGAGATAGACCATTGGGAAGGTTAGTGCGATAGGTGTGCACATTAGAAGAGAGGTGAGAATTTCTCAAGAGAGTGTCGCACTAATATGTTGTTGCATTAGCCTGTAATCAATTTAAATACTTGTTAAATGAATTTTTAAATCATATACACTATAGGGCTCTGACCCGTTTCTATTTCCTTTTCTCTCTTTTATATATATGTATGTATTACAGGTGCCCAGCCGCAGGGGAATCTTACTTAGGATCCTTTGGAAGGAACGTGCTGCAGCTTAGGTGGGAGTTGCAGGCATGTTGTTTAGACGACTTCATCCATTTGATTCTACTCCTAGTTCAGTTTTATCCAGCAGGGGCATGCGTCGCCCTCTTTCTATTATTTAGTTGGTATTGTCAGAGATTGAAATTTTTACTTTCAGTACCTTTATTTCGGGATTTATTACTGTCAGGATGTTTTCCTTTAGTGTTGTAAATGTTGGGTATAATTATTGATGATTAAATTCGTGTATGTTCAATTCTATTTTTATTCTTAATGTGTGACTCTTTAGATGTTAATGGTTTAAGGTTTTATAACCGGATTTAATAAAATGAGAATAAGGTTTTAAATGGTTTTGACACTTAGCTTAATTATTTAGGGTGTTTAAATTGGAAAAGTATTTTTACGACAGTGATGCTAAGGATGAACCAACTGTTCACCTTGATTTTAATTTAATAAAGGAGTGATCGCCCGATATTTAATTAGGTAGGGTGTCACATTTTCCAACCTCCAACACTTGCCCCTGTGGAAATTTTACAACATGACTTCTCCTTGGTCGTTTTCCACATAGGGAATCGACATCATATGGAAAATTACACCCAAAGCCTCCAATGGGAATGAATTCATCTTAGTTTCCATTGATTACTTCACCAAATGGATCTAAGTTAAATCATACACAGTGCTGAATGCCAAGAAGGTGGCCAAGTTCATTCAAAAAAATATCATTTGTCGATATGGGGTCCCTCATGAGCTACTGTCAGATAACGGGTTGCATTTCGAAGAAAAATTCATAGTAAAGGTCGACGAGTATGGGATTCAGAGGCACAAATCTTCTCCCTACCAACCTCAAACCAACGGATCCGTTGAAGTCGCTAATAAAAACCTCAAAGCCATTATCAATAAGATGACTGAAAGCTGTCGAGATTGGGCCGATCGGATCCCTTACGCCCTCTAAGATACCCCACTTCAGTTCAAATATCTACTGGGGCTAACCCTTACTCTCTAGTATACGACTTGGAAGCAGTCCTACCCGTGGAGCTATAAATCCTTTCACTACGCGTCATACTTGAAAGCAAAGTTAACGAGGAAAATGGGCATCAAAGTCATCTTGACGAGTTATCACTCTTGGATTAAAGGAGACTGGGGACTTTATATCACATACAAGGGTACCATCAACGAATAACGCGATCATTTATCAAGAGAGTCAAGGACTGTGGTGTCCGAGAAAGGGATTTAGTCCTTAAAGAAATTGAAGAACCCATCTGGGACCCTAGAGGGAAATTCAAGTCCAATTGGCGTGGCCCCTACATTGTAAAAAAGATCCTATCCGACGGCGCCGCTATGCTCACTGACTTCGATGGGAAAGAGATGGCCCGTCGAGTCAACCTGGACCGTCTTAAGAAATTATATCCTTAATCTCGATGCGCTATGACTCTTCTCATCTCCCTTCTATTCTTTAAAAAAAAATCAAATCTTCATTTCCCTTTACTCATAACTACGTGAGGCCTGATCCTCTAAAAGTCTTTTTGCTTTTAAAAATGAAACTCAATTTTTTTAAAATCCCCAGAGGTACGTAGGCATCTCATACGCTTTATATGAGAAGGAGCCCCTTCTTTTTCACAAAATGCTATTCTTTTTGTATCCCCGAGAACGATAATTCATTTTATTTTACATGAACAAAAGGATAATGTATGCCTTAGCGATTGGAATAGATAATTCAAATGAAAAAGCTCATCACGAAGCACAAAAATATAATTGAAATTTATTTATTCCATTGATAAAATTTTTGTTACAATTACATTGGCATAGGGAGTTGAAAAACTTGCCCTGCCAGCCTAACCCTACATTCCTAAAAAAAATATAAACCAACTACTCCTAAACAACCTCCCCAAATTATTCCCATATAACCAAAACAACCAAAATAATTACCAAACACATTACAAAATCTTCATAAATAAGACTTCCCAGGGATCCTACCCGCAGCTACCAGAGGAACCGGCCCCATCATCATCCACGTCCTGAGGTCCCTAAACCTCCCTTGCCTTAATAGAGTGCCACAGACGCTCCATGGAACAATAAGCCCGGACTAGTCTAGGGAAAATAACAACACCTCCCTCTATGGTGTTAGATATGGCGAACCACATTTTCCCGGTCTCCACATCTAGCATATTGGAAAATACTCTTCTCCACAAAAACATGCCAGACTCTACCAACAGATTGGGAAGGACGGGTTGATGGTCAACGGTTCTCCCATAGAAAGACCTGACGCATATGCATGCGCTCTGTTCCTCCACGGGAATGAAGTCTAGTGTACGAGGTGGCATAATCTGTTCCCAGCCAAATTGGCGCAAGAACCACTACGGAAAGTCGAAATAAGTCTGTCGGAGGTCAACCAACTGAACATACTGGTACTCCCCCAGTTCTAGAATGGGAAGAAATTCTCCCCACCAAGGCACTGACCAATGTAAACCTCGAGCCTCGTGCTCCACAAACCAGTTCTCCCAGTTCTTAACGTACAATCCCATGTTGATAAAGTAGCGAGAAAAGAAGTTTGTCATAGTTTCCAAGCGATATTCAGGAGGGACCACCATACATAATTTCTTTGACAACCACATGAATAGCATTACGGGGCTACCCTTCAGGAAGTCGAAACGGTCTTCCCTCCAAGCATCCTGATCGTTCAGAGTCTCCGTCAGTATCACCGTCGCATGATTTCGATGGTACAAAATCAATAAAGGAATGGATGCGAGTTGTGGGTCCACCAACAGTTCCCCAGTCACCAACAGTAATTTTGAAATCAAGCCCAGAATGATGGCTCTGGCATAGCTCACGTCACTAACATCCTGTGAATGCACAGAATGCAGCACAACAAGGAGAGAAATCATTCCTCCCATAACCAGTGACCTATCCGCTGAAGGAGAGATATGGAGAAGTACCGCTAAAAACTCTTGAGGAGATCGAGAAAATTCAGGCATAGCTGCTGCAACACTGGGATTTATCCCCAGCATGATAGAAAACTCTTCATAAGTCGGACAGACTTCATCCAACCCAAGCGAAAGATATGGTCTTCTAGATACCAAAATTCCACCACTTCCATCAGTATGTTCCATTCTATTGGCCGGTTACGCCATAATAAAACTCGACACATGTTGAAAGCATCGTAGTCGACATTGTATGAGCACATCGGCTCCAGGTTTTTGAGGTAAGTAGAAAATTCAACACTTCTAGGGAGAGCCATATCGCAAAAAGATGAGACAATAAGCAAGAAGAATGCATAAAGAAAGAATGTGGAGAGGTGAAGAAAATGCCCCACCATTACCCCTATTTATACTTGGAAAACAATAAACAAAGATAAACATCCTACATATTCGGAGGAAAGTTTGTCCCACCAAGTACCAAGCAATTGAAGAAAGTGTAATCAAAACCTTGGGTTGATTAGACTAGACTGACATGCTGATAGGAAGGACAAGGGGCATGCCGATCGGCAACCCCCTATTTTTGGAAAATTACCTTTTTCCTTTTTTGTCAAAATAAAAAAACTCAATAAAAATAATTTTTATTCTTAAAGAACTCTAAATTTCCTGCTCCATATGTATTTACTTATCCTGTTTTAAATTAAATTTTCACTCAAATAATTTTTAATTCTTTTTACGGTCTCAGCAGCAAAGTAAAAAGAGCATATGATAAAATTAACAAAAACTTCATTTTATTGCATAAATATTGTTTTCTTACATATTTCTTGTAAGAAAGAAAAATACAATGGGACTCAGCCCCCCCAAACCCTCTCTCTCTTACTTACCTTCACCTACATTCTCTCTCTCTCTCTCTCTCTCTCTCTCTCTCCCCCCATAAAGTACCTCCATCCTACGACGTGCATGCTTTCCCCGGTGACGAGATGACATACCTCCACTCCTTGAACCATACCCCTCCTCAGATGAGGTAGACGACACCAGACAAGAAAGAACCGGGATCGAATCCTAAATATGAGCCGTTGTAGAAGCTATCCAATCCCAAATATCCCTCATCCAGTTGGTCGAAACCCGAATATGTTGTAAGAAAAACAACAATAAGTGAGGCAAAGAAAGAAATCAGAAAATCAAAAGATAAAAAGATGAAAAGTATATTGTTGGCTGAAGAACCTCCTTTGTCAGCCCCAGCTCCTCTGGGTCCATCGCATTGGGATGGTGAAGCATGCGTACAGACCCTCTATCTACCCACCAGATGTTATAAGAAGGATGAGCCAAACGTACAAAGGGAACCTTCGAGGTCGTCCCCGCTGTCGATGTCGACTCACCCCCTGCACTGTGGGAGGGCCCCACTAGCTGACTCGAACCCACGGGGGGAAGAGGCATCATGCCATATATGTTGGGAAGCATCAACCATCTCGACACAAAATCCAAGTAATCATAAGTCACCACCGTGTGGATATATGATGAATAAGTGTAAGGACATATTTTGTTAAATGTTCGTCACAACTAATTATGTCGTATACCGTTACAACCGTTGAAGAAGTTCAAGAGAAATCTACATCAAGACGGATCCGAATATATCAAGGTTCTTCATCAAAAAGCCTCAGCAAATTTTACTTTGGTAAGGTTATGTTTTAAATACCTTAACTTTGCACTTAGAACTTTGGGATATTTTTACAAAATATTTTCTAAGTGTTGGAGCGGATTTTTTTCGTCAAAATTTGAGAATGAGTATTTTTTCTAAGTGTTGGAGCGGATATTAAAATAATATTTTCTGACGTTCCAGTCTTTCAAACGACTTTTCTATGTCATTCGAACGACATTACATTGTTGCGCAAAGTCGCTTGAACGACACGTGCATCTCGTTAGAGCGAGATCTCCTTTTCGTTCGAACGACCGAGGCGGTACGATTTTCTATAAATACTCATTAAATGGTTTCATTTTCATTAAGAAGTCCTAGCATTTTGAAAGACAGAAAACTGTGAATCTGTAGAATTCTTTTTGACTTCTTCTTTTAGGGTTTTCATACCTTTTGTTTTCAATTTAAAAAAATTCCATATGCTTTGGTGAATTGTTTTAGTGTTCAAGAACACGCTTTACTTTTGTTCATTCTTTGTGGGGAGAGCTCTGCAACCGACATCTGCGTGCTATTGTGGAGGGAGTCCTTGTGAAGATTTTAAACTGTGTGTCTGAACTGGGCGTCCTTGTGGTATAGCTGCGTGCGAACCATTGTTGATTTATTTCTAGCCGTTGCTTTGGAGGTTTGACGAAGACACCGTACGTTACTCTTGTAGGCGAAAGCAAGATGGTATGTAAGTCAATGGTCTTGTAAACTTGTTAGAGTTCTAGAAATAAAAAGGTTTTGCCCTTCGGGGATTTTTCCTAAAATTTGTGTCGCATGCTTTATTTATGCATGGTTTGACACACACACACACACACACGTAGTTGCATGTTTAGGCGCTGAATTAATTTGGTTTAAAAATAGACTATAATTAAATAAGTGTGCCAAATTAGAAATTTGCGAATTTAATTAATTATCACACACCATCATATTTTACAAATTGGTATCAGAGCTTATTTAAGCGATCACCAATTTTATAAATTGGTATCAGAGCGGGTTAAGCTAATTTATCGGGTGATCCTGATTTTTCAAGGATTTATTTTTGTGATACAATTTGACTTCTCACGTCGACAAATTGGTATCAAAGCAGGTTACACTATTTTATTGTGTATTCCTATTTTTCGCAAAATTTGTGTGATATTGATTTTTTTTTAAATCACTTTTGTGAAAAATCGCAATTTTTCCAATGGAGCACTTATGTAATCGGATGCCCCCCCTTTATGACACAAATCAGAATTTTGATGATTTAAATAGTTTGAGTTTGACGTTTGCTAAGAGAATTAAATTTTTGGAAAAAGAAAATTCTCGTTTTAAATCCGTTGTGGATAACTTGCAAATAGTTTAAAATCAAGAGATTTTTGTCGTGAGAAACTTGTTTCTTTGGATCGAGACTTTAATGATTTAAAATTGTCCAAAAAGGAGAGTGATGAGAGAGACCTATTTTTAGAATAAGAATTGGAGGACTTTAAAAATTCTAGCGTTTGTGCTTGTGCTAAAGAGGATAAAATTATTTTAATCAATGAGTTTGTGGCACGTGAAGAGACTCTCGGAGAAATGTTTGCTTTAATTGAAGGAGAGAGAGATACCCTTTTAGGAATTGCTGATAAATTGAAAAAGGCGTCCCTTAAATTGGAAGAGTCTAATTCTTTGCTTGAATCAAATATTTTGAAGTTGAAAAATGATTTAAACGATTCAAGTAGGCTTGATAGTGATGGTAATGGATCGTTTTTTTCTCATTCTTCGAGTGTTAAAGACAAAACCCGAAGCCATCATCTCCCCGAAGCCAAAATGCATGGTGTGGGTGGTGTCCCACCACCTCTCCCCCAAAGCGTAAAGAATAGCCATTAAATAAGGTGTCTCATTATATGCAGATGCCAGTCTACCAAAATCGACTAATGACACCACCCAATGCACCACCGAAAGAAGGCACTCCCAGACGTATTTAAGCCCTGCCGTCCCTCGAGAACACAGGATCAACGTGGAGATGTCAGTCTGTTAAAGTCAAAAAGGAAAAACCCTTTTCAAAATTCAAGAAATAAGGAAATATCACCAAAAAAAGAAGAAAAGAATACCAAAGGACATTAACACTTACATAGCCTCCAGGGTTCACCACCCTATAGGATCGATGATGTGATGGCTCATGCAAAAGAGCCCGCTCATCCGCAATTGGCTCAAATGAGTCAAAAATATTTTCACTACCCAACACTAGGGGCACCCTAGTCCGCCATTCCAAGTTCGCCCAATCTTCGACATTTAGCCACGCCATGTGTGTCTCGCTTCTTGAGAAATTAGCCATTTCATGGTTTTAGAACATTAAGACAGTTTGCAGAAGGAAATGGCAGAAGAGAGAAAGTCTGGAAGCAGTGAAAAATGAGGAGATCCCGTCCCCTTTTTATAGAAGGCTAAGGGGCATGTCGATCCATAACTCCCAGTAACATACCGATCGGTACTGTCCCTTCACCTGCTCAAGGTATCCCAAAAGACCGTGCCATTGCCATTTGGCACCTCTCACACCTTATGGTCGGCACCCTTTCTGAAATTTCATACAAAAAAATGCCGAAAAATACTAAAAAATTCCTATAACTAATTCTAAAATCTCTTTCACCAAGAAAACATTTTTACAAATTCTTACTTCCCAGCAGAACACTTATTTCCCCAGTAGAATTCCCAAAATCAATTGATATCTCCCCATCAACGTCTCCAAAGAACACCATAGAAATTTCCCGGTAAGGGAACATCAAATCCTCGAACTAATTCCTCTTCCCCAGCGGAACCAAAAAACTCAAAATCAAATGCTTCCCCCAAATCCCTAGCGGAAACACAAGATAAATGCCCCAGTGGAGTCTCCAATTTTTTCCAAGAAAACTACAACTTAAGTCCTCAGAATTGGCTTCGACCCGTCATCTCTATGTAAACCCTCATAATTGGCTTCGACTCGCATAATTTGTCATCTCTACCTAAGCCCTCGGAATTGGCTTTGACCCACAGAATTGGTCATCCTTACTTAAGCACTTTGAATTGGCTTCGAACTGTAGAATTGATCATGTCTATTTAAGCCTTTAGAATTTCTCACCTCTACTTAAGCCCTCAGAATTGGTCGCTTCTACTTAAGGTCCTCAAAATTGACCTCGGCCAGCAGAATTGGTCATTATAACTTAAAGCCCTCAGAATTGGTCACTACAACTTAAGCCCCCATAATTAGCTTCGACCCTCAGAATTGGTCACCTCTATTTAATCCATTGGAATTTTCTTTGACCCGCAAAATTGGTTACCTCAGCTTAAGCCCTTAGAATTGGCTTCGACCCGTAGAATTGGTCACTCCTACTTAAGGTCCTCAGAATTTACCTCGACCGGAAGAATTGGTCGCTACTTACCTAAGGTCCTCAGAATCGACTTCGGCTCGTAGAATTGGACATCCCCAGCATTACCTTAGGTCCTTAGAATCTTCTTTGACCCTCTAAATCGATTATCCTCGCGCCTTAGGTCCTCAGAATCAATCGCGACCCTCTAAATCGGTCATCCTCATTCCTTAGGTCCGCAGAATCGACCTCTCTCCTAAAACATCATGTGGTATCTATTCGATGGCTTTCACTTGTTCCAAGATCACCCATCGAGGGGTAGACACCACATTCTAGGACCCCCTAAGTCTCTCCTTAGGTCCCTAGCACCTCCCTATTTGACAGCAAACCCTAGCTCATACTCTAAGTACCGATCTAGAGGCCATTGGACCCACTCGGGCCCTATTTGACTCTAATTAACTTTATCATCAGAGCGAAAGATCTTTCAATTTTGGAATTGCTATGAATCCCCTTTCTAACAGTCTACCCCGTACGCAAATTGGCATAACGATTCGGACGAACAGACCATTTTATTATCGAAAATAAATCTGGAGGCTACGAGTAGCTCTCGGGCCCGATTTGACCCCAATCAACATCATTATCAGAGCAAACTCTTTTTGAATCTTCGCAGGTCACTAAAACCCCTTTCCAACGGTACACTCCATGCATGAAACGGCATAACCGTTCGGATGAACGACTCGTTTTCCCCCAAAAATTAATCTGGAGGCCATCGAGATCTGTTTGACCAACGTCAACTCTTCATCTAGAATGACACTAAATGAATATTCAAAGGGCACTGAATACCCTTTCCAACAGTCTCCCTCGTTCACGATAAGCCTTACAGTATGGACGAACGATTCATTCTACTCCGAAAGGTCATCGGGGACTTCTGGGCCCGGCTAACCAAATTGAACTTTTCGAACCAAGCAGAGCTCTTTGGAATGTAGAATTACCTCTCATAATTTTTCAACGGCAACGTCAACTCTTCAGCTAGAATGACACTAAATGAATATTCAAAGGGCACTGAATACCCTTTCCAACAGTCTCCCTCGTTCACGATAAGCCTTACAGTACGGACGAACGATTCATTCTACTCCGAAAGGTCATCGGGGACTTCTGGGCCCGGTTAACCAAATTGAACTTTTCGAACCAAGCAGAGCTCTTTGGAATGTAGAATTACCTCTCATAATTTTTCAACGGTCCGCCCCATGCTGTAATACCCCGTATTTTTATGGCTTTTCAAATTTGGAGATTTATTAAATTTAAATTGAGATATTAATTTAATATTAATCCGGAAATTAATTTAAACATTTACTAGCGTGACGAGAGTTAGTAATTATTGGGAATTTGTTGAATATTACTAAATGAGTAAAGTAATATATAAGATTGATTTTATAAAAAAATTTGTCACAAGTGAATAAAATGGCAATTATGGAAATTTAAATCGGTACGCGCCTGTGTCGTGTCAGGACTAAATTATTATTATCAAAAGTGAATAAATTATAAGTCGCCCATATGGTCATTTTGAGTATGCCAAAGTATCCGGAAGGGTAGAGATAGTCAGAAAAGTGTACCGGGGGTTTAGTTTGGGTCTCAGGGCGTTTTTAAGCCTAATTGGCATCCCGGGAGGGTATTATAGACATTTTGTATTTTTGGGTAATTAAACCTACAAATTTCCTAAGGATATATTAGCCTTTAGGAGTTGTCTTCTAGGGTTAACAAACACAAAACCAAAGAACGACCATTAGAGAAGAAGTTGGAGAGCTTTCCAAGCAACCCAAGGCCAAAGACTCATCCGTTTGCACCGCCACCACCACCACCACCAAATCATAGATCGCGCAACGAGGAACGCAACCATACCTTTTTCGTCCACAAATCAGAAACTTGAATTACAGGCAAGTATCTATCTTGCTTTGTTATTAGTTAATGTCTCACCCATGTTAGTTTAGGATTATCAAGAACATGTTTTATGGAAGAAATTGATAATTTAGAGATCATAAATCGCATGTTTAGAGAAATTTATTATATTCTGTACATACCCATCATATGTAGAGGATTACCCACGAATTAGTATTGATTTAAAAACAAGAAATCCGGTAAATAATTATAAGAATGGATATTTCATCCAAAATTAGGGTTCTTGAAGTTTATGTTAATTTTACCCCATTGTTTCGATACCGTTGATGAATTTGAACATGTTTCACGTAGGAAATCATGTAGTTAGGTATATAGTACATGTAGTAATGTTTCTTGGGAGTTTGGGGATCGTTAATGGAGATTTGGTAGAGGTTAGAGAGGCAAACCCGTAACTTTTCAATGACAGAATTAGTCATAACTGCTTGATCGATCGATTAAGAACATCGATCGATCGACGATATCGATCGATCGACCCCATTCCTCGATCGATCGATCCCTCCTGGAAAACTGCATATTTTTCTTCTTTAAGTTTAATCCGGTTAAAATGCATCGGAACCCTTGATCATCATCGATAGAGCATAATGAATTATAAAGAGGACCAGTAGGGTCTAGGTACACCCCGTTGAGTGAAATTTAATGTAGAATGAAATTATGGGTTAACGGGGAGTTATTCACCCATAAGAAATCATGCGTACATTTAATAAAAGATCGAGACTCATGAGGGAGTTAGACCAGTAGGTAAGTGAGAGTATGACTACTGAAATTATACTTATGGAGAAAGAATACTTCGGGAGGCGAGAAGTAAGTATGAAGTAAATTATATATGAGAATACAAGTGAAGAATCCGTTACGCGAGATAATCAAGTAAAATGTGCTAAGAATGAATAATTATAATTATGAGTCGTGGGCGCATCTAATTTAGAAAATGTAAATATTTATGTATATGACTGTGTGATTGTGCATATATTATGTATCTGTGTAAAAATCATACCCGAGATACTTGCTGTCTCGGAAGTTTCCGCGCCGGGACATTCTTATCTCGATTGGGCCTTTATGGGGGATAACGACTTGTACCGTAGAAGACAGTATCCTTGATACAGGCTATTTGAGTGATAGTCAGATGGTCCTAAGAGATGTGAGGGTATGTGCTGACCTCTTAGTTACTTGGAACTATACTTCGCCTCCATTTGTATGTGTTTTATGTTAATACGGTTCGAGAGTTATTCCAAACTAGTATTTACCTTAGTACGAGTGATACGGGGACTTGATAGCAGAGTATGGAAGCACCATAGATTTTATGTGGGGTGTCGATAGTATATATATTGTATGAGTGACTAATATATATATACTTAAGTATGGGAACTTTCTACTGTGCATAAAAGTAGTTAAGAAGTGAATAAATACTCCAACTTTATTATAAGTGTTTGGAAATTTTGTAATAATGCTGAGTATTCTAAGTAAGGTAAGATATATGAGAGAGTTTAATTTTCAAAAATTAATTATCTTAGCCATAGTATTTTCTCAGGATGAAACATTTTGGAAAGTTAAATTAAAATAAACTTCTGAGATAAATAGTACGGTAGGCGTGCACACTAGATGAGAGGTGAGAATTCTCAAGAGAGTGTCGCATACTAACATGGTCGTTACATTAGCCGGTAAGAATTTTAAATACTTGTTAAACTATTTTTAAATTGTTTTACACTCGGGCTCTGACCCGTTTCCTGTTATTTCGTTTCTCTTGTATATATATGTATATATTACAGGTGCTCAGCCACAGGGGCGTCATGCTTAGGTTTTTGGACCGAACGCGCTGCAGCTTATGTGGGAGTTGAAGACCCTTGATTAGATGACCTCTTTGTTGAATCTACTCTTATTTTAGTTCTGGTTAGTTAAGGCATGTGTCGCCCGTTTCCCTATCCAGTTTGGTTTTGGCAGAGATTTATGTTCATTTATTTTTAGCATTCGGTACTCTTTGGGATTTAATTCTTGTCTGGATGATTTCATTTGTAGTTTTTAAATTTGGTATTGGTTTATCTGAATGGTTAAATTCTTTTGTGTTAATTTTCATCCTTAACAATTATGCAATTCTTAAACTGGTAATTATTAAAAAGGTTTTCATAATGGAATTAAATAAAATAGAAATAAGGTTTAAATTGTTTTGACACTTAGCTTAATTATTTAGGGTGTTTAAACTGGAAATTTATTTTGTGACAATGATGCTAATAATGAACCAACTGTTCACCTTGATTTTAATTTAATGAAGGACTGATCAGCCGGTATTTAATTAGGCGGGGTGTCACAGGTGGTATCACAACATCAGGTTCTAGTGTCCTTTAGGATCCGTACGATTTATTTTGCTTCCGGCTTAGCGTCCTTGATATAGTGCCCTATTTTATTGCATTCTTGTATTTACGCTTACGTCTTCAGCTATTCGAGATTTGATAATAACCTTCTCATTTTAGATGCCTCCGAGATGCGCACCCCGAGATAGGAATGCCCAGCCCGAACAGCCAGCAGCTCCAGCTTAGGGAATGATGAACGCAACTGAGGTACCAGTTATTATTGCTCAGGCAGTAAATGCTGCATTAGCGGTGGTCCAGCAGGCTCCACCCCAGATTCAGGCAGTGGCGCCAGCACCATCGCAGCTTCCATCTGCATGGGAGCGGGTTAGGGATGCCTTTCAGAAGGCGCATCCCCCAGATTTCTTAGGTAGTTTGGACATCGTAGTCGCCCGACAATGGAAGAGGATATCCAGAGGCATCTGCGCATATATGAGTGCACTGACGTGCAGAGACAGTTATTGGCTTCCTTTAAGCTAGTGGGAGCTGCTTTGCAGTGGTGGGAGTCCACCACCACCTTGGAGGAGAGGGACAGCATCACGATTCAGTCATTCTGGGCGAGGTTTGACCAGAAGTACTTCCCATCTGCTGTACAGACTGAGATGAGGCGAAAGTTACTGAATCTTAAGCAGGAGAGTATAACCGTTGCTGAGTACGAGGAGGAGTTTACTAGACTTCTCACTATAGTGCCAGATGAGGCACCCACTGAGGAGAAGAAGATACTGTTATTTGTAGATGGATTAGCCTGGAGGATCCGTCAGCACCTCATCGGCAATCTATCATTGAGTACCTACACTGATATACTCAACGCTGCTTTGTTACACTATCAGGATCACTGCTTCCATCTATAGGGGAGAAAACGAGCAGGGGAGTCCATCCAGCAGGGCAGGACAGGGGCAGTAGTACTGGTGGGGCACTAGTAGCCCAAGGACAGACCCGTCACAGTGAGCAGAGTTCCCATCAGGGGACCCTGCCAAGAGATTCCGATCAGGTGACTCCAGACAGGGATTTGGGGGATTTAGGCAGGGCCAGCAGGGCCACTCCAATCATCATGGCCAACAGGGCCAACACCGTCAGCAGCGGGGACAGCAACAGGGCCATCAGGGTCAGCAGCGTTTCTAACAGGGCAAGTAGTGGGGTGGTAACGGCCAACAGGGCCGTGGTCAGCAGGGGCAGAGGGGAGGTAACTTCATGGGTAGATGTTTCGGAGGTTTTAAGAATGGCCATAGGCGCCAGGATTGCCCAGAGGGAGATAGGGCCCCATAGCAGCAGGGTGTCCGTAATGAGCCGCAGAGGCCACTCTTTCCAGTCGCCCTCCCAGCTCCAGCTCCGGTGCCAGCCTTACTCGCCATCCTAGTAGCTCCAGTTCAGCAGGGGCAATTGCAGTACAGACGTGTCTATAACTTCCACCAGGACGCAGCACCTCAGGCACCACCCGCGATTGAGGGTATGTTTCATATCCATGGCACTATAGGTCAGGTTTTATTTGATACTGGGGCGTCGTACTGTTTTATAGCTACTCATTTTTCACGGGCCTTAGGGTTATTAGACATGGCAGAGAGCACTGTGACATGCATAGACTCACCACTGGGAAATGGGTCTTTGATTTTCTTTATATCCCAGGGTGTAGGAGTAGAGATTGGTAGATTAATTTTACCATCAGACATGCTAGTCTTAGAGATGCATCAACACGATGTTATTATTGGCATGGATTGGATCACCGCGTACAGAGCCATGATAGATTGTTTCATTAAGAGTTTTATTTTTTCCATTCCGGGGCAGGAGATGTTTTTAGTGGCGATATCTTGCCCAGAGGGAGGATCTTCCACCCATTTGTACTACAAAGAGGAGGATACCTCTAAGGAGATTGTGATTCCCCTGGATTCAATTCTAGTTATTTGTGAGTATTTGGATATATTACAAGAAACACCTGGCCTACCCCCCAGTTGATAGATAGATTTCATTATAGACTTGATGTCGGACATTCGAACGATAACACATGCACCGTACCATATGGCTCCAGCAGAGATGAGGGAGTTACGAGATCAGATAGAGCAACTGTTAGGTCGGGGCTTCATTCATAGGAGCACCTCACCTTGGGGCGCTCCGGTCTTATTTATGAAGAAGAGATACGATTCACTAAGGTTATGCGTGGATTACCGGGAGCTGAACAAGGTCATGATACGGAATAAATATCCATTGCCTCGAATAGATGACCTGTTCAACTGACTGAGAGGAGAAACCATCTTTTCAAAGATATATTTAAGATCGGGATACCATCAGCTACGGATTAGGGAGCAAGATGTTTCAAAGACTGCTTTCTTGATGAGATATGGGTCCTATGAGTTCAGAGTCATGCCGTTTGAATTGACAAATGCTCCAGCCGTATTCATGGACTTGATGAACCGAGTGTTCAGAGAGTTCTTGGACCAGTTTGTCACCGTCTTCATAGATGACATCCTGATATATTCACACACTGAGGAGGAGCATGACGAGCACTTGAGGCAGGTTCTTCAGACTCTACGAGAGCATCAGTTGTATGCTAAGTATGAGAAGTACGGATTCTGGCTATAGGTGGTATAGTTTTTGGGGCATGTTGTGTCGAAATTGGGAATATCGATTGACCTGAGCAAAGTGTCGGCAGTGAGGGAGTGGGGACATCCCACGATACCGACAGAAGTGCGTAGTTTCTTGGGGTTAGCCAGGTACTACAGGAGATTCATTCGAGGCTTTTCAAAGATAGCGGGTCCATTGACGAATCTGACTCGCAAGGGGGTATCGTATGTTTGGGACGATGCTTGTCAATTGGCTTTCGATGAGTTGAAAGATAAGTTGACTTAGGTGTCAGTTCTTTCTTTGCCCAAGCCGAGAGTGGAATATCTAGTGTACACTGACGCTTCTTTACGGGGACTCGGGGGAGTACTTTAGCAGGAGGAGAAGGCCATAACTTTTGCCTCCCACAAGCTTAAGCCTCGCGAAAGGAATTACCCCACCCACGACCTAGAGCTAGAAGCAATCATTTTTGCATTGAGGATTTGGAGACATTACTTGTTGGGGGAGAAGTTTCTCTTGTTCACAAACCACAAATCACTGCAGTACTTGTTCACTCAGTGAGAGTTGAATATGCGCCAGTGCAGATGGCTGGAGTTTGTGAAAGACTACCAGTTCGAAATACAGTACCATCCAGGAAAGGCTAACGTGGTTGCTGATGCATTAATACGTAGATCGGTAGGCGACGTAGTGGATGTATGGAAAGAGAAGTGGAAAGAGTTGGGTCACCAGGATGCGATAGCCCATTCCTTTGTATCGATCATGTCAGTCACACTCGAGATTTTTCAGGAGAAGATTGTACGGCTTTTAGTTGAGGGTGATGAGTCCTATTCAGTAAGTTCTGATGGGGGTTTAAGGTTTAATGGGAGATTGGTGGTCCCAGAAGGAGAAGACTTACGTCATGCAGTGATGACACAGTTTCACGGGTCCAAATTTGCGGTA
Organism: Sambucus nigra; assembly: GCA_949130495.1. NCBI lineage: Eukaryota > Viridiplantae > Streptophyta > Magnoliopsida > Dipsacales > Adoxaceae > Sambucus > Sambucus nigra. The sequence goes on from OX422218.1 coordinate 200,620,235, forward strand.
CATCTCGGAGGGGATAAGATGTACCAGGATATGAGGCGGAAGTAGTGGTGGAGGGGGATGAAGAAGGACATTGTTGAGTTCGTGTCCAAGTGTTCTACTTGCCAGTTGGTAAAGGTAGACCACTAGAGACCACCGAGGTTGCTTCAGTTATTCGAGATACCTACGTGGAAGTGGGAGAGTATTTCCATTGACTTCATTACTGGGATGCCTACATCACAGCGGGGTGACGACTCCATATGGGTTATAGTGGATCGATTAACCAAGGTAGCTCATTTTCTTTCAGTACGGACAAACTATACCACGGGCCAGTATGCGCAGTTATTTATTGTCGAGATTGTTAGGCTACATGGGGTGCCTCTGGATATCATGTCTGATAGAGATAAGATTTTTGTGTCGCGCTTCTAAGAGAGCTTTCAAGAGGCCATGGGTACAGAGTTGAGATTGAGTTCAGCTTATCACCCACAGATGGATGGGCAGACAGAGCGTACAAATCAGATGCTAGAAGATATGCTATGTATGTGTGTCCTTGATTTTGGAGGAGGTTAGGAGTCGTATCTTCCATTGGTGGAGTTCGCTTATAATAACTCCTAATAGTTCACGATCGGCATGGCCCCAATTGAGGCATTATATGGAAGTACTTGTCATTCTCCAGCTTGTTAGCTAGAGGTGGGGGAAAACAAGCTGCTTGAACCAGAGGTGATTCAGGAAACTTCAACTAGGATTGAGCTTATCAGGAGTCGCATTCGGGTAGCCCAGGATAGGCAAAAAATCTACGCCGATGCAAAACAGTATTCTTGAGAGTTTAACATGGGGGACCAAGTATTACTGCGTGTGTCTCCTATGAGAGGAGTAATGAGGTTTGGGAAGAAGGGGAAGTTGGCACCGAGGTACGTGGAACCATTTCCCATTTTCGAGAGGATTAGGCCGGTGGTGTGGCCATCCCCGATCCTCACCATGCGGGAGGGCACATGGAGGAAGGATCCTCGAGTGCCGCACGTCCCTCTCGGGAGCGCTTCGGCCGGCATCGTTTGAGATGGGGTGTAAAAATGTAGAGAGATTCAGAGTTGCCAGTCTATTTTACTCAAAATAGACAAAAAAAAAGGGGAAGCCACCCCGAAGGATGGCATCCAAAGACATACTAGTGCATGCGAAACCAAAATGATTCGAGAAGGGTTCAGAGGCTTAGTTACGAAATGGGATGGTGTTAGGCACCCATTTTGCCCTTTCGGTCTCTCATGGATATTTGCTATTTTCCTTTATTTTTCCCCGTGATATGTGTGCATGTGTATATAGATAGTGGAGATAGGAATCCTCGACTTGTATCATGGAAGAGATAAAGCGAGTCATCCGTAGGAAGGTATAAGAATAATATTAGAAAATAAGATGTACGCGATTACCCCTACGTTAATCGTTATAATGGAACGATAACGCGTATGGAGTAATACGTCACTACGAACAAGTATATAGAATATAAGGAAATTGGATTTAGAGAAGATAGAAAATGATAAAAAAAAAAGGGCTCGAGTCTCGGGTTTTACCCCGAGATGCCTACGTAACCTGTAAAGGCATCAAAGTCCACGTAGTTCGCATACAAAATGAGGGTTAGGGTTTATCCCATAAATCCAAATGGGGGATCTCTTATTTGTAAGTGTGTGTGTGGGGGGGGGGGGGGGGGGAAAGTATTTTAGTTGTGAGAAAAGTGCGAAAAAAGTATGAAAATCCCTACTTGGAATTTATGAGCAAACCCTCTTTTTCTTGTTTTTGGGTTTTATTTATATGAAAATAAGAGATATGCAATAATACTAAATAAAAAAGTATATTAGGATATGTGAAATGAGATAATAAAAATGCTAATTAATAAAACAAGCTATTGCAAATTTAAGAGGATTTGAAGAGAAAGTTGAGAAAGATGGACCTTCTTGAAGACCTTGAGCTTGATCTTTAATGTTGGAGAGCAACCCTTGCACTTGGATGATGATGAAGAGTGGTTAATTCACCAAGTTTGATGAAAAGGATAATGAAAAGTGGAAGTAAAAAAGGGATTTGGATGTTGAAATCGCACTGCATTTGAGAGAGGTTTTTGGGATTCGCTAAGAGCGATTTTTATCAGATTTGGGCTCTCTCTGCAAATGAGGTGAAGGCCTCCTGTTATAGGCCCAGGTCACTGCCGATCGGCATAGACCTGTTCTTGCCTATCGGCACCTGCCGATAGGCAGGGTCTGGAACCTGCCATTTGACTGTGTATTTCAGGCTTTTTTAGAAAATTGGCTGCCAAAGGCAAACCGTTGGTCAGAATCGTGCATGAGGCAGACCGTTGGAAAGGTAATTCAGAGACCTTAGAAAGTCCTTAGGACCGCTCCTGGGTTCAGGAGTTGACTTTGGGTCAAATATGGCTCAGAAGCGTTTGTTGATTCATTGGAAAGGGAATCGTTCGGACACAAACGGATCGTTTGTCCGCATGGTAAGTCTGAATCATGCACGGGGTGGACCATTGGAAAGGGGGTTCAGTGCCCTTATAAGATTCATTTAGCTTCGGTCGAGTTGAAGAGTTTGAATTTTTTATCAAACGGAGCTTGGGAGTGCCCGATGGCTTCTAGGTCGATACTCGGGGTATGACCTGGGTTTATAGTGATGAGGGGAGGTACTAGGGACCTAAGGAGAGTTAGGGGATAACAGAATGGGGTGTCTACAGATCCCCTCGATGGGTGAGTTTGGAACAAATGATGACCGTCAAATAGACACCACATGATGCTTTTGAGGGAGTATGACCGATTCAGAGGGTCGAGGCCAATTTTGAGGACCTAAGGGGTGTGCTGGGGATGGTTTGAATGACGATTAAAGGTTTAGGTCGATTCTGAGGACTTGAAGTGGTGCTGGGGGATGACCAATTCTGTGAGTCAAAGCCAATTCTGAGGGCTTAGGGTGAAGATCTAATAACCGAGGTCAATTATGACCTAAGAGTGGTGATGATCGAGGACCGAGGTCATTTCTGACCTAACTCAGGTGACGATCCAAGACCGAGGTCAATTCTGACCTAAGAGTGGTGACGACTTAGGACCGAGCTCAATTATGACCTAATTCAGGTGACGATCTAATAACCGAGGTCAATTATGACCTAAGAGTGGTGATGACCGAGGACCGAGGTCAATTCTGACCTAACTTAGGTGACGATCTAAGATCGGGGTCAATTTTGACTCGAGAGTGATCACGACCGAGGACCGAGGTCATTTCTGACCTAACTCAGGTGACGATCCAAGACCGGGGTCAATTCTGACCCAAGAGTGGTGACGACCGAGGACTGAGGTCAATTTTGACCTAACTCAGGTGACGATACAAGACCGAGGTCAATTATAACCTAATTCAGGTGACGATCGAGGACCGAGGTCAATTCTGACCTAACTCAGGTGACGATCCAAGACCGGGGTCGATTTTGACCCAAGAGTGGTGACGACCAAGGATCGAGGTCATTTCTGACCTAACTCATGTGACGATCCAAGACCGAGGTCAATTCTAACCTAAGAGTGGTGACGACCGAGGACCGAGGTCATTTTTGACCTAACTCAGGTGACGATCCAAGACCGGGGTCAATTTTGACCCAAGAGTGGGTACGACCGAGGACCGAGGTCAATTCTAACCTAACTCAGGTGACGATCCAAGACTGAGGTCAATTTTGACCTAAGAGTGGTGACGACCGAGGACCGAGGTCATTTTTTACCTAACTCAGGTGACAATCTAAGACCGGGGTCAATTCTGACCCAAGAGTGATGACGACCGAGGATCGAGGTCAATTCTGACCTAACTTAGGTGACGATCCAAGAACGGGGTCAATTCTGACCCAAAAGTGGATAAAGATTGGAATTTGACTCCTGCTAGAGAAAGTTCCTTGTGATTTTGATATGAGATGGGGAGCTAGGGAAGCTTTTGTTTCTTTAGGAGACCTCGCAGGGGGGACAACCTATTTTGGTGTTGTAAAGATTCCGCTGGGGAAGTGATCAGGCGATCCTTAGAGATCCTCCGGAGCTTTTCAGGGAGGAGATTCACTTGGTTTTTGAGGAATCCGCTGGGAAAGAGGGGTTCTGCTTGAGGGAATATGAAATTTTCTTGGTGAAAATGTTCTAAATCCTTTCTGAGATTTTTAGGAATTTTTGGAAGATTTTTCAGGGCTTTCTGGTATTTTCTGGGAATTTTTGTACGAAATTTAAGGGGGGGTGCTGGTCGGCATGGTATGAGGGGTGCCATTCGGCAGTGGCACAGATTTTTGGGCTACCTCGGGGAAGGTGAGGAGTCAGTGCCGATCGGTATGGTAGGGGTAAGTGTCGATCGGCATGGCGCTTGGCATCCTATATAAAAGGGGCGAATCCCTTAATTTTTTCACAGATTTCTTTGCTTTCTCTCTTTCTGTGATTTCTCTTCATATCGTTCTAGCATTCCAATCTTCAAGAAATGGCCGCTTTTGTGAGCACTGCAGTCCATAGGGAGTGGTTGACCATTGATTACTGGGCGAATGTGGATTGGAGGGCCAGGGAGCCTCTTGCTTAAGGGAGTGAGAACTCCTTTGATGCGTTTGAGCCTGTTGCGGATGAGTGGACTTTGCTGCGGGAGCCATCGCATCATCTCTCTTCGAGAGTGAATCCCGGCGGTTATGTAAGTAACCTAACCTTTGGCATTCCTTTATTTTTGGTGATTTTTCCTTCTTTCTTGACTTCTGATGAGATTTTTCCTATTTTTTGCCAGTCTGATATTTCCTTGAAGAACATGCGCGCCCGCGGGACGACGGGGCTTAAGGATGTCTGGGAGCATCTCCCACCTGTGGTGCGTTGGGTGGTATCATCAGCGGGTTTTGGGAGGTTGGCATCTGCGCTGGATGAGACGCCTCGTTCGACAGCGGTCCTGTGCGCTTTGGGAGAGAGGTGGTGGGATACTACCCACACCTTCCATTTCGGCTTTGGGGAGATGACTATTACTCCTGCAGACGTGCAGCAGCTGTTGGGACTGGATTGTGATGGAGAGAAGATAGAGGTGAATCGCTCTTTGCGGGTGAGATCGAAGGCAGTGCATGTGGCACTTGGTGATGTAGGGAGGATAGTTTTTGCGGATTCTATCCGTTTGTCCATGCAGAAGGATGTTCTGTTGGACAGGGAGATTGATGTGGAGGACGGGCTGCAAGTGAGGCAGATGGCCCGGTTATTCATTTTTCTGGTGTTGGGAGGTTTCATGGTGGCTTCGAGCGACGACGTCGTTCATTTATGGTTCTTGCCGTACCTGAGGATTTTTTTGAACATCCCTTTCTATAACTGGGGGAGTCTGACTTTGGCGACCCTTTACTCTTCTCTGGATGCATTCAGTCGGTGTTACCGACAGACCTTTACTGGAGCCACGTACCTTCTTAAGGTATTCTTTAGTTAGCGCATTTCTTTTCATGCATTCGCATTTTCCTTTGATGCATTCACATTTTCCTTATGCGTCTCTTTTTATTTGTGAATTCAGACGTGGTTCTATGAGGTGATTGGGTGCAATACCCCACTGATCGCTTTGAAGGATGACACTGTTGGGGATTTCTACCGATTGTATCGATGGCGTAAGGACAATCGGTAGTCGAAGGGATCTCTCTCTTTGGAGGCGGTGCGTCAGGTCTTGAATGACCTAACTAGTGGTAAGGTAAGACTCTTTCCATTTCAGTCTTGTTTTTTGCACCTTCTGATCTTGTACTGATTTATGCTTGCTTTGAGATTTTCAGGTGACCTTTTATCCCCGGGGGACAGCCATTCAGGATGCGAGGATAACCGGGGTGAACGCATGGATGAGGCATTTGCTGGCGTATGAGTTCGGCCATTCTTGGTATCTCGAGGAGCGGGTGGCTCGTCAGATTGCCGAGGAGGAGGAGGTGGTGCCACCCGTACAGCCTCCTACGTCTATGAGGCGGGAGAGACTATTGTTGGAGGATGAGAGGATCGCGATGATGATCGATGAGTCCTACTTGTTGTATACTGATATGGCTGCGTCGTATGACTATATGGACTTTGTGATGAGCTGGTTGATGGCGCCCAGCATATATGATGCCCTGCCTTTCCTTCCTACGGGTTCAAGTCGGGCGGTGGGATCTTCCCACAGTGGCGGTGGTCCGACCGCATTTGCGACGACGGCGACCTCGGAGGTTCCTTTTGTGCGGTTGTGTATCCCCTCGTACAACATTCGGCGGGTTGATGGAGGGATGGTTCCTATATTGCACCGTCCTCATGCAATGGATTCGAAGGAGTTGGGTTTGACAGAGGAGGTCCTCTGACCTACGATTCTGTTCCTCTCTTTCTTTCTTTTCTGTTTTGGTCATCTCTGCTTTGATACTGATTTTGCTTTTCCTTGCAGCAAGTCCGAGTGTCGACCACTTGGCTAAGGGACATCAGAGACTTGATATCTTCGGCGACTGCCCATATTTGGGACGCGGTTCCTGTTCCTTCTTGCTTGGTGCCGTCTGCTTCATCCGGAGAGGACTCTAGCTCGGGTAGTGGTGGCTCATCGTCTCGCCATAGGGGAAAGAGAGCACGTCGCAGAGGTGGAAGCTCTTAGGGAGAAGGGTAGGTGTGTGTGTGTGTGTGTGAGTTTTTTGATTTGATAAAAGAGGAAAAGAGGGAAATTTCTAAAAATGGGGGGTTACCAATTGGCAAGCACCCTGTCCTGCCTATCGACAGTTTAGTCCAGTCCCATTAATTCAAAGCTTTGATTAGTACCCTCTTCAGCCTTTGGTACCTTGTGGGGTAGGATTCCCTCCGATTTCTGTAGGGATTATGTCTCTTGTGAGGGTTCTTCAAGTATAAAAAGGGGTAAGGGTGGAGTGTTTTCATCACACCTTTGCATTCTTACATACTTGCCCCTTATCTCTTAGCTTTACAAGATGGATCTCCATGGTAGCATTGAGTTTGTTAACTACCTCGAAGCCTTGGAAGCAATGCGCTCTTATAATGTCGACTATGATGGTTTCAACATGCGTCGAGTCTCCTTGTGGCGCAATCGGTCTATTGAGTGGAACGTGCTGATGGCGGTGGTACAATTCTGGTACCCCGAAGACCATGTATTCCGCTTTGGGTTGGATGAAGTTTGTCCTACCTACGAGGAATTTTCTGCCATGCTGGGTGTAAATCCCAGTGTACTGCGGCTTTGCCCGAATTTTCCCATTCTCCTAGGGATTTATTGGCCGAGCTTCTTCATATTTCGCCTTCGGTGGCCAGATCATTAGTTACTGGAGGAATGATCTCCCTCCCGACGGTGCTGCAGTCTGTGCATTTGCGGGAAGTAGGTGATGCTGGCTATGCTGGAGCCATTGCTCTGGGTCTGATTTCAAAATTGCTGCTGGTGACTGGGAAACTGCTGGTGGACCCGCAAATTGCATCCATTACTTCGTGGATGTTATACCGTCGCAATCATGCGACGGTGATACTAGCGGAGAACCTGAATGGCTTGGATGCCTGGAGATAAGGTCATTCTGACTTTTTGAGGGGTATCCCCGTGATGCTATTCATGTGGTTGTCTGAAAGACTCCACTTGGTGGTCCCTCCAGAATATCCTTTGTCGGCTGTACCCAACTTCTTTTCGCGCTACTTCATCAGCGTTGGCCTGTATGTTGAGAGCTGAGAGAATTGGCTTGTGGAGCACGGGGCTCGGAGTCTGCGCTAGTCAGTGCCTTGGTGGGGATAGTTGCAGCCTGTTCTGAAGCTAGAAGAGTACTCATATGTGCGGCTGGTTGGTCTCAGACAGACCTCTTTTTATTTCCCTTGGTGTCTTCTGCGTCAATTTGGCTGGGCACAGGTCGTGCCACCTCGGACACTAAATTTCTTTTCGGTAGAAGATTTTACTGAGCGCCTGCGTCTGTTGCTTGGATCTCTATGGGAAGATCGACTTCCGTCGACCCGTCCCTCTCAGTCTGTCGGGGGAGTTTGGCATGTCCCTAAAGATTATATGAAGTGGCTGTGGCGAAAAGTAGTCAGTAAGATGTTGGCAGTGGATACTGGACAAAGGTGGTATGTTTTATCTAACACCATGGAAAGGGGGTGGTTATGGTCTTTTCGAAGCTGGTTCAGGCTCACCGATCCATGGAGTGTTTACGGCACTCTATTCAGGCAGGGGAAACTTGCGGACCTTAGGATGTAGATGATGAGGGTGAAGGCTCCTCTGGTAGCTATGGGTAGGACTCTTGGAGAGTTTATTTATGTGATAGGGAATAGATGTGGGGATTTGGCTTTTTATGGTAGTAGGGGGAAGGGAGTTATATGTTCCTTTTCTTATGTAATCCGTACTCTAATTTCTTATTAATGAAATAAACAAGTTTCTGATCATCTAGTTGTGCCTTTCGATGAATTTTGCATTTTTGAATTATCTATACCGATCATTAAGCATACATAATCCTTTTATTCAAATATTTGTTTGAAAGAACTGTCGTTCTCAGAGGTAAGAAAAGAATAGTATTTTGTGAAAAAATAAGGGGTCGTGCTCCTGTAAGATGTATGAGCTGCCTACGTACCTCTGGGATTTTGAAAAGTTTTTTTATCTGTTTGAAAATAGTTTTTACAGAGGATCAGGGCCACGTAGTTATGGGTAGAGGGAAATGAAGAGAGTTTTTTTTTTAGAATAGAAGGGAGATGAGAAGATTCGTAGCACGCCGAGATTCTAGACTAGGGATAGAATTTCTTGAGGCTGTCCAGGTTGACTGGACGAGCCATCTCTTCCCCATCTAGGTTAGTGAGCATGGCGGAACCGCCGGATAAGATTTTATTTACAATGTAAGGGCCGCTCCAATTGGGATTGAACTTCCCTCTGGGGTCCCAGATGGATTCTATTACCTCCTTGAGGGCTAAATCCCCCTCTTGGACACCGCGGTCCTTGACTCTCTTGTTGAATGATCATGCTATTCGGCGATGGTACCCTTGTATATGGTAAAGATCTTTCAGTCTCCTTTCATCTAGGAGTGTCAGCTCATCGAGACGACTTTGGCACCAGTCTTCTTCGTTAACTTTGCTTTTGAGCATGACTCGTAGCGAGGGTATTTCCAGCTCCACAGGTAGGACTGCTTCCATGCCATAGAACAGAGAGTAAGGGGTAGCCCCAGTAGAGGTTCAGATTGAGGTTTGATAGCCCTAGAGGGCGTACGGGATCCGGTCTTCCCAATCCTTACAGCTTCCGGACATCTTGTTAATGATGGCTTTGAGGTTCTTGTTGGCAGCTTCAACTGCACCATTGGTATGAGGTCGGTAGGGAGAAGATTTGTGTCTCTGAATCCCGTACTCCTTGACTACTTTTGTGACTTTTGCTTCAAAGTGTAACCCGTTATCTAACACTAACTCGTGCGGGATCCTAAATCGGCAGATGATATTTTTCTTGAGGAATTTGGCCACTTTCTTGGCATTCAATACTGCGTATGACTTAGCTTCGACCCATTTGGTGAAGTAATCAATGGCAACTAGGATGAACTCATGTCCGTTTGAAGCCTTTGGGGTAACCTTCCTTATGATGTCGATACCCCAGGTGGAGAACAACCAGGGAGAGGTCATGTTGTATAATTCTTGGGAAGGCAGGTGTTAAAGATTGGAGAACTGTTGGCATTTGAGGCATCTCTGGACATAGGCAGTGCAATCCTGGGCCATGGTGGCCCAGTTGAAGTCCTGTCAGATGATCTTCTTGGCAAGCATGTGACCTTTCATGTGGGGCCCGCATTCCCCGCTGTTGATTTTCTGCATTATTTTCTCAATTTCAGCCTCTGCGATACAGTGTAGATGAGTTCCATCGAAGTTCCTCTTGAATAGATCTTTATGATAGATGATGTACTGGGCGGTCAGTCTTCGGAGGGTTGTTTCGATCTTTCTTATTGGAACCCTCGGGATACCTACCATGTTTGAGGAGGCACCAAATATCATAGTACTAGCAATCGGCTAGTTCAGGATCTTCGGTGGAGACAAGCTCAATATGGTAGCAGTGGGTTGGGTTGTCTTGCTTTTGAACTAGGAAGGGGGTCATTGTTATTCCTTCGGTATGTCGACCATAGAGGCCAAGGTAGCGAGAGCATCGGCTAGGTTATTCTTTGCTCGAGGTAGGTAATGGAAGGTGATATCTCGGAATCGGGAGGCTAACTCTTCTAATTAGGCATGAAAGGGTTGGAGCTTTTCGTCCTTGACTTTCCACTTTCTGAGCACTTGATCGATGATGAGGGCAGAATCCTCGTAGATATCAAGGTATTAAATACCTTTCTTGAGACCAACTTTGAGGCTTACTATGCGTGCCTCGTATTTCGTCATGTTGTTGATGTAAGGGAAATCCAATTTGATGGCGATGGGAGTGTGGAAGTCATCTGGGGCTATCAAAAGTATCCCAATTCCATATCACTTTTTGTTGGTAGTGCCGTCAAAGAACATTTTCCATCGAAGGCGATCTTGAGCGGTGCAGAGGATATTTTCATTTGGGAATTCGGAGATCCAGACATCTGCCTCTTCTACGGGGTAATCAGCGAGGTAGTCAGAGATGGATCTTCCTTTAACAGCTTTCTGTGTGACGTATATGATATCGAACTCTGTTAATAGCATCAACCATCGGGCCATTCGACTGGATAAGGCGGGTTTCTCAAGCAGGTATTTGATGGGATCCATTCGGGATACAAGCTTAATGGGGAAGGCGAGCATGTAGTGTCGTAACTTTTGGGTGACCCAGATAAGTGCGGCACACGCCTTTTCTAAAGCAGTGTAGTTAACCTCCTACCTGACCAATTTATGACTGGCATAATAGATGTCTCTTTCTTTGCGGGAGTCCTCCAGGTATTGGGCTAGTAAAGCCCCAGCTGCAGTGTCGGTTATGGTTAGGTATAGGAGCAAAGGGAGACCCGACTGTGGTGGCATGAGCACTGGAGGTTGGGTCAGATATTATTTGATCCGGTCAAAAGCCTCTTGACAGGACTCATTCCAAACCTTGGTTGAATCTTTTTGGAGGAGCTTGAAGATTGGTTCACAGATGGAGGTTATCTGGCTGATGAACCGGCTGATATATTGCAATTTTCCAAGAAAACCTCAGACTTCTTTCTCTGTTCAGAGCGATGGCATCTCAAGTATGGCCTTCAGCTTTGCAGGATCTGCTTCTATCCCTTTCTCACTGACCATGAATCCCAAGAGTTTTCCCTTTGTAACGCCGAAGAAACATTTCTGTGGATTGAGTCTCATGTGATACCGTCGTAGTCGTTCGAAGAACTTCTGGAGAGTGGGAACATGACCTTCTCCAGTTTTGGACTTGATAACCATATCATCCACATAAACCTCGACTTCTTTATAAATCAGATCGTGCAGGATGGTTGTGGCAGCCCTTTGGTAGGTAGCCCGAGCATTCTTGAGACCAAATGGCATAACGGTGTAGCAAAAGGTTCCCCATGGGGTGATGATTGCGGTTTTTTTCTTGGTGGTCTGGGTGCATCTTAATTTGGTTGTATCCGGCAAACCCGTGGACGAATGACTTGAGAGCATGACTGGCTATGTTGTCCACGATCATGTTGATATTAGGTAGCGGATAATCATACTTTGGAGAAGCTTTATTTAAATCTCGGTAGTCTACACACATTCGAACCTTCCCTCCCGACTTCGGCACAGGTACTATGTTGGCTAGCCATGTGGGATATTCAATCACACAAATGAAACCCTCGTTCAACTGTTTGACCACCTCTTCTTTGACCTTGAGCGACCATTCGGTGCAGAGTTTTCTCAATTTTTGCTTAATCGGCTTGTAATCTGAGAGAGTGGGGATCTCATGCTGAGCTATTTCAGGATCAATGCTGAGCATATCATTATACGACCATGCAAAGACATCCACGAATTCCTTTAGCAATTCTTCGAGTTGTGCGCGCTCATGATCATCAAGGGTGGCCCCTATCCTAATCTCGCGCAGTTGGATACTAGAATCGAGATTAATAACAACAGTCTCTTGTTCATTAACTTGAACGCGGTTATGTTGTTTATTATTAACCTTGTTTAGATCAGTTAAGAATTGTTCATTTGCAAAATCATCATCATCAAAAGTTTGATTAGAATCCAAGCAGTTGATGTAAGGCACAACAAGATACTCAAAATCTTCGTTTATTTCATTGATAGGAAAAATAGCATTGAGAACCTTATCAAAAGAGGTCTCGATTACATTTGAACAAGGATAGACAACAGAAGAAGAAATAGGGTAAACATTGGGGTTAGGGGAGATTTCGAGACGTAGAACTGGCGCAGCATGCTAGTTGAGGAGGGGTGTATCAGCAACTTTAATCAGATGGGATGGATCCATTGATGTAGTGCCTGAATGAATCATGTAGAGCGCCAGCTCAGTGTCTGTAAGTTGAAGGAATCTTTGGAGTCACTTTCCTCAGTCTCTTTGGTATCTTTGATGAGCGGTTGTACTCGGTGTGGGAAATTTTTTGCCCATGGGTAGCTATCTTGGAAAAAGATCTCCATTCTAGGCTTCATCTTCTTGTCTGTGTGGTCATACCATGGTTCTGGAAAACCGCAAAAGGGGAAGTCTTTGCCTTCTTTGATGAATCATCCATTCAAGGAGTCTCCTGGGATAGTTTGGATGCATTCTAATCTTCTCTTTGGTCGATACTGGTGGATCATTCTGAGCTCTTGTTCTGATGGTTGATACCCCAAGCCACTAGGAGGGAAAGCTTTCTTCAGTTCGATGGGCTCAAGTATCCCTTGATGCCTTTGACCTAGCCCCAGTCTGGGCATGAAGTGCATGTTTCTGAACATCTAAATCACATTAACATTGCCATGAGGGTCACATTCTGGACAAACCCTTTCTTTGAAATCGTCCCCTACCGAGAGTAGGAGTGGCTCAACTCGGAATCCTGATAGGAGCATATCATTTAACCCGTGCTGTATCTTAAGGATTGGACTGCTGGTGCTTGCACCCTTGACATTTTCGTTGTTGCCCAAAATGGTGATGACTTGTCCGTCGATGAAGAACTTCAATTTCTGATGGAGTGAGGAGTACACACCCTTGATACTGTGGAGACAGGGTCATCCGAGCAACAGCTTGAAATAAGCTGGGATGTCTATGACTTGGAATTCAACGATAGGGTTTATAGGGCCAACCCCTATTACAAGTTTTATGGATCCCATCACCTCCCGACGGGTATTATCGTAGGCACGTACAGCGACGGAGGTTGGAGTGAGGTCGCTTTCTTTCAGGCCTAAACACTTGAAGGTTCTCAGTGGATAGACATTCAAGGCGGATCTGTTATCGATAAGAGAGAGTGGCACAACCTTCCCCATAACTTCGACGGAGATGTTGAGTGCATGATTGTGATTTGGCCCAATTCTGGGGATTTCTTCTTCAGAAAATGATAGCATTCGGGTATAGGTCAAGGATCTGACCAGATTTACCACTTCTTCTGGTGTGGTAGAAGGAGGAACAGTGGGTCCCGTGAGCAGCTTGATTAAAGCATTTATGTGTAGCTGGGAAGACATGAAAATCTCCCATAGAGTGATGTTAGCTTGAGTTTTCTTCAGTTGATCGAGGATCTTTCTCTCCTCATTTGTCATTTCTGGCATAGGAAGGTTTTTGATGCCCTTCCCTTTGTCATTTGCTGAAAGTGAGTTTGGAACCTGGTAATGTCTACCTGATCTGGACATGTGATTTACTGAAGAAGGGAAGAACATGAATCCCATTTCCTCGTTAATCTCAGGTTGTTCTGTCACCCTATTTATTTCTCCGAGGATTTCTTCAAATGATATCATCCCACATACGTCGGCTATTGGGCCAGTTCTTTCTAAAGCTTGTTCTTCACTTGAATATTCAAATTCTTCCCCTCATCCTGTGGTAACAATTCTGTCTTTCCATGTAAAGTCAATGCATTCCACAACTTCAACGGCTTCTTCATACAGGTCTTCCCATTCTGTGGGGATATGTGTGATTGAAGGGACCAAGCGCCCTTGTAACTTCAAAGTGTCAAGTAACCCGGTGATACTACAAATGTTATTGGTTTGCCCGAATAATTCTGTCATAATCTAGACAACATCATCTAGGTTGACTTCATCGGTTGGTACCACCCACTTATTTGAATCTCGGGCCCATTTTCGTGCTTCCAAGAACAGTGTACTGAATCTCTGGCAATCGATGACCATCTGTGAAGGCAATTTCAGCCCGAACTCTAGGAGTTGGTTTAACACCTTTGACAATTCCATACTTCCATTTTTAGAATGGTTACGGATAGCGATGCATGCTCTGGTAAGGAGTGACAGTGCCTGATCAGCGAGGCTAGTAGGGTGTAGGAGGAAATATGGGCAAATTTGAAGAGGTTTAGGAGAGTATATGGGTGTGATTTGAGTTGAGGGATCAAAATATTGGTTTTCTTCTAAGAAGATGGCATTGGTATGATTTGGGAGTGGATTGTGAGTAGTGTTTGGGTTAGGATTGGCTGGTGGGACGATGGTACCCCTATCAATGAGATCTTAGATTATGTTTCGGAGGTGAAAGCATTGGTCGGTGGTATGGCCAGCAGTTTGGTGAAAAGAGCAATGAGCATCGACCTTGAAGTTTCTTGGGAGTGGATTTGGCAATGGTCGGGGATCCAAGGGTTTGATGAGGTTTTGGCTTAACAGGGCTTGGTAAACTTTAGAGAGGGGAGCATGGAGCTCAGTGTATTCCCTTCGAATGGGGGCAGGGCGGATTTCTGGTGCCCATGATGTGGTTGGTTGAGAGATGTTGTAGATGGTTGAGACTGTAGCACTGGCAGGCTTATCATACTTTCTAGGGGCAAACTGTCCGGACACCTTCTTTGGTTCAATCTCTGTTTTAACAAGGCTTTCCTCGATTTCTACTCCCGCCTCTCTGAGAGCTCAGAAGTTGGGATACTATTGTCCTCCCATCGTCGCTCGTACATGAGGCAAGAAGATCTTCTTCACTATGTTGACCTGTTCTTCCTCAGATGGCCGATTAGTCATGGTGGCTGCTTGCTCCCTCCACCAAGTTATAAAGTTACTGACTGATTCCCCAGGGTTCTGTTTAAGCAGCTCTAAATCACGACGGGTGACCTCAAGCTCTTCGTTGTATTTGTACTGCGACATAAATTCTCGGGCCACATCCTCCCAACTACGAATTCTGGATTCCTCGAGAGATAAAAACCATCGGAGGGCCCTATCCTCCAAATTTTGCTGAAACAATTGGGCCATCACTTCTTCAGAAGCCCCTAATAGAGTCATGGAACGATGATAACTGCGAAGATGAAAAATTGGCGGTCCACTCCCTCCGAACTTCTCGATATTTGGCATCTTGAACTTCTCGGGTAACAGTTCTTTAGGATAAGGAGACATGTGGGTGTAGTCCATGTAATTCCCAGAGATCCTGACTTGGTCGAACTTCTTGGTGAGCATCTTGAGATCCTCTTTGACTTTATTCAACTCCTTCTCTTTTGGATCAATGACCATAGGCAGGTTAGCCACAGGCTGGGCAATGTTTGGCATCGAAAGATGGGCAGGCGGCGGCCCATTGATAGGAGGGGCACGTGGAGCGTGCTGATATTCTTCGGGGACCCAGATAGGCTTGGGCGGACCCATAGCATGAGGGAATAGGGCCTCGGGCTTTTGAGGAATAGGAACCTGGTTTCGTTGCATTTCTCGGACCTCAGTTTGGAGGTTGTCAATCTTGGACACGAGCTGAACTAGGACTGCCGTCAGATCCGGCTGTATGACTGGTACTTGATCTGTATTCTCCATGGAAAGTGGATGAATTCCGGACTCAGAAGAAGTAGCAGAGGAGCAGATGAAACTTCGAGGTGATTTGACTGAAGACCTAAGCTAATAGGGAGCCAGGCCAAGGGCTTGCGATCGACCTGGGAAGGCGTAGAATGGGATTTATTTTTGAAAAAAAGAGAAGAAACCTTTTTTTTTTTGAATTTTTGATAAAGAAGGGAGAAATGTTTTTGGATTTTTAATAAAGAAGGGAGAAATGTTTTTGGATTTTTAATAAAGAAAGGAGAAATGTTTTTGGATTTTTTATAAAGAACGGATAAATTTTTTTGGAGATGGGACTCAACATAATTATTACAATTATTATGTTCTCACTTGTATTTAATACTCCTAAATGCAATGCCCGACGGGACCCGAGCCTGGAAAAGTGGGGTTTTTAATATATGTGAAGCTATGGCTGGACTTGTAACCAGGCTCACGGATAAGGTCCCGTTTTAAGAATGCGATAAAATTTGGGCGGCAGGCTGACCCAGAATTTCGGCAGAGTTTCGGGTTGAAATCGGTAATCTAAAGTGCATGTCCTAGGTTTGACACCTATATGCGGGTATGCAGTTTGGTTGGGTGAATTGGAATGGGTTCCCCCCTTTGGCGTGACTTCCACGATATAAGTCTTGCTCTTGTGGGCAATCGGTACGTGTGGACAAGCCATTTGATATACTTGAGTGTATGTGAATTGCTTCACTATATACCTCGTGGGGACAATACTTGTGAGAGTGAATTCGATATACTCGGCGTACGTGAATGAATCCTCTACGATATACCTCTCGTCATGACTTCGGTCAAGCGGTACGATGCGAGGGAATCGTTCGATACAAGTCGAAGGTACTTGGCCAATGGAAGGTGAGAGTCATATCGCTTAGGCTAACTGCGCCCTGCCGGACCAGCACCCATCACGAAGTGACCCTCCAGTTACTGGGTAAAATTTGGTCAATATCAATGCTCTTTGGTGATGTCGTGTGAATCATGCATGATTCTTTTATTAGTATCTTATGATGGGAATGCTTTTCTTGATTATGCCAAACAGGGAGAAAAGTACAAGTACCAAAGGTACCCCAAGTAGGGATGGGTGATGCGTGCAACATGGGGATATATGTGATCCTAGGTGCACGTGGTGTGAAGTGTACATGGAGAATTTTCTACAAGTGTGTGAATAGAAGCATAAGCATGTGATATACATGGAAAATGGGAACATGCAGATATAGGGAAATATAAACAAATATAGCATCCATGTAAATAGAGTCAAGCCCTCAAAACAAACACATATCCCCAGCAGAGTCGCCACTGTGGCCATCCTCGATCCTCGCCATGCGGGCGGGCACGTGGAGGAAGGATCCTCGGGTCCCGCAAGTCCCTCTCGGGAGCGCTTCGGCCGGCATCATTTGAGATGTGGTGTAAAAATGTAGAGAGATTCAGAGTCTCCAGTCTATTTTACTCAAAACAGACAAAATAAAAAGGGAAAGCCACCCCGAAGGATGGCATCCAAAGACATACTGGTGCATGCGAAACCAAAATGATTCGAGAAGGGTTCGGAGGCTTAGTTACGAAATGGGATGGTGTTAGGCACCCATTCCTCCCTTTCGGTCTCTAATGGATATTTTCTATTTTCCTTTATTTTTCCCCGTGATATGTGTGCATGTGTATATAGATAGTGGAGATAGGAATCCTCGACTTGTATCATGGAAGAGATAAAGCGAGTCATCCGTAGGAAGGTATAAGAATAATATTAGAAAATAAGATGTACGCGATTACCCCTACGTTAATCGTTATAATGGAACGATAACGCGTATGGAGTAATACGTCACTACGAACAAGTATATAGAATATAAGGAAATTGGATTTAGAGAAGATAAAAAATGAGAGAACAAGTGAGAAAAAAGGGGCTCGAGTCTCGGGTTTTACCCCGAGACGCCTGCGTAGCCTATAAAGGCATAAAAGTCCACGTAGTTCGCATACAAAATGAGGGGTGGGGTTTATCCCATAAATCCAAATGGGGGATCTTTTATTTGTAAGTGTGTGTGTGTGTGTGGAAAAGCTGTTTTAGTTGTGAGAAAAGTGTGAAAAAAGTATGAGAATCCCTACTTGGAATTTATGAGAAAACCCTCTTTTTCTTATTTTTTGGGTTTTATTTATATGAAAATAAGAGATGTGCAATAATACTAAATAAAAAATCATATTAGGATATGTGAAATGAGATAATAAAAATGCTAAGTACTAAAACAAGTTATTCCAAATTTAAGAGGATTTGAAGAGAAAGTTGAGAAAGATGGACCTTCTTGAAGACCTTGAGCTTGATCTTTAATGTTGGAGAGCAGCCCTTGCGCTTGGATGATGATGGAGAGTGGGTAATTCACCAATTTTGATGAAAAGGATGATGAAAAGTGGAAGTAAAAAAGGGATTTGGATGTTGAAATCGCGCTGCCTTCGAGAGAGGTTTTTGGGATTCACTCAGATTTGGGCTCTCTCTGCAAATGAGGTGAAAGCCTCCTTTTATAGGCCCAGGTCACTGCCGATTGTCATAGACTTGTTCCTGCCTATCGGCACCTGCCGAGAGGCAGGGTGTGGAACCTGCCATTTGGTAGTGTGTTTCAGGCTTTTTCGGAAAATTGGCTGCCGAAGGCAAACCGTTGGTCAGAATTGCGCACGGGGTAGACCGTTGGAAAGGTAATTCAGAGACCTTCGAAAGTCCTTAGGACCTCTCCCGGGTTTAGGAGTTGACTTTGGGTCAAATATGGCTCGAAAGCGTTTGTCGGTCCATTGGATGGGGAAATGTTCGGATGTAAACGGATCGTTCGTCCGTATGGTAAGTCCGAATCGTGCACGGGTTGGACAATTGGAAAGGGGATTCAGTGCCCTTAGAAGATTCATTCAGCCTCGGTCGAGCTAAAGAGTTTGAATTTTTGGTCAAATGGAGCTTGGGAGTTCCCGATGGTTTCTAGGTCGGTACTCGGGGTATGACCTGGGTTTGTAGTGATGAGGGGAGGTACTAGGGACCTAAGGAGAGTTAGGGGTAACAAAATGGGGTGTCTATAGGTGGCATACAGATTGGGGTTGCCAGAGCACTTTCACCGCATTCACGATGTATTCCACATTTCGTCGTTGAGATGATACCTTCAGGATGATATGGCCCACACCCACATCGCGATAGAGGAGATTGACTTACAGCCCAATAGCTCTTACGAGGAGAGACCAGTGGTTATCCTAGACCATAGCGAGAGTAAGTTGAGGTTGAAGGTAGTTCCACTTGTACGGGTCCAGTGGGAGCATCATAACGTGGAGGAATCCACTTAGGAGATCGAGGCAAATATGCACGAGAGATACCCAGATTTATTCTTATCAGGTATGCCTTATTTTCCGAATTTTGGGACGAAATTCCGTTATTAGGGGGAAGTATGTAATACCCCATATTTTTATGGTTTTTAAAATTTGGGGATTTATTAAATTTAAATTGAGATATTAATTTAATATTAATCCGGAAATTAATTTAAACATTTACTAGCGTGACGAGAGTAAGTAATTATTGGGAATTTTTTGAATATTACTAAATCAGTAAAGTAATATATAAGATTGATTTTATAAAAAAAAAATTGTCACAAGTGAATAAAATGACAATTATGGAAATTTAAGTCGGGACGCGCCTGTGTCGTGTCAGGACTAAATTATTATTATTAAAAGTGAATAAAATATAAGTCAACCGTATGGTCATTTTGAGTACGCCAAAGTGTCCATAAGGGTAGAGATAGTCAGAAAAGTGTACCCGGGGGTTTAGTTCGGGTCTCGAGGCGTTTTTAAGCCTAATTGGCATCCCGGGAGGGTATTATAGACATTTGTATTTTTGGGTAATTAAACCCACGAATTTTCTAAGGATATATCAACCTGTAGGAGTTGTATTCTAGGGTTAACAAACACAAAACCAAAGAACGGCCATTATAAAAGAATTTGGAGAGCTTTCCAAGCAACCCAAGGTCAAAGATTCATCCGTTTTCACCGCCACCACCACCAAATCGTATATCGCGCAACGAGGAACGCAACCATACCTTTTTCATCCACAAATCAGAAACTTGAATTCCAGGCAAGTATCTATCTTGCTTTTTTATTAGTTAAGGTCTCACCCATGTTAGTTTAGGATTATCAAGAACATGTTTTATGGAAGAAATTGATAATTTAGAGATCATAAATCGCATGTTTAAAGAAATTTAATATATTCTGGACATACCCATCATATGTAGAGGATTACCCACGAATTAGTATTGATTTAAAAAATAAGAAATCTGGGAAATAATTAGAAGAATGGATGTTTCTTCCAAAATTTGGGTTCTTGAAGTTTATGTTAATTTTACCCCATTATTTCGATACCGTTGATGAATTTGAACATGTTTCACGTAGGAAATCATGTAGTTAGGTATATAGTACCTGTAGTAATGTTGTTTGGGAGTTTGGGGATCGTTAATAGAGATTTGTTAGAGGTTGAAGAAGCAAACCCGTAACTTATCAACGGCAGAATTCGTCATAACTGCTTGATCGATCGATCGATCGATCGACGATATCGATCGATCGACCCCAGTCCTCGATCGATCGATGCCTCCTGGAAAACTGCGTATTTTTCTTCTTTAAGTTTAATCCGATTAAAATGCGTAGGACCCCTTAATCATCATCGATAGAGCATAATGAATTATAAAGAGGACCATAGGGTCTAGGTAGACCCCGTTGAGTGAAATTTAATATAGGATGAAATTATGGGTTAACGGGGAGTTATTCACACATAAAAAATCATGCGTACGTTTAATAAAAGATCAAGACTCGTGAGGGAGTTAGATCAGAAGGTAAGTGAGAGTATGCCTACTAAAATTATACTTAGGGAGAAAGAATACTTCGGGAGGCGAGAAGTAAGTATGAAGTAAATTATATATGAGAATACAAGTGAAGAATCCGTTACGCGAGATAATCAAGTAAAATGTGCTAAGAACGAATAATTATAATTATGAGTCGTGGGCGCATCTAATTTAGAAAATGTAAATATTTATATATATGACTGTGTGATTGTGCATATATCTATGTAAAAATCATACCCGAGCTACTTGCTATCTCGGAGGTTTTCGTGTCGGGTTAATCTTATCTCGATTGATCCTTTATGGGGGATAACGACTTGTACCCTATAAGATAGTATCCTTGATACAAGCTATTTGAGTGATAGTCAGATGGTCCTGAGAGATGGGAGGGTATGTGCTGACCTCTTAGTGACTTGGAACTATACTTCGCTTCTATTTGTATGTGTTTTATGTTAATACGGTTCGAGAGTGATTCCGAACTAGTATTTCCCTTAGTACGAGTAATACGGGGATTTGATAGCATAGTATGCCAACACCATAGATTTTATGTGGGGTGCCGATAGTATATATATTATATGAGTGACTAATATATATACTTAAGTATGGGAACTTTCTACTGTGCATAAAAGTAGTTAAGAAGTGAATAAATACTCCAACTTTTTATAAGTGTTTGGAAATTTTGTAATAATGCTGAGTATTCTAAGTAAGGTAAGATATATGAGAGAGTTTAATTTTCAGAAATTAATTATCTTAGCCATAGTATTTTCTCGGGATGAAATATTTTACAAAGTTAAATTAAAATAAACTTCTGAGATAAATAGTACGGTAAGCGTGCACACTAGATGAGAGGTGAGAATTCTCAAGAGAGTGTCACATACTAACATGGTCGTTACATTAGCCGGTAAGCATTTTAAATACTTGCTAAACTATTTTTAAACTATTTTACACTCAGGCTCTGACCCGTTTCTTGTTATTTCGTTTCTCTTCTATATATATGTATATATTACAGGTGCTTAGGTTCTTTGGACCAGACGCGCTGTAGCTTATGTGGGAGTTGCAGGACCTTGCTTAAACGACCTATTTGTTTATTCTACTCTTATTTTAGTTCTGATTAGTTAGGGCATGTGTCGCCCGTTTCCCTATCCAGTTTGGTTTTGGCAGAGATTTATGTTCATTTATTTTCAGCATTCAGTACTCTTTGGGATTTAATTTTTGTCTGGATGATTTCATTTGTATATTTTAAATTTGGTATTGGTATATCTGAATGGTTAAGTTCTTGTGTGTTAATTTCCATCCTTAACAATTATGCGATTCTTAAACTGGTAATTATTAAAAAGGTTTTCATAATGGAATTAAATAAAATAGAAATAAGGTTTAAATTGTTTTGACTCTTAGCTTAATTATTTAGGGTGTTTAAACTAGAAATTTATTTTGCGACAGTGATGTTAAGAATGAACCAACCATTCACCTTGATTTTAATTTAATGAAGGACTGATCACCCGGTATTTAATTAGTCGGGGTATCACACATGCGCGATTCTGACTTACCAATCTCCCATCCAAAGGATCGACAAGTGCTTTTGAGCCACATTTGACCCAAAGTTAACTCCCAGACTTGGGAGAGGTCCAAGAACTCTTGAAGGTATTTTAATTACCTTTCTAACGGTATGACCCGTGCGATTTAGATCAATGGATTGCGTTTTACAACCGTTTTTCCGAAAAAATATGCACGAGACTGCCAATTGAAAGGTCCATTTCCCTGTCTATCGGTAGTGTGCCAAGGGTTACCTGCCGATTGGCAAGGCTAGGGCTATGCCAATCGGTGCCCCCTTGCCCTATAAATAGAGGGCATGACCTCACTCCTAAATCACACCTCAGATCCATCAGCATCAGTGATCTCAGCAACATTCTCTTCCAATCAGCGAAGTTTTCTTATATGAAATTCCATCCCATCTTACATTCCCATCCTTTTCATATCCAATTTGGAAAAATTTCATTCTTTCTAATCCAAAATTCATCTCAATATTCAATGGAGTTCATCCATGATCAAGATCAAGCTTCAATTCTGCAAAAAAGGTCCAAATTCCTTCTATATCTCCTTAAATTTCTTATTTTCGCATTAATTACATTAAATTCATAGTTTAGTTCTTACTTTAGTTCATACACATTAACATCTCACCTTTTTATTAGTTATATTGCACATACTTCATTTTCTATTAAAAAACAAAACAAACAAAATGAGGATTATACCTATAAAGTCCAATGGGATTATCCATCACAAATTTTTAAAACTAAAACACATTTTCTACACATACACATATAATAAAGTCCCATTCGAATCAATGGGATAAACCCCACCCCTATGCCGCATATGAACTACATGGAATTTGATGCCTTTATAGTCTATGTAGGCGTTTCAGATTAAAACCCGAGACTCGAGTCCAATTTTCCAATTTCTCAATTTTCAAAATTTTCAAAATCCTCCCTTTTCGTATTTGTCGTATTCTTGTATTATTTTAATACATATTATGTTTGTGATATTTATTACCATTTCACCCAACATATATTATCGTTTCACTATAACGATCACAATTGCGATAAACGCATAAATCATATTTTTAATATTATTTTGGGGAACATCCTTATGGATGACCTCACTCTATTTCTTCCATGGTATGAGTTGGGTGATTCCGATCTCCATTATATATACACGCAGACACACTTCACCAAGACCATGAGAGATCGAAAGGACGGGATGGTGCCTAACACCTTCCCATTCCGTAACTTAGCCCCCGATCCTTTGAACTATTGGTTTCGTACGCAACAGTTTGTCTTTGATGCCGCTCTCTCGAAGCGGTGACATGTTCTTTTTGCTTGTTTTATGCAAAATAGGACGGCAAATCCATCTCTTTACATTCACCCACCACCAATGACGGCCTAATCGATCCTAGAGTAAAGAATGCGCGAGACCTTTCTCCCCCTTATTTTCCCCGCCCTCGCGGAAGGAGAGAGAGGAGATTTTTGGGATGTCCACACCTAGAGTTAGGACATGTATGTACTTTTCTTCAATAGTCCTTTCTATTGTAACAATTATATTGATAATGTCCTCGCCAGCGGCACCATTCCATGAATATTATATTCAAATAAATAACTTGTATGGTAATGCTCCGTACCACGGTTACCATTCCATGAATATTAATACATTCAAACTGAAGAAAACCAATACACATGTACCTAGTGTTTTGATGAATGTTTTTGTTATGAGCTCTATGTACCTATTGTTATGACCCGCTTGTACTTTTCTTGAATAGTCCTTTATTTTGTATCAATTATATTGACATGGTCCGTGCAGCGGCACCTTTCCATAAATACTACATTCAAATAAATAACTTGTATAGTAACGCACCATGCCATGGACACCATTCCATGAATAATACATGAAAATTGAATAAAAACAAAACACATGTACCTAGTGTTTTGATGCATGCACTTTTGTTATGAGCTCCATACAGTACATATGGGTTATAGCACTAGGTACATGGAGATCATAACAAAAGTACATTCGTAAAAAAATTAGGTAAATGTGCATTAGTTTTATTCAATTTAAATGTATTAATATTCATGAAATTGTAACCATGGAATGGAGTATTACCATACAACTTATTCATTTGAATGTAATAATCATGGAATAAACTTGTACCTCGTGGTTTTATGTATATACTTTTATTATCAGCTCCGTGTACCTGGTGTTATGACCCACAATACTCTTCTTAAATAGTTCTTTCTTTTGTGTCAATTAATGTCCACGCCAGCGGCACCATTCCATGAATATTACATTCAAATGAATAAATTTTATGGCAATGCTCCGTGCCATGGTCACCATTCCATGAATAATACATGCAAATTGAAGAAAACCAATAAATATATACCTAGTTTTTTTATGCATTACTTTTGTTATGAGCTCCATGTACCTATTGTTATGACCCGCATGTACTTTTCTAGAATAGTCCTTTCTTTTGTATCAGTTATATTGATATGGTTTGCGCTTGCGACATTATTCCATGAATATTACATTCAAATGAATAACTTGTGTGGTAATGCTCCATGCCATGGTCACTGTTGATGCCAAAGATTCTCCACCATTCATAAAAGACATAATGCTGCTTTAACACCAATAACTTCACCTTGGCCATTCTCTATATGAGGAATTGACTTAATTGGCCCACTGTCGACCACCGAAGGAAGGTTTAAATATTTAGTTGTTGATATTGATTATTTCACCAAATGGGTGGAAGAAGAGACATTAGTTAATATACCTTATGAGAAAGTGTATCAGTTCATCTAGAAGAATATAATCTGTCGATATGGTTTACCACATGCTTTCATTACAGATCATGGCACCCAGTTCGATAATGAGGAGTTTGAAGCACACTGTGTACAGTCCAAAATTCAGAAACTACATTTTGCACCGGTCCATCCTCAAAGTAATGGTAAAATAAAAGTGACAAACTAAACTTTGTTGAATGGACTGAAGATGAGACTTGATGCTGCCAAGGGAAAATGGATTAATGAGCTTCACTTTGTTCTTTGGGCCTATAGAACAATACCAAGAACAACAACTAGAGAGACACCATACATGCTTGCGTTTGGGACTGAATCCATGGTACCAATAGAGATCGGCCTACAAACCCACAGGGTACTGAATTTTGATTCCCCATGTAGTGATTTAATGAGGTGATTAGATCTCGACATGTTGGAGGAGGTACGAGAAGATGCAGTTCTAAGAAATGTTGCCTACCAACACAGAACTTCTCGCTTTAAAAATAAAAGCGTCAAGCCGACTAACCTGAAAGAGGGCGATTATGTTCTTAAGAAAGTTATCCAGAGGAATAACAAGCTTGAGGCCAACTGGCATGTCCCATATCGCATATCAACTATCATCCGAACAGGGACCTATCGAATAAAGACGTTGGATGGTGAAGAATTCAAAAATCCTTAGAATGTCGAACATCTCCGAAAGTATTATCAGTAATTCAAAGGATTTCTATTATTGTATTTCATTTTCTTTTATTAGAATATCAATAAAATGTTGATTTTAGTCTTTTCAATTTTTTAATTTTTTTCGGAGTACGGTGATATACATCCCCAAGGACAAAGATAACTTTAGACCAAGTCAAAGCAATATTACAATCCTTAGCACTTGGTCAGAAATAATAAAAATTGATCAAGTCAAAATAGGATTAGAATCCTCAGCACTTGATCGGCAACAACAATTTACTTCATGTATGACTTCGTAAAAATAAAATCACGAACAAGAGGTTGATTACTTCATGAATGATTTTGTATAAACAAGTCAAGAACAAGCAGTGTAAAACTTCGTATAAAACCATGTATGACTTCGTAAAAACAAAATCACGAACAAGAGGTTCATTACTTCATGTATGATTTTTCATAAACAAGTCAAGAACAAGAAGTGTACAACTTCATATAAAACTAAAAAAGTTAGAAACAATTTTTACCCGACTGAGTTAAATGAAGGAAGACATGTAAAAATTCCTAGATACTGGAATATCAACATACATTCCTCATACAATTGGTCATCACTTATAACTAATTCTAAATTTGGATTAATATATCTAAGTGCATTAGTAGAATGGCATTACCACTGGTAACTAATACTAAATTTGGATTAATATATCTAAGTGTATTAGTAAAACCAATGGCATTACAATCACAAGTTAACTGATTGATTAAAATAATTATATGTTAACAAAAACAAACATATTTCATATAAACTGTATTACATTCATATGAATAACAAAATATAGGAAAATCATTCAGTTGGATGCTTCCCTTCAGCTTTGGAAATCAACTGTACTCTCTCCATCCCAACAAGAGTATCATCCAAGGTATAGGGAGAATTAATAAAGTTGAAGTCTTCCATCATTCTTCTGTTACTACTGCTATGGGCGTTAATCATATGTGAAGGACAAATTATTTCATGAACATCATGCAGATCATAATCCCCCAAGTATTTAGTGATTAAGCATTGAGAAATGACGTCAGGAGGGATCCATGATTTATCCATCTTGAATAGAGAATTGTCAAAATCTAACAGACCAGGTTCATTCCAATACCACAGTTGTTATCCCGATCATGCTTCAACAAAGTTAGACAATTGGTCCATCCCCACCTGTACCCTTCATTGCGACTTTGAGAAAGATGATCATCAACATGGCCAAGAGCTTCACTATAGCCTTCCATCCATACTTCTTTAGGTTACCTGTGAAACTGAAAAGTCAATCTCTCAACATGATGCTGAAGTCTCTTTATTACATCATCTTTTGCCTTTAATTGGGAAGATTGGTCAACAAGAGCCTTATCTTTAGCTTTTAGTTGTGAAGAAAAATTAACAATAGCCTGACTTTTAGCTTTCAACTGATCAAGTTGGTTGGCTAAGGTCTTCTTAGTCCTGGCCTCTTCAATAGTTTTTCGATTCATTCTTGGTTATTTGGAGGATTATCCAGGGTTGGATTTCTTTAGAGTCTCAAGTTCCTCCTTAAGCTTAGCATTCTCATTCTCTAAAAAGGAAGCACCTTCATCAACATCAGTAGAAGAAGATTGCTTTAAAGTATCAAGCTCATTCCGGAGTATGTTGTTCTCTTTTTCCAAGAGCTTAGCAATTTCTATGGATTCATCTACCTCTCTGTTCAATAAGAATTCGTTTTTTATAAGTAGGGGCATATTTTTTTAAGTTTATCATCAAAATCCCATTCTTCACTTAAGGCCTTGTATTTGGCTTCATAGCTAGCATGCAATAATGCTTTGTTGTCATTATGCTCTGCCTGTAAATATTCAATCATCTCATAATATGCAACACTATTGGCCATAACCCGATCAAGAAGAAACTTGAGATAAATGTATGAATCCCTTGCCTGATCAGAAGCGTCTGAATCGAGCAAGTCTGTTAATTCTTCATCAGTTAAGTCCAAATGACTAACTTTGAACAGATTGTTGCAGTGTTTGAGTAGGTCGGAGTCAATAGAGGCAATTTTCTCCATCTTGGCCATAAACTAGAAAGATAAAGTAATAATTGATCAACAATAAAAGAAGCAACAGCCGAGCAACAACAAACGACATATGAATTAAAGGAAAAGTTCTTTCATTAATAAAAGCCAACGTTACAAAAGATTACATCAGAAAAACAAAAAAAGAAGACAAAAGAAAAGGGAAAAATATAAAGACTGGGAGTCGAACAAGTCTACACCTTCTTTTTATCTTTCTCAGCTTCAGGGTTTATACCCTAGTTGGCAGAAGGGGTGGCTGAATCAACATGAGCAGTATTTTGGTCAGCTGAGGGAACACTGGGCTCAATGGCCAAAGAGGATTCCCCTGAGACTGCATCATCATCAATCTCATCATCTAGATTGGGTGGGGAGCCCGAATTAAGCCTCAAAAATATCTCTGAGTCCTCAGCAGTGCCAACTTCAATCAGAGCTGCCGGCCAACCCTCTTTGAAGAACTTCTTCTTGGCATAAGTAATTTGGGCAGAAGTGGCAGAGATGGCCTTATCCCAGCCCTTATTGAAGGAATCTTCCCTGGTATTCTTTCTCTTGGCATTCTTAGTAGTAAGGTCAACAGAAACATGGTCACCTTCTCTTCATCATCCTTTGCCCTACGCTCAGCTTGAGCAGAGGCCAAAGAATCCACAGTCAGATTTGTCTCATCCTTTTACTGACCTTCTTCGGTAGTCTTGATCTTCTCCTACCAAGCCTTTTTCTCTATCTCCAAAGATTTTTGGGAATCCATCACAGATTTCCTAAGACCTTCAAAGGCCTCCTATACTTCTCCCGAAGAAGAACGTAGCTTATCATCCTTCTCCAGCATTTGATTGTAATCAACCAGGAACTGTAAGGAAAAAAAAACAAGTCAATGAAAATTAAAGAAGACATGAACAGTATACAACCAACTTCAAATATGAAAATTCACCAAGGCCAAGCTTTGAGTAGCTCTTGCTGATAATTATGATCGGGACATTGAGGCAGCAACAACTCGATGGTTTGGGAGGGTTCTAGACTTGACCAACTTTGTATCTAAGCTAGGACTAAATGCTATAGATTATCCAGCAACAGATGGGACCTTATCAAACAATCCCAGTTGGTCGGCATTAATAACCTGCTCAACCTGCTTATCAGCAGGACCTTTCCTTATTCTCTTGAAAAGACACTCATCACCTTTAGGGACTGGGGGGCTTCTTACTATCCTCAACCTTCTTCCTCTAGGAAGCAGTATCAATTGATTTCTTGGCACCAGTTGCAGAGTCATCCTCCAAAAGTTTGGCAATTTTCCTCTTGCCCGTGATGACAGAAAGGGCAAGGTCGAAATCAAATAAAGAAGATGTGACAACTTTAACACCAACACTAGCAGATTCAGTGTCCTAGGAAGTAGACACTGGAACCCTCTCCAAATCAATTACGATTGAAGGCATAGTTGCTTTTAGTCGATCTACAAAAGAAGTTATGGAAGTCTTATACGCTATCATTACAGAGGATGATAAGGGATGCTCTTCTCCTACCCTTTGGTTCAGACCCCACAAAAATTTGAGTTCTTCCAAATTCACTTCACCTGGATTGGGGCACTTTTTCTTATGTTCTTCTGTAAAAAGAAAAAAGCATCAATAATTAGCATATATTATAAGAGAAATCAATAAACACTACACCAAATCTGCCGAATTGTCACGGTCATTAACCTTGACAAGTTGGACTTGTCAAGGCCAATGACCGTGACAATTCTGGGGGTGACAACTTTTGTTGTCACGGACTTGTCACGGTCATTGACCGTGACAAGTTCATTAGAATTGTCACGGTCATGTCACGGTCTATGACCTTGACAAGTTTCGTCACGATCATAAACCGTGACAAACCCGTGACATTCTTTAAAGAATTGTCACGGTTAATGACCGTGATAATTCTGGGCAGAATTGAAAAAATCTGCTGGGCAATATGGCCACTGCCACTGCCCAGCAGTATATTTGTACCTGTTATAACAACGTTGTATCTGTTCAAACATCATATATCCATATAAAATAGAGATAATGCAAATATACATTTAAAATAATATGCATCACGATATAATCCAAATATAATTCAAATGTAACAACTTAAAACAATTCAATTCAAATAATGTCACTACATGTCTGGGGTAAGGTTAGCTCTAAGGAGGTGAGTAGGCCACATAATATACGAATTGACACACCCAGCTGATAGTACAAATACAACACCCTGTCGTGGATGGTATTTTACACCGCACATGCTTATGTGTCGCGGCCCTACTCAACGTGGGGTACGGCCCTACCAAATACAGGGCGCGGCACATACCACTTTCCCATAATGAAAGCGCTGCGGCGCTACCCAATACAGGGTGCGGTACCTTTAGCTCTAGCCTATTGCAGGATGCAGCACTCACATTGCTTGCCTTATAGGTCGCATCCCTCTCCATTACATCAACTCCAAATTTTATGTACATCACGTGCTCAGAGTACATGAGCATATCTCCTATAAATAGAGGACCACACCTCGAAATAAGGGATCGATTCCACATGCTCAGGGCAGATTCTACAATACAGATTCTCTCTACACAACCTCAATATACAGCTTGGGGGTTACTCATCTACATCGCAGCCACCTATCCGGCACCCCGGAATCCTCAATACTGCTATGTACTCTCCTTTATTCTCATACTTGTACACCTCTTTAGGCACGATTATATTGTACAATGCAACGCATATAATGAGAATGGAGCAACACAGAGGACGTAGGCCTATTTTAGAGGTTGAACCACTCTATATCTTATTCTCTCTATTTACTTGCTTTATTTATTTATTTATTTATTATACACTTTGCTCTTAATTTGCGGGTACGAGAATGACAAGTGGACGATTTCTCGTATCATTAATCTGGCGTCGTCTGTGGGAACGAGACATTTCAATCTTGTTCCTCTATAGTTCGAGTTCTTAAACACCTTAGTTTATTTATGGGGATCCTTTGGATCATCGTCTCACGAGTAAATTCTGATTACTGAGCTCTGTTTTAGATTCACATCGTTAAATGGGTATTTCTTATAGTCAGATCTGTTCTTGGGTCTTCCTTTTATGATCTAAGATTTATTTTACATACCCCTGTGATATCTCCCCACCTAGATAAAGCTGGAAGGCTTGATGGGCTTTAGCTCCGTAAAGGTGGGTGATTAGGGAAGAGTTATATTTACTCTCCTTTTGTTGTTCTTTGCCTATAATCTATGGTTTATCATTAGAATTGTGATATTTTATGCACCGAGAGGTTATTCTCTCATGGATAGACCCTAGTAGGTATGCTCTGCACGAGTTTCGGGAGAAAAACTCAGTTTCTAGGCTTCAATTTTGGGATTCTTCCTTCACTGCCTAGGTAGGGATGCAGCGTGGTAGTTCAACTACCTTACATACCGCGGCCTCTACTGGGGCAGTTGTATTACACAAGCTTTAAAACATCAAGGAACGGACTCAGGTGGTCTCCAGCTCAACCTTGGTGAATATCATACAAAGGCCACGACAGGACACATGTGTATATCTTACATGTCGTGGCCTCAACATAATGCCATGAAGCAGTTCAAATGCTGCATCCCCATTTCCTACTTGGTTACTCCAATATTTTTTAGATTTCTCAGTTCTGCTAGTTTTGTCTCAAATTATATATTTTGTAAAGACTAACAAAGCAGAAAATGGAAGGGGAATCCAGCCAGAGCACAGAAGTCAAAGATGAGATTGTGCAGCTGTACAATCACCTCAACCATCTCTACGACAGCCATACTTCACTACAAACCCGTGTTAACTATTTGACTCAAAGGGTCCTCATGCTAGAGGCCTCGACCTCATCCAATGAGGGTGCGGCACCAAAAATCATAGTTCCAGCTCCTACTGCGGCAGTTACATCAGAAACCAAGGAAGTGTCCCAGCCAACAGCACTAACCGCAGAAGGCAAGGCCGCGACCAGAGCCCTAAAATGGAGAATAGAGAAGGCAGAGAGGAGATCTGAGGCCTACACTCCGTTGGCCTTACTGATTGAAGACATCTTCGAGTTCATCAAATAGGACAAGCTGTTGAGGTGGCCCGAAAAGCTCAAAGCTCCACCCCACAAGAGGAGAAAAGCTACTTGGTTCAGATTCCATCAGGATCATGGCCATGACACTAATCAATGCTAAGCACTGAAGGATGAAATTGAAAGGATGATTGGGTAAGGGATGCTGTAAATGTTCCTCAGAGATGTTTAGGGGATGCAGCCTAGCCTCACATACCACAAGCCCATCTTTCATGCTTGTTCCTTATATGTCATCTATTTTTATTTATAGTAGAACTATTGATATGCTATTTCAAACCAAACTTTGTATTGAAATAGCAAAGTATTATATATATGAATAGATATATGAAATCAAGTTCACTCCTATAATGCCATATTTTGATTTTCATTTCCATGACATGTTATCTTATAAAAGACCTTTTTTGTCTTAAACAGATCTCGATTCGAGACAGTATGTTATATCGAGAATGATAATATCTAAATGGACCCACAATGCCAGTCAAGACGCCTGAGTGTTCAAAAGCAAGTGACAATCAAAAATGCTGAAAGAAACTATCAAGGGAAGCTATCTAAATTAGTATGCAACATCACTCATAAGGGCTTCCAATGCCCATTCTTAGCTTTTAGGATGCGTCATTAGCTGCAAGGGCTTCCAATGCCCGTTCTTAGCTTTCGAGATGCATCATTAAGTCGGGAGACTTGTAATATCTAGACAAGAATGGCTTTATATATATATATATATATATATATATATAGCTGTGGGTGGCTTAATAATATAACCCAGTCTGGGGAGGCTTGATAGTATCCCATTTATTAGCTGTGGGTGGCTTAATAACATAACCCAACCTGGGGAGGCTTGAAAGTATCCCATATATTAGCTGTGGGTGGCTTAATAACATAACCCAACATAGGGAGGCTTGAAAGTATCCCATATATTAGCTGTGGGTGGCTTAATAACATAACCCAACATAGGGAGGCTTGAAAGTATCCCATATATCAGCTGTGGGTGGCTTAATAACATAACCCAGCCTGGGGAAGCTTGAAAGTATCCCGTATATTAGCTGTGGGTGGCTTAATAACATAACCCAGCCTGGGGAGGCTTGATAATATCCCATTTATATACAGAAGGACGGTGTTAAAGAAGATAAAATCCATATTCTGTGAAAGGCAATTGAAGCGACTAGAGGAAACCCATGAAAGTCAATTGTTGTTTTGCTGTAATCACGAAGGTTGTCAAAGCTATCAAATCTCCTAAGGGCTAAATATACGCCCGCGGAAATTAAATGAATCCATTAAGCGACAATGGAAAAAAGTATAGTTAACCTGCCATATCCTTGATCAAGAAGAGGTATTGCAACGAGGATCCAGTTGTAAGGTGACGCGGCCTATGTAAAGTGCATTTATACAGTAATCTACGATATAGTGCCGCAGCCTTGAACTAATTCAGGGTTGGTTTAATTAAGCAAGCAATGTGAAATGTAAAAGTGTCATTTGAAATATCAAGGCATTGGAAGAAAAATCATGCAAATGTTATACAGAAACCATTGGGTGGCCACAGCCTTGGCCATTCTTTATATTCCATATTGGTTATTAGATGGCCAACACTATATGGTTCAAACAGCCAAAAGTAAAAGGAAAGCACCTATTCAAGAAAAGTGACATTCGGAGTAGAACCCAATTGTAAAGCTACAATCATAAAGTTACAGAAGATGGGTTCCAAACACACAAAGGTGTTGCGGCCTATTTGAGAAAAATAACTCAAAGGTGTAGCCTCTATTTAGGAAGGGGCTACGACCACTTTCAAACATTCAACATTGTACGTAGCGGGGAAAAGGGGCGCAGCCCATCCACATTATAGTGCCGCGGCCTTAAGTTATATTCCATTTTGGTCTCTAAATATGGTCGTGGCCCATGACCTATACGTTTGCAAGAAAATGCATAAATCAAGCAAGCAAAGCATAAGAAATTCAAAAGCTACTAGAGGACGAGGCAAAAATAATATACATTGAAATTGGTCGCAGCCTTGATAATATCAGTGCTATTACAAACAATCTGGTTGCAGCCACTATAAAGAGTTCTCTAAGGTTATAAAGGGGTGAAAACCATATATGTAAAATTACAAAAATTGAAGGGACGCATCCTTGTACGGATGAGCTGTTCAAATAATTTTGAAGACTACAGGCTCACGAAGCCGTATCGTCGTTGACATCACCTTCCTCAACATCCGTGGATATTTCGGTCTCTTCCTCTATGGACGCTGCCTCAGCCTCTGCCCTCAACCTGGCTTTCTCTTCGTCCTCGGCCTTGAGCTCAGCTATGCACTGCTGATGCTCAACGTCACCAAGTCCCCAGGCAAGAATCGTCTCCTTAGTCTTCGGGAAGTTCTTTATAATTCTATACTGGATCTCTTAGTAACCGCAAAGGTAGGCCCTATTATTTATGAGATAAAAATCTTTGGAGCCCTTGAATGACTCCACAGTGCTATTGATGGCCAGTTGAAGGGCTTCACCATGATCCACCTCTATTTTCTTCATTACCGCTGCATGGGCTTCGGCATCACGAGCAGCCTTGGTCTCCAGCTCCTCTTACCTATTTTGAAGGAGTCTGAGCTTATTATTAGAGGACTCAGCAACTTGGGCAGCTTCCATGGTTTGTGCCTGGCAGACCTTAAGAGATTATGTGGCTTGATTGAAATTTGCCTCCTCTCCTTCTCTTGCCTTGATTGCAGCTTCTAAGTCCATCTGAGCCGCCTGAAATGCCGCGGCAGAAGACTTCTTGCCAGCTTCGAAGGAGGAATTTTATGCATTCTCCAAGTCAGCGGCATGTACCCTCTCCGTAGCCTCCTTTAATTTGTAGAGGGCCTCATACTTCCTCTTTTGGGATACCATGATGTCCGCGACCTAGAAGGGAAAAGTTAAGAGCAATGTATGGAATGCAAAATTAAAACTGAGAGAGCACTTGCACTTACCCTCAAAAGGCTATGGAGGCCACAATCCTCCAGATCGTCATGATCTTCGTCCACCAACTTGTCAAGGTCCGCGACGTCAAGAACCCTCTTCATCCTTTGGTAAGCCCTCGCAGTAGTGTCCCATGAGGACTCAGGGTCGGGCTGTCTTAGCTGTGTTCGTGGTCGTCCATCAGTACTAACCCCGGCGTGACATTAGGGAGGCGCCAAGTTGGCATTAATTGCAACTACAGGTGGCGACGGCGGAGAAGCTGAATGGATAGGGGCATCAGACGTGGACATCAAACCTACCACGACCAAATTAGCTCTGATGTCATCATCAAACTCAGCTTGGGGTTGGGGGGCAGCAATGTCAGTTTTCTCCACGACCTGATTTTGGGTCGCGATTGGAGGATTTTGGTCGCTAGAAGGGATCGCGGTGGAAGCTTTGGTCCTGGGCCTCTTCCTTTTTTGGTACCTTGCAGCATTATTGAGGACAATAGCATCCCCGTCCATCTCTGTCGGTTGGGCAGCCAAGAATTCCCTATCAACCTCCTCACCTGAAAGAGGAAAAGCAACAGTAAATATTTGAAGTTTTAAATATAAGTTGTCGCGGAGTAAGAATGTTGATTGAGTTATTACCTTTCGCAGCCATCTCTTTGGGTATAGATTTATTTGGGAAGTAGCCTACCTCAAACACAGAGGCAAAAGTAACAAGTGTGTTGAATTTATTATGCTCAGTAGGAACAATCACGGCCTCAGCAACTCTCTTCTCTTGTCGCCTGCTCAATTGCAGGTTATCGAGAACTGCAGAAAACATTTTAAGGGTTAATACACAGAATAATGAGCAATTATAAAGAAGGGATGTAGCTATAATCCAAATACCTAGTTTGGAGGGACACCCCCATTGTCGCGGCATTCGAAATGAC
Source organism: Sambucus nigra (assembly GCA_949130495.1). Classification (NCBI taxonomy): domain Eukaryota; kingdom Viridiplantae; phylum Streptophyta; class Magnoliopsida; order Dipsacales; family Adoxaceae; genus Sambucus; species Sambucus nigra. The sequence continues at coordinate 200,655,796 of OX422218.1, forward strand.
TTCTCCCTCTCGTTCTCCTAAGGGTGAATCTCCCACCCTTATCCGGAGATATAGAAATACTTCCCCTTCCAGTTCTTTACACTAGTCGGACTCCCAGAGTAAAGGGTCTCGTCCCTATCGCGGACGGAGAAGTAATAATATCCAATAAACTTTATAGAGTTTTCCTTCGAGCGGTAGAAGTGGAAAAATTCTACGGGAGTAACGTCTTTTTTAAATTGATTCTCCCAAAGAACGACCGCGGTAAGAATGGCCCTCCATCCATTGGGATCTAACTGGGTTGGGGCTAATTTCATCGTTTGAAAAAGTCTCCTGATGGGAACAGGAACTGGCAGCCGCAGCCGCAGCCGCAGCCTGTAAATGAAAGCATGCAAAGGAAAGCAAACCCCATCGTCAGAAAGTGTCGTGCACGATCTTTGGTTCATGGCAGGTGCTGAGCACATCAAGTTTTCTTGAAACTCGAAGGCTTCAGCTACCTGATCAACCCAGTCTTGGGTCATAATGCTGCGGATATCAAGCGTAGCTTGAAGCCTCTCAGCCCTCCCAGAGGGGCCAGCTAGTTCATCCCTAACGATAGTTTCACCCTTAGTTGCGGTGTTTTATCCCACATCCATTGGTCGGTTACTAGAGTTGGCTTCCTCTTCCATCGGCGTGGTCTGGGAATCCTTCCTATAAGTAGAGTCCACGGAGTCTGAGTCTAATACTACACAGTTGGGGGACAAGGCCCTATTGACTTCAAAGGGGGCACGAAAGGAAGTTCAGGAGGCGAGGCTCCAAAATTCTTTGCCCAAAAGCCTCTCAAAAACTCGTTTGGGTCAAATCTCATATGGCTGCAGCAGTACCTGAAAAGCATAAGCCGCAATTAGGTGTTGTAACCAGTATGTTATAGAGGCCTCTTAGAAGCAACGGTAGGTTCAATGAAACATCAAGAACACAAAATATTGAGGCCAAATGGGAAAGTGTGGGGTTTCAGAGCCCCAAAAGACAATTATCACTGCGGCACATTGATTGGATACATTTTATAATGTCGCGGCTACTCACTCAACAACGTCAAACTACGGGCTAAAGAGTCGCGAAGTCTAAATCTAAGAACCTAAGGAGCCGCAGTCATCGCTCGCCACAATACGCGGATAGGGCTCAAATCAAGGAATATTTGAAGGATTAAGGGAAACTCTAGATTACTAAATGGGTACTTTATCATGTCGCGGCCTCTCACTCAAACAGTTAAGCATCTAATGTTAATTCGTTTAAATATCGAAGAGCCAGAATGTGAAGAATTTATTCAAGAACAGCAAGAATAGTTATATGATTTCATGGGATTCAACACAAATACATTCCATGTTATCCAAGCAATCGAAGATCAGGGGTTCATTTCAGCATACGAAAATTAATTCAAAGAGCAACGTGGCAATAATTACTACAACTATTTATCTGACCTACGTGTTCGATTCTTGGAAATTAGAAGATTATTCAAACAAACCCCTAGATTCCTATCAAGCAATCTGGTTCTTTTTATGAAGACAGATATAATCCAAAAAAATCTGACACCAAGTTCAGAAATGCAGAAGTTCATGTGTTTGACTATTAAAGAAGAATTACGAACTACAAAAGTTATTAAAAAGGATTTTGGTTGAAAAATTACCTAGAAATGAAGACGATGGCAATAATCAGCCTCAAACCGCCTTGAAATCACCACACTCAGCCTTGGAAAGTCACCGAAAAGAGCGAAAGGACGTATAAACAGAGTTCAACTCTCGAAATGCTCTCAAAGATTTGGAAAACGTAATGAAGTCCACGGCCTGAACAATTTATATAAGAGAGCGGAAGATGAATCATCCCCTTGGAAGTACCGCGGCATCTAAGGATATTGATCTAAGCCGCAGCCCCAATCCAAATCTCTTCGCACTACAACTTGGGGGCTTATTGATAGTACAAATACAGCACCCTATCGCGGATGGTATTTTACACCGCATATGCTTATATGCCGCGGACCTTCTCAGTATAGGGTGCGTCCCTACCAAATACAGGGTGCGGCACATACCACTTGCCTATACTGAAAACACCACGGCGCTACCCAGTGCAGGCTGCGGCACCTTTGGCTCTATCCTATTGCAGGATGCAGCACTCACATTGCTTGCCTTATAGGCCGCATCCCTCTCCATTACAGCAACTCCATATTTTATATACGTCACCTGCTCGGAGCACGTGAGCATATCTCCTATAAATAGAGGACCACACCTCAAAATAAGGGATCGATTCCACATGCTCAGGGCAGATTCTACAATACAGATTCTCTTTACACAACCTCAACATACAGCTTGGGGGTTACTCATCTACATCGTAGCCACATATCCGGCACCCCAAAATCCTCAATACTGCCATGTACTCTCCTTTATTCTCATACTTATACGCCTCTTTAGGCACGATTATATTGTACAATGCAATGCATATAATGAGAAAGGAGCAACACAGTGGACATAAGACTATTTTAGAGGCTGAAACACTCTATATCTTATTTTCTCTCTATTTACTTGCTTTATTTATTTATTATACACTTTGCTCTTGATTTACGGGTACGAGAATGATAAGTGGACTATTTCTCGTATCATCACCAGCAATATACATCGTGTCGCATTGTTCAAGCAACCACAAGGGGGAGTTCTCCTTCCCGGGTATCACATGCGTAATGAGCACCTTGGACTCGATGTCTTGAAGCAGACGTCCATGAACTGGCATACCCTGGACGGTATTCAGGTCCCTCAACCCCTGCCCTATCCGCCGGCCATCAAATATGTCCAGTAAAAACATGCTTGGCCAACCAAGTGTCGACATCGGTCGGTCGAAGGGAGCCAAATAGGGGAGTGGATCATCAAAGTCCGCACGTCTTGGCGATGAAGCAGCGAGGTCCACATCCTCGTCATCCTGCACTTCGTCATCCTGCACCTCCTCCTCCACCACCTTCTCCTTCCCTTTCCCCTTACGATTTCCTCCCCAATGAACACTTCATGAATGAGAACATATCTTGGACCGTCGCCTCCAAACGGGACAGCTTCGCGTCATGCGAGTCCACCGTTTGAGCCAACCCGGTGTCTCTGGTCTCCAATCCGATGATCCTAGATTTGGCCACCCGCGAGCTCACCCCCCTTGTCCTCCCCTTGCGATCAGTGCCAAGCACTTGGCGGAGTGAATATGTGGACAAAGATGCCTTGTCGTCATCAGACTGCGACTCATGCACTTCCTTAAGCTTTGCCTGAAACGATAAAAAGCACATGATTAGTAAAATAAGTAAATAAAAAAATTATAACGTAATTAATAGAAAGTAAACTGTCGGATTACTTACAATCGTGGTCGCGACACTCGGGGACACCTCCTTATCCTTCCCCTTCTTCGTCTGAATAGCCACATAAGTATCGATCCTATGTGGCCTACCCCCAGGGCCACTCCCTGTCCCCTGAAAAAAATAAAGTAAAATTAGTATCGGCCCCGCAAAGTAAAATAATGCAGAATAATAGAAAAATTAAATCTTACCATCATCCTATGCTCCACCTTGGCATAAGACGTCCGGTCGGAGTAGTGCACGTCTGTATTTTTTGCCCAATTTTCCCTCCTCGATTGGAGAGATGCCAATTATCGCTCCCCGATCTCATTGTCAATGAACTTTTTCCATTATGCCAATGAGATCGACTCCTTCGGCTGGACGGATTCACTCATTCGGATAATGAACTCTTGGATCTTCCCAAAGTACCGGGTCCGCATATTTTTCTTCCACGTCTTGTGTTGCTCCCTCAACTGCTCCAAGACGAAATCGCGTAGCTTTGGATCCAGGCTGAATTGTTCCTGTCCAACAAATACAATGTTAGTTGCGAATAAATATAAATATAAAATGAAATCGAAATCAAAATCAAAATTGAAATTGAAATTGAAATTGAAATATAAATATAAATATAAATACATTACATGTAGTGCTACCCAAATAGCTAACTTGAGCTCATTTGGCACCTCCCCCCAACTAGTGTACCCCGGGTCGATGGTCGTCTTTACCATCTCGAGGGATATCCCTAATAGCCCCGTCTTGTTCTCTATGGCCATCCCCAATTTGCTATATTTGGGGAGCCTAGGGGCCGAGGAGCCCTCATCGCCTTTGCTACCACCGAGCCCAGACGACATCATCATAATCAGCATCATCATCATCGCCTTAATACCTGAAGGAGACATTTGCTGTAAAAAAAATATTGTTATTAGTACAAATAAAAATGAATTAGAAGAAGACATGCAAATATGTACAATTACTACAAATCCAAATGAATTGTTACTTTTTAACACCTCAATTCTGAATTCCAAAACAATAGCATCTAGCTCATAATATGTAAAATTACTAAAAATTCGAAACATCCCCACCCCCACCCCTACTGCCCGCACACACGCACACTACACAAGAGTGAAAATGGTAAAGTGAAAATCAATTAAAATCATTAAAAATGGATTGATAAAGTACAAATTGGAATATTTATTACAAAATGAAAAATTGTTTCAAATTCGGGTTATCATAAAAAATGGATTGATATTCGGTAGGAGCAGCCAAGTCATCCACACTACTATTTAGATGCTTTGGAGCGTGTAGGACAATTGACCACAGCTCGTTGTTGATATACTCCGAGTAAAACACTTGGTTAACCTTTTGAAATGCACAACAAACGGCTCATCGCTCACGTGGTCATTGCTCTTCAACTTAGACAAGTCAACCATGATCAAATTGGTGACAAGATCAACTTTACAAGCATTTTTATCCTTAACTCTTACCCAATCACAGTAAAATACAACCTCTTTGAAGCATATATAATCCAATTCAAATATATTTATAATTACACCATAGTAAGTCATTTCATCTTCAACGAGGTTTCTATCTTTTGCACTCGCTCGAAAGAAAGTAAGAGACTTTTATGAAATGCCCGAGTTATGTACATTTGTACTTTCCTCGTACATTTTTATGCCAAATACGTAACCATTCCATCGATACTTTTGTACTCTTGTGCCACGAACAAGGGTCCAGTGGCTAGACGAGCAAACCTTGATGTCGCATCACCCGTCTTTAAGAGCTGAGAATATAGATAAATTAATTAGATTAGTTGTAAAGTTTGAGTGTAATGTAACGTTATATAACAACCATTTTCATTATAATTACCTCTTGTGACAACCACATCCTAAAGTTTGAGTTGTAAAGTTTGAGTATATTCATGGATTAGTATAAACGAAACTTAGATTTATAGTATGTTTCATTTAATTATGTCTTATTTATATTAAATTTTTAAATTTCAAATTCAAATTCAATTTATAATAGAAATTTCTATTTCCTCCATCTCCTCTAAAGGGTGAGTGGTCCTATCCCATTCAAGACCGTATTTTTCTGTAATATACTTAACAGCTCATGCACATTGTTGCGATTTGAGAAAAATTCGACAGCATATCCCCGTAGTTATCCAAGTACACAACCTAGATTGGCAAGTGTGAGTGTTATTTCAATTGATCAATTGAAATAACAGTCACACATGTCAATCTAGTATGTACCCAGAGAACATTAGGATACGACTGAAGAACTTCCTCCAAAAGTAACAACTTTAAGCCACTGAGAATATTATTATACATAAATTATGCAGTCCCAAACTGTCCAAACGGGACAATTCGAGATATCTCATTACAGGGGCAATGACTCTCGAACGGGTCTAAGGGCTATTGAATGCGTACGCATAAGAACTAGAAGGCTAGTATATATGCGCACTATATGTAATTTCAAGTATGTTTCATTTAATTATCATACTATATATATATTTTTCGTTATACAAAGTAATTTTCAAAAAAAGTTGAAAAATCCCACCCCCATATGGACAATAATCTAGTGGTCATGCCACTTTTAAAATTAACCAACCCAACATTGATCCACTATAATCCAACTGCAATGGCAACAACAAATGTGTATCCCGTACTCCTTCTAATTCATCTACTCAATTAATTCTTTTCATCAATTAAACTAACAATTAAAGTATACAATTATTAATTTACTAATTTACAATGAGGGGCAATCCTACTTGCATAAAAAAGGGGCACTAATTTTTAATTTACAAAAAAAATTAACAACCAATCAATATTAAATCAATCAATTCTTTTACAAGGGGCACTATAATATGAGGGGAAATATCTAATAAACCAAAAAAAAATTAATTAAAAAACACACACACACGCACATATACACCCCCTCCCCCCCCCCCCCCCCCCGCCCACATCCTTCCCTACCCCCTACCCCCCCCCCTGCTGCCCCTGCCCACCACACGCACACATATATACACATGCACATATACACACACACGCACATATACACACCCACGCACACATACACACACACACACACATGCACATACACCCCCTCCCTCCCCCCCGCCGTGCCGCCTCTCCCCCCCCCCCCCCCCACACACACACATGCACATTTACACACACATATACACACACGCACATATACATACACATATACATAAATGGAGGAGAAATAGAGAGAGAAAACATACCAAAGTTGTAGAGAGAGAGAGTGAGCAGTCGCTAAAGAGAGAGAGAGAGAGAGAGAGAGAGAGAAATGGAGGGAATAGAATCGATGGGAAAAAAATAAGAGGGGGGGTTTTTTACTGACAGAATTATCACGGACATGTCACGGTTATTGACTGTGATAACTTTTCAGTATTGTCACGGTCATTGACCGTGACAAGTTCATGACAACTGTACTTGTCACGGACTTCTCACGATCAATGACCGTGATAAGAATTTGTCACGACCTTATCACGGTCATTAACTGTGATAAAAAACACGTGTTTTTTGTCACGATCAATGACCATGACAAGGCTATCCGCTTAAAGGGTGCCAATTTGACCATTTTGGTGTAGTGAAAGAAAGGCAAAGAAATGAAATATAACCTATCCCATTCCCAGACAGAGGGCACCTGGTACCATGATAGGCAACTCCATTCTCAAGTGGAGCATGTTGCCAATTTTTTACTATTAAAGCATAATCCAAATAATTCTTATTGGAGTGAGGAAAATTCAACACCAAAGCCTTATTGGCTTCTCTGGTTAATAATAAGTGTTCTCCCCTGCAATAGACCATTTATAATAGATTATAATCTCTGGAATCCCAATATGGGTCCCATAGATTTCGTTTAGTCTACTCACACCATTAACAACTCTCTAGGTGTTGGGGGCTACTCTCGCTGGAACAATATAAAAAAATTGGCAGAAATAAAGAAAAAAAGGATTTGGTGGAAAGGTAAAACCGCACTCAGCTATAAACAAAGTTGGGATCTGATGACCCTCAGTTAAAGAGTAAACATCTATAGGTTTGGGAGGTATTTCTAAATCAACCCAAGAAGGAATTTTATGTTCTTCCCTAAATTCCTTTAAAGAATCAGCATCAACTATGTAAACCGTGGATTAGAAAGAATGAAATGAAGAAAAACAAAGAGAAAGAAAGAGGTCTTACAGAAGATTAAGGATTCATCAAGAACTGTCAAAAGGAAAGACGAACGATGGCGAACGATCGCATAAAAAGCTCAGAAAATAACTGCTACAGTTCAAATATTCGGGGTAAGGCAAAGTCTAGAAGAGAATCCCGCCTTTTTATAGTTTGTCTCGAAAATAGCAAATGTAATGATTAAATGTACCAACAATTGACATTTCGATGGCTTCGCAATGCCAAAGGTGAAAAATACCCATTTTCCACTTGGCGGTTCGCTAAAATTAAAATTATTTGCAAAAATGCCATTTTTAAATAGTGCTAATAAATTTTACAAGTGTGGGAGGTCGGTGGTTGACTAAGCATCATGAAAATACTCCGAGATATTTCTAGAATCAAATGCTCCATACTTTCATGCAAGCGTCAATCATGGAACATTGGGGGCTTCTGTTGATGCCAAAAATTATCCACCTACGTGGACCAATCAGAAGTGAACACGTGTCCTCCTACATAGTCAAAATCCTAGTTAGCAGATAGCAACTATGCCGATTAATTCAAGGAATGCCATCCTACACAAGGAATGTTGACCGACAAGACCAGTGAAGAGTCATTATACCAAGGGTCATACTACACGTGGTTTATATAACCAAGCGTCACATTCATTATGTAAGGATATAAATGCTTAATTATATAAAAGAATTCCATACCTTGACATTCTGACCCTTGACCTCCGAGTCACTAAAAATATGTTATATCCCTTTCATCAAGGGCACAGTCGAACGAATTCTGGGATATTCTTATCTACAAGAGTACCTAGCCTTCTGTAACCTCTGAAATCAATAAAATAACAGTGGACATAGGCTTTCTTACATAGCTGAACCACTTTAAAAACTCTCTATTGATTTACCATTACTTATTTTATCTGTGATTATAAAATTAGATCAAGTTTAGTTGTTACATCAACAGTCACCATTCCATGAATAATACATGCAAATCGAAGAAAACCAATACATATGTACCTAGTGTTTTGATGCATGTACTTTTGTTATGAGCTCCACGTTGTGACACCCCACCTAATTAAATACTGTGACACCTCGCCTAATTAAATACCGGGCGATCACTCCTTTATTAAATTAAATTAAGGTAAACAGTTGGTTCATTCTCAGCATCACTGTCGATAAAAATAAATTTTCGAATTTAACACCCTAAATAATTAAGCTAAGTGTCAAAACCATTTTCATACATACTTTCCAAATTTTATTTAAAGAAAAACATATATTTTATTAACAACATCAATAAATAAGAATCACACCACAATAACCTGGAACATAATCCAATTAATTTAAAACATTCGTCAATCGAATGTCAACATGCGAAATATAAAGTAACACAACTACTGAATAAATTCCATAGTAACAGTACTGGAAATAACTGAAATACAAATGTCCCAATAACAATGAAATAATGGAAAGGGCGACACATGCCCAATAAATGAGAATGCTAGAAGTGGAGTCAATAAAGGAAGCCGTCTACGCAAGTGACCTGCAACTCCCACCTAAGCTGCAGCACGTTCCTTTCAAGGGATCCTAAGCAAGACGCCCCTGTGGCTGGGCACCTGAAATATATACATATATATACAAGAGAGAGAGAGAGAAAAATAAACAGGTCAGAGCCCGAAAGTGTATTTGATTTAAAATACGTTTAGCAAGTATTTAAATTGATACAGGCCAATGCAACAACATATTAGTGCGACACTCTCTTGAGAAATTCTCACCTCTCTTCTAATGTGCACACCTATCGCACTAACCTTCCCAACGGTTTATCTTATCATTTTATCATACTAACCTTCCCAACAATTTTGCTTATCTTAACTTACTCATAAGATTTCAAAACCGAACAATATCATTGTTTTAAAAAAAATTACTTCCAATTAGCAGCACAACTCTCGTTTTAGCATTATTAATTTATAAGGTTTCCCAGTGTCATATTATACTTTCACAAGACAAGTATTTACTATTTGAGTCATCAACTATGTCCTACTTATCAAATCACAGTAGGCAGTTTCAAATTTCCAAATCTCATATATATATTAACTACTCGTATAATATATATAAAATAACAGCACCCCAAATAAAACTATGGTGCGTGCATACTTCTACTATCCAAACCCCATACCACTCATATCAAGGGTAATACAAATTCGGAATCACTCTCGAATTGTATTAACACATACACAAACAATATCGAGGCGAAGTATAGATTCCAAGTCTCTAAGAGGATGGCACATACTCGCGTCTCTTAGGACCGTCTGAACTATCAATTCGATAGCCTGTACCAAGGATATCTATCTTCTAGGGTACAAGTTAATATCCCCCATAAAGGTCCCATCGAGATAAGACTGTCCCAGCGCGGTAACCTCAAGGATAGCAAGTAGCGCGGTATGTTTTTCACATGTATATAATATATGCACACACAATCATATAAATATACCACTTTTATCATATTAATATAGGTTCCTCTCGTCACCCATAATTACAACATTTATCCTTAATTTCACATTATTAGTATTACATATAAGGTTTCATCTCTAACCTTAACTCGAAGGGTTTTCTCACTTATTACGTGACACTCGTGGACTCTATCCTTCCAAGTAGAAAATTCAGTAGGTGTTCTTATTACGTTTCAACGTAACTCTCTTACGCGCCTCACCCTTTAATATATCAATTTACTAACCCTAAAGTAAATATCCCATAAATACCATTCTCATCGAATATTAATGATCCCAACATTTTCATACGCCCTACTGGTCCTCCATGTCTCCCAAATCATTATACTAAGAATGCCCAATAATTATATCACAAAAATTCGATTTTTAAATCATTTACAAAGGGAAATAGGAGTCTGCCAGGAGGGATCGATCAATCGAGGTTTGGGGCTCGATCGATCGAACCTTCGATCGATCGAAGCTCTGGGCTCGATCGATCGATCAAGCAGGTCTGCGAAATCTGCAGAATTGCAGTTACAGGTTTCATCTCCAAATTTACACCAAATCCATATTTTCAAATTCCAATCATCCCAGAATTAATACTACTAACCTTATATCATCATATCAGGTATATTCAACGTAAAACATATCAATTTACATCACTAAACATGGATTTATCATGCCATAATTCATTTAAAACTCAAGAACCCTAAAAATCTCTAACTCATGATTCTAATCTGTTAAATCCTAGAATTTCCTTCTTATTTACACCAAAATTTTGTGGGTTATCTTTCTACCTCACAAGAGACTTCTAGAATAAGGTTTAAGTCTTTACTACATGCAAATTCCTATCACAATTTGGGTTTTCTTCCATATTTTTCATCCCTAATCATTCCTAAACTAATATGGAAATTGCACCAATGAAAATAGCAAGATAAACACTTGCCTGGGATTTTCTGAATTCTGGATTGCGACTGATTTTGGTGTGGTTGCGTTCCCCTTCTCGCGATCTACGCGTTGGTGGTGGCGGCGGCGGTGCAAACCGGTGACTTTTTGGCCTTGAATTGCCTTGAGAGCTCTCTCCTCTCTTCTCCAATGGCCGTTCTAGGGTTCTGAATATTCTAAACCTAAATGACTAACCTAAATGGCTGATATAGGTTGCTGAATTTCGTGGGTTTAATTACCCAAGAATGTAAAATGACCAAAATGCCCTCTCGGGTTACTAATTAGGCCTAAAAACGCCCCGAGACCCAAACTACACCCCCGGGTACACTTTTTTGACTATCTCGACCCTTCCGGACGCGTTGGAGCACTCAAAACGACCGTACGGGCAACTTATAAAATATTCACTTTTTATTTATCAAAATTTAGTCCCGACGCGACACGAGCACGTCCCGACTTAAATTTCCGAAATTGTCATTTAACTCACTCATGACATTCAATATAACCAATATAATATATTACTTTGATCATTAGTAATATTCAATAATTTTCCATAATTACTAACTCTCGTCACGTTAATAATTATAACATAATTAATTTCCGGATTTTTATTAAATAATTTACTCACATTAAATTTAATAAATCCCCAAATTAATATAGCATAAAAATACGGGGTATTACATACTTCCCCCCTAATAACGGAATTTCGTCCCAAAATTCGGAAAATAAGGCATACCTGGTAAAAACAACTCTGGATATCTTTCGCGCATATCTGCCTCGCGCCCCCAAGTGGATTCCTCCACATTGTGGTGCTCCCACTGGACCCGCATAAGTGGAACTATCTTTGACCTCAATCTCCTCTCACTATACTCTAGGATAGCCACCGGTCTCTCCTCGTAAGAGCTATCAGGCTGTAAGTCGATCTCATCTATCGCGATGTGAGTATGGGCCATATCATCCCGAAGATACCGTCTCAACGACGAGATGTGGAATACATCGTGAATGCGATGTAAATACTCTGGCAGTCCCAACCTGTATGCAACCGGCCCAATCCTCTCGATGATGGGAAATGGTCCCACGTACCTCGGAGCCAACTTCCCCTTCTTCCCGAACCTCATCACTCCCTTCATAGGAGATACATGCAATAACACTTGGTCCCCCACATTAAACTCTCGGAAGAACCGTTTTGCATCGGCGTAGCTCTTCTGCCTGTCCTGGGCTACCCGAATGCGACTCCTGATCATCTCAATCCTCGTGGAGGTCTCCTGAATCACCTCCGGTCCTAGCAACTTGTTGTCCCCCACTTCGAGCCAACAAGTGGGAGAATGACAAGGCCTGCCATACAAAGCCTCAAATGGAGCCATACCAATCGTAAACTGATATGAGTTATTATAAGCGAACTCTACCAGTGGAAGGTGTGGCTCCCAACCTCCTCCAAAATCAAGGACACACATGCGTAGCATATCCTCTAACATCTGATTAGTACGCTCTGTCTGTCCGTCTGTCTGGGGGTGATAAGCTGAACTCAACCTCAACTCAGTACCCATAGCCTCCTGAAAGCTTTCCCAGAAACGTGACACGAAGATCTTGTCTCTATCTGACACAATATTCAGGGGCACCCCATGTAATCTAACAATCTCAGAAATGAACAACTGAGCATACTGACCCGTGGTATAATCTGTCCGCACGGGCAAAAAATGAGCCACCTTGGTCAAACGGTCTACAATCACCCAGATAGAATCGTGGCCCCACTGTGATGTAGGCAACCCTGTAATAAAATCCATGGAAATACTCTCCCACTTCCACGCGGGTACTTCCAATGGCTGAACAATCCTGACGGTTTCTGGTGGTCCACCTTTACCAGTTGGCAGGTAGAACACTAGGATACGAACTCGGCGATGTCCTTCTTCATCCCACTCCACCAGTATTGTCGCCTCATATCCTGGTACATCTTATCGCCTCCCGGATGTACTGCAAATCGGGACCCATGAGAATGAGTCATCACTGCATGACGTAATTCTGCTCCTTCTGGAACCACCAATCTCCCATTAAACCGCAAACCTCCATCGGAACTAACAGAATAGGACTCAGCGCCCTCGGCTAAAAGTCGCACAATCTGCTCTTGGCAAAACGGGTCTGTGGTCTGTGCTTGTATCACCCTCGTAACAATCTCGGGTGTGACTGACATCACGGATATGAAAGAACGTGCTACTGCGTCCTGGTGACCCAACTCCTTCCACTTTGCTTTCCAGACGTCCGCTACATCGTCTACCAGTCTACGGCTCAACGCATCAGCAACTACGTTGGCCTTCCCAGATGATACTGTATTTCGAACTGATAGTCTTTCACAAACTCTAACCACCTACGCTGACGCATATTCAGCTCTCGCTGAGTGAACAGGTACTGCAGTGACTTATGGTCTGTGAACAAACGGAATTTCTCTCCCAAGAAATAGTGCCTCCATATCCTCAATGCAAAGACGACCGCTGCTAACTCCAGGTCGTGGGTGGGGTAATTCTTCTCATGCGGCTTAAGCTTGCGGGAGGCAAAAGCTATAGCCTTCTCCTCCTGCTGAAGTACTCCCCTAAGTCCCCGTAAAGAGGCATCGGTGTAAACCAGGTACTCCACACCCGGCTTCGGTAACGCAAGGACTGGCGCTGAAGTAAGCTTGTCTTTCATCTCGTCGAAAGCCAACTGACAAGCGTCATCCCAAACATATGGTACCCCCTTGCGAGTCAGATTGGTCAATGGACCCGCTATTTTGGAGAATCCCCGAATGAATCTCCTGTAGTAACCAGCTAACCCCAAGAAACTACGCACTTCCGTCGGTGTCGTGGGCTGTCCCCACTCCCTCACCGCTGACACTTTACTCGGGTCAACTGCTATCCCCTGCTTAGAAACAACATGCCCCAAGAGCTGTACCTCTCGCAACCAGAATCCACACTTCTCGTACTTAGCATACAACTGATGCTCTCGTAGAGTCTGAAGAACCTGCCTCAAGTGCTCGGCATGCTCCTCCTCGGAGTGTGAATATATCAAGATGTCATCTATGAAAACGATGACAAACTGATCCAAGAACTCTCTGAATACTCGGTTCATCAAGTCCATGAAAACGGCTGGGGCATTTGTGAGTCCGAACGGCATTACCCTGAACTCATAGGACCCATATCTCGACAAGAAGGCAGTCTTTGAAACATCCTGCTCTCTAATACGTAACTGATGGTACCCCGACCTCAGATCTATCTTCGAAAATAAAGTTGCTCCCCTCAACTGGTCTAACACATCATCGATTCGAGGCAACGGATACTTATTCCATATCGTTACCTTGTTCAGCTCCCGGTAGTCCACACACAATCTCAGTGAACCATCTCTCTTCTTCACAAACAAGACTGGAGTGCCCCAAGGTGAGGTACTCCTACGAATGAAGCCCTGACCTAACAGCTGCTCTATCTGATCTCATAGCTCTCGCATCTCTGCCGGAGCCATACGGTACGGTGCGCGTGCTATAGGTCTCGTGTCTGGCAATAAATATATAACAAATTCTATCTCTCGACTGGGGGTAGGCCTGGTATCTCCTGAAACACATCGGAATACTCCCTGACAACTGGGATCGAATCTAAGGTAATCACAACCTCCTTAGAGGTATCCTCCTCTATGTAATACAAATGAGCGATCGAGCCTCCCTCTGGACGAGGCATCGCCACTACAAACATCTCTTACCCCGGAATGGCAAAAATAATGCTCCCACCGAAGTAATCAATCATGGCTCTATAAGCTGCGAGCCAATCCATACCAATAATCACATCATGCCCGTGCATGTCTAAGACTAACATGTCTGCAGGTAATACCAAGCTACCAATCTCTACCCCCACTCCCCGGCATATAAAGAAAATAAGTGACCCACTCCCCAGTGGTGAGTCCACACACGTCACTGTGCTCTCTGCTGTGGCTAACAACCCTAAGGCCTTCGCAAAATGCGTAGCTATAAAACAATGTGTTTCCCCCGTATCAAACAAAACCCGACCCATAGTACCATGGATAGGAAACATACCCTCAATCGCGGGTGGTGCCTGTGGAGCTGCTGCCTGGTGGACGTTATAGACACGTCCATACTGTAATTGCCCCTGCTGCACTGGAGCTGCTGGAACGGCTGGTAGGGCTGGCACCTGGGCTGGAGCTGGGAGGGCAGGTGGAAATAGTGGCCTCTGTGGATCATTACGGGCACCCTGCTGCTGTGGGGCCCTATCTATCTTCGGATAATCCTGGAGCCTATGGCCGTGCTTACCACACCCAAAACATCGGCCCTTGAAGTTGCCTCCCCTCTGTCCCTGCTGACCACGGCCCTATTGGCCGTTACCTCCCCGCCACTGGCCCTGTTGGCCCTGATTAGCACGCTGCTGGCCCTGCTGATGTCCCTGCTGTCGGTGTTGGCCCTGCTGGCCCTGCTGATTAGGCTGGCCCTGCTGGCCCTACCTATAGCCCCCATATCCCTGCCTAGAATCACCTGAACGGAATCTCTTAGCAGGGTCCCCCTGATGGGAACTCTGCTCGTGCTGACGAGTCTGTCCATGAGATGGTGCCCCACTGGCACTATTACCCCCGGTCCTGCCCTGCTGGCTGGACTCTCCTGCTCTCTTGCTTCCCTGCAGATGGAAGTGGTGATCCTGGCAATGTAGCAACGCGGCATTGAGTACATCAGTGAACGTACTCAGGGATAGATTCCTAATAAGGTGCTGACGGATCCTCCAAGCTAACCCGTCGACAAACAGCATAATCTTCTTGCTCTCAGTAGGTGCCTCATTTGGCACAATGGTGAGAAGTCTCATGAACTCCTCCTCATACTCCGCTACGATAAGACTCTCCTGCTTCAGGTTCAGTAATCTCTGCCTCATCTCAGTCTGCACTGCGGGTGGAAAATACTTACGGTCAAACCGCTCCCAGAACAACTGAATAGGGATCGTGTCCCTCTCCTCCAAAGTGGTAGTGGACTCCCACCACTGTAATGCGGCTCCCACCATCTTAAAGGAAGCCAATAACTACTTTTGCATGTCAGTGCACTCATACATACGGAGATGCCGCTGGATGTCTTTCTTCCATTGGCTAACTGTGACAATATCGGAGCTACCAGAGAACTCAGGGGGGGGTGCTTTCTGAAAATCATCCCGAACCCTCTCCCATGCAGATGGAAGTTGTGCTGGTACTGGCGCCACTGCCTGAACCTGGGGTGGAGCCTGTTGAATCACCGCTATCGCGGCATTCACCGCCTGAGCAACAATGGCGGCTACTTCATTTGCATTCATTGTGCCTGGTGCCGGAGTTGCTGGCTGCTCGACCTGGACACGTCTATCTTTCGGAGCACGTCTCAGAGGCATCTGAAACGTGAACAAGTTTATTAGTCTACAGTTATTATCAAATCTCAAATAGCTGAAGACTTAAACGTAAAAGCAAGAATACAACAATACTAAAAATAGCGCTCTATAGCAATAACGTTAAGCTGAAAGCGAAATAAGCCGTACAGATCCTATGGATACTAGAACCTGATGCTCTGATACCACCTGTGACACCCCGCCTAATTAAATACCGGGCGATCACTCCTTTATTAAATTAAATCAAGGTAAACAGTTGGTTCATTCTCAGCATCACTGTCGATAAAAATAAATTTTCCAATTTAACACCCTAAATAATTAAGCTAAGTGTCAAAACCATTTTCATACATACTTTCCAAATTTTATTTAAAGAAAAACATATATTTTATTAACAACATCAATAAATAACAATCACGCCACAATAACCTGGAACATAATCCAATTAATTTAAAACATTCGTCAATCGAATGTCAACATGCGAAATATAAAGTAACACAACTACTGAATAAATCCCATAGTAACAGTACTGGAAATAACTGAAATACAAATGTCCCAATAACAATGAAATAATGGAAAGGGAGACACATGCCCAATAAATGAGAATGCTAGAAGTGGAGTCAATAAAGGAAGCCGTCTACGCAAGTGACCTGCAACTCCCACCTAAGCTGCAGCACGTTCCTTTCAAGGGATCCTAAGCAAGACGCCCCTGTGGCTGGGCACCTGAAATATATACATATATATACAAGAGAGAGAGAGAAAAAGAAACGGGTCAGAGCCCGAAAGTGTGTTTGATTTAAAATACGTTTAGCAAGTATTTAAATTGATACAAGCCAATGCAACAACATATTAGTGCGACACTCTCTTGAGAAATTCTCACCTCTCTTCTAATGTGCACACCTATCGCACTAACCTTCCCAACGGTTTATCTTATCATTTTATCATACTAACCTTCCCAACAATTTTGCTTATCTTAACTTACTCATAAGATTTCAAAACCGAACAATATCATTGTTTTAAAAAAAATTACTTCCAATTAGCAGCACAACTCTCGTTTTAGCATTATTAATTTATAAGGTTTCCCAGTGTCATATTATACTTTCACAAGACAAGTATTTACTATTTGAGTCATCAACCATGTCCAACTTATCAAATCACAGTAGGCAGTTTCAAATTTCCAAATCTCATATATATATTAACTACTCGTATAATATATATAAAATAACAGTACCCCAAATAAAACTATGATGCGTGCATACTTCTACTATCCAAACCCCATACCACGCATATCAAGGTGAATACAAATTCGGAATCACTCTCGAATTGTATTAACACATACACAAACAATATCGAGGTGAAGCATAAATTCCAAGTCTCTAAGAGGATGGCACATACTCGCGTCTCTTAGGACCGTCTGAACTATCAATTCGATAGCCTGTACCAAGGATATCTATCTTCTAGGGTACAAGTCAATATCCCCCATAAAGGTCCCATCAAGATAAGACTGTCCCAGCGCGGTAACCTCAAGGATAGCAAGTAGCGCGGTATGTTTTTCACATGTATATAATATATGCACACACAATCATATAAATATACCACTTTTATCATATTAATATAGGTTCCTCTCGTCACCCATAATTACAACATTTATCCTTAATTTCACGTTATTAGTATTACATATAAGGTTTCATCTCTAACCTTAACTCGAAGGGTTTTCTCACTTATTACGTGACACTCGTGGACTCTATCCTTCCAAGTAGAAAATTCAGTAGGTATTCTTATTACGTTTCAATGTAACTCTCTTACGCGCCTCACCCTTTAATATATCAATTTACTAACCCTAAAGTAAATATCCCATAAATACCATTCTCGTCGAATATTAATGATCCCAACATTTTCATACACCCTACTGGTCCTCCATGTCTCCCAAATCATTATACTAAGAATGCCCAAGAATTATATCACGAAAATTCGATTTTTAAATCATTTACAAAGGGAAATAGGAGTCTGCCAGGAGGGGTCGATCAATCGAGGTTTGGGGCTCGATCGATCGAAGCTCTGGGCTCGATCGATCGATCAAGCAGGTCTGCGAAATCTGCAGAATTGCAGTTACGGGTTTCATCTCCAAAATTACACCAAATCCATATTTTCAAATTCCAATCATCCCATAATTAATACTACTAACCTTATATCATCATATCAGGTATATTCAACGTAAAACATATCAATTTACATCACTAAACATGGATTTACCATGCCATAATTCATTTAAAACTCAAGAACCCTAAAAATCTCTAACTCATGATTCTAATCTGTTAAATCCTAGAATTTCCTTCTTATTTACACCAAAATTTCGTGGGTTATCTTTCTACCTCACAAGAGACTTCCAGAATAAGGTTTAAGTCTTTACTACATGCAAATTCCTATCACAATTTGGGTTTTCTTCCATATTTTTCATCCCTAATCATTCCTAAACTAATATGGAAATTGCACCAACGAAAATAGGAAGATAAACACTTGCCTGGGATTTTCAGAAGTCTGGATTGCGACTGATTTTGGTATGGTTGCGTTCCCCTTCTCGCGATCTACGCGTTGGTGGTGGCGGCGGTGCAAACCGGTGACTTTTTGGCCTTGAATTGCCTTGAGAGCTCTCTCCTCTCTTCCTCAATGGCCGTTCTAGGGTTCTAAATATTCTAACCCTAAATGACTAACCTAAATGGCTGATATAGGTTGCTGAATTTCGTGGGTTTAATTACCCAAGAATGTAAAATGACCAAAATGCCCTCCCGGGTTACTAATTAGGCCTAAAAACGCCCCGAGAGCCAAACTACACCCCCGGGTACACTTTTCTGACTATCTCGACCCTTCCGGACGCGTTGGAGCACTCAAAACGACCATACGGGCAACTTATAAAATATTCACTTTTTATTTAGAAAAATTTAGTCCCGACGCGACACGAGCACGTCCCGACTTAAATTTCCGAAATTGTCATTTAACTCACTCATGACTTTCAATATAACCAATATAATATATTACTTTGCTCATTAGTAATATTCAACAATTTTCCATAATTACTAACTCTCGTCACGTTAATAATTATAACATAATTAATTTCCGGATTTTTATTAAATAATTCACTCACATTAAATTTAATAAATCCCCAAATTAATATAGCATAAAAATACGGGGTATTATAAATACCGGGCGATCACTCCTTTATTAAATTAAAATCAAGGTGAACAGTTGGTTCATTCTTAGCATCACTGTCATAAAAAAAATACTTTTTCCAATTTGAACACCCTAAATAATTAAGCTAAGTGTCAAAACCATTTAAAACCTTATTCTCATTTTATTAAATCCGGTTATAAAACCTTAAACCATTAACATCTAAAGAGTCACACATTAAGAATAAAAATAGAATTGAACATACACGAATTTAATCATCAATAATAAATCCCAACATTTACAACACTAAAGGAAAACATCCTGACAGTAATAAATCCCGAAATAAAGGTACTGAAAGTAAAAATTTCAATCTCTTACAATACCAACAAAATAATAGAAAGAGGGCGACACATGCCCCTGCTGGATAAAACTGAACTAGGAGTAGAATCAAATGGATGAAGTCGTCTAAACAACAGGCCTGCAACTCCCGCCTAAGATGCAGCACGTTCCTTCCAAAGGATCCTAAGTAAGACGCCCCTGTGGCTGGGCACCTGTAATACATACATATATATACAAGAGAGAAAAGGAAATAGAAACGGGTCAGAGCCCGATAGTGTATATGATTTAAAAATTCGTTTAGCAAGTATTTAAATTGATTACAGGCTAATGCAACAACATATTAGTGCGACACTCTCTTGAGAAATTCTCACCTCTCTTCTAATGTGCACACCTATCGCACTAACCTTACCAATGGTCTATCTCGTCATATACCACACTATCTTTCCCCAATGATTTAACTTATCTTAGGTTATTCGCAGGATTTACAACTGAACAACACAAGTATTTAAAACGTAAGATTTCAATTTGTAACCAAGGTTCTGCTTTTAACTTTATTAATCAATAAAGTTTTCCAGTGTCATATTTTACTTTCTCAAAACAATTATTTATAATTTCAGTCATCAACCATGTCCTACATATCAAATCACAGTAGGCAGTTCCAGATTTCAGAATTTCATATATATATTAACTACTCGTATAATATATATATCATAACAGCACCCCACATAAAAACTATGGTGCGGGCATACTCTGCTATCCAATCCCCGTATCAATCGTACTAAAGGGAATACAAGTTCAGAATCACTCTCGAACTGTATAAATACATACATAAACAATATTGAGGCGAAGCATAGTTTCTAAGTCCAAGAGGTCAGTACATACCCTCACGTCTCTTAGGACCGTGACTACCGATTCGATAGCCTGTACCTAGGATTCCTATCTTCTAGGGTACGAGTCACTATCCCCCATAAGTCACACGAGATAATATCGTCCCAGCGCGATAACCTCAGGGATAGCAAGTAGCGCGGGCATGATTTTCACAAGTATATAATATATGCATACACAATCATATAAATATACCACTTTTATTATATCAATTTAGGTTTATCCAATAACCCACATTCACAACATTTATCCTTATTTTCCCATTATTATTTATCAAGTATAATGGTTCGTTTCTAACTTTTATTCGAAGGGTTTTTCCAACTTACTACGTGATTGGACATAAATATTGTATATTTATTCCCCTAATTTCAATGCATTTGTGAACCCGAGTGATGTAACCTATATGGATTTGACGCACATTTATGCTACTAATCTTCGTTGGCAAGTATTTCGTGTTTCGTGCTTCTCTTATTGGTTTTACAGGTTAATTATGCAAGCAGCGCAAAAGAGAAAGCGAGAGAATGAAAGAAAAGCTAAGAAGGCAAGTTCAAGGGCATTTTGGTAATTATTCAGCCAAATCCCGAAGGAGGAGTCAACTGGAAAGTTGAAGAGCTCGGAACAACGAGAACACTGGAAGAAACGGCACCCAAATCCGAGCTACGGTTGATGAGTTATGACCCGTTGAAGTTGAAGAAAAATCCAAGTAAGAAAGGAAAGAAAACAAGAAAAAAAATTCTAAGTGTTGAATGGAAGAAAAAGCACCCCAGACCAGCAAACATTCGCGAACCGGTTTGGGGGGCGAACCGGTTCGAGGGGCCTAATGCGCGAATTTGCCTCCTTTATTCTGATTGGTTCTAAGGTTTCCTTCTTATACAACATCAAAATTTCGTGGTTTAATCCTCTACATCACAAAAGGTTTCCAGAATATCATTTAAGTCATCACCACATGCAATTTCCTATCTCAAATTGGGTTTTTCTTCCATACAATTCATCCTAATCATTCCTAAACCAATATGAAAGATGCATCAACGAAATAAGCAAGATAAACACTTGCCTGGGATTTTCAAAAATCTAGTTTGGTGTTGAATTTGGTGTGGTTATGTTCCCCGTCTCGCGATCTACGCGTTGGCGGTGGCGGCGGTGCAAACGGGTGAGTTTTGAGCCTTGGAATGCCTTGAGGGCTCTCTCCTCTCCTCTCCAATGGCCGTTCTAGTGTTTTGAGTTATCTAACCCTAGGAGATAACCTAGACATCTGATATAACCCCTTTAATTTTCGTGGGTTTAATTACCCAAAAATACAAAATGACTAAAATGCCCTCCTGGGGTACTAATTAGGCCTAAAAACTCCCCGAGACCCAAATCAAACCCCCGAGTATACTTTTCTGACTATCTCGACCCTTACGAACGCGTTGGCGCACTCAAAACGACCATACGAACAACCTATAAAATATTCACTTTTATTAATCCACATTTAGTCCCGACGCGACACAGGCGCGTCCCGACTTAAATTTCCACAATTGTCATTTTATTCACACGTGACAATATTATAAAAATAAATCTCATATATTACTATACTCATCCAGTAATATGCAACAAATAATATATTCCCAATAATTACTAACTCTTGTCACGCTAGTAAATATTTAAAACAACATTTCGAATTAAAATTAAATTAATTTATCTCAATTAAATTTAATAAATCCTTAAATTTAAAAGCCATGAAAATACGGGATATTACATACTTCTCCCCTAATAACGGAATTTCGTCCCGAAATTCGAAAAATAAGGCCTACCAGGTAGCACAATTCTGGATATCCTTGTCAGTACGCAAACTATCTACATAGTACGGCGCTCAATCACTATAGCTTTTTCCTCACAGCAACATTGATTTACATTCTCATTGGAGACACTTCACATTGCACTCCCAACTGACAACATTTGAATAGGTTACGTCTATACGTTATAAATTCCATTATCTCACTATCATTAGGAGGCCGCACCTCACTACTTGACAACTACTCGGATTTATTCATACACAAAATTCCCATTCTGAGAAGATCATACGAACATTTGACCACTCTTGACTGCCTAAAACAGTCGTGGAATTCCACCATAGTTATCGGATATTTTCTCGACCGATCCAAAAATTCTGATTATCTACTCTCCTCTAAACATACGGAAGGAGAATAGTCGAGGTTCTTCCATAACAAAACCTTAATAAGTACCTCGTACGCGACAAACAGGTACGAGTGCTTCTACAGAGCATTCTTGAAATCATCGTACCAAGATTCCAAAATCTCCTTCACGTGGCTCCACTAATCTTTAATCACCATGCGCCTATTCCCTGTCTAAGGGTGATACATCCTACTCGAAATTAAATCTTATCTCTGCTGGTTCCTGAAATCCCATATCAAAGGTGGGATTCACCAATCTCATCCTGATTCAGAAATTTATACTGCGCCGGACCATGCACTGGCGCGATCCTTCCTTTCAAAGGAAGTCTGGGGCATACTAGTTAATATTGTAAGCCAGCCCAAAGGAATAGCAATCAATTCCTTCTCGGCGACTTAATTCACATGTTCAGGATAAACCCTTGATCTTATTTTGAGGATGGCAACCCATCCAAGAACTTTACCGACTTTACCAACCTCTTCCAATTTCAGGAATTTTCGATAAACACAAAATTATTTGGTTGATTCTCCTCTTTCAACCAAACCTTACCTATGGCCAGTGCATGTAGAGACTACTCACTACGTCTCTCCAAACATCGATTCTTCCCTTAAAATGTCTCACATTAAGTGACACGTAATACTCCCCTTCCTTCCTTGGAGTATGCCAAAAGTTCCGACCCGTGCTCTTCTCTCCACGAAGCGCACTTCTGGATCTCTTATACTATACTAACATCATTACTCTTTGTATGCGCAAGTCGCTCTCACACTTGACTAATAACAACTCCGCTCTGGGTGTGCTTCATAACAATTAAATTCTACTCTATTCAAGGAATACCAATTCTTGAATGGCTTCCCACAGCCTTCCAATCAAGTTAGGGCGTGCTATTCTAATTGCACACTTATGGATGGATTATCGCCCCTCATGTGACGTTTAATCCACTTTATCACTTCCACTTCGTTATACTAGTACCACAAACATATATTTCACACGTCTATTACCACGTCCCTTCGACTCGGACTATTTTAACTGTAGTTAACCAAGATGCCCACATTTTTGCAACACTCCAACCACCCTGGGAGAGCGAACGGCGTGCTACTCATCTGTAGGACTAACTAAATTCAACGGAATAGAAGAAATAGGGCATTCAAATTCCATGACAATAAAAGAGGAATAATAATTCTCAACCTTTCTCAGATAAGTACAACAATTTTCCCAAATAGGTACAACAACCAAAATAAATCACTAACGCTCTATTCATCAAAATAATTACAGGTCATCTCTTTTGTATAATATAAAGTTCTTTCCAGATAATCCATGCTAAAAATCATTCCAACTCTTTATTCACCTTGTGTTCTGTACGCGGTTATGACATTTGGGTACTCTCAATCACCCTAGAAATCAAAATTCTTAAATTCTCCTTATCATCGTTCCACCCCTCAACTCGTGGGGATAACTTTCAATGCTTTCCTACCACAAAAATCCGGCTCCAATGACCTTAAAACAAAATTCAACTTCCAACTTACATACATAATTACTTGATCCCATTTCGACCAGGGTACCGAACTCATGGAATAGTGACCAAATGTCTCCCTATTTCCAACCTTACGCTAAGTTTCATGCGTGGGATGTCTCGCAAAGCGAAATCCAAACAAGGAACCCCCCCGATACACTACTACCTAGCATTGTCGGTTATCGAAATCCGTTAGGTCCTCCGTCCATAGTATATACCCCTTTATTCCGTCCCTTGACATAAAAGTTACAATTTCTTCCATAATTATGCTTAACAAAGAACGTTTCACCAATTTCACTATCGTCCCGTATTGGTTGATGGTAATTACATTCTATAAACCTCGGATACATACGATCGAAATTCTCTAAATTTCCTTTTTCTAACATTAGGGGTATAACTCTTAACTCCCACATCTCTTAAGGATAAATATAACACTGCACTCTTCCTATCACTACGTCCGGAGTGCTAAACATAATACCGAGTCAAGTCTTTTCGCTCAATGGTAAATCTCGGTACATACTGAATCATACTGACAAAGTCTATACATACATTGGTATCGAATATCTCGAGCCCACTATCTCCTCCGAAGTCTCTAGGATAGATAATATAAGTGTGAGTCCAACCTTCTTACAGGTAAAGCCTCGCCAAAACAAAACGTGTTGCACTAATGTAACTACTCCGATAGCCTTGCAATAAATGCCCACTATCATACTACCCATTTCTATAAAATTTTATTAAAGATAATATCATACTCGTGTATCGCATCACTACAACGAGTAACCTCAATAAAGTATAAAACACTGTTAATATACTCATTCATCCCCCGCGGATAGCACCAAAGAAAAACCCCGCTATACTAAGGAAAAATATTCACATAATGGTAACATTTATAATGATATGCATTAAACTCGTCTCACATGCTAATCTAGCAATGAACAAAATATGGTGACTCGCTCGTGTCACATAAACACGCCGCATCCTCTAAGGATACAACTTATACTTCCATCCTGGCAATCGTCTTGACTGCACAAATGGTTTTCGGACGTAACACGTCTGCCCAAACCAAAACAAAATTATTTTTAATCGTCGTCCTTTACTAGGCACCGTATTCTTGTCCCTTTTTCTCACTTTGGAACATATTATCGCGAGCAATTTCACTCTGCACCAAAATACCTCAACACATAATCCACTTATCACCTGTCCTACTAACCAGGTTAGGATTGTCCTTCTCTCGGACTTTAGTAGACTCGATTCCTGTTAGCCATCCCGGTTGTTCCCTTAGCTTTTTAGGCCATAAAGATCATGTTACTATCTATAATAGTACTTACTGAATTTACCATCACTTGGTAAGAATTTAACTATCTGAAGCATTTAAATGGTTTTCCTGATGTGTATCCACATCCTTTTGTGGTGCTATACCACCACCGTTGTATTCAGTCTTATTCTCGACTAAATTCTTCAATTCCTTTAACTTCCCCCACAAAGAAGCGTTATCATCTATATTGACAAAATATGACATTGTCAACCTCTGAATCGGTCGTCCATCAGAATTTCCTCCTCGAGTATTATCAACTATTATTACAAGTTGCTCTCCCACTTGGAGTCGTTTCCTCCACTAGTATCTACCTCTTTCGATACAAAATTTGCTAACGATTAGGATTCATATCCACAATTGGACTTCTGTCATGCCCTCCTGTAATGAGTTCAGAACCATGTTTGCTTCTCATCCTGAACAGTTGAGGAAGGAACATACGATCAACACTGTACCTAAGGTTCTTCTATAGGCATAGCATTCCACTTCCAAAATTGGTGGTTGACTCCAACCATTATAATTTCGTCCCGAAAGCCAAGAAAATTTTCTCTAAATTTTCACTTTCAGTTTGCCACACTCCGTCCTATATTTAAGCCTTTGGATACTTTACCTCCTTTGGTAAACACATATAATTTTCGCGTTTCTAAAATTTCCCACTGACAGTCTCTACACGTTTTTGTAATACGTTGGGTAAGTTTACCCTCGCACCTCATTTGACTATAACAGCATTTGAAAATCATTGATGCACCTTAGTCTCCTTTCTAGTCGTGGCTTCTCGTGCCATAATGGAGGTGACCTCGACTACGGTCATCATCCTCGAATATATTTCATAATATCAACTGAGCCCTGCCTCCTGATGTACGCTTAACCTCTTCTGACATCCGTCATCGCTCGGCACACGCACACATCCGAACGAAATTAGAATTCACTAGTGTATACACATTATAGCAGGAGAACGAAATCTCGTCAAAGGAATCGACAATCCTAAACATAGGGCTCTATAACAAACAAAGCAACGCTGAAAGCATAATAAGCCGTACAGATCCTAAGGACACTAGAACCTGATGCTCTGATACCACCTGTGACACCCCGCCTAATTAAATATCGGGCGATCACTCCTTTATTAAATTAAAATCAAGGTGAACATTTGGTTCATTCTTAGCATCACTGTCGTAAAAAAAATACTTTTCCAATTTGAACACCCTAAATAATTAAGCTAAGTGTCAAAACCATTTAAAACCTTATTCTCATTTTATTAAATCCGGTTATAAAACCTTAAACCATTAACATCTAAAGAGTCACACATTAAGAATAAAAATAGAATTGAACATACACGAATTTAATCATCAATAATAAATCCCAACATTTACAACACTAAAGGAAAACATCCTGACAGTAATAAATCCTAAAATAAAGGTACTGAAAGTAAAAATTTCAATCTCTGACAATACCAACAAAATAATAGAAAGAGGGCGACACATGCCCCTGCTGGATAAAACTGAACTAGGAGTAGAATCAAATGGATGAAGTCGTCTAAACAACAGGCCTGCAACTCCCACCTAAGATGCAGCACGTTCCTTCCAAAGGATCCTAAGTAAGACGCCCCTGTGGCTGGGCACCTCTAATACATACATATATATACAAGAGAGAAAAGGAAATAGAAACGGGTCAGAGACCGATAGTGTATATGATTTAAAAATTCGTTGAGCAAGTATTTAAATTGATTACAGGCTAATGCAACAACATATTAGTGCGACACTCTCTTGAGAAATTCTCACCTCTCTTCTAATGTGCACACCTATCGCACTAACCTTCCCAATGGTCTATCTCGTCATATACCACACTATCTTTCCCCAATGATTTAACTTATCTTAGGTTATTCGCAGGATTTACAACTGAACAACACAAGTATTTAAAACGTAAGATTTCAATTTGTAACCAAGGTTCTCCTTTTAACTTTATTAATCAATAAAGTTTTCCAGCGTCATATTATACTTTCTCAAAACAATTATTTATAATTTGAGTCATCAACCATGTCCTACATATCAAATCACAGTAGGCAGTTCCAGATTTCAGAATTTCATATATATATTAACTACTCGTATAATATATATATCATAACAGCACCCCACATAAAAACTATGGTGCGGGCATACTCTGCTATCCAATCCCCATATCAATCGTACTAAAGGGAATACAAGTTCAGAATCACTCTCGAACTGTATAAATACATACACAAACAATATTGAGGCAAAGCATAGTTTCCAAGTCCAAGAGGTAAGTACATACCCTCACGTCTCTTAGGACCGTGACTACCGATTCGATAGCCTGTACCTAGGATTCCTATCTTCTAGGGTACGAGTCAATATCCCCCATAAGGCACATGAGATAAGATCGTCCCAGCGCGGTAACCTCAGGGATAGCAAGTAGCGCGGGCATGATTTTCACAAGTATATAATATATGCATACACAATCATATAAATATACCACTTTTATTATATCAATTTAGGTTTATCCAATAACCCACATTCACAACATTTATCCTTATTTTCCCATTATTATTTATCAAGTATAATGGTTCGTTTCTAACTTTAATTTGAAGGATTTTTCCAACTTACTACGTGATTGGACATAAATATTGTATATTTATTCCCCTAATTTCAATGCATTTGTGAACCCAAGTGATGTAACCTATATGGATTTGATGCACATTTATGCTACTAATCTTCGTTGGGAAGTATTTCGTGTTTCGTGCTTCTCTTATTGGTTTTACAGGTTAATTATGCAAGCAGCGCAAAAGAGAAAGCGAGACAATGAAAGAAAAGCTAAGAAGGCAAGTTCAAGGGCATTTTGGTAATTCTTCAGCCAGATCCCGAAGGAGGAGTCAACTGGAAAGTTGAAGATCTCAGAACAACGAGAACACTGGAAGAAACGGCACCCAAATCCGAGCTACGGTTGATGAGTTATGACCCGTTGAAGTTGAAGAAAAATCCAAGGAAGAAAGGAAAGAAAACAAGAAAAAAAATTCTAAGTGTTGAATGGAAGAAAAAGCACCCCAGACCAGCAAACATTCGCGAACCCAGGGGCGAACCGGTTTGGGGGGCAAACCGGTTCGGGGTACATGCGAACCGGTTCGAGGGGCCTGATGCGCGAATTTGCCTCCTTTATTCTGATTGGCTCTAAGGTTTACTTCTTATACAACATCAAAATTTCGTGGTTTAATCCTCTACATCACAAAAGGTTTCCAGAATATCATTTAAGTCATCACCACATGCAATTTCCTATCTCAAATTGGGTTTTTCTTCCATACAATTCATCTTAATCATTCCTAAACCAATATGAAAGATGCATCAACGAAATAATCAAGATAAACACTTGCCTGGGATTTTTAGAAATCTGGTTTGGTGTTGAATTTGGTGTGGTTATGTTCCCCGTCTCGCGATCTACGCGTTGGCGGTGGCGGCGGTGCAAACGGGTGAGTTTTGAGCCTTGGAATGCCTTGAGGGCTCTCTCCTCTCCTCTCCAATGGCCGTTCTAGTGTTTTGAGTTATCTAACCCTAGGAGATATCCTAAACATCTGATATAACCCCTTTAATTTTCGTGGGTTTAATTACCCAAAAATACAAAATGACTAAAATGCCCTCCCGGGGTACTAATTAGGCCTAAAAACGCCCCGAGACCCAAATCAAACCCCCGGGTATACTTTTCTAACTATCTCGACCCTTCCGGACGCGTTGGCGCACTCAAAACAACCATACGAACAACCTATAAAATATTCACTTTTATTAATCCACATTTAGTCCCGACACGACACAGGAGCGTCCCGACTTAAATTTCCACAATTGTCATTTTATTCACACGTGACAATATTATAAAAATAAATCTCATATATTACTATACTCATCCAGTAATATGTAACAAATAATATATTCCCAATAATTACTAACTCTTGTCACGCTAGTAAATATTTAAAACAACATTTCGGATCAAAATTAAATTAATTTATCTCAATTAAATTTAATAAATCCTTAAATTTAAAAGCCATGAAAATACGGGGTATTACACATGTACCTAGTATTATGACTCGCATTCACTTGTCTTGAATATTCCTTTCTTTTATATCAATTATATTGATATGGTCCCTGCCAACGGTACCATTTGATGAATATTACATTCAAATGAATAACTTGTATGATAATGCTCCGTGCCATGGTTATCATTCCATCAGTAATACATGAAAAATGAAGAAAAATAATACACATGTATCTAGCATTTTGATGCATGTACTTTTGTTATGATCTCCATGTACTGAGTGTTATGACTCGCATGTACTTTTCTTGTATAGTCCTTTCTTTTGTATCAATCGTATTGATAATGTTCGCGCCAGTGGCACCAACTCCATATACCTAGTGCTATGACCCGCATGTACCTTTCTTGAATTGTCCTTTCTTTTGTATCAGTTATATTGATATGGTCCGCACCAGTGGCACCATTCCATGAATCATCATCATCATCATCATTCTTGCCTTAATCCCATCATATGGTGTCAGCCACATGGATGCTCCTTTTCCATTCTAATTTATTATATGTAATATTATCATTAAAATTTAATTCCTTAAGATCTCTCCTAATAATTTCTTCCCAAGATAGCTTAGGACGGCCCGTTTGTATTTTACCCTCTACTTCCAGTAGTCTTTATCTTGTTATAATTTCCGGTCTACACAGCACATTTTCGAACTACCTTAGTCTACTTTCTCTTAACTTATCACTAATGGGAGCTACTCTAAACTTATCTCTCACATAGTCGTTTTTAATCTTGTCCTTTCAAATAATATTTTTCTCATATTTTTCCTTTAAAACCAAACACTCTGCTCTATAAAAGGGCCTAATATCCATTTTATAAATTTTTCCTTTTAATTTATTAGTTATCCTCTTATCACACAACACCCTACTCGCTTGTCTCCATTTTATCCATCCAGTTGTTATTTTACTCGTAGCATCCTCATCAATATCCCCATTACTCTATATCACTGAACCTAAATAATGAAAATTATTAGTTTGGTTTATCAGTTTTTCTTCATTCTTTAACATTATGCTATCAGACGACTCATTATAAATTTACATTCCATATATTCAGTTATATTTCTACTGATTTTTAGTCCCTTAGACTTTAAGGCATTTCTCCAAGTATTTACTCTCGTCGCTAAGGCATCCTTTAAAGTGTCTACTAAAACTATATCATTACAAAATAACATAGACCATAGGACATCTACTTGTATGTCCTTAGTAATCTCATCCAATACTATGACAAATAAATAAGGACTTAAAGTCGATCCTTGATGGAGACCTACTTTAATCGTAAAATCGTTAATTTTTCCACAAATAGTTCTTACCCCAGTCTTTGTATTATCATACATATCTTCAATAACTTTAATATAACTAATAGGGATACTTCCTCCTTAAATCCCAACATATTATATCCCTAGGTACTCTATCATATGTTTTCTCTAAGTCTATAAAGACCATGTTTAAATTTTTATTCTAACTTCTCCAATTTTCCATCAGTTGTCTTAATAAGTAAATAGCTTCCGTGGTGGATCTCCCTAGCATTCCAAATTAGTTGTCCAAAATAATCGATTCATTTCTTATAATTTATTCTATGACCTTTTTCCATAATTTCATAGTGTGATTCATCAATTTGATTCCTCTATAATTACTGCAGTTTTGTATATACCCTTTATTTTTATACAAAGGTATTATGGTTCTTTTCCTCCACTCATCTGACATACTTCCTTCTTTTAAAATTTTATTAAATAAACATGTTAACCATTCTACCTTTATACTTCCAAGGGTTCTCCACGCCTCTATAAGTATTCTATTCGGACCAACCGCTTTATTCTTCCCCATTTTTATTAATATATACACTTCCTTTTCAGTAACCGGGCGCACCATTCTTATATTTGGTTCTATGTTCTCAACTTATTTTTAGGATATTCTTCATTCAATAATCCTTAAAAATACTATTCCCATCTTCTAGAATTTCTTTACCATTAATTAATATATTTTGGTTTATGTCTTTTATACACTTAACTGAACCCATATCCTTTGTCAATCTATCCATATTCCTTGCCAATTTATATATTTTCTTCTCACCTTCCTTGGTACCTAACTTATTATACATTTTATCTAGTGCATTATGTTGCGCATTTCTAATAATATTTTTTGCTTCACCTTTTAATTTCTTATGCATTTCTAAGTCTTCTTGGTTTTTACTCTTTTTCCATTCTTTAAAACTTATTCGTTTCTTTTGTATTGTCTGTTGAACTTCCTCATTCCACTACCAATTCACTTTTTTAATAAATGTTTTCCCTTTACTCTCATTTAAAATTTGCTCCTATTTGCTCAATATTAGTATTTTTTCTTGACCAAATATTGTTAACATTGTCGTTCAAATTCCACTTCATATTTAGTAATAACTTATGTTTTAATTCTATCTCTTTGCATCCTATTAAATCCTTCCATTTTATATTTTGATAACCTATTTTCTCTTTTCGGTACTTAAATCCTTTAATTTTTAAATCTATTACTAATAGGTGGTGTTGATTTTTTAAGCTTTCACGTGGTATAATATTACAGCCTTTGCATGTCTTCAGGTCTCTTTTTCTAAGTAAGCAATAATCTATTTGAGTTTTACTCTCTCCGCATTTAAATGTTATTAAACGTTCTTCCCTTTTTTTTAAATATGTGTTTTATATCTATAGATCGTAGTCCTTAGCAAATTCTAAAATAGTTTTCCCTCGTGTATTTCTCTCACCAAAACCATAACCCCCATGTATCCTTGGATAACCGTCCCGTACTACTCCTATATGTCCATTCAAGTCACCCTCCTAAAAATATTTTTTTCATGTGTAGGAATTTGGTGTAATTTTTCATCACTCTCAAAATAATTTCCTTACATTTTCATCTAAAGCTCCTTGGGGGGGGGGGGGGGGGGGGGGAGGGGTTAAGCACTTATAACATTCAATAGTATTTTATCTAAGACAATCTTAATTTTCATTAATCTATCTCCCCATATCTTGACATCAACCACTATATCTCTCATATAGTGATCAACGGCGATACCTATCCCATTTCTACGACTATCCCTCCCGAATAATATAATTTATAACCTTCTCATATCTCTCTAGCCTTTTCTCCCTTCCATTTAGTTTCTTGTGGACATGCTATGTTGATTTTTCTCCATTTCAAGGTATCCATAATTTTTTACACTTGTCAGTCAGGGTTCCTAAGTTCCACATACCAAATCTAATTTTATATATGTTGTTATTATTTACGTTTCTTTTTTTTACTAGAGAATCCGTTATCAAAATTTGACATAAATTTTACAGTCGGCTATCCACCGGACACTAACCCACCTCGTTTCACATCCGAACTTGGGTACCCGGCAATGGTATAGTCAAAACGATTAATTAGTTAATTAATTAATTATATTCTCTACAATTTAATTCACAAAATAAGTGTGCTAAATGTAAAGTCATATAAAAATCATACGTGCATATAAACACAAGAGAACTCCAATAGATATAATAA
Source organism: Sambucus nigra (assembly GCA_949130495.1). Classification (NCBI taxonomy): domain Eukaryota; kingdom Viridiplantae; phylum Streptophyta; class Magnoliopsida; order Dipsacales; family Adoxaceae; genus Sambucus; species Sambucus nigra. The sequence goes on from OX422218.1 coordinate 200,689,047, forward strand.
ACTCATACACAGAAAATACATAGAAACGTATGCAATTTAATTAACAACGAACCAATTTAAAATAGTAATAATGAAAATAACACACCTGGGCGATGCAAGCTTTGCGATAATGAGTTTTCTAGAGGTGTTTCTCCCACAAAGCATACTCCTCCTACGAATCCCTTTTGTCATCACTGAGATTGATTGCACAAATCCCCTTTCTCATCTTGAGAGAATCGATCAATGAATCTCCAAAATCGCAAGGCATAGATGGTGATATTAAACAGGGGTTCATTATCTCAAACTGATAACATATGTATAAATATTTTATTTTTATAAAATCAAATGCGGACTCTAGATAAATTACATTTGTACTTTCGTAAAAAAATCAGCAAAAAAAAACATTTACAAAAAGATCACATGTTAAACAAAAGTTCTCCATTTTCCTATTTACTGTAGGAACCATCAGCAAAAAGAAATTCGGTTACAACATGTGCCCTCATCACTAGCATTCCAGGTTCTACCAAAGAGGCTTGAGTTAATTTCCTTTTTCCCAGCTCCTCTATGTACTGAATTGTGACCACCCCATAATCAACGCTGAAATGAAATTTAAGCAAAAATTATGAATTAGGATTATGTGAATAGTTTAATAATAGTACGTGCAATTTTAATGTTCGAGTACTTGCGAGTTGTACTATTTGGGTCATTTTGTATATCTGATGAAGTTAAATTTGAGATCATTTTCCAAAGCCCATTTTACAATGCTCTTTTCACATTTAGAAAGTTCATCACAATTGTCACTGCTTTGACAATTTGTTTAATTCTCTTTGTATTCTTTATTGTTGGTGAATTAGTCTTTAGAAACCTTACCCTTGTTCCGATATTGTGTAGTATTCCTGCAATTTGGATTTTGCATCGTTGCTCAGGAATTCTACGACAGGATACAAATCTATATTGAGTGGCTTATTGGACCATTTGGAGGGTTGGGATGTGACTTGTCCTTCAATATTTATTGTCTCTTTTTCATTCCCTTCATGATTGATCTTTTTAGTCGTTGTCCTCTTTGGTTACTTGCTCCTCTTTTTAGTTTGAAATTCAAGTTCAGTGGCATCACCAACCCTCTTATTTCCTCTTGTAACCACCTTCTTTGGTTCCTCAATACTTTTCTTCACTGGAAAATTATGCTCAAAATCATAATCTAAATTTTCTCTACGGTCTCCTCTCTCATGTATGCGTTTATACATAGAGTTTTGGACCGTTTCCATCCTCTTAATTTCTTGGTTCAAAATTTTCTCTACTTTTTGTGCTGACAATCAAATATGATGTGGTGAAAGTACACACAGATTACAAGAAAGTACATGAAGATAAGATGAGACTACATACAAATTTCAAAAAAGTACATGCACATTATAAGAAAGTACATGCAGATAAGATGAAAGTACATGTAAGAAACACAACAAAGTACATGTAAGAAACAAAAAAATATACATGCATATAGGAAGAAAGTATATGTAGATAAGATAAAAATACATGTAACAAATATAACAAAGTACATGCAAATATAATAATGCACATGCAGAAATAAGAAAGTACATGCAAAAATAACAAAGTGCATGCAGAAATAATAAAGTACATCCAGATTAAATGTAAGGACATGTAGATTAAATGTAAGGACATGTAGATTAAATGAAAGTACACACACATTATAAGAAAGTACATGTAGCGTACAAGTAGCTGTTGGAAAAATAATATAGGCAAACACAACAAAGTAATGCAACAAATAGCAAAGTACATGCAGAGTAACAAAGAGCACATATAAAAACAACAAAGTACATGCACAAAAAAATAAATGAAGTTGGGTTTCATAATTATTGTTTATTGTTCAAAATACATGCAAATATAACAAAGTACATGCATATTACAACAAATTATATGCAAATATGATGAAAATATATGCAGAGTAACCAAAAAGTACATGCACACAACAAAAAATGAAGTTGGGTTTTAAAATTTTTGTTTGTTGTTTATTGGGAAAAAAAATACATGCATATACAACAATGAATAAGAAAAAATAACAATGTACATGCAGAAATAACATAGTACATGCAAAAAGAACAAAGTGCATGCAGATAACATAAAGTACATGCAAAGTAACCAAATAGTTCATGTAAAAACAACAGTGTACTTGCACATTACAAGAAATGAAGTTGGGTGTCAAAATTGTTGCTTATTATTTGTTGGGAAAAAAATACATGCAAATACAATAAAGTACATAAAACAAACAACAAAGTAAATGCATTAAACAACAAAGCACATGTAAAAACAACAAAGTACATGCAGATTAAACAAAGTACATGCACATTACAAGAAAGTAGATGCAAAAAATAAGAAATTACATGAAGTTTGAATGAAAAAAACAACAAAGTACATGCAAATTATAACAAAGTACATGCAGATTAAAACACAACAAAAATTTTTGGGACTCCTTATGGCTTCCTTCATTACCCTCATTTTTGAGTGATTTTTTCATCTCCTTAAGTTCGGTATTTTCTTCCTCCAACTTCTTCATCTTCTCATGGGATTCATCAACCTCATATTTGAGTGATTTTCTCATCTCCTTAAGTTGGATCTTTTCTTCCTCCAACTTCTTTATTTTCTCACGCAATTCATCAACCTCATGTTTGACTGATTTGTTCATCTCCTTAAGTTGGGTATTTTCTTCCTCCAAATTCTTCATTTGCTCATGCAATTATTTTGCACCCTTTGCAACTTCCTTTCGAGTAGACTTTGCAATGTCGCTCACAAGCATATCTAGATCTTCTGAATCAGTGTCGGTGGCCTCTGAATCAGAAGTTAGTTGTTGACGATTCTCTTTTTCTTCAAGGGTTAGTTGAGAATGTTCAAAGAGAAACTGGGCACGTCATCCATCTCCCTAACTTTACTTTTCTTTCGTTTAACTTTAACGTCTTTCATCTGCACAATTAAAATTCTCAAGTTATAATGTTGAAAGACAATGTTGCACAAGTAAACTGATAAATACATGTTTGAGTAATTACATCAACTCAAGATAAATCTCCCTCACACATTCATTCCCTTAAACCCAGCAAGCTCCATTGAAGGAATTATTGGTCTTATTATCTTTCCCTTCCACAGGTTCAATGACATGCCCCTTATCATAAAGCTAATATTGTGAAGAAGACAAATAAAAAAAAATATTCGTAAATTAAATCATTGGAATAAATACATGAATAACATTAAATTAGTTTTCTTACCAACAGAGAAATGACACATCTGGCTTTTGTGCTTGTCTTAGACTTCGTTATTTTATCAAGGAAATTGATGAGGAACTAGTGTACCACAGTATCCGAGTCATATGACTTCATTTCATCAACATTGTTGATGTATGGTGTCAAAAACTTGCCTATTGTGAATATTGAATTGCACAACTGAAGCATTGTTATGAAATGGATAGAAACAAGGCGTACAAAGTCATCTCTTCCCTCATCCGAGTTCACCTTAACTAATTTTTTCAATACAACCTTAATTTATGTCTTCTGATTTTTTTTATGTATAGTGAAGTATCGGATGAGAAATTCAGGCTTAGCATTTTCCCCTAATCTCTTTTTTTAGTTAATGGACTTTTGGCCTTTCCTATCTTGAAATCCCAAAAATCTCACTTATATCATTTGGTGTGATTTGGGCAGGGCAGCTTCACAATCTCAAGTTTATGCAATTTCTTGTGTTGTGCTTCAACTACCTCATTGCTGTAGTAAGCATTGAAAACCTCCCAAAAGGGGGTTTTCTTCGGAAGATACAAGTCCTGATCTTTACTTTTTCTCTGATTTTTCATCATAAATATGGTATAAAGAAACAATATATGACCTAAACGGGTCACACCTATTGACAGGCCTGCAAAGTTCCGACTCCTCATTTTTTTGCACGGCGTGATCCACAGCTTGTTGCCCATATTGATTTAGCAATAGGTGTGCTTTTAATATCTTTGGATTTCTTACCATCTTTACTTTTAGCAGGAGTACTTTTATCAATTTTTTATTTCACCGCATATATACTTGTACCCATTTCGTCTCTCACAACAGGGGGTGTACTTTTAACCTTTTCGACTCTTCTTTTAAATCTCATCAATATAAACTATAAAAATGAACATTCTTATATAACAGATTACATGCACATTAAAGAAAGTACACGTAAAGTACAACAGAGTACATGCACAAACAAAGAAAGTACTTGCAAAACTAAAAATGAGCATTCTCATATAACATAGTACATGCAAATTACAAGAAAGTACATGCCCTCATATAACAAAGTACATGCACATTACAAGAAAGTATATGTAGTTTACAAGAAAGTAAATGAAAAATTAAAAATGAACATTCTTATATAACAAAGTACATGCATATTACAAGAAAATACATGCATATTAGAAGAAAGTACATGCAAAACCAAAAATAAACATTCCCATATAATAAAGTACATGAAAATTACAATAAAGTACATACACATTACAAGAAAGTACATGCACAATACAAGAAAATACATGGACAAAACAAGGAACTGCATGAAGATTACAAGAATGTACATGCATTTTTTAACATTATATACTAAACAACTTGATACATAAATCTATTACATTTTCCATTGTTGCAAGAATAATATTTCAAGTCACATTTGCAGTCCTTTACACAAGTCCAATAAATAATTTCTCTCGTGTCTGTTTCATGGTAATATCTAATACATATTGTTGTACAAATAGGAACCAATAATGACTTTTTTTAACATATTCAGAAAAATAGTGATATAGTAGCTCCATGCTAAACAAGCCAACATTTTCTGAACCTCTTAAGCAAAATCGTCCATTCGTTTCGCTAAATCCTTAGCTTTTTCTACTTGTAACTTCTATACATCAAAAGTACACTTAATGTCTTCATAGTAGTTATAGAAACCTATTATTTTTAGCTCTTCATTAATTAAAAAAAGAAAATGAATCGTATCATCATAAGTCAAATTCACTGTCAATGTGAACGATTTGACTTTTCTAAGATCTTCAAAGGTGCATCCAACACTTTTGTAGTTGAACATGCTTGATGATTTGTTCCTAAACAATAGTACAAATTTCACACATCAAAAAACAATGTACATGCTAACAAAATAACAAACAGAGTATATTTAGAAAAAACTAATACCCAACAAGAAAATAATTACAAATAACTTGACATAATAACCAATTAAAAATTTCAAATTACATAAAAACAAATCACACAAATTTCCAATAGTCGACAAAAAGTACATAAAATAACAGTAACTCAATCATGTTCCTCGACAAATATATGTACTATTTAATTATGTGCATCTACTATACTATAGGGTATATGTACTTTATATAAGATGCATGTACTTTATTAAACTTGAGAGTGCGCTTGCCATCTTAATGGATTGTTTATATAATTAAGTGTTCAGCACACACAACTACAAATTTTTATCTTTTTATCTTAAGACAAGAATCTAGGTGACAAAGCAGATAAATTAAAGCATGAAAATAGACAAGGCAATTTGAGGGGAAAACCTCTTGCAGGTAAAACCTTTTTTTCAATCAGCACTTTAGAGTTTTATAAGGAACAACTTACAAAACCTCTAGAGAATGCGGCTCTCTCCTAAGTCATCCACAGGTGGCGGTCCACCCTCGGTGTCCACCGATCAGCCTTTGTCTTCCTCCAATAATGATCCCCTTGAGAACCACAATGGTCAGTAGTGAAGAATATCTCTCCACAAGAGTAACTTAGATATGAAACTATTTAGGGTTTCAAATTCATATATATATTTGGGAGTGACGATTTGTGAATCAGAAGGTGTTTTAGACCTAAATAAAGTGAGAATTTCTACACCAGGTATGCAGAAATAATTTTTGCAAAAGTCTCTTTTAAAATCCCTTCGAAATAGGTACTTAAATGAAAGGCTCAAAATTCGAGGCAATGACACTCATTCAAATCAAAATACGATTTTTTCAAACGAGAATAGCGTCTCGTTAGAATGAAAGCAAGTTCATTCAAACGAAACAGCTATCTCATTTGAATCAGCTTCAAACGAGGATGCAAAATAGTACGCCCTCATTCGATGTTCGATCGAAGTAAACTTCAAATAAGACTTCAAACGAAAAAGATATCTCGTTAGAATGAGAATCCTATCTCGTTTGAATGAGATACGCGAACTTTGAAAAATTTTAAATAAAGAAAAATGCCTAGATTTTCTAAATAAAAACATCTCCCAATTATAAACGTAAATAAATTCAAAATCCAAAATTATTTTATACCTTCGTAATATGGAGATCATCTTGAATTTGGAGACGATGGATATTCAATTCTTCATGATGGCTCGAGTCAATTGATGGAGGGATATGTCAAAAACTATGTTAGCCTAAGCTATGAACAAATGATATAAATTTCGCTATTACAAATCTCCCTCTTTTTGGCTACTTCGGTACAAACACAAAATCCAAATCCAAATTACAATGAAATCCCCTAAGACAAAAACAATATCTTAATACCCTCCCAAACCCTAAAATGGATAGGTACAAGAATAATGATGTTTTTAAAAATGATGTCTTCAAATCTTATTTCTTTTTGGTCTTCTCTTGGGCACTTTGTTTTGATGAAGTCTAATGAGAATATGATCATCCAAAAGTACCTACACACATGAAATAAAACAAATACCCCATGATGCATCAAGTTTGACATATCAAATAAAATAAATTCATAAAGATAAATTCTCCCTCATAAATCAAACTCCCCCGAAATTTGTTCTCCCCCTTTTATTTTGTCCAAAATAGACAAGGTGTAGAAACTAATCATGAAAATACAAAGCATCACAAATACAAATAAGATATTATCACAAAAAGATATGCAAATGATAAATATGCAATGATAATCTCAAACGCTCCACAAACTATTTTTGAAATTTTCCAATTGTTTCATGTATAAAAATTTTACAAATACAACACACCATGGAGAAACACAAAAATAACTAAATCATGGAAACAGAATGTAGGGGTGTGAACTTATTCTATAGGTTAATCAACATAGACAAACATATCATATGTGCACGAAGGAATGAGACACCACTAACGAAATATTTCAAAGTCTACCTTAGGTGTAAAAATAGTGTACTCAAGTGAAATTGACTTAATATAATCAACTAATCAAGAGCGTAAGTGATTTTCACACCAATAATGCCCAAAACTATGTAATGCTTTACGAGATTTTTATAGGACGTGCAAACCCATTGATCTTCGAATTAACTAACTCAAATCTCAAATACTGAATTTTCTCTTAATGATTTTTAAAGAAATTAATGCTCATATATAGTGAAGCATCAATGTTCTTTTAAATTGGCCTACCCCTTCTGTTTTTATGTGCCATTAACTTTTTGGATCTTTTCTTTGCAAATGGTGGCTATTCACGCAAAGTCAACCTCTCTTTTACAGCCCAATTCCATTGCATAAAATCTACCAAATATACCAGATAAATGATTTTCTATTGGTTTCAATCCGGGCATGGTTCTTACATGCACTACTTTTATTATCTCATTTTTCACATTTGGTTCATTTTAAAAGCATAATTGAGATGAAAACACTAAATCGACACGTAACAGGTAAGTGTAATACTCAAATAAAATCTTTTTGTCTTTTTTACTTTTTTTAAAAAGAAATCGAAAATCTTTTTTATTTTTTCATAATTTTTCAAGAAAAACAAAAATCTTTTTGGATTTTTCAAAAAATATATCAAAATAACAAAATACAATGGTAGTACAATCTAGTAATAGGAACAAATATGAATAAGCATGAAAATCATCCTATACTATATAACATATCTAATCTCAGTCAACAGTGCAAATACCTAAAGATTTCCTAAGATCCTCAAATCGAAGTGCATTTAAAGGTTTCGTTAAAATGTCGGCTAACTGATGATCAAGTCTCACAAAGATCAAGGGCATGACCTTCTCCTTAACCAGGTATCGAATAAAGTGCTCGCGTATCCTAATGTGCTTTGTGCATGAATGCTGGAATGGATTACGTGAAATGTGTATGGCACTCGTATTATCATAGGACATAGTCATCGTGCCCTGTGAAATTCCGTAATCCTCCAACATTTGATTCATCCACAAGAGTTGCGTGCAATAACTCCCGGAAGCTATATACTCAGCCTTCGCCGTGGACAAAGATATGAATTTTTGCTTCTTTCTCATCCACAAGGCAATAGCACTCCCAAAGTAGAGACACCCACTCGAAGTGCTCCTACATCCATTCGCATCCCGGCCTAATTGACATCCGAATAGGCAGACAAATGTTCATTGGTATCAAATGAATACCAAATACCATATGATAGAGTCTCACTCACGTATTTGATAATACGTTTAAGAGCGTGTAAGTGTAACTCTTTCGGGGACACCTAGTGTTGCGCACATACTCCAACACTAAAGGCAATATCGAGTCTACTAGACGTAAGGTAAAGAAGAATAACTATCATGCTATGATATAAAGTATGCTCTGCATCGTTGCCTAAAGCGTATTTGCTAAGATTTATCGATGAACTCATAGGGGTGCAACGTGCTTAGCGGAGTCTAGATAGAATTTCTTTACAAGGTCTCTTACATATTTGGATTGAGATATGAATATCCCATCCTCAAGCTGACGAACTTGAAGACCTAGGAAGAATGTAAGCTCACCTACCATGCTCATCTCAAACTCACTCTTCATCTCCTCCTCGAAAGTGTGAGAACGGTGGGAGCACGTGGATCCAAAGACTATGTCGTCCACATAAACTTGGGCAACCAAAATAGCACCACTTTCTCTCCTCATAAATAAAGTCTTATCTAATCCCCCTCTCTTGAAGCCGTGAGCTAAGAGATAGAAATTAAGCCTCTCGTACCAAGCATAGGGTGCTTGCTTCATACCATACAAGGTTTTTCTATGATAGTAGATATGTCCTAGGTGCATAGCGTCTTCAAACAATTTCGATTGTTCCACGTAAACCTCCTCCTGTAGAATGCCATTCAAAAAGGCACTCTTGACAACCATCTAATATAACTTGAAGCGCAGATGACATGCTATGGCTAGCAGTAAGCGGACGGACTCAATCCTAGCAACAAGAGTGAATGTCTCCTCAAAGTATACACCATCAATCTATGTGTAGCCTTGAGCGACCAACCTAGCCTTATTGCGAACTATGGTACCATTTTCATCTACCTTATTCTTGAAAATCAATTTGGTACCTATCACGTTACTATCTCTAGGTCGGGGGACCAACTCCCAGACATCGTTCTTTCTAAATTGAAGAAACTCTTCTTGCATGGACGATATCCAATGCTCATCCTTGAGTGCTTCGTTCACATTCTTGGGCTCGACTAAGGACGTGTAGCGCAGACAACTAACAACATTTTTGAGTTGAGCACGAGTATTGACACCTAGTATAGGATCACCAAGTATAGCGTAAGGGTCATGACTCTTTCGAACCCAAGATAGCGTCTCCCCCAAAACGGGAACAGGGTCCACCGTGGTAGCATGAGGAATGATGGGATCGTCACCAGGGGTGCATCATCCTCACATTGTGGGCTAGGAGCAACAAACATCAGTGGCTCGTCATCTCTAATTGTGACATTTATTGAATCCATAACCTTAGAGCTAGCTAGATTATAAACCCGGTAAGCCCTACTCGTCGATGAATATCCTAAAAATATCCCCTCGTCGCTCCGGGAGTCGAACTTTCCTAAGGGCTCTGTATCTCGCAAGATGTAGCATGTACTCCCGAAGACATAGAAAGATGATAGATTGGGCTTCTTCCCTATCCACAAATCATACGGTACGTTAAATGTGTGAAGATGAAGATATATCGTATTCACTGTATGACATGCGATGCTCACTGCCTCTGCCCAAAAACGTCTAGGAACGTTTCCCCCAAGAAGCATGAATCTAACCATTTTTTGTATCGTCTGGTTCATTCTTTCATCAATCCCATTTTGCTGAGGAGTACGAACATTCGAAAACTCGTGTTTAATTCCAACTTCATCTCAATAGCTTACTTATTTAAATTCAGTGTTGTTGTCACTGCGCATTCGATTAATAGTGACTATGTGTTAGTTTTGTAGGATACGAAACTTGGTTGTAAGGAACTCAACCGCATCGGACTTTTCTCGAAGGAATCCTACAATCGAGTATTTAGAAAAGTCATCGACCATCACGAGAATGTATCTCTTACCAACTAAGCTCTCTGAGCGAGTAGGACCCATAAGATCTATGTGAATCAACTCCAAAACACGGGAGGTGGTAATGGTATTCAACTTTCAATGGGAACTTCGAATTTGTTTACCTTGTTGGCAAGGGTCACAAATCGAGGAAGTTGGTTTCCCAAGTGATGGTAAGCCACATCTAGGTCCTTTTTCACTAATCTCTCATGATCTCTAAAGTTCACGTGACCAAGCCGTTGATACCAAAGGTCCATAGTGGATACCGTGGCACTGTTGCACACAAAAGAGGACTTGGGCACCATCACATAACAATTATCTCTCGTCCTCACACTTTGTAGTAAAAGTTTACCTGATTGATGATAAACATTGCATTCGAACCGGTCAAACTTTACCTTAAAATTTGCGTCACATAGTCGGCTTATGCTAATAAAGTTCCCATTCAACCCCTTCCCGTACAACACATCATCTAGCTTAGGAAACCAAGGTATCTTAACACTTCCACGTCCTAAATTGCTAGATCTACTCCCATCTCCAAAGGTGACTTTACCTTCCTTGCGATCCTCAAGGTGGGTAAAAAAAATAGACGTCACGTGTCATGAGCCTAGAACACCCACTATCAAATTACCACTGGGAAGTATTTTGAGCCTTGAGAGCAACATGAACAACAAGGGATTTCTCATCTCGCTTAGGTACCCAAGTGGCGGTAACCTTTTGCTTGCCCTTATTATTGTCGACTCTAGTGGGAATATTGGAAGCATTCTCAAAACGCAAAGACATCAGTTGAAATTCTTTCATTAAACTATGTGAAGTCGCGACTAGAAATTCAACTTGCTCCCTAAGACTAGCAATGTAGCTAAAGTGGTTTACGGGAGTATGTGTATGACTAGTTCTACCTAATTTATAGAAAAACTCTCTAAGGTGACCTCTTCTTTTGAAAAAGGTGCAAATATAGACAGGTTTGGGTCTACCTCGGTTTACTTTTCTAGGTTGAACTCTTCTAGGTGCGTTAGGCAGCCTAGGTGGATTCGATCGAGGGCCATAAGGGTCCATCACAAATTCGAGAATTGTCACGGGTGCGGCATGGGAAATAGATAGACCGTCGTAACCTATTCCTTGCCTCTCGACATTTTCTAAAGCGGGGTCGAGGAGCATCTTACCAATCTTCTTCGATGTATCCTCAATAGTTAACTTGACCTCCCCGGCACATTCAAGATCTTTCTCGAGTTGGGACACAAGGGCTTCAAGTATCTCACGAGTCTCCACGGATGCTTTTGGAGATCTCTCGTTAGAATATCCACCTTGTTAGTCAAGTCCCCGTTCTCTCTCTTAACTAAACAAACTCTCTCTCCTAAAGCTTCTCTCATCGAGGACTCACTCTTTCTCGCCTTTCTCATCTTTTTCTCTAGCGCTAAAACTCTCATAGCTAACTCTTTATTTTGTTTCTTCAATTTAAAGGACTCGACGTAAAGATCAGCGTAGACGCACTGAAGGTCACTCTCGCTCTCACTTAAAGCATTCTCTACCTCACTCTCCTCGAAATAACATACTCACTGTTGAGGTGTTCATGATTAGTAGATTCCTCGTCGTTGTGAGGTGCACTAGATGTACTAACATGACTAGCCATGATTGTGGTGAAGTTACATCCATGCGGTGATTCTTCTCATGAGCTCATCGACTCGACCTCGCTAATCGTTAAACGTGACGTTTGAGGCAGCTTTATCTTTCCCTTGACGTTTTAACACTCATGAGCTTTATGACCCTTTCCCTCACACGCATAACATCTCTCCTCGTCTATCTTTGGGAAATTTTTCTTTTCTTTTTAAAAAAAAATTCTTGTCCGATTTAAATTTTTTATCTTTCTCAAAACTTTTCTTATCTTTGGAAGTATTTTGCTATTTAAGTTTGAGAAATTTCTTGAAATTTTTAGTGAAAAGGGCCAAATCATCTAAATCATAATCAAATTCCGAATCGGATGGCGCTTCCTCTATCTTTTTAGACACGTCCTCTCTCCTTTTAGATTGGACTCTAAGTATAACCCTCTTATCCTTAGGCTTAACTATTTTAAGGAACATATATATCTCGTATGTTTGAAGGATCTCCTACGAGTTCATCTGACCTACAAGTGTCTAAGATCCCTAGCGAATTAAGAACGGTAACCTTAGGAATAAAGTGGGCAGGAAGGGATCTCAAGATTTTCTTAACTACACGCGTTTCGGGTATTTTCTCACCTAAATTGAAACACGAGTTAACTATGTCAGACAGTCGTGCATAAAACTCGTCGAAAGATTCAGATTCAAGTATTATGATTGTTTCAAATTATCTGGTGAGATTCTGCAGCTTAGAAGCTTTAATAGCATTGTTTCCATCGTGAGTGAGCTAAAGGGTATCACAAGCTTCTTTAGGCATGGTGCACGTCATAATGCGGCGAAACTCTTCAAGGTTGACAGCTCCCGAGATGGCATTCAAACCACAGGAATTGAAAATGCTCCAGTTAAATTCTCCCTTTGTCCACTGTGAGACAGGTTTAGGACCGACGACATTATGAACTATGACCCTGAGAGGTGTCCACCCTCTTTCACAGACTACCCAAACACGTTCATCTATGGCTTTTAAAGCATACCTTATCCTAACCTTCCAGTATGCATAATTTGTACCATCAAAGATGGGCACTCGATTATACAAATTCTCCATTAAACCCAATTTTTCAAAGATCAACAATTTAAAAAAAATGATATCAAAGAGAAAAATAATTTTGCGAAAAAGATCATACAATAATTTTATGCAACAGCCTCTGATACCAATTTGAGAGTGCGCTTGCGATCTTAATGGATTATTTATATATTTAAGTGTCCAGCACACACAATTTCAAATTTATCTTTTTATCCTAAGATAAGAATCTAGATGATAAAGTAAATAAATCAAAGCATGCAATTAGGCAAGGCAATTTGAGGAAAAAAAAACTTACGGGTACAACCTTTTTTCCAATCAGCACTTTAGAGTTTACAAGGCACAACTTATAAAACCTTTAAAGAATACGACTCTCTCCTGAGTCGTCCACAGGTGGCGGTCCACCCTCGGTATCCACCAATCAGCCTTTGTCTTCCTTGAACAGGGATCCCCTAGAGATCCACAAGAGTATCTTAGATATGAAACTATTTAGGGTTTCAAATGGATTCACATATATATTTGGGAATGATGATTTGTGAATCAAAAGGTGTTTTAGACCAAAATAACGTGAGAATTTTTGCACAGGGTATGCAGAAATCGTTTTTGCAAAAGTCTCTTTTAAAATCCCTTCGAAACAAGTATTTATATGAAAGGCTCAAAATTCGAGGCGGAGGCACTCGTTCGAACGAAAACACAACTCGTTCGAACGAGAATATCAAACGAAATAGCTATCTCATTTGAACAAGCTTCAAACGATGCAAAACAGTACGCCCTCATTCTATGTTCGATCAAAGTAAACTTCAAACGAAACTTCGAACGAAAAAGAAATCTCGTTTGAACGAGATGCGCGAACTTTGAAATTTTTTAAATAAAGAAAAATGCCTCAATTTTCTAAATAAAAACATCTCCCAATTATAAACGTAAATAAATTCAAAATCTTAAATTATTTATACCTTCGTAATGCTCTTGAATTTGGAGACGATGAAAATTCAATTCTTCGTGACAGCTCGAATCAAATGGTAGCATGATATGCCAAAATTATGTTAGCTTAAACTATGAGCAAATGATAGAAATTTTGCTCGTACAAAACTTATCTACATTACACAATACAATTAATTCATATTCCTTAACAAATGCCAATGGCGCGAACCATAATATTATAAGAGATATAAAACATAGAGAGCACGTATATATACTCAACATGAAAAATATATTTTTTTAAACCAAGGCAACAAATGTAGAAGTTGGACGCATATTGTATTTTCGCATCAACAACAAACAAGATGATATGATTTCATCACTCCATAAATAATGTCTAGAAATTTATACATAAGAGGATACAAAATACATAAAATAGGGAAAAAGTTATATTAAACCTAGAACACAAAAATTAGTACATAGAATACACAACAAAAGACTCAAAATGCATGCACAAACAGGTGATGGGAGATATATAAATCTAAGAACACCAAATATACACAATATAGGAAAGTTAGTGGTATATAAACTTAAGAACAAAATTATTATATGCAATACACAATAAATTACACAAAATACATCATGGAATCATGTGCATACATTGGTATTTTTCATGAGTGAAAAATCAAATGAAAATGAGGAAAAAAGTTGATCGAATTATGGTTTACAAAACAGAAAAGCTTGAAAAAAGTAATAAACATGATTAACATATATTTGTATGGATTAATACCTAATAAAGTTGTTCGGAATTGGAAGTGAATCATTTGTTTGATCTTAGATAAGTTGAGTATGGAAATGAAGTGAGCGAGGGTTCATTTTGTATTTGAAGGAGTTGGTTTTGAAGGTGTGGGTTTGTGGGCAGTTAATTTTGAAAGAGTGCGTGCATTTTTGGGTATTTATATGAGGAACCTAACCGGTTAAAATTTGTTGGACCCGATTTAATGGTCCAAATTTATTGGTCAAAGGAGTAGACCGTAAGATCCCCCCTTGTTAAGGTGGTGATTGGTTATTTGGTTCTAATATATTTTCTTTTGTTTTCCTGTTTTATTTTAATTTTGGGGGGTTTTGAGCTATTTTTAACTTAGAATGATGTGTACCTGTTAAGGTTAACTGTATTTCTAACCATTTTGGGCAAAGCCTAATTTTTTAATTAAATTATATTGAAGTTTAATATAAAGAATTAGTAATTTATCAAAGTCAAAAACTATTTTTTTTAAGATTATTTTTCTTTCTTTATTACCGATGCTATTGTTACCTTATTTTTAGCCTTGGCAAATGTAAAGATAGCTTGAACTCTCAAGCTCCTTTGCATTTAGTTAGAAGATACCTGAAAGCTAAAGCAAAACCGTCATCATATATAAAATTTAGTCCAGACCCCCAATAATGTACACCCATGTTTATTGGAGACTTCTACTTGAGAAATGAAAGTAAATTGAACCAAGGTATTCAAGCTCATAAAACAAACAATCAAGCTTGAACACACGTAAAGCTCGTTTATGCTCAATAAACTCACAAAAGTTCTAAACTTGTATAGGAACTCGTGTTACTCGAGCTTGATTTGGTTATATGCTCGTTTAAAATGGCTCAAGAGCTTAAGAAACCAACCTCGATCATATTTTAAAACCCGATAACTTTCATGAACAAACGCACCACCCGACTCGGCTAGTTTATAACCCTAGCCCCATATGTGAATACACCGATTGAAACAATTAATGCATTTGGATTATATTATTGATACAACATGTAGATTTATCTCAAATGCATCGGACATGAATGTACATCCCAATGCTACTTGGTATGCTGCAAAATTTCCTTCCATGGAGCCCCAAACACTCCCGAAAATGTAGGTATTACCTATGTCTTGGGTTCAGTTTGTGAAGGACAACACAAAAGCTACTCTGCACACTATGCTTAAGATTGAATATACATATTTAGGAGCCCTTAACAACTACCTATACCATATGCATATATATCATCCTAGCACGTCCATACTGGGAAACTTGGGCCCACAACTGCATTGTACAGTCACTGTGGCCTCCTTGCGTAAAGTCACCATCCCACTTACTCTCCACAATGAGCATCTGATTTTCTGCAATACACCATGGAAGCTATGCATTTGTCAGAGATAGTCATTAACCAGGATTTTCATTACAGTTTACCCATGTCAAAGAAAATTAGCTAAACATCAAATTTAAGCTCTACCGAGTTTCGATTTTTTGTAAATCAAATAGCATTTCGGTTGGTCAAATGGAAAAGTCTTCCGTATCAACTTCAAATGGCAAAGCTAAACTAAAATGGTGTTCCCTCTGAGAAAAGGAAGCGAAACATTTATTGAAGTTGTCTGATATCATACAAGGGGAAAGTGCAAAAAAAAGGGATCTTCGAGTTTGTGGAAATAACCCCCCTTGTATGTTCAAAATCCACCTTCTTGCGTTAAAAATGGTTCAGGGGTTTTCCTTAAAAAACTGCATAGTGTTTAGGGGGTTCTTTGCAATTTACCCATCGTACAACTACACTCAGAATTTTAATAATTTTTATTCACGGAGATCTAAAAAAATATCAATGAATAAAACTATTAAATTTCTCGATAATACTTCACTGACAGGAAGAAGAAAAAAAAGAATTCTAACATACCATACTTGAGACCTAATGAAAGCAAAACAAGCCTAATGTGTCTTAACAACAGATTTGGTTGTCTGTAATGCGAAACGATAATGTGTCTTTCAATTCAGCAATACTGCCAACACATCGTGTACAATTCTCGTAGGTTAATTTACACTATCCATCCAAGTTTTACTCTACCACGCTATGGATGCTCACGTGAATCTGGATCAATAAGGACAGACCACTTACATGATTATCGTATATGCCAACATTATGGTAACAAATCGGCAAGAATGTGCAGACATGGGATTGGTCTGATTAGATTCCAGCACCCGAAGATACAGATCTGAAGAATTTAGGACAGGAAGAAGCGATTTAAAAGGATCAGTCCCCCACACCCACAAACAAAAAAGATAAACTTCCCACTATGCAAATAAATCTACAAATTCTAAAGCACTTCCATAACAGGGTTTGTAAGAAAGATCATAAAACAGATACTCAAAACAATACACTGAAGGTGGCTCCCAATACTTTAGATACGTACCAAGTTTATTTACCGAGTTTGTATTCCAAGTACATTAAATGATTATACATACACTTTGCGCACAATATTTTAAGGCACTTGGGCATTGGTAAAAAATTTGGTACACAGAGACTTTTCCAACACTTGCGTGTTTGGGAATCCCAATTCCATGTCTTGGAATTGGAATATTATTAATTCAAATTTTGAACTAAAGGTGTGTTTGGAACCTGAAATACATGCCTTGGTATTGGATCCTTTTTAAATTAAAATTTGAACCTGACGTCAATATGCAGTTGGTTAGCTGACATGCATGTCCATGTGTTAACTCTGCATTTCTTTCTCAATCTACGATACTATGTCGGAATATAGTATCGGTGCTCCTCTCTTTTATTTTTTATTATTTTCCCACCAGAACTAGTTCTTTTAGATGAAAGACTTTGGCAAGGGCATATGGCTTTACATCCAATGACATCCAAGGGCATATGGCAAGCTCATTTGACCCTAATATCTATTATATAGGTTTTGAATGGTTAGAAATTTTTATGTCCATCTTCATGTCACTTCATAAATCAGCCAAAGTATTACCTACATGTACAAACACTTGAAAATAATTTTCTTGTGTCATTTCTTTAATCCTCCAAAGTAGCACAAAATATTTACCAACAATGTTTCCAATCTTGAGATGAACATTTTCTATTCTAATTTACCACTCAGGTTATTATCTTGACCAATAATCTTTCTATTTGTCAAAACACTAATTTAAACAAACTGGGAAGAAAAAGGTTTGTTAAGCAGCACAAAATATTCACCAACAATAATTTCAATATTGAGATGACCAACTTCTTCTATTCTTATCCATCAACCGGGTTATTATTTTGACTAATAATCTTTATATCAGTCAGAACACTAATTTAAACTAACTGGGAAAAAAGGTGGAAAGATACCTCACGATTTATACATAATGCAAAAGGAGATCAGCCAAAGAATTCTTCAACCTGCAGCTCTGCCCCAAGTGAACATCGCCAAAAACATACCTGCATCATTATACAATAGTGATGTTAACGATCGTAATAATTATAAATAATATTATTTCCAAGAAGAGGAGGATATAACCTATATTCACAATACTCCGGCCATGCACAACGAGCTTTTCCATAATCCCAATAGCAGTCCTCCTCCCTCAGAGGTCCACGCTTAGCTGTTGCATGTAAGATTCATAAGGCAAACTTTGACGAAACAAGAGAAATTTAGAGGAAAAATCCACCTTTTGTAACAAAATTTGACTTTTTATCCGGATGAATGTCATGCCACATCTCAAGCCACAGCTCTCGCATTAGAACTGGGGATCTGACAATGTTCCTGTGATTTGCTGCACAGAGCCAGTTCAAATTGCTGTTACCTTTATGTTTCATTTTTTTTTTTTTTTTTGTGTGTGTGTGTGTGTTGGGGGGGGGGGGGGATGGATAATAAATGCATTTTCCAATGACAACATCAAATAATCAAATTCTATTTCCAATGCTCATTACTCTATCCGTAAAACTGTAGAAAAAACAAAATAGAATTATACTATACAACAAATAAAGATGTCAATAGTAAGGAGGTCTTTCTATTAAGTTTTTTTTAATTGATCTGAATTGGACCTATGATTCAGAAATATGGTTGTGAAGGGTGATCCTACAAGTTATTAGAAGAGAAATAAAGAGGCTTGAAATGTCAAATTTTCTTTCAACTTTAATAGTTATTATTTACCCTTTGTTAATGCTGTAATTAAGATACCCCATGTTTTCATACTCGATAGTCTTAATCCCCCACTACGAAAAAAAAATTGTAACAACAGGTTTATAATTTAAAAACAATTCCTTCAATAATCACACCACGAGAGGTATTTAAAATTCCTAATGATTGAACTTGACCACCGTTGTCGGGGATATCCCTGTTTTCATAATAATTGAACTTGACCCCTGTTTTCACCTAAGGGAATAAGGGCAGGTCAACGGCTTTATGTGGATTCTTTAGGTACTATTTATATTCAATTAATGTTATGTTGCCTTTGAAATCTGCTAATTATACGTGTCATAATTAAATTTATTTGTCTTCTGCTACAATTTCGGTGGTTTGAGTACGTGGGCACTTTTGCTGGCTGGTCCAGAGCAGGAGGTAGATCCCTGGCCCTGTCAACTATCATGGACCAGGCCAACAGACATCATGTGGTTGGTGAGATCCACCACCACATCGTCCTGCCGACAACAGCTAGAGACAAGGAGTTCATCCGAGATCAGATAGCAGCCTTGAAAGGGCAGCTAGTGGACTGACAGACCAGAGGTCCGAGTTGCCTCAGCTCTCACTCACTGAAGCGTCGTTATATCCTCTCCAAACCTATAGATAGTTGCAGGTACGAGGTTTTTGAGTTCCAAGCACTTCGAGCTCCGCTTGCCATGCCAAAGACATGATTTGAGTTACTGCAGGCTGGGAGCAAATCATTACCGACAGCATGGTTGGCCGCATGCTTCACTTTATGTGGACCTTCGGTTCAACTACAACATAGATGGAGACACGTGGGCGTAAGACCATTGGCGTCAGTAGCCACGGGATATGCGCTGACCACCACACAAGACCATACCTGCTAACATCCCAGTCCTGAAGGCTTAGTCCCTAAATGATTAGACAGATAATATTGGTGAGGAGGTGACAATTTCTCACCAATATTATCGATGTGAGGAGGTGAAAGTTCCTTGTGTTCACGAGAACTTTTGAGTGCAGCTCGTGCCAGACTTATTTAACGTTAATATTGATGTAAGGTTTGCTGATGCTTAACAGAGAGAGCAGGCGTCCTAAGGCACATCGCACAGGTTCAGGGTCCAGCACTGGGTTGTGAGCCAGCAGAGGGATACAATCCGATAGGCTCAAGAGCAAATTCGAGCACTTACAGATGATCGAGTTGTGCTGCGATCGAGCATGGAGAGTCTCAGAGCTTGGTTGGTATCGAGGTGGGCGAGTATTCACACCAGGGTCGCGAGTGTAGAAGACGCACTGGCTTACGTAGTAGTTTGAAAATCCTCTAATAATGTATTTTGTATTTGTACCCAAAAATTATTACAATAAATACAGAATAGCTTTTTGACTTTTCTTGATTACCCTTATTTTATGTAATTACACTTTATTTGTCTCCATCAATAGCTACTTTACTAAATTAAAATGACCATGAAAAAAATGGGCTTAAGCAGCAGTGCTTAAGCCGCCCCTGTTGTCCAGGCGACCAGCATGATGCCGCCTGAAATATGGATATGAACTAGGGTTGAAAAATAGGTTTTGGCGATTTTGGCTGGTCGTCAGGATATAGTTCTGCCGAGTAAGACCTCTGGAACATTTACTACCTCACACCAATTTTCAGAAAAAAGGTAGATGGTAGGCGGGAGCCTGGAGGCGAAAGACGATAAAGGGGCTAGGCGGCGCCTAGGAGGTTTTATATGTTTATTATTATATTAAAATAATACTATAGAGCTCTCCAACAGAACAATTTAAACAAGTAAAAAAAAAAAAAAAAAGCTTTTATTCAAATCCATACTCTATATATTTCTAAGTTTAGTATATCTATTATATAATTGTTTTTTTATAATTTAATAACTACTTGATTTTTTAAATAATTAAAATTGTTTTTAGATAAAATTCAGGATTACTATTATGCATAGAAATAGGAAACTACCTTTTTTAAAGTAACAATAAAAAGTAAAGGGTTTTCCTCAGAGTTTCCCCAACAAAGGTACTCCATGATTTCATAATAATAGACTTAACCCTCTATAACAAGGGTAATCTCACATATTAGCATTGTCACAGGAGGGTATGTCAAATAAAACACCTCAATGAGTAAACAGGGAGATCTCCAATATCAACATTATCATAGATTGTTTACTTTAGAAAGAACAAAAAAAGGACACTTTGATACCTTTATCAAGCTCCCAAACTGCTGTCCTCTTACCGGGAAGGCTTTCTGAATCTTCATAATAAGTTATGTACTTAACCCTAGGTGATCTTGTCATGTTGGGGAAAAGATCAGCCTCGTGTTGATGTTCTACATTTAAATTCACTTGTACATCCGAGCCATCATGCTCTGACTGAAATAAAAGCAAAGAAAAGGGACACTTTTTAATTAATAAATAATGTCCATAGCAGCTTCAGTACAGTTGCTATAGCCATCGACTGATTTACTAGCATTAGAGCGATAAAATAGAGTGAATATATGGAATTACCTATCATAGCAAAATATGGTGAACAACCAAAATAAAAAAGAATTAGCGTATAAAACAAAATAATGACGGAGATGTTGGAAAGTGAAGATTAATACTCTAGAACCCAGTTCTGACAAGTTGCCAAATAGAGGTGAATGAAAACTAAGGGCTTGTTTGGTTAGCATTTTCAAACTCTTTCCTTAATTTTCTAGAAATAGAAAACAGAAAGTGTATGGATAACGTTTTCTGTTTTTGTTTCGAAGAAATATTGTAAAGGAGAAGTTGCCCCCCAAAAAAACTGAGGTATGCAGTTTATTCAAGAAATCCTCCTACGCTATTTTTAAAGAAAAAAAACACCTTTACCTATGCCTTTTATTGTAAAGACCCCCTAGTGGGGACTATTAATGATGATTTTTAGTGACATGAGGATCTTTGCGACTAAGTGCATAATTTGGAGGAATTTTTTCATTGAAAAAAGTACATGGCAGTTTTTCAAAGGTGTTTTTAGCCAACTTTCAAGAAGAAAAAAATAATAGGTCTAAAATGACTGCAAAACATTCTCTGCAATGTAATAAAAACTAATACGCACTTAGATCGAGTGTTTTTGCCAGTTATTACATGCTATATCTGAAAATGTTTTTCAAAGATGGTAACCAAACACGTACTCATTTTCAGGAATTCCCAAAACAGAAAAAAACTGAGATTTGAGAGAGGATTAAAACATAAAACAAAGAGACTAACCAAACAGACCTAAAATTTGAAAGCAAGTCTTAATTTTTCAGTCATCTGTAGAAACATGATGGTAAGGAAGAGTGATTTAGTTAGTATTGATGGAAACACAAGGGGTAAAGGTAGCCTAAGTTGACTTGGTGGCATATTATAAAAAAGGACATGATATCACGTGGTTTAACCGGAAGATATTGCGCTGGACAAAATGGAATGGAAAAATAGGATTCATATAGCCGACCCCAAATAATTGGAAAAAGGCTTTGTTGAGTTGAGTTGAGTTGCAGTGACATAGAGAATGGATCAAGAAACAGGTTAGAAAACTGGATATGCTAAATGATGCTCTTTAGTATTACAAGCCTTTGTTATTGGATCAATTGTCATTGCAAGACCCCGAATTCCCACAATGATGGCACTTAGAGAATCTCCAGTGCAAATGTGAATTGATTCCTATGTGGCTATGAGAATTAGACAATGTGCATCTTATGTGGCATAAAAAATCATATGTAGACAATGTAAATAAAAAATCGTATCCAATGCAAATGTCTAAAAGTAAACTTCAGTGACACATGTACATAATTGATTTGTTTTGTAAAATGTGGAGAGAGCGAAAATGACAAGGCGGAGAAAGAGGAGTTTTGATTGGTTACCTTTGTTCTTCACAATGTGGAAGAGACCGTCTACATCTAGAGGGTCTCCTCCACAACCTTCACATTTACTCTAGAGGGTTACATTGGAGAGCTCCTTTTAAACTCTTTCTATTAATCCTACGTGGAACCTCATATTCTCCCACTCCACATTATCATTGGAGAAGCTCTTAAATTGCCAGAGTCGAATTTGGGGACTTGGTCGGTCCTGGTGTAGTGTTTGAGATGTCTAAAGTTGATGTATACAAGAGGTCGCAAGCGTTTTCGTATCACGTTTAATTGTAACATTTTTACTTTTATGTCTATTTTTGTGTTAATAGGTTAGGTAGAGGGTAATATTCGTTGAATATTCTTATTGTGCCCTCTTTAGTCTTTTTACTCTCTCTAGATTATCCTGGCCAGCGAGATACCTTTAGCCTATAAATAAGGCCCTTGGCCACCATTGTAGTCACTTAACTATTGAGGATGAATGAGAGAGAAGTATTTATTTTTAAATGTTATTGTTGTTGAGGATAAATTTTGTCACGCTTACATCAAAGTGATACCAGAGTGCAATGTTCTAAAAAGCGCAAGGCGCTAGGCATAGCACCTAGGCGTTTTTTTTATGCACAACGCCAAGTATGCATTGAAATATATGTTACAAAGAACCGAACATTGATTTACACATTACTTTAAAGCCCAATACTTATAACATTACTAATATATCTTTCAAGTCCCCTACATAAATAAAAGATTGCTAACACTAAGACAAAGAAAATAAATATAGGACACAAAAACATTTTGTGCCATTGATATTTGATTCCTAAAACAAGTAATAGAAATATTACACTGAAAATATAATGTTATAGTAAATATAAAGCTAAGTAGCAATAAAAAATATTACAAAAAAAGGCTATTATAATCATCATATATACAGGGAAACATTCATACATAAGTGTGTACATATATATATATATATATATATATATATATATATAATATATTTCTATGATATAGAAATACTATATGTACTTTCAATGTAGATTGGGCAAATTTTAAAAAAAAACGACAATTTTTTCACTTGATCCGCTTTGTTGCCGCCTAGCCCCTAGGCAAGGCGCTAACCACACGCCTCGCGCCTTTTAGAATACTTTCAGAGTGACATTCGCTCTTGATGTAGTCGTTTAAGTGGTTGTTGTGGAGACATTGGTGAAGCTCGGAGGAAACAACGGACCACTACTCTAAACCATGCCCCCGCCGTCTGCAATTAAGCGGCACCATCTCAATCGTTGTCCCCAAATCCCTTCACCAACCACCAAATCTGAAATTACCGCAACAAACTATCACCCCACCCCCCGGGCCATCAGAAGTGCCCATTGTAGCTTTGCAATGTTGGAAACCCCGTTAACCCATATAGACGTGGGAGCCCTTTGAAAACCTTAAATACAAGTTTTTTTAAGTCAACAACCCTTCCCTCGTTTCCTTCGACCACCGGCGAAGGTAGCTTAGGAAGCATGAGGGCAGACGGCGATCGGAGTTCGGTCAGAACTGATGGAAACCTCCCTGCACTCGGATGGCCCATATCTCGCTTGTATCTTGTCGTGGCAGCCAACCTGGGATGAAAAACTCAGTTTCACACAATCCTCAACATCGCTGCCTCTATGGGGCCACCTTGCCGACGACTAGTGCGCCCCTGCGATGATCGATAAGTCTATGGCGATCCTATTGGGCCTATGGTGAAGGATTCACTTGGTGTTATTCACACAAAAGTTTGTACAAGAGTTCTCCAAATGTTACCCCAATTTCTAATGGTACTGCCAACTCTACCCTCTTTTTACCATTTTTCTGCTCCTTCCCTTGGTCTTCAATTATTTGCACAAACACTCACTACAATTTGCAAACAACCCGCTTGCAGAAAATTATTTAGACCCCCTTCCCATTCTGAAAATCACATTTTAACCCCGCATAATCTGAAAACATTGAAACAAACCCTTATCTTTCCCATGTCTGGCATCAATAGACCTCCCCCTTTATTAGGCATGAGTATAGTTGTCAAATCGCGAATCGTATCGTGAATCGTTTACCCCCTACCCCCCCCCCCCCCCCCCCCCCCCGGGAATGGGAATCGTGAATCGAACCGGTCGAATCGGAATCAAAGGATAAAAATGAAATAAAACATACGTAAATGGGATTTGACACTATAGAATTGGTAATTAAGCATAATATGACAAAAAACTAATTGTAGCACATGATAATATACCAAAATATAGCACAAAAATTAACCGTAGCACATGTTCTCATTCATTTTAAGCTTAAAAATGTAAAAAACAAAAATAAATCAAAAAACAAAAAACAAAAAGAAAATAGCAAAAGAACTTCAAAAAAAAACAGCAAAACTAACTAAAAATTAAAACAGCAAAAATAACTTATGTTATCCTAACTAAAAATAAATAAACATATGGTTTTATAACCGCAAAATAACTAAAAAAAAACAGCAAAAGTAACTAAAAAATAAAACAGAAAAAATCACTTATGTTATCCTAACTAAAAAAATTAAACATATGGTTTTATTATAACAGCAAAATAACTAAAAAAAAACATGACTTCGATTAACTGAAACAAACAGTTCTATAACTAAAAAAAAAAAAAAAAAAAAACGTATGGTTTTATCACATAGAAACAAAAACTATGGTTTTATATCATACGGCCATCGATTTGCAAAATAAAACATGAAACGGCCATCGATTTGCAAAATAAGACAGAAACATAAAGAAAACATACGATTAGGGTTGAAACGGCCTTCGATTTGCAAGAATAGGTTGAAACGGACTTCGATTTGCAAGATTAGGGTTGGTTTGCTACGATTAGGGTTGGTTTGCTTCGATTAGGGTTGGTCGGCTACGGTTTGTATGGGTTGCTTCGATTATGGTTTGTATGGGTTACAGAGTTTTGTTTTTTTGTTTTGGGTTAAAAGTGAGTTATGGTTAAGGTAAAACATAACATTTCCTGAATCGTTTTGCCTTCGATTCCCGATTCGAGTTGGAATCGTACGTTTCTATACCGATTCGGGCAATTCTTTAGACATTTACGATTCTTTACCTGATTCGAATCGTTTTGCCTCCAAATCTCGCGAATCAGACGATTTTGACAACTATGAGCATGATAGTTATCATTGTGGGAAGTTTTGGGAATGAGTCAGGGCCATCGACCATGGATTGGAACTCTGATAACATGTTTCCACCCGTTGACTATCCTGGGCGTCTTCGTGCAGGATTTCTGTGGGGGAGTGTGGCAATGTTCGTACGACTCTGATGGTGCTCATCCTGCCTGCTTCCACGCTCGGGTCGAGCTTTTCTCAGTGGGGAGAGTAATTTATAAGAGGTTCGGAGGGCATATATGTATTATTTTAATCGTTACAATTTTGCTTTTTGACGTTTATCTTTTGGTTATCTCCTTATTTTAGAGTTAATAGATTTGGTAGAGGGTAGAGGTCGTACCTTAGTGCGGTGGAAAGTGCCCTCGCCCAAGCTATGGCTGGTCACGAGTTCGAGACATGGGAAGCAACCTCTCCATATATGGGGGGTAGGTCAGCTGACATCTGCCTCTCCCTGCAGGAACCTTGTGCACTGGGGTGCGACCTTTGAGGTTAGATAGAGAGTAATATTTATTGGAATATTCTTATGGGGTATATACCAAATAGTCCCTCGAACTTTTTTTAATACACATTTAGTCCAAGCCTTTTTATTTTGCACCAAAAAGTCCTTCACCATGCCAAAAAGACTTTGCCATGCCGCTGGCGCAGATCTTTAAAGATAAGAGAATAAGGACTTTTTGGTACAAAATAAAAGGCTTGGACTAAGTGTGTATTAAAAAATGTTTGAGGGACTTTTTGGTATTTGATCCTATTCTTATTGCATCCCCTTTAGTTTTTTTATCCTTTTTAAGTTATCTTGGCTAACATGATACCTTTAGAAATAAATAAGGCCTTTGGCCAACCATATGAATGAATGAATGAGAGACGAGCCTTTATTTCTAAATGTTGTTAATGTTGTAGTGAGTAAAATCCGTTGCGCTTACATCAAAAGTATTCTTCCACTTTCTGAGCATGAACGTACGGCCATCTCAACGTGGGGGAAGTCTTTTATACTCAACTCGAAAACGGGTCTAAAAATCCGTTAATATACATACTAATACGATGTTCCTATGTCTCAAAAATGACACACGGCTAAACAACGAATAAAACTACCTGTTGTGATTTGTGACCAACGTCGACTCATGCCTCAAGCCTAAGCTCTGTACCCAAGCAAATCATGCTTGTAGTTCCTTGGAATGAATGCGAGTCTCATATATCATCATCTTGTCACGTGTTTTATTTGGTTGCTTTCCATCAAGCTCTCTCCTTCGGGTCAATTCGTTCTACTAAACTTTAGCCTCAAGCTTGATTTCCACCAATCGAGCATATTTAACCCTACAAATGTCTTTATGCTAATAACTCAATTAAGTCCAATAAAATCAACGAATATGTTGGCGAACATGTGATTGTCAAACATCTTTATTAGCACAGATATCACCTCTCATACTTCTCTCCAAAATACGCTAGGCCCAAGCCATATTGTCGTGCTTGTCAAGAACATACTAAACGGGCTCCCCTCATCCTCATATGAAGACACATCAAATAGGCACAAAGGTTGTTTGACATGGTCATATCCATATGCATCTATCTATGGGTCCATTGAGGGGCATGAGGAGCCCTTCTCAATCAGAGGCCTAAACGGACAAAATCAGAGGCCTAAACGGACAATTTTCAACCATTCATCAACATTCTTGAACAAAAAGCATATATTATTCTCATTCGGAACATAAAGGGTTATGTGTATACCTTTCATATTACACGGAATGACCCGCGAGGCCCGATAGGGTTGTCCAATATTGTCATGCACCAACCCCTAGAGATTCGCATTCACATTGACTCGGGTGTAAACACGTTCACATAGTCATCATCATCGGACCTGTGCAAATCATCCACCACTAAAGTTTGTGAGGTGGTGGTTCGAATCAATCCCAAATTTCACTTTTCCCAGTTATAATTTGGGCGGCGAATATCCACTGGGGCTGCCTCTAATTCTACTGTGGGTTAGATCAAGGCAACACTTCCACAAGCAAAACATTAGTAGATCTCACCAATATTTGAAAGATGGAAGAATGGAGATACAACTGGCCTTCGAGTTGATCCGCCCGAAGGTAACGTGGACATCGTATAACCCTTGCATGGGTCCATTTAATTTCAACATGTTTATTTTATTTTAGTATTAATTAGTATTATCTAAAATATTATTAGTATTATTATTAGAGATAATTATTATGTATTACTATTAGTTACCTATTTTAATTAGGTTACCTTTTGTCTTTTAGTTTCCTTTTCCCCAAGTTTATGATTATCTATAAATAGGGCACTGGTCATCTCTTGTAATCAACTTATTATTATTGATTTATGAGATTGGAGAGAGGTGATTTGAGAAAAAAATATAATTTGATTATTATTATTATTGTTGTTCGTGTGTTCTCATGTGTGTATAAATTTCGTTGCGTTTCACATCAAAGTGGTACCAGAGTTGTGTTCATTCTTGATATTCAATCCATGTGGGTAAGGTTTTGAAGCCATGGCGAGAGCTTGGAGAAACCGATCGTGCGGCGTGTACCGAATCTAGCCAACACAAGGGATGGGGATTGAGACTCAGACGATTGGGACGAGGGATGGGAATCGACTCCCCTCGATTACATAGGGTGGCACGACGGTCCCCCATCACCCGCTGTCGTCGCCCCACCTTCCCCACCCATCGCCACAAGCAACCCACCACCCCACGTGTCGTCATATTGGTCCTTCCCATAGCCCTAACCCAACCTATTCCAGACATCGTCCAACCCGAGGTCGAAACCACCCCTCACCTTCCTAGAAACCCAAATACAGTCACCCCCATCCCTCGACGACGTCGAATGACCTCCACCAATGCTCGGCGAGACTCGTCGGAACCCCACCATCTAAGCCGCACCCTCACCCCAACCTCCTGTCCTCCAAAACCCCAACCCCCACTTTGAAATCTCCCCAAACCCCAGATCCACCCAACACCCATCTTTGCCAGAATCCGGCGACCTATTCCGACCCCAAACCATGACCAGCAAACCCACTCTGTCATAGCCTTACCTACCTGACCTCCCCCCCCCCAACTAGATCCGAAATTGAAAACCTCTGTCAAAACCTAAAACAACACCCGACCGTTGATCCCTTTCATTCGGAGACAACTGAAGGGATTTCTGGCCAAATCCACCCCGCCTCAGTTCACCCAGAGCATATCCGGCGTAAAGTATGCCAACCTCCGGTAGCTTCTAAGGTGGTTAGGTTGGGTAGAGAGTCATTTGGGGTTTGTATAGAATAAGAGGAAGCTAGGGTTTCTTTTGATGAGATGGGGCATTTAAGTGAAAGGTTGGGCTACAAGGCAATTGAGGAGTATGGGTTGTCCAAGTGGACTTTGTTTGACTTTGGCCCATTTTTCAGAGACAAACCATTTGAGTTAAGGGTTAATGGTTCAAAATTTGATTTTTTGGTGTGGAGCAATTAAACAATCCCCAATTTTTAAAATATTAAAAAATATTTTATTTGGTCCCCAAATATTTTAGAATAATTCTTTTTCACCCCCAATAAAAGATATAAAAAAGCTCCAAAATATTCAAAGTATCTATGGGTGTAGCATGAACTTTTACAAATCTCCCCTATGATTCGTGGTAAAGCTTTTTGAAGAAGGAGATGGCACTACTTGTCTGGTATCTTCAATGTTCAAGGCTATAGGGCTCGGGTTGAGCTTTTCGAAGAAAGGCAGAGCGACGTGCGAGTGGGATAGCCTCCACGTGGGCCATTTACTTTCGGCATGTTTATTTTATTTGTAGTATTTTAGTATTAATTTGTTATTATCTAAATTATTATTAGTATTATTATTAGAGATAACTATTAGGCATTAGTTACCTATTTTAATTAGGTTACCTTTTAATTGCTCCTCAAGTTTAGGATTATTTATAAGTAAGGCCTTGGCCATCTCTTGTAATCAACTTATTATTATTGATTTATGAGATTGGAGAGAGGCGATTTGAGAGAAAATTTGATTTGATTATTATAATTGTTCATGTGTGTGTAAATTCCGCTACGTTTCACATTAGAACGATAGCACAAATCGTATTTGAGGAATCATAAGTAGCCAAGTGGATGTGGATCATAACTTCATCTTGCCTGCTGCCTTTTCAGTGTGGGCCATGCTACCTGGCCCCTATGGAACCCTAACAGGGAAAAAGACAAAAGGGTCCTCTAACTAACTAGAATATTCAATTTGCTGTACTATTTTCTGGAAATAATAAAAGGGGAGCCACAATATGAAATAAACCATTACATCAGACAGCCTGAGGAGTAAAAGTAATGTTAACAAGGTTTATGCAACAATGTTATACACAGAACTTTTTATATTTAAATCATTTTTAAGTCGGCTACTTTTTCACTAAGGGGAATGTTGGTATGACATATGCCCATGATGCTTCTTTTCAAAAATTAAAAATGATTAAAATATGTGCATATGAAAATCATGGCTGCAGGTGAAACTTCTACACGAGAAGTTTTGATCGGGCTGAAAAGTAACCTATAAATAAACATAGCTACAAGCAAAACATTCTTTGATATTCAATAAATAATCATAAACAGAAAAAACTGAGTAGGGTACATATTTATAAGTACACATTGTAACTTTTATTTGTAAGTGCGACTCTCGTCAAAGATGATCTTGAACATCACCAAATACCAGCTAAGCATAATATAATGCAATAAAAAAAACATATATATATATTATAGATGCAAATGCTCAACACTACCACAAATCAACAGTTATGTAATGAGAGTGTTTCTAAAATTGTGCCGTAAAAACAAGAACATGTACTATTCATCATCTATGGCCATTATGTTCAGAGCAAGGGACAGAGACATCAAAGCCCAAAAATCACAGATTGATATCTAATGTAGATATTATGTTCCGAGGTTACCAGAACGATTTTCAGGGTATATTACAGATATCTCTTTAGATATTCGTCTTACATTTCTATAAGAAAGAACAAAATATCAAAACAAATGTCAGTATGCCCCACTTTCGATCAATTAATAGATCCAAAGGGGAAGAGGAAAAAGCTCTTTACAAGTTTGAAAATGGTTATGCTTAAAGATATGAATTAAGGACGTGTATGCACACTCAAGTTCTAGGGAAATAAAAAACCATGGGATAGAGTTCATCTTATTATTATGTAATGGCAGGACTACCTGAGGAGCCCTTGTTATGTTCACTTTTGATCCCATCCAAGTTTTGCACCAGGAGAGGGAATGATATGGTACCTGTAAAATGATCTACGGTTATTCATCCAAGCTGAAATGATTAGTTCACAAATGGAAAACTGAAGTAAACAAAATACTAAGGTCCTGTTTAGTTGTAGAAAACAAGGCAATTTTCCAAGAAAAATTTCTAAAAATTTTCCACAAAAATAAAAAACTGGAAAATGTGTTCAAATTTAATATTTTCCAAATAGAAAACTAGAAAACAGTTTTTCTGATTTTCCACAAAATTGAAAAACTACTTTAACATGGTTTCAACAAAATTTCAAAACATCATTTGTCATTGAAAATTACATATAGACCCCTGACTTTTTCATAATTTACATCTTGAAGCCAATTTTTTAAAATTAATTACATTTTCACGCGTAAATTATAAGAAAAAATGACATGTCCAACACTTTCTGTAAATTATATTTTGATTTTCAAAATTTCTATAAATCACATTTTGAAAATAATGGTTTATTTCTAACAAATGAACGTGTTTCCCTATGTTTCTAAATTTTCTAATGAAAATGAAAATTAAAAATAGAAAACAGAATAATTTTCTACAACTAAACAGCCCTAATACTCTATAGTAGAACAGCTATCTAGAGTAGCAACTTGAGCATACCGTCTCATCCCCACTTGCTGCTCCTGGGTTCCCCTCAACCAAATTCCCTGATCTAAAAAAGAAGGGCAATACTTTAAACATGAATATTCGGAGTCAGAAACATTCATGTAGTTAACTGTAAGTCATCAATAACAACGTAGGTGCATATATTACCATGTATAACAAATACCATTCATCATTATACATACATACATATACACATACATATATTTATATGACGTGCGGCACAGATCCCCGCAAGGGGGAGTCTTCTTTTTTTCTCTTTTTTTATTTTTTATTTCATATAAATATATATATATATATATATATATATATATATATATATATACACACACACATATACATATACAAAGTCTCCTGTAAGGACTCCTTCTGGTGCAGACCCAGTACATACCATTTTTTTAAAATAGTAAAAAAATGAATTTTTTGATGAAACTTCTCAAATATGATGTCCACGGTTAGAAGATCATCTTAAATTTTTTTCATCAAAAAATTCAATAAAAAAAAACGTTGAGATGAGGTGATATGTAGAAAAATGGTATAAATATTCATTTTCAACCGTTGAAATGTTGGGTCGGTGCCAGCCACTTTATTGATTGAATTTTTTTATGAAACTTCATGGATATAATCTTCTCACTGCCAAGATCATATCCATGATATTTCATCAAAAAATTCAATCAAAAAGTGGGTGAGATGATCACGAACATTTCAACGGTCGAAAATGCATATTTAAACCATTTTTTTACATATCACCTCATCTCAGCGGGTTTTTTATTGAATTTTTTTATGAAAAAATTTGGAGGTGATCTTCTCACCGTGGAAATCATATCCATGAAGTTTTTATCAAAAAATTCATTTTTTTACTATTTTAAAAAAATGGTATGTACCCGGGTTTGCATAATAAGGAGTCCTTACAGGAGGGGGCCTTTATATATATATATATATATATATATATATATATATAACGTGCAGTACAGTTCCCCTCGAGGGGGAGTCTTCTTTTTTTCTCTCTTTTTATTTTTTATTTCAGCAAGTTTTTTATTATTAGTAATTATCTTTAGTTAGTTTTTTTTTAGAAAAAAAACTCCTTTTTAGTTAGGAGACTGATAGTCACTTTTGCCATTAATGATATTTTGAGTTCCTAGAAATTGAAGAGATTTGTTTATTTGTGATATTTCCGCTGCGTTTCACATCAAATTAGTATCAGAGTCAGGTTCGCCCTTGATTATCATACCTTAATGTGTGTATTACCCTTGTGTGTAAACCAAAACGCAAGGATGCCTCCCAAAGCAACGAAACAATCCAAGGCCCAAGAATATGTCCTAGAAAACATCCAATTGCTGTTATCTAACATGGCAGCTCGAATCGAAAGTA
The DNA here is from genome assembly GCA_949130495.1 of Sambucus nigra. Classification (NCBI taxonomy): domain Eukaryota; kingdom Viridiplantae; phylum Streptophyta; class Magnoliopsida; order Dipsacales; family Adoxaceae; genus Sambucus; species Sambucus nigra. The sequence goes on from OX422218.1 coordinate 200,722,030, forward strand.
TCCAACAAAAGCAAAGTCACATCAACGAGAAATTTGAAAACTGGAAGCCGGTGGACCGTGGCCTATACCAGCAATACTATCCCGCACTCCCACCATCATAGCAACACCGCCACCAACAGAGGGTTGCTGACCGAGTCCAAAGACAATAGTGGCGGCCTCCACGCACCGCTTGGGCCCCCCGATATGGTTATAGCAGGCCGAAAGAGGGCGGAGAAGAGTCACAGCCCCTCGAGCACCACTCCAAGGCTGCCAGCAGGTGGGTGGGGCGGCCTAGCCCGTGAGTCAACCGAAGGAATTTTTTTACAATATTTTTGGATAGGCACGGGCTGATTTGGCAAAAAAGACAGTCCAAACAGCCTACAGAGACTTTCAGAACGACATAAAAGAGTTCGTTGATGTGTTTGATATGAAGATGGAGACTTGGGAATGAGACTGGGTGGAAAAGGCCTTAGGTAAAGAAGCGTTGTACTCGGAGAAGGAGGTGATCCTTATTGAGGGCTTGCCCGCTCAAAAATTAGACAAATACTGGAGAAAAGTGAGTTCCATTCATTTAGCTCCTGCAGTAAGTGCCGTGGGGTTACAAAGGGGTCAAAAAAGATGTGTTACAATGGGTCTAAGCAATTCAGCCCGACCCGCTAAAATTAAGGGTGGACGGAGAAGAAACTGATGAAAAGGATTATATTCCCCTGGCCCACCACTCATTGTACGCCGTTGAGAGACCGGTCAAATGTATGGAGACTTAACGTGATTGTTAACATCACGGTGTGAGGTGTGGCAGCCCACCCCTCTACATTCCACCCCACGAACGTGTGTCATGGATGCAGGAATAAAGGGCACATGAACAACAATTGTCCTTTCAAAACATGGTTCAAAGTCTCGGTATCGGTCCCGGTATCGGACACCCGATTTTCAACTCGGTCGCGGTATCGGTCGCGGTATCGGGCGATACGCAAAGATACGCTATTTAGAGAGCGCAAAAAATTCCGGAAAAAATATAGAAAATTTTAAAAAAATAAGATTAACAATGTGGACCAATGAGATACATTCAAACCCATCATTCAATATGCATTGCATTGTAGAATTGGTTATACTGAAGCGCGGCAGAGTTGTCAGATTCAATATTGCATAGTAAACCAATAATAATATCGAAAAACAAAAATATACATTTTGTTTTAACAACAATTTATATTTTTTACATTTTTACAAAACGTACAAAAGAACATTGCTACAAAAATGTACATTTTTTAACAACAATGTACATTTTTTTACATTTTAACAAAAACGTACAAAAGAACATTTTTACAAAAATGTACATTTTTTAACAACAATGTACATTTTTTTACATTTTTACAAAAACGTACAAAAGAACATTTTTACAAAAATGTACATTTTTTTAACAAATATGTATATTTTTTTTTGCATTTTTATAAAAACGTACAAAAGAACATTTTTTACAAAAATTTTCAAAAATGTACATTTTTACAAAAACGTACAAAAGGACATTTTTACAAAAATGTACATTTTTTTTAACAAAAATATATATTTTTTTACAAAAATATATATTTTTGTCAAATATGTACACTTTTTTTACAAATATGTACAAATATATATTTTTTTACAAATATGTACATTTTTTTTATAACAAAAATGTACATTTTTTTACATTTTTACAAAAAACGTACAAAATAATATTTGTACAGAAATGTACATTTTTTACAAACATAAATGTACATTATATATTTTTTGTAAAAGATTTGAATATTTTTTGTAAAAAAATTACATTTCTTTGAAAAAAGAGTTTTAGTAGTCATTTTTTTTAAAAAAAAGAGTACTACTTTTTCAAAGATTTATATATTTTTTTTAGTAGAGTCATTTAAAAAAAAAAAGAGTTTTATGTTTTAAAAAATTAATGTTAATACTTTTGAAAAAGTAATACCATTCTTTAAAAGTTACAATATATTTTCAACAACGAAGAAATATGGTAAAAGATAAAAGTTTTATCAAAAAATAAAACAAAATTTGACAATATCGTTTGAATCGGTTGTCTCGGCCGATATCGCGGCTGTCTCGGCCGATATCGCGGCGAGGCGTCTCGGAATCGGTTGTCTCGGGCGATATCGCGGCTGTCTCGGCCGATTCAGTATTTTTTTTGAAACGTTTCTCGGTATCGGATCGGTGCCCTCCGATTCCGAGTTGACTCGGCCGATACCGAGTCAACTCGGCCGATACTTTGAACCATGTTTCAAAACGACTACGGGGAAACCGCATAATATGGGTCTCAAAATTCAGTCCCCTAAGCAACCACGTCGGTAGCCCCGAGGGGCCAAACGGGCTATGATGAGGACACCGAGGATGTGTTACGAGGTGGCGGAATAACAAAGGATAACCTTAATACTTTAATTAAATTATTTGGCAAGGCTAGCATTGTGATGTGAGTATTGATGTGAGTATGTTTGATGGAAAAATGGATCTGGATGCGTTTATAGATTGGTTGAAACGTGTGGAGTATTTTTTTTATTGAAAGGAATACCGGGGCTATAGATGTGTCAGATATATAGCCATAAAATTGGAGGTCTATGCCTTGGTGTCGAAGAATCAATTGGTCCACGACGGGGCAACAAACGATTTAGACCCAATTAGATGGTGGTTGCCTTCATCCCCGAGAATTACGAGAGGGACATATTTCCACGTGTCCAAAGCCTCGAGCAAGGTTATATATCTGTTAAAAATTATTCGAAATAGTTTCAGTTGCTTTGCAATCGGACTAGACAGAAGCAGAGCACAGAACAGCAAATCGGTGTTACATACAAGGCCTTCAGCTTAAGTACCAAACGAAACTAGAGTTGCATCAAATTAGTACTTTAAGCCAAGTAACTAAGTATGCAAGGAAGGTAGAGAATTATATCAAGGCGGGGGCAACTATGGCACGGGGTGGGATAACCACCATACCACCCGTTACAGAGACTACAGCATCTACTATCACTTCGGTTACCACTACTACAAGGGTCCACTTCCAAGTGTTATGATTGCGGGTGTTTGGACATCGAGCTTCAGATTTTCCTAACATGAAGAAAAAGTCAGTTTTAGTTTCTGAATATGAAGAAGAAATGGAGCAACCATTAGAGCATGCAGAGGTTCTCACCACACATATCCATGTGCCACCGGAGACGGATGGCATACCACTTTAGCGCTCGGGACGAGCTTTTCAAAGCAGGGGGAGTGACGTGTGACACAGTTCCCCCTCGGGGGGGTGGGGGGCGCGCTCTTCTTTTTTTCTCTTTTTATTTTTTATTTCAGCAAGCTTTTTTATTATTAGAAATTATCTTTAGTTAGTTTTTTTTAGGAAAAAAATGATGCATATTGATGACACATTTCGAGAGGAGGTGCAACTGGAAGAATTTTCAACTTTAATTGTATTTTATTAGTTAAAATAAATGAATATTCCTTTGGAATACTCTAGGTTAGAATATTTTAGTCCTCGAGTCATTTTAGGTCTTTTACTTGGTTTCCATGTAAGTTATGGGTTATTTTGTCTTTCACTCATTTTGTCGTCTTTCAGCTTTTAGGCTTATCTTGGCTAGCAAGCTAACTTCCACCTATAGATAAGGGCCTTTGGCCCTTATTTGTATGGACAACTTGACTTTTAAAAATGAAGAATTAGAGTGAGAGTTTCCGCTATATTTCATTGTTGTTATTGTTGTTGTTGTTGTATAGTGTAATTCTTATACTTTGACTACTCACTATACATCAAAATATTATCAAAGCGATGTTCGCTCTTGGTGTGTCTTGGTGATTGGCGTATGGAGCCCGGTACGAGTTATGTCTTCAACTCGGAACAACCGTTCAGCCGAGAGGGTGTCTTGGCTGATAAATGTTCCAGTGGCGTTCGGGTTTGTGATCCAAACACCAAAAATTGATCAAATTTCCAATAAAGAGTTGCTGCGGTCAAATGACTCTAGGCGTGAGGGTAAGGCGATGCCACCACGAATCACCACCACGGGTCACTATCCAAGAGTACAAAAACTTGGTCGATGAATAGCGCCAATCAGCCACGAAAACGGCCCCGAAAATCAGACCCCAAACACCCACCTCCAGCGACCTTTTTTAGCCCCAAATCGTAACCAAATAACCCTTTCCAACCACATCTCCACCCACTGAAAACCCGCCAGCCATTTTTGACCCCCTTCCCCCCACTCCCGATCAGATTCGGATCTGACTTCCGGCCGACAGAAGAGCTCCCCCCGACCCTCCAAACTCATCTTCCAGTAACCCCTCATCACTCTGATCAACCACCAGAAAAAAAAAACATTCCGACCCCAAAACCTCCAGATCTGGCCGGAATGAGCAACAGGGACCTTCACCGTTAAGTTCCGACCTTCGCCTGGAGGCCATAAGGTCGAACATAGCTCCGGTGGGGAGGGAAATAGGGCCAGGGGCCGGCGGTAGCATGCCGCGATTTTCAGACCCAGATCCGCCCCGTTTTGACGCGGCAACAGCGGCTCTGATCATCGAAGAAGGGATCTGGCCAGATTCAGGGGACGTTGCGACCTTCAGCGTCGATTTCGAGCCACAACCAGGGGTCAAAAAGTCTCCTGCCACTCCTAAGGTGGCTAAGTGTAGGAGTAACAAGTCGGCTGATAGGGTTTTCAAATAAAAGGAGGTGGAAGAGGCTAGCGTTTTAAGTGGAGTGTTGGGCTTTAAATGTTTAATGGAGGTTGGCAGCCCAAGTGGGAATTTTCTGATTTGGGCCAATTTTAAAAGATGAGCCACTTGGGTTAGGGTTCAATAAGTTCAAAATTGATTTTATTGGGGTTGAGAAGTTTAGGCAGCCCCCAATTATTAATCAGTTAGAGAATATTTTATTTGGGCCCAAAAAAATTTTGAAAAGTAATTTTTCACCCTCAATAAATCATAAAAAATATTTTCAAAATATTTATCCATTTGGCATGGGCGTTAGCAATTTTCCCCCCACGCTCGAGGATGAGCTTTTTCGAAGAGGGGGAGAATGATGTATATTTAACGTAGCGGAAAATATGAAAATAAAATAACTATTCTTGAATCCACAAGGCACACATTTAAAAGAGAAGCAAACTCAAGTTTAAATTTAAAGATGAGATGATTTGAAATACTTACAAGCTTGCTCTTATATAGTGAGCTACAAAAGACGCAATTATTAAAATTTTAACCCATTTACTAAAGGAGAAACACACTTCGGTATTCTAAGGGGCATAAAAGATAACAACTTATTAATATAATGACATAAAAGGGAATCCTAAGTAAAAGGGAAACACACTTTGGATAGTTTTAGGGGAAGAAGGAACACAAGGGATGTGAAATCCAAAGGGGATTTAAGGAAGGATCCTAGGGTTACTGGATACTGCACCTATGAATAGTACATACGGGATTGCTCATGTATACAATTACTGTTCATGTATATGCTGATTTTACCTTTTCAGCCTCCCCGACTTGCGGCGATCCTGTGTAACCATATACTCTTGTGCTAGTTGTTCTCCATCAGTTTCCCCTTCCTGAAAAGAACTCGTCCTTGAGTTACCCGAATCTGGGGGATAATACTCATGTATGTTTGCTACATTGAAGGTAGAAGAAACGGACATGTCATCAGGTAAATCAATCACGTATACGCTGATTTTACCTTTTCAGCTTCCCAGACTTGCGGCGATCCTGTATAACCATCTATGAAGCACGAACTTGACATGCAATACGTGTTTCGACACGACACGCAACACGTGATTTTTCTAAAAACTAGGATACAACACGCTAGGATACGTAATATATAATATATATTTAAATATATATAAAAGAAATAAAACAATTTTTTTCCATAAAATACATTATTAGAGTGTTTAACATAATAAAATTAAGAAAATGGACCATACAAAACAATATTCAAACACACTTTTAACATTAAAAATCATAAATAAAATAGAATCACCATCACATTAGTTGCATTTAACATTCAAACACACTTTTTTTTGTTGTTTCTTTTATTTATTTATTTTTTTGTTGTTTCTAATCTTTTTTTTTTGTAGTTGCATAAAATAAAGAGGGAGAAACAACAAAGAAAAAAAGCAAAGAACAGGGAAAGAAAAACAGAAAAAAATAAAGAGGAAATAGCAAAAAAAAAAACAGGGACGAGCGTGTCGGACTAAAAAAAGGGGGGGATACTCTGGGACTCGCGTGTCCGACACGTGTCAAATGAGATTCGTCTCCTCCGGGAGAGTGTCGGTGCTTCATAGATAACCATATACTCTTGTGCTAGTTGTTCTCCATCAGTATCCCCTTCCTGAAAAGAACTCGTCCCTGAGTCGAATCTGGAGGATAATACTCATGTATGTCTGCTACATTGAAGGTAGAAGAAACGGACATGCCATCAAGTAAATCAATCGCGTAGGCATTGTCATTGATTTTTTACAGAATTTGATATGGCCCATATTTCTTAGCCTTCAGTTTGTTGTATGTCCCTAGTGGTAACCTCTCTTCCCTTAAATGCACCATAACAAGGTCGCCTTCTTCAAAGATTTCTCCTTCCTCTTCTTGCCAGCGCCAACCTTGTACTTGGCGTAAGCCTCCTCTAGGTGCTTCTTGACACCTTCTTGAATGGCTTTAACATATGATCAGCCATTTTCTCAGTAGCAACATTCTTCCATGGTAATTTTGGTAATGATACCAAATCCAAAGTTACCTTTGTAGGAAAACAATATGCAATAGCAAACGATTGTAAGCAAACTCATCCTGGGCCTGGGCAAGGGCAAGATCCCACTGCTTTGCTTCTCTCCGGAACTACAGCGAATCAGATTTCCAAAGCTCCTGTTTACCACCTCCGTTTGGCCGTCAGTTTGGGGGTGACTGTTGCTACTGAAGTTGAGAGATGTGTTGAATCTCTTCCACAAAGTTCGCCAAAAGTGGGACAAGAACTTGGCGTCATGATCTGAGGTGATGGACCGTGGGACACGATGTAAACGAACCACCTCCTTCAAGAATATATTAGCCATCTGGACTACATTGTTTGTCTTCCTGTGCACGAAATAATATGGGTCATCTTGGAAAATCGATCGACCACTACAGAAACAAAGTTTGATCCTCATTGCGTCCTTGGCAACCCTAGACTAAAATTCATGGATAAATCCTCCCATGGGGAATCTGGTATACGCAGTGGTGTGTAAAGATCAATATTTTGTGATTGGCCTTTGCTAGTTTGGCAGATTGTGCACCGTTGTTCAGGGTTCTCCACATCTCTTTTGAGCCGCGGCCAGTAATACCACTCTTCTACTAGCTCTCGCGTCTTATCTCTTCCCAAGTGACCGCCTAATCCTCCCCCATATAATTCACGTACCACCTGCTCTCGCAAAGAGCTTTGAGGGATGCATAACTAGTTTCCTCAGAAAATGAATCCTTCTTGCATATGTAACCCCTCAAAGGTCTATCGCTCTTTACAAACTGTCCATGCTTGACCAAAATCTTCACCAGCTTCATACTGTTCCTTCAAATAGTCGAATCTCGTGATTTTAACTCTCATAGTTATCAAACAGGTTGCTTTACGGCTCAGTGCATCCGTCACCTTATTTTGCTGACCTGACTTGTGTTTCAGTAAGAAGGCAAATTGTTATATATATGCCACCCATCATGCGTGCATTCGATTAATGTTTTTTAATTATTATTAATGGATTTAGCACTTGGTGATCAGTAAACAACACGAATTCTAGTTGGATAAGATAGTGCTCTCACGTATGCAAAGCTTGCACCAAAGCATAGAATTCCAGCTCATAAGTAGTCCACTTCCGGTGCGCCTCACTCAGCTTCTCGCTATAAAATGTCCCTGGCTTCCCTTCTTGTGACAAAACTGCTCATATTCCCACAATTAAAGCATCACGCTCCACCAGGAACAACTTCTCAAAATATGGAAGAATCAATACTGGTTGTTGATAGCTTTTCTTTTATCAAGGTAAAACTTATTTCAGCTTCCTCTCCTCATCGAAATTTGCCTCTTTTCATGCACTCGGTGACATAATGTTGTTGAAGATTTTTATGAACCTTTGGTAAAATGTAGCTAGGCCATGGAAACTGTGTACTTCACTCACATTCTTCGCCGTGGGCCACTCCTGAATGGCTTTCACCTTCTCTTCGTCTACTGGAATACCATCACCACTAATCACAAAGCCCAAGAACAATAGGCTCAAGATAACAAAACTGCACTTTTTCAAGTTAATGTACAACTAGCCGTCATCCCCCTCAATCACCTCGGTGTCCTTATAAGTGGGGCCAAAATCGACTTCTTCATCCTCGTCTTCTTTGTGTTCGACCTTTCACAGTGGGTTGTTTTGGACAAACGTTGGATTTATGGTCTTGCTCTCCACAGCGATAACACTTGCTCAGGCGGGGCCGTGAATACATGGTTAAAAGTTTCGGTATCGGTATTGGTCCCGGTATCGGACACTCGATTTTCAACTCGGTCGCGGTATCGGGCAATACGCAAAGATACGCCATTTAGAGAGCGCAAAAAATTCCAAAAAAAATACAGAAAATTTTTAAAAAATAAGATTAACAATGTGGACCAATCAGATACGTTAAAAAAACAATCATTCAATATGCATTGCATTGTACAATAGGTTATACTGAAGTGCAAAGGACTTGTCAAATTCAATATTCCATAATAAATCCATATTCATATTAAAAAACAATCTAATGACATATAAAATTTTGATAAAAAAAAATTCATTGCAAATAAAGAAAAATGATTACAATGTTTCGTAATTTTCATCTCCCTATCTAGTTGCGATATCGATCATACATATGTACTAAATTTTTACAAAAATTTAGTTTGTAGTTTGTATTTTTTAATGTTTTTTACAAAAATGTACAATATTAAAACATTTTGCAAAAATTTAAACACTCTTTACATTTTTTACATAAATGTTTTTTACAAAAAAGTACAAAAAAAAAATTTGTAAAAAAATGTTTTTACAAAAAATGAAGTCTGTAATTTGTATTTTTTGTACAAAAAATGTTTTTTTTATAAAAATATACAATATTAAAATATTTTGCAAACATTAAAACATTTTTTACATTCTTTTACAAAAAATGTACAAAAGAACATTTTAGTAAAAAAATGTTTTTACAAAAATATACAAAAAAGGAACAAAAAAGTAGTTTGTATTTTTATAAAAATGTAGTTTGTGTTGTTTTAAAAATGGCAAAAATGTTATTGTACAAAAATGTAGTTTGTGTTTTTATAAAAATGTACAAAAATGTTATTGTACAAAAACTGTTTTTGACAAAAATATACAATATTAAAACATTTAGTAGAAATTGTTAACTTTTAGTTTGTGTATGTGCATAAAAAATTGTTAACTTTTAGTAGAAATTAAAACCCGAAAAACATGTTTTTTTTATAAAAACTATTAATACTTTTTATTGAAAAAAATAGTACTACTATTTTTTCTTCTTAAAAAAAGTACTAATTTTATAACTGAAAATTCATCATTATTTTTATTTAAAAAATAAAATAAGTGTGACTAATATAATTTGTTTAATGAAAGTAGAAGTTAGCTCTTTTAATGAAAGTAAATGTCAAGTGTCTCTTATTTTTAAAGGAAAAAATAGTTGAAAGAAGACAGTTGGACTCTAGTAAACTCCTTTTTCCGAAATAAAAGAAGTCAAAAGGCTGGTTTTTTATTATACCAGTTGAACTTTAAAAAAAGGGAAAGATAAAACATTACAGCAAGACTCCAATAAGTTGATGGGTCCAACATTCCATCTAAGAAAAGCTTAGTTCCATAGAATCTCTGCCATTTAAAAGATAAAAGAATCGTGGCAACCTAATAGCCACACACATCACCTGATTACCCCCACCAATTTACACCTTTTCAGGCCACAAAACCCTAGACTTTACATTTTAGTTGCATAACTATCCTCGAGTAAAAAAAAAGTTGCGCAAACTTATACAACAAGATTGACCCGTCTTTCTTTAGGTCGTTCATTTTTTTTCTTTGAAAACAAACATCTCAGATGAGATCGGCCCTGTCTCGGTTGTATCGCCCGAGATTACCCCGAGATAACTCGGAACGGACGCTATTTCGCCGCTACTTACCACATTCACCCGATTTTTTTTTTAATCGTGACTCATTATCGGTGCGCCGGCCAGCGATTCCGAGTCAACTCGGCCGATTCCGAGTTGGCTCGGGCGCTACTTTGAACCAAACATGCATATGTATCTTCCCATGTTGTAGGGACTGTTTTTGTAGTAGGGCCTGTAAGTACTGCATTAATTGCCCTTGATGGACCCATTCAAGTGTGTCGTCTTGTTGCATGAGGAGAAATTACAGTGGTTTGTTTACTTTGTCATGTGTAGGACGTAGGGTATACGAGCCACGAGACCGATTATTTGCCCTTTCCACTAGTGACTTTCCTCTCTCAGCTGCTGTAACAATGTCGGACAATTTGAACAACGGTTGTAGTGCCACATTTTCTTCAATATCCCATTTTAACCCTCCTTTAAAGCGGGCCACCATACTAAACTCAGGTTCTACTAGGTTGTTACGAGATGACAACCGGTAAAATTCTTCAGCATATTGATAAACGCTTATGTTTCCCTGTGTGCGGGTTTGATATTGTTGGTAAAGAATCTGCTCATAATCAGGGCCTAGAATTCGGGCTTCCAACAACTTTTTCATCTTAACCAACGAACGGACTGGCTCCTTACCCTGACGTGTGCGGGTAGTTTGCACCTGATCCCACCACGCAGTCGCGCCGCCTTTCAGTTTGTACGCAACCAATTTGACTTGTTTCTCTTCTTGGATTTTCATATAATCAAAGAAACGTTCAACTTCAGTAATCCAATCCAAGAATTCTTCAATACGAAGATGACCTTGAAAAGTTGGTAGGTCAATCTTCATACGAAAGTCCCTAGAATCATCTGATTCCCATCGACCTCGATTATCTCCAAACACTATTATGACAAGGCTGTTACCGAAACCGACGTTTTCCTCATAGGCTGGCTGCCTAATTGGGATGTTTGGATTGCGGTTACCGATAGGACGTTCATGATCACAGTCGTTGGGCATCCTATCGTTCTCACGGTTAAATTCCACCACTGTCATTCTTGTTAGGATTTGTCGCACAGTTTCATACAAATCGCTCAAGGTTTGATCGACATTGTTTTGGAACTTGGTAAATTCAGCCCTCAAAAGAGCTACTCCATTACGATCACCGTCGTTGGAGGAGTTGCTTCCATCACGTGAACCAGCCATCGAAACAAAGGCGAATCTTTGGATTCGGAACCTCGCTATGATACCACCTAACGTAGTGGAAAACGGGAAAATAAAAGAACTATCCTTGAATCCACAAGGTGCACACTTTAAAGAGAAGAAAACCCAAGTTTATATTGGAAGATGAGATGATTTGAAACATTTACAAGCTTACTCTTATATAGTGAGCTAAAAAGACACAATTATCAAAATTCCAACCCATTTGCTAAAGGGGAAACACACTTTGGGTATTCTGAGGGGCATAAAAGATAACAACTTATTAATATAATGATATAAAATGGAATCCTAAGTAAAAGGGAAACACATTTCGGATAGTTTTAGGGGAAGAAGAAACAAAGGGAATACAAGGGATGTGGAATCCAAAGGGGATCCAAGGAAGGATCCTAAGGGCTGCTTAATACTGTACGTATGAACAGTTCATACAAGACTGTTCATGTATACAGTGATTTTACCTTTTCAGCCTCCCCGAATTGCGGTGATCCTTGTGCTAGTTGTTTTACATCAATATTGGTGACATGTGGCAAGAGGAGGTGCAATCGGAAGAATTTTCAACTTTAATTTTATTTTAATAGTTAGAATAAATAAATATTCATTTGGAATAATCTAGATTGGGATATTTTAGTCCTCGAGTCATTTTAGGTCTTTTACTTGGTTTCCAAGTAAGTTGGGGTTTATTTTGTCTTTTGTTCATTTTTGTCCTTTTTAGTCTTTTAGCTTTTAGGGTTATCTTGGCTAGCAAGCTAACCTTTCCTTATAAATAAGGCCTTTGGCCCTCATTTGTAGTGACAACTTGACTTTTAGAAATGAAGAATTAGAGTGAGAGTTTCCTCTACATTTAATTATTGTTGTTGTTGTGTAGTGTAATTAATTTGCTTCCATTACCCACTACACATTAAAAAGACTCCTTTCTAATTAGGAGACTTGCTCTCCAAGTCTTAGGTTTAGTATATATAAACCCATAGGGCTCCCTCTTGTAATCACATTAATAAAATTTTAGTTCTTAGAAATTGGAGAGATTTGTTTATTTGTAATTTTCCTCTGCGTTTAATAAGCAAGTGAAATCCTCTTATTATTATTGAGACTCTTATCATTCTTGAGCCTTATTTAAATACTAGGAAGCATGACGACACTTGTGAAAAGGCACGCGTTTGTGTCGTGACGCCGTGACTGACACCAACACTCTTTTCACCTGCTCCCAATTTAAGTATAAATTTAATATGTCCAAAACTTCATGAATGCCAGGCATGAACAAAGAAACATTACATGTTGAGAAATTACTCTTCTTTAGCGCAATATAACTGTTAACGGAAAGCAAATGAATTTTATCATGCAAAAAATAAGCCAAAGTAATGGGTGTCGAACGAATTATGTTATATATATATATACACTAAAACATACACCCATTCTAAAGTTCCTTTTCAAATTATAACATAGGTTCTTATTGTTTACTGTGATTTATAAGTTACATACTTGTATATTTTACATTACAACCTTATAATTTTAGATTTAGTTGTCTTAATATAATTGTTGTTTATACTTCACTTTGTATATAGAAACAGTTTTTTTTATTGCCGTGATTTTAGCATTTGTCATGTTGGTCTGTCCATCTAGTACCAGAGTCGGTTTCCATGTTTCATAATCTAAACATGATACATGTATGATAAAGTTGTATAGTATATTATTGGATCCTGTTAGGGGCACATGTTAACAACCTATGTATATAAGGGACAAATACCAAACAGCACAAAAACACAAATCCTCTTTCCCATTCCATATATGGACAAATCCTTGTCCTTCATTGTTAGCATTTGTCGTGTAAGCACATCCATCTCGTACCCATGTCAGTTCCTATGCTTCATAGGGTAAACATAATACATGTATGATAAAAGTTGTAGAGCATTTTATTGGGTCCTGTTAACGTGTGCCTTAGGAACACATGTTAACAACCCACATATGGATGGGACAAGTAACAAACAGGCCACAGAAAAACATGAATCCTCTGTGTCCATTTGATATATGGGTTCTTAGTATTTCCCCCCAAGGCACATGCTAACAAAACCCTATTCTATTTTAAGTGTATTTGTTGCTAAATACTCAACATGACTGTTAGTCGGGTGTGGATGCGCTTTACCTGGAATATAAAGATCCTTCAATCTCATATATCACATCAGTTATAATCCAGTTATCAGGGTAAGGCTTGCCACTTGGTGCAAAATAGTAACCAACCTGTTAGGCCAATAGATAAGATTCGAGAACTATCATTCAGCAGAATAATGTTAACAGCTATAACCAAGAACTAACTAACCCCACCATGTAAAGGAAGTTATAACTGACATAAACTATCAACTGTGACCAACTAAATAATTGAACAGACACACAGGAAATTACACTCTCCTGACATTAAAGAATAATGCGGAAAGAAAGAAAGAAAGAAATGTGGGAACATTATCCCAGATCCTGTTGCATGCAGGCGCCATGAACACTGGATACGATCTATAGTAAAAAACTCTTATCAACTATTGAAACCAATTTCATTTTATTATTTGTAAAATGATCTTCACAAGTTGTTTCACCAAATAAAGTAGAGATATTCAAACTTCACACTTATTGCTACAAGTCGTGCCGAGTTGGAGGTTGTTCAGGCTCAGTTGGCTAGATTTTGACTCTTCTCAGGCTCGGTTCACTTTACCTTAAATTTGGAGAATTGAGTTCAAGCTCATCTAGGCACTTTTACCAGCTGGTGCACGAGCTAGGTGAGATTGGCTTAAAAGGTCAAAATGTCGCTACAGCAAGGCAGTGTGTAATTGGTTTATTCATTCAAAATTTGAAATTCCCAGGAAAAATGGACAAAAGTGAAGTGAAATGACATCTTTAATGGGGCTTCCACCTTAATCCTATCAGACCCAAACGTCCTTGTTAGTTTTTATAAGTGATACCAATAAAACTATCAAATGACGGATCCCACTTTAAAACCTGGAAGCTTAAAATTGAGATAGGCATCATAGAGTAGATAGGTTTAAAAAAAACTCTATGAACTTTTCACAAACCCAAGTGAGCCAAGCTTGGATCTGTTTGGGTCATTTTTCATTAAGCAAATAAACGAGCTTCAGAGCTAGCCAAACCTGAGTTGTTCATGAACAGCTTAGTTCATTTGCAACAAAATAAAATTATGTTAATTAAAAACACTACTAAGATGATTTTACAATAGAAAGCGTTATAATTTCTTCTAGCAACCAAATAGAATGTGACAGCAACGTAAGAGTTTTAAGGAGGACCAAGGTTGTCCAATTATGATATATGACAAATTCACAGTCATCCTCATGGTTCAAAGTCGCGGTATCGATCTATGAATAGGCCCCCCAATATTCAGCTGCGGCTCGATATCGGGAAATACACAACAATACACTGGTTAGAGAGCCCAAAAATTTTAGGGAAAAAATATAGGAACTTTTAGAAAAATAGGAATAATATTATGCATTTATTAGATAGTACAAAACCATCATTTAGTATGCATAGCATTGTCTAACAAATTATACAGACACGTGTCGCACTTGTCACCTGCACTATTCCATTATAGTTTAATAATAAGTAAGCAAAACGATCTAATGAGTCACAAAATTTTATACTAAAAAACGTTATATAGAAGTTAAATACATTGTTCTCATCCTTTTCTTAAATGTAATAATAATACAAATAATTAATCAAGTAAATAATTATACTTCACTATATATTCAACAATACATTTAGAAAAAATATTGGGTTTTTTTTACTTTAATACGTTTCTAATCTTCAATTTCAAACTTAAATACAAATTTATTTGAAAATTAGACTTTAATACAAAACGTCCAAAAATTTGTTAAGTGTTAACAGCCACGTGGCATTTCGATTAGAAATGATTTTAAAAAAACCAAAAAAACTCTAAAAAATAATTTTTTTTAAAAAAAATAAAAAGACAATTTAAAAACAATGTTTAAAAAAATCAAAAACCTTAAAAATAAAATTCTCTCTCCCCCCAAGCCCACCCACGCCCTTCCCCAGGCAGATCCACCCCCTTTCGAAACCCCACCCTCGGCACACACACAAACCCCACCCCGGCAGACCCACCCCCCTCCATACCTCTCCCCCCCACCAACCCACACACCCTTCCACACACCCCGACCCTGGCAGCTCCACCCCCGGCACACACACAACCCCCACCATCCACACCACCACTAAAAATATCCCCCCATCCAAAAAAAACTATTTGCAGAAATTTGAAAAAAAATCAAAACGTATTTGCAGGAATGTGATAATATATTAAGTTATTTTTGAGTTGGGCTTTGCTCGGATCTGTTTGTTGGAGAAGTATTGGTCTGAGGGGTTTGGTTTTTTAGTTTAGTTTTGCCCGGTGGGTGGTTTTGCAAACACTAACTGGATTTTGTTGTTTGGGTTTTGAGATGTGATTTTGATTTCATTATGTTGGTGTTTGAGATGTCAGAAATGGGAGTTTTGGTTGTTGTCTTAGCTGGTGGTGGGGTGTGGGAGTGTGTGTAAGGAAGAGAAAGGTAGACGATTGTAGAAGATGATTTTTTTAAGGGTAGGACTGCAGTGAGTGGGAATGGGGTTGTGGCGGGAGGCTGCCGGAGGTATTGGAAATGGGGTTTGAGGTTGTTGTAGGTGGGGTGAGAGAGTAAGGGGGTGTCGGATGTGAGAAGGAGCGAGAGGACGGAGGGGGTGGGAGTTCCGGGGGGAGATGGTTGTCTCAGTAAGAGGGCCTGTTGAAGAGGGTGGTTGCCGGGGGGTTGAAGATTAAGTAGAGTTTTTTTCTGTGTATTTTTTTTATTTTTTTTCCTGCTTTTTTGAATTCTTTTTAACCTATTCTACATATTATTTTTTATTTTTCTCTTTTTTAATCATTTTCTTGGATTTTAAAATTATTTTAGTTGAAAATTCCACGTGTCAGTTAAGTCAGACGGATTTTCTAACGTTTTGTATTAAAGTCTAATTTTCAAACAAATTTGTAATTATGTCTGAAATCAAAGATTAATAACGTATTAAAGTCAAAAAAATCCAAATATATTTTATGTAAATAGAGGTTTATTTTTAAAGAGAGGTAATAACAATATATTTTAATACAAATTAAGTAAATGATGATAAATTTTAATAAATAGTAACTAAATACTGATACACTTTTCTTAAATATATATTAAGTAATAAAGAAGTTTTTTAAATAATTATTCATTTTAATAAATAGAAATAATTACATTATCACTGATATGGTAAAGGATATAATCAACAATAGATAACAACAAAAATTTGATAAAAGTGGTACTTATTAATGACTTTTATAATCTAAATAAAATCTATACGAGTTATCAAATTTAGTAATAAACATGAGAGTTTCAAAAGTTATACAAAACTAATGACTATTATAATTTTTACATTATGAGTACAAAGATGTAAGTTAGGTTTTGTTTTATTTCTCCACTAATTATATAGAAACAAAACAAATAGTTTTAGACCTTTTTTCAAGGAAAGAGTCATATACATATGACTAAATAAACTTAATAAACACTTCAACCCCTATATCAAAAACCAAAATGAACACCACATCCCTAACCATATCATACGGACGAAAAAAGCAATTCAGCCCTAACTTTACCATTTGCACACTAAGAGTTTAGCACTCAATAGCCGCTCGCTCTGTACAGTTGCAGATCGTGAGAGATTGGCGCGGATTTTCAGACATGGTAATCAAGATGAACCCTAAACTCTCTCTCACTATAAAAGGACAAACCCAGTGCATGAGGCCCCCGCCACTGCGGGGTACTTAGGGGGTTCGATGTACGCAGCCTTACCCACCTCTACATATGCTGAGAGGCTGTTTCCGTGACTCGAACCTCTGACCTCTAGGTCACAATGGGGCAACCTTACCATTGCTCCAGGTTCAATATATATATAGAGAGAGAGATATAGATATAGATATAGATATAGATATATATCGATTTTTGTTCAATTTCTTCTTTCTCAGACAATATCTCATTGATATTGTCCGAGTTGACTGAGATCTCACCAATATCGTCCAAGTTGAGCAAAATACGCCTATTCCTCAACTCGTGTCACGGTATCGGAGTGGTAGGCCATGAAATCACGTCAACTTGGTCGATACATTGAACCATGACCACCCTTGAACAACTTTTCATAAATAGGAGAGGGTATGCTACTTTTCAAAATCAATACTAAATAGTTGTGAGGGTGAGCTCTTGCCATGCCTAGAATAATTGTAGACAAAGTTCGCAAAACTCGCAAAAGTTGTAGTCATGGGGCCAAGATGTGTTGATTATCTTGCAAGTTATAAAATCTTACTCTCTTTAAATCCCAGGAGTTGTGCAAAAAAGATATTGTATTAGTGAAATAACAATACTGAAATCTGCTCAGAATTCTACAAAAAGAAAACTAACTAAATGCCCTTGATTGTAGGAATCACATGGGATGAGTGGACAAAATGATCAAGCATAGAGACAAAAGAACCAGATAAAGATATTTCAATATAGAATATTCTTTGAAGGAGCCAAAAAGAATGCTAAGCATGGTAAAACCTACCACTCAAAAACATGGTACCCTTTGCCATTAATTGTCATTTATTTATACCAAATATTCAAGTCCAAAGATCAATTCTAATGACTCGAGGATCACATCTTAAATGCTAAAAAAGGTCGTACCCAGTGCACAAGGCTCCCACTCTACCGTGGGGTCCGGAAGAGGTGGATGTCGGCTGATCTTACTGCCATGTTTTACATCTGAAATGCTAAATATATAAATTTATGCTTGTTTCTAAATATATTTTATAACTAATGGATTCTCTTTTACTGTTAGAAACATAAACAACTGAATGCATTTGCTGTTAAACAACCTTGAAGTTAGAGTTGACTTGACAAATGCTTGCACAAATAGAGCAAGGATTCTCAATTCATGTTATATTAAAGAATTCGGCAGTCAAGTGAAAAAATGAGATTCCACAAGTATTTTATTTGATACAATTTTCACATAAAAAAACAGATACCTCAGTTTTCGAATCTATTCCATAGATACAGTAAATGTTCTTGAGAGGTGGTCTGTCCCACGGTGTGAGAGGATTCAGAACTGGATCACCAAGATATGACCTGAAATATACAGAATAGGAAATGAAGCGTGAATGTGTATCTGAAATTCACACAATTCATTCAACATATTCAAGAAAATGGGTAAGAAACGACAAAATGTCCCGACTTATAACCATAGCTATTTGCATTTGGAGCTAGCGCATAGAGACAAGCTGCAGCCAAATGTAAAGAAAACAGTTGCAAAAAGTTTACATACGAGCACGATATTCAGATCCTATATTAATATTCTTTCAAAAAACAAACCTATATTGCAGACATTGTAAGCAAATCATAGGTGATCATTTATAATATTGCTGGTGCTAAGTGCACACTCATCATTAAAAATTGATATAAAAAATAGCATATAAGGACTAGAATTGAAGCTACCTGGTTAAATCAGAAGTAACTGGACCGCAGTGTATTAATTTGTTACTTCATGAGCATATTTGTGAAATACCCAAAAAAACTTGCGTAATGAAAAAAAAATAGTGGTGAAGCATAGCAATTACTGATTACTCACTTGTGTAATTGATACAAGAGTCTTTTGCTATCAGGATCATAATCCCCTATTGCCTTGAAAAATGTGCCATCTGACACTTCACGGGCAGAAAAGGATAACTGAGTTGGGAATCCACATTCCATACTAGATGAGTTAGCCTCTGCTACTTCTAAAAATGAAGGATAAGCATTAACTCCTGCTCAAACAGTAATTAGAGCCTGTGAGCGAAGTTAAAAAATTTACTGCTTTGCTACAGAATTATGCAATATGGATTAAAGTCATACCTGGAACTGAAGGAATCTCAATATTGATTATATTAGTAGGCCATCCAGAATAATTTGACTGAAATTCCTGTTCCTCACAATGGTGTAAATGATGACCCTTTCTACTCCCACCACAAAATTGTTTCCAGTACAAATTATCTGTCCTACAGTACTTTGAAAACGGCATCATCCATAGTGAAGAACCAAATGAATTGAACAACAATCGAGATGTCCCCTGGTATATTTCCAAAACATATGAGAAGCATGTGTCTATTAATTTTGAACAAACGAGTTGATGAGGATTGCACTATCCAGAAAATGGAGAAATTGGAATGTGGCATTGGATATGATGGAGATTTAATGGAATTTATTTTGGACTTGATCTATGTAGATTAGTCACTCATATGTTTTCTTGAATCTAAAGATTTTATTCAGGAATTGATCTAGTTTCCTTGTCCAGTGCTGATCTAATGAATTTCTCACATTAATGAATCTAATTCCAGCATTTATCCCCCACATAATCTCAGAAGATGCCGGTTTTGTACAGAGAAATGTAAATGCAATATAACATATACGCAGCGAGTTTTATGGTGGTTAGTCTCAGAAAATAGACTTAGGTTCACTGTGAGGATATAAATTGATGGTGAGGGAGTTATGCAGTAATTACAAGCATTAAGAGGAGAAAAGAGTTGAAGAGTGTGATAGCAGGAGGTATCCAGAGATCATCAGAGTAACACATGAACAGGAGTCTTTTGAATTTCCCTTCTATCAAGGGAGGTTTTCTGAAGATTGTTAGGCAGTTACTGTAATCCCTGCGTTTGACAAATGGATACCTATACGACCTCCTGCAACAGTTGAGCATGGGTCTTCATAGGTGTTCCTTGTGCCCTTGGAACTGTGCCTCTTCTATCAAGTGTCCGTCTGGGTTTAGCATGGGCTATATAGGCGGTAACATCAATTAGGAATACGACTTTGGACTCCTTATGGGTCCACAACAGGCCCATTGCAAATCCAAAAATTTCCACACCAATATCTTTCTTCTATGCTCCTCTCTTCTCTTACACCTTGCTTGAAGATGTCTCTCCCTTTTCTCGGACGCTTTGTGTTCTTCACAAATGATGCATAGTATCTATCACATTTGATAAATACGGAGTCCACATTATTGGCCTCGTCTTCGGGCGCTATTCTAATATATGAGAATCCATTAAAGACCTCGTCTTCAGGGGTTCTCTCTTTTAGAAGAATCCATTTATTTTACAATGACGAACACTTGACCCTAATAGATATATATAGTGGTGCATGGACTTCCTAGTAAATATGTATGGCTGAGGGGTTGATAATTTAATAGTAACAAAGGAACAGCTTTATAGAGGGACTTCAATCAGGTCAGGTCCGCTTTGCAGCGACATATTAAGCTGCGGCAAGTCACACATCTCTTAAAATCAGCTTTATAGGCACAAGTCAGTTTAGAACAAGGCAATACTTCTATATTGTTTTGTCACTTCATTCGTAAAGCTAAACAAGAGTTGAAAAGTAAAATTGTTCTATATATAAGCATGTAGACCTAAAACCCTCAATGACACAATTACTTGAATCTTTGACATACACTAGACCGGTGATAAATATAGTCTCAAAATAGATAAGGATATTTCCTAACGGGCCATAAGTTATGGCTACTTAACTTTGGGATGCAACGTTACCTTATAAACGATAAACAATACACAACCAACGGGCAAATTGCCTCTGGTATGTTTTATAATATGGTATGATAAGACCATTAGTTATTTTACTTAACATACGTCTTTGATTGTGATGGCTACCTGTAGGTTCCTGCGATTGGTTAAGATTTCACTCAGTTGACAAGGATGGGTGTACTTGTTACTGAAAGATCCCAATGGTGAACAGTGATGGAGTAAAGCATAAAACCTTCACCAAAGAACAAGTAGCACAAAGGATCTGAGTTTGTGCCTTGTTAGGATTAACCAAAATCCGTTTATTCATCCCAAATCCACAACGACGCATCTTGATCGTATCAAATGATAATTTACAAAATGTCATGGAGGACTGGTCGTGAATCTTGGGCGCACTCGCAGAGTGTTGTTCTAAATTAGTCGTTCCGGGATAAATATAAGAATTTATGTATGTCTGTTGTTTGTTCCCTGAAACAACATTTTTGTAGTGTGGAGATTTGTACGATGAGTTTATAAATTAAAATATTAGAAAATCACAAATTTGACAATTAACCATGGCTAATTATTTATGTTCATGGTTATTCTAAGATATCAAACAACAAAACTTGGAAAATAACTATTTTCGGGGTTGCTAAACGTGCCAATTAAACAACAAAAGATGTCATTATTTTGCAGACTAAAAATCTGTGCAATCAGACAGTCCCGAATGACATTTTTGGGGAAAAAAGACACCCAAGATGATTTCCATGTTTTCTATCAAACACAGCCTAAATTAAATACAATGGCAATTTAAATGGCTCTTTGCAATCGGCCTCCACTCTGCCTGTGCCATGTCAGCATGCACATCACTCTCCCTGGGTAGGAGAAAGCTCAACCACAAGCCTTAGGGCAAAATCAGTGTCGCCCATGCCAACGAAGAAATATTTGGAAAATGTTTTGCTCATTAATTTAGACAACAATTTTCTTCAAATTTTTAAGGCCCAATTCAATATTTTCCAGCACTTAAAGTAAGTGGTGGCCCAACCTTCTCAAGCCTAACAAAATCCGTATCAGATTTTGGGCTCAAAGAACTCAACCGGTCTCTTTCAAATGAAGAACACAGCAACTCCAATCTTTTCATCACCCAACAAAGGCTCAAAGTAGACCCAGCTCCAATTAGGCCCAAATCAGCCCCCACTTCAAACAGGTTCTCAAGATCAGATTTAGCCCTATGGCTGAACAGGGTTTTAGGGTTTAGAAAACAAACCCTAATCTTCATCTTGTACCCTCTCACAACCCCAGTGGCCTCTCAAGACAAGGGCGGGACTTCCCGTTCTGGTCGACGACTCTGGCAATTGTGATGTGTCCCTCTGTATCTCTTTATCAGATTATCGTCATCCCCAACAACCACGCTGGCTTCCACTTTCTCTACATCGACTTTGACGATGTCAGGTCGATTTTTTTACCCGCATTTCCTCATCTTCTTCCTCCGGCAGCGTCGACGAATCTTCCCTCTGACTCAACGCACCTCCATCTTCGCCAGATTCGTTCAACCCTTCTGTCTGTTCAAACAAAGCCTTAAACGACGCCCTACAACCCTCGGAGTTGGTCGCATCAGTGGTGGCAGGTCGATTGGCTTCGCATAGTCACTTTCTAGTTGATGATGATGCGGCGACATTTGACAACATTAAGACGGGTGATATCGAAGATGGTAATAAAGAACCAGCTATGGTGATTGCTGCCTTGTTTGAATTGTGTGCGCCGGAGTGCCAAGGAATCCTTTGAAAGGGTTGTATCGACGAATTCAGGAAAACAATAGAGAAAAAACTGTGCCTACATATCATCTTCATCAATGCTTTCCTCATCATAGCTCCATTCGTCATCTTCGAGGGTGGTGTTAAGTCCCACTTGTTAGGGAGATCGCTGAGAGAGCAGCTACACAAAACACAATGGAGGGGTGTCTAGGGTTGTACCAATCTGAGTCCCAATCATCATCGTTTATGAAGGCAGGGATTGGGGGAGGGTCAGTTTGTCAGTGATAGTGTATATGGTTGATGATATCGATATCATACAATGGAATTACCCTAAGCGTAGGTCTTGCACAAATGTAATTAGACAGCAATTAACAAGCAAATTAACAGAAGAGATGAGTGAGAATAGAGATGAACACAAATGTTTAAGTGGTTTGGCCTTGGCCTACGTCCATTGTGTAATACAGACTCAGGCTTTCCTTCTAAAAACTCAATTCTACAGAGTAACAGTAGGGTTTGTAGAAGTCGATCCAGATGAAGAAAACATAGTGTCTTATATAGGCTGGGGATGCGCAGTGTCGCCCCCAGCATGTGACCCACGCCTAGCTAGGGTCGTGGCCAATGAAAGAGGGCCAGTTGTGAGTGCATAATGTTAGGCCATCATGGAGAATATTCCCCAAGTGGGTTGTTATCTTCAACGACGGTTTTATGTGGATATGCCTGAAATGCCCTTGTCATGCTTTCCATGCCTGCGAAAATGCATCGGAGGTAGGAGGTCTCGGCCTAGCCGAGACTATAGAAGGCCCTGCTCCATGCTGCAAATGGGCCGAGACGAGTCAGGGTGGTCGTCTGAGGTTGTTGTTGAGGTTGTTGTTCTGTAATGTTGGTGTCACCCATGTTGATGTATGTGGGGTTGATCTCCTCTATGAGACGAAACTGGGGAACCTGGTGGGTTCCCTAGGTGCCATCTGGACGAGAGCACACTTATGTATATCAATGGTGGTGGATGGTGAATTCGGAAAGTCTTGTAGGTGGTCGTCATGGTGTGGGTATAAGGGAAACGATAGGGGATATCAATCCAACCCTCAAATGTACCATGTCAAATTCATGACCCCAATACTACATCGGAAGCTAGCGCCACTCTAATACCAATTTGATGTAGAACGCGGAAGCATGTCCAACAACAACCAATAACAAAATTTAATTCAAATTGTTAGTTCATTCCATAAATATGTACTATTTGAATAATGTCATTTACGTAAAAATTGTTATTTTCCTAGATTTATCTCTGTTTCTAATCCTAATAAAACAAGGATAGCTCTCAAAGTTAGTATAAATTAAGTGCACCCTCATTGTGATCAATCAATTTTTAGTGAGAAGTTAAGAGTTACTTTAATATTATTTGTTTATATCACATATTTTTATTACTTTTCTGGTTATGGTCAATTCTTGCTATGTTGGACATTAACGAATGTAATTGTGTAGTCTGTCGCCCCTCAGATCCAGCAATGGCTATCTTCAACCCTTGGGTTGACGCCCTCCAGTCCAAGCATTGATCTCTATCACTTCAGAAGACACGATATAACAGTACTTATCTTCTCCTTGGTGAGCCGAAGTGAGATTCCGAGTCTTTCTCCATCTTCTCATATATCGTCGTACCGCCCATAATGCTAGGTTTTGAAGAAGACTTTTCATGTCTACACAACATGAATCTATTGTTTACGGACAACTTTTGTTATGCTGGAGACAGACAAATGTAACGGTCTACACAACTACCCTATTGTTTATACAATAATTGAGGAATTATTTAATATATTATAGGGTATTTTAGACGAAACCCCAGTTTGATAACAAGATATTAGACTTAACCCCAGTTTTCATTAGTAATTAGACATCACAGCCAAATCACACACTGCGTTAGTCTATTGTGAGTTACTTTTAACATTTCGCCAAAATACCCTCATCTTCCTTTCCCGTCTAAATTGAAACCCTAAATTTTACACCTCAACATCTTTACAAATTCAACGTCAAGGTCAACGAGAATAATCCAGAAGATTATAAATTTTCAACAAAAAATTTACAAAATTTCATAAAGGAAATTATAAAAACATATAATAAATCTGAGAAGTGTAAGATTAAACATTGAACAAAACTTTAAAGAATCCCAATCTTAAAATAAAAAATCAATCTGCAACTTCATAAAACTTCAAGAAATTTTCCTCTTTTCCCTCTCTCTATCTCTCTACGATTTCTCTCTCATGGATTGGGTTTGGAGTTGGGTAGCGATCTCAAGGGATAGAGATGGTGGCGGTTTGTGATTCAGGTGGGTATGATAATTTGGATGGTTGTAGATGTGCCCACTTTGGCTCGGTATTAGTAGTGTTTAGTGTAATTGTGTAGTCTGTCGCCCCTCAGATCCAGCAATGGCTACTTCAACCCTTGGGCCGACGCTCGCCCCTCAGATCCAGCAATGGCTACTTCAACCCTTGGGCAGACGCCCTACAGTCCGGGCATTGATCTCTATCACTTCAGAAGACACGATATAACAGTACGTATCTTCTCCTTGGTGAGCCGAAGTGAGATTCCGAGTCTTTCTCCATCTTCTCATATATCGTCGTACCGCCCATAATGCTAGGTTTTGAAGAAGACTTTTCATGTCTACACAACATTAATCTATTGTTTACGGACAACTTTTGTCATGCTGGAGACAAACAAATATAACGGTCTACACAACTACTCTATTGTTTATACAATAATTGAGGAATTATTTAATATATTATAGGGTATTTTAGACGAAACCCCAGTTTGATAATAAGATATAAGACTTAACCCCAGTTTTCATTAGTAATTAGACATCACAGCCAAATCACACACTGCGTTAGTCTATTGTGAGTTACTTTTAACTTTTCTCCAAAATACCCTCATCTTCCTTTCCCGTCTAAATTGAAACCCTAAATTTTACACCTCAACATCTTTACAAATTCAACGTCAAGGTCAACGAGAATAATCCAGAAGATTATAAATTTTCAACAAAAAATTTACAAAATTTCATAAAGGAAATTACAAAAACATATAATAAATCTGAGAATTGTAAGATTAAACATTGAACAAAACTTTAAAGAATCCCAATCTTAAAACAAAAAATCAATCTGCAACTTCATAAAACTTCAAGAAATTTCCCTCTTTTCCCTCTCTCTATCTCTCTACGATTTCTCTCTCATGGATTGGGTTTGGAGTTAGGTAGCGATCTCAAGGGATAAAGATGGTGGCGGTTAGCGATTCAGGTGGGTGTGATATGATGGTGTTTGGTGATTTGGATGGTTGTAGATGTGCCCATTCTGGCTCGGTATTAGTAGTGTTTCGTGATTGGCGTTGGCAATTGCGGCTTTGGTTGAATTGGGTGTTGATTAGCAGTTCATACACACAAAGATTATCAACACAGATCCTCCAAACAATTATATATGTATGTATGTATGTATATATGCATATAAATATATATATTCAAAAAATTGAAGAAAAAGAATAAAGGGGGTGAGGGAAGAGCTCACGGTAATGTGTGGGTGTGGTTTTTACATACTGAATTTGTAAAAATAGTAAATTACTCATTTGGCCCCTAAACTATCACGATTGTTTCAAAATGGCCCCTGAACTATCAAAAGTGTCAAGTAAGTTCGCAAACTAACCAACTCTATTTAACATGACCAATCTGTTAGGTTTGGTCATTAAGTTGGATGGAAGTAAGGGTAAAATAGTAAAACATTACTACTATAAGCTTAAAAATAATTAAAGAACCAAAGTGAATAAAAAAACTCATATTTCCTTCTCTCTCTTAACTCACTCCACCAACCCACATTCCCCCAGCTCTATCTCTCTCCATCAACCACCTTTTGCCCTTCCACCCCAACCAATAAACACACCATCTCTAACCCATTAAACCCAAGAAACTGCCTACACCTCCATTAAATCCCAATAAAACCCATCTCCATTTCCCTTTAATACATACTCCATCTCCAACCAATATGCACACCATCTCCGTCGTGTTCTTTCCGTTATAAAATCACACCCCTTATGCACCTACCTTTTCCATTCACAAATTTCATAATCATTGTTCACATTACCATTCAAATATTTCATAATCGTTATTCACACTACAAAACGCGCTTTCTTCGTGACTGTAAAATGTCATCGGAAAATTGGATGCCAACGGAATCCGTTTCTATGGAAGAATTGATAAGAACCCGACCCAGAATCATCCCTCAGTTCCTCCCGTTAATCCTAGGGTTCGCAGTCTCATCCTCCTCACAACAAAATCATCAATTAGGCAAAAATCGACAAATGATAATGATAGTAAGTTCAGGTGATGTTAATTCTATGCTTAGTGAGCTGTAAAACAAGAACGGGCCCTTGCCGGCTACAAAGGCCTCGATTGAAGCTTTACTGGTGGTGAATATAACGAAGGAGAAAGAAAAAGAGTGTTCGATTTGCTTGACGGGGTATGAAATAGGCTATGAGGCTAAGAGATGCCATGTAAACATAAATATCATTTCGGTTGTATTGATAAGTTGTTGGGGAACCATGGGTTCTGCCCAATTTGCAAGTATAAAATGCTTGTGGATGAAGAGAAAAACAAAAAAGGAGGTGGGATTTATTGGAGGTGTAGGTAGTTTCTTGGGTTTAATCAGTTGGAGATGGTGTGTATTGGTTGGGGTGGGAGGGAAGAAGGTGGTCAGTGGAGAGAGGGCAAGTGGGGGAATGTGGATTGGTGGAGTGAGTTAAGAGAGAGAAGGAAATAGGAGTTTTTTTTAATTTATTTTGGTTTTTTAATTATTTTTAAACTTATAGGTAGTAATGTTTTACTATTTACCCTTACTTCCATCCAAATTAATAGCCAAAAATAATGGAAGGGTCTTGTTAAATCAAGTTGGTTAGTTTGAAGGCTTACTTGACACTTTTGATAGTTCAGGGCCATTTTGAAATAATCGTGATAGTTTAGGGGCCAAATGAGTAATTTAAAAATAAGTGTAAATTTAGGGTTTAGAGGTTTAAGGTTTTAACTTAGATGAGGAAAGGAAGAAGATGTGGGTATTTTGGGGAAAAGTTAAACAAAACTCAAATTATGATGTCTAATTATTGACCAGAATTAGCGCTAAGTCTAATACCCTAATATCAAACCGGGGTTTTGTCTAATAGACCTTATTTTATATTATTATTTTGTTTCCCTGATGCACCTGATTCATAGCCCGATAAGCTTGCGACAATGTGATGATTATGGAGAGGATACACTTGTGATGTTTCTAAGTATTTCTACTCTTATGGGCATAAACTCATATAACTGAGGGTCACTCGAGTGTGGATAGGAACTATCTCTCTCTTGTTCTTAGAATGGTTAGGTCGTGAGGATCTTGCTTCACACTAATGCCCCTTGTTATGTAATGTGTTTTGTTCCCTCAAATAGGGGTCCTTCCAACTGCTAGTCCCCCTTGTTATGATAAATCTCTTTCAACTTCATTGTTTTATGTTCAGCTCCTGCTTCATGCTCGCTTGCATGTGCCTTTATTGTTGTATGTCTTAGATTTTTGAATTACTTCTTTTATCCTTGCAGCTTAATAATAGCTTGGCCTTGGTGCTAGTTATCCAAGGGCGTGAAGATATGCACTTGATTCTTCAAAGTGATGCTTCTAAGCAACCTTGGAGAGCCCTTTTTATTGTTCGCCCAGTGTTGTAGAAAATTACAAATGCCTACGGCGATCAAACGAACATGGTCATCAATCTTCAGGCCGAACTGGGGAAGGTCAGAAATATAGTTGGTCTTCTCCGGACTGAGAATGTCTTTTTAAAAAGGAGTTCGGCAAGGCCGAACAGGCCTTCAAACAAAGTGAGATGATCAGACATAGTCGGCACCAAAAGATTATGAGGCTAAGGTATCTCTTCAAAAAGAGGCCCCCGGCAGATGGTTATGATGAAGGTTGGATTGATGCTCCGTTGCACTTAGATGAGGTCAGGCCAGTGGCCTACAAGCATGGTTGGCTGAACGGACTGGCGGTTTGCAAGGTCTCTAAGGATTCTCAATTCTGGTACTGGTGCCAGGTAGACTCCCCTTTTGCTCGGCTTCCGGCTATTAGGAATGAAGAATCGTGGATTCCTCCTTATACGATCCTCATGTAAATGGTGACGGACTTTCTCGCCATTCGTGATAGCGATGATGAGTTCCATCCCAATCCCGACGATGGTCGACGAGCAGCTATGGCCGAGCAAGTGAACCGTTAAAGATGATACGACTACATCTACCATCTTGTAATTTTCTTATTCATTTTGTAATTGGCCAACCATGATCGACCTTGTAATTAATGAATATTTTGAATGAAATTTGACTTGCTTTCATTTTGTGTTTACATTCTCCCTATCCGATTTATGTTAAGCATGTGTTTTTGGTCTTACCTTTTAGGAACGTGTCGTCATACTACCGCACACTACCTTAGGCCTAGCACCAAGTTATGGCGAGGGTGCACCTGGTCACTGGGCAATCCACCCGTTCAGGATTTTATCCAACCACTATAGGTCAAGCTAGTTGATGCTTAGGGGCTCATAGGTCTTTATCTTATTTAGGCAATTCATGATGTTTGCGTGTTGTTATTCACGAAATATGTATCCTTAAGATTATGACCAAAGTATAATCACATCAATAAGGTATCAAAGCAGTGGTCTAATCGGACAAAAACAAGATAAGTTTTCATTAGTATTAGTCTACCATTTGGAACCATCAAAAAGCTAATTGCA
Source organism: Sambucus nigra (assembly GCA_949130495.1). NCBI lineage: Eukaryota > Viridiplantae > Streptophyta > Magnoliopsida > Dipsacales > Adoxaceae > Sambucus > Sambucus nigra. Next base: position 200,751,396 of record OX422218.1, read on the forward strand.
TATATTTAAAGAGTTTAATACAAATAACAAACTAAACTTTGTGCAAAAGTGCCCTCCATTATTTTCAAGTGATAGGCTCCTTGGAGATCGTCTATGGCGACTAACCTAGTTTGTGGTCTAACGGCTTCTTCCCACTGTCGATGACCTTCTTAGGGCATAATCCCTAACTATAAACTTCCACGAATTGACGGCCTTAACCACTGCTTCGCCAACTGTTGTTGGTAGGACACCAATATGACCAAGGCTTGTTCCCTTCTGTCGTCGGCTAGGTCAAGCTCAGTCCTAATGATCTCATCGTCCATATTCTGATCGGTCACGGTTGTTCTCATGGTCGGCAGACCAGCTTCTAGCGATATCATGGCCTCCATTTCATATGCTAAGGCGAAGGGCGTTTCCCCGAGCGAGCTCATGGGAGTTGTTCGGTACGCCTAAAGGACGTGGGGGAACTTGTCCATCCATGCATCTTTTGCTCTTTCCAGCCTTTTCTACATTCCGTCGAGGATAGTTTTGTTGGAAGTTTTAGCTTGCCCGTTACTCTGAGGTAAGCCACCGAAATGCAATATTGTCTGATCTCATGGTTGTTGCAGAAGTCTTGGAACAGGCCACTCTCAAACTGTGTTTCGTTATTGGTGATAACCATTCTTTGCACACCGAAATGGGTTACGATGTTTCTCCAGATGAACCTGATCATGTCGACATCTCTTAGCACACCAAAGGTTCTGTTTCGATCCATTTAGTGAAGTAATTTGTGTCGATCTGATTTCCAGGTGAAGTAGGCAGCGGCCATGTCTAACCCCCATTGCATAAAAGGCTATGGGATGGTCAATGTCTTGAGGTAGCTGGTTGTCTGGTGGAGCATTCGCAAGAACATTTCGCACTTCTTCCCGTGGGAGATGGCGTCCTTTTGTAGGTAAGGCCACCAATATCCTTATTTTATAGCTCTAAACATGATGGATCTCTCCCCTGCATGGCTTCCGAAAATTCCATCGTGCCGCTCCTAGAGAACTTGATCAACTTCGTTAGGGTGCACACATTATAGCTATAGCCCAGTGAAAGATCTATAGAGTTTTCCCTTAGTTAATAGATAAAAACTAGCTCTTTTCTGATGAGCTTGTTTATGATCCAAAGGCAATGTGTCTTCCCGTATGCGATGATTGGATCCATCCATGGGAGCCTTCTGAACGACGAGCATTTACCGAGCGTTATGTTGTTTCGGGATGCTCGAATGTGCCAGATACTCCATTTCGACCACTTTTTTTTAGGTTGGACTCGACAGCCGAAGCCAAAGTGGCTAAGTCATCTGCGTGACTGTTATTTCCGAACGTGCCTGAACTTAGCGATCAAATCCTGACACGCATTTATTCCTAACGCTGTAGCGTCCCGATATCTGATTAGATACCAACCTTGAGTCACAGAAGACATCAAGGTGACTGATGCCTAAAGACAGAGCCTTCTTCAAACCGCCAATAAGAGCCTCATATTCCGCTTCGTTATTAGACGCTTCTGAAACACACCATATGATTGACTTATTAGGAGTCTGCACCATATAGGAGTTTCAACTAGTTTAGATATGAAGACAAAAAGGTTTTAGTTGCCATGAGCTCCTTCAAGAGGTACTACAAAGTTTAGCATTCAAGAGCATGTTCAACAACTCCAATCAGAGAATTATAATTGATCTAAAAGGTATAAATGGCACACTTTAGGGACTGCTACTACGTCTTCCACCTCTCTCTATTCTAGATATCAAGTCTATAGTAGTAGCTTCTTTCTTGGTAAGGAACTAGTGCTGCCTATGAAGCACGGGCACTTTCCCGAAAGCCACAAGTCAGTTTTGACTGGAGTCGAACATGGGACACGCTCTGACACTTCGTCAACACACTCCCGACATGCTGGGACACGCGAGTCCTTTTTTTAAGTTGGACACGCTGGGAAATGTAAAATGACACGTACGGACACGTAAAAGGCCACGTGAAATTAAATTTTTTTATTTTTTTTCTAATGTGATGGTGATTCTTCATTATTTACGATTTTTAATCTTAAAGTGTGTTTGAATTTTGCTTTGTATAGTCCATTTTCTTAATTTCATGTTAAGAATGCTCTAATAATGTATTTTATGAAACAAAATATTTTATTTCATTAATATATATACATATATTTAAATGTATATTATATATTATACGTATCCTAGCCTGTCGTGTCCTCGTAATTAGAAAAATCACGTGTCGCATGTCGAATCAAAACACATATGACGACTCGAGTCCGTGCTTCATAGGACGCAGCATGGAACTGTTCGGTACGCCGAATGAGGCCACTTTCACTTGTTCAGAATAGTCTTCCACTTCATTGTAGATTTCCCAATAACGCAGAGCATATTCACGCAGGGTTTCTTGGGGCTTTTTCCTCATTACTAGGAGTGAGTCCATCCTCTTTGGGCGGGTGCTGTTGGTGATGAACCTTGCGGTGAAGGCCTACGCGAGCTGTTTCAAACTGGTGATCGACTGATATGGTAATTTTTCAAACCACTTTTGTGCAACAACCCTCAAATTGGAAAGAAAGATACGGTACATGAGAACCTCGTTATTGCTCCAGAAGGTCATGGCTTGTCGATACTGGCGAACATGGTCGATAGGATCAGTCTTCTAGTTTTCCAGTCATAGATCTTAAATCGAGGAGCAATGAACTTCTTGGGAGGCTCAAAGTCCTCAATTAACCTTGAGAAAGGGGATTTCATGGTAAGGACCCTTCGGCACCTTAGTGGACATGGCCCCTCGATGAGCTTGATGCTCGTCCATCTCAAGCTTGATGCTTGTCCATCTCTCATCAAATGAGGTTGCAAAGGTCCTTGTTACGACGACTGTTGTTGTGGTCTCGTCTGCTTGGCGAGCCCTCCGGCTAGAACGATCTTGATCGCGGCGTGAACTCTTTCCTCGGCTGCGAGGTTTACTCGTATGAGGGTTAAGGGTCTGAGTAGTCTCGAGACGTTTACGTTTGTCCCCATGGAGCTCATACTCCATTTTTTTCCGACATTAGAGGCGGGCATTCTCCTCCTAGTGGCGCGTGGTCGCCTCCTACTATCAAAGACGTTACTTATAGGCGGCAATGAGCCGTGAGATCTGGTCGGATCGGCTTGGCTCATTGCTCTCTGCAGTTTGATATTCACGTGGACGGTAGCTAGAACTGAGAGTATGATGAGTCCTCTTAGGTTGGATCTCAGACCTGATCTTGGAGGCCTAGTGACCATTCTGATTGTCTTGTCGATTGCCGTGAGACGACAAGTATTGATTGTGTGAATGAGACATGATTGGTTACTAGTTGGCTTTGTTTGGGTGAGGAAGGAAAGTCGATTCTCACAGACAGCGCCAATTATAAGTGGAAAAAATCTTACTGATATTAATCAACACAATTAAAGCCGAGCATAAAAAATCAAGTCAAAATCACACAAGAACAGTATGTACGTTGTTTCGCAATGTGCCTACGTCCACGGGATGTTTCTCTTTTTTTATTAATCTTCTTCTGATAACAAAAGTTACATACCTCTTTTTCATTGGGGTGAGGGTTACATTTATAGAGAAGAACAAAAGGTTGAGCCATGCAGCACTCCATGACTTTAGATAGCTATTCAAACTGATCGGTTGTATCTATTCTCGACATTTTCGCAGGTCGATGTCATCAACCTTTATCTTCTCGTTGGAGATCTTTGATAAGGTCAATGAACACGTGTCCTCCTCTGTATGGTCGAATTATCCATCACAACTTCTAATTCATTTTCTATAATGAGACAAATTACTAATTTCAGTTACAAAGAAAATACTTTATATTAGACAAGTTTTTTAAAATTATATAATGACCTTATTCAAAAAATTGCAAAAGTGCCCCATCATATCTCCCAAGTATCCAATATACTGCGTCAAGTATCAAAGACATATCTTTAAAAGGAAAAGGAAGTTAGGATATGTGCATACAGGATGTATCTTGATTTACATTTTTACAATCAATTGCGTCTCGGATATGTCTTGGGCAGGTATCCATGTATTGGGATATCCAATACGTTTTACCGGTACGGGATCCTAACGAAGTGTGTGTGCTTTATAGCTTGGGACAGATTCTTTGGACTGCACGACTGTTTTGGCACAATCCCAAGCAATACAAGTAAATATCCATATGAATTTTCATTTACACCCATATACACATGCCAAGGGCATATGAGATTCATGGACCTCTATATGTGCATATACATGTGCACAGTTTTACTTGTATCTATATACTTACATGAGAAATTATATTTGTGTATGTATATTTGCTGCATAACGTGTGCATGCAACCAACTCTACTAAATGCATATATAACACATATACATATCCTTACATTACATTACATGCTACCACAAAATTGTATGCATATAAAGCATATCATATATATAGATGCAAACAAATCAACCTATTTGTGAACAGCTCAGTTGTTTTAAAGCTTGTTTGAGCGCGTCTATCAAAAATGAATGGAGCTCAGTCTCACATTAAGCTCAAATAATCAAACAATAGCTCGATGTGTTGAGACTGGCAAACATGGAGTACATATAGTCAGATAAGTTTTGGTTCCCTTATTCAATTTGTAATTAACCTCTGAGAACATGTCAATTATTTCACCTCCTAGTATCTCACTATAACAGTCTCATTCAAAACTAGACAGTTCTAGATTCACTTATGCTCGATACTCAACAAAAGAAGAGCCTTTAATTGCAGTCTTAGTGCAGAGGATTTCGGAAGAAGTCAAACATGCTAATTTCATCTGTTGTGATGGAGTTCTCTGCACGAGTGTGTACAATCCAGCTCAAGTCATTTGCAACCCTACTTATATAGGTATATAATATGTAGAGAGAAAGAGAGAATATATATATAGAGAGAGAGAGATGGATACACGTGTGCCTATACACTAACCTATATCCACACGTACATGCGTGGTGTACACATATGGGTGATAACGAAGCATTCATATTTGCATATGAATTAGCAGATGTGTAAAAAATATCAATACATAAAATAAAAAACCCTAAACACATAATATTGAAATTTAAGAGTATTACCGGACACTGAGGGGAAAACAGGAAAAAAATATTAATACATAAGATAGTATTCAGAAGCAAAAGGTGGAACCTCAGCAACAGGAAGACCAAATGTGAATCCAGAGAGCGTCGCTTCAACTGTTTGAACTGAACCAAGAAGAGGAGCTCCTGAAATAAAATGAACAGCACAAGGACAAAGTAAATTGCGTGTCTTACCATCCTCGACAACTCTGCTTTGGAAGTACAAAGTTTCAGGTAGAGCATGCATACCAACAGCGAAATATGCATGAATGTGATCATCTAGCCATTGGGTATATCGTCTGGGGGCAATTTCAAGCTTCAACCACTCCAAGAAGTATCGGAAGACATTGTTACCCATTGAATGAGCAAAAACTAAAGAGGGTCCACCACGTAGTTTAAGGGCAGTTTCAAAAGTTATCCTGTTACAATAAAAGCACCTAATTGAAGACGGAGAGCAAGACAAGAAGGTTTTTTAATGATGCAAAGAGGAGGGGAGGCCACAAGTAACAGGTATAATATAGATAGTTGATTATAAATTTCTCCTTAAATTCATATTTTTCCTACATGGTATGGGCAGTTCTTGATTAGAATTTAACATATCACAGAATTAGATAACAGTAGTCTGCACAAATATCACATTGAACCAACACAGCTGTATGAGATGGTAACTGTTAGTCCTCTACCATCTTAGAGATGCAAGATCATTGAAAAAGCCGCAAAAGGAAGTTCTGAAACCAAACTTTGTCATTAAGATGAGAAAGAAAGAAAAAAGGGCATAAATACTTTGGGTTCATTGATACTGGTGTAGCACATATATAGAAAAAGAAGAAGAGGACTAAAGATACAGAATCTAATATTTCTGAATGTTTGTCAATCATTTTTCTCGCAAATGACCTCTTAATTTATGCAAAAGATAAGAAGTGGAAATCAATTCCTTTTTGAGAGAAGGTGTCAAGTTCGAGCCAATTTGAGTGGTTCTTTCCGGCTTCTCATCATCAAGCACAATGGTCTTTGTTGCCTCCATAACCTGTCCCTTGACCAGATCTTCTTCCTCCCAGGGATCCAGGGTGTCAATATGATAGGTGGTAGTACTCTTCTGGACTTCCTGCTGGTCGGCAAAAGTGTAATAGCACTCTCTAGCTTCCATCTGGTTGCCATTCACTATGGCGACTCCATAATTAGTAGGAAACTTCATACACTGATGTAATGTAGACGGTCCTACTTCCAATTGCGTCATTCCAACTCTGCCGAGAATCATATTACAGGGAAGGGACATTTTTATCGAGTATAAAGAAGCGAATCCTCTCCTTTCTGCTTGTTGGACAAGTGCCGACCAAGACGTCCAGCTTGATGTCCCCAAGGGATAAACTTTTTCTCATGAGAACCCGATGAGAGGCCTGTGAGAAGGTTCTAATTTGCTGTCTCGTAGCCCTAGGCTGTGGAAACAATTACAGAACATGATCCTTGTCACTCTGCTATGATGAACCCGGCAAGTGATAACCAGTGGGTCATCATGAGGGTAAAGTACTCCGCTCATGGAGAAGCCGATCACTAATCTGTCCTTATTCACTTTCCTGGGGCCGACCATCTGCATACTCGGACATGTCAATTTTTCTGATGGAAGGACGGGCTTTGACTTCATTTAGTTAAGCCTTTCTCTCAGCTATCTCATCTCCAACACCGGTGTCTCCTCCTGCAATGAAATTAAAACCAAAACAAATCATTCCCACCTCCACTTCTAGCTCTTTGGGTTTCTTCGGCAAGTCGGAATCGTCCTCATAATCATCGTCGCGAACCCTTTTTTTGTCATCTTTTCCTCTGCAAGGTGACTCAGGCCTCCTTCTGGTGTTCAGACCACCAACCTGATCAACAAATTTAGTCAATTTCCCCCGATGAATGAGATTTTTAACTTCGTTCTTCACAACGATGCAATTGTCAGTGTGTCACCGTGATCTCTGTGAAAATCACAATACTTGGATTTGTCTTTCCTTTGGGGAGGCGACTTCAGTTTCCCACGCCAGTTTAAATCTTTGTTGCCCCTAATCTCCTCCAGTTTATGATGCACACCTTTGGTGAGTGGGGTATATTCATCATACTTCTTGATTTTATCAAACTTCTTGTCTTTATGATCCTTCTAGGTAGAATTCTTGTAGCTTTCAGTCTTCCCCTCTAGAGCTTCTTTAGCAGTCATTGCCTCCTTGGCGTTCATAATATTCCCAGCTTTGGCCATCAAGTCTGTCATGGTCTTGAGAGAATTTTCTGTTAGCGCATAGTAAGGTCCTTGGCGAGCAATCCACTCATCAGCGTTGCAATGGCAGTCTTATCTTCATAATCAATTACTTCTAGTTTCTCATTGTTGAAGCGAGTGATGTACTCCCGAGTAGTTTCTTCAGGTCTTTAACGAACGCCCAAGAGATGAGAAACACTCTTGACCGGGTTTGCCCCGAAACAAAAATTATCGATAAACAACTCGGCCAACTAAAGGAAGCTAGAAATTTTCCCTCTGGGTAGGTTGTTGTACCATTTCTGGGTTGAGCCTGTGATCGAACTTGAGAATGCCCGGCAGCATATCTCATCGGGGACAGAGTATACATCAACAGCAGCAGCCTGATATTACTCAATATGGAGGACTGGATCTGTCTTCGCATCATACTTGGGAGTAACAACTGACGGCTTGAATTTAGAAGGTGTGGGATAATCCACAATAGCCTGGATGAAAGGGGATCCCTTCAGTAAACTCCTCTGCAAAGGGTTCTTAGTCTTAGCCATTTTTCCTAACCGATCTTCCAGTCGCTGCTCGGATCCTTTCCAGGAATGCTCCTCTAGTTTAGACTTCACTGAGGCAGCTTTTGTGGCTTTACTGTGCACATGTGCTGAGCTCTCTTCATGAGAAGTCTACTCGGCACGCGCAGAGCCTCTTATGCTAGCCCTAGACCTCACGGATCCCTCTCAATGCTCGCGGGATCGATCTGGCTCCCTGAGATAACCTCTGGCTGCTCGGGACCCCAGACGATCAAAGGTAAGCGTTTCAACACGCTTGGCCTTTCAGAGGAGAATGACCGGTCATCGTAATAATCCGTAAATCGGATTGACGATGTTGCCCCCGGGCAGTAAGATCTGTCACGAGAAGATCTGGAGCAGCTACTTCTCTGGCTGGTGGAGGTGGCATGTCCCTACGGGATGGATCAGTAGTGGACTTGTCTTGCAACGTGCGAGCCAACTGCCAAACTAACTTTTGTATGGCTTCCTGCCCTCTAGCAAGGTTGAGCAAAATTCCCTTTAGATCTGCCACACTGGGAGGAGCAGATGGATCTGGATTGTAACTTGCCGTCGCAAGACTGCTCTCAGGAACAATTGTCATCCTTCAGAGAACTTTCAAGGTGAACAAATGAATAAAATAGGTAGAGAACAATGACCAGCGGTCGTTTCCACAGACGGTGCCAATCTGTTGATGTCTAAAAATGGAGTGGGTCCAAATTTATAATCACTGATAAAATAAAGATAATTAACCAAGCCAAACACACAACTAACAAGGTTTTAAGTGGTTCAGTTATGAGAAAAGCCTACGTCCACTATTTTTAGTATTTCTGGTGGTTAAAATAGCTCAAAGTTGAGTATATTTGTGCCTATTCGAATCGTCCCTTTGAGCTATGGGAGATCGTGTATTTATAATGGTTAAGAACCCAAGAGATGGAATTCCTTTATATATTCAGGCATTTACATCAATATACAATAAATAAGACTGTTGATATTCACAGATACGTGTACAAGAACGGTTAGCCATTCCACCCAAGTGACTCTTGCTATTCTTAATTGTTTATATTCTTGAAGCTGGTCGGCCAAAAGCATCTCTGGATCCGATCAAGAAAATAAATATTGTGAGCATAGCCACGTTGGAGTACAAGTCCATGTCTCATTGGTCAACGTAGATGGAATAATTTTTACATACAACACCTGTGTAACGCGTATTATATATAATTAGCTTTCACTTCCGCTTAACAATCATAACTCTCAATTATAATTTATTACTTCAATTCAAAAAACTTTCACTAGTTATTATTTCAATATTCACATAATTCATTCCCAATAACCTTCACTAGTTATTAAATCAATATTCACAAGTTAATATCACATAACTCATTTCCAATACCTTTCACTAGTTATTAAATCATTATTCACACTTAATGTTAAAGCTGTGTATACTTCTTCACATTAATAAACACAATATTCACAACATCTCATGCCCGTATATATTTTTAGCACATACACACCTGATCATATACCACAATGCTATCATACCCCAAGGAATACTCACATCATCCTGGCTATCGTGTCGGAATTTCCCACCGAACTGCGATAAAAACCACAACGTTGAAGGCGGTCATAGGTTCCTCGATATTGAGTCATAACCATACCCAAAATTACCTCACTTCGAGCTTCAACCCTCATAAGGGCTCATGCGTGGCGCTATAACCTGGAGACTATACTTGCACTACATTCACTCACCAGGGAAGATCACCCACATCGTGAAACCCCTGATGATAGCACTAGAGGGGTATGTCCATATATTCATATAATTATATCTTACACACCGATATAAATATATCTATACAGTCTCTACACATGTATATATTTTTCAATAATTCCAATTAATCGTGCGGCATAAACACAAAATTTTCAATAAGTTAACAACTCACTTAATTAATTAATTGATTCTCAAATTATTAATTCTGGGCGCATATAACTCTTAATCAGCCCGTATACCTATTTTCCCGAATTTTCCATCACAGTTCATTAATAAATCCGCGAGTATGCTTCACCTCAAATACTCTAAATTTCACCCCGAAAAATCCCAATTTTAGACCTGTTTTAAAAAATGCAGAAAATCATATCTAAAAAGTATCCAAATCACCAAATCGACTTCAGATTTGGATTCTACACGAAAAATTGAGTCGGGTATGTGTTTGGAGTTTTTCTCATATATCTTCCGAATGTACTCAAAAAGAAGACCTAAAACTCTCCAAAACCGATTTTTCTGCATTTAATTTCAACCATCTCAATCCCAATTCATATCACAACCAATATATCAAATTCACATAAATCCCAAGTATAAAACTTCCAATTCTATCTAGAATTCAACTACACAAGATGATTATATGAAATTTATGCTTAATCTCCGATTAACATAAAATTCTCACAATATCACACTTAAATCATTTTTCTTAATTCTTCAAATTGTAGAATTTACCTATCTACATGGGATATAAAATTTTCAGATTTTAATCCTAAAATATCAAACATATCCATCATCTATATATGTAACTTTCATGGGAATTAAATTAATCTCTACATGCTATATCCATAAATTCCCAAATAATTCAATCATAAGTGTCTCTAAATTAATCCAACTACATATGAACTCATAATACCAAATTTTCATTCTAAAAGTTCACCCATAAATTTTCATAATCACATGTCACAACCCAATTTTACATAATCATGTGTCAAACCCAATTTTTCATATCAAATCCCAATTCCAAAAACTTTTCAATTCAAAAGTTCCTAACTATAATATGAACCGAAAATTACACACAAATAACTAGCAAGATAATTACTTGCCTTAAGGTTCGTAGTGTCTGAATTTGGTGAAGATGATGACTATAATTCCCAGAATCTCTTCCCAATGCTTCATTTCTCTTGAGTTCATGAATTTACTCTTCACTTCCGTCTTGAACTCTTGAATTTCTCCTCAAATTCCTTTTTACTTTCTCTCTAACTCTTTGTATAACTCAACTAGACATTTGGAACTGTGAAAATGACTTTTCTTTCACCCAAATACTTCATTATATAATGTAAATCCCGTTTTTGCCATTTCATATCCCATTAAGAAGACCAAAAACTAGTCTCGACTAGTCTATAAAGCCCCCAAGACCCAAACACAACCCCTGAGTACTTAATTTTAACTATTTTGACCCATTCTGGATCAACCGTGCACTCAAAATTGTCATTCGAGCCACTTTAACAATATTTTTCATCTCAAAATCAAACATGTCTAGGTTGAGATATAATTAAATTATGTCGCGTTTACTCACGACATAATATTATTTGACATCCAATTTTATTTACTGTAACACATTAGTAAATATATAGTCACATAAATATTAATTCATTTCATTGTAAATTAATATTTATTTATTTGCTCATTAAATCGGGATTAAATTAAATCAAGTGTCACACGCATAATTTAAATATCCAATCCAATTAAATATAAATATAAAACTACAGGGTATTACATACGTCCCCTCTTGAAAAGGAATTTCGTCCTCGAAATTTGGATAGGCCAGGTACTAAAACCTTCGGATCCTTACACACATGGCATCCGAACGTACTCATAATCAACTCGTGATAACATGTTGGTGTCTCCACTATTCAAACGCTAGTGGTATCATCAAGTCTAAAGGCCTACTCGTTATGGCCCAAGATTAGCAACAAGTCTGTTCAAATCATTTCATCCTGTTATACTTTATCATTCATAAGGTGTCACCTATACAATGATATGCAAAATTATCATGAATCCACCAATAATTCTCCAATAAAACGAGCTTATGCTCTACTAGCTCTATCATCTCAATGTTGGAAAAGACCCCACTTTCCTAGGTGTCAACTCCCTCTCTTACCCAAATCACATAACTCCCTTCCTGGGAGACACCCAAAACAAATTCTGGCCATTCACGTCAGTCTTTAACTCTTCGGTTCGTGACGACGTAACTCTTACGACGTTCCCGAACTATACGAAAATAACTTCAATTATCTCAATCCCTGTCGACCGACTGTAAATCACGTCCGACCTACGGAACTGATTATTTCCCCACCCAACCACAGGGTGGACGACAAGGCCTCCCGCCTCAAGCCTCAAAAGGTGTCTTTCTAATAATAGCTAGTACGAGTCATTACACGCAACACTACCAATGGTAATTACTCCTCCCAATTATCTTAAAGTCTAGAAGAAACATCTCTCTCATCCTTCAACATCCTAGTCACTTTTCTCGTTTAGTCTTCGGTCTACGTGAAATATGTCTCATTCAAAACGCACTTCGTCCCCACCGCCTCCTATTACTCCAAATCGGAGGTGGGACTTAAGGATCTCATCCTGAGTCACAATAATTGTTAGGCGACTTCTTGTGTCGGTTCATTTCCTCTTTCAAATGAAATGTTGGGTACATTACCCGATAATGTAACTTACCCAAATTAGAAATAATTATTCCGCCTCGATCAACCAATCCCACAAACCCAAATGAAATCTTGACCTATTCACGATGTAAGTAACCCAACAATGAACTTCAACAGTCTGCCTATCCATTTCGTCACTGGAATCACCAATTATTGAAAAATTCGGGTGAATCGCCTTGGACCAATCTGTTCCCATCTACGAGTGATGCACTTGAAGACAACTTCATTATGTCTCACTCCCCACCGATTCACACGCTCAATATCCCACGTCACGTGGTACATCTCACTCTCTTTCATGGGGTACTCCAAAAATCATGACCCATGCGTCTGCACATCTTGGGTCCTTTTCACATGGTAAAAATCACATCCTATTTAGGCGCAAGCCAACCTTAGCATTCGACTGAGTAAGACTCCGCTCGACTCTCCAAACTGTTGGATCCTCCCTTCTCTAGAAAGATCCCTCCCCTTCCACAGTCTTTCAACCCATCTCGAGGTGATAGCTCGCCATGTTCTATACATTTATCCGGACTTTCTCCTTCCTCAATCCGAAGTTTAGTCCATCTTGCCCTTCCAATTCTACTTCTACTACCCATACAATTCAACACATTTATTCATTGTCCTTATCTCGAACAATACTGAAAATCAAACTAACCAGGACGCCCATACACCCTATATCTCGTGCATATCTACACAAACATCATAGACATAACATATTTATCTGAAGTTCGGTCCCGCATGCTCGACGTGGCTATATCGTAAGGGTATTCACGACCACCCCACTAATCACGATTTAATTATCCTCATGATGTGGTGTAAAAATTCCCCAGTGTTTCTTACACAGCACTACCTGGCTCCACTGGCATTATATCATATAATAGCTCCCAACTCAAATTATTTTCTACACACGTATAATGATCACCGTTCAAACTCGATACTATAGCATCCAACGTCTCCAAACTTCCGACATTTAATAAGGTTCGTGTATGGAACGTCTCGCAATTGAAATTCAACCGAGGAATTTTCCCAATGCCCTATCACCTGGCATTATCGATTATAAGGTCCTTTGACCTAAAGCACAATAATCAAAATACTCAAAATCCCGTCCTCATCTCTAAAGGAGTCATATAACACTGTGCTCGCACTATCACTAAGTCTCCAATGCTAAATCAATAACGAGCTAAATATCTCTGCTTGGCCTTAAACTCGATATCCCTTAAATCACAACTGTATAGTCCTTACGCACCAAGATCGAATATAACGAGGCAACTATATTCTCCGAAGTCTCCATTTCAATATAATATATACACGACTCGTCCCTCTTTCCGGTGAACTATTACAAAAATAACGCATTCTGCCCTGGAACAGCTAACACGATAAACTTACTATAACAGTCCACCATCACTCACCATCGCTAACCAGTCCATACCTAGGATAACATCATACTCACATAACATTTCTCTAAAACGAGCAAATCTCCAAAAACATATCCTCCCAGTATTCAGACCCGCTTCCCTGCAGATGGAACTAAAGAGAATCCGCTACACAACGGTAAATATACACACTCAAAATTGATACTAACAATACATCTACTAAGCCTGTTTCACGCGCAACCTAGTGCTAACCCAAATATTATGACGCACTTGTATCACGTCGAACCTATCCCATTTCCCCATAAATAAAATTTGTACTTTCAATTGCCAATGTCTCTGGTTGTTTAAATGGTCCTTGTACGCAATACTCGTTGGTCGTCCTTCTCCTATTCGGCCTCCGAAATTCAGTCGAACTCGTATAAGATTCACTTCCATTATACATAATAGCAGGAGAACGTACATCGCAATATGAATCAACAGTCCTACGCATAGGGATCTACATCAAAGAACGCTACAGTAGAAAACGTAATAAGTTCGTACAGATCCTAAGGACTCTAGAACCTGATGCTCTAATACTATATGTGACACCCCGCTTATTAAAATAACGGGTGGCCAACCCTCTACTAGAATAAAACAGGAATCTCATTAGCTCATTCTTAGCATCACTGTCGAAACTAATTAGTTACTAACCACCTATTATCAAATTTAGCCGTGTCAATTTTAATCTTTATTAACGTGACACAATAATACTATAATCAAACCATAACTTATTCTGACAATATCAAATATCCACAATCATATATTAAGTCGGAAACACAAATCCATTACATGCAAAACTTAACCTAATAAGCCATCGGTATTACATTCATACAATAAATCCCAATAATAAGATAAAATAAAACAAATTTGACTGACATGGGAAACATGCCCGAATATGAAAAGAATCTTGTCTAGAATGTGAGATTGAAAGCGATTACATCAAATCCTGCAACGTCCCACAATTGTCACAGCTCCGATGGCTGGAATGAATAATCACGCTTAGCGTTCCTGTGGCTGGACACCTAAAAGGTTTTGAAAATAAATTTGATACGGATCAGAGCCCAAATCCTTTTGAAAATATTTTACAAGTAATTAAAATGCATAATTAAATATGTATTCATTCTTTCATATTTAAATTGGTACCACACTCTTTCATGAGACACTACTCACCTCTCATCCAAAGTGCGCACCTAACATATGCATCTAAATCACCTAGTTATGTTACCCGCCCAACTAGTCCAAAAGTACCCTTAAGTTCATATGCTACCCTGTGTCACGCGTATTATATATAATTAGCTTTCACTTCTGCTTAACAATTATAACTCGCAATTATAATTTATCACTTCAATTCAAAAAACTTTCACTAGTTATTATTTCAATATTCACATAATTCATTCCCAATAACCTTCACTAGTTATTAAATCAATATTCACAAGTTAATATCACATAACTCATTTTCAATAACTTTCACTAGTTATTAAATCATTATTCACACTTAATGTTAAAGTTGTGTATACTTCTTCTTCACATTAATAAACATAATATTCACAACATCTCAAGCCCGTATATATTTTCTGCACATATATACACCGAATCATATACCACAACAAACACACATATGTCGTGTAAAACTGTCATCCGACAAATTTATAACATTACTGGATGCGGGTCTCTACAATGCTATCATACACCAGGGCATACTCACATCATCCTGGCTATCGTGTCCAAATCTCACACCGAACTGCGATAGAAACCATAACGTTGAAGGCGGTCATAGGTTCCTCGATATTGAGTCATAACCATACCCAAAATTACCTCACTTCGAGCTTCAACCCTCATAAGGGCTCATGCGTGGCGCTATAACCTGGAGACTATACTTGCACTACATTCACTCACCAGGGAAGATCACCCACATCGTGAAACCCCTGATGATAGCACTAGAGGGGTATGTCCATATATTCATATAATTATATCTTACACACCGATATAAATATATCTATACAGTCTCTACACATGTATATATTTTTCAATAATTCCAATTAATCGTGCGGCATAAACACAAAATTTTCAATAAGTTAACAACTCACTTAATTAATTAATTGATTCTCAAATTATTAATTCTGGGCGCATATAACTCTTAATCAGCCCGTATACCTATTTTCCCGAATTTTCCATCACAGTTCATTAATAAATCCGCGAGTATGCTTCACCTCAAATACTCTAAATTTCACCCCGAAAAATCCCAATTTTAGACCTGTTTTAAAAAATGCAGAAAATCATATCTAAAAAGTATCCAAATCACCAAATCGACTTCAGATTTGGATTCTACACGAAAAATTGAGTCGGGTATGTGTTTGGAGTTTTTCTCATATATCTTCCGAATGTACTCAAAAAGAAGACCTAAAACTCTCCAAAACCGATTTTTCTGCATTTAATTTCAACCATCTCAATCCCAATTCATATCACAACCAATATATCAAATTCACATAAATCCCAAGTATAAAACTTCCAATTCTATCTAGAATTCAACTACACAAGATGATTATATGAAATTTATGCTTAATCTCCGATTAACATAAAATTCTCACAATATCACACTTAAATCATTTTTCTTAATTCTTCAAATTGTAGAATTTACCTATCTACATGGGATATAAAATTTTCAGATTTTAATCCTAAAATATCAAACATATCCATCATCTATATATGTAACTTTCATGGGAATTAAATTAATCTCTACATGCTATATCCATAAATTCCCAAATAATTCAATCATAAGTGTCTCTAAATTAATCCAACTACATATGAACTCATAATACCAAATTTTCATTCTAAAAGTTCACCCATAAATTTTCATAATCACATGTCACAACCCAATTTTACATAATCATGTGTCAAACCCAATTTTTCATATCAAATCCCAATTCCAAAAACTTTTCAATTCAAAAGTTCCTAACTATAATATGAACCGAAAATTACACACAAATAACTAGCAAGATAATTACTTGCCTTAAGGTTCGTAGTGTCTGAATTTGGTGAAGATGATGACTATAATTCCCAGAATCTCTTCCCAATGCTTCATTTCTCTTGAGTTCATGAATTTACTCTTCACTTCCGTCTTGAACTCTTGAATTTCTCCTCAAATTCCTTTTTACTTTCTCTCTAACTCTTTGTATAACTCAACTAGACATTTGGAACTGTGAAAATGACTTTTCTTTCACCCAAATACTTCATTATATAATGTAAATCCCGTTTTTGCCATTTCATATCCCATTAAGAAGACCAAAAACTAGTCTCGACTAGTCTATAAAGCCCCCAAGACCCAAACACAACCCCTGAGTACTTAATTTTAACTATTTTGACCCATTCTGGATCAACCGTGCACTCAAAATTGTCATTCGAGCCACTTTAACAATATTTTTCATCTCAAAATCAAACATGTCTAGGTTGAGATATAATTAAATTATGTCGCGTTTACTCACGACATAATATTATTTGACATCCAATTTTATTTACTGTAACACATTAGTAAATATATAGTCACATAAATATTAATTCATTTCATTGTAAATTAATATTTATTTATTTGCTCATTAAATCGGGATTAAATTAAATCAAGTGTCACACGCATAATTTAAATATCCAATCCAATTAAATATAAATATAAAACTACAGGGTATTACATACGTCCCCTCTTGAAAAGGAATTTCGTCCTCGAAATTTGGATAGGCCAGGTACTAAAACCTTCGGATCCTTACACACATGGCATCCGAACGTACTCATAATCAACTCGTGATAACATGTTGGTGTCTCCACTATTCAAACGCTAGTGGTATCATCAAGTCTAAAGGCCTACTCGTTATGGCCCAAGATTAGCAACAAGTCTGTTCAAATCATTTCATCCTGTTATACTTTATCATTCATAAGGTGTCACCTATACAATGATATGCAAAATTATCATGAATCCACCAATAATTCTCCAATAAAACGAGCTTATGCTCTACTAGCTCTATCATCTCAATGTTGGAAAAGACCCCACTTTCCTAGGTGTCAACTCCCTCTCTTACCAGCTCTACTAGCTCTACCAGCCGAGGAAGGAAACGATGCGTGGAAAGGCTCTATTCAGAGGCTGGAGGATAGATTAGGGGAAATGGCTAAAGCCAAGAACCCTCTACAATGAACTTTTGTTCAAGGAACACCTTTTGTCCAGGCCATTGTAGATTTTCCAACACCATCAAAGTTCAAAGCACCTGTTGTGACCCCCAAATATGATGGAAAGACCGACCCTGTCCTTCATATAGAACAATACCAAGCTGCAGCCGACATCTATGTTGTTCCAGATGAGATGAGATGCAGAGCATTCTCGAGAACTCTTACCGGATCTGCTCAAATATGGTATAATAATCTTCCTCGGGGTAAGATCTCGACTTTTTTTCAACTGGCCGAGTTATTCATTGGGAATTTCTGTTTTGGGGCAAAGCCAGTTAAACGAGTAGCGCATTTGTTAAGTGTTAGACAAAAAGCTGGTGAAAGTACCAGAGATTATATAACTCGTTTTAATAACGAGAAACTCGAAGTCATTGATTATGAGGAAAAGACAGCAATTACCGCCTTGATGAGTGGACTACTGCCCAACAAGTTGTACTACACTTTGGCCAAAGATCCACCTAGAACCATGTCAGAGCTGATGGGAAAAGCGGCCAAGATTATGAATGCCGAGGAGGCTATGGATGCCAAAGAAACCAAGGTGGAAGGTGGAAGGTGATAAAGCTAAGAAGAAAGAGCATAAGAAAAATGGTAATGACAAACACTCAAAAACAAAGTCGTCATGGGAAGTAATGAAGAAATTTGATAATAATACTCCTTTGAAGAAAGACATCAACCATGTTCTAGAAGAAATCAAGAACAACGAGGAATTAAACTGGTCAGAGAAAATGAAGGCAGACCCTGACAGGAGGAATAAGGCCAAATATTGCGAGTTTCAAAAAGATCATGGCCATATGACCAAAAATTGCATAGCTCTTCAGAATGAGATTGAAACACTCATCAGACGAGGAAAACTGGCAAAGTATGTTGATCGTGGAAATGAAAGAAAAAACAACGACCGAACAAGAGAAAGGTCTATATCTCCTCGTCGTGCGGAGGAGAACAAGAAAAGAGACCATGAAGTTGATCCAGAAGACGACCCCGATCTTCCCAAGAGACCAAGGCAGCCAGAACGAGAGGTATTTTCAATACGCTTTGGGTCATTTGACTGTAATGTTATTACAGGTGGAGATGCAGGAGGAGGAGACCTTACTGCAGAGAGAAAAGCTTACCTCTGTGAGGCTCAAGCTTGCTCATACATTCAACGAATAAATCTAGCTGAGGAGGATCGCCCGAGAAAGGTAAACAAAGAAAAATTGGTCATTGGTTTCTCAAAGAACGACCTCGCAGGTGTTCTATATCCTCATGATGACCCATTGGTGATCAAAATGAGGATGAAGGAGGTAATGATTTCAAGAGTACTGGTAGACAATGGTAGCTCGGCAGACATCATTATCTACTCGTGCTTCGACAGTTTAAATTTAAAGCTATCTCAACTGGAGCCTTATCATAGACCCCTCCTCGGTTTTGCTGGCGAGAAATTATTTCCACTTAGGACGATCAAGTTGGATATATTCATTGGTACGTGGCCTGCTTGTCGAACAGAAAGAATACGCTTCTTCGTGATGGATAAGAATGTTCAATCAGCATACAATATCATCATGGGAAGAGCAGGATTGAAGAAGTTCGAGGCTGTACCATCTACGGTACATCAATGCCTAAAATTTCCAACAAATTTTGGAGTAGGAGTTGTGAAAGGTGATCAGAAAGTAGCTCGGGAATGCTATTATTCATCCGCCGAGCAAGAGGAACTGGAGGAACCAAGGAAAAAGACTACTACCTATCAAAAGGATGAAGGTGCAGAAATTGAAACATTGGATCCTAGAGATGAGTCGCAACTCGTGAAGGGTCAAGTGGTGGAAGCTACTGAAAACATCATTCTAGACGACGAGCACCCTGAACGAACTACTCAAGTAGGTTCGTCGTTGGAAGCTTCAATAAAACAGGAATTGATAACTTTCTTAAGAAGCAGAAAGCAAACTTTTGCGTGGAGTCATGAGGATATGCCCGGGATAGACCCAAATTTCTTATGTCACGAACTCAATGTGAATAAGGAGATCAAGCCTGTGAAGCAGAGAAGAAGAGTATTCAGTCCCGAGAAGAATCAAGCTATACAGGAGGAAGTCGAGAAGCTCCAGAGAGCTTGCTTTATTGAAGATGTTAAATATCCCGACTGGTTAGCAAATGTGGTGATGGTGAAAAAGAAGAACAACAAATGGAGGATGTGTATAGACTTCACCGACCTCAATAAAGCATGCCCAAAGGATCACTTTCCGTTGCCCCGAATTGATCAACTAGTGGATGCTACCTCGGGACACGAGCTGCTGAGCTTCATGAATGCTTATTCTGGTTACAATCAGATTAAAATGAAACCTGAAGACAGGGAGAGTACTTCTTTCATTACCCCTAGGGGAACTTATTTTTATAATGTTATGCCTTTTGGTTTGAAAAATGCAGGAGCAACATATCAGCGGCTGATGAACAAAGTGTTTGCAGAACAAATCAGTTGCAATATGGAAGTCTATGTTGACGATATGCTGACAAAGAGCAAGAAAGCTGCCGATCATCTACTTGACTTAGGCCAAACCTTTGATCAGTTGGATAAATATCAAATGAAGTTGAACCCGACCAAGTGCATATTTGGAGTACGAGAAGGCATGTTTCTCGAGTACATTGTCAATCAGTGAGGCATTGAAGCTAACCCTGAAAAGATCAAAGCTCTGTTAGGGCTGCGATCCCCAACGACGAAGAAAGAGGTGCAAAGTCTTACAGGACGAGTAGTAGCACTCAACAGATTTGTATCGCGAGCAACTGATCCATGTCCCCCATTCTTCAAGACGCTCAGAAAGACTTTTGAGTGGAATGATGAATGTGAGAAGGCTTTCCAAGACTTGAAGAAATATTTGGGAGCACCTCCACTGTTATCCAGGCCAGTGATGGGAGAAAAATTATACTTGTATCTGGCAGTGTCCGAGAATGCAGTTAGTTCGGCATTGATAAGAATGGAGAATGGAGTACAAAAACCAATCTACTACACAAGTAAGGCCTTCCGAGGAGCAGAGATCAGATATCCAAGGCTGGAAAAATTGGCACTAGCATTGATCGAGGCAAGTAGAAGAATGAAGCCATACTTCCAGGCTCATACTATAGTAGTATATACTGATATGCCATTGAGGCAAGCCCTTCATAAACCAGAAAAATCAGGAAGATTGATGTGCTGGGCAATAGAACTGGGTGAATATGATATAGTTTATGAACCCAGATCATCGCTAAAAGGGCAAGCGGTAGCAGATTTTATAGCAGAGTTCACATATCCTGATACCCCGAGGAGCAAAAGTTGCTCACTGATCAACCTGTGGATGTTACAGGATCATCAAATGCAAGCCCAGACCAACTTAGCTTGGTAAAAGGGCAAGTAGATGTCACAGAATCATCAAATTCAAGCGCAGACCAGCTTAGGTTGGTAAAAGGGCAAGAAAAGATGATCGACGAACAGCAAGAAATATCAGGAGATGGTGAAAGGAAGCAACAAATTTTCCACCGAGGAACTCTGTCAGATCAGAAATTTGAAGACGAGTTACCTATATGGAGTCTATATGTGGATGGTTCATCTTGCACTACAGGATGTGAAGCAGGGATAGTTTTGAACAGTCCGGACGAGGTCGACATGGAATACGCCCTACGTTTCCAATTCAAAGCTTCGAATAATGAGGCTGAATATGAAGCCATGATTGCAGGTCTTAGTTTGGCAAAAACCATGGGGGCAGAACAAGTTATTGTCTTCGGCGACTCGCAATTGGTGGTCATAAATCAAATGATGGGAGTATATGCAGTCAAAAGAGAATTAATGATCAGATATCATGCAAAGGCAAAGGAACTGGTGTCGAAATTTGCTGCTATTCAGTTGGTCAGAATACCCAGAATGGAGAATGCAAGAGCAGACGCCTTAGCTCGATTAGCATCAGCTACCCGTACTGAGCTACGAAGAACAATCCCAATTGAAGTTTTAGCTGGTCGGAGTATAGATGAAGATCTGACGATAAGCTTTAATACCCTCGATTTAGGATCATCATGGATGGATCACATCAGGGCATATATTGAGAAAGGGGAACTACCAACTGACAAACTTGCAGCCAAGAAACTGAAGTTTAAGGCTGCTCGTTATATACTAACTAATGGTATTCTATACAGACGAGGAATTATAGCAGGTTTGCAAAGATGTGTGCATCCCACCGAGGTGAAAGATTTGATTGAAGAGGTCCATGAAGGGTCCTGTGGAGCCCATGTAGCAGGTCGGACACTTTTGCAAAGAATGATGACTCAAGGATACTACTGGCCGACGATGAGAGCTGATTGTATAGCCTATGCCAAAAACTGTGACAAGTGTCAGCGCTTCTCTTCCATCCGAAGAACTCCCCAAGCATTACTGACACCCATTACTTCCCCTTGGCCATTTGCCATATGGGGAATAGATTTGGTCGGGCCACTGCCGACGACCAGGGGAAGATTTAAGTATCTCATAGTCGCTGTGGATTATTTTACTAAATGGGTTGAGGCTGAGCCTCTCATTGATATGACGTACGACAAGGTGTACCAATTTATTTGGAAGAACATCATTTGTCGATATGGTCTTCCTCATGCTTTCATCACAGACCATGGAACACAATTTGACAACGAGGAGTTCGCTGCCTATTGTCATCAGTCAAATATCTTGAAGATCCACTCGGCGCCAGGCCATCCTCAAAGCAATGGACAAACTGAAGTGACAAACAGAACACTACTGAATGGCTTGAAGAAAAGACTGAATGACGCGAAAGAAAATTAGATCAACGAGCTACAATCAGTGCTATGGGCTTATCGAACTACTCCCCGAGCAGCAACAGGGGAATCTCCATATATGCTAGCATTTGGAAGTGAAGCTGTTATACCCGCCGAATTGGGTCTCCCAACACACAAAATACTAAATTTCAATTCCCCTATCAGTGATTTAATGAGAAGGTTAGACTTGGACATGCTCAAGGAGGTTAGGGAAGAAGCAGCCATTAGAAATGCTGCTTACCAGCAACGAACGGCTTTGTTCTATAACAAGAGGGTGACGAAGTGCGACTTGAAAGAAGGAGACTATGTGCTAAAGAAGGTGATTCAAAAGCACAACAAACTGGAAGCAAACTGGCATAGGCCCTACCGAGTTAAAGAAGTTGTTCGACCAGGGACATACAAAATAGAAACTTTAGAGGGGGAGGAGTTTAAGAATGCATGGAATGCAGAACACCTGCGCAAATATTATCAGTAATGCAACCTCTCATGTAATGCAGTTTCATCAGTATGAATAAAGTGACAACATTCTGCCCAATTCTCTCCTTTTATTGGAAATTTTTCGCGGAATACTAGTGCTACACACTACTCAGCAAAACTCGGAGCAAAACTCGGACTACTCAAATCCATTCCCGAAAACGCCAACTAAGGTTGGTCGGGAAGTAAATCTATTCCCGAAAACGCCAACTAAGGTTGGTCGGGAAGTAAATGTATTCCTAAAAATGACAACTAAGGTTGGTTAGGAAGTAAATGTATTCCTAAAAATGCCAACTAAGGTTGGTTAGGAAGTAAATCTATTCTCGAAAACGCCAACTAAGGTTGGTCGAGAAGTAAATCTATTCCCGAAAACACCAACTAAGGTTGGTCGGGAAGTAAATGTATTCCTAAAAATGTCAACTAATGTTGGTTAGGAAGTAAATGTATTCCTAAAAATGCCAACTAAGGTTGGTTAGGAAGTAAATGTATTCCTAAAAATGCCAACTAAGGTTGGTTAGGAAGTAAATCCATTCTCGAAAACGCCAACTAAGGTTGGTCGGGAAGTAAATCTATTCCCGAAAACGCCAACTAAGGTTGGTCGGGAAGTAAATCTATTCCAAAAAATGCCGAAGTTGGTCGATAAGAAAAATCCACTAACTATGGTTGATCGGGAATAAAAACCCACTAACTGTAGTTGGTCGAAAAGGAAATTTTACCGACCTTGGTTGGTCGGAAACATTTTATGAATACGAAAAAGTGATCGAGCAAAATTTTTTATACTCGTAACTTTTTAAATTATTACTAAGTTGGTCGAGAAACAAAACATCATTTTTTGTCAAATGATTACCACAAATTCAAACTAGTCGACAATAAGTTGATCGACAAATAACACAATGTTGTTATCTTTTTAACAGATATACATGCACAGATGTAAAGTGTTTTATAATTATAAGACAATGGCAGTCAAGATTTGTAAATAAAATTATTTCATTAAATGAAGAACAAAATACATCAAGAATGAAATACAAATTTATTACATCAAGATTCCTATTCTATTGGTTTCTTCCCCTCTGCTTTTGAAACAGGTTCCTCGCCAGCAGGTGGATCGTTTAAAGCATAAGGGGAACTTATGAAGTTAAGATCTTTAAGCATCTTGATGTTCATCACAGATGGTCGATCGAGTAGGTGGTCGGGACGAGATATCTCAACATTGGAATGGAGATTGTAATCGCCAAGGTATTTGGAAATCAAACACCGATGGATGGCCCGAGCAGGGATCCAACTCATATCAAGCTTGAATGGTGGCACTGGTAGGTCGAGCAGCCCGGGATTATGGTAATCCCACAAGTAATGACCATGTTCCAGTTACAGTACACCTAAGGCATTCAACCAGCCCTGTTTGTAACCCTCATTATTTGCATTTTGGATACAATCATCCAAATGGTAGAGAGCCTCATTGTAGCCAGCCATCCAGAATTCTCTGGGCTGCTTGTGGAATTGATATGCCAATCTTTCCAGTTGCTCGTGGAGATTTTTTAAAAAGTGTTCTTTATTCTCCAAGAGAGATTTTTGCGCAGAAAGCTGCTCGTCCAGATTCTTGATCTTCTTAGACATCTCGGCCAATGCCTGGTTCTTTGCCATCAGCTGGAAGGCCTGGTTCTCCAGAGCAGATTGAGTTCTCTGTTCCTCGACAGTAATCCGAGCAGCTCTTGCTCGTCCCCGAGAAGATGTAGAAGGGCCAGCTCTCTTCAAGGTCTCCAATTCGTCCCACAGGTTGGCGTTTTCGACCTCCAAGAAAGAGACTCCCTCGTCGTTCACTGGGACCAAAGCGTTTGAGGTGGAAGCTGCAGACTTCAACTGAGACACCTCTCTTTGCAGGTTATTATTTTCTTGCTCTAACAACTCAGCTATCTGTCTGTGCTCTTCGACCTCACCCTTCAAAGTTCTCTCCCTCACATCATAAGCAGCAAACCGTTTATCGTATCCCTTATTAGCACTGATTTGCTGATACTTCTTCTCGTACCCCTCGTGCAAAAGGGCAGTAGATTCCTTATATCGTTCCTGAAGTTCTTCAAGAGTGCCTTGGAGATCTTCAATCATATCATAGTATGCTACGTTGTTAGCCACTGCACGGTCGAGCAGGCACTTCAAATATTGATAGGCTTCAATTGCTTGCTCTGAAGCACCTTGACCGAGGATGTCAGTGATTTGAGCTGCACTCATGTCTGTATGACCAGCTATGAAGTACTCATTGCATTGCCTCAATAGTTTTGTATCATGAGCAGACAATAATTCCATCCTGGCCAGAAACTAGTAAAGGAAGAAAAAGCTATAATCAATAAGAGTTCAAACAGAGCATGAAGAAGAGAAACAACGGTATGAATAGGCGAAACTTCAAATTTTATTACATCATAAAGGAGAAGTACAAAGTTCAGAGTTACATTTGACAAGGAAAAATAAAATAGATAGAAATCCGAACAACTCTACAACTTTTCCTTGTCTCCCAAAACTTTCTCGGGAGGCTGGGACGAGGAGGTAGGTTGCTCGGATGGAACAGAGGGTTGCTCGGGAAGTGCTGGCGGTTGCTCGGATGAAGTAACGAGTAGCTGAAGTTCCTCGCCAGTGGGCTGGATAGCTGGGGGATGAGAAATTTGATCTCCCATCACCATGGAAGATTCCTCAGAGGCAGCTTCGTCCTCTTCTTCGTCTTCAGGAGTTGGAGGGGGACCAGGGATGTGTCGCTGAAATAATTCAGAATTTTCATCAACTCTCATCTCTTGCAGAGCAGCGACCCATCCATCTCTAAAGTATTTGAGGCTGTCATATTCCACTTGCGACATCATGGCAGCCAAACCTTTATTCCACCCTTTATCCTAGCCGGCGCTGAAGGATTTTTTAACAGCCAATTTCCTTTTTGTCTTCTCCGAGGAAAGCTTCTCGGAAAGAAGATCATCAGCAGCTTTCAATTTATTCTCAACTTTCTCCTTCTGACGACTTACTTTCCGAAGTTGACCCAACTCCTCCTCAGCAGCCTTGAGCTTATTTTCAAGCTCCCCAACATTTTTGAGCTTCCCTTCGAGCTCTTTATTCTTCTCCCTCCAAATCATTTATTTTTTTCTATAACCCCTTGGAGACCTCAATAACCTGAGCTTTCTCCTGCTCGATCGAAGTAAGCCTCTTCTCCCAAATCGCCTTGTCATCGTCATATTTCTGACGAGAATCTTTCAGAGACTGCGCCAGGCCCATCAAAGCTTCCTCTACACCAGACGAGGAGCTTGAAGCTTTAATAGCTTCATCTTTCTTCAGAATTGTATTAAAACAGCTCACCAACTGTGAAAAGAAAACGAAAGCAAGTCAGTGCACAGATACAAAAAGGAAAGAATGAAAATTTAAGACTATAGGACTTACAGAAGCAATATGACGAGCTGCTAATGTGGTAACCGTGTCCCGAGAAAGGTTTTCTTCAATACCTTGGATCTCGGGAATGATCCAAGTCTTCACCGAGTTCATAGCAGAGCTCGGGGGAACAACGGTGTAAACACCACTAGTCAGATGCTGAGAGATGGATTCAGCCAAATTGATAGAGGAGCTTTTCTTCAGCCTCCTCAGAGGAGCATCAACTTTCTCGACTAACGAGGTAGTCTTAGTCGGAGAAATGACAATCACCTCGCTTGGAGCAGCAGCCTTGCTCGGGGCCACTGGGGGCTTCTCGACAACCTTCACAGGAGCAGCAGAAGGAGGTGCATCAATTTTCTTTGTCCCCTCTCCTGGGACATCAAGCTTACTTCTCTTTGCCTCTCCAGCACCAGAAGCAGATTTCAAAAAGGGTGGGAAGTCTTCTTTTCTTCATCCTTTCACTCAAAGGAATATGTGACTCAGGTGAAGAACTTGTAGAGGCTGGTATCGGTTCTGCGTCGCTTATCACAGGACGAGCAGTAAAAGAGGAGGTGTAACTCTTGTACTGCAGCAAATATGAAGCTGACCCAATATGCTCATCGGCAACAGTCTGATGCAAACTCCAAATAAGTTTTAAATGCCTTATGTTAACGTCTGCCTCTTTTGGAGATTTTCTTTTGCTGTCAACTGCAAATAAATCAAAATTAAAATATCAGTGGCACATTTTATCAAACACAAAGGAAGTATAATTTTGAAAATAAAGTAAAAACAACCTATCCCATTGCCATAGGGAGGACATCTGGGACCCTGGTAAACATCATCTCCAGTTAATGGAGGGTGTTGCCAATTTTTCATAACAACCCCATGCTCGAAGTAGTCCCTATTGGCATCTGGGAGATTGACCACTAAAGCTCTATTTAAAAACCTAGTTTTTAAATAAAAAGTATTATCGCCCACAGCCCATCTATAACAAAACATAATTTCAGGAATTCCTACACGAGTTCCATGAATTTGATTTAATCTATAAACACCGTTAACTATTCTCCATGTATTGGGAGCTATTCTTGCAGGAACCACGTCAAAGTATTGACAGAATTCTAGACATAGAGGGTTTGGGGGAAAAGAAAAGCCACACTTAGCGACAAAGAGACTGGGGAACCAATGTCCCTCGGCCAAACGAAAATAGTCCGAAGGCTCAGAAAGCTCTTCCAAAATAACCCATGAGGGAATAGAGAAATCAGAGCGAAATTTATCAATCGATTCTACAGGATAAACCATGATGAAAGAAGGAAATCAAAGAGAAAGAAGGAAATCAAAGAGGAAAGAGATGAGTCTGTTGACAACAAATGATGAAAGAGATGAACGCACAGGAGAGAGAGACAATGGAAAACTCGAAGAGACAAATTTGAAAAAGTAGAAGACGATGGGATTTTCTGCAACGTTTAAATACTCTGCCTTGGGAAAGGGTAAAAGTAATGATTACAAAAAGAGACGGTTACGTTACCGGCGGCTAAAAAGACAAAAAGGGCGCGGGAATCGAAGCGAGTAGAAAAATTCAAAAAAGACCGATTCTACGAATTTGGAAGGAGAAATAAATACAAAAGAAAATACTCCTAAATTTCAGGATGACCATTTAAAACCGCCATATTTCGAGAAAGAATGTTCCACACTCCTCAAATTTCGAACTGTGAAACATTGGGGGCTTCTGTTGATACCAAATTTAGTCTGCTGACATGGCTCAATTGAGTGAAGACACGTGGCAACAACAAACACTTCCGAACAACACCTTGACTCTAAGGAACCATACTGCAACGAGGAACACTGCTTCCCCGAGCAACTCAGACGCTCTGACTAACAAGAACTCTACGAGGAACTTTTGAGTACCGAGCAACTTTTGAGTACCGAGCAACTTAGGCGGTCCGAGCAGCTTAGGCGGTCCGAGCTGCACCTCGAACAAAGCATTAATAGCAGGATAACCAACAGTTTGATTGCGCATTAAATGCTTATTATTGTAATACCCCGTATTTTTATGTTATATTAATTTGGGGATTTATTAATATTAATGTGAATTAATTATTTAATAAAAATCCGAAAATTAATTATGTTATAATTATTAACGTGATGAGAGTTAGTAATTATGGGAAAATTTGTTGAATATTACTAATGAGCAAAGTAATATATAATAGTGGCCATATTAAATGTCATGAGTGAATAAAATGACAATTTTAGAAATTTGAGTCGGGAAGCGCCCGTGTCACGTCGGGACTAAATATTGATAAATAAAAGTAAATATTTTATAAGTTGTTCGTATGGTCGTTTTGAGTGCGCCTCCGGAAGGGTCGAGATAGTCAGAAAAGTATACCCGAGAGTTTGATTTGGGTCTCGGGGCGTTTTTAGGCCTAATTAGTACCCCGGGAGGGCATTTAGTCATTTTGTATTTTTGGGTAATTAAACCCACGAAAATTAAAGGGGTTATATCAGATGTTTAGGTTATCTCCTAGGGTTGGATAACTCAAAACACTAGAACGGCCATTGGAGAGGAGAGGAGAGGAGAGGAGAGGAGAGAGCTCTCAAGGCATTCCAAGGCTCGAAACTCATCCGTTTGCACCGCCGCCACCGCGTAGATCGCGAGACGGGGAACGCAACCACACCAAACCAGATTTCTGAAAATCCCAGGCAAGTGTTTATCTTGCTTATTTCATTGATGCATCATCCATATTAGTTTAGGAGTTATTAGGATGAGATTTATGGAAGAAAAACCCAATTTGAGATGGGAAATTTTCATGTAGTGATGATTTATATGATATTCTGGAAACCCTTTGTCATGTAAAGGATTAAGAGTTTGATTAAGAAAAGAGTTCTAATCAGATACAAACACTAAAAAAAAAATTATTCCGGACGATCGGACCGTTGGAATTGGATGAAATTTTACAGAGAATTAGCTGAAGACGAGAGGAAGCTACAGAAAAAAATTCAACTCGATCGGACCGTTCAATATTTTTTAATATTTGTTTTTGCTAGACAGTTTTATGTTTTGAGGACTCTCAGAGATAATAAAAATTCAATTAAAACTCCATTTTAATTCCGATTTCGAAACCGTTTGAAATTCTCATCTTTGAAAATAAAATTCAAAATCCTTTAATGTAAGGCGAAATCTATATTTTTGGGATATTTTGCATAAGGGATAATGTAAGTATATATTAAAGGGGAGAGACACGTAAGAGAGAGTTACGTTGGAACATAAATGGATATCTACTGAATTGTACATTTGGAAGAATAGAGTCCATGAGGGTTACGTAGTAAGTAGAAAAAACCCTTCGAATTAAAGTTAGAAACGAACCATTATACTTGATAAATAATAATGGGAAAATAAGGATAAATGTTGTGAATGTTGGTTATTGGATAAACCTAAATTGATATAATAAAAGTGGTATATTTATATGATTGTGTATGCATATATTATATACTTGTGAAAATCATGCCCGCGCTACTTGCTATCCCTGAGGTTTCCGCGCTGGGACGATCTTATCTCGTGTGCGTTATGGGGGATATTGACTCGTACCCTAGAAGATAGAAATCCTAGGTACAGGCTATCGAATCGGTAGTCACGGTCCTAAGAGACGTGAGGGTATGTACTGACCTCTTGGACTTGGAAACTATGCTTCGCCTCAATATTGTTTGTGTATGTATTTATACAGTTCAAGAGTGATTCCGAACTTGTATTCCCTTTAGTACGATTGATACGGGGATTGGATAGCAGAGTATGCCCCCACCATAAAATTTTATGTGGGGTGCTGTTAGAATATATATATTATACGAGTATTTAATATATATATGAACTTCTGAAATATGGGAAACTGCCTACTGTGTTATGGTAAGTAAGACATGTATAATGACTCAAATTGGAAATACTTGTTTTGAAAAGTATAATATGATATTGGAAAAACTTTATGAATCAATAAAGTTAAAATGAGCGTTTTGTACTAAATGAAATTATCTTTTTTAAACCATGATGTTGTTAAATCTTAAATTTTGAGAGTCACCTAAGATAAGTTAAATCCTTGGGGAAGGATAGTGTGATATATGATGAGATAAACTATTGGGAAGGTTAGTGCGATAGAAGTGCACATTAGAAGAGAGGCGAGAATTTCTCAAGAGAGTGTCGCACTAATATGTTGTTGCATTGGCCTGGATCAATTTAAATACTTGCTAAACAAATTTTTAAATCATATACACTATCGGGCTCTGACCCGTTTCTATTCCTCTTTCTCTCTTGTATATATATGTATATATTACAGGTGCCCAGCCACAGGGGCGTCTTGTTTAGGATCCCTTGGAAGGAACGTGCTGCAGCTTAGGCGGGAGTTGCAGGCCACTTGCTTAGACGATTTCATTTACTTGATTCCACTTCTATCATTCTCCTTATTGGGCATGTGTCACCCTTTCCACTATTTATCTGTTTTATTGGGGCATTTGTATTTCAGTTATTTCTAGTACTGTTACTTTGGGATTTATTCAGCATGTATGTTTTACTTTAAGTTTTAAATGCTGGGATTGGGTTGTTAAATGTTAAATTATTGGATTGATTGTTTAATAAAATAAATAAATAAAATTGGAAAGTAATGTTTAAAAAATGGTTTTGACACTCAGCTAAATTAAATAGGGTGTTAAATTTGGAAAAGTTATTTTTACGACAGTGATGCTAAGAATGAACCAACTGTTCACCTTGATTTTAATTTAATAAAGGAGTGATCGCCGGGTATTTAATTAGGCGGGGTGTCACAATTATTACCATACAGATGTATACGCTTAAGGGGCATTTAATATATTACCCTTTCACATTACAGCCTTAGGCTTATAAATACATTGTATTATCCTCATTGTAAAGGGACCGGAATTTCTTGATAAAACTTGTAATTGAGAATTCCTAAACAGTCAGCAATAACAGAAACAGTGGACGTAGGCCATTCTTATAAGGCTGAACCACTTTAAAATTTCTTTGTCTCATTTATTTTATCTATGTGTGATTAAATAATTAGATATAATCTAATTTTTTACATCAACAACCGCAATGAAGGAGGTGAACCTTAACAAGGTAATTTGGAGCCAACCATTGATATCTGAAGTTGGACAGGAAAGCTGCAGCTTTTTTTCTGGGACCGGTTTTCTTTTCTTTCAAAAGCCCTAAAGCCTGAAGAAGGTGACTTGGCAAATTGTCCACGATCTGATCTCTCTCTTCTTCTTCTTTTCTATTTTTTTCTTTTGGCTTTCTCTGTAATAATGTCAACGATGGAACAATGGTTTGTTAGAGCTGATGTCAACGAGGTGCAACGACTAGGGTTTCCGTGGGGAGGTGGTATAGACGATGATGATGGCATATTCCGGAAGCGGGGTTGGCATTGATGGATACTAGGCAAATACAGAGCAATGGAGACAGGTTGTAGATGATGTGATGACTGTGTTGGGTGAACGAGGCTTGTGACGATGATTTTTGAGAAACCGAATAGGTTTGGTGTGTGATAATTGATTTAAATTAAATTCGCAAGATTCCAAGAACCCTTATTTAATTAGCGTCTACTTTTAAACCAAATAAAATCAACCCTTAAACATGCATCTAAATCAACCCATCAAATATATAAAGTATGCGAAACAAGTTTAAGGAAAAATCCCCGAAGGGCAAAACCTTTTATTTCTAGAACTTTAAAGAATTTACAAGACCATTGACTTACATACAACCTGATAATCGCCCACAAGTGTAACGCACGGTGTCTTCGGTAAACCTTCAAAGCAACGGCTAGAAACAGTGTGACACAGAAATACCCGCAGGTGTCGGTTCCTATGTCGGCGGCTGGAATTTTCCCTTTCCAGGAGGGCAGCAATGAAGAAGAGAACGGCTTCTCCACAAGGGTTGAACAAACCAAAGTTGTGTTCTTGGGTTACACAAAAAGATTCACAAAGGTTTGACAATTGTGTGAATCAAAAAACCTAGAGTCTTGGGCTCAATAGGTGAAGACTTAGAGTATTTAGGACTCTGAAAATCGTCTTTTAAAAGTCTTAAAAAACAACTCCCCGAAGTTGGCTTTAAATAAGAAAACTTTGAGCCTAAAAAATCTCGAGCAGATCTGGCGAAGTTTATCCCAGGCGGACCGGTCCGGCTTGGGGGCGGATCGGTCCGGTTGACCGGATCGGTTCTTTTATTGCAGGCTTCATCGGTTCGCTTGCGGTCCGGGGTATACTGGATCTGTATCAAACGGATCGGTCCGGTTGAGGGCGGACCGGTCCGGTTAGCCGGATCGGTTATTGTAGGCGGACCGGTCCGGTCTGTCAGACTTGATTCCTCTTCTTCTTTTGATATTCGGATCCGTTGATGAATGTATGAATCTTGAATTTCTTCAACGGTG
Source organism: Sambucus nigra (assembly GCA_949130495.1). Taxonomy (NCBI): domain Eukaryota; kingdom Viridiplantae; phylum Streptophyta; class Magnoliopsida; order Dipsacales; family Adoxaceae; genus Sambucus; species Sambucus nigra. Next base: position 200,784,350 of record OX422218.1, read on the forward strand.
TAATGGCGTGCGACATAATAAATTGTTAATGGACAAAAATGTCCTTACAGTTTTGTATGGCCGAGACGGCGGTGTGGCAATGGTATATGGAAAAGTAACAATGGAAATGGTGTAACACAGATAAATGAAGAACAGAAATGAAGAGCACTAAAGCTACAAAATCTACTAATTCTGAAATAAATGTTTAGTGTCAATCATAACAAATAAGGTGTCTAATAATCTCTTATTTTATAGGCCTCACAAGAGATAAGAAGTAGATATGCACTAATACTCAACCCTAACAGGACTCCTGATTATACCTAATAACTATAAATAATAAAATATTATTTTCTTCCACGGCTCTTCTGCGCATGCCTTTAATCCTGGCTCCTAATCGCCATCAAATACTGTTCTAAAACCTGCTATAAAAGGTGATGGTGTAAAAGAAACAATTAACCAAAAAATCTGTATTATAGCTAGTACCAATAATTGCACTAGGTATAAGCAAGGTACAGGCAACAAAAATTGTTACGAAATTGAAGATGGCAAACTCCTTGTGCTTTTGTTCTAAATATAGCATTAGACGGTGATCTATTTAAAAAGCAATTATTTAAAAAGAGGCATCATAGGAACTAAAAGTAGAGTGAACAAGAGAGATGTAATATATATACAAACTTTAGCATGTGAAAGTAGAGATCGCGCTCCTCAAGCATTGATGGTGACAGTCTCCAATCATATGGAGCAGCAAGGATTGCATTTGCCTCAACTCCAAATTCAATGCACCACTTGACCCATTCTTTCCACACTGACGAAAGAGGACCTAAGTACCATGAAATTCATTTATCAACAGAGGGTAATGTAATAAATAAAATAAAATGAAAAGGACGGGATAGGAGAAACAGCACTATCATGTTGATAGGAGAAACAACTATTTGTGCAGATCAAAACAGAGGAGCCCCATCTAATGAAGATAATTAAGTCCCAACTAAAATACCTGTTATATAACCTGGATCGAGCTCTGTGATTGCAGACAGACCACTATCAGGACGGGACTTGCATTCAGGGTGGTCTGTTTGATTGTAAGGGTCTAGCAACATACACTTGAGCCAGCAATTCACAGCAGAAAGAAGCTGCATGAGAGGTGGTAATCTTGTTCTATCATCCATGGAAGATATAGAATAATAAATGAGAAAATGCAGCATATTACGGTAATTTTTAGCTTAAGATTGACAAAAGCAACATCACAGCGGATGCAAAGCCATGTGGACCTAAACATTTGGCCTACTTCCTCAAAGAGTAGTTAGTCCACAATGATACCTACATCACCTTGTAGACAGGCTTTTGAGAAACATTCATACGGAACAAATAAACCTACATAGAAAATTGCCTAACTCAGCCAGTCAAAATCTGAAACGAAGGTTTCTTTGACTTAAGGGTCGATTTGATAGCATGGGGTAGCAAAAATTGCATGGAAAATTTTTCCTCACCCACCCCCAAAGAAAATTTTGCCATGGCAAATCATCAAAATGTGCATTGGTGCATGGTACTTTAGTGATAGTTGGAAAATTTTGCAATGACAAATGAACCCTATCAAACATGTCAAAAAGATGGCATGTACAAAGATTCCCTATTTGGCATGGCAAAAATTTGCTTTACCATGCTATCAAATGGACCCTAAGTTGAATTCAGCAAGACAATCAGAAATTAAGATCTAAGGGTCCGTTTGGTTGGCAAAATTTGCCTAGGCAAATGCCAAAAAGTTGGCAAATATGAAAATTTGCCCACATTTTGGCTGTTTGGTCGCATAATTTGCCTAGGCATTATTTGCCAATGTACAACACCTCCTATGCACAATCTGTGGGCAAATTTTGCTTACCTATTTGAGTGGGAAATATTTGCCCACAAATTTGCCAACTTCTTAAACGGTTTTAATGTTTAAAAAATAATTTAAAAATTGTTTTAAATAATTAAAAAACTGTTAAGAATATTTAAAAATTGTTTTGCAATGTTTCAAAAACAGTTTTTAATATTATAAAAAATTGTTAAGAAAATGTTTACAATTTTTTTAAAAAACCGTATTAACAAAATATTGTAAAAACTGTTTTTAACATTTTAAAAACTGTTGTGAATATATTATAAAAACAGTTTTAAAGTTTTAAAAAATAATTTTAAAGACTGTTTTAAATAGTTAAAAAAACTGTTATAAATATTTAAAAACTGTTTTGTAATGTTTTGAAAACTGTTTTTAATATTATAAAAATTGTTAAGAGAATGTTTTACAAATTTTTTGAAAAAACGTAATATAAAAATATTGTAAAACAGTTTTTAACATTTTTAAAAACTGTTTTGGATATATTATAAAAACTGTTTTAAAGTTTTAAAAAACATTTTTTAAAACGGTTTTAAATAGTTTAAAAAAACTGTTGTGAATGTTTAAAATTTGTTTTGTAATATTTTAAAAACTGTTTTTGATATTATAAAAAATTGTTAAGAGAATGTTTTACAAATTTTTTGAAAAACCGTAATATAAAAATATTGTAAAAATAGTTTTTAACAATTTTAAAAACTGTTTTGAATATAATATAAAAACAGTTTTAAAGTTTAAAAACAAAATTAAAAAATATTTTAAATAGTTAAAAAAAACTGTTGTGAATATTTAAAACTTGTTTGGTAATATTTTGAAAATTGATTTTAATATTATAAAAAATTGTTAAGAAAACGTTTTACAATTTTTTTTAAAAACTGTAATATAAAAATATTGTAAAAACTATTTTTAACATTTTTTAATATAATATAAAAATCAATTGGATTGACTTTAATTTCGCCTAATGGTTGTTTGATAGCGTCATGTGAATTTGCCTAGGCAAAATTTGCCTAGGTAAATTTTGCCATGCCCACGCTTTTGCCCATTGACAACCAAACGGACCCTAAATAACAATTGTCACGTATTACAAGGAATGTAAGACAGCTGTGTAGCCGAATTGTGGCAGAACAACTCACTTACTCAGGAATATTACATTACATATTCATGAAAAAAAGGAAAGAATGGTAGGGAAATTGGATTGTGGGGATGGGGCGGGAGAGTACATAATTTACATGGGTTGCCCATGAAGCTTAAGGCATAACCCGACTTACTTGAGGAGTTGTTGGAAGCATAATACAAAGAGGAGTTCCACATGATGTGGAAGGTAAGAAGACAAAAACTCTCATTAAATATGAGAGAGAGACAGGAGAACAGCAATAGAATAAGAAAACCATATTGAATATAGATGAAAAAGGTGGTGTGACATATTATTTGTCTTTAATGCTCAAGAATATGCAAAAACTTGCCTTGAGCGGAGGGGGAATTAATGCAAGGGAATGTCCTGTAGTTAGGGAGAAACAATGTTATTAATCTTTGAGACTATAAAGCACAGGTGCAGCGGGGTGTGGATGAGGGAGCGGGTAGGGATGCGGCGATTCGGCAAAATAAGGCACGGGGATTCAGTGCAGGTGCGGGTGCAATGAGTGTTTCGAAGAATTGGTGCTTCATAGTTGAGAAAGTTGGCCAAATGGGTTGTAACTATCTCAATGATAAATTTCACAGTAGTATCTATTGAAAGCCACGCGGTCTTTATGAATGTTCAAGAGAGTCGTGCAACATATTCTCCTGATAGATTTATCTCCCGAACTCGCAAATAATTCACGGTTGAACAAGGAGGTTGAATCCTCCATTTTGATATAAAATCTCTTTTCAATGTATCCCTCCATTACTATGTAAATAAAATATAGATGTGCGTGTGTATGTAAATATATATGAGTGAGTTTGTGTGTGTATTTGTGTTCTTCTGTGAATAGTGTCCTTTGATTTGCCATTTGAACCTTTTAAATCTGTGCCAACAAATAGATTTAACAAATTTGGCTTCATGTTGAACATCAGCAACAGCTACAAAGGTTGTTCCTCCACTGACAGATTTTAATACATTATGTAGGAAATAATTTCCTTGTCTGACCACTTCCATGGATTTTGCTGATCAAGCAATAGAATTGAAAATTCACTATCTAACTTTTTTAGTATTATAATTTAACGAGGCATTCTGCAGGCACAAGTACTTTGAGGACAAAATTATGCCGTTCTATATATGTATAATAAATCCTATCAATAGTTCAAGTATATATATTGACTGTGTAACAAAGCTCAAAATCACAAAATCCAGCAAAAAAAGATATGTAGCCATGTGGGAGGGAGACAGGTGTGGCCTTGGGAGTTCGAAGTGGTGGATGCCCTTTTTGGAGATGCAAGTTTTCCTTCAGGGGGAGATGACTCCATTTGAAGGGTTGGTAATCTGGGGATACCTAGGGATGCTTCTTTGGTAAGGTCGTTTTCTCTTTTTTCTTTTTTCTTTTTTTTTTTTGTGTGCGTGTTTTTTTTTTTTGGGGGGGGGGGGGCGGGGGGAGAGGGGATCATTAGGCTGGCTTTCAATGGAGAGTCATGTGGCAGTTGAGATCACCAATAAAAGTGTTTTTTTAGTGCGTTGACAACAACCAGGGGGCCATTCTCGTGATTGGTAACTTGAGAACAGTGTTCTAAACATCATCCTTGGCGCTGCCTAATCACTGCAGCTGATTTTTACAGCCGATTAGACCCTGGGTGATTTATAATAAATAAAAGGGTGGTATTTTAAATATATTTGATGATTCATGTACACATCTTTTTTAATATAATTTACACATATATTATATATCTCTAAATTATTTCTAAAATATATGTATATCAATATACATCTCAGCATAGTTGTCAAATCGCGAATCGTATCGTGAATCGTTTATCCCTAGAATCGTGAATCGAACCGGTCGAATCGGAATCAAATGATAAAAATGGAATAAAACATACGTAAATGGGATTTGACACTATAGAATTGGTAATTAAGTATAATATGACAAAAAACTAATCATAGCACATGATATTACACCAAAATATAGCACAAAAATTAACCATAGCACATGTTCTGAATCGTTTTAAGCTGGAAAATGTAAAAAACAAAAGTAAATCATAAAAAGTCATCATCAATATCAATTTATTTAATAAACAACTCAAACAATAACTAAAAAATTTAATCAAATACATATGGTTTATAACAGCAAAATAATAACTAGTAAAAAAAACAGAAAAGTAACTAAAAAATAAATTAATTAGTAAATTGAATTAATTTCATGAATAAAATTACTATGATTTCCAAACGAGCATTAGATATAACAATCGAAAAAATAACAAAAAAATTAATTAGTAACAGCACCCAAATTACAAATTAATTATAACAGCAAAATAATTAGTAACAGCAAATTAATTATAACAGCAAACTGAAAAAATTAGTAGCAGCATATAACAGCAAAATAACTTATGAATTATAACTAAAAACTAATTAATAACAGCAAATTTACTAAAAAATTAATTAGTAACAGCAAATTAATTATAACAGCAAAATAACTAAAAAAATAGCAAAATTAGTAGCAGGTCTTTAAACAAATTAATAACAGCCTTTAAACAAATTAGAAACAAACAAAAACAACAAATAAAAAAAACAGTCGTATAACAACACGTATAGAATAAACAACAAAAGAAAGGTTTTTTAACCAAAAAAAACAAAATAAACAGCAAAAGAAAACATACGATTGTTGGTCGAAATGGGTTATCGATTGTTGTCGGCCTTCGATTTCCAGAAAAAAATAAGATTTCGACCTTCGATTGTTGGTCGTAATGGCTGTTGGTTTGGGAAAAGGGGTTCCGGAGGTGTTTCAGAGGGTTTTTTTGTGTAAAAGGGTTTTTCGTTTGGTTGGTCTGTTGGTCGAAATGGGTTTTCTAATAAGTTGGGTTAAAAAAAATTGGTATGCATTGGTTATAAAGTGAATCATTTAATGAAACGATTCACGATTCAAACCGAATCGTACGGTTCTCAATCGAATCGTCCGATTCTATAACCCTTTGCGATTCTAACCCCGATCCGAATCGTTTTTGCCTTGAATCGAATCGTAAGATTCGACTCGCGAATCGTACGATTTTGATAACTATGCATCTCAGAATTATTTCTGCACCTCTAAATCATTTCTGAAATCTATGTGTATACAGTATATCTCTAAATTATGTGTGTATAGTTTATTATAAAAAGAGAAAAACTGAACTTCCTGAGCGGTAGAAGGCCTCTGGCTGCCCACTTTTTAGAACATTGCTAGTGGTAAACTGTTTTTCCTTTGAAAGGCGGATGGGAGTTGGTGGGCATCTTCTCATTCATTGTCATGTGCCTAGAGGGCTGTGGAATGTACGTTCTTTGTTCGGTGTTTACCAGATGATGCCTCGCTCTATGGAGTTGTTGAGTAATTTGAGAGGTCTTTGAGTGAACAAGAGGGTCCACAAGTACTAGGAGATGGCTCTTTGAGGTCTTGTGTGGTCAATATGGAGGGAAACATCATTGTTCATATAAAACAAATGTAATAAGATAACTTTTTATTAGAGAAACTCAACAAAGGGAACCATCTGATTCAAGGTTGTTTTCTGTGAAGTTCACCTTTCATGGTGACATTTAATAATCTTGAAACACATTAACCTCGTGTTAGTTTTGCTGGATCACCATTGGAAGGATTGGTGCTCGCTGCAAGCAATGTAAAGGTCAACGAGAGGGAGCAATCAAAGTGTAAATAGTTAACGCGTATATATACACACATATACATGGTGCTGAAAAAATGAGAGATGGAAATAGATGCATCTATATATATATATATATATATATATATATATATATATATATATATATATATATATATATATATAGAGAGAGAGAGAGAGAGAGAGAGAGAGAGAGAGAGAGGAAGGGAGAGGAGGAGGATTATCGTGAGAGAAAAAAACAAGACTCATCAAGCACCTTTTCCTTCAAATCCATCTTTCTATACCTTCTCAATTTACACCGTACATGTCCTTTCTCTCTCGTTAACATTTTGGAAAGCTAGAATCCTTCTAAGGCTCGTTTGGTTCGAGGTTTGGAAAGAAAATTTAGGATTCCTGGAATTTAAAATTCTCCTCATCTAGAATTACAATGTTTGGTTGGAAATTTAGGGGAACTTAGAATTCCCGGAATTTTTAATTCCCACAAAATTGAAATTCTTCTTTTTCCTCTTAAATGGGGGGAATTCTAGCGTACTTTTGTGATGAGTCTCTCTTTATGACACACACACGCGCGCGTGCGAGTTCTCTCTCACACATATACACACTCTCACACGCACTCCACACTCTCTCCCTCTCACACACACATACACATGCACTTACACTCATCAAACACACACGCACACACAGTCGCGCGCACACACGCAAATCAAGTATAAGGATATTTTTGTTAAATAATATTTATTCCTAATAAGGTGAAGTCATTTTATATGTCAGAAAAGAGAATTTCTGTTTGAACCAAACAATGGAAAAAGGAATTCAAGATTCCAACAACTTGGAATTCCTGTAATCAAAGATTCCCATTCCCTTTCCAAATCTCGATCCAAACGAGACCCTAAAGTTTTTTTTTATTTAATTTTTCTAAACGGAGACATTTCCTTTATGAGCTTGGCAAGTGAAATTGCTATTTCATGTGTGAAGCGACTATGCACTATCCCATATATTACTACGAATTTGACAAAGTTGAATACAATAAGAGAAAAATATAAGAAACATAACAAAGTCGTCATATACAAAGTGACTTGTCAAAAATTACAATGTATATGCGATTTCTTGATCCATATAGTGACAATTGATTCTCTACAATGAAATTTGGCCTAATCAAGTTATATTTTCGGTGACATTTACAAAGTTGTATTCAAATTTTGACCGTTATGAATTAATCATATGTGTGGTTTGAATTTCATAACTGTTAATATCATTGATAGATGGTGCATTGTTATTGCAAATTAAATGAAGGTAGTTGTGTCATTTTCACGGAGTTAAAATATTTTACATTGATACACATAAGGGTGGACTCGTCTTTGGACAGACTCAGCACGGTTTAGCCGACACTACTCAATGTTCATCAGACGGACTTATTCATCGGCCGACACAGTGTGGGCCACCCTCCACGGTCTCGGCCTCCGGGACCTCGTCCACAGCACTCCATGGTCATTCAGCAGAGCACACTCTCCAGTCCACTTAGTATATCTCGTCTTGACCTCGTACCACCTTGACAGGCCTATACGGCACTCAAACTCAGCCTCATAGCTGCTTGCTTGGAAGATCGCCTCTGTCGGTCTTGGCTCTGTCGGGACCATCAGAGCAGACATCTACATTTCATACAGCATACGTGACTCAGGCATCATTAGTCCATGTGGGCCACGCAGTTATAACAGATCTCCAGCCCACATGGGGGAATATTTCGTCATCATGGATTGTACATGTGCTAGACAGGTGTGGGACTCTCATTGGATCACTTACCTCATGCATACATGTTGCATGCTTGGGGGGCGCACGTTACACCCCCAAGCCTATATAAACTTGCTTCTTCTTCACTTACAAGGATCGAGATATTGAAATCCTAGCTGAAACTCTGTTCAAATATACAGTAGAGAGAGAAAGCTTGAGAGTTGTATTTCCATGGCCATTAGTGCCTAATTGCAATACATACACTACATACTTGCACACAGTGGAGTAGGCCTAATTGGCTGAACCACTTATATTTTGTGTCTTCTTTATTCTCTCATTCCCTTCTTATTTTTTACTTTTCTGCTCATACATAACTCCATTATTGAATTAGTTGGAACTTGAACTGCGTAGAAATTTAAGTGTTGACTCATAACATCATCATTTTGGCGCCGTCCGTGGAAAGATATTTATCTTTTTCCTCTTATTTTCTAGCTTAGACGTTCACTTCTGCCTCTGATGGTGGTCCAGTTCCCACCATTGTTGGACATGTACCACCATTGAAAGAGCTGGGTGGGTGCTCCTTAAGCTTCCTTCCTACTTACAGTTCATCTAGCTTTGTTGCTTCTTCTCACCGAAACTATGGCATCAGAGTTGCCTCCTGATGTTGGCCCAAGTTCCACCCAACCACCACCTCAGTCAGAAATGGCTGATGTGGCGGCGACGCTGCTATCCATAGTGGCCAGACAGCAATTCATAACGTTTAGCCAAAGTGTGTTAGGAAGAGCCCGAGTGACCCAGCCATGATTATCACTCCGGCCGCCAGGGAGACAGTGGATCCGGCGACAGGGGGATCACCCTCGGCACCACAAAAGAAGGCTTAGTGCCACCAGCAACGAAGAGACGACCACGATTGCGACGAGGAAGACTATTGGGAGTCGTATGTGGTTTCAGGCGACACAATTCGCCCGGCTCCAACCTATAAAGGAAAGAGTGCTAGGCCCACACTAGACGGCCGACCAAGGACTTTAGTTTTGGGTCGGCATTCGATCGTCTCGATCCGGTAAGAGATTTGCGTAATCGGCTCTCTCGTTCTCGCAGTAATGTGGCCCCCGTGGGGAATGGCAGATGTAATGACGGTCAACCACAGCAAGGCCGAGACAGGTTGGAGCAAAGAGAAGAAAACAGCTGACAGAGAACTGCAGGACAAGAACAGGCACCAGACTCGATTGATCGGGAAGGGGGCTTAGACAATGTTGTGGTAGAAGAGAAGCCCTGGAATAGCTCCATCCAGAGGTTGGAGGATAAGATCGGTATGCTGTTGAAGAGCCGAGATCCAAGCCACCAAGGTTACACATAATGGTCTGCTTTCGTCGCCAGGATCGTAAGCTTTCCTACTCCTGCCAAATTTAAACCTCCCACTGTGACCCCAAAGTATGATGAAAGTGCAAACCCAATGCACCACATAGAGATGTTTCAGTCAGTGGCCGACATATACTCCACTCCAGACGAGATGAGGTGCAAGGCTTTCTCTTGCACTCTCACAGGTGCGGCCCATATGTGGTACACGTCCTTGCCCAAGAATTCAATTGAAAACTTCAAGTAACTGATCGAGAAGTTTATTCATAATTTCCACTTCGGTATGAAGTCGCCAAAAAAGGTGGCCCACCTTCTGAACGTGAAGCAAGGCATGTATGAAACTTCGAGGGGCTACATCTCTCGATTTAACAAAGAGAAGTTCGAGGTAGAGGACTATGAAGAGAACATAGCTATGGCGGCTCTCATTAGTGGCTTACATCCAGGCAAACTCTTGTGGAAACTCTATGAGGATCCTCCAAAAACCATGACAGAACTTCTTGCTTCGGCCGGGAGAGTCATGACTGCGAAGGAGGCTATGGCAACCATAAGAGGAGACACAAAGGAGGCTGGTGGTGGTAAGTCCAATCAAACGAAATACACGGGAAGAAGAGGTCGACCGAGGATAAATTTGTCAAATATACCCCCTTAACAGTAAGCCCCGATATGATCCTCAATGAAATTAAGGACGACAGGGCGCTTCATTGGTCGGAGAAGCTCAAGTCCCCTCCTCCTAAGAGGGACGAGCAAATGGTGTGAGTTCCACCAAGACCATGGGCATACAACGGACAAATGCTTTGCTTTGAAGGACGAGATAGAAAAGATCCGGAAGTATGTAGAACAGAGTGGTGCCAAAAACGACTCCAGAAAAAAGCATAGTGGGGAAAAGGATGAAAAGTCGAGACGACAGTCACCGACCGACAAAAAGGATGATGAATCAGATAGTGAAGAGGAAGACCCCGATCTCTCGCCGAAGATCCCGGGAGCAAAAGGTCGGATGCACATGATATCCTTTGATGTAAAGATAATATGCGAAGGAATAGCCGAAGGAGGCACCTAAGAGGATGGATGTTAACTCAGCCAAGATAGAGCCAAGGCTGGGAAAATTGAAGAAAGTTGACATGGACACCTTAGTAGTGGGATTCTCAAGACAGGATTACAAGGGGATTCTGGCCCCTTATGACGATCCTTTGGTTACCAGCACCAAGATCCATGGGTATCAGTTATCCTTGTTGATGGTGGTAGCTCAGTCGACGTGATGTTTTGGGACTACTTTTAAGGTTTGAAGCTAAGCAAGAAGAGATTGCTCCCATACCACAAGCCGCTGATCAGCTTCAGCTGGGAGAAGGTCCACCTTCTGGGGTTGTTTGAAATGGATGTCTGCATGGGCACCTGGCCGAGGTATCTTACTAAGAAAGTGAGCTTTTTCGTTATGGACGAGCATGTCTTCTCGACCGATAAAATTATTCTCGAGGAAGTGGCGCTCAAGGAGTTTGAGGTTGTCCTTTCCACGGTACACCAAATGATAAAATTCCCGACCCCTTATGGGGTAGGGGAAGTTCAAGATGAGCAAGTGGAAGCTCGGGAGTGTTACTTTAGCTCAGCCGAGCAGAGAGAGGCTTACAAGAAGGCAACTTCCTATAATATAAATACTCTCGACCCAAGGGACGAGAAGAAACTGAAAAAAGGCATCAAACAGAGATTTTCTACGGATAACGATTTTCTGTTCCGAAATGCGATTTTGGATGAAGGGCCTTTTTCAGAGGAGGGTCCTACGTCGAGCCTATTTGTTGACGGCTCATCTTGTGAAAGTGGTAGTGGCGTCGCGTTGATACTCTCGGCTCTAGATAGCACAAATATTGAATATGCTTTGAGATTTAGCCACACGGCATCAAACAATGAGTCAGAGTATGAGGCCCTGTTGGCAGGTCTCTCCCTAGCCAGAGTATTAAACGTCGGCCAAATGATCATCCACAGTGACTCACGGTTGGTCTTGAACCAGATTTTTGGGGTTTATGAGGTCAAAGACGAAAAGATGGCCAAGTACTTGGCACGGATCAATAAAGTTATGAAAAACTTCAAAGAGGTAAAGCTCAAAACAAGTCCTCGGCTTGACAATAGCCGAGTCGATGCTTTGGCAAGATTAGCGTCAGCAACAAGAACGGAGATCAGACGCACAGTGTCGGTGTGGAGATCTTACACACGCCAACCAATGGGGTTGAATTCTGCTTGAACATAAATTTAGGAGATTCATGGATGGATCCGTTAATCAAGTACATCCGGGATGGCGAGCTCCCGAACTCCAAGGCCAAGAGAAAGAAGCTCAGATACAAGGCAACTAAAGTCGCCATCATTGGAGACGTGCTATACGAAAGAGGTTTCTTACTGCCCCTATTCATGTGTGTTCACCCTTCGGAGGTCGATTATTATCTACAGGACGTTTATGAGGGGTCATGTGCAAGCCACATAAGTGGACGATCTCTTGCCAGGAGGATTATCACTCAGGGTTATTGATGGTTGACTCTAGCAAAAGATGCAGCTGACTATGTAAAGAAGTATGATAAGTGTCGGAGATTTAGGACCTCGTCCTAAGCACTCTATGGTCATTCAGCAGAGCTCACTCTCAAGTCCCTCTTGGTATACCTCGTCTCGGCCTCATACAACCTTGACAAGCCGAGACGGCACTCAGACTCAGCCTCATAGTTGCTTGCTTGGAAGACCGCCTTTGTCTGTCTCGGCTCTGTCGAAACCATCAGAGCTGACATCTACATTTCATACGGCACACGCAGTTATAACAAATCTCCAGTTCACATGAGGGAATATTTCGTCATCATAGATTGTGTATGTGCTTGACAGGTGTGAGACTCTAATTGGATCACTTACCTCATGGACACATGTTGCATGCTTATGGGACGCACCATACACCCCCAAGCCTATATAAACTTGCTTCTTCTTAGTTTACAAGGATCGAGATATTGAAACCCTAGCTAAAACTTTGTCCAAATAAATAGTAGAGAGAGAAAGCTTCAGAATTGTATTTCCATGGTCATTAGTGCCTAATTGCAATACATACTTGCACAATGGAGTAAGTTGGCTAAACCACTTCTCCATTCTCTCAATCCCTTCTTATTATACATTACTCCATTGTTGAATTAGCTTGAACTACATACAAATTTAAGTGGTAATTCATAGCATCATCAAACATTTTTTGAAAATTTTATTAGAAAATTTTATTAGGGACTAAATATTGATGTGAAATTATAGTGAAGTAGAGAAATTTGTAGGAAGTAATAATACACCTATAAAGCGCAACGAGAGAGGTGAAATTACAGTGAAGTAGAGAAGGAGCATATTATTGAGAGAAAAGCAAGAATGAATGAATGAATGTTGTAAGGTTTGGTTACTTTGGTAGTATCGAGCCAGACCAAATCGAGAGGATTGAAATCGAGGGGAGAGTAAGGACAGTCGAGAATAGACCATGCTCTGAGCTGCGTGGAAGCGAAGCCTGGGATTATGATGCCTGAGAGTTTCGAGTATTCTCCGCTGAACTCGCCGCCATTGACGGGGATTTTCTGGAAAGCTACGAGGAAAATGAAGGCCACGGCGAGCTTCATTTTCATATGTCCTCTCATTATTCTCTCTCTCTCTCGTGTGTGTATAGTGAGAAGGAGCGGGGAGGGGGCTGCTGACTTGACTTTCCGTTGGGAGGAGTTCTATTATTTATTGCGACTTCTCATACGAAAAGTTGCTTTTTTGGAATATATGAGTTTTTGCCCACAAAAAGGTACGTTTATATTACGAAGGAATTTTTGAAACAAAAAAAAAAAAAAAAGTAGGTAACTCCCCTCTTTAATAGTTTTTCTATAAACAAGCCACCTTTAAAGCTTTTTGAATATTTTGGCCCAATACCCACATTTTTTCACTTTTTTTGGCTGAAACAGAATCAGTTTCCTTTATCAAAAGACAATTATAACCTTACAGATAAAACGTGGGAGAAATGGCACCCTACAAACAAGGAGTATCCAACGGATCTGACTCATTTCGAATTTCGATTATAACAGTTAGGCGCAAATCATTAAAATTCAAATACGTTTGCAGAATTTATTTGCAATAGCAACTAATTTCTAGCTCAGAATACAAATGGGTATCTAATTTCACTTCTTGGACCGAAAATTGTTTCGTTGTTCTCATCATGAACGATACAATTGTTGGAAGAATCAAATATAAATTTGCCATAATATTTATGGCAATGAACGAGCATACATCATTTGAAGATATAGTGAACGAGTTATCATCTCGATATGCTGATTTGAAGAAAGGTACGTTCTAGTTAGTCTATTATGTTGGTTCACAATCAAATTGTTTACTTGATGATGATAAGGATGTTAGGGGAATGATGTTATCATCATACATGTTGAAGGAGAATTTTATTGATATTTCTGTTATTGAAAGTTTCGATAATTTGTCCACCACTGGTGTTGGATTTAATAATGTGTTTTGTGAAAGAAACAATGTAGATGAGAATGATTATTTGGCGAAAAGCAGATACTCAAGACGAAAGTCGTTGCTATCGGAAGAATGGAGGAAATATATAAGTCATGTGGATCAAAAATTTGAAGGGGGTGCTTAGGAGTTTCGAGACAAATTGGTAAAGTATTCTACTGAAATGGGTTTTAAGTTTGTGTATGTAAAGAATGAGAAATTTAGGGTGAGGGCAGAATGTTTTAGAAAAAATTATGACGAATGTAAATGGCGTGTTCATGCTTCGGTGTCTCTGTGTAATGTATTTTTCTATATTACGACACTTAATAATATTCACACGTGTAGTGGTATAATCCGTACCCATAAAAGTTCAATGGTGAGTTCAAAGTTGGTGTCATTTGTTTTTGGGGATCGTATTAAGGATAAACCATTGATAAAACCAATTGAACTAGTAAAGGAGTTTAAAGAGAATTTTGGGTTCGATATTCCGTATCACCAAGCTTGGTATGGAAAATAAATGGCAAAGGCAGTGTTGCACGGCGGAGAGGAAACATCATACAAATTATTAGGTGTTTACAAGGACCTTTTATTGGAATCGAACCCAGGTTCTCATGTTGTTATCGAGTGTGAGACGAGTACTAATCAGTTCAAGAGGATGTTTATTTCATTCGCAGCATGTATTGTTGGTTTTACGTATTGTCGGCCCATGTTGTGTATTGATGGTACATTTTTGAAGAACAAATACAAAGGAAATCTACTAGGAGCGACGGTAAAAAATGGGAACCAAGGTACAATATATAATAAATAAATAAATAAAAGCAAGGTAGATTCAATTTGTTTGTTGTTTTGTCGCACTGTTTATCTTATGAATTATTCCATTGTAATTTTTGTTTTAATCATATACCAAATAAGCGTTATAAAAATTCTTTATACATGTTGAACTTAACATGGTATCTAATATTGTTTCGAGATTTAGCTTCTTTTTTTAGTATTGGTCATATGTAATTTAATTACGGACATATCTTATGTGTTGTGACATTATATTAATCCAGTCTTATATATCTACTGTTCATACATTATGTTTGCTTAATTTACTTAACCATTTTACTCTTAGTTGTCATTAGAAACTTAGTTACCACTATATGTTCTTATGAATTATATTCCCATTATTTTCGGATTTAGTTATGTTATTACGAAGTTCATTCTAATTTGGAAGTCACTTAATATGAATTAGCTTAATGTTCGACTATTACGTAGTGCATTGTATGGGTTTTGGCATATTATAATGACTTATTTTTCTGATTTAGTTCTATTGTTTTGTACTGCATTATTTTCTGGACAAATTTTTTCGATCGGATATACTTAACAGTGTATGTATCTAGTTTTAGTGTGGATATGTACAGTAATCTGAAATGGATTACTTCTTTTTTTTAACTGTATAACATCTTATAATTTTGTTTCGAATAGTTTTTTCGTGGTTGAATTCAATATCATATGTATGTCTATTATTAACATATTGACAATTACAGTAGTTTGCCTGATGCATAACGATGCAATGCGTAAATATAATTTAATATATTATTTATGTTATTTGTAACATAACTTATTTTATTACTTTATAGTATGAGTAAATAAATTTTTGGACACATATTTCAGGTATCTTTCCGGTTGGATTTGCGATTGTTGACGGGGAGATCGAAGAAAATTGGTTGTGGTTTTTACAAATATTGTCCGATGTATTGAAAGACCATAATAGGGTTATTACTTTTATATCTGACAGGAATGATGGCTTGTGTGTTGCTGTTTCGAAGATCTTTCATTTGTCTCCTCACGCGTATTGTATTCACCACATTAAGCAAAATATACGAGTGAAATATCCCGAGGGGGGGAGGTCGAAGTATCTTAATAAAATAGTAGGTTTGTTCGTGTCTTACGCATATGCAGAAACTGAGCTTCTTTTCGCGTAACGAATGAATGATTTATTGAAAGAAGGTAGAGATACAATGGTCAGTTTTTTAGAGGATCTACCATTTAAGAATTGGGCAAGAGCATATTTTACTGGACAACGATATGGGGAGATGGCATCTAACATAGTCGAGTCATTCAACTCATGGATACTAGAAGAACATTGTTTACCTATCACTCAACTCGTAGATGGCATTAGAATAAAAATGATGAGGATGATGTCTGAAAGGAGGTGTCTAGCAGATAAATGGACTAGTGTTTTGTGTCCTGAAATTGAAAAGATTATAAGAGAGAATTTAGATGCCGACAGAAATTGGTATGTTAGACAAGCAAGCGAGGATGTGTTCGAAGTGTCTGATGATGGTACATATACGGTGAATATATCTCAACGATCGTGTTCCTGTAGAATGTGGCGGATTAAAGGCTTACCATGTTCTCACGCATGTGTTGTGACCCAGATACGTGGTTTAGAAATATATGGGCTTATTGATGATTACTTTAAATTTGATTTTTTTCAAAAATCATATGCTTGTCCAATATATCATGTGTCTTCTATACCTAAGGGGATGAAGATTAGTGAAAATGGAATCAAACCTCCTACTATGCGGAAATAACCTGGTAGACCGAGAGTGAATAAGATGAAATCAGCCGACGAAGTGAGGAAGATCAAGTGTGGTCGGTGTGGTTCGGCAAAATAGGCATAATAGGAAGACATGCACAGCTGTAATATGATGTAAAATATGGCTGTCATCTGATGCTAATTATCACGGTCGAGTCCATAACTTTTCATGTTTTATGTATTTCTAATAAAAGATATGGTTTTATACATATCTTGGATGTTGCTTACTCGTTATTCTTTGTAATGAACGATTTGATATCGTTAACTTATTATTATGAAATTTTCCTTTTGATGTAGCGGTAAATTTAAGAGTTTACTTACTATTTTTATTTTTGCTATATATCGAGATTAACTACTGGTTTCGTTTATGGCAAACAACAACTATATTGATGTACATCCATTAGATGCATTGTTTGTTCGATTATACGAAGTATTCGAGATTAAAAATACCTGTTGATGTAAAAAATTAGATTATATCTAATTATTTAATCACGGATAAAATAAAATGAGACAAAGAAAGTTTAAAGTGGTTCAGCCTTATAAGAATGGCCTACGTCCACTGTTTCTATTATTGCTGAGTGTTTGGGAATTCTTGATTACAAGTTTAGTCAAGAATTTTCCGGTCCCTTCCAATGAGGATGATACAATGTATTTATAGCCCTCAGGCTGTACATGTGAAAGGGTAATACATAGTTGTCCATTAGGCGTATACATCTGTATGATAATAATAAGCATTTAATGCGTAGTTAATCTGTTGGTTATCCTGCTATTAATGCTCTGTTCGAGGTGCAGCTCGGACCGCCTAAGCTGCTCGGACCGCCTAAGTAGCTCGGTACTCATAAGTTGCTCGGTGTATTAAAGTTCCTCGGAGAGCTCTTGTTGGTCGGAGCGTCTGAGTTGATCGGGGAAGCAGAGTTCCTCATTGCAGTATGGTTCCTCGGAGAGCATTTATTGCTCGGAGCCTCTGAGTGGGTCAAGGTGTTGTTCGGAAGTGTTTGTTATTGCCACGCAGATTGTCACGTGTCTTCACTCAATTGAGTTATGTCAGCAGACTAAATTTGGTATCAACAGAAGCCCCCAATGTTTCACAGTTCGAAATTGGAGGAGTGTGGAACATTCTTTCTCGAAATATGACGGTTTTAAATGGTCATCCTGGAATTTAGGAGTATTTTCTTTTGTATTTATTTCTCCTTCAAAATTTGTAGAATCAGACTTTTTTGAATTTTAATAGCCGCTTCGATTCTCGCGCCCTTTTGTCTTTTTAGCCGCTTGGTAACGTAACCGTCTCTTTTTGTAATCATTATCTTTACCCATTTCCAAGACAGGGTATTTAAGCGTTGCAGAAAATCCACTCGTCTTCTACTTTTTCAAATTCGTCTTTTTGAGTTTTCCATTGTCTCTCTCTCCTGTGCGTTCATCCCTTTCATCATTCGTTGCCAACAGACTCATCCTTTTTCCTGTAAGATCTTCTTCCTTCTCTTTGATTTCCTTTACTCATCATGGTTTACCCTGTAGAGTCGCTTGATAAGTTTCGTTCTGATTTCTCTATTCCTTCATGAGTTATTTTGGAGGAACTTTTTGAGCCTTCAAATTATTTTCGTTTGGCTGAGGGACATTGGTTCCCCAGTCTCTTTGTCGCTGTATGTGGCTTTTATTTTCCCCAAAACCCTTTATGTCTGGAATTTTGTCAATATTTTGACGTGGTTCCTGTAAGAATAGCCCCTAATACGTGGAGAATAGTTAACGGAGTTCATAGATTAAATGAAATTCATGGAACTCGTATAGGAATTCCAAAAATTATGTTATGTTATAAATGGGTTGTTGGTGACAATACTTTTTATTTAAAAACTAGGTTTTTAAATAGGACTTTAGTGGTCAATCTCCCAGATGCCAATAGGGACTACTTCGAGCACCGGGTTGTTATGAAAAATTGGCAACACCCTCCATTGACTGGAAATGATGTGTACCAGGGTCCTAGATGTCCTCCTTATGGCAATGGGATAGGTTATTTTTATTTTATTTTATTTTTGAAATTATGCTTCCTTTGTGTTTGATAAAATGTGTTACTGATATTTTAATTTTCATTTATTTGCAGTTGACAGCAAAAGAAAGTCTCCAAAAGAGACAGAAGTTAATTTAACACATCTAAAACTTATCTGGAGTTTGCATCAGACTGTTGCTGACGAGCATATCAGGTCAGCTTCATATTTGTTGCAGTATAAGAGTTACACCTCATCTTTTACTGCTCGTCCGGTGATAAGTGAGGTAGAACCAGTACCTGCTTCTGCAAGTTCTTCGCCTGAGTCTCATATCCCTCTGAGTGAAAGAATGAAGAAAAGAAGAGCTCCTTCCATCTTCGAGAAATCTGCCTCTTTTGCTGGAGAGGCAAAGAGAAGTAAACATGATGTTCCAGAAGAGGGGACAAAGAAGATTGATGCACCCCCTACGGCTACTAATGTGAAAGTTGCCGAGAAGCCCCCAGTGGCTCTGAGCAAGGCCGCTGTTCCAAGAGAGGTGATTGTTATCTCTCCGACTAAGACTACATCGTTAGTCAAGACCATTCCTGTTCCCCCAAGGAAGCTGAAGAAGAGCTCCTCGGTCAATTTGGCTGAATTCATCTCTCAGCCCCCGATTACTGGAAGTGGTGTTCCCACTTTTGTTGCCTCGAGCTCTGCCATGAGCTCGGTGAAGTCTTGGATCATTCTCGAGATCCAAGGTATGGAAGAAAATCTTTCTTGGGACATGGTTACCTCGTTAATTGCTCGTCATATAGCTTCTGTAAGTATCATTGTCCTCAACTTTCATTTTTCCCTTGTTACATCTGTGTACTGACTTGATATCATTTTCTTTTCCCAGTTGGTGACCTGTTTTAATACCATTTTAAAGAAAGATGAAGCTATTAAAGCTTCAAGCTCCTCGTCTGGTGTAGAGGAAGCTTTGGTGGGCCTGACGCAGTCTTTGAAAGATTCTCTTCAGAAGTATGATGATGATAAGGCTGTTTGGGAGGAGAAACTTGGTTCCACCGAGCAAGAGAGAAACCAAGTTGTTGAAGTCTCTAAAGGTTTAAAGAAAAAAGTAAAAATCTTGGAAGAGAAGAATAAAGAGCTCTATGAAAAGCTCAAAAATGCTAAGGAGTTTGAAAGTAAGCTCAAAAATGCTGATGAAGAGTTGGGCCAACTTCGTGAAGTAGGTCGTCAAAAGGAAGAAATAGAGAATAAGCTGAAGGCTGATGATGGTCTTCTTTCCGAGAAGTTTTCCTTGGAAAAAGTGAAAAGGAAGTTGGCTGTAAAAAAGTCTTTCAGCACTGGCTGGGATAAGGGGTGGAATAAAGGTCTGGCTGCCATGATGTCACAGGTGGAATATGGTAGCCACAAATACTTTAGGGATGGTTGCGTCGCTGCTCTGCAAGAGATGAAGGTCGATGAAAATTCTGACCTGTTTCAGCGACACATCCCGGGCCCCCCTCCAACTCCTGAAGAAGAAGAAGAGGACGAAGCCGCCTCTGGGGAATCCTCCATGATGATGGGAGATCAAATTCCTCATTCCCCAGCTATCCATTCGACCAGCGAGCAACTTCAACCATCCATTGTTTCAAACGAGAAACTTCCAGCACTCCCCGAGCAACCATTTGTTCCATCCGAGCAACCTACCTCCTCGTCCCAGCCTCCCGAGAAAGTTTTGGGAGACAAGGAAAAGGTGTAGAGTTGTTTGGATTTTTCTCTCTGTTTATTTTTCTTTATCAAATGTAACTCTGAATTTTGTACTTCCCCTTTATGATGTAATAAAATTTGAAGTTTCGCCTATTCATACTGTTGTTTCTCTTCTTCATGCTCTATTTGAACTCTTATTGATTCTTACTTTCTCTTCCTTTACTAATTTATGGCCAGGATGGAGTTATTGTCTGCTCATGATACCAAATTGTTGAGGCAATGCAATGAGTACTTCAAAGCTGGTCATACAGATATGAGTGCAGCACAAATCGTTGACATCCTCGGTCAAGGTGCTTCAGAGCAAGCAATTTTAGCCTACCAGTATTTGAAGTGCCTGCTTGACCGTGCAGTGGCTAATAATGTAGCATAATATGAAATGATTGAAGATCTCCAAGGGACTCTTGAAGAGCTTCAACAACAATATAAGGAATTCACAGCCCTTTTGCACGAAGGATATGAGAAGAAGTATCAGCAACTCAGTGCCGATAAGGGATACGATAAATTGTTTGTTGCTTACGATGTGAGGGAGAGAACTTTGAAGGGTGAGGTCGAAGAGCACAGACAGATAGTTGAGTTGTTAGAGCAGGAAAATAATAACCTGCAAATAGTGGTGTCTCAGTTGAAGTCTGCAGCTTCCACCTCAAACGCTTTGGTCCCTGTGAACGACGAGTGATTCTCTTTCTTGGAGGTCGAAAACGCCAACCTGAGGGATGAAATAGGAACCTTGAGGAGAGCTGGCCCTTCTACATCTATTCGGAGACGAGCAAGAGCTCCTCGGATTACTGTCGAGGAACAGAGAACTCAATCTGCTCTGGAAAACCAGGCCTTCCAACTGATGGCAAAGAACCAGGCGTTGGCTGAGATGTCTAAGAAGATCAGGAATATGAACGAGCAGCTTTCTGCATAGAAGTCTGCCCTGGAGAATAAAGAACTATTTATAAAAAATCTTCACGAGCAGTTGAAAAGGTTGACTTATCAATTCCACAAGCAGCCCAGAGAATTTTGGATGGTTGGCTACAATGAGGCTCTTTACCATTTGGATGATCGGATCCAAAATGCGAATAATGAAGGTTACAAACAAGGGTGGTTGAATGCCCTGGGTGTACTGCAACTGGAACAAGGTCACTACTTGTGGGATTATCATAATCCTGGGTTGCTCGACTTGCCAGTGCCACCCTTCAAACTCGACATGAGCTGGATCCCTGCCCGGGCAATCCCTCAGTGTTTGATTTCCAAATACCTCGGCGATTATAGTCTCCATTCCAATGTTGAAATATCCCACCCCGAGCACCTACTCGATCGACCATCTGTGATGAACATCAGGATGCTTAAAGATCTTAATTTCATAAACTCCCCTTATGCTTTAAACGACCCTCCTGCTGGCGAGGAACCTGTTTCAAAAGCAGAGGGGAAGAAACCAATAGAATAGGAATCTCGATGTAATAATTAATTTGTATTTCATTCTCAATGTATTCTGTTTTTAATGAAAGACTTTTATTTTTGTTCGCAATCTTGATTGCCATTGCCTTGTGGTTGTAAAACACTTTATATATGTATATCTGTTAAAAAGATAACAACATTGTGTTATTTGTCGATCAACTTAGAGTTGATTAAAACTTATTGTCGACCAGTTTGAATTTGTGGTAATCATTTGACAACTTAACCAAACTTAATGATGTTTTGTTTCTCGATCAACTTGGTAGTAATTTAAAAAGTTACGAGTATCAAAAATTTTGCTCGATCACTTTCTCGTAATCATAAAATGTTTCTGACCAACCAAGGTCAGTAAATTTTTCTTCTCGACCAATTACAGTTAGTGGGTTTTTTCTTACCGACCAACTTTGGCACTTTTTGGAATAGTTTATCTTCCTAACCAACCTTAGTTGGCATTTTTAGGAATAGTTTTTCTTCCTAACCAACCTTAGTTGGCATTTTTAGGAATAGTTTTACTTCCTAACCAACCTTAGTTGGCATTTTTAGGAATAGTTTTACTTCCTATCCAACCTTAGTTGGAATTTTTAGGAATAGTTTTACTTCCTAACCAACCTTAGTTGGCATTTTTAGGAATAGTTTTACTTCCTAACCAACCTTAAATGGCATTTTTAGGAATAGTTTTTCTTCCTAACCAACCTTAGTTGGCATTTTTAGGAATAGTTTTACTTCCTAACCAACCTTAGTTGGCATTTTTAGGAATAGATTTTCTTCCTAACCAACCTTAGTTGGCATTTTTAGGAATAGTTTTTCTTCCTAACCAACCTTAGTTGGCATTTTTAGGAATAGTTTTGAGTAGTCTGAGTTTTGCTGAGTAGTGTGTAGCACTAGTATTCCGCAAAAAATTTCCAACAAAAGGAAAGAACTGGGCAGAACATTGTCACTTTATTCATACTAACGAAAATGTATTACATGAGAGTTTACATCACTGATAATACTTGCGCAAGTGTTCTACATTCCATGCATTCTTAAACTCCCGCCCTTCTAAAGTTGCTATTCTGTAGGTTCCTGGTCAAACAACTTCTGTAACTCGGTAAGGTCCATGCCAGTTTTCTTCCAATTTATTGTGCTTTTGAATCACTTTCTTTAGCACATAGTCTCCTTCTTTTAGGTCGCACTTCTTTCCTCTCTTGTTGTAGAACAAAGTTGTTCGTTGTTGGTAAGCAGCATTCCTGATGGCTGCTTCTTCTCTAACTTCCTCGAGCATGTATAAATCCAATCTTCTCATTAAGTCGTAGACAGGGGAATTGAAATTCAATACTCTGTGTGTCGGGAGACCCAACTCGACAGGTATAACGACTTCACTTCCAAATGCCAGCATATACGAAGATTCCCCTATTGCTGCTCGGGGAGTAGTTCGGTAAGCCCATAGTACTGATTGTAGCTCATTGATCCAATTTGCTTTTGCGTCATTCAGTCTTTTCTTCAAGCCATTTAGTAGCGTTCTGTTTGTTACTTCAGTTTGTCCATTACTTTGGGGATGGCCTGGTGCCGAGTGGATCTTCAAGATATTTGACTGATGACAATAGGCAGCGAACTCCTCGTTGTCAAATTGTGTTCCATGGTCGGTAATGAATGCATGGGGAAGACCATATCTACAGATGATATTTTTTTAAATAAATTGATACACCTTTTTGTACATCATGTCGACAAGAGGCTCAGCTTCTACCCACTTAGTGAAATAATCCACTGCGATGACGAGATATGTAAATCTTCCTCTGGTCGTTGGAAGTGGTCCGACCAAGTCAATTCCCCACATAGCAAATGTCCAAGGGGAAGTAATGGGTGTCAACAACGCTTGGGGAGTTCTTCGGATAGTGGAGAAGCGTTGACACTTGTCACATTTCTTCGCATAGGCTATACAATCAGCCCTCATCGTTGGCCAGTAGTATCCTTGCATCATAACCCTTTGCAAAAGCGTCTGACCTGCTATATGGGCTCCACAGGACCCTTCATGGATCTCTTCAATCAAGTCTTTCACCTCGGTGGGATGCACACATCTTTGCAAACCTGCTATAATTCCTCGTCTGTACAGAATACCATTATTCAATGCATAACGAGTAGCTTTAAACTTCAGTTTTTTGGCTGCAAGTTTGTCAGTTGGTAATTCCCCCTCCTCAATATATGCCCTGATGGAATCCATCCAAGATGGTCCTAAATTAAGGGTAATAAAATTCATCGTAAAATCTTCATCTATACTCCGACCAGCTATAACTTCAATTGGGATTGCTCTTCGTAGCTCGGTACGAGTAGCTGATGCTAGTCGAGCTAAGGCGTCGACCCTCGCATTCTCCATTCTTGGTATTCTGACCAGCTAAATAGCAGCAAATTTTGATACCAATTCCCTTGCCTTTGTATGATACCTGATCATTAATTCTCCTTTGGCTGCATATACTCCCATCATTTGATTTATGATCAATTGTGAGTCACTGAAGATAATAACCTTCTCTGCCCCCATGGTTTTTGCCAAACTAATACCTGTAATCATGGCTTCATATTCAGCCTCATCATTCGTAGCTTTAAATTAGAAGCGTAGGGCATATTCCATGTCGACCTCGTCTGGACTATTAAGAACAATCCCTGCGCCACAGCCTGTTGCGCAAGATGAGCCATCCACATATAAACTTCATATAGGTAACTCGTCTTCAAATTTCTGATCTGACAGAGTTCCTCGATGGAAAATTTGATACTTCCTTTCACCCTCTCCTAATATTTCTTGCTGTTCGTTGATCATCACTTCTTGCCCTTTTACCAACCTAAGTTGGTCTGGGCTTGAGTTTAATGATTCTGTAACATCCACAGGTTGATCGGTGAGCAGCTTTTGCTCCTCGGTGGTATCAGGATAGATGAACTCTGCTATAAAATCTGTTACTGCTTGCTCTTTAAGCGATGATCTGGGCTCATAAATTATGTCATATTCACCGAGCTCTATTGCCCAATACATCAATCTTCCTGATTTTTTTAGTTTATGAAGAGCTTGCCTCAATAGCATATCGGTATATACGACTATAGTATGAGCCTGGAAGTATAGCCTCATTCTTCTACTTGCCTCGATCAATGCTAGTGCTAATTTTTCCAGCTTTGGATACCTGATCTCTGCTCCTCGGAAGGCTTTGCTAGTGTAATAAATCGATTTTTGCACTCCATTCTCCACTCTTATTAATGCCGAGCTAACTGCATTCTCTGACACTTCCAGATACAAGTACAATTTTTCTCCCATCACTAGCCTGGACAATAGTGGAGGTGCTCCCAGATATTTCTTCAAGTCTTGAAAAGCCTTCTCACATTCATCATTCCACTCAAAAGTCTTTCGGAGCGTTTTGAAGAATGGGAGACATCTATCAGTTGCTCGCGATACAAATCTGTTGAGTGCTGCTACTCGTCCTGTAAGACTTTGTACTTCTTTCTTCGTAGTTGGAGATCGCAGCTCTAACATAGCTTTAATCTTTTCAGGGTTTGCTTCAATACCTCGTTGATTGATAATGTACCCGAGAAACATGCCTTCTCGTACTCCAAATATGCACTTCGTCGGGTTCAGATTCATTTGACATTTATCTAGTTGATCAAAGGTCTGGCCTAAGTCAACTAGATGATCAACAGCTTTCTTGCTCTTTGTCAGCATATCATCAATATAGACTTCCATATTGCAACTAATTTGTTCTGCAAACACCTTGTTCATCAGTCGCTGATATGTTGCACCTGCATTTTTTAAACCAAAAGGCATAACATTATAACAGTAAGTTCCCCTAGGGGTAATGAAAGAAGTACTCTCCCTGTCTTCAGGTTTCATCTTAATCTGGTTGTATCCAGAATAAGCGTCCATGAAGCTCAACAGCTCGTGCCCTGAGGTAGCATCTACTAATTGATCAATTCGGGGCAAGGGAAAGTGGTCCTTTGGGCATGCTTTGTTGAGGTCGGTGAAATCTACACACATCTTCCATTTGTTGTTCTTTTTTTTTACCATCACCACATTTGCTAACCAGTCTGGATATTTAACATCTTCAATAAAGCAAGATTTCTAGAGCTTCTCGACCTCTTCCTGTATAGCTTGATTCTTCTCGGGACTGAATACTCTTCTTCTCTGCTTTACTGGCTTGATCTCCTTATTCACGTTGAGTTCGTGACATAAGAAATTTGGATTTATTCCGGGCATATCCTCATGACTCCATGCAAAAGTTTGCTCTCTGCTTCTTAGGAAAGTTATCAATTTCTGTTTTAGTGAGGCCTCCAACGACGAACCTATTTGAGTTGTTCGTTCAGGTTGCTTGTCGTCCAGAATGATGTTTTCAGTATCTTCCACCACCTGGCCTTTCACGAGTTGGGACTCATCTCTAGGATCCAATGTTTCAATTTCTGCACTTTCCTCCACTTGATAGGTAGTAGTCTTTTTCCTTGATTCCTCCAGTTCCTCTTTTTCGGTAGATGAATAGTAACATTACCGAGCTACTTTTTGATCACCCTTCACAACTCCTACTCCAAAATTTGTTGGAAATTTTAGGCATTGATGTACCGTAGATGGCACTGCCTCGAACTTCTTCAATCCTACCCTTCCCATGATGATATTGTAGGCTGATTGAACATTTTTATCCATCACGAAGAAGCGTATTCTTTCTGTTCGACAAGCAG
The DNA here is from genome assembly GCA_949130495.1 of Sambucus nigra. Taxonomy (NCBI): domain Eukaryota; kingdom Viridiplantae; phylum Streptophyta; class Magnoliopsida; order Dipsacales; family Adoxaceae; genus Sambucus; species Sambucus nigra. The sequence goes on from OX422218.1 coordinate 200,810,943, forward strand.
GCCATGTACCAATGAATATATCCAATTTGATCGTCCCAAGTGGAAAAACTTTATCGCCAGCAAAACCGAGGAGGGGTCTATGATAAGGCTCCAGTTGAGATAGCTTTAGATTTAAACTGTCGAAGCACGAGTAGAACATGATGTCTGTCGAGCTACCATTGTCTACCAGTACTCTTGAAATCATTACTTCCTTCATCCTCATTTTGATCACCAATGGGTCATCATGAGGATATAGAACACCTGCGAGGTCGTTCTTTGAGAAATCAATGACCAATTTCTCTTTGTTTACCTTTCTGGGGCCTGTTGGTTCGAGAAACTGATCGCGTTGAGGTGGTTTCCTGTGATTTATCTTGACGAGCAGCTGGTCGCGACTGGGCAGATCCTTCCCTTAAGTCTAATGATCGTCGAAAGCTCCTCGATACATCCTTAGGAGAACTTTTGTTCCTCCTAGGACCTAATCGATCAAAAAAAGATACCCTGCTTAACCTCTCTAGCGCAGTAGTCCTTTCTGGAGAGAGAGAGTGATACGTTCTTCAGTATCCGTGGCTCGTACTGACGAAGTTCATCCAGGTTGATAAGAAAAATCTTCAGACTCCTCAATAGGATATGAATCGGTACGCCTAGTACGCGAAGAAAGTAAACGGGTATTTCTTTGAACACTCCGATGTCCTGAATGGGTCGGTACTCTGCCATGAAGGGTTTGTATGAGTTATCGCATAGTTTCTTGCATGGCTGTCTGGCCCTGGGCCAAATTTGTCATTATTCCAGCCAGATCTGGAACGTTTGGCGGAGCAGATGGATTTGGAGGGCTCCCAGCGTTTCGATTGCTGGGTTCTGGATTATCAGCCATTTGTAATGAATTATTTTTTTATAAAAAACGATATTACCAGTCGTTTTCCACAGACGGCGCCAATCTGTTGATGTAAAAAATTAGATTATATCTAATTATTTAATCACAGATAAAATAAAATGAGACAAAGAAATTTTAAAGTGGTTCAGCGTTGTAAGAATGGCCTACGTCCACTGTTTCTATTATTGCTGAGTGTTTGAGAATTTTTTATTACAAGTTTAGTCAAGAATTTTTCGGTCCCTTCCATTGAGGATGATTCAATGTATTTATAGCCCTCATGCTGTACATGTGAAAGGGTAATACATAGTTGTCCATTAGGCGTATACATCTGTATGATAATAATAAGCATTTCATGCGTAGTTAATCTGTTGGTTATCCTGCTATTAATGCTCTGTTCGAGGTGCAGCTTGGACCGCCTAAGCTGGTCGGACCGCCTAAGTAGCTCGGTACTCATAAATTGCTCGGTGTATTAAAGTTCCTCGGAGAGCTCTTGTTGGTCGGAGCGTCTGAGTTGATCGGGGAAGCAGAGTTCCTCGTTGCAGTATGGTTCCTCGAAGAGCATCTATTGCTCGGAGGATCTAAGTGGGTCAAGGTGTTGTTCGGAAGTGTTTGTTATTACCACGCAGATTGTCACGTGTCTTCACTCAATTGAGCCATGTCAGCAGACTAAATTTGGTATCAACAGAAGCCCCCTTGATTAAAAATGTAGACATACGACTATATATAAATGTGTAATTCAGGTATCTACATATGATTCACAGTAACTACATTTGATTTAGAGTAAATACCTAGTTTCATTTTTACTATACCTTGTGACTAACTACTTATTTCACAAATGGAAAACGGCAGGTATATTCATGTACTTACATAAGATGCATTTTTTGTCCAATTATAAGAAGTATTCGAGATTAAAAATTCAAAAAAAAATTAAAATGTAGACATATACGACGATGTATCTATGTGTAAATCAGTTATCTACATTTGATTTACAATAACTACCTATAAATGATAATGTTGTCAATATAAAAAACTTGTACCTTTTTTCTTCTTATGTACCTCTATTTTGCTGAATGTGAATATATTTATTAAATATTTTAATATAAATGGTTTGTAACGTGGTTAAAACCCAATCATTATCTTTAAGCTATTATATTGTTGTAAAAAAAAGGCCTTTCATGGCTACTAATGTTGTTGAAAAAAAATAGAACGATTCAAGATAATCTTTTGAAGATCAATTCCAAATGTTGATGTGATAAATCATAAACATGATGGTGGTTTGTAACTATTTTCAGTCCATATGCTTTTTTCCATAAATGAAATGTATTTGTATGCAACTTCATTACGTTCACTGTCATAGGCAGAACTAAAGTACCCATCCAAATGCATACTAAGGGTTCTGTATGCAGTTGCAGAAGTTCATTGAAGTCAAAACAACTTTTCAATATCCAATAAGCACAGCCAAATATTGTCCATAAATGTATGCTATATTAGGACATCATCATGTCGCTGACTTTTAATAGTTTGGTATCATGCCTAGAGACTCCATTAACTCAGCATTATCTTAAGTTGCTTAAGCCTCATTCTCTTTTAACACAAGTGCATAACACAACTGAACATAAGTACATATGGCATCCAAGTCGAAAAATATTCGACATAATGATAATGTTGATCTTTCACTAATTAACTAATCAAACGAGGTCAAATCATTAATTTATGGATACCGTTTCCATTCATTTCGTTCATCACAGTCCGAACTACACAAAAACATATAATAACACAACTTAATACATTCCATATTGTATCTTTTTACACCCGCATAAACAGATAGATAACAAAATGATTTGGAAGTAAGTTGATTTCTATTTTCGTATAAACAGAGATACACATACCTAAATTAAACTATGTTTTTCTAATAACCAAAAAACTCCACACACAGCTCAGTGTAATTTTATGCAATAACAAGCCCAACATCTCTGAGGAATAACTTATGCTAAAAGATTAGGAAAAAAAATAGTTGTAATCTATGAAGTTTGCTCCACTGCAATATGGCATCCCATTTGTAAAACAGTAGGCAAAGTGATAATACTGATCCTTCACCATTTGTAAAATAGTAGACAAAGTGATAATATTGATCCTTTATGATGACACTTTTCAAATCTGCTCAGATCATTCATTTGAGCATACCACTTTCATCAATTTGGTTCACAATTGTCCAAACAACAAAAACCAGAAATAAGTACAAGTCTGTATATAGCCATGACATTCTGTAACATAGTAGTGTACATCATAAAATTGGGGATATACCATATGCAAAAGAATAGATACTTATACAAAATCTAAGTGAATTACCAATATCAAATAGATAAAGTACATTCCACAATTCAATTATTTTTGCATCCACATAAACAGATAGATATGAAAACGGTATTAAGTTAAGTTGATATCCCATCTGTATAAACAGACATTTGATTTACAGTAACTACGTATAATGATCATGTCGTTAATATAAAAAACTTGTAGCTTTTTTCTTCTTATGTACCTGTATTTTACTGAATATGAATATATTTATTAAACATTTTAATAAAAATGGTTTGTAACGTGGTTAAAGCCCAATCATTATCTTTAAGCTCTTATATTGTTGTAAAAAAAGGCCTTTCATGGCTACTAATGTTGTTGGAAAAAAAAAACAGAACGATTCGAGATAATCTTTTGAAGATCAATTCCAAATGTCGATGTGATAAATCATAAACATGATGGTGGTTTGTAACTATTTTCAGTCCATATGCTTATTTCCATAAATGAAATGTGTTTGTATGCAACTTCATTACGTTCACTGTCATAGGCATAACTAAAGTACCTTATCCAAAAGCATACTAAGGGTTTTGTATACAGTTGCATAAGTTCATTGAAGTCAAAATAACTTTTCAATATCCAATAAGATTAGCCAAATATTGTCCACAAATGTATGCTATATTAGGACATTATCATGTCGCTTGCTTTTAATAATTTGGTATCGTGCCTAGAGACTCCATTAACTCAGCATTATCTTAAGCTGCTTAAGCCTCATTCTCTTTCAACACAAGTGCATAACACAACTGAACACAAGTACATGTGGCATACAAGTCGAAAAACATTCGACATATTGATACTGTTGATCTTTCACTAATTAACTAATCAAGCGAGGTCAAATTATTAATATGTGGATACCGTTTCCATTCATTTCGTTCATGACAGTCCGAACTACACAAAAACATACAATAACACGACTTAATACATTCCATGTTGTACATTTTTACACCCGCATAAACAGATATATAACAAAATGATTTGAAAGTAAGTTGATTTCTATTTTCAAATAAACAGAGATACACATACCTAAATTAAAATATGGTTTTCTAATAACCAAAAAACTCCACACACAACTCAGTGCATTTTTATGCAATAACAAGCCCAACATCTCTGAGGAATAACTTATGCTAAAAGATTAGACAAAAAAATAGTTGTAATCTATGAAGTTTGCTCCACTGTAATATGGCATCCCATTTGTAAAACAATAGGCAAAGTGATAATACTGATCCTTCACCATTTGTAAAACAGTAGACAAAGTGATAATATTGATCCTTTATGATGACACTTTTCAAATATGCTCAGATCATTCATTTGAGCATACCACTTTCATCAATTTTGTTTATAATTGTCCAAACAACAAAAACCAGAAACAAGTACAAGTCTGTATATAGCCATGACATTCTGTAACACATTAGTGTACATCATATAATTAGGGATATACCATATGCAAAAGAATAGATACTTATACCAGATCTAAGTGAATTACCAATATCAAATAGATAAAGTACATTCCACAATTCAACTATTTTTGCATCCACATAAACAGATAAATACGAAAACGGTATTAAATTAAGTTGATATCCCATCTGTATAAACAAACATTTGATTTACAGTAACTACCTATAAATGATCATGTCGTCAATATAAAAAACTTGTAGCTTTTTTCTTCTTATGTACCTCTATTTTGCTGAATATGAATATATTTATTAAACATTTTAATATAAATGGTTTGTAACGTGGTTAAAACCCAATCATTATCTTTAAGCTATTATATTGTTGAAAAAAAGGCCTTTCATAATGTTGTTGAAAAAAAATAGAACGATTCGAGATAATCTTTTGAAGATCAATTCCAAATGTCTATGTGATAAATCATAAACATGATGGTGGTTTGTAACCATTTTCAGTCCATATGCTTATTTCCATAAATGAAATATTTTTGTATGCAACTTCATTACGTTCACTGTCATAGGTAGAACTAAAGTACCTTATCCAAATGCATACTAAGGGTTCTGTATACAGTTGCAGAAGTTCATTGAAGTCAAAACAACTTTTTAATATCCAATAAGAACAACCAAATATTGTCCATAAATGTATGTTATATTAGGACATCATCATGTCGCTTGCTTTTAATAGTTTGGTATCATGCCTAGAGACTCCATTAACTCAGCATTATCTTAAGCTGCTTAAGCCTCATTCTCTTTCAACACAAGTGCATTACACAACTGAACACAAGTACATATGGAATCCAAGTCGAAAAAACATTCGACATAATGATAATGTTGATCTTTCACTAATTAACTAATCAAGCGAGGTCAAATCATTAATATGTGGATACCGTTTCCATTCATTTCGTTCATGACAGTCCGAACTACACAAAAACATATAATAACACAACTTAATACATTCCATATTGTATCTTTTTACACCCGCATAAACAGATAGATAACAAAATGATTTGAAAGTAAGTTGATTTCTATTTTCGTATAAACAGAGATACACATACCTAAATTAAAATATGGTTTTCTAATAACCAAAAAACTCCACACACAACTCAGTGCATTTTTATGCAATAACAAGCCCAACATCTCTGAGGAATAACTTATGCTAAAAGATTAGACAAAAAAAATAGTTGTAATCTATGAAGTTTGCTCCACTGCAATATGGCATCCCATTTGTAAAACAATAGGCAAAGTGATAATACTGATCCTTCACCATTTGTAAAACAGTAGACAAAGTGATAATATTGATCCTTTATGATGACACTTTTCAAATATGCTCAGATCATTCATTTCAACATACCACTTTCATCAATTTTGTTTATAATTGTCCAAACAACAAAAACCAGAAATAAGTACAAGTTTGTATATAGCCATGACATTCTGTAACACATTAGTGTACATCATATAATTAGGGATATACCATATGCAAAAGAATAGATACTTATACCAGATCTAAGTGAATTACCAATATCAAATAGATAAAGTACATTCCACAATTCAACTATTTTTGCATCCACATAAACAGATAAATACGAAAACGGTATTAAATTAAGTTGATATCCCATCTGTATAAACAAACATTTGATTTACAGTAACTACCTATAAATGATCATGTCGTCAATATAAAAAACTTGTAGCTTTTTTCTTCTTATGTACCTCTATTTTGCTGAATATGAATATATTTATTAAACATTTTAATATAAATGGTTTGTAACGTGGTTAAAACCCAATCATTATCTTTAAGCTATTATATTGTTGAAAAAAAAGGCCTTTCATGGCTACTAATGTTGTTGAAAAAAAATAGAACGATTCGAGATAATCTTTTGAAGATCAATTCCAAATGTCTATGTGATAAATCATAAACATGATGGTGGTTTGTAACTATTTTCAGTCCATATGCTTATTTCCATAAATGAAATATTTTTGTATGCAACTTCATTACGTTCACTGTCATAGGTAGAACTAAAGTACCTTATCCAAATGCATACTAAGGGTTCTGTATACAGTTGCAGAAGTTCATTGAAGTCAAAACAATTTTTCAATATCCAATAAGAACAACCAAATATTGTCCATAAATGTATGTTATATTAGGACATCATCATGTCGCTTGCTTTTAATAGTTTGGTATCATGCCTAGAGACTCCATTAACTCAGCATTATCTTAAGCTGCTTAAGCCTCATTCTCTTTCAACACAAGTGCATTACACAACTGAACACAAGTACATATGGAATCCAAGTCGAAAAAACATTCGACATAATGATAATGTTAATCTTTCACTAATTAACTAATCAAGCGAGGTCAAATCATTAATATGTGGATACCGTTTCCATTCATTTCGTTCATGACAGTCCGAACTACACAAAAACATATAATAACACAACTTAATACATTCCATATTGTATCTTTTTACACCCGCATAAACAGATAGATAACAAAATGATTTGAAAGTAAGTTGATTTCTATTTTCGTATAAACAGAGATACACATACCTAAATTAAAATATGCTTTTCTAATAACCAAAAAACTCCACACACAGCTCAGTGCAATTTTATGCAATAACAAGCCCAACATCTCTGAGGAATAACTTATGCTAAAAGATAAGAAAAAAAAATTATTGTAATCTATGAAGTTTGCTCCACTGCAATATAGCATCCCATTTGTAAAATAGTAGGCAAAGTGATAATACTGATCCTTCACCATTTGTAAAACAGTAGACAAAGTGATAATATTGATCCTTTATGATGACACTTTTCAAATATGCTCAGATCATTCATTTGAGCATACCACTTTCATCAATTTGGTTCACAATTGTACAAACAACAAAAACCAGAAATAAGTACAAGTTTGTATATAGCCATGACATTTCTGTAACACAGTAGTGTACATCATAAAATTGGGGATGTACCATATGCAAAAGAATAGATACTTATACCAGATCTAAGTGAATTACCAATATCAAATAGATAAATTACATTCCACAATTCAATTATTTTTGCATCCATACAAACAGATAGATGCGAAAACTGTATTAAATTAAGTTGATATCCCATCTGTATAAACAGACAAACATATACTCCAGTTTATTAAACTGCATTTCTATTAACCCCATAACTCCATACATAGCCCACTGGCATTTCCATTCATTCGCGGTCCCATGCTACCGGTGCCGTTGTAAATAAAAAAATCAAATTTCCACGCATTTCATATATACTGATTTGCTTCAGCCTCATTGTCATTCAAAAAAGTTATATGCCACATCGAATGTGATTGGGCATCCCATTTGTAAAACAATATGCAAATAAATAAAGTTGATACTTTACTATATAACTTCTCAAATACGCTCAACTCATTCATCTGTGCATACCGCTTACATCTATTTCGTTCACGACTGTCCAAACTACATAAAAAATAAACAATAATTGGTCCGTACATAGTCAATTCATTTACTGTCGTAAAAGCATAGATTCTTATACAAGATCTACTTGCATTGCCAAAATAAAAAAGATTAAAAACATATAGATATCAAAATGATAATAAAGTAAGCGAGCTACATATACCGAAATTATAGTGCATTTCAAATAACCTAAAAACTCAAAACATAGCCCAGTGCAATTGTTTACAAAACAATCCCAACATTTTTTCCTAATACTTGTGCTTAAAAAAAGGTTCAAAACTAAGAAGATTATCTGTTACAATTAAACTTCCTAACAGAACATGTTATCTTCGAACAAAAAATGGTCGACTTCATCAAGTTCCAGTCATTCGTGCTTCCATGTTTCGGGTGCCATGGTAAATAACTTGATCAAATATCCATGCATTTCATTCATAGCATCCTTCTTCCATTTTTTCGATAATACGAATCCTTGACTGAGTAACCTCTCAAGTAGGATGACAACAATTCCACAGTCTAAGCTACACACATTAAAATTTATAAAATTTCATCATCAGCAATCTGTTACGAAAATACATAATTGTATCGAATCAAGGTAAAATTTGTAAATTACCTGTCCAATTGTTGGGAAAACTGTAGATCTTGCACGAGTGGATAGTGAAATGCTTCCCCTTCAGCCAGTATAGTGTCAATTTGTCACTTGAAGTGAGAGGGACTTGTGCTGTTTTCCAATGGCCCCTTTCTTTAAAAATTTTAATCCACAAACCCTTTTACAACAAGTCATCAGCCTCCTCACTTAAATTATCGAGGCAATTCATTATGTAAGAGTGTTTTAATAGAGGCTAATTAGATAGTTCATGAATTTAAAAATACTTAAAATTTGTGAAGATACTTACAAAAGTCGTAGCATCATTGAAACAGACATCGACCACGTTATTTATTCTTGGCCGCAAAGGATTGTAGTGAATGAACCCGCTTCATTTTTTATCCATACAAATCAGTGTCCAATGAAATTTTAAGTCATTCCTCATTGGGAAAAAAATCATGTTGCAATCTCTAGCTATATACAGAAGTACATCCTCAATAGTTATCTTAATTTCATTTTTATCATTCAAATGAACAGCGTCCCAACATTGTATAGACTTCATGAAATAAGGTGGTGAGACACCTTCTATTTTCTTGTACGTCATTTGCATGATCTCCCCAAAGTTGTTGATTATCTGTTGTATTTATGTAGGTTAAACAAAATACCAAACAATAGGTGTCGAAACATATGATCTTTTTGAGAATTTTCAATAAAAAAAAACTTATTTAACAACTGCAATTGGATAACATAGGCAGTGAAAAAAAGAAGCACAAATTTTGGTTTTGAATTGATACTATGGAATTTAAAAGAAGATATGTCATGACATGTTTAAAAAGATACACCATAATATATATAGAAAGGCATATCTGTATATTCAAGGAATATGTTTGTGGGCATCTCATCTATAGTAAACAGAATATCACATATCATTTACGGAGAAAAATAGTTCAATTAGCAACATTGAAGTGGAAAACTTATTAACTGTAAATATAAACAAACATATTCAGTGAGAAGATGATCAAATTATGGTGTTAAATAGATACCTATTTGAGAGACAAAAAAAACTTTTACAAATTTGAGTGGAGAATATATGTGCATCAATAGATACAATAATTAAGGAGTTGTATAGATACCTAATGACATTCTTTGAGATACTCAGTAACAGATATCTCAAAACATATATATATGTTTGAGATATGTATGTTTGAGTTATCTGCTACTGAGTATCTCAAATATTATAAAAAGAAATTCACATATCAAAATTTCGAGAAAAATATTTCATTTACCAAATGGTAGTGAGGACATATGCATTGAATATATACAAAAAAATTGGTGTTGAATAGATACATCATTACCACATAGATAAACTAACTGTTTTGTTGAAGATATACCATGTACTGTATAAAAAAAACAATTTTAGCTGTGAAATTTTGAGGGTTGATCGAGAATTTAAAATGCCAAGAAAGCAATTGCATTTCTACTCACATAGTATTACAAATTTTTAGCCTTCTAATTTGGAACATTACAATCATTAACTAAGTGATAAAATGGGGTATTTGGTTATCATAGCATATACTATTAGATAAATTGAAGATATACAACTGGAAAATTATATAATAGAACATATTCGATTATTATTTGATAATTATTTAATATAGGCATTACATTGGAATAAATACGATGATGATTATTAGAATTTTCATAATATGAACAAAATCATTTAAACTCTATATGAAATGTGCATTCAATTTTCAAATTACAGTGCTAGACACATTTACCATGTTTGATATGGCATTTGTCTCCAATATATCCAAAACATCGCTCCTTGAAATTGATGCAAATGGTAAGTCTCCTTGCCACAACATAGACCTGCGTGCGCTTCTTCTTATTAGTACACTGATAACATTATTTATTAATAAACAAAATATAGAGTAAACACATACATTTCATTGCTCTTATCCCAAAACAACAGTAATTTATCTCTACATTCTTTCTTGATATGGTTTGAAACTGGACCCTTGTTTAAACGCAATTTCATTTGCTTTACAGGCTTACGATTCGCTAGCTCAATATCTTCAACTACCAGTGGGTTAGCCTCTGAATTTTTTCTAGCCAATATGGTAATGTCAGATGGTGTATGTGGCGACTTACACATGCTGATTTTTTCGACAAAATCATCTTCCCCGTGTAATTTTTGCATCTATGCTACTTGTTGTGTATGTCGCTCTACTCTACGTCGGTCATGTAATACCCCGTATTTTTATGCTATATTTAATTTGGGGATTTATTAAATTTAATGTGATGATTTATTAAATTTAATGAGATGATTTATTTAATAAAAATCCGGAAATTAATTATGTTATAATTATTAACGTGACTAGAGTTAGTAATTATGGGAAACTTGTTGAATATTACTAATGAGCATAGTAATATATTATATTGGTTATATTGAATGTCATAAGTAAATTAAATGACTATTTCGGAAATTTAAGTCGGGACGTGCCCGTGTCACGTCGGGACTAATTATGTTAATTAAAAAGTGAATATTTTATAAGTTGTACGTATGGTCGTTTTGAGTGCGCCAACGCGTCCGGAAGGGTCGAGATAGTCAGAAAAGTGTACCCGGGGGTTTAGTTCGGGCCTCGGGGTGTTTTTAAGCCTAATTAGTGACCCGGGATTGCATTATGGTCATTTTACAAATTAGGGTAATTAAACCCACGAATTTCATCCATCCTTAGCAGCCATTTAAGTCAGCCTTTTAGGGTTAGAACATTCAGAACCCTAGAACGGCCATTGGAGTAGAGATGAGAGAGCTCTCAAGGTGATTCAAGGCCAAAACACCACAAATCGCACCACCGTCACCACCAACGCGTAGATCACGAGGAGGAGAACGCAACCACACCAATATCAGCAGGAAACCAGACCTCTGAAATCCCAGGCAAGTGTTTAACTTGCGTATTTTCGTTAGTGCAATAATCATATTAGTGTAGGAATGATTAGGAGTATAATCAATGGAAGAAAACCCCAATTTTGATAGGGATTTGCATGTAGAAATCATTATAACCTTATTCTGGAAATTAATATGTGAAGTAGATGATTAATCCACGAATTTGTAATGACTTGTTAGAAGGAAATTCTGGAGAAAACTGATTAGAATAAAAGTTAATAAAACCGTAGGGTTCTTGATGATTAGATGAAATTTTAGGTTGTTTAACCATGTCTAATGATGAATATACGCATGCTGATCGTTAAAGATATCTGGAATTATGTTAGGATGTTAGCAGTAGACTTTTTGGGTCGATTAGTGTTGGAAAATATGAGTTTTGATGAAGAAAATTAATCAATCCCGTTGCCCAGACCTGCTTGATCGATCGATCGAGCATAGAGCTTCGATCGATCGAAGGATTCGATCGATCGAGCCCCAAGCTTCGATCGATCGACCCCTCCTGGCAGACTCCTATTTCTCTTGTTTATTTAGTTAAATTTAATTATCGTGAAATAACCCTTGGGCATTCTAAATAAAAGGATTTGGGAGATATTGAGGACCAGTAGGGTATAGGGATAAATGTTAGAACCTTTAATCTTCAACGAGAAGGGTAATTATGGGATATTTACTTTAGGTTGAATTTATGAAACTTAAGGGTGAGGTGCGTAAGAGAGTTACGTTGGAATCAAATAAAGTCACTTACTGAATTTTAGATTGGTAAGGATATGACCCATGAGTATTAGGTAATGAGTGAGAAAACTCTTCGAGTTAAGTTTAGAGACGAAACCTTATACGTAATCATAATAATGGGAAATTAAAGATAAATGTTGTGACTATGGGTTACGAGAGAAACCTATATTAATATGATGAAATGGGTATATTTATATAATTGTGTGTACATATATTATATACATGTGAAAAACGTATCCGCGCTACTTGCTATCCCTGAGGTTACCGCGCTGGGACGATCTTATCTAGTGTTGCTTTATGGAGGATATTGATTTGTACCCTAGAAGATAGAGATCCTAGGTACGGGCTATCAGATTTATAGTCGGACGGTCCTAAGAGACGTGTGGGTATGTACTGACCTCTTGTACTTGGAATCTATGCTTCGCCTCAACGTTGTTTTGTAAATGTTAATACAGTTCGAGAGTGATTCCGAACTTGTATTTCCCTTTGTGTGAGCGATACGGGGATTGGATAGCAGAGTATGCCCGCACCATAGTTTAGTTGGGGTGCTGTTATATATATATATATATTATCCGAGTAGATAATATATATATGAGGTTATATACTTTAACTGCCTACTGGGATTTGATAAGTAGGACATAGTTGTTGGCACTATAATAAATACTTGTTTTGTGAAAGTATGAGAAGGCACTGGTAAACTTTATAATTTAATGAAGCTAAAACGAGAGTAGTGCTACTAATTGAAAGTAACCTTTTTTAAAACATTGTCATCGTTCGGTTTTGAAAACTTATGAGTAAGTTAAGATAAACTAGACTATTTGGGAAGGTTAGTACGATAGGCGTGCACATTAGAAGAGAGGTGAGAATTTCTCAAGAGAGTGTCGAACTAATATGATTTGCATTGGCCTGTATCAATTTAAATACTTGCTTAACGTATTTTAAAAATCAAACACACTTTCGGGCCCTGACCCGTTTCTTTCTCTCTCTCTCCCTTGTGTATATATATATGTATATTTTCAGGTGCCCAGCCACAGGGGCGTCTTGCTTAGGATCCTTTGAGAAGAACGAGTTGCAACTTAGGTGGAAGTTGCAGGTCACTTGAGTAGACGGCTTCTGTTATTGACTCCACTCTTATTACTCTCATTTATTGGGCACGTGTCGCCCCTTTCAGCATTTCATTTACTTGTTGGGATTTTTATCTTTTCAGTTATCCCAGTATTGTTTTATGGGATTTATTCAGGATAGTTTATGATGTTTGGTTTTATTATGTTGACATTCGATTGACGAATGTATGGTTTTATTTTAGTTCTTCGTGGTGTGATTCTATATTGTAGAAATGTTGTTTTGTATAAGTAAATCTTTTCTGTAATTAAAATTTGGAAGTTTGTATGAAAAATGTTTTTGACACTTAGCTTAATTATTTAGGATGTTAAATTGGAAAAATTATTTTTATCGACAGTGACGCTGAGAATGAACCAACTGTTTACCTTGATTTAATTTAATAAAGGAGTGATCGCCCGGTATTTAATTAGGCGGGGTGTCACAGGTCACCAACCCCGTAATAAAAATCAGGTTGTGGTATTGATGGAAATCGATCCTTCCGCTTTTTTATTCTCTTGTATATGGAGAGTGTTTTACCACTCATTGATGCCATGGGAACTTCAGTGTTGCTCTTTGATTAGATCCTCCAATCCTCTTGACTCCCTTCTCCTGGAAGCGTTGATGTACTCTTATAAACGTGTGGCTTTGACGACACTGACACTAGTCACCTTAGTCGCATCTCCCATTCATGCTTGGGTATTTCACCCACGAGTCCATTCTCAACTTACGGACTCTTATTATTCTCCGTATTACCTTTCATTGGCTACGAAGTTCATTAACCAATGTTAACTTCTCTTTCACGATCGGCCTCTACCTGACATACTCGTGATGTGTTCGTAATCCCATTCTCATCTCTGTCTGTACAGAAGATGGAAGATCTTATGGTCAAACTGCACCCAGTCTCTCGTTTAACTCCATATATACTACTTTATATGAGGCGACTGACTATCATCAGTCTATGCTGCTCCTATGAGCTAAAAAAATTTGTCCGAAATTAAATTCCAAGTGCCACTGCACTCCACCCTACACTATTGCCTTTGGATTATCTTCTTCCATTGGCCCATCACTGTTCATCTTTTCTTCAAATCCTATATGTGATTCTTTGAAAGAGTTCCTCCGACTCCCCCCTTTGTAATTGCGTCGGGTGAGTCTAAATTTGATCTATTATTATCTATGACAGTGTTTGGTAAGTTATTATCCCCGAGTGTTTCTCCTTTTATTATTTACCTAGACAACAATTTCAGTGACTTTTATTGTGATCACCATTCCCCGAATACTCCATGGCTTACTGAGCCTTTCCTCCTGCAGTCCTTATAACGGCCCTTTGCTGGTTGTCCCATATTGTTCGGTTTACCAATCCCACCCAAAATCGTATATAAATCACATAAATTATTCTTAATAGCAGGAGAACGTAAGTCATATGTGTAGAGGAATAGAAAAATCCTATGATAGGGCTATATATCAAAGAACGCTAAGCTGAAACATAATAGGGCGCACATATCCTAAAAGACTATAGAACCTGATGCCCTAATACCATCTGCGACACCCCGCCTAATTAAATACTGGATGATCAGTCCTTTATTAAATTTAATCAAAGTATCGAGTTGGTTCAGTCTTAGCATCACTATTGAAAACATTTCTTTTATTAATCACCGAATAATTAATTAAGCTTGTGTCAAAACATTTTATCAAAAAGTTGATTTTAATTAATTTAAACCATTCAACACATTCACTATTCTTAGGGGTAAACAATTTACAGATAAAACATCATCTAACTGAATATGATAAAGCTGATATAATCCTTTCAATTAACAAAAAATCCAAACTATCAATCGTAATAATACTAAATCCAACTGAAACTGAAAATACTGAAATCAAAGTCTCTCTAGCATAAATAAAATGAATATGGGAGACACATGCCCTAATTGATGAGCTTAAATCAAGAACTGAAGTCATAAAGATGGAGGCATATAAATACGAGGTCCTGTAACTTCCACAATAGCTGCATCACGTTAAAACATTCATCAGTCTAAGATTGGAGCCCCTATGGCTAGGCACCTAAAATAGTTCACAAGAAAAAGAGATTTTGCAAGAGATGAGTCAGAGTCTGAGTGTAAAACATTTAAAAACAATTTACCAAGTATTTAAAAAGTGCAGTAAAGCAAATAGTATGTGCATGTTAGTTTTTCGAGCACTCACTTGAAATTCTCACCTCTCAACTATTGTGCATGCCTAACGTACCTCTTTTGAAAAATTTTGATTTTTAAACCTGATTTTTAAAATTTTGTGCAGTTTCTTTCATCTCAATCATTGATGTGATTTTTCAATCATCCGTCTTTCAAAAGTCTAGGAATCAAGCTAGAGAATATTTTTTCTAATAGCTTATGTAATACGTATCAAGGCATTTTGCACTATGAATTCCTAGACTCAACAAAAATTTACGCACTTATCATGTCACTACGGTTTAGAGTTGAGGAGTACTACAATTCCCAAGAGAACCTTAAGGATCACTAGTGGAGAGTTTAGCTTGTGAGATTTGTGCCTTTCACCCTTTCAGAGTGTTTTGCGCAAACTCCGAGTCACAAGTTGATTCAACTTCTTTTGGGTCCGCACTTTAAATTGTTGCATGATCTCATTATCCTTCAATTTTTTTTTTTGCTTAATCACTGAGAACGACATCACTTTCAAGTTTTAAGAAACATGTGCCTTTAAATTTGTCCCGAATACTAGATTTTCATCCATACACTTTACCACTTTTCCATATCACATTTACCATTCACTTCACCCATATTCCTATATATTCCCCTCATCATCCATACACATTCTCCACTCCATTCATATATCATCCATCATCATTTTCGAGAAAAAGAGTGTTGATTCCAAATGTTAAATGTCTTCAGTGTTGGTTTGAAAAGAGAGAAAAAAAAAAGAAAAAAAAAAGAAGAAAAAGAAAAAAAAAAGAAGAAAAATAGCAAAAAGAAAAAAATTAAAAAAAAGAGAAAAGAAAAGAAAGAGAATTTGTAGTTAGTAGTTTAGTCCTTGTTAAATAAAGACATTGGTTCTTTATGTATAGAACACTCTTCTGACATATCCATCCATCTTCTCACATATCCATCACTCATCATTCATCCACTCGTCACCATCCAACCTCATATCCCATCCTTCTCATTTCATTTCCCCCTCACCCATTATCATACATGTTCCCCTAGGTGTTCGGGCGAATGAAAGTCAACGTAGTGAATAACTCGACGTTCTCACTATAGTGATTAGCATTTCTTCCATGAGATCACTTTTCTTTCTAAATGTACATTCTTTCTTATATGTGTGTGAGACATTTGAACTTGCTTACATTTACTCACCTCCTCACACACAAGAGCGATACACTAACCCTAATCTCGAGAGTTCGTTTGAGAGAGATATATCCAGTGAGATTTGAAGTTGAAGCGTTGATTCCGAAGAGGCAATCTAGGAATTACTCTTATGATACTCAACCCGTTTTGACGGATTCACACCACACACTTTGAGTTCTAGGAAGGATATGACTTGTGTATTTACTTAGCTAAACTTTTTACGCTTCTAGCTTGTATTTCTGAAATTATTTCTCTCATGATGGATTGTGCGATTATTCTACGTCTAATAAGAGATTGACTGCCTTTTGCAAATAAAGAATTTTTTGGGTATATTCCCTGCAAACCCTCACGAGACACAACTCGTCTTGTAGGGCAACCTATAGGTTTAAAGGCTTGTTGCACATGCTAAGTGCAATCGCAAGTGCCCGCGAAAGTGGTACACTTTTGGTTTCTTATCTTTTTATTTCTCTCTATCTTATTGCTCGAGGACTAGCAACGCTCTGTTTGAAGGTGGTGTGATAAGCACCCAAAAGTGTACATTTTATATCCCGAATATATGTACTTTAATTGCTAATTCTCGGGTAATATGGGTCTTATGTGCTTAAATGTTTATCTTGTAGGTCAAATGTCCGTTTGCGGTGTCAAAAGCTATATATTAAGGCAAATGTGCGTTGAACGGAGCTAAATTCCCTCCCCCGTAACCTTACCACAGCCTAAACCTAGCCTAAACCTACCCCAAACCATGTGTGTGTTTTGTTTGTCCGTTTTTAATATTTTTTAGATTTTTAGTTTGAGTCGTTTTATTTTTAGTATTTATTTTTTATTTATTTAGTATTTTCTAGGTTTTGTTTTCTATTTTTCTATTTTATCTTTATTTGTATAATTTTATTTTATTTTTATTAGTTTTTAGTTTTTATTAGGATTAGATTTTTTTAGGATTTCATTTAGTTTTTAGTTTTATTTGATTTTACATTTATTTAGGATTTTAGTTTTAGTTTTATTAGATTTTATTTTTATTTTTATTTATTTTTAGTTTCATTTTTAATTGAGTCTTTATTTTATTTTTAGAGTTGGATTTTATTTTTAGATTTTAATTTTTAATTAGTTAGTATTATATTTTTAGGTGTCCAAATTAAACACACACACACACATAACCCATAACTCAAACACACATAAACTCACTCACACCCATCTATCCTATACTCCAATACACCCAACTAGCCCCTCACCCCCACACTCTAATTCCCTACACCTCACACACCCTATCACCCCCACTACATCTTCTCCGACAAACCATACCCCACTTTCTCTCTCCTCCATAAACTCATCTAACCTCCATAACCCCCTACCTGTCGGCGGCCTACTGCACAACAACCCGAGACCCCTGACAAACCCACTTCGAACCCGCAACCATCTCAACACCAAACCCATCTTCCCCCTTACAACCAGATAAAATACCAAGCCCTGACGAAATCCACACGCCCCAGAACCCACCTAACCGCTACTGAAACCCCGTCGGCGCACCCCTTGAAAACCCGTCGGAGATCCCCTCTACCTCCAAGAACCAGTTGCCCACTAGCAGTCATGGCCCTACCCGTCGCCACCTTCATTCCTGGCGCGACCTGCGCCAGCCACTACCTCGCGTCCTACCTCCAACCCATCTCCGTTCCTTCCTCGTCGACGGCATACGACCTCCACTTGCCATATCCAAAACACCATTATCGACCCCTTCTTGGGCGATCCAGCCCACGAACCTCCGAACCCGACACCCCCATTCCGCCGGAACCTCATCCCATAAACCACAACCCGATTCCATCCATCTTCCAACCTATTTCAACCATGACCCATTTGATACCCAAATCGATTTCCACATCTGTCAAAATAAATACCAAAGTCAAAAGCCAATTCCCACATAAAACTCACATGTTTAAAACCCATTTAAGCCCTTTTCCTTTTTTACCCCCAACTACTCTTTTTTACCCAATGCCCAAAATACCCCTCAAACCAAATATGATTTTATCCTCACCACCCCACTTCCCACATGACCTCACCTCTTACCCATGCACATGTGTGCATAATTCCCTAGATACCCTCACCCAAATACCTTCCATATCCCATACACCCTTGGCCTCCCATTTTTACCCACATGCTCCATGCCTACTATAAAAAGAAGATGAAGACTCAATTTGAAAGGTTTTAGAATATCAATTTGTAGAGAGAATTCTAGAGAGAGATATGTTAGATTAGAAAATAAATTAGAAAATTATTTTTATAAATAGTTTTTCTTTTTCTTTTTAGAGATTATTGAGTGATAAATTGTGAGTAATTCAATTGAGTATTATATTGAGTTGATTATTGTTGGATGCTCATATTGGATGGATTGTGCTTGATTTTAAGAAAATAAGAGTTCAATTTCACTTCAAGAGATTGGGTTTGATTGTTCTCTTCTCTTCTCATTTATTTTATGCCTTTGATTATTAATTTTACAAATCTCATACCATGTTAGGCTAAATCTCCTTTCAAGGGGTGGGGGGAAATCCTTATTTGATGTTATTTTAGTTTAATTAGTTTGATTACTTGAAAATTCCCTTTGAATGTTAATTTTGATCCCTCACCCTTAAATTTACGCCTTGAGAGAGGGTAAATGATTTTCGAGAGAAAATCCAAATTCTAGTTATAATACCCGTTTTAGATTAGAACTGGAGATAGGGGTTTCTTAAGTGGGGTATTATAACTTGAATTTCAACTCTAAATTTATTTTATAAGATTTACATAAATTTTAACTGATCGATCCTAGCGGGTGATTAATTAAAAGGAGTGTAGATCTATTTTTTTAGAGTTGTGGGGTGTTAAACTTAATTTTCTAAAAGGTTACTATTAAAATTACATATGCAACGAGAGTTGATTTGTAATTTTGATATTAATTTGGGAGAATTCAATTAATTAAATTAATTAGTTAGAATAACAAAAATTTGTGGTGTAATCCCACTCCTCGATTGTTCTCAAATTTATTTACCTCATTTATCTTGTATTTTAGTGTTAAGACTTTATTTTTCATTTTAGTCACTTTTTAGTTTGTAATTTGATCTTCCATATAGTTTAGTGTTATATCACCTCACCTAATTGTTTTAATAGTTTTAAAAGCTAAAAAAAATAGAAAAGAAAATTTCCAAAAATAAAATAAAAATTGAATTCCAATTGAGTTTGTCTATAGCTTACCCCCTTGATGTGGATTGATACCCTTGCTTACCTCTATACTTGAGTTTATATATTTTTGTAGGTAATTGAGGATTTCGATTAACTTGGCTTTCAACAACGACGATACACAAAAAAGCAAGTTATCAACATATAAGTCATTATGCCCCACCCATACTACCCAAATAATACATTCTTGCCTTCCCATTATCAGCCAATCGAGATCAAGTATCTCATTAATTATTTAAGTGTCCACATCCTTAAATAATATTATATGACATAATCCTTTTCATTTATAAAGCAACACAGAATAACAATCACAAGTGTACACATATATATCACTATCATAACATATATACTAATACAACACCCCATAAGGCTGAACCTGCGGTGCATACATACTCTGCTATCAAATCCCGGTACATCAAGTACATAAGGATTATGGGTTTCGAATCACTCTGGAACCGTATTAATAAAAATCACACATATTGGAGGCAGACATAGTTCAAAGCCTATGGGTTACGCACATATCTACGCACCATATGACCGCCAACTTATCAACTCACAGATAAGTCATTCCTAGGTTCTATGCACTGAAGTACCAATCTAATATCCCCCCAAAGGCTCATCAAGATAAGATTGTCCTCTCGTTAAGACCTCCTGTGATAGCAAGTATGGTAGGTATGTCATACAAAAAATAGATAGTACTATAGGCATTCACATAAACCCCTCAAGGTTCTTAGGTATACACAAAACCCAAATATTTTAACTCATACGTAGTATTTATTCTCATCACTAATTACAATGTATTTATTAAATTACGAATACTCTTTCTCGTAATCCTTAAGGATAATTCGCCGCTCTGAATACCTTAAAGCTTTATACCCGAACTAAACTCTAATAATTATGCACTATACTGAAATTCATCATACAATATTTAATCTCACTCGAATTAACCATGCTGCCTAAATTGGAATAAAAAATAAATTCCTAAAAATCCTGACACATCGTTTGAACGAGACTACATCTCATTTGAACGAAATAGCAGGTCGTTCAAACGACCTCTTCATACGACAGGCCATCTCGTTCGAACGAGACTTCGCGCGATCTGGAGCTATTTTCTCTTCAACCTCTAGCAGTTGTGTTATTCACCATTTTTTATTTTAAAAACTTCTACATATTTCTCTCAAACTCCCAACAATCAATTCTATAACTTGTTCCAACATATAGGGATGATTTTTAATAACCTAGAATCATTTAATCATGCATAATCTTGAAAAATTCCAAAAAATCCCCAAACTAACAAAAGAAACCCTAGTTCTTCAACTTTTTAATTCAAGCATTATAATCCCAGATTTAATCATCAATATTCATCATAAATTTGTGGTTATCCCTCAAACTACATGAACGAATCAATTCCATTTTAATTCAATCCTAATTTAATTGTGCGTTCATCAACTATTCATCAAATCCACATATAAATCAAGGGTGTTCATTACCTACACTAACATGAACATGATTATTGCTAAAAAGACAATAATAATTAAACACTTGCCTCGTAAAATAAGGTCTGATCCGTTGATGTAGTTGGTATGGTTGTGATCCTCGCTCTCCGATCTATGCGGTGGTGGTCTTGGTAGTGTAAAAGGTGCACTGGTGATGTTTATAGCCCTAGAAACCTCTCCTCCTCCTTCCTCTTTTTGGCCTCTCCGTGTCTAACACTCATAACCCTAACCTAACATAGGTACATGATACTACATTCCTTTAATTTTCGTCATTAATTATACTCCAAAAATACAAATTACCAAAATGCCCTCCCGGGATGCCGATTTGGTCTAAAACTGTTCCGGGACCCAAATTAAACCCCCGTGATAGTCTTGCAATCTCTTTTACTCATCAGTTTTCAGATTTATCAATTCTAGCATAGGTTTTTTTCTGTCGTAGTTATTTATTATATTTGGGACAGTTGTAAGGGCATAAGCCTGAGATTTCTTTACATTATGTTGGGTTGAGATATTTACATTATAGTTGGATTTATTATTTATTTGGTGTTTGGTTGAATTTATTTATTGTTATGGAAATGTTCCTATAGCTAAATCATTAGCCATTAAAATAATATTATTTATATGACATTGTGTTGAGATTGCTATTAATTGACAGACAACCTTTACCTGATAAAATGGGGGTTGTTATAATGTGTAAAGAAAATTGTATTTTTCGTTAACTAAAAAAATTACGTTATAAAATATATGCGTTAAAACAAAACTATTTATTAATTGACACGCGTGTGGCCTTCAAACAAAAGGTTTGAGAAATATTAACTAAGGTGCCAAAAGCTTTGTTCTATGAATTCAAAAGGAATTTATTTGTCTAGGTAAATACAAACGTGTATCAGCTCTGTTTAGGAAGATTTTAAGAAAATGTGTATCATATACTATAAAATATATAAATATAATTTTAGTTAAAAAAAATATAACTTAATGAGGCCAAAAACAATAAACATATTAAGTCAACAATTTTCATCAAACAAAAATGTTCTTAAATAATAAAATGTTCACTAGAAAGGTTAAAAGATTATTGTTCACAAAAATAGAATATCCTTCTGAAATGTAAAAACAAAGTAATAAATAATCTTAACATCACTACCGAAGCTAGACAAAAATTAGGCGTGAACCAGACGTTTCACATGTGATCTTAAAAGGTAGATTTTGATGGAACAAAATCTTTGGTGGACAAATATTAGGCGTGAACCAAACGTTTTCACATGTGATCTTAAAAGGTAGATTTTAATGGAACAAAATCTTTGATAGACAAAAAATAGGCGTGATAAAAGATAGATTTTGATGGAACAAAATCTATGGTAGACAAAAATTAGGCATTAACAAGACGTTTTCACATGTGATCTTAAAAGGTAGATTTTGATGGAACAAAATCTTTGGTAGACAAAAATTAGGCGTGATAAAATGTATATTTTAATGGAACAAAATCTTTTATCTTTGGTAGACAAAAATTAGGCGTGATAAAAAGTAGATTTTGATCGAACACAATCTTTTTTTTAAAGAACTATATCCCCAGATTTATTAGAAAATTTGGTAGAAAATCCCTACCAAGGTGGCCTTACAAGTGATAAAGGAGGAAACTTAAAAAGAAATTACAATTAAATGAAAGAATCTTAATGCAAATTTTTAAATGAATGAATTCCTAAAAGATCCATACTAATTTGATATTTGGCTGCTAAAAGAAGATCTTTAACTATATTGGAACACAATCTAGACAAAAGTTAAGCGTGATAAAAAGTAGATTTTGATGGGACACAATATTTGGCTGGAACAAAATCTTTGGTAGATAAAAATTAGGCGAGAACACATGTGATCAGTAGATTTTGATGGACCCAACAAAAATGCTAGTAAAAATTTAGCCTCTAAAAAAGAAAAAAAGGCTACGGGTAAATATACAAATAAACCGTCGTCGTTTAAAGAAACATTCTACCGTGGGACATGATGTTTTCCATTTACTGGCTGGGTGTAGTGGCGGATCATGGATTTTGTGTCGACTGGGGCGAAAGTTTCGAGTGTTGCCGGGGGGTCGAGGGCGGATGCCCCCGAGGCGATTTTTTGGGGGGTTATTCGAGTTTTATCGGGCATTTTTTGGGTTGTTGTTACTTTTTGGGGGCATAATATTCATTTTCAACACTAAAAACCATTATCAAAATATCATATGATAATTAGTACAACATAAATCAATAATTTCAATATAATTTCACATTTAATTTTACATTATAAATTTATTTTCACATATAATTTCACAAAATAAACAAATGATGAAATATAAATAGATAAAATTTGGGGATCGAATTATCGGAGATGAAAATATACTTGGTGGAGGAGAGAGCAGGAGGGTAAGTGGTGGAGGAGATCAAAATTTAACATTTTTTAATATACGTTTAGTCCAAGCGTTTTATTTTGTACCAAAAAGTCTCTCAAATACCTATTTAACTAATATTATCTTATTCTTAAAGATCCGCGTCAGCGGCATGGTGAAGGACTTTTTTGAGCAAAATAAAAGGGTTTGGAGTAAACGTATATTAAAAAATGTTTGAGGGACTATTTCGTATATGCCCTATTTTTTTATTTTTTTTAAAAGTGAACTGGGACGGCCGCCCCGCTTCGGCCCTACATGGGTCCGCCCCTGGCTGGGTGAAAATAGGCTGGGCGACACATGATGTTCCGTTAAAGTCTTTATTCATTTTGAATATTAACCCCACAAAGTCTCTCTTAATTAACTAATGCCCCTCATAAATACCTCAACCGATTATCTACCATCCAACCACCTAATAAATGTACATAACCTAAAATACTACTCTCGGATAATAGTTTGAGGTAATATTTATTTTAATATTTTTTTGTATATAATTTGTTGTTAATGTTACGAATATAGGTCGGTTTTGATTATTAATTGTTAACGCAAAAATTCTCCATCTACGAGGACCAATAAGAAAAGGACACATGTCATCCTACGTGGCAATATTCGACACCCGAGGAGAGTTGGTCGGCACCCGAGGAGTGTTAGTCGGCACCCGAGGAGAGTTGGTCGGTACCCGAGGAGGGTTAGTCGACACCCGAGGAGAGTTAGTCGGCACCCGAGGAGAGTTGGTCGGCATACCAACCGGGAAGATCAAAGGATAACTGCGCATTTAATGAGCCTTAATGTACAAGCAATTCAACAATTAGATTCGTTAAATGTAGACATAAATGTGTACATACAATGAATCTCTTATCTCCCATCACTATAAATACATGTATCCCCTTAGCCAAAAGGGGGAGATCCAAAGGAGATCCGAGAGAACCTAGAAACACCATACACAAGATACATATCCTTTCTCTCTCTACACCTTATGGTGCTATTGTAAACCTCTGGGAATAAAATACCAGTGGACGTAGGCTTTATTCATAGCCGAACCACTTTAAAAATCTTTGTCTCTTATGTGCTTGATTGGATTGCTTTCATCTATTTATCTGTGATCATAAAAATGGGATTCGGGCTAGTTTTTTGCATCAACAGATTGGCGCCGTCTGTGGGAACGTGTTACAAGCATTGTTCTCCATCAAAAACTAAGTTTTTATTTTCTCTACGTATAATCAATTATACATACGTCTTTTGATTCAATCATGATTTTTATGTTTATATACATAAATTAATTGTCCAATTTTTATCTGCAAAATATTGCATATCATGATTTTAAAATCATAACTGTTAATCATAACTTTTTGCTTGATTCTCAAGTTTCAATTTTATTTCATGGAATAAATATCTTAAATGATTACATATGCCAATATATATGACGGTGGTAAGATTTGATAATTTTCATTACAAATTTTGTAAGATCTTTGATGTCTATTCAAATTCCCATCACATTTTTAATCAGAGAATGAGAAAAGGTTAAAGACAATAAAAAGTTTTCTCATGGAAATCATGACCCAAATCTACTTTCTCTCTCTTTAAGTTTGAGTCTCTTTGTATTCATTTTTATGAACTATATACTTAATTTGGTTCATCTTCCATCTATGTCAATAAAGTCTCATTGATTGATTTTTTATATAAATTTGGTAATAACTTCGATCTTTTAACATATTTTTATCTCCCCAAATAGGGAATATGAAAGGATCAATATAAAAAATAATTTTCTCTCACCTGAAAAATCATTACCCACCTCTTGTAAAAGAGGATCAGTAAAACAAATCATGACCATATCAAGACTCTTTGTCACAAATTTGATATGTTGGCCCCTCGTTCATCACATCACATGGTTTCTTTATCGGAATCACACGATATAGTGGATTAGATAATTATTCATTTAATTAACATTCTTAATGCTTAAATTTTACATCGAATGTTATTTTTTTGATCTAAGGATTCGAGATATTCTGGTCAGCCATCTATATTGTTGGTCGGCATCATATTGGGCCATATTTTATTAAAGAGAAGCTTAACCAGACCATTTTTATTTGTCGGAGATAAGATGTGAAGATCCATCAGCAACGTTGAAATAATTTTATCCAACTACGAGGTATATTATTATTGGTCGGAGCCCCATATTGTAGCTCGGTGGAACCAATTGCAGGTCGACGATCATCTACTTCTTGATCGGCGACATCTCAGTCTTGTTCGGAGGGTTCAATTTACTGGTCGACAACTATCCAACCATCAATTTTTTGGTCGGTGACATCTAATGTTGTTCGGTGCTGTCAATGCACCATTTTTGTTGATCGGCGAAATTGCTCAGCTGGTCGGGGATCATTTGCTTCTTGGTCGACACCATATATTCTATAACTTGAGATATCCTTAAATGTTGGTCGACAACATCCATGCCGTTTGTCGGCAGCAGTAGAATCCTGGGCTATTAAAAAATGCGAAGCACCCCAGATATTTCTTTAAACACAAGTTCATCTTGGGGACAAACAGGGGGCTTAAGTCCTTTTTAACTTGTGATCACCCCAAAAATATTTTTAAAACCAAGTGATAAATAATTTTCAAACAACAACTTATACCTGATTAGTTGTTGGAGATTAAATAACTTTACAAAAAACTCTACGTCTTATTTATGGCGCATATCTAATAATAATTTGTCCATCTCACACACATTTGGAATAAAACATATTATTTCATATTTTGAAATTTTTATTGCCTTATGCTGATACACATCACATATTGTTTGGCTGAATAATTATTCTCATGACAATAATTATTTGATCTAGTCTCGACAGGTGCTCGGGCAGCTTATTAAGATTTCATAGGGACGATATTAAATCCCGACAAAAGCTCAGCCACAATCTTAAACCTCGGGAAACTATTATTGCTCGACATCAGGCAGTTTTACTTCGACATATCAGCCAACATATATTATTTCATTTTTTGAAATTAATATTTTTATTTCTCAAGCATATACATATCATATATTGATTGGATGAGTAAATTATTCTCATGACTAATCAATTTAGCCTACACATATGGTAGAGCAAATTATTAATTTTTACAGGTACAAGATTCAACGCCGACGAATGCTCGGAAACAATCTGGAAACTATTATCATTTCACTCGGAGATATCGGCTCAAGCACAAATTATTCTATATCCGTTCGGATTCATATTTTATATTTATCTCAGCATGGAGCTCGAAAAATTTCTTCTCTCTCTATATATTCAGCTCCGAGGAAAAGCTACAACATTTATTATATTTCACCCCCAACGGATAGTTGGTCGGGGCAATTCGTATTTATATTCAGGCCCAGATATCGACTCAAGCACAAATTTTTCTATATATCCCTTGGGATTCATATTCTATATTCATCTCAACATGGAACTCGGCGATATACTTATTATCATATTCAGCTCCGAGGAGAACTATAACATTTATTATATGTCACCCCCAACGGATAGTTGCTCGGGGTAATTCTTATTTATATGCAGGCCCAGCAAAGTTCTCGGCCATATTCTTATGTTCTGGAAAATATTATTCTTATTCGGCATTATGCAATTGTGCCTCGACAAGATACTTATTCATCTTTAAGGAGAATGACAATATTCGTTGTATTTCACCCCCAACGGATAGTTGGTCGGATAATTCTTATTCATATTCAGGCCTGACAACGTTCTCGGCCATATTCTTATGTTCTGGAAGATCTTATTCTTGTTCGGCATTATATAATTCTACCCCGACAGATCAACGAGGCACTTTATTATTTTTAATTATTCTTTATATCTATTTGGATGCATATTCTATTCTTATTTCAGCATGGAGCTCGACAAATATTTATAATCATATATTCAGCTCCAAGGAGGTCTCCAACATTTATATTATCTTATTCCCAACAATCTGTTGGTCACTCCGAGGAGATCTCCAGCATTTATTATATCTTATTCCCAACAATCTGTTGGTCAGCTCCGAGGAGGTCTCCAACATTTATTATATCTTATTCCCAACAATCTGTTGGTCAGCTCCGAGGAGATCTCCAGCATTTATTATATCTTATTCCCAACAATCTGTTGGTCAGCTCCGAGGAGGTCTCCAGTATTTATTATATCTTATTCCCAACAATCTGTTGGTCAGCTCCGAGGAGGTCTCCAGCATTTATTATATCTTATTCCCAACAATCTGTTGGTCAGCTCCGAGGAAGTCTCTATCATTTATTATAAAAAATGCATTCCTAAAAATGCCAACTTATGTTGGTTAGGAAGTAAATGTATTCCTCCGGGAAGTAAAACTTGTATTCCTCCGGGAAGTAAAGCTACTTGTATTCCTCCGGGAAGTAAAGCTACTTGTATTCCTCCGGGAAGTAAAAATTGTATTCCTCCGGGAAGTAAAGCTACTTGTATTCCTCCGGGAAGTAAAGCTACTTGTATTCCTCCGGGAAATAAAGCTACTTGTATTCCCCCGGGAAGTAAAACTTGTATTCCTCTGGGAAGTAAAACTTGTATTCCTAAAAATGCCAACTTATGTTGGTTAGAAAGTAAATCTATTCCCAAAAATGTCAACTCAGGTTGGTCGGAAATAAGAAGCTGTCAACTACAGTTGGTCGGAAATAAAGTATGAGTATGTGAAAGTGATCAAGCAAAAAGCATTCAAAGTTCACATTCCACACTTGGGGGCTCTATTAAAAATCCAGTTGTTCATTCGGTGGCACATTCTCATAACATCATGCAGTCGAGCATCAGATTCAGCCCCAACTAATTATCATTCAGAAGTTATTTTTCTTGCTCAGGAATTATTTTTGATATTGAAGTTCAGGAGGTATATTGAAGTTCAGGAGGCTATTGAAGTTCAGGAGGTATATTCAGAAGTTCAGGAGGTGCATTCAGAAGTTCAGGAGGCATATTCAGAAGTTATAATGCACATGCTATTGAAGTTCAGAAGTTAAAATCAGCATCTACAGCATTGAGATCTTTGCTACTACTGTCTCGACCAACATTGAAGAAGAAGTTGTATGAAAATGTTTCGAAGTCCACCATAAACTTATACTAATCAGATTGAAGGTTGGGTTCAAAAGCTAGTATGTTACTCGACAGAGTATTCAGAGGAGCATAAATCAGATAAATCAAGCACGTGAAGTTAGTACTCAGTTGCTCGACACAGGAGGCAGTTGGTCGGCTAGCAAACCAATCAACATACTTGAAGATTATGACAAACTGCATACTATGGCATGGCTGCATCCAAATTCCCAGGGGTGATACATAGCACACGGAGTTCCTCTAAAGAAAGATTATCAACCATCGATCAGCCTGCATCATATGTCGTCCAGGAGATAATGCACTTTATGTTGAACAAATCAAGAAGGTAGATCAAGAATTTCACGAGCACCGAGCAACACTGTAGAATAAATACTCCATCCTTTCAAGTAAAACATCAAGCATGGAGCATTGGGGTCTTCTATTAATGCAAAAATTCTCCATCTACGAGGACCAATCAGAAAAGGACACATATCATCCTACGTGGCAATATTCGACATTCGAGGAGAGTTGGTCGGCACCCGAGGAGTGTTAGTCGGCACCCGAGGAGAGTTGGTCGGTACCCGAGGAGAGTTAGTCGACACCCGAGGAGAGTTAGTCGGCACCCGAGGAGAGTTGGTCGGTATACCAACCGGGAAGATCAAAGGATAACTGCGCATTTAATGAGCCTTAATGTACAAGCAATTCAACAATTAGATTCGTTGAATGTAGACATAAATGTCTACATACAATGAATCTCTTATCTCCCGTCACTATAAATACATGTATCCCCTTAGCCAAAAGCGGGAGATCCAAAGGAGATTTGAGAGAACCTAGAAACACCATACACAAGATACATATCCTTTCTCTCTCTACACCTTATGGTGCTATTGTAAACCCCTGGGAATAAAATAACAGTGGACGTAGGCTTTATTCATAGCTGAACCACTTTAAAAATCTTTGTCTCTTATGTGCTTGATTGGATTGCTTTCATCTATCTGTGATCATAAAAATGGGATTCGGTCCAGTTTTTTGCATCAACATTAATTAATTTATTTTTGTGGTTGATTGATATCACAACTGTTTAACTGTTATCAGTAATTTTTTTAGATAATTATTTTGTCCACTAAATTATCCAATAATTTACGTTACCCAAACTTACACTAGCTAAATTTATAGATTTTTTTCCCATTTAGTGGCTTTGTTAGTCAAATTATGTCATGATTTGTATAAAAACTCACCTAATTTTAGTTCACCATAAAATAACAATAATTTTTTTTTAGTCATGTATTCATTGTCAAATATTATATAATATGTTTTCATTTAAGTAAATATTGTCAATTTTTATAAGTTCTTTTCTTTATCCAATATTTGTGTAATTTATATTAATTTAGTCAAAAAAATTATATAGTCCTTGCAAAAAAATTATAAAGCCATTGCATAATTATATAGTTGTGAGCATGGTGTTCCGTTTTACATTGCCCGCAAATATGAACTTTTACCCTACGCATAAGGTTTGCTCTTACAAACTACATCTTGCCAAAATCATCTCAATGGATTGTGTCATGACTTAGGTCCACGATTCGAGAGCTTCTGGCAAGTAACTTTGTGGTCTTCTTCCTTTTCTTTTATGAAATGAAGTACACATTATTTTTTTTGGCCCCACATGATTTTGTCCTTTAAAAATCTATCACCACGTGTGCATAAGTCTAATTACACACCTACTTTTGTCCAGGATTGATAGTGATGTTAAGATTATTTATTATTTTATTTTTACATTTGAGGAGGATATTCTATTTTTATGAACATTATCTTTTTACACTACCAGTGGATGTTTTATCATTTAAGAACATAAGATAAAATGTCAACTTTCTTATGTTTCAATAACATAAAAAACGATAATAATTTTTTAGAACCTTTTAGGGTCCGTTTGATTCAAAAGTGGGGATGACAAAATTTTCTATGGGTAAAATTTGTCGTAGCAAATATCACGTAGTTTTTTCACATGAGGCTATCAAACCACCAATAGGCGAAATTAAAGTGAATTCGATTAGTGTATTTAAATTTTTTTTAAACATTTTTTAAAAACATTTTAAAACAATTTTTAAACATTTTTATAAAACATTTCTAAAACAGTTTTTATAAAACATTATCAAAACAGTTTTAAAACAGTTTTTTACAACATTTTTATAAAACAATTTTTACAATATTCAAAACAGTCTTTTAATTATTCAAAGCAGTTTTTAAACATGTTAAAATAGTGTTTTTAACAGTTTTAAACCAATTTTTTTTTAATAAAATAGTTTTATAAAACATTTAAAAAAATAGTTTTTTAACACTCTTAGAACTTTTATAAAACAGTCTTAAAACAATTTTTAAAATAATATTTAAAACAATTTTTTTACAACACTTTTATAAAAAAAAAATTAAAATAAGTTTTACAATATTCGAAAGAGTTTTTTAATTATTCACAACATTTTTTAAACATTTTAAAATAGTGTTTTTAACAGTTTTATATAACATTTTTTTTTTATTTACAACAGTTTTTAAATTGTTTTTAAAACAATTTTAAACATTTTTTAACATTTTTAAAACTTTTTAAAATAATTTTGAAAGATTTTTTATAAAATAATTTTTTATATTTAAAACAATTTGATAAAATAGTTTCTTTTTTAAAATAGTTTTTAACAGTTTCAAAAACAAATTTTAAAATATTTTAGTATATAAAAAGAACTTATAAGAAGTGGCAAATTTATTTGGCAAATATTTCTCACCTAAATAGCAAAGCAAGGTTTGGTAACATTTTATACATAGAAGGTGTTGTACATTGGCAAATAGCTTATAGGCAAATTTTGCTATCAAACACACCAAATTATTGGCAAATACCACATTTACCAACTTATTTGCCATTGCCATGACAAATTCGGCTATCAAACGAACCCTTATTTATTGGGACTTCTCACACGAAAAGTTTCTTTTTTGGAATATTTGAGTTTTTGCCCCAAAAATGTACGTTTAAATTAACCTTGGCTCTCAAAACTTGAATACGAAGTCTTAAACCGCATTCTCATAAATATGTTTCTTATTATCTTTGAATGGACATATGTAACATAATTAGATTTAATACTAAAATTAAGAGATAATTTAATTTCTTAATTATTTATAATTAAATAAAATCACCACTCTTTTTTTTAACAGACATACAAACTCACACATTTTAACTCAATTTGGACTAGACCTTAACCCGAGAATTATAAGCTTAACTCAAGTACCACTCCAAAATGGTCTACCTCTTGAATGAGTAGATGGAGCCTATTAATTCTCATAGTTTTGAATATGTGTTCGATGTGGGATCAAATATTTTATTGTCGGTGTATTAGCCAATTATTTTTTTTAACAGACACACAAACTCATACATTTTAACCCAACTTGGACGAGCCCTTAACTAGAAAATTATAAGCTTAGCTCAAGTATAACTCCAAAATGGTTTATCTCTTAAATCAGTAGATGGAGCTTATTAATTCTCAAAGTTTTGAATATGTGTTCTATGTGGGATCAAACATTTTATTGTCGGCGTATTAATCTTTTAAAATTAAAGCTTTGTTTAGTCTCTTAATATATTAAAAATAAAGCATTGTTTAATTCATTTTAAGTATGTATGGTTCATATTTATATTTAGTAGGGAAAATAAAACAATTCCTTAAAGTTTGACGCCTAGTTTTTTTTACGAGGATATTAATTTACCAATATTGATCAGTACTTAGTTATTCTTTTTTACATACCAAATGTATCATTCTTCTTTTATTTTGAAATAATTAATTATCAATAATTCCTCAAATTATTATTTAATTTCAAAATAGCCACTACACTTTATTTTTTCTTATTCTGTCATTGAGCTATCATTTTGATTTCATTGTCTTGAGATTATGTTAACAATAGACATAATCCCCCACTTTATAAAAATTAGGGATGCCTCTTGGATCGTAATAGATGTTTAACACCGTTGAATGGCCAATTGATGGAAAATTATACTTTTCCCTTGATTTTTCATTTAAGAATTCGCATATTTTAAAATCAGGGTGATTAATCCCAAATATTAGAATATACAAATTGCGATAATTTAAATATCATCCTTATCGTGTGAAATAAAAATGAGACATTTAAAAATTTTCCCAACAAAAAGAGGTACGAGAGATAACAATATGAATGGTCACCTAATATAAAGTCCAACTACAACATCCTCCAATAATCCAACAATATACAAAAGTCTCACTACAACATCCCAAATACAATTGTTGAGTCAAAAGCGACTCATATGAAAAGCGCAACGAAAAGAAAATCACACATAAAATAAATCTTTAAGGTCCAACCTGCTCTCCAAGATCTAATCCATTCCTAAAAGTTCATACCTAACCTGAGATGTTAGTCAACGTAATATATCAGGGCACACTACAAGAATACGAGCCATGTCTCCGAAAAAGGGTAACATAACCCAGTCAATAGTACCAAATGATATAAATACCACAATAGAGTCTTTTATATAATATTAACAACTAAGCTAAAAAAATTTATCAATGTCCATTAGATAATATAAACAAAAAATATTATTTGAATAACAATAGGATTTATCAATGTGTCATAATAACAAGAGTATAAAGAACTATGTCGTTACTAAACAGGGTTTAACGACTAACCATATAATATCAGATCATTCACAACTATCTACTTGTGCATAGATATTATTAACATCACTCTATAAAGGTGAATCTTATCAACTATCGGTTTATCAACCGATAGAAATAACCACATAATGTTTAAGTCAAATTATCGTTAAAAACCTTTCACCCATATTCCAGCTTCATGTTATATTAATTACATCATTTCACTTTCATTAAATTACATTGTTTTATATTTCATTTCTATTTGAGTCAATCGGCCTTATCAATGTCATGTTTAAATAAGTGTTGACAAATTATTTATTTCTTGTTTCATATATGCGAACTTTATCTCATTAAGTTCATTTTAATAAATTGTCCTCTCTCGAGCTCAGTAAATATCATAATATACCCCCATGTTACATTTATTATTATCACAATTATAATCATCGGTCTCTCCCGCAACATTGAACATTGCGTAATATATTACATTTATTATTATCACAATTATGTTTAAACAATCATTGACCAATCACCTATTTCTCATCTCATTTATGTCATCTTTATCTCATTTAGTTCATTTTAATAAATCGATTATTGGGTTTTTATTCTTAAAACCATGTATGATTGTTACCTTTCGGTAAAACTGTGTCAATTCATTTTGAAATAAGAATCATGGTTATGAGAATGTGTAAGGTCAAGTTTCTTAATCGAGTCAATTTATAATATTGACTTATTTTGTTAGTCAACACGTAGTTTGATAGGGTGTTGTATACTCAAGCCTACATGTGAAGACAAGTTAGTGGTCGAATTTGAAGACACCATGCATTATAGTGCTACTACTCCATTCATAGGTATATAAAACCTTTTTCATATTTAAAGACTTTTCAATGAGGCTTTAAAAGAATCTTAAAATGTTTTTGTAATTTTTTTTCAGGTCGTTCTAACAAAATTTCGTATGTCGTTCGAATGAGCCTCTTGAGCTCGTTAGAACATTAAGATCCAATGAAACTTCGGATGAGATAATTTTCTCCCATCTCTATTTTTTCGTTTGAAATTATGTTGGAAGTTTTGTTCGAACGAAATTGGCTCGTTGGCTAAATGTTTGAATGGGAGTAGGTACTTTATTTGAACAAGACTTTTGAACTCATTTGAACGTGTTGGACCAATTAAAAAAAATGAATTTTACAGCTTTTTATGTCTACCCACGTTTTTACAAAAACTAATAAATGTAGGAGTGTGCCACAACAGTTTCTAACCAAGACTTTAGTGCCTTATAAGCTTTGGAAACCTTTTAAAAAACCTCTCCAAATATTTTTGACCAATCTTGATAATCTTTTACAAATCTTGATAACCTTTTGAAAAACCTCTCCATATAAACCCTTTTTTACATACTTTGGTGTGGGGGTTCCGCACTGGTGGAAACAATAGAGGCGATCGGTGGATACTGAAATTAGGAGTTGTGGTGAAGCTGTGTTGTAATGCACATAACTATAAGCAAATGAATAAGACAACAAACATGTGGTCTTGATGAGTCGAGTTGGTCGGTAAGTCTTTTGTGTGTCTCTGTAATACCTTTGTTATAGTCATCTGAGATTTTTCCCATATAAATTTTCCTCGTAAATCGACGTCTCGTGGTTTGGTTACGTTCTTTACTGTTTTAATCCTTGCATGCTCATATAGTAATTAGGGTTACAAGATTGAAACTGGTAATTAAAATGAGATTGCATGTCTAGACATATTTTCAATGCTTCACAAATTGTTCGTGAATTGATTAAGCTTTTAAGCATTAAAATTTGGTAATTAATCACTGCGGCAATTTAACTTACTCATAATTGTAAATTTGGGACTTTCAGAATGCCTTATATTTGGTTTAAATATATTGTATACATGTCAATCAATAAGTCTCAAAAGGAATTTCGGTGAGTCAACTTCGGGTTGATCATTAAGAGATCATGATTCTGTTTCTAGCACTATTTGAATATTCACGACCTATATAGGGGATTAACTTCCTATCGGAACAGTTGTAATGCAATGCTAGTAGTTTATTTCAAATTAGACTAAACTGGTGTGATGGTTTGGGAAATCTTGAGATAGTTCAACAGAAGATTGTGATCGTTACATCCCGGGAATGTATAGAATAGGATATTTGAGCCTAAGGGCTATCTAGATTAGGCTCGGAAAATATCACACCATTTGCAAAGGATTAATAGATTCTTAATCCTAATAATTATGAGTATTGGTATGGGTATATAGGTGTCGCTTTGATTGCTACAGGTGCGGTTCAATATTAGATTAAATCAAATGATCCGGACACATTGGGTGACAGCTATATGAGTAGGTCTGAGATCATAATTCGGAGGAATCTGCGTCCAGAGAATACAGTGGATTGTGATACACCCTTGATAGACTAATGTGTTTTATTTCCACTAAGTAAAACTCGGTTGGTGTATTATTTTATAATCCTAGTGGAGTAGCAAATAAGTTAAGTTTGAGAATCAAGGAAATTGTTTAGATGTTGGTTAAAATTTAATAACAAGTTGATTTGACTAGGTGGCTAATGGACACTTAACGTAAGGAATCATATTATGTAATGTGGCCATCCCGGGGGGCTTCCCCCTGCTTTCTTTCTTTCTTTCTTTTTTTCAAGGGTTCCCTTCGGCGTGCGCGTAGGATTGCGCCCTTTCTCAGGGCGCTCGGTCGTCGTCAATGTGGGATAATGTGTAGAGATAGAATCATTAGCTTATTTTGCACAAAACATGCAAAAGAAATATTTTTTCCTTGAGAGAACGATATCGAGGACAATACTGATGCTTGCGAAACTAAATAGGTCAAATAGTTGTAGACTAAATTATGGAATGGTAAGGTGTTAGGCACCCATCTTGCCCTTTCGATCTCTCATAGGCATGTGCTAATCTTCTCCTGTTAGATTCCGTAAAGTGTATGCTTATGTGCACAATATAAATGAAGAATGGAATCATTTAACTCGTGTCATAGAAAAGTACGAAGTTCATTCATCTTGAGGAGTGTTCCCAAAAATAATAATTCAAAATATAGGATGAGTGTTTGCTGAATCACAAATTGTTATGGAAGAACAAATGTGTATATTGGATGAAACACAAGCATGCAAGAATATGACATTCACTCAGAATATATATATATATATATATATATATATATATATATATATATATATATATATATATATATATATATATATATATATGAAAATAATATTATAAATGTGCATAAGGGAGGATTCGATTCTCAGGATTTACACAAGACGCCTACGTAGCCTGAGGGGCATCAAAATTCATGTACTTCAAAGATAACATATGGTGGGGTTTAATCCAAACAGGGTTCTCTTATGTGTGTGTGTAGAGAGGAATGTGCATTAAGAGTTAGAATGTGTAGTGAGAATCCCTCTTTTAGAATTCATAGATAAACCCTCTTTTTTTTTTTTTATGAAAATAGAGTATGTGCAAATATTACTAATAAAGGTTTGAGATTAGTATATGTGATGTAATGAAATAAAGTGCTCAAGTAGAAGTAAAACAACTAATACTAAAATAAGAGAATTAGAAAGAAAGGTGGAGAATTGGACCTCCTTATGAATGCTTGATGTTGACCTGAGTGTAGATATGCTGATCTTGCAATGGGATGAGATTGGTATGAAGATATGTGTGTGTGTGTGTGTGGGGGGGGGGGGGGGGAGGAGAATTTACTAAATGAAGTATAAAAGGATGGAATGAAATGTGGGAAACGAGATTTTTAGTAAGGGAACACCTCTGAATTTGAGAGAATGTACTCTGAATTGCTGAGAGGGATGTTCAAGGGTGCTTTTCAAAATGAGGTCATGGCCTCTATTTATAGGGCCAAGGGGGTGCCGATCGGCAAAGTCCCAGACCTGCCTATCGGCATAGAACCCCAGACACACTCGCCGATAGGCAGGGCCCCGAGGGTGCCTTTCAATAATTTGCACAGTGCATAATTCTTGTGAATCGTTGAAAAGGGTATTCAGAGCCTCTTAAGAATCTATTGAGCCACTCTCGGGTCCAGGAGTTGACCAAGGTCAAATGGGGCCCGAAAGCACCTATTAGTCACTAAACAGGAAGTTTTTAGAGGGAAACAGATCATTTGTCCGAATTATAAGGTCGATTTGCACACAAGATCGACCGTTGGAAAGGGTATTCAGCACCATTCGAGATTTCATTCAGCTTCGTTTGGTTCAAAGAGTTTCAAGGTCAAACAGGGCTTATAAGTGCCCGGTGACCCTTCAGAGTAAAAGGGGTCATTCATCCGTACCGTAAGGCTGATTCACGCATGGGACTAACCTTTGGAAAGGGGATTCGGATCCCTTCAAATATTCATTGATCTTTGCTCAAACTGGAGAGTTAACCGAGGTCAAATGGGGCACGGTAGCGCTCGGTGGCCTTTTAATCAATTTTCGGGGTAAAAAAAAATCGTTTGTCCTTATCGTAAGGCCGATTCATGCATGGGGAGGACAGTTGGAAAGGGGATTCAGATCCTTTAGAAGATTTATTGAGCTTTCTCTCAAGCAAAAAAGTTTATTGGAGTCAAACGGGGCCCGAGAGCACTCGATGACCTCTAGATCAGTACTCGGAGTATGACCTAAGGTTTGTGGTGAACGAGTGAGTGCTAGGAACCTAAGGAGGTACTTAGGGGGGTCCTAGGAAGGGGTGTCTACATATACCATAATCAACT
The DNA here is from genome assembly GCA_949130495.1 of Sambucus nigra. NCBI lineage: Eukaryota > Viridiplantae > Streptophyta > Magnoliopsida > Dipsacales > Adoxaceae > Sambucus > Sambucus nigra. The sequence continues at coordinate 200,849,302 of OX422218.1, forward strand.
TTACAAATAAGACCTTATTATATCAGATTGATTTATGAGATAAGTAAATTAGATTGCAGTCATAATTATTTAGTGAAATGAATTATGATTAAACAAATAAAGGAAATGGATTGTGGCAATGGTAATTGGGATTTTCTAGTATTTATTTGAAGTTAATTTAATTATTTGTCTTTGATTCCTAGTGTAGTCCACATACCCAAGTTGTTAGGCTCAAACTCTCAAGAAACCTAACTTAATCCAAATCCACCTTTTGTATTTGTATATAAAGGTGTGGGAAGGGGTTTTAAGGTTAATGGTCACCATTAGGGTTTAAGAACGGTGAGAGAAAATACTATTCACATTTTTATGAAGAGGCCTAGAGAAAGACCACTATATCTCTAATAAAGGGTTTTCATCTCAAAAGGTGCCCTCACACCTACCTAGATTTGGGAAGGATGATACACTAGAAGATCCAAGATTTACAAAAGATTAAGCAAGGTTTTTAGAGACCATGAATGGGCAAGAAAATCATCTTCATCATCAAATAAATTCTTATCATACGAATCACAATAAGATTCGCTAATTGTATGAATTCTTGAAACCCTAGGTATAATATTTAAATCTAGTTCTTGTTTTCTTTTCAATACAAGATTAATCGAATGTCATTAGGGTTGAAATTGTTTTACGTTTAAATGTCAATCCCAAGTTATTTTTACCAATAATTAGTATCAGAGCCCCGGTTGAAATTAATTATGTATTGAAAAGATCCATGTTGTCCACCTAGGATCCCTAGTTTTGGCTTATTATGTGATTATACATCTTTGTGTGTGGTGTCATACTAACATGGTTTTACAGAAATTCTATATTTATGTCCATTCCATCATGGTCACATATGTTTTTTTGTATGAGTGGATCCTGCGGTGGATTATCCGTAGTTATTTTTTGCTCCTAGATTCAATATGGTTGTAATAATTAGATTTTTATAATTATTTCATATCGATGTATTTGGGGGAATTGAAAGAGGGTTGTAATATTTCTTTAATATTAGAATAATTTATTTTCATTGGCTTGGGTATTGGGCGAAGTTTCATAGAGTTTGGTGAAGTTTTGTTCCGGTTATTGCCGTTTTGGCATGGAAAAACGAGAGGAGGACATAGGTTGTCCCCGATAGGGTGATCGATCGACCTTGGGAAGCTATTATTGACGTACCCCTCACAGATCATTTTTTGGAAGGATTTTGATGTTGTTCGATGATTATTGCTCCAGTTCTTCGTTCCAATCATTCCCAGAGGATGAAAAGGTAAAGATCATTAAGAGCTCATTGTTATGATGAAATCTACTTCAAGGTTGACTCTATGTCAAAGGAAAGTCTTCTACAACAAGGATTCTTGGGCTTGAAGAGTTCTATTTCAAGAAAGAGTCTAGGCCATGATGGATAGGGGCGTGTTTGTCCTTTTTATTTTATTTAATTATGCAATTATTTATTTATATTTAGATGTATGTCTCTATATTATTATGTTGCATAAATTGGCATGCTAATTGGATTAATTAGGAACACCAATTTTATGAAAAACATAGATTTAATTTGAGACCAACCTAGATCACCGTTTTATGGGAAATTCGTTTTGTTTATTTTTTTAATTGAATTAAACCATGGGTAATTAAATTTAAAGGTGTGAGTAAAAATTGAGATCTTCAGATTTTAATTTTGGAAAATTCAAATTAATATTTTTTTTAAAGAATAATTAAAATGTGAGATCAATATATTTATTTCACACATGTAAATTTGAAAATTATTAAGGATTTTAATTCGATCTTTTAGAATTGAATGATTTATTTTCAAAACCCTCACGATTTAAAATTTTATGTGGGAGAGGGGTTCCAATATAAACCTCACGATTTCGATCGATATTTTAAAATTGTGATACGATTAACTTCTCGTGTCAGCTTGATCTGGCTCCCCATCGAATAGTTTTAATCGCGTATCACGAAAATTTTAAAATTCTTAAGTGATAGTTTATTGAAATTAAATGTGAGTGAGTTTGGTTGTCCCATCGCGGAAGTTCTACATGAGCGGATTTGATTTCAATAAATGAACTGATGGTATATATTTAGACACAACTTTTGAAATCCTCCCCATCGTGGTCATTGTCTATAATATTTTGTAATTTTAGTGCATTAATTAAATGGTGAAATTGATTATTTATGAGTATATTTACCTGAGTGCCATGTGATGTCACTATCTATATTTTTCATATGTGATATGTAATGTGTATTTTACTTGAAATTGAAATATGACTTAATACACGATAATCAATTAATAATTAATTAATAAATAATTTAATAATAATTTTGGAGACATTTAAAATGTTGGATTGTGACTTAAAATGATGGGTTTTAAGTCCCATAAGTTATTATATGACTTAATAAGCTATTATATGATTTGGGTTAGATTTAAACTATCTAGTAATAATTTCGGGCTTAATGGGTCAAGGTTAATACGGGGGCCAACCCTAATTTCGTGGCTAATAAGACAAAAAGTGGATTAGGGTTAGCTTAGTTCATTCTTAACACTTTTGAGAGAAAAACCCAATCTAAAGAGAGGATGGACAGAGGAGACTACTTAGAGAAGAAGAAATCGGCGGCAAGTGGACTTGGAGAAGAAGGAATTGGGCTAAGTGGATTGGAATATAACATCTTTATTCAGGGTAAGTTATTTTGTATATGGAAATAATTGATTTTGTGTTATTATATCCTCAATCTTTGGTATCTAAACCAAAATTTAGTATAAATTGAGTTAGGTATTAAATCTATAATTTTAGGAATTGTTATATTGATGAAATTCAATATGAAATTTGATTATATGGATGACTTGATACTTTATTTATATTATATTTGTATAATGGAGGAAAAGCCCTTTGATATGATATGAAAATGTTGAGAAATTTCATATTTAGGGACAAAGATAAATTCTAGGGTTCTTGTGATAAAACCCTAAATTTAACTCTTTAAATCATGACAAGATTAGTTGAAAGATGTTAATATTGGTAATTCTTGTTGGTGTTTCACTTATATATGAAGGAGAAGGTCTTTGTTAATATTTAGTGGTTTTTATGATGGTTTGGGGTGATTTTGGGAAGCCATTGGAGGACTGGTGCAAAGTTAATGATCCCGGGGGAGAATCGATTCTGTTGTTGGGCGAATCGATTCGCTCCCTGAAACTTATAAAATTAAAACGACCATAACTTCTTCAATAGAAGTAGGATTGACACGCGATCAGAAACCATGAAAAAATAATTTGATGATCTAGATGTTGGTATTAGAATACCATCCAAATAATGGAGTATTAAAGTAATTAAGTTCTCTTAAATATGAAACATATGTTAAAACGATCCCCTAAAACACGACCACAATTGTGGCCTGTGTGCACGACCAAGGCAGATTTGGTAGTTTTCTTAATTTACTAAAAATGGAAGGTGGGATGTACTTTGGAACTTGGATATAATAAGATATTGTTCTAAGGAATTTAGTTATGTGGGCCTAATTACTTAACTAGGAGGTAAGTAAGTTAATATTTTGAAGTTAGACTTGTGACCCTTGTGTGAAGTAGGTTTACTTTTTTGTGTATTATGTGCGACATACCGGATGTGTGTACTGATGAAATACATACTAAAGGAGATATTCATATGGGGCAGGAGCGACGATGATTACATTGGTATCCCGATGCGAAAGACGGGTTTACCTTGATTTTGACTACCTCGGACACTACGTGCTGAAACTTTTGTTATATCTTGAGTGAGATAATCGGGTTGATCCTTTCATATGGTATGGGGTTACATGAATGGTGTAAAGGCTTAGTGATTATCCATTTTGGATGTGATTTGATTGTTATAGGTATGGGACAATCTATATTTATAACTAATACGCGCGAGCGATCCCCAAAGGCGGTAAAATAGGCCTTCGTTATATATGGGATTTAGAAGGTCCCTTGTGTGAGGTACGCAAGTTAGACTGTGTATATGAATATAGATGTAGTGGATACTTCTATTGAGATATTATACCATTGGTATGTATACAATGATTAAGTAGTGAAAACTTTTATTGATATAGGATACAATTAATGTGTATAAGATGATTAAAATCAGAATTGTTAAGCATAAGACCATTAAGATTAAAAAGACTTAATAATTGGGAAATATGGACTTAGGATTAAATGCATGTGATATATAGGGTTGTTTTGGGCCGGGAGAACTTACAAGTAACTAAAATATGAGAAGAAGATTTGTGGTTTATTGTAACCCAAACTCAGTTATATTCTTATACTTTATAGGCTTGCTGTTAACGTCAGTGTTGACTTTATATTTCAAGATATAGGCAGTTGTGTCACCTTCACCCTAAGATTACTTCAGTAATTTGATACAATTATAGTTATGCGATGGTACTAGTACTGTTGATTGGTTTGGTATTAGAGTTATGTGGTTCATCTATGGTATGCTTCAGTTATTTGTTTTATGGATTTATTTTTTTCAGCCATGCTTAGAATGATATTCAATTATTTGATTCCCGTGAGTTTGTATTGGACTTGATCATTTTATTATTAAATTTTATGAGGTATCACATTATCATTAGGAGTGGGACCAAAATACATCGGCTCATTATGATGGACATACGGGTCCTGAACTGTCTGGATAGAATAATGAAAAATGAATATTTATCTAGTTCCAGGTGGTGTGATTTAAGCTCCCATCGAAAATCTCACATCATAATGGAACTAGGACGTATGAAGAGATTAATTTTAAAAATTGGCGATTTAGGGATGCCACTTTAAAACTTAATCGAATTAACTCTTGTGTGTTAATTGAAAATTAATTTTTTTCAATTTGATGATTATAAGATTTCAAAAATGAATTCAATTTTTTTCTAATTGTTTTAGACTTAAAGTTTTAACTGGAATAATTTTCTAGGACTGAAAATGTAATTGGGAATTGTTCTATTTAAGGGGATAATAAACTTATTTAACCTACAATTTCTATCAATATATTAAAATTATGATGGGATTGATTCCTCGTGTCATCTTAATCTGGATCCCCAACAGATGGTTTTAATCACAACATAACGACTTTTTAAAATTCATGGTAATTCTTTTTTAAATTAAGTGTTACATGTGTATAGTCCCCCCCCCCCCCCCCCCCCCATCAAGGAAGTTATACATGAAATTTTTAATTTTAAAGAATTAATCGATGAGAATTTGTTAACACATTCGTTGGTTGACGACACTTAAGTAAGAATCATGTTCTTGAAATGATCCATCATTGATTTTACTAAGGATCCATTGGATTAGATATGGTGGGAAACCCGGTACCATTTCATAATTCAAGAGTGAGGATCATCGGTAGACAAAGGTTGGTGTTACTTTTTTTTTATCAGAGCTTTACTTATTTACCGAAAGGAAAGTAGGAGGATAAGGCTAAGTCTCAAGTACAATGTTTTGGGTTAGGAAAAGTTCTTATTCATCGGTAGTAGCGAAATAACCAAAAGGCAAGTATTCTCACTACGAGTAATTAGAACTTTTATAGCAACGTGTCCAGTTTTTCTTACTCTGTAAGGAAAAAGACATGGTAATTGTTTTTCTCTTAAAAATAAATACATGATTTATGGGTATGATCTATTGTAATCTGGTATGTAGACCTGGGAGCCATAAATCAGGAATGAAACTCGTTGCAAAGGTTCCAGGTAACTGGGAAATTACTTTAAAGAGAGATGTTCCTAAGTTAGGGGCAATTAGAATAATGCATCGGTATTAGCGCTGAAGTATTCTTAGAAATATTGGTGTAGATATAAGGTTAATGTATGTAGATTATTTAATGTACGTGGTTTTAGATTTGTTCAGTTCGATTTTCTAAATTTGTTTTGAACAAATATTTGATTCATGTATAAATTGTTTTATCAAAATTGGGATATATTCTATATGTTCTGGTACATTAGGAAAATAATTTATACATTAGAAGTTTTTGTCTCAGCAATACTGCTAAATATTGAATTGAATAGTTTTATGGACAAAGATCATTAAAGAGAGAGTTTCTTATAGAGCTAAACAAAATTTTGGCACTTACGCTAGGGTTATTTTATTTTGAAAGGAATTCAAAGATTGGTTTAAAATGGACATTTTAGTTCATTAGAAGTGTAGTCACTTTAGTATTGAATCCTGTTTAGAAGGTAAAATGGCCAAGGTCCCCTCTCGTCTAAGAGCTAAAGAGCCTAAGATGTGTTTGAAGTTGTTCACTTCTATTAGTATGGTTTGGTGACTATCCGAACGAGAGATGGCTTTGAGTGCTTCATCGATTTTATTGATGGTCACTCGAATGTATGGATATGTTTACCTAATGCACCACAACTCTAAAACCTTTGATTAGTTCAAATTGTGTAAGGCTTATGTGGAGCATGGGTGAGGTAAACTAATACACGTTCTATGATCTCATCGTAGAGGTGTTTACTTTTGGTATAGTTGATGGATCATTTACCCGAAAAGTGGGATTTTACCCCAATATTCTACATCAAGTATTCTACTTTGGAATGGCGTAGAGGAAATGAAGGAATAAGGCTCTTTTGGAATTGATATGGTCGATGGTTATTTATCCAGGATGGTAAGATTCTTATTGGGATTTTACTTAAGAGACCAGTATATACATTTTAATTTTGTTTTTTCTTAATCGGTCACTACAACTCCTATTGAACATTAGAGTGGGGGAAAGCTCATTTTAGGGAATGTTCGAATTTGGGGATGCCCGACACTCATGTTATGGAAGGAGCCAATGAAGTTAAAATTAAGGCTAGAGGTATGTCTTTGTTATTCCAAAGTTACAAAAGTAGTTTATATCATACTCCTAAGTATAAGAAATTTTTTGATTGCATCAATGCCCAGTTCTTAAAAATGGTAATGGATTATATAAAACCACGTGCCCAAGTGTAAGTTGGATTTATAAGATATAATGGAACATAGTAATACTGATGTTGTCAGACTATCCATACATGAAGAAAAATGACCTAATATCTATAATACACTACCTTGTCATAGTGGGAACATTATCAATGATTAGGATACACGTGTCACTTATAGTGGATAGCAAGTCGTGTCACGTTGTAGTAGGAGCATCAAGAGTCATCCTCAGTGGTTAGTGTTTTCAATGATCATTTTGATGAGATCCCGGACAAATATGAATCGAGTCCCGAGAAATACAATGAGGCATTCCAAGACAAGGAATTTTTCTTTAACTTATGACTCTGGATGCCAAAAGGGATTCGATGTAGTCAAATCAAGTTTTGGAACTTGTCGACTTGTTAATGGGGTAGAACCCATCAGGGATAAGTGGACCTACAAGGAGTTAAAAAAAAGATGGATGGGGAAGTGAAAATTTCCAAGGCAAGAACTGCGAAAGGGTTTACTCAGAAAGATATGGATTGACTATGAGCAAACCTTCTCGAAATATCCATGATAAAGTTTGTCTAGATTCTTTTAATGTCAAGACTGCATTCTGGAATGATCGTCTCGATAAGTACATAGTAAGAAATCAGAAAAAGCAAAGTGATGTAATCTTGTGACATCCATTTAGGGATTTAAGCTAATATCAAAGTCTTGGGTCATTCGGTTTGATCAGGTAATTGAGTCTTGATTTTGACCAAGGTTCAAAAAACACTTATTTGTATAAGAAGTGTGACAAAAACATAGTGGTATTTATAAGTGAAATTTATGGATAGTATTTGCCTAATGAGGAATGACGTGGGAGTATTATCTTACATAGGATTGTGGTTGTGTGAATTTTTGATATAAAGTACTTAGGACAAGTAAGACACGTCTTTATGGGATAACTTTCGCTAGATCAATTACAAAGGATGCTGGGCTTATGTCATGTCAATTATATCAATGTTGTATACATAGGATTAACACCGAAATGCCATTAAAAGAGTTTCTTTTCAAGGATGAAATCATTATGTTTGGAAATAAATGTCTTAGAACACTTAATTAGATGGAAGGAATACGAAATATACCTAATGCTTTGGCGGTGTACAGCCTTATAAGTGCTATGTATTTTATGCAAAGACTGAAATCTGTTATGCCTTTAGCATGGTCAACAGATTCCAGTCTAATAGTCATGTACCTTTTAGGCACAAAAACTAAGATTTTCAGTCAGATAAGGATTCAAAATTTCCTACCTCGGAATATGTGTTTGCCTAAGGAGGTTGAGTGAATATGTGTTTACCTAATGCTTTGGCAGTGGGAAGCCTCATGTATATCACATTGTGTATTGGATTAAAATCTGTTATTCCTTTTGATGGTCAACGAGTTTCAGTCTAATATTCTTGTACCTTTTAGGCACAAAGACTAAGTTTTTCTGTCGGATAAGGATTCTAATTTTTTACCTTGGAATATGTGTTTACCCAAGGAGGCTGGACTAAGATAGAACTTAGAGGAGTGTGAAGTAATCTTAGATTTATGACTCCAAGCCAAAGTTGTTATTACTTTGGAGATGACTAAAAAGTATATACGGCTTGGTTACTTCCCAAGTAACTTGGGTAAGGTTCCTTCAAGTGTAATTTTCTATTACACTTTTAGTGTTCATAGCGGTACAATTGCAAGTTTGAGAGAACCTGTAACCCATAAAAAAGTTAAGCACATTGAGCATAGGTTTCACCTAACTTAAGAGATTGAACGAAGTGGGTGATAAGTTTATAACCGAAGTTGTATTGGATAACACTCGATTAATCCTCTACCGATAGGCAAAAAACTACCATGTAGATGGTTTGGGAGTTAGATGTATGACTTTAAGACTAAGTGGGAGATTGTTGGGGTTTTATCCTTAAAACCATGTATTACCATTACCTTTCGGTAAAAGTATTTCAGTTCATTTTGAAATAAGAATTGTGGTTACAATAATTCCTTATATTTATTTTAAATATATTATAGACATGTCGGTAAATAAATACCAAAAATAATTCTAGTGAGTCGACTTCAAGTTGATCACTAGGAGATCGGGATTTCGATTCTAGCAATATTGAAAAGTCAACAGCCTAAATAGGGGCTTGATATCTTATCAGAACATTTGAGATGCAATCCTTTTTGTTTATTCCAAACTATGATGAACCAGTGTGATGGTCCGGTAACTTGTGTGATAGTTAAACAAAAGATTATAATCGGTGCATCCCAGGAATGTATTTAACGAGACCACTCGTGATATTTGAGTTTAAGGGTTGTCTATATTAGACTTAAAAAATCTCATACCATTTGCAAAGGGTGCAAAAATTCTTAATTTAGAGAATTATGAGGATTGGTATGCTTATGTAGTTATCGTTTTAATTGTTATGTGTACGATTCAATATTAGATTGAATAAAATAATCACTGCACATTGGGTGACAGTTATACGAGCAGGTGTGAGATCATAATTCAGAGGAATCTGCATGTAGGGTATACCGTGTATTGTGATATCCCCTAGACTTATATGTTTTCCTTCAACCAAGTAAAACCCATCCAGTGGATTAAAGTATAATCCTAGTGGAATAGCAAATAAGTTAAGTCAGAGAATCAAGGAAATTGATTAAATATTGGTTAAAATCGAGTAGTAGCAAATTGATTTGACTAAGCAGGTATTATACCCTTAACGTAGGGAATCATATTATGCACCATAATCAACTATGCAAATAGGACCTCATTAAATTCAAGTGACTTTTGAGAAATTAAATTAGAGTGTGGTCATAATTATTTAATGAAATTAATTATGATTAAATAAAGGAATGAAATGGATTGTGGAAATGGTAATCAGGCTTTCCTAGTATTTATTTGAAGCAAATTTACTTCTTTATCTTGGATCCCTAATTAATCCACATACTCATGTAGTTAGGCCCAAACTCTCAAGAAACCCTGTTGGATCCAAGCCTATCTTTTGTACTTATTTATAAAGGTATGGTAAGGGGTTTTAAGGTTAATGGTCTTTAGAAGGGTTTAGAGGGGTGAGAGAAAATATTGTTCACATTTTTATGAAGAGGCCTGAAGAGATACCACCATTTCTCACTCATAAGTAAGGATTTTCTTCTCAAAAGGCATCCACACACCTTGCTAGCTTTAGGGAGGATCATATACTAGAACATCCAAGATTTAAAGAAGGTTAAGCAAGGTTTTGGGAGACCATGGATGGGAAACAAAATTATCTTCATTATCAAACAATTTCTCCTCAAACGAATCACAAAATAAAAATTCTATAGTTTGAATTCTTGAAACGCTAGGTTTAATCTTTAAACCTAGTTCTTAGTTTATTTTCAATTTTCTAAGTTTAAATGTTTATCCCAAGTTATTTTTCCCGTATTGACCTCTCTCACGGTCCAATACATATCATAATATACCCCACATTACATTTATTATTATCACAATTACAACCCACGGCCTCCCCCATGACACTGAACATTACGTAATATAATAGAATTACCATTTTATAAATGGCTACAACCATATCCAGCATACATAACTGTATTTATCTCATAACACGACCCAACACATACTCATAAACCAAGTCTATTTAAATGGTTACTATCTCCAAGCAATCTAGGTCACGCACATACTATATATCCATATCCAATAAACACTAGATACGCACCAATAACATGAAATCTACTAATAACCGTCAAAGTAGTTATCAGTATAGGCCATGCATGTACAATAACTCCATATCCAATCGATATTATACCCCGCACCTACAAAAATGCCCAATATACCTAAACTCCTAACTTCCAGCCTTCTTGGACTCCATGGGTAGGACGTCTCATAATTGAAATCCAAACAAAGAACCCCTCCCCAATACACTTCTGTCTAGGTTAAGTGGTCGCCAAAACTCTATAATAATTATGTATTAATTAAATTACTTACTTAAAAATCATTACACCACTTACACCTCATAAACTCCCAATTCCCATCCTTCCATAGACTTCATGCATGGGACGTCTCACAGATGAAATCCAAATAAGGACCACTCTGATACACTTCTGTCTAGATTGGGCAGTTATCGAGAGCAAACAACTACCAATCCATAATTTTATATATAGAGGTGCCAAACTCTAATCTTTAATATAATATTATACGAGAACCGTAAAAGACTCACTTCATTATTGTTCCCCTTATTTACTTACAAGGCACTTAACATGTTTCTCAAACATCTCATCATTCATAAATAAAATACACTCACAAGACACACATTTCAATAACCATTTTACCCATCACTCATAACCTGACTACTAAAATTACATAGAAGACTTACTAATCCTAAACTCATTACTCATACCTTCTTTAGGTTTTGCGCATCGGATGTCTCATAAATGAAATCCAAACAAAGAACTCCCTGATACACTTTTGTCCAGATTTGGTAGTCATCGAGAGTGGAAAAATGCTAAACCTAACATGCTATATATATTATATCAACTCCAAATAATTCAATACATATCACTCACATAAAACTCAGAGCTCTCTATAAAATTATCCAAGAACCTCATTACATAACCCAACAATCCTAAAAAATAATAACTACTATATTAAAGTCTCAAATCAACTCTTAATGCTAATATAAATACCTCAAACACCATATTCTTCATTTTAAACCGTACATGTATATAACCCAAGCACCATAACCCCAAATATTAATCATATATAATCCCAAAGGTCTTAGCCCTCTCATTAACATCATATATCCATCAACACATATGACTTAATCAACAATCGTTATCTAATAATAAAAATCTCACTAGTAATAAATATTATCCAATCACCAAAATCTTACCAACAAATCAGAATAACGAAAAAAAATCACAAACATATATGCAACATTTAACCCGACAACACTATTCTCCCTTCCATGGAACAACCAATATCCATCAACACTTAATAACACTGAATAATGAAAAATTAATAAACCTATGATAACATCAATAACTCCTAACATAGCCCCTTCAATAGAAATGACTAACCAACATCCATGTCTTAATACCAATAACATAGGGCTAAACAATAATCCCCTTAATATATATATATATATATATATATATATATATATATATATATATATATATACACATACACACACAATCCATAGTTTCAAATAATATCTTATTTTATTGATAACGTTTCTTATTGTCCAATCCCATGTGGGTTATTGATTGGGCATAAATATTGTATATTTATCCCCTTAATTTCGGTACCTTTGTGAACCCGAGTGAAGCAATTGATATGGATTTAACTCATATTTATTCAACTAACCTTCGTTGGCAAGTATTCCGTGTTTTGTGTTTCTCTTATGTGTTTTATAGGTTAATTATGCAAGCGGTGCGAAAGAGAAATCGAAACAATAAAATAAAAGCTAGGAAGGAAAGTTTAAGGGCATTTTCATAATTCTGCGGCCTGATACCGGATGTGGGACCAACTGTAAAGTTGAAGATCTCGGAACAACGTGAATACTGGAAGAAACAACACCCCAATCCGAGCTACGGTGAAAGAGTTATGATCATTTGAAGTTGAGAAATCCAAGAAAGAAAAGAATAAAACAAGGAAAAAAATTCTAAGTGTTGGAATTGAAGAAAAAAGTCCCAAAACCAACAAGATTTCCCGAACCACACTGTGAACCGGTTCGGGGTACCTGCGAACCGGTTCAAGGGTCCTGATGCACGAATTTTCCCTTTAATTCTGATTGGTCCAAAAGAGTCCTGTGATGTACAAACTCCTCTAAAACGTATTTGTATTATTGTATAGACTTAAAAAAGATAGTTTTGAACAGATTTTGATAGGGAGAAGAGTAGAACAACAACCTAGGAACATAACTTTGAATTGTTGCTTCAATATTGATTAATTCCGGGTTTGGTTTCAAGTTTTAATTCAAGTTTTATTCTCTCTATTTCCCTCTCATGTTTATTTTTCTTGCATGATTCGAACAAATTCTAGGTTTATAACACTTCCTTGCATGTTTCAATATAGTTTCATCATGATTTCTTTCGCATGCAACGTAATTAATTCATGCATAGTTAGGTACAACATGTCCGACTAGAATTTTTAAGGTCGAGATACATGAACTCAATTTGATGTGATAGCTGCATGTGTATAAAATTAATCTGCTAAACTTAAGGATTTATTATGACCGTATTGCATAGCAACACAACCATTGTAGATCTTTGGATCTCGTTTGCTTCAGAGTAACCGGGAAGCTTCAGAGTGCAATTCGAGTGTAACTATCGCAATACTGATTTACTCGTCCTCTGATTATGTATGGTGCAGGCTTGAACCTCATATATGTAATGCTTGGGAGTACTAAATTCTGGGTCTGATTAATCTCTTAAATTTAAGATTAATTTTATACAAGCAACACACTAAGGTTGAGGGATTGTATTCCCGACTTATTTTTCTCATCACATAGTTCAAGTTTTAGTTCAACCATCATCAGTATTTTAGATAATTTAGAGTAATTGCATGCCATTCATTCTTTAGTTCATTAGTTAATCATTTTCAAAATTGCATCTAGTTGTAGTTATTTCACCATTCCAATCACCTTTTCCTTTTCTTTAGAGTCAAAGTTAGGTTTTCTTCGTCTGTCCAACGTCATTACGACTCCGTTCGTCCTATTTCCCTGAGGATTGATACCCGACTTATCGGATTATTACTTGAGCGACAGGCTTGCACTTGAGCCTAAAGAGTACGCACTTTAGAGACACATTCTTAGTCGCGTCAGTTATCTCAATTTCCAAGGGTTTAATTATAATTTCATACATCAATGATTTATACACATATCAAGTGGAGCTTATAATATTTTCCAACAATTGAAGGGAGAGTATACTCATAACTCATATTTCAATACTCAAAGTTCATAAGGCACATAACTCAACTCCTTGTCGTTTAACATATATATATATTCTCCTATTAAAGGCAATTATACTATTTAAATCATATAAGAATTTTCTAATCATTCTCATTTTAAGTTAATTAGGTTTTCTTGCCCAAAATAACCTCTAATAATTTTTAATTAACAATAAGCGTTGTTTAGGCAATACCTAAGTCATTAAGTACTAAAGGGAAAAAAGTAGAGTATTCTTGTCTTTTATTATTTTTGAAATCTGACTTGAGTTCCTTAATCTCCTCCAAAGTTTGAGCAACTTTGCCTTTTGAAGAAGTCCCAAATTCCAAGCTTAAGGTCCTGAAATGGAGGTTTGAGGATTGTATTTTAATGGGGTTTAGGGTTTTAAAGGTAATGGATGAAGAGAAAATAGGGTTGATAGTTTTTATTTGAGAGGAAAATACTATACCTAATGAAAATTTCATGGGTTTGAACAACTAAAAGGGATAAGGTAGCACGACCCGCTGATTGGGTCGCAGTAGGGTTAGCCACGGTCGAGGGTCCTCCCTTAACCCACCAATCACTCTCCCTTTCTCTCTCTATTCACACACCAACAATGGTACACCAACATACATAAACTGAAAAACAACCTTAATACTAAAAGCTTTGTTTATAAGATTAATAACAAATAGTTATAAGTTGAGTAAACTTCGAATAAATTTTTTAGGCAAAACTCTTTTCGAAAAACACAAGATGTGTTGTAAAAACTTTTTCTGAATGTATGGATTACATTCGATAGTTGATTAACTTCTATTTAATTTTTAATAAACATCTACTAACGTTATCACGCAGTCCCCATCACAATAACAATTAAGATCATTCAAAGAAATAGACACGGGAATTTTAACGTGGTAAAACCCTTAAACAAGGGAAACATCCACGGTTCCCTCTACGGCACAAAACGAAAATCCACTAGAATAAAAATCAAGTTACAACACTTAAGCAAACGACAAAGATCCTAACCTAAGTTCAGAATGTACCTACACGAGATTCTCCACTCCAAAGGTATTCTGACTTGGAACTTGATCTTTTCTTGCTGCTTCTTTGTCTTTTCCTTGATCTTCTTCTCTTTGAATTCTGATTCCAATAACTCTTACAAATTCAAGATTCTCAGACAGAACCACAATGTCTAAGTGTTCGTGTGAGATAGTGTTTGTGATGTGATACTACATGCAAACATGCAACTCGCCCTCTCAAGATTTATACAAACTTTCCTAACAAATTACAATAGTTCTAAGATGAAAGTTATTTTTGAATCTTGATTTTTCAAGTAAAGACTTCTTAATCTTTTATTTAACCACAGATCTCAAGGATACCTTGCTCAGAAGACGGTTCAAGGTCTTAAACAATTTTAGGGTTTTGAAAATATTTTCGAAATTGTAAACCTCCAATTGAGATCCAAACTAGACTAGAAGTCTACTTTAACAAAACAGATTCAGACTTAACATGCAAAGACTCATTCAACAAGTTTTGATATATAAAACTTATTTCCAGATCTATACGCCTTAAAAATTTAGCAAGAGTTCTTTTGTGTTCCTCTTATTTTTGAACACCAGTATTTCATAAAATATGAAATAAAAATCAGATACACACAACTCACTAGATCTGAAAAATTATTTTTGAAACTAAAAGTTTTATTTCAAAAACTTGTTGAAATAGAATAGATCTAAAATATCCGATCTAAAAAGAGAAACAGAAAATAAACGTGAGATGTTCTCTTTTAGAAAAACTAAATTTCAACAATGAAACTTAAGCCTTTCTTAGAGATGAGTTTCGAGAGAATCAAAGATTTTGAAGCGGTCTTCAAAAAGAAAACACAACACCAATGAACACAAAAAATATAAGACGTCTAACTCTCAAGAATGGGTTTTCTGGTGTTTGGGACTGTTTTGGTTTTGGTGTTTGGTTTGAGAGAAAAACTGAGAGGGTTTGAACCACGAAGAAAACTTAGGGTTTCTTCTTCTAATCTCTCTATTTCCTTTCCCTCTCTTCTCCCTTCTCTATCTTCTCTCTACTCTCTCTTTTCTCTCAGAAATAACAAAATGGCCAAAAGTCTCTAAATGCTGAGGGTTGATCCTTTTTTACACTAAGCGTAGAAGGATCGAGAATTTTGGCCTCTACCCTATGGCTGAGATTAAGTCTAAATGAGTTTACTTAAATCCAACGGTTTAACACAGGCGGTGGGTTAAATGGACACTGATTGGTTAAGGCTGGGTTCATAAGGATTGGGGAAAAATGCATGCAGTACGTTGATTAAAATGATCCAAGGGCTGAGGATGTGTAAGTGTTTTGTGTCTAACAGAAAGCACAAATATACTCGATAGGTTGACAACACGTGTACGCACAGGATGAAGGCTGAGACGCGTGTTGAAAATACTTACAAAGAACACCTCCAACTCTCTAGCGCTTTCGGATTCTACCCAGGCAAACAATCAGTATAGAAACCAAGTTTCTCAAATTCAATTTATACCCACAACACTTTTAAAAACACCTTTTAATTAATTCAAAAATCATTTGAAAATTGTTTAAAATTATATAAAATGATTTGAATTGAATTAAATTGATTTAAAAAAGATTTGAAGTGTTGAAAAACCAATAAACCAATAGATGATATGTATTATGCAGTGCAAGTATCCTATTTGTGGTTTTAGGGTTTAGAATTAACTTCCCTTTGAAGGTTCTCTTGGACTAGATTTTCTTCATGGAGCATGTACCTTTGAGGAGATGGAGTTCTCAAACTATTATAACCTATTTTGTCTAGATATCCAAACTAGTTGGAACTCCTATATATGCAGACTCAAGTGAGTTAATATATAGTGTGTTATCATAAATGCTGGCCTCTTACAAATCCTAACTTATCCATCAAGACATGCCAAAAGATCCATTTGCCACCAAAATTCTAACTTAATTTCCACAATGTAATTCAATGAATAAAAAAAGGTCATTTAACCAATTAAGTTATACTAAATTACTAAAAATTCTATAAACTCAACATTTATCATTTAATCAAATTTCTTCCATTATAACAAACCCCATTCATAAATTTCCAATTAATAATAAATCATTATTAAATCATTGATTAAGTAGTTAAGGATTTGGGGTATTACAGTTTAAGACCAAAATACCCCTCAACTCATCTTCCAACTGTATCTTCTTCTACCAACTCAGTCACCAATTTATCCATACAAACCCTAATTTTAAATGAACAACAAAAAATAAATTTAAATTAATACACTAATCAATTATAAAACACCAAAAAATAAATAAAAAATTTAAGAACAAATATTTAGTATATAGTATAAACTGAAATTGATTTTGAAATCCCTAAGAACAAACCCAGTGGATCTGGTTGATATTAACCCAAATAATTGCGATTATACTACAACGAATTTGGAAAAAATTGAAATCAATTTCGAAATCTTGAAGAACAAAACTAAAAGGATTTGGTTTAAGCATACTCATATCGATATGAGTATACTATCTAGATAAACAAACCAAAATCGATGTTAAGAGAAAACCCAAATGGATTTTGTTGAAATATACTCCAAGCGATATGAGTATACTACTGCAAATCTGGCAGAACAAACAAAAATCCATTTGCAAATCTTAAAAACAGACCCAAATCGATTTTGTTAAAATAAATCCAAATCAATTTTTTTGTGAAAAAACAAATCGATATGAGTATTAGTACTGAAAATTCAAAAGAACAAACTAAAATCTATTTTTAAATCCTAAAAAACAACCCAAATTGATATTAGTATATTATTAATACTCTGGATGAACACACCCAAATTTATTTTAAAGAACAAACCAAATTAATTTGGTAAAAACAAACTCATATCTATTTTGAAATTGATTTTCTTGAGATCTCTTTTGAATTGAAATCATTGTTGTTTGGTTCGAAATGGGGTTGGTTCGAAATATGGATTATAATAATTGCTAATTTGAAAACTGGTTTTGGTTTGAATAAATGTATAGGCTTAGGCTTAGGGTTAGGGTTAGGGTTATAGGGAATACGATTAAGGGGAAGAAGAGGATGAGTTATTTTATCTTTAAACTATTGATACATTTGTTAGACAACAAGGGGAAAGTATAATTTTTTTAAAAATTTAGGGGTATGTTTAATTATGATATTATCACAGAGAAGGTAAATCGGTTGATATATTTGTCATTTACTCAATGTATGGGCATTTTTTATCAATTGTATAGTAACGTATGTTTTTAACCTAAATTATGATACTTTTGTAGAACAATCCACTCCTTTAACCAAATAATGTTTTATTCAAAAAGACCTTAATATAAAATCTTTCTATTTCTCTTCCTCTCTCTAAACGAGGCACTCTTCTTTGTATGTGTGTGTGTGTGTGTACAACTCGAGTATTCCTCCTCTTGAAGATCATTTGTAAACATTTTGAGACTACTTGTTGAGTGAAATGGTGAAAGTTTTATTCAAACCCAATTTTGGTTCTCCTTAAAATTAAAAAGGATTGGTTTCTTACACCACTTGGATCATAATTTTGAATCGCAAGAATAATCCTAGAGGGCGTGAATAGGATTAACCGACAACTTTGATCAATTTTAGCTTATTTCAAAATCTAGCACCCCGGATTTTTAAAAATCACTTAGTAAGGTAATTCAAATTCAACTAGGTATTGAATTGAACATTCGTGTGATGAATATAACTCTATAAGTAAATTAATTATCAATTTGAACTACAATTAACACACACAAGAATAAGTATAAGTTCATTAGTATGATTGATTAGGTTTTATCCCTTAAAGTACAAATTCCCTAAGTTCTATTAGATCAACCCTAGATTTAAGTGAATAAAGTGTGTGAGATGTATTATCTAATCGATCAAAGCACAATCAACCATAAAACACCAAATATATGAGAAAAAAATCCTTTTATAGGGAAAACCTCGATGCATTCTCTTATCTCCTATTCAACTCGAAAAGTATCTTTACAAGATGCAGGAAAGTACCTCTCACTTATAACCTAACAAGTGATTGCCTATGCATATCTCAACTCTCCCCCATTATAAAAAATATTTCATCCCAAAGCTCTAACGAGAAAAATATGAAATCGCATTCTTTTCCTCGCTATCGCACCTTGACCAAATTCTCCAACATTCCGCTTACTTCGATTAGGTCCCATGAGAGATCATATCTAGATCTAAAATTATGATGTACAAATATATTTGAATCTAGGCTATTGTGGTTTTCAAATCAATTTACTAAATTAAAAGTCCTCTCAAGCAAAGATTGGGAATTAATCTAGTATAACACTCAATTTGACTGAGACTAATGAAATTGCAAGAGAAGTTGAAGTACAAGCTCGAAAATTTGAAATCCCTCACTGAGTATAAAGAGAATTTTGAGTGATATAAGTGTTTTTTAAAAATGGAGGCAAACAAATGATATTTTTGTATAATTTTTAAAAACAAACAGCGTAGTGTGCACGAGAGAAAATCATCAGTGCGCACGGTTTGTACCAGAACTTCAAAGGTTCAAATCGTGATAAACTTGTGTGAATGATTGTGAAATGGCAATGTACCATGTGGACGGTTGTGCACAGTGATCAATTTCAAAGAAACTCAAATTTTAAAATCAAATAGCATTACCCTAAATTTTAAGTTTATACTCAACTTAAATTTATCATTATCACTAGTAAGTCCAAAAACCATTTTCAACAAAGAAAGTGATTATCTGTGTGCAAAGCCATAGATATTCAAACAACCATAAAATGGTATAATCTTAAAAAACTGCAATGGAATCTTGTAAACATGTTGAATCCGCTTAATGCCAAAATATATGCATGGCAATATAAATGGGAATCGAGTCACTCATCTACCTATCACATCTACATGAATATCAAGATACGTGCTTGACAATGCAAGACTCAAATATTTTGACATGCAAGTAAGCCAACAGTATATAAAATGGAATATATTATATTTTCAATCTCCTCTTTTGGCTCCTTTTGTGGAAAAGACCTATAAACCCCAAAACATCTTAAGCATGACAATCATACAAACCTCACATTAGCCGATAATGAGATTATGATGTTACAATACCATGAGAATCTAAAGACCGACAAACATGAACCAAAGTCGAGTCTGAATTTGGGATGAGTATGAAATCCAAGTCAATTCCTACAAAACGTGAATAACAAAAAAAACCGTGCATGTATAATAGGGTGGGAAGTAACCCCCTACCCGGGAATACTTTAAAAATACTAATCCAAGTAAAAAGGGAGAAATAAAAAACATGAATAGTATATGCTTACTTTAAATCATATCAATATAACGTCAACGTGTCTCTCCTTCGTGACTCAATAGAAAATGGTTTTCTCTCCCTTAAGAAATAAATATCCCCAAAATATATCACAAATGCCAACAGAATGATACATAAATCTAAAAAAAAACACATATAAAGTTCCCCTATCTTATATGTTGTTATCCCCCTTTTTGAGACGGTATAATCAAACAAAGGTAGAAAGGCAACATAGATAACAAGTACATGGTAGATAACATGGAAATATAGTGTCACAATAATTACAATATAGAAGATATATGATAGCAGAGACATAAGTCAAGAAAACCTAGATAATCAATAATAATATATGATAACCAATGCTTAATCATGAAACATGGGGTAATCATGGGAAAAAACAAGGGGTAATAACCAACACAACACGATATGTCATTGTATTAAAAATATCATAAGATACTAAAATTATCCAGAATTATCCGTAATCATATACACCACTACGCTTCACCATAAACAAAAACTAGGATTTAATAAAAATACTACCCCTCCTCTAATGAATAACCCTCGGTGTATGTTGCATCGGTGTCATCATCAGCAGCAGCAATAGCAGCAACGACAATCTGGACAGAAAAAAGCTACACGAGCATGAGCTGGAGATGGAACCTCTGTAATAGTAACACTAGAAGTGGATCTTAATGAACAAGAATAAGGAATATCTCAATCATAAAAGATATGTCTTATTGTTCCATCATATAATAACCATTTGCATTTTCCTCCAAAGCATCAAGTCTCTATAAGATATGATCATGTGTAGCTCTAATGAGAGCAAACTGTGACCCCATATATGCTCGAGATGACTGATGATCTCGGGGACTAGTTTGAACATGTGCGGGGGAAGGTGCTAGGGCATGAGGTGGTGCAGGTTGTCCTATAGGTGGTTCTAGAATAGCTACGACGTTCTGATTGGCAATATCATCAATCAGATCAATAACCGGTGCTATAGGTGGCCTCCTCGCTATTTAACCCTCGAAACGAGACACAGATGTGCTTATGATCGATCTAATAACATGTCCTAATCATCTCATTATAATCTAGGAACCCTAAGACAATAGATATAACTCGTAAGCATCCTCCTAAACGGTAAAGCCTCATCTGAAGTATTAGAAGCACCATGATGTATGCGCACCATAATTAATGAAGGGAAATTAATATCAATCTAGATAACTAAAAAGGAATGTCTTGGATCTTTTATTTTGAAAAAGACCATAAGCCATTATAAAGTGAATGACACTGTATCTACGCCATATATGGATATGCCTAAATATAGAAAATGATCAAATACCAAAAAGTTTCACAAATATTTTTTAATACATTTAGTCCAAACTTTTTATTTTGTACCGATATGGTGAAGGACTTTTCGGTGCAAAATAAAAAGGTTTGGATTAAACGTGTATTAAAAAAAGTTCAAGGGACTATTTGGTATATGCGCCAATAGAAAACCCACCAATTAAAACTCTTTATCCTCGAAAAAAGTAGCAAGAGCATCATTACCTATACTGATATCAGAAAATGGTATGTACTGTGGGTCCTTGACTCATGGAAATAAAAAAATGATGCTATAACATTCATTGTGAGCAGGGGCGGGCAACTGTAGAGCCGAAGCGGGGCGGCCGTCCCAATTCACTTTTAAAATAAAAATAAAAATAGGGCATATACGAAATGGTCCCTCAAACATTTTTTAATACACGTTTACTCCAAACGCTTTTATCTTGCTCCAAAAAGTCCTTCATCATGCCGCTGACGCGGACCTTTAAGAATAAGAGAATATTAGTTAAATGGGTGTTTGAGGGACTTTTTGGTTCAAAATAAAACGCTTGGACTAGACGTGTATTAAAAAATGTAAAATTTTGATCTCCTGCACCACTTACCCTCCTCCTCTCTCCTCCACCAGGTATATTTTGATCTCCAATGATCCGATCCCCAATTTTTATTTATATTTCATCATTTGTTTATTTTATGAAATTATATGTGAAATTAAATTTATAATGTAAAATTAAATGTGAAATTAAATTTATACTAACATTATTGATTTATGTTGTACTAATTATCATATGATATTTTGATAATGGTTTTTAGTGTTGAAAATGAATATTATGCCCCAAAAAAGTAAAAACAACACAAAAATGCCCGAAAAAACTCGAAATAACCCCCCAAAAAATCGCCTCGGGGGCTGCCGCCCCCAAACCCCCGACAACACTCCAAATTTTCACCCCAGTTGATACAAAATCCTGGATCCGCCACTGATTGTGAGGATGATATCGTGACCACAATCAAAAGTGCCAAGAGTAAGTGGATCCTCGTAATGGACCGTGAGATTCGCGTAAAACTCACAAACCACGGATGCATTCGTCGTAGTATAGGGCTAAAGTAAATGAGAAGTCGACAATGTCGAATCAATTTCTTGCAAAAATTACCCTATGGAGCCTTCTTTAAAATATCCATGTCAATCGAACATGATGAGTAGCAAATTCGATATGAAGAGGGGTAGTTTCATAAGTGATGTGAACGGTAGACGTATCAACAACCTTCTCAATGATTGGATCAGAAGCACTGACATGCTTAGTACACATGTGCGCACACCTCGAAGAGTCTTAGATGGATCACGAAATTGCTCATTGTTGTATGTGTATATGGGAAAATTTAAGATCACAATAAAATTATAAAGACTTATCTGGATGCTGAGGTGTGTGTTAGACACACAGTCCTAAGACAGAAATATCGTCCGCACTTAATCGAGTGGTGCCTCGAGCCTCAGATATCTGTCCCCAAGATTCAACAGCATTGTTCGTTCGATTGAAGCACACAATGGAGAACGTACAAAACCACACCAGTATTGCTCGGAAATAGGATTTGAGGAGAAACGGATTTTTGAGAGTGAGAAAAAAGGAAATTCAGAATGATAATTTGTATAATCATACTACTCAGACTCATTCTGCAAGGCCTTTTAAAGGGATGCAACCATCAACCTACAGCCACTCTATGGATTAAAATAAGTAGCCACTACCGCCCTTACAGCCAACCTATGGCTTAAAATAAGTAGCCACTACCGCCCCTCGGACCACTTCCAACGGCTAGGAATAAACGTATTATAATATTAATAAAAAATTAATCCGAATTTTAATTTTAAATAAAAACGAAATTATAATTGGGTCTTGACTTAGGACCCAAGCCAAAGTCCCAAGTCTTGATATATAATATATATAGTGTGCACCTAGAGGGACTTTAACCCAAGACCTCACACAAGGATTCTGAAAACTTACCACTAGGCTATTAGAGGTTGTTGTGAGTATTTCATTCACACAAAGAAATATACATAAAAACACAACACTCATGAGTGTGAGAACTCTCTCCAGAGACATTCGGGGTCTCTTAGTTGCTAATTCCTTAAGGGGATAATTCAAATCTAGTCCCATTTATTGGGTCAAAGATGCACCAAATCTCATTGATTTTTTTTAATGCACCAAGTCCTTTTTCATTATAGATTACATATATTTAGACAAATATGCGCTCACATGTACCCATTTTAAACCCACTTACTCTCTCTCTCTAAAAATAAACACATAATCTCACACTCTTTCTCTCTATCTAACAACCCCACTTTCACCTCCATCCCCACCCCACCGGAGACTCACCGAAAACTGCCCACCGAGAAATCTCGTCGGAGGTCGCCGAAATTCTCGTCGGAGTGTCTCTCTCTCTCTCTCTCTCTCTCTCTCTCTCTCTCTCTCTTTATATATTTCTTATTTTTTTTGTTCGTGCCATCGACACCATCACCCGAGCTGGAGAAGAAGAGGTTTCGTCGGAAAAAATGGAGGTTTCGTAAAAAAAATCGAATATGGGTGTTGTTTGATAGATCTCGACGAGTAGATTCCAAATATATAAATTTTATGAATTTTGGATTTGTAGATTTGAAGTTATGGACTTTTAAAGATTTGGTGTTTTTTTTTCTAAAAAAACGACGTTAAGAGCTATAAAGAGTTATGCGGGTGATTTTGAGGGTGTATTTGTCATTTTAATGTGCTGAGTTGGCAAAATATGACCTTTGACACTATTGACTCAGTCAAAGGATCTCTTGCATAATTGACCAAGTGAATGGGACTTCTGTAACAACTCATATTTTTGGAGCTACTATTTTATACTATTTTGCCTGATGGGCTAATTTTATAAAATAGGGGATGTTGGAGTAAATATTTTTCCCGTGAGACTTAGGGATAATATTTACTATGTTTTGTCTATTTACCGGTATGAGAAGGTATATAGCGTTATATAGTGTATTATTGCGTCGTTATATGTGAAACGACGGTTATGACCTATATATAATATGGGGTTAAGTTAATGAAATAAAATGAAATTGGAACGTAAAAAAAAAAAATAGTTCACACTTTCCCGAATGCCAAAATAGGGGGTGCGGTTGTTTTTAGAATAGTCAAGATAGTCGGAATAAGTGCCCAGTTGTAATTTTTGAGATTCGGGCATTTTTAAGGGGTTACGACTCAAATAGTGGTTACGAGTCATTTTAATGGCGTGTTAGCAATTATATGTGGGGATTTATGTCTTTAGACCCGTATAAACTCCCCCACCCCCCTTTCTTTTCTTCATTTTTGTGAAAGAAGCCAAAGGAGAGAGAGAGAAGAGAGAGTTGGGAGAAATGGAGAGAAAGAGAGATATGGAAGGTTTTGGCCGGATTTCCGTCGCTACCGGAGGTGATCAGAGACTACGAACCTCGAGGCAAGTTTCTTACTTGCTAGATATTGATTTAATGTGATAAATTTGCATGTGTAGTTAATTTTGGAGGTTTAAACCCTAAATGGGTTTTTGGTTGATTTTTGTGTTAAACCCTTAAATCTTGTAGATTGTATGGTTTGGGGTTGTTATATGGGGTTATTTTGGTGTATAATTGTTAGGGTAGTGTTATTGGTGGAGGGGAATGAAGGAAGTAGAGGATTTTGGGTTTTAGGGTTCGGTTTTGGCTTTGCACAAGAAAGGCTTTTCGTGGATCTGATAGGCGCGGTCGACCGCGGTCCTATGACCGATCGACCGGTCATGCCAAAACTAGCTTACTGCTTTTGTTAGCAGACCAAACCTGTAAGGGCGGTCGACCGCGGTCCCTTGACCGATCGACCGGTCCCCTGTTTTTCACCTTTAATTCTCCTTAGATTTCTTTAGCCCTTTTCTTTTAGGTTCAAGGTTTAGGAACCTTCCTTTGGGAAGTAATGGGGAGTCCTAGAGGGTTGTATTTGGGTAGACTAATGTCCTAGGCCAAGAATGGAGATTTGGGTTTACCCGAGGGCTAGTTTGTATAGGTTAATGTCCGATTGGTATAGGAGGTTAACCTAAAGATAAATTGGAAGTTAAAATATTAATGTTAAGCTTTTGGGAGACACTCCCTTATGGAGACTCACCTTGAGGGTTTATGAAATTATATGAACGCTCGGAGGCTAGTCTGAAGTTAGTGGCACTTTGGGTCTTAGGTCATAAATAAAATATGACTTAATAAGAATGAAATGCACATTCTAAAACTTGGTGCTTAATGGCTAAATGGATGGTTTTTGGAAATGTAAAATATGATGTTTTCAAAAGGAAAAGTAAAGTTTTTCATAAATGTTAATTTATGGATACACACCTCCCTAAATCGCTATCATAAGGGAAGTTGCGCGCGTTGTGGTGAAGCCTTCCTGGCTGTTGAGCAGGTTGGATATAGTCCCTAGGCCATATGGGCGTTTATTTATACTGCGCTGGTTAGGAGATTCCGGGTGTGGTCTTGACTATCTCGCAGGCATATGGCCGCTTCCCGACGTTTGGTAGGTTCCCAGGTTGTCTTGTATGATAGGCCCTGGAAGATGATAGCCATTTAGGGGTGCGTCCAGTGGGGAAACCCGGAGGGACGGTCTTAGATTTATTAAAGCAATTCATGATAATGGATTGGCTTTAATTACATTTCCTGGATGGAAGAAGGTAAATGGGTTATGGTTTGGCTTCGGTAACACTCCCGGATGGAAGAAGGGATGTGGAAGCATATGGTATACAAAAGTATTTTTATGCTAATAAAAATGACTTTTGATTACACTTCCTGGATGGAAGAAGGGAAGTGGGATTTTATGAAAGAAATGGGTAAAGCACTTTTTATGGTAATAAAACCTGCTTTAAATTATGTATTCTTCCTGAATGGAAGAAAGGAAATAAAATTGGTAAATAAGTTTGAAATGGTAAACAGTTGATAAAATGTTGTAGCATTTATGTATATTCCTAAAGAAAGAAACTAGGAATTGTGCCAATAGATGATGGATGGGTTTTATTTTATATATTCTTTGTGTAGCTATAGATGTGACCTCCCACACCTATGCACACACATATATATTTATTATTTCGTGCTTAGGGCCTAATGGACCTCGACGATCAACCTTGCCTAAATAGTAGTGTATCGGGGGGGTTCCTTGTTTGGATTTCGCTTTGCGAGACACCCCACGCACGAATAGGGTATAGTGTTGAGACTGGGGAGAAGTTAGCCCTTAGTACTTAGGGTTAACTAAATCACCTCACGATATTGCGTTAGGTTACTGCTAGATTGAGAGGTGAGGATTATCTTATGCTATATGTGAGAGACATACGCATTTAACTGTCATGCATTTTTAGTCACATGGTAATCATATCAAACCGGGTCCTGACCCGTATCTATTTCTTTGTTTCTGCATACTCTTTGCCGTTACAGGTGCTCTACCGCATGGACACCCGTATTTACATTTACATTCCGGTTGTCATGGAGCTACAGCAAATTGCGAATATTGTAGGTTACTGGTATTAGACGCTTCTTTCTATTGAACGTTAGTTAAGTTCAGTATTTCTTATTCGGGCGTGTTTGCCCAAGGTTTTGCACTCACTCATTATATTGTAAATATTGAATTGTAATACTCGATGTATTATTGGTATTGGTCTGTGCACCGACAGCTTATTCGGTGATTATTTTTTTGTATTGTTATACTTCATTCATCGATTTTTGATACCCACCGTTTTTACAAAGGGGATTGTCTAAGTGTTTTCCTTTCTTTTCAAAATTTTTAAATTTGACAGTCCGTTTTCCAAAATAGTTGGTGGTTATCTCATACTACTATTTTAATCGACAGTGATGCTAAGAATGGACCATCTATGATTCCTGTAATTATTAGGGTATTGGGCTGGCCACCTATTATTTTAGTAGGCGGGTTGTCACAGATGGTATCAGAGCATTAGGTTCTAGAGTCCTTAGGGATCTGTGCGGATGTTCTACGTCTTCTGCGTTTTTCTCTGTTTGATGTAGAACCTTAGGAATAAGGTCGTTGAATTCTCTTGTGAGATTTCGTTCTCCTGCTATGGTATGAGAACCCCGAAGATCTTCTGCGCGTTCGTGTGAGACTTGTAAGTCGTTAGATGAAGGTTGTTGAGGGAGGCCGTCGTGAAGGCGTCATAGGATGGGATTACTATAAGCTGTAGGTTGTGGTCGGGAATAAGGGCCGTTTTCGAGGTCTCTTCCCTTGTAGCATTATTCTATATTGCTGCGGTGACTACTAAGAACAGTGGAAATAGTTTTTCCCAAGTACCGCTGTCGGTAGAGAGTGGTACTATGCTTGGGGTTCCAAGCAATGTTAATTCGGAGTTGAGAGGCCCTTGACAAGGACCACATGTTGAAGTTCGGTTGGATCAAGGAAGTGTAACCTCGTTCGGTGAGAACGTAAGGCCCGAGAGTTTTGGCCTAGAGATGGGTATAGGAGTGCCCAGGTGTGAGGATTTGAGGAAAACCTTTCACCCATTGGAGTAAGGTTGAAGTGGCGAAAATGATAGTCGCCTCTTTATGGTGGGGCAGAATGTTTTGCCCATAAGAGAGAGACTTTCAGTGGGAATGCTAGGCTCGTAAGTAAGTGTTGGAAACACTTTCGGGGAAGTAGTGTTCAAGAGACCCCATTGGTGGACATCCACCCGGGGAAGACTAGTGGAGCTAAGGTCGGGGAGGTGGGTACAATGTTCTCCTTGCTGAAGGGGAGTAAGGGAATTACACGTTTTGATCTTGTCGATTGAAGATAACCGGCAAGGATGGGACGCCTAGTTGGGACATTGATGGAAGTAGTTTGGATCGGTTAAGACTAGAATCACGTGTCTTGGAACCAGCGGAAGAGGCCAAGGAGATTGGCTAGTATGTTGGTGGGACTTTCCAATTTGGATGTGAGTGGTGCATTCCTTAGGTAAGATGGTGTAGTAGGGTGTTAACCCTAGGACCGGGTGTGTATATAGAGCTTGGAATAGTATCGGTATTTCCTTTATAGTAAGTATACTTATATGGCTTCCTTGATAGGGAGGCTTTATTTTCTCTTTTCACTCGTTATGGGGCGAGTGGTGATATGTGTAGTGCGTGCTGCTTGTATTATATGTAATATACGAGTAGAGATACTCTTGGATGGGTTGGTGTGATAGCGTGCGAATAAATTGCGAGGCTATCCTATCTCTAGTTTTAGAAGAAAGAGCTAGTGGCTCTATAATATCTCCCCTGGATACAGGTTGAGACTTTATAGAGGTGGTTTACGGTATGTAAGTAGTTTTATTTTTTTTATTTTTTTTATTATTTGTTTCTCTTGCTTTATTCTTTTTCCTTGATTGCTTGCTTCCTTTAATTGCTTTGCTTGTGTATGATATGCCTTATCTCCACGACCGGCTAGTTAAGGGGATTGTGTGGAGGGGTTCCTTGTTTGGATTTCGCTTTGCGAGACGCTCCACACATGAACCTTAACGACGTTGGGAGTGGAGAGATGTGCATTTTCTTTTCTTTTATTTGTTCTTTCTTTTCTTTTTCTGTTGGTTAAGTGCTGGGTTGGAATTTCGCCAAGAATCACGTATATGAGTGATTAAGGGCTATGTCAATGTGCGATATATGTGAGAACAATGATAGTTTTCCTCTGATCGATGTGGGGAAGAGTAAGATTATGAAAGTCTGATGGAGACTTAGGGTTGTGTCTTAATGAGAAGGCCATTTATAACCAGGTGTATCTGTATTTCGGGATAAAGTATCTGTGGCATCCTACATAAAGTAAATGCCTCAGTTGATTGTTATGGTAGGACGTAGGCGTATATATGTATTATTAGAGTTTCGAGTTAGGATTCCGTTGATTCCGATCATGTGTCTTCGACCGTTACTTTTCGACGACTGACAATGCGAGGTAGTAGTGTAATGGGAGGGTTCCTTGTTTGGATTTCACTTCGGCGAGACGTCCCACGCATGAAACCGAGCTAATGTCGGAAGTCGGGAAAGGTCTTGGACACTAGGGATATATTTAGTATTATATCTATAAGACTAGACTAGGATAGGTAGATAGATCGGCTTTAGGATTCTTAGGAGGCTAGGCCCTTAGGGCATGTGACGTTATTGTAAGAAGGTGGTTGGGAGTTGACTACAATAGGTTTGTGGGTTAACTCTAAATAGGATTTGGTCCCTAGATCGAGAAGTATGGAATCTCGAGAAGTGATGTATAAGCTGACTTTTTCCTCCTGCACTCGTGTTGTTATGATCAAGAGTGGATTCAACGAACGAGTCTTGGCCAGGAACGAGAAGTGTTAACGCGGGAGCATGGACTTATTGTTCCTGTGTCTCACACTTTTACGAATTGTCGTCCCCCGCTTGATGAAGAGTTAGTAACGGTAGTATTTGCCTTAAAGACTTAGAGGCATCTCTCCTGGGCAGGAATTTGGGTCTTTTCACGAGCAACAAGTTTGTGATCGTGAAGGGCTATCGATAGGATATTCCCTTCGCTAAGGCAATGCGAACGGGAGTAGTATAAGCGCCGAGTAGAAACCGTCAGAGAGTTTATTCGTGGCATGGACTGTTAAGTAGAACGAGTTTTACAGAGGGGGGGGCTCCATTGTAAGAGCACTTATGTCCATGAATGACCCTATCACCTACTTGTGTGCAAAGAATGGCTAGGAACGAGGAGTGGGTAAACCCATGGACATTTTTATCGAATTTCCGATAATGTAACGGTCATTGTCCTAGTTGAGAAAACTGTGGATCATTGGACCAATCGCTGCTTACTCAATGGAAACGGGCAGACTTAGTACTGGAGAGTACGCCCAGCCCTGTGTGATGGAGTTTTAGACCTATATACGGTTCCTATCAAACAGTGGTGAACTGAGAGAGATATTCGTGTCTTGGTACTGGTAAAGTTTCCAGGAAGAAATGGGAACCGCGTGGATATGGGGTATATCCTACCACCCATAAGTGGATGGGTGGGTTTGATTCAAAGGAAAGATCGGAGCAGTAGTTTTATGGATCAAATTTCCATACAATAGTTTGGATCGTTTCCTACAAGTATGATGTCGTGGGTGGCCTAATATTGTTTGCAGTGTGTCTTGTTTGTTCGTTGGAAAGGAACCAACGAATAGTATATCTCTTTGATTATAGATGGTCCGAGGGTATTTCTTAAATGATTGGGCCCATTGATCCGAATTCTTTTGAGAACTAGGCCATGGTGAATAGGGTTTGTAGTTGGGGTCAGCGATTGTAAGTTAGTGTAGTATTCCCTAGTAATGGTGTAGCGTGTTTCGTCAAGTAGGGTAATTTGTGCCCAAGGGGTGTAGGTATCTCCTCCCTTAGTAGAAGGGTATGATCGATAGTCGTGAGGAACGATTTGGCGCTACGTTATCGCATAATGATGTGGACTGAGATCGAATAGTGATGACCTTAGTCTGTGACCTATGGGGGCGCTGCATTATAGAGGGGTTTGCTAGTATGATAGCACGTTTTTGATATAGTATACCCTTTATATGGTTATGGGTTGCGCCTGAATTTTGAGGACAAAATTCCCCTTTAAGGGGGGGAGTATGTAACAACCCAGATTTTTGGAGCTACTATTTTATACTATTTTGCCTGATGGGCTAATTTTATAAAATAGGGGATGTTGGAGTAAATATTTTTCCCGTGAGACTTAGGGATAATATTTACTATGTTTTGTCTATTTACCGGTATGAGAAGGTATATAGCGTTATATAGTGTATTATTGCGTCGTTATATGTGAAACGACGGTTATGACCTATATATAATATGGGGTTAAGTTAATGAAATAAAATGAAATTGGAACGTAAAAAAAAAAAATAGTTCACACTTTCCCGAATGCCAAAATAGGGGGTGGGGTTGTTTTTAGAATAGTCGAGATAGTCGGAATAAGTGCCCAGTTGTAAATTTTGAGATTCGGGCATTTTAAGGGGTTATGACTCAAATAGTGGTTACGAGTCATTTTAATGGTCTGTTAGCAATTATATGTGGGGATTTATGTCTTTAGACCCGTATAAACTCCCCCACCCCCCTTTCTTTTCTTCATTTTTGTGAAAGAAGCCAAAGGAGAGAGAGAGAAGAGAGAGTTGGGAGAAATGGAGAGAAAGAGAGATATGGAAGGTTTTGGCCGGATTTTCGTCGCTACCGGAGGTGATCAGAGACTACGAACCTCGAGGCAAGTTTCTTACTTGCTAGATATTGATTTAATGTGATAAATTTGCATGTGTAGTTAATTTTGGAGGTTTAAACCCTAAATGGGTTTTTGGTTGATTTTTGTGTTAAACCCTTAAATCTTGTAGATTGTATGGTTTGGGGTTGTTATATGGGGTTATTTTGGTGTATAATTGTTAGGGTAGTGTTATTGGTGGAGGGGAATGAAGGAAGTAGAGGATTTTGGGTTTTAGGGTTCGGTTTTGGCTTTGCACAAGAAAGGCTTTTCGTGGATCTGATAGGCGCGGTCGACCGCGGTCCTATGACCGGTCGACCGGTCATGCCAAAACTAGCTTACTGCTTTTGTTAGCAGACCAAACCTGTAAGGGCGGTCGACCGGGGTCCCTTGACCGGTCGACCGGTCCCCTATTTTTCACCTTTAATTCTCCTTAGATTTCTTTAGCCCTTTTCTTTTAGGTTCAAGGTTTAGGAACCTTCCTTTGGGAAGTAATGGGGAGTCCTAGAGGGTTGTATTTGGGTAGACTAATGTCCTAGGCCAAGAATGGAGATTTGGGTTTACCCGAGGGATAGTTTGTATAGGTTAATGTCCGATTGGTATAGGAGGTTAACCTAAAGATAAATTGGAAGTTAAAATATTAATGTTAAGCTTTTGGGAGACACTCCCTTATGGAGACTCACCTTGAGGGTTTATGAAATTATATGAACGCTCGGAGGCTAGTCTGAAGTTAGTGGCACTTTGGGTCTTAGGTCATAAATAAAATATGACTTAATAAGAATGAAATGCACATTCTAAAACTTGGTGCTTAATGGATAAATGGATGGTTTTGGGAAATGTAAAATATGATGTTTTCAAAAGGAAAAGTAAAGTTTTTCATAAATGTTAATTTATGGATACACACCTCCCTAAATCGCTATCATAAGGGAAGTTGCGCGCGTTGTGGTGAAGCCTTCCTGGCTGTTGAGCAGGTTGGATATAGTCCCTAGGCCATATGGGCGTTTATTTATACTGCGCTGGTTAGGAGATTCCGGGTGTGGTCTTGACTATCCCGCAGGCATATGGCCGCTTCCCGACGTTTGGTAGGTTCCCAGGTTGTCTTGTATGATAGGCCCTGGAAGATGATAGCCATTTAGGGGCGCGTCCAATGGGAAACCCGGAGGGACGGTCTTAGATTTATTAAAGCAATTCATGATAATGGATTGGCTTTAATTACATTTCCTGGATGGAAGAAGGGAAATGGGTTATGGTTTGGCTTCGGTAACACTCCCGGATGGAAGAAGGGATGTGGAAGCA
Organism: Sambucus nigra; assembly: GCA_949130495.1. Lineage (NCBI taxonomy): Eukaryota > Viridiplantae > Streptophyta > Magnoliopsida > Dipsacales > Adoxaceae > Sambucus > Sambucus nigra. The sequence continues at coordinate 200,882,279 of OX422218.1, forward strand.
TATGGTATACAAAAGTATTTTTATGCTAATAAAAATGACTTTTGATTACACTTCCTGGATGGAAGAAGGGAAGTGGGATTTTATGAAAGAAATGGGTAAAGCACTTTTTATGGTAATAAAACCTGCTTTAAATTATGTATTCTTCCTGAATGGAAGAAAGGAAATAAAATTGGTAAATAAGTTTGAAATGGTAAACAGTTGATAAAATGTTGTAGCATTTATGTATATTCCTAAAGAAAGAAACTAGGAATTGTGCCAATAGATGATGGATGGGTTTTATTTTATATATTCTTTGTGTAGCTATAGATGTGACCTCCCACACCTATGCACACACATATATATTTATTATTTCGTGCTTAGGGCCTAATGGACCTCGACGATCAACCTTGCCTAAATAGTAGTGTATCGGGGGGGTTCCTTGTTTGGATTTCGCTTTGCGAGACACCCCACGCACGAATAGGGTATAGTGTTGAGACTGGGGAGAAGTTAGCCCTTAGTACTTAGGGTTAACTAAATCACCTCACGATATTGCGTTAGGTTACTGCTAGATTGAGAGGTGAGGATTATCTTATGCTATATGTGAGAGACATACGCATTTAACTGTCATGCATTTTTAGTCACATGGTAATCATATCAAACCGGGTCCTGACCCGTATCTATTTCTTTGTTTCTGCATACTCTTTGCCGTTACAGGTGCTCTACCGCATGGACACCCGTATTTACATTTACATTCCAGTTGTCATGGAGCTACAGCAAATTGCGAATATTGTAGGTTACTGGTATTAGACGCTTCTTTCTATTGAACGTTAGTTAAGTTCAGTATTTCTTATTCGGGCGTGTTTGCCCAAGGTTTTGCACTCACTCATTATATTGTAAATATTGAATTGTAATACTCGATGTATTATTGGTATTGGTCTGTGCACCGACAGCTTATTCGGTGATTATTTTTTTGTATTGTTATACTTCATTCATCGATTTTTGATACCCACCGTTTTTACAAAGGGGATTGTCTAAGTGTTTTCCTTTCTTTTCAAAATTTTTAAATTTGACAGTCCGTTTTCCAAAATAGTTGGTGGTTATCTCATACTATTATTTAAATCGACAGTGATGCTAAGAATGGACCATCTATGATTCCTGTAATTATTAGGGTATTGGGCTGGCCACCTATTATTTTAGTAGGAGGGTTGTCACAACTTCAAAATAATTACCCCTTTCTAAAGTCTAGTCATAAAAGCTAAGGAAATGTTAAAAAAAAAATTGATCAAAGCAAAAGATCAAATCAATCACAAGATTATGAAAATATGTGCAAAAGCGACCTGATATGGAAAATAAAATCACTCACAAGTGAACAATACACATAAATAAGTAATAAAATGATGAAAAGGAGCAGTAGGATATGCAAATAAGGGTGTGTTTGATTGTAAATATGGAAAATGCGTAGAAAATAGTTCATTTGGACAGAAGTTTGAAAATGAGTGGAAAATAAATGAGTTTTTTGGTCTTATTTTTCTATTTTTCATGGAAACTAATTCTTTGGTGGGTGGATAAGAAATATTTTCCACTAAAAATGAGGTTTGTGAAGGAGCATTTGTTATGTGAATGAGTGTTGTTCTTATATGAAGTGTTCACAATCAAAGTACTACAAAGGCAAAACATGAGTCAAAAAAACTATTTTCCATGGACAAAATTCCCATGTCAATCGAAGACACCCTAAGGTAATAATAGATCAAACAATGATAATATGCACAAATAGACTCTGGATAATGCTCTAAGAACTCGAATATATGCAGGAATAAATAATGAAAACCAGACAACACGAATACTTGAAGTGAATATGAGAAATCCTCAAATATGACCAAATTAGGGTTTATAAGCAAAAAACCCACAAATCCCAAAACTAAAGCATGATAAAAGTTCAAATCAAGGATCAAATGGTGTTGGAAAGTGAAAATTCACTAGGGTGTAGAGTTATAGAGAGAGAAACATGCTTTGGATATAAAACAAACGAACTCGTATTGGGTTATCGAGCTTAGTTGTGCAAACGGATGTTTAAAAGGACCATCTGAATGGATGCTCATGTGTCCTCAAGGACATATGGAATGCGAACGGATAAAACCTAGAAAAATACTTCGTGCAAACGGATTCAACTAATGTACCCAAAGACTTAATCGTGTGAACAGATGTAATCTGTTTGTGTGAATGAAATCCAACAAAAACTCAATTTTGGTTCAAAATCCTGAAAAAACATTGAAGCAATAATTCTTAATATACCAAATCTCTCTCAAAACATGTAATGCATTCATGTATGAATATTTTTGCAACGTTTTTGAATATTTTGAAAAAATATACAGAACTAAAAACATTTATATACATGTAAACATAAAAACGTACAAAGTTTAAAGACAAGACCAATTTTCAAATCATGACAAAGTTCATTTTATCAACATTATCATTTAAATTCACATCAAATCAGTTTATCAATTTGCATATCAATCAAGTTATGATGTGAACAAACAAAAGATCACAATATTGATTGAAAACACATAATGATTCCATGTGAATTACACAACAAGTTTGAATTTATCATTTCATCAATATTCCATAAGATCCCATCGAGTTGATTTCTAACCATAAACTCCCTAAGAAATGATGTTATTTTTAATATCAAGGCCCTACTTGTTTTTATACCTTGAATTTTCTAGCACGCTTTGGCAATTTCCATCATTATATTGGATTTTACAAAGGTGTCTTACACACACACTTTGGTAGACACTTATTGGTGATACTTTAATTCAAACAAACATTATTTCACTAACAGTAGCCCTTTTTCAGTTTTAAAACATCTCATCATTTAACTCCACACACACACACACACACACACACACACACACACACACACACACATATATATATATATATTATTTCAAATTGTCCGTGGAAACATTTTATCTTTTCAATTCACCAATTTCCAATCTTGGATCCAATTATGATTTTAAATTAAACAATCATGCAAATCACATATACGTCTCATATGTCCAAAGGATAAGTAATGTGCTAGTGTAGTGCAAAATCAATACCATATATTTATCAAGCTATAAAATCATGATTTTTCATATGAATTCTAGCAAAACACTAAAATTAGGATCACTTGCTCATCATTGCCTATAAGATTCATATTTTAATCATTGGTTAAACATACATTCATAAAATGAATTATATAAAGTATAAACTTTAATCAATCATGGAAAAAGAACAAAACTCAAAATCTTTTTGGTTTTTCTTAAGGATAATGAACATGTACACATACAATGTGATAAGAATACACGCGTAGGATTCATAATATGCAATATGTATGAAAAAGCATCACCAAAAGTATGAAGAAGGATTCAGGATGTATCAAATCAAGCTCTCACCCAAAACATGATCACATAAATCAAAATGAATACCTATGAGGGCATCCATCAACGTACAAGAACCCTAGGAAACTTATTAAATATATATTTTGTGAAACCTATCAACCTACAAGAACCCTAGGCAACCTATAAAATATATTTTTTGTGACACACCGTATATTTTAATACTCAAGTTGATCGAGTCTAGTTATTAAATTATACATGTTAAACAACAAAATTCCATCCTAAGCATGAAATGGAAACAATAATAAATGTGAACAAATTAGAGCGATATGAAACATCCTCAACATAATTAAACACGGGATGGAAGTCGATCGTGACTGCTAACTATAAATTATAAATGACAAGATCTGACATAATAATCTGAAAGCAATACATGCTAAAACTAGCATCTCTCAAATATCCATCATAAATATAAATCGAGTATAATGTCTGATGAGGTAAAAGATAAATCTCACATCACTCAAAAGAAATAAAATAAAGATAGACCCAACACCTACATCTCTAGCTGGTGGTGACTAAAATGATGACTTGGTGCTCATGAGAGAGGAATCTAAGTCTGATGTTCTATTTAAACACCTTAAAACGATACAACAAGTTAGGTCCATCATAGGATAAAAAATCTATGCAACCCAAGTAATAAAACTGACAATCTTGTATATAAATAATAAATCCACAATTTTATATTAACTATACAATAACTCGCCACACCATTACTGATGCTATCTTTCATAATGTATTTTATGAAGTATTTAAAAAACTTACTAGTTCCCATTAATTAAGAGATAACTAGTATTCCCAATAACTCACTATAATATCGTCATAAATAAATCGAGACTAACCCCTAACTAACAACTGGGTCAATAGTACATCAAATCATAAAATCAGGACAACCCCCAACTAATTACGGGGTAACTAGTACACCAAATGACTCCTAACTGGCCACAACTAACTGTGGGGTCACTAGCACGTAACTCCAACGTTTTTACCTGGAGTAGACTAAATCAATCGCAACTAACCCTCAACTAAATATCGAGGTCACTAGATTAAAAATCCCCCATTTTTATCCGATGCGGACCAAAAAATAATCCAATAACTCCACCCCTAATCCACAATAATATCCAAAAAAATATAATACCATGACTTCATATGGAGACATCCCTAAGCCATAATTATCTATACCCGGCCTTTTTAATGCATTATCTTAATGGGATAATGAATGCTTTTACGAAATTTCTTTCTTTTATTTTGTGTATAAATTCATGACTTTCTCTTGTATTATTATAATATTTTTAAGGGGCAATATAACATATATTATGTTTAGGAATCTTAATATAATATTCAAGTTTAGCATTTTGGGTACGTACTAGTTCATGTGAGAGGTTAACAATATAGGCAAACTAGCATAAATAATTTATCTCAAACATCATATGTGATTCAATTTTCAAATCCAATTTAATAGCGTAACAACCACCAAACATGCCATTATAACCAAATTCTAACATACTTAACTTTTCTTAAAGAATTCCCATTACAGTTTATCAATTATAAAAGGGAACTTAAATATTTAAGATTCTAAATTACGAGTAAAAAGTGAGTTAGAGTTTTCAACACTATATTCGATTTGTTTATAATTCAATTTCAACTACAAGAGGGATTATCGTGATAATATTCTAATTTAAATGATTACTAACATATTTGTAAATTATAATTAAAATTACAATTTCCAATGTGGTACTAAGTTGAATTAATGTACTAAAATCATGCTTGATTAAAATTCACAAGTTGTAGTAACACATTATCTAATCCATATGAATCTGGTTTATAAACATTACATATAAATTCTCAATTTAAGAGAATTATAGAGTAGAGATTTTAACCTAATTATCTCTAATGTCTTTTACAAATTTATTTAGCGTTTAGGTGGAAATTACTACTTATAAAGATAAAAGGGTAAGATTAGATTTTATATTGCCTTGGTGTAGAACTTGTTGATGTGAAGAGGTGACGATCCTAACTTTAATTATGTGAATTCCTCTTTATTTTCTTTCTTCTTATTTACTTCTTCTTGCTATAATTAATCTTCTTTCTTTCTTTCTTGGGCTTAATTCTTCTTTATTAATGGAGTTTTAGTTTTTAAGATGATTAGGGTTTGTGTAAAGAGAATGAGGAGATTAGGGCTTTGAGAAGGAAGAGTTGTGAGGCAAAACAACTTCAAAAACGTGCATAAGTCCTTTATTTAACAAGACTATCGAGTACACCCCATGGGTTACCCATGACCCATCTGCAGTGGCGACATCTAGACCCGTGGTCGCGGCCCTTTAGGGCACATTGGCAGCCTTATGATGACTTCCCCCTTTTTCTTTTATTTTATTTACTTGAAATCCATTTATGTTAATTAACCATTTTTAACTCATATTTACACCAACCAAACCTTAGCTTTTCCCTACTTGGTTACTAAGTAATCACCAAAAAGGTTAAATTAACCTTATGCCAAAAACCTTATATCGAACTAACCATTTATAAATCTAGCCCAATTCAACTAGATTAATCCAAGTCCAATTGTGTTAGAACATTATACATTTACCTTCTTCCAATCCATAATTAATTATTATCCCAATTTACTTATTTTAATTTAAATATAAAAAAATTTATTTTATTTAAATTAAATACCTCATTCCAATTTTATTTGGTAAATTATTAATTTAATTATTTAATTGATTACAAAAAATATGGGGCATTACACATTTCTATGTAGAGTGGGAGTATCCCGCGGATCATTATGAAGCACACACACAATGGGTTTCAAAATACTAGGAATAGGCTTATCAACTTTCACATACCTATCATTTTGTTGAAATCTAACATGATTAACGTACATAGAAGAAACATCCCTTCTTTCATTATTATTTACAAAGTTCATTATCTTAGGAACAAAATTCTTCTCAAAGTTTGCTCTCTTGAAAACAAACTCTATTTTCTCAAATATCCTTTGGGGAGTTTGTGTCTTACCAAAATTCGTCTTGGTCGACCATCATTATGATGTATAAAAAACTTCCTTCTCATAAATACATCTCCGATAATAAAATCTCTATCATCTTCCTAACATAAGGTGTCAAACTTTGACATGGGAATGCACATTTTCATTCTTAAGTCATCAACTAAATCAAGATCACATGAACTGAAACCAACATGAGAATACTTAAGTTTGAAGAGAAAATTCCTAATGTGCCCATATTTGTGACAAACACTACATATATGAGATTTATATCTCACGTCCTTAGAAAAATACATAGGGGAACCTTATTGTTTTCGTTGGATATTACTCAATTTATAAAAAAAATGACTATAAATGACCTTTCTATGGCAAACGACGCAAGATAATGAATGTGAATTGATGATGCTAGGATTCAGCACCACCAGATAAGTGATAATGAGCTCAAACAGTAATAATAATGGTAGCCATAGAGATGTATCTGTATAAGTGTATAGAATGTTATGAGTATAAGAGGAATAAGACAATGGTGTATAGTGGTTCAGCCAATTAGGCCTACATCCACTGTGAGTGTGTGATCCACTAAGTATGGGCACTAATGGCCTTAGATACAATGCACATCAGCTCACTCTCTCTCTCTCTCTACTGTGTACAAGCAGAGTTTTAGCTAGGGTAACCAATTATCGATCCCTTTTCAGGGTTGTAGGTGATAAGTATATATAAGTCTTGGGGGGAGTAGTGTACCCCCCAAGCATGCACGGTGCATGTGAGCTATGATCTAGCCAATCCCCTGCTGACACCTGGAGGTGTCGCATATGACTAATGATGACATAATATTTCCTCACGTGAGGGGGTGATATTATTATAATGGTCTTGCTCACGTGCCATAGGATTCTCACGCGCACTATTCCACGCGTCTCCCAAATCACGCGCTGTGGTGATGTCACCCTCGGTCTATAATGTGAGGCCGAGGGCAAAGTTTCTGCTGGCAGCGAGCCAGGCCTAGTCTGGGCCTCGTACTGTCGTACCCTTATAGGATCGTCCAGACCACGATGAGGGGTCAACCCACTGAAGGGTCGTTTGGACCTGATGAGGGGTCGGCCCCTTGAAGGGTCATCCGAGACATGATGAGGTGTCAGCCCACTGAAGGGTCGTCTGGGCCTGATGAGGGGTTGACCCCTTGTAGGGTCATCCGAGACATGATGAAGGGTCGACCCACTGAAGGGTCGTCTGGTCCTGATGAGGGGTCGGCCCACTGATGGGTCGTTTGGGCTTGATGAGGGGTTGGCCCCTTGAAGGGTCATCTGATATTAGCTGAGAGATCATCTTGGCCTCGTCCTGGTGGAGGACGCCCTCGGCCTGGCCGAGGGTATATATGGGTATATAATTCACCCCCCAGCCCTTAGCCACCGATGTTGTTGAGATGGCTGGGGGATAGTGATGCTTTTGAGATAAGTGTAGGATCAGTTTGGTGAGTGACACCTGTCAAGCTGATTTGACACCTAGGCAGATATCCATCGTTGTTCCAGTTTCCCAGACGTAGCGGCTGCACACTTGGCTTGGGACTTTATGCCCTAATGATACCCTCCTCGTGGTTCGTGTTTTGCCTTGGTTAATGGGCCCACTCATTAACAAGATATTTAAATGATTTTTTTTTTGAAGTCATTTCCTTTCTTCTTCTTCGCGCCTTAACTCTCTCTCTCTAGCTTCTCAACAGCTCCATCGCCATTTTTGCAACCTTTCTGTATCAAGCTTCATTCAGTCGTTGTCTTTATCTTCAGGTAACTTCCTTCGCCCTAGATTCCATTTTTAATCTTCATTTTCAGTTTCATTTCTTGCATTAGGGTTTTTGCCCCAGCTTTTCTTAGCTTTGTATTTTCCCAGCGTGAAACCCCCTTACTGTGGGGGTTATAGGGTTGAGCCCTAGGTTTTAGGCTGCGTAAATTTCATCCCCCATCTCTTAATGTTGATTTAGTAACCCCTTGTGGTGTTTCTAGGGTTTCCTTGCATTTTCCGGCGTCTTCTCCGACGAGCTGAGTTCTTCATGTTCTTGAGTGTTCTTGATCAAATCCCTTTACTTCTTTGGTTTTAATCCAAAAGTCTAACTTAGTCAACTGTGAGCCTGTTTGTAGTTAACTTAGCCAAATTCTTACGAGTGTAGGGTCTTCCCCTTAATGCTTAGGAGCCTTTATGATTTAACCGAGGAATTCCCATCCCTGAGAGAGAAGTTTTTCGTAGAGATTAGGCGAATAGAGGAGGAGGACAACAGAAGACGAGGGGCCGACCCTAATTGGGTACGACCCATTTTCCCCATTCCATTAGCCACAATAATACCCCCTGAGACCAGTGGGTCATCTTGTCGTCCAGCCAAGAGTCAATCGTACGAGAGGAAATGGATCAGAGAGCATCATCGCCGACGGGTGATGGTCCTTCCGGAAGGGGAGAGACATCCACTCTTAGCCCAAGCCGTCAGGCCGAGGGCACATCACCTTCTGAGGTTGTCCCTGTAACGGCCCTATCCCCTCTTGCATTTCAAGTAGCCTTTCCAGATGGTCCCCCGATAAGCGAGGAGTCTGGGGGATCCGAGAATGAGAGAGCTGAGGACGACAATGAGGGTTCTTCTAATGAGGACGATGGTCAAGTTGATACTTCAATCGCCTCGACTTATGTTTCGTCGGTTAAGGACCGTGATCTCTTAGTATGGAGGCATCTTTTTGGAATAAAATTCAATATATGTATGAGGGTTCCAACTGAATCTGAGAGGGTCTTCCAGGGGCGAGGGAGAGATTGTTGTTTATGAGCAGATGCTAAGGGTAGGCGTTAGGTTCCCTCTACACCCTTCTATAGTCGACATCTTGTCTGCCCTTGGGGTTGCCCCTTCTCAACTTCCTCCTAACTCGTGGAGGACTATCCTCGGCTACATCTCACTTTGGAAGAATTCATTTACCGACGAGCCCTCGGCTGATGTATTCCTTGCCGGCTACAACATCACCTCATCGTCCAAATAAACTGGGTATTTCTATTTGGGGGCTAGGAAGTCTGACAATAAGCTTCTCTACGTGGCTCAGACTTCCAATCATGACTAGAAGAAAAGGTTTTTCTTTATCTATGGGGATTAGTAATTCCCTGTCGAGGGCGAGCCCGTGGAAGACGGTCCGAGGTTACCAAGGGTATGGTCCAACCTTTCAATGAAAGCGCGATCAGACCTCGGACTCAGCTTGGAGGAGAGGGTCATTGTTGACTACTTAAGGGAGCGAGGGAGAGAGGGTAAACTTGTTAAATTTTAAGATTTGATGACCCCTCATTTCCTCAAAGAAGCTGGTCTGAGGCTCGCCCCCCTGACAGAATTATGTGAGTGGTTTCTTTGCTCAAATTTTTATTTTTTCCAGGTGTTTCATCATTGTCTCTGTACCTTTCTGATATATTGTCTCCTTTTCAAGTCGTCCTGCAAATATCTCTGACCAACTTTGGGAGATGACTGCCCCGAGCTTACTGTCTGGCCTGGGAAAGAAAAAGGGCAAAAAGACTCAACAGGTTCAGAAGAAGACAAAGGCCGTGGGGTCGTCATATGCTCAGCCGACCGTCGATAGTAATAAAAGAAAAGAGCTAGAAGTTCATATTGACCCTCGGTCGAATTCTAGGACGAGGGCGAGGGTGGAGGCGTTTGAGGGGATCGGTTCCTCTTCCAGTATGGGGCCTATTGGTCTCAAAATTTGATGTTCTTGAAGGCTGAACCCTCTTCCCTCATAGCCAACCTGCGGGCAGCCAAGGCCTCGATGTTTTCTTCTCCCTCGACCACGAATTATGACTTCCTGTCGAAGATGCCCCCGGCTAAGGTCTATGATTACATTCTGCACACTTTGGCCCAGGTACCTCTCTCGACATTACTCTTTTTAATTTATTATAATATTCCATGAACTGTTCCCTCACCCCCTCCTAACATGTGTGCATTCATGCAGTCTGTCTATGCCTTTACCTCGGCCACCAAGTGGATGGCTAAAAATCAACAAAAGTTCTATGAGGCCGAGAGGGCTATTCAGCATGAGGCCGATCTGAAGACCGAGCTTGAGACTACAAAGGACGAGTTGGAGAGTGTAAGGACCGAATATGTAAGGGTCCTAGATGAGCTGATGAAGCAGCACGAGGCTGACTTGAAGGCTAAGGATTCTCTTATCAAAGAAAAGGATGCGGCCTTGATTAATCAGGGGGCTCAATTCAAGGTTGAGCTTGAAAAGGCAGTGACAAAATCTGTACACTCGGCCTCTATTGAGGCAAAGCCAGAAAATAGGAAGAAGGTTGATATGGATACTCTGATAGTGGGGTTCTCAAGAATGGATTTCAAAGGCCTCTTAGTCCCACATGATGACCCTCTCTTCATCACTACCAGGGTATATGGGTGCGAGGTTCTGAGGATTCTGGTAGATGGGGGTAGTTCTGCATATGTGATGTTCTGGTCGTGCTTTAAATCCTTGGGCCTCAGCCGTGCAAGGCTCGTCCCATACCGTCACCCCTTGATTGGTTTTAGTGGGGAAAAGGTTCATCCCCTAGGAGTGTATGAGGCTGATGTTAGAATGGGGGACGAGTGGCCGAGATGGCTAACCAAGAAGGTTAAATTCTTCGTGATGGACGAACAAGTCTTCTCGGCTTATAACATTATACTGGGGCGAGTGGCCCTCAAGGAATTTGAGGTTGTGTCATCCACTGTTCACCAGATAATAAAATTCCTGACCCCTTACGGGGTAGGGGAAGTCCAAGGGGACCAGACGACGGCACGGGAATGTTACTTCAACTCCGCTGAAGAAAGAGAGGCACACAAGAAGGAAACAGCTACTTACAATATCGATACCCTTGACCCCAGGGATGAGAAAAAGCTGAAGAAAGGAGAAGTCGTGAAAGAGGTAAAATCCATCATCCTCAATGAGGATGAGCCAAAAAAAACCATCCAAGTTGGCAAAGCTCTGAAGACAGACATCAAATAAGACCTCATCAAGCTGTTAAGGAGAAGGCAGGACGTCTTTGCATGGAGTCATGCAAATATGCCAGGGATTGACCCCGAAATCATGTGCCACAAGCTCAACGTGGTAGAGGGTGCAAAGCCGGTAAAGTAGAAGAGGAGAATTTATTCTCGAGAAAAATATGAGGTCATAAGGGACGAGGTCAAGAAGCTGGAAGATGCTGAGTTTATCAGACAAGTCATCTATCCCGGATGGCTTTCCAATGCAGTCATAGTCCCAAAAGCCAACAAAAAATGGAGAATGTGTGTGAACTTCACCGACCTCAATAAACATTGTCCCAAAGACAGCTTCCCTCTCCCCCACATTGATCAAATGGTAGACACTATCTCAGGCCATGAGCTAATAATTTTCATGGATGCCTATTCAGGTTACAACCAGATCTTCATGAGCCCTGAAGACTCAGAAAAAATGACTTTCATTACCGACAAGGGGACCTACTATTATAGGGTCATGCCCTTCGGCCTAAAAAATGCGGGGGAACGTATCAGCGCCTTGCGAAAAAAATGTTTGAAGACCAAATTGGGAAGTCTATGGAAGTTTATGTAAATGACATGCTGACCAAGAGTTTGAAGGCCAAAGATCATGTGGTCCACCTCGAGAAGACCTTTGACACGATGGACAAGTATCGAATGAATCTCAAGCCGGCCAAGTGTGTCTTCGGGGTCGGAGCAGGGAAGTTGTTGGGGTTCATTGTTAACCAAAGAGGCATCGAGGCCAATCCTGAAAAGATAAAGGCCCTCATATAAATAAAGACCCCCAAGACCATCAAAGACGTTCAAAGGCTCAGATGGCGAGTGGCTGCTTTGAATAGGTTCGTGTCCAGAGCCACAGACAAGTGTTTACCATTCTTCAAAATTCTTAGAAAAGACTTTGAATGGAACGAAGAGTGTGATAAGGCTTTTAAGGAGATAAAGTCATACTTAGGGTCTCCCTTGCTTTTGTCACGACCAGTGCAAGGTGAATGACTACATGCGTACCTATCCATCTCAGAATCAGCCATCAGCACAGCCATTATGAGAGAAGAGGACGGGGTATAAAAGCCCGTATATTTTAACAGTAAGGCACTCCAGGGGGCAGAGCAAAGATACCTAAGGATATGCCCTGATCCATGCATCAAGAAAGATGAAGCCATACTTCCAGTCCCATACAATGGTCATCCTCACCGACTCTCCTCTTCGGCAGGTCTTCCACAAACCAGAAAAATCAGGGAGGCTAATGGCCTGGGCCATAGAGCTGGGAGAGTTTAACATTGTATATCAACCTAGAGTGGCCATTAAGGGGCAAGTGTTAATGGATTTTCTAGCTAAATTTACGTGGGAAGATGATGAGGCTGAAGAGGAAAGCCTCGAGAAAACAGATACCCGACAAGGCAGAATTATTGATCCATCCACAGACAAGGATGAGATAAGCACCGCTAGAGAAAAAGTGGCAAAAAACGAAGAGGGAAGATATCACTTTAAATAGGGGTCCCTCACCGAGGGAAATTTCTCAGAGGAAAAGACCGTGTGGAACCTCTTTATTGACGGGTCCTCTTGCGAAAGCGGGAGTGGGGCTGGATTAATTGTAACAGCACCTGATGGAATAAACATTGAGTACGCCTTAAGGTTCAACTTCAAAGCCTCCAACAACGAGTCTGAATATGAGGCCCTAATAGTAGGCCTCTCCTTGGCTATATCTCTTGATGTCGACCATATTTTGGTCCATAGTGAATCAGATACTAGGAGCCTACGAGGCTAAGGATGAAAGAATGGCCAAGTATCTTCAAAGAGTGAAGTCATTATTGAAGAGATTTAGAGAGGTAAAGTTGAATAGGATACCTAGGCATGGCAATGGCTAAGCCGATGCACTTGCTAAGCTGGCCTCAACAACCAGGACTGATATCAGGAGGACAGTCCTAGTGGAAATTTTACTTCAACCAACAATTGAAGATGCAGACGGAACACTTGGCACTTACTTAAATATTGGCAGGGAAGCTTTATGGATGGACCCTCTAATCAGATACATTAAAGAAGGGGAGATGCCAGAAGCAAAAAAAGAAAGGAAGAAGTTAAGATATAGAGATGTGAAATTCACTGTCATCGGAGATCATCCCGACTCCGAGTGAGATCATATTAAGTCTCTGCCTTTGCTTCAGCTACATAGGCCTTCCTGTCTGCGACCTCTGACCCTCCTCCTACTAGTCCCCCGGAGATCATCCCGACTCCTAGTGAGATCATATTAAGTCTCTTTACAGGGTCACGGTCGTCTCTCGGCGGGAGGTCAGGGTCGTCCTCATCATCTGAAGGGTCGTCCCTTCTATTTGGAGGATCTTCTCGGCATGCATCACCTCTCTTCTTTTGGGGGTCATCCCCTTGACCCCTATTGAAGGTGCCTTTATTTACATAATTCCTAAGCTTCCCTTCTTTTATCATTTTCTCGATTTCGTATTTCAGAGCAAAATACTTGTCGGTGACATGGTCATGGTTATGGTGAAATTCACACCACGGATTTTTGTTCCTCTTGTGGGGGGCTGCCCTCAACTTCTCAGGCCACTTCAAGGACCGATTACTTTTTATCTCATTCAGGATATGCTTGCAACTGACCGTTAGAGGGCTGTAATCATCGAATTTATCGTCTATAGACCTCTTCTTCCCCTCTTTGTTCTTTTTCTGGTACTTGCCCCCACTGGTGCCTCCTTTTTTGTCTTCATATTTTGCTACCATCGCCTCTTCGGCGTTCATAACCTTTCCTGCTGTTGACAGCAATTCATCCAACGTCTTCGTTGGGTCTTCAGCAAGTTTTCATAGCAGCTTCCCCTTCTAGAGTCCTCCAATGAGGGCTGTCAAAGCTATGCTTTCCTCATAGTCTTCGACCTCTAACTTTTCTTTATTAAATCTGTCTATGTAGTCTCTTAGACTCTCGTGCTTCCCTTGTTTAACATAGAGCAGGTGGGTGATCTTCTTTTGTGGCCTCACTCTAAATCAAAAGTTATGGATGAACCGGTCTGTTAACTGTTTAAACCTTTTAATGGAATTCTTTGGAAGAGACATATACCAGCTATGTGCAGCCCCAGTTAGGGTGCCAAAAAAGGCATGACATCTCATCTCATCTGAGATAGAGTATGTATCTGTTGCTGATTGGTACATCTCAATATGATGGATAGGGTTGGTACTCCCGTCATACCATGGGAGGACCACTGGTGGCTTGAACTTAGATGTTATTGGGAAGTTGACTATCTTCGCCACAAAGGGGGAGCCTACGGAGTATCCTCTTTGAAGAGGGTCCCGACTCTTCGGAATATCACCAATCTTATCCTCTAGTATTTGGATCGAGTCATTTTAGGGCCTCGTAGGGTCGGCTTGGCCGATGTTATCCCCTGCCACCTCTTTGAGGTGGACGGAGGGTTCTGCTGCGGTAGGCCTGTGTCGGCAGTTTACTTCTCCCTGACCGTCATCCCGTCGGCCCCCATGGGGTAGGCCATTTACTGATTCCCTTCTGGACCTCGCAATACTTCTTGATAGGGACAATTTTTCCCGCAGGTCATTTACTGGGCCTAGCCTCTTAAAGGCCGACCCCCTGCTCAGACGATCAAAAGAAGAGCCACTCAGGCGATCGTCGGGATTTTGCCTTCGACACTTTCCTCAGCTCTCCTGGATAGGTCGCACAGTATTGTTGGAGACCTCATACGACTCCCAGCACTCTATGGGGGCCTCTCCCACCTCTAAATCGTCATATCTGTCTTCTGGCCAGGGGTTTCCTTGCCTCCCAGGCGTAGACGCTGGGGGTCAGCAACATCCTTCCGCCGCTGAGGAGGCGGCAAGTCTTTGCGTGGTGCCTGGGGTGGTCCCCTGGCCTCTTGCTGCCCTGGAGCTGCTGCTGGAGTAATCATCCCCGGTGAGACTCCCGGTGGTCTTAGTATGTTTTGGCTAAGAGCTGTAAACTGCTCCTGCATAATCCGTTGGCTTGCTGCCAGAGACTTTAAGGCGGTCGCCACATCAGCCATTTCAGACTAAGGTGGTAGCTGACTGGAATTAGGTCCCACTCCACTATCCGGTAGAGGAAGTAGTGGTGGTGGCATCTCCGGTGCCATGTGTTTGAGCTATAGAGAGCTGAATGATCAAAAGACTGATGAGCTTGAGAACCTCAATGGGTCTCTTTCAATGGTGAAACATCTCCACAAAGGGGAGAACTGGTTCACCACCAGAGTGCCCGGTGAGGTCAAGTTGTATAAAAGAACAGATGTCTTCTCATTCCCACAGACGGTGCCAAACTGATGATTCTAGGATTCAGCACGACCAGATAAGTGATGATGAGATCAAACAATAATAATAATGGCAGCCATAGATATGTATGTGTATAAGTGTATAGAAGGGGATAAGTATAAGAGGAATAAGACAATGATGTATAGTGGTTCAGCCAATTAGGCCTACATCCAATGTGAGTGTGTGATCCACTAAGTATAGGCATTAATGGCCTTGGATACAATGCACATAATCTCACACTCTCTCTCTCTACTGTGTATAAGCAGAGTTTTAGCTAGGGTAACCAATTATCGATCCCTTTTCAGGGTTGTAGGTGACAAGTATATATAGGTCTTGGGGGGAGTAGTGTACCCCCCAAGCATGCACGGTGCATGTGAGCTATGATCTAGCCAATCCCCTGCTGACACCTGGAGGTGTCGTATGTGATTAATGATGACATAATGTTCCCTCACGTGAGGGGGTGATATTATAATAATGGTCTTGCTCACGTGCCATAGGAGTCTCACGCGTCTCCAAAATCACGCGCTATGGTAATATCACCCTCGGTCTATAATGTGAGGTCGAGGGCAAAGTTCCTGTTGGCAGTAAGCCAGGCCTAGTCTGGGCCTCGTACTGTCGTACCCTCATAGAGTCTTCCAGACCACGATGAGGGGTTGGCCCACTGAACGGTCGTCTGGGCCTGATGAGGGGTCGGCCCCTTGAAGGGTCGTCCGAGATATGATGAGGTGTCGGCCCACTGAAGGGTCATCTGGGCCTGATGAGGGGTCGGCCCCTTGTAGGGTCATCCGAGACATGATGAGGGGTCGGCCCACGGAAGGGTCGTCTGGGCCTGATGAGGGGTCGACCCCTTGAAGGTTCGTCTGGTCCTGATGAGGGGTCGACCCCTTGAAGGGTCGTCTGATATTAGCTGAGAGATCATCTTGGCCTCATCCGGCTGGAGGACGCCCACGGCCTGGCCGAGGGTATATATAGGTATATCATGAATGATATTTTCTAACTCTTTAATCATTGTCCTCTTATTTTGAACATTTTTTTTAATTATTTGTTCCTTGCCATTTTTCTTCAAAGGCAATTGATCAATCTTCACACGAATGAGAAAAGATGAGGACGACTTGATTTTTAAAACCTTAGACAAATCAAATTCATATTTCAAAAATTCCATTCTCTTATTAAGTTCACATTCAAAACCTTCACATGAAATAAGTTCCTTCTTCAGTTTCTTGGGTTCTAAAGTCTAATCATTCTTCTCTTCTGTCAACAACGTTAAGTTTGTCAAAAACATTTTCACTTGAACTATTAAAAATTCTCAAATCTAAAATTTCTTTTTTCAAGATGTCATTTTTTTTAAGGTATATGTTAAGTACAATAACTCACTTTTCTCATTTCGAATTATTTTAACCCTTTCCCTTAGAACATCACTTTTTATTTTTAATTTTAATTTTGAAATAGCATAAGTTTAGTTCACAATTTGACATTTGTAGGAGGGTTGTGTAATCAGGGTCTATGAATATGTGTAAATGGGTAAGGTGTGACTTAACTTCGATGAACAGTGGAGGAGTAATCTGATGTAAATTCCTTTTTTGGTGTAATATTCAACAATAATAACAACAAATATTTTATCTCCATGAAATATTGTTGAGTGCTTTGGAGAAGAGGGTGATAGAATAAGCACTCTAAAAATATAAGAGAGGGGGGGGGAGAGTAGTAATAGTAAAAGCACCAAGTGTGTGTGTGTGAATGAATAATATGGACTCAACTATTAATGATATAAAGTGGTGTAAAATACTAGAACTTTGAGCTTCAATGGCTTTTTCTTGAGGCTAAAACTATGAGCCTCCATTTTAGGACAGCGCTTTTGACTCTTTCTCTTATTGTCTTTATAGTAAGGGCTACGCCTTTTATTTATAATGGGTGTGGATGAATTAGAGTTTCACCACAATGTGACATGTTTCCTCATTAAAATGAGATGGTTAAACTTATATTTATTATTTAAATAATATAATGAGACTTGGGGGATGAGAAAATGACTTGTCCAAGGACAACCTCTACGGTTGGCCCCAAAAGCTATTTTGTACAATATATGCATGTCAGGTCCCTTTTTCTGAGGGACTAAAATAAATAAATAAGTATTAAATTATGATTAAAAATGACCTTAGCACTTAAGCAATGAGCACGTCTTGCCGAGAGTTCGTGATCCCACTCGACTAACTGTTAATGTAATTATGACTTCTCGAGGGACCTTAACCCCGTCGAGTGACAATAAATGAAATATACTACTTGAGGGGTGTGTATCCTACTCGAGTGACTATGAATGAAAATGATTTGTTGAGGAACCTTTACCCCCCCCCCCCCCAACACACACACACACTAATTATAGTCTAAATGACTTCTCTAGTGACCTTAAGGCCTCATAAGGGTCGTGTGACTTTCTCGAGTAACTGCAAGTTACTCGAGACTTTTTGGTGCTTTTATCTTTTATATTTTAATGGTTGAGCAATTAACTTACTCAATGAACCTTACTCCCTATACTCCAAGTCAAAACCCTAAAAGATCCCACTGGCTACTTTTGTGGGACTTCAGGCCCTCGAGCCACTGACTGAACCAAAGTAACGTTCTTGGTAACCTGTAATATATATTACCATTAGTACTAAAAATATGAGCATAACCAATATAAATTACAATTATTTCTAAGAAGCTCTAAGACCCCTATACATTAGCCCCCTCATACAGAAATCTCTTGTTTTACGAGAGAGTTGTATACGCCCAATCTAATCATCGCGAATATTTTCATGATTTTTTACTTTTGTTAAGAATAACAACCTCAACATGTTTGCACATTCATCTTTACATTGTTAGGTTCCCCTATGTTCCACATGTTTCTTAGGGGAAACTCACAACTTGTATTTTGCTATTTGGGGACCCCTCTATATTAGCCCCCTTGTGAAGAAGTGTCTTATAACGTTGGGAGACTTGTGCATGAAATCTAAAATATTTTGTCATTATTCTTATCAAAATTATAATTCTATTTCTCACTTGCTCGAGGACTTCTCTGCATTAGTCCCTTTATGGAAAATACATTTGCACAAACTAAATTAATGTTTTGGGTGCTCCTTTGTCTTTGGAGTCCCAAACACCTTGTATTTTTGTGTCTATATTTTGTGATTGTTGCTTTTAAGCACTTACTCAAGTTATTTTTCAACCTACTGATTTTCAGGTTGTAGAGGCTTCAAGAGCTTTTATCTTGGGTACTCACTCATCTTTGGAGCCAACTACATATATAACTTTTTGTACCCATGTGTTGATAATCATTGACACTTGCTCGCATTGCTAACTTATTTCCTTGTTGATATAAATGCAGTGATTTTTTTACTTGGGTGATCGCATATCTTTACAACCTTAGGTACGTTGACATTTGGTATCTTTATTTTTGCATTTACTTTGCAACACTCATTACTTAACCTATTTTGTAGGGTTAAAGATAATTTTGAAAGGGTATTGGTTTCTTATACCACTTAGATGGGTGTGAATCACAAGAACAATCATAAAGATGTGGTATGGGTGAATTGGATTAACCAATAACTTTTACTAATTTTAGCATAATTCTAAATCTATCACCTTATATTTGCAAAAACTCACTTGATAAGGCAATTTTATTCAATTCGGTACTCAATTGAACATGTTTGTGATGAATAAAACTCTACATGAAATATAATTATAAATTTAAGCTCCAATTAACCCACATAAGAGTGGATATAAGTTAATTAATGAGATTAATTATATATAAGCCCTTAAAGTCCAATTTTCTTAAGTTTAATTAGATCAACCCTACATTTAAGTATATAATATGTGTGAGATGTATTATCTAATAGATCACAAGACAATCAATAATAAAACACCAGATATATAAGGAAAAACATCGATGCATTCCTATCATTATTCAACTGGAAACGTTTATTCATAAGATGTAGAAAAGTACCTCTTATTTTAACCTAACAAGTAATAACCTATATATATACCAACTCACTCCCATTGAAAATAAGATATTTTACCAAATCTCCATCAAGAAAATGAGGAAGTCGCATTATCCTCTCAACCATCGCACCATGATCGAATTATCTAATAATCTAATCAATTCGATTAGATTCGATAAGAGATCAAATCAATAACTAAATTAGATGTGAAAATATGTTTGAATCTAGGATATTAAGGTTTTCAACACTAAATTAAAAGTCATCTAAATCTAATTTCAGGTACAAATATAGCATAACACTCAATTTGATTAGGATCAGTGAAATTGCAAGAGAAGGTGAAGTATAAGCTTTCAAATTGAAAATCCTTCACCAAGTGTAAATAGGATTTTAAGTGATATTAGTGTCTTTTAAAAATGGAGGGAAATAAATGATACATATAGAATTTTTAAAAAAACTCATTGCCAAGTGCGTACGGGAGAAAACGATTTGCGTAGATGGTTTCGACCAGAACTTAAAAAGTCCAAATTATGCTACAACTGGGTGAATGGTTGTCAAATGGTACCATATGCACAGTTGTGCACAATGACCAATTTCAAAGCAAGTAAAATTTTAAAAGCAAATAGCATCTCTCTTAATTTTAAGGTTTCACATAACTTAAATTTCGCATATTCATTAATAAGTGAACCGTTTGAACAAATAAAACATATATGAGTATGCAAATCCATAAATTTCAAAATAATCGTAAAATAATATAATCTTAAAAAATACATGAGAAGCTTTCTACACATAGTGAATCCTCTTATTTCTAAAAGATGTGAATGGCAATATAAATGGGAATCTAAGTCACTCATCTACCCATCACATCTACATGAATATCAGGCCATGTGCTTGGCACTGTCAACCTCAAATATTTTGGCATGCTAATAAGAAAACTAGATATAAAATGGAATATAATAGATTTTCAATAAATCATTCTTAACACCATTCTAAATTTCCTCCTCGATTTTTCGTCACATTAGGTCCCCAAGGTTGTTTGTGTGTGATTGACATATCTAATATGTCACAAGGACTTAATTTTATTTATTTATATAAGTGTCTCCTTTAGGTTATTTCTCCATTTTTGATAGTTTTTTAAGTGGATGGTCATATTCCATTGAAATATTTTTAATGTGTCGCCTTTAGTCTTGTTATCTTTTTAGGTTATACAAGATACTTGGCCTTTTCTCAACTATTGTATGCACCTTACCTATAAAAATTAATGAATGAGAGAAACATTACTTTCGAAAAACATATTCTTAGTGATGTTATAAGTTATTTCCATTGCACTTACATTAAATTATTACTAGAGTAGCTTTCGCTCATGATGTGGTTACTAAAGTTATTAATTGGTAAGGCTTTGAGGAACCGACGTACCAATCCTCTAAACCATTCCCCCACTGCATACGCTCATGAGACTTCAACCTATTTTTTCTTTTTGTTTTGGTCTCGTGTTTTATGGTTCGGTCTCATACCCAAGATGGCTCGAGATATGTAGAATTATTTAGAAATTGTGCAATAGACTTTGTTCATCTCAACCAAATAATAGTAATAACACAAGACCCGGGTTAAGAGGAAGAAGTTGTCAAATAAACATTCTAGAAATTCACATGTTAGCTTATTAGAGGATGACAAAACGAAACCATGTAACATGTGACTTGGGTTGCACTTTACACCCCACACCAAGTATAAAAGGATCCCTAGTTTCACATGTAGGGCTAGTAACTAATTGTTTTACTATTACTCAATATATATATATATATATATATATATATATATATATATATATATATATATATATATATATAAAGAGAGAGAGAGCTTGTATTACTCTGCAAAAATAGTGGTACACCACTATTCATAGTGATAAATAGTTCTCTTTGTACTGGATGCAGGCCAAACAGGTTGAACCATTTATATTTCGGTGTTTGATATTGTTTTTACTTGTTTTATCTTCAATTAATGTTTATATAATGCCATATTGTTCATGTTCAAGTTCATTTGTTGAGTTCTTATTCTTTATTTCTTATTGTTTGAGTCGATCCCAATTTATGGCATCATCAATTTAGTGTCATATATGTTAATCGACTAAACTTAATCATTCCTACCGGGTAAACTCATTCAAATAGTGGTTGTGTATCCACATATGGTTCAAACTAGATCTAAAACCACAATCTAAAGGTTTGAATTATTTGTTTATTCACTATTCATACCCAAATCATTTTTATATGTTCATCTTTCGATCATTAGCTAAAAACATTCTAGGTAATTTAAGTATTGTCATCCTTTCGTCTTCATTAAACATGTATTAACTTATTGAGTTAAATAATAAATACGTGGACCAAGTTTGGAGTGAGAAATAATAGTACTAAAATTTTGAACCTTGAGTATTTGGGTTATTTAGTTCTATGTTGGACTTAAGTTAGATTATTATGTTTGGTGTTAAGTCGGACTCAAGATTGATTTAAAGTGCCTAAATAGTATTAAAAATAAGTAGAATTTGGATCAGGGGTTAGGCAACCTATTGGGAAAAGTTTGGATATAATAGTGTTATGTTTTGTGGGCTTTTAAATGGTTTTGAAAATGGGTCAAGGCAGGCCTTTGGGATTTGTAATACTTCGTAATTTTAAAGAAATGAATAATTAAATAGTAAGTAAACTATAGGAGGAAATCATTAATTGGAAAATTTTATGTCAATATATTGAAATAAACAATACAATTGTGATTTTTATGAATTTTTTTGAATTTTATACCCATTAGAAAGTAATTTTAGAGATTTTATGAAAATTAAAAGTAATTGTGGAAGTTATTATAATTTGGAATTTGAATAATATTGAATTTGGGATGAGAACTAATTTATATTTATTAATAATGTAATTAAAAGAGTCAATATGAATTTTTATGTTTTTTACATATTTTATAACAATTAAAATGACAAAAAGGGAATTTATGTAATCCGAGTATGACTTAAGAGTAAAAGGGGGAAATAATATTAGCTTAGGCTCCAATATAGGGTAAGGTGTAAAGTCACAACCCATATATATAATTCGCAGGGTTGTAAAAGAGGAAATGAGAAAGAAAGATAAAAAAAGAAAGGATTAAGTTTATAAATGTCCGTTATCAATTCGTATGTCGTATACTGCTACAACCGTCGAAGAATGTTCAAGATCACATATGCAACAAGTCGGATCCGAATATCAAGTTTCTTCAACAATCAAGCCTCCGCGAGATGAATTCGGTAAAGGTTGTGTTTTTATTCCTTAGCATTTCACTTAGAATATTGGGATATTTTTCATCAAAAATTTTCTAAGTGTTCGAGCGGAATTTTTAACTTTTTCATCAAAATTAATTTTTGAAGTTTTAAGGCGCTACATTTTACGGGAAAAGAAAAAAATATTTATTTAAAGGCTCGTTCGAACGACAGCCTATGTCGTTCAAATGACAGTCCATCTCCCGCGAAGTTCGTTCGAGCGACACCAGTCACCGTTCAAGCGAGATTCAATCTCGTTCGAGCTACCTGCCGCCTTAAGGTTTTATATAAATACACATTAAACGAGGCGTATTTCGTCAAGAAGAGTTTGCATTTTTCATTCTGCAAATTGGCAGAACATTTTTGGCTTCTTCATTTAGGGCTTTAAACCCTTATTTTTCAATTAACAAAAATCCAAATGTTTAGGTGAATTGTTTTGGAACCCAAGAACATACTTTGCTATTGTTCAACCTTTGTGGAGTGTGTCTCTACACCGAAAGACTGAGGTCATTGAGGTTCGTTGCGTGTAGATCTTTGCTCAAGATTGGACTGCGATTCATGTGGGTTTGATGTGTGGGATTCATTGTTGACTCTAGACTGTGCATCTATGTAGGTTTCCTGAGGTAAACTTATTGCAGATTTCATTGTAATCCGTGTAAATTGTGATTTACAAATTATAGTGAAATAAAAGGTTTTGCCGTGAGGGGATTTTTCCTAAAATCTGCTAGTTAGCGTATTTGTATTTTTGTTGGTTTGATACACGCACACACGTAGATTTTTATTTAAGAGCTAAATTAATTTGATTAAAAAATTAAATCTAATTAAATAAGTTCATGGTTGGAATTTGTGCATTTACTTAAATCAGTATCGCACACGGCGCATCACTTTTCAAATTGGTATCAGAGCAGGTTGCTTTTCCCTGATACAATTTGACTGCTAACATCGTCAAATTGGTATTAGAGCAGGTTACACTAATTTATTGTGTATTCCTATTTTTTCCACAAAATTGTGTGATATTAATTTTTTTTTGAAAAATCATATTTTTAAAAAATTGTCGCAATGTTTCCAAGTGAAAACTTATATAATCGGTTACCAATTTTTGACCGGTCTAATTATGCTTATCGGAAAGCCCACATGAGATCTCGTTTAAAATCAATCGATGAAAGAGTTTGGGTTATTTATGAAAAAGGTTGGAATCCTCCCTCTATCACCGCAAATAATGTCATGAATTTAAAACCTGTGTCAGAATGGACTGAGGATGAGTTTAAGTGGAGCACTTTTAATTCACGTGGGCTTAGTGAAATTTTCGAACACATCACCCCCGACGAGTTACGACGTATTGTGATGCGCACCACGTCTAAAGAAGTGTGGGATGTTTTACAACTCATCCACGAAGGCACTAACGTGGTCAAAGAGTCTAAAATTCAAAATTTAACTACTCAATTTGAAACGATTACCATAATTGAGACTCAGTATTTTGATGACTTTTATGCACGTTTGTCTGACATTGTCAACACTTGTTTAAATCTTGGAGATCCTATACCTAATGCATGAGTGGTTAAAAAGATTTTAAGATCACTGCCAAAACGTTCTATCCCTAAAGCGACCGTTTTAAATACCTTAGGTAATTTGGGCAATTTAAAATTAGAGGAGCTGGTAGGAGACCTCCAAACATATGAGATTGACATGTTTCCTAACATTATCAAGCCTAAGTATAAAGGGATAGCACTTAAACCCCAGCCTAAGAAGAAAAAGAAAGTGAGTTTTTGTGAGTCCGATTCTGAGGACGATTCTTATTTTGATATGGTTATGCTTGCAAAGAATTTTAAAAAGTTTCTGAGGTTTTCGAAACAAAATTCTTCCAATAAAAAGTTTTTTGAGAAAAAGAAAGATAAGGCTAAAGAAAGCGGTGAGATAGAGAAAGAGGGTGAGGTAGATTTAGAAAAAGTGACATGTTTTGAGTGTGAAGGCAAAGGGCATAAGTCGTTTGAGTGTCTCACTTGGCTTAGCAGAGAGGACAAGAAAGTTGATATGTCGGTCACCCTTAGTGATAGTGAGGAAGAGGTGAGTGATACCGGGGATGAAAATTCACAAGGAAAGTTTGTTGCCTTTTTAGCTAATCACGATAGCATACCCAGTTTGTCCCCCGATGATGAGAACACTTATGCACGTGAAACCCCCGAGGATGATTTGAGTGTTTCTAACGAGTCTGAGAGTGAGTGCGCTACTGAGGGTGATAGTGAGCTCTAGATCGCATTTAAAGATTTGTATGCCGAGACCCTAAAGACCAAAAAATTGAACAACGACCTAATTCTTAGGGTGAGAGATTTGGAGAGAGAGTTAGAAAGTTTGAAGGGCTTTGAGGTGTCGGCGAGTCAACTCGAAAAGGTAAAGATTAATTTGAGTGAGCAGTTGATCGTCGTGAATCGGGAGAAAAGTGAACTTATTTCTCGTGTGTCATAATTAGAGAAAGATCTTAAACACGCCCTGGAAGCTAAAGTCACTATGGAGAACACATCTAAGAAGGAAGGAAAGACGGTTCTCAATACCATTTTGGGTAGTGGTGAGAGTTTAGGACTAAGTAAAGACGGTGCATCCACTTCACTTGTTGCACCCGAGACGGTTCCCACTTTAGTGTTTGATTCATATAGCTCTCAATCCAACCCACCTAGGCGTCGTAGAGCACGTAGGAGACATTTTGAGAGAGGTGTGCCTAGGCCTGTTTATGTTTTCACACACTGCAAGAAGAGAGGACACCCTACAGAGTTTTGTTTTATGTTGGGTCATGTGTCACATTTTGCTACTACACGTGTCCACACACACGCACACACACCTGACGCTTCGGATGGCTACACAAGAGAGTTCGCACATATTAGGGAGCAGATAAAGATTTTAGTCTAAGACTTCACATGATTTGATGGAGGTTTTTCATAGGATGTCACCGCCTTTGGAAAATCCCGTCGCACCTAACGGTTGAGGTTTAGACATGTTTCATAGCATAGGTTGATTTACATGATGATATTGTTTGCCTATTTCTAGTGTGTATCGTTTTTTGTATTAGTTTTTTGTTTTTGATAAACTTTTGAAAAATACAAAAAGAGTTTATTTTGATAAAAATTTTAAAAAAGAAAAAAAAGAGTGTTGTATTTTGTTTTACACCGTATATGAATGGACATTAGGATGACCGAGTCACAATTTCATTCCATATCGATGTGACGATTTGATAGTGTTTTGATATGCGTCATCATTTTATTTTTGTGCTTTACAATATTTGGAGTCATTAAGACGTGATTAGTTTTTACTACCTACAAGTTTGACTCATAAGTTCCTTTATTGCACACTTGCACGAATTTATTTTATTATTGTACTTGTTTATCACATATTGGCCGGAGTGTTGTGATGTCAATTATGTCTTTAAAACGAACCATATGCGATAAAACTTGGCAATGGAAGTAGCTCATGTAAAAACCGTTTACCGTGAGGAATTTAATTGCAATAAAATATGATGAATGAACCATGGGAAAGGGATGTGAGAGGTCAAAATTAACTCGTCGTGAAAGCCACCGTTTTAAAAAAGCCCGAAAAAATTAAATGGCAATAAAAAGATAAGTATGCCAAAAAGGGGCCACCTGAAAAGAAAAATATAATCATTATTATTTATGTGGGAGTTTAGATGGAAAGAAATGAAAAATGGGTTTGCACGTCCTCACAGCGTCTTGAAAAAGCATTCATAGTTTTAGACGTTATTGGTGTGGGAATCACTTTTGACTTTGATGTGTTGATGGATTGAGTCGATGTCATTTAAATTCAACACTTTTAACACATGAGGAGGATTTTGAAACTCATTCAATAGGAGTACACGTATACATCGTGCACATATGTTATGTTTGATTGCGTTGATTTGCCTATTGAATATGTTCACACCCATTCATTATGTTTCCATGATTTGGTTGTCTTGGTGTAAATTCATGGTGTGATTTTTATTTTTAAAAAATTGAAAAATCAAAAATAGTTTGTGAAGTATGTTTGAGTATCTATTTTATCGTGACAACTCCATGCTTGATTTGTTTATTCGTTTCCATGTCTATTTTGGTCAAATAAAAAGGGGGAGAACGAATTATGGGAGTTCTTGCATTATGTGGGAGATTTGATAACGATGATTGACGTATTTTTATATCATTTCAAACTCGATGCGTCACGAGGTATTTGCTTTGTCTCATCTGTGTAGGTACAACAATGGAAGATCGCATATCACACACCCTCATGAGAAAAGTTTGAAGATTTGAAGAGTTGATGTTGAAGACTTTGAAGTAAAGTTTTGAGACCTACATGTTTAGTACCTTTTCATTTTTGGGTTCATGACGGTATTACCTTTGTATAGGCATTTTATGTTTTGATAATTCAGAAGTTTTTATTTTGTACCGGCATAAACATAGTGGGAGATTTGTAAGAACATAAGTTGATATGTGTCCGTTATCAATTAGTATTCCGTATACCGCTACAACCGTCGAAGAATGTTCAAGATCACATATGCAACAAGTCGGATACGAATATCAAGTTTCTTCAACAATCAAGCCTCTGCGAGATAAATTTGGTAAAGGTTGTATTTTTATTCCTTAGCATTTCACTTAGAATATTGGGATATTTTTCATCAAAAAAATTCGAAGTGCTGGAGCGGAGTTTCTAAGTTTTTAGTCAAAATTAATTTTTGAAGTTTTAAGACGCAACATTTAATGGGAAAAGAAAAAAAATATTTATTTAAAGGCTCGTTCGAACGACAGCCTGTGTCGTTCAAATGACATGCCATCTCGCGTGAAGTTCATTCGAGCAACACCTGTCACCGTTCAAGCGAGATTCGATCTCGTTCGAGCGACCTGTTGCCTTAAGGTTTTATATAAATACACGTTAAACGAGGCGTATTTCGTTAAGAAATCTTTTCATTCTTCATTCTGCAAACAGCGCAAATCGGCATAACACTTTTGGCTTCTTCATTTAGGGCTTTAACTCCTTATTTTTCAATTCACAAAAATTCCAATGTTTAGGTGAATTATTTTGGAACCCAAGAACATACTTTGCTATTGTTAAACCTTTGTGGAGTGCATCTCTACACCGAAAGACTGACGTCATTGAGTTTCACACCGTGTAGATCTTTGCTGAAGACTGGACTGCGGTTCATATGGGTTCGCTGTGTGGGATCCATTGTGGACACTAGACTGCGCATGTATGTAGGTTTCTAAGGTAAACTTACTGCAGAATTCATTGTAATCCGTGTAAATTGTGATTTATAAATTATGGTGAAATAAGAGGTTTTGCCCTGAGGGTATTTTTCCTAAATTCTGCGAGTTAGCGTATTTGTGTTTATGTTGGTTTGACACACGCACACACGTAGATTTTTGTTTAAGGGCTGAATTAATTTGATTCAAAAATTGACTCTAATTAAACAAGTTTTTGGTTGTAATTTGCGCATTTATTTATGTCATTATCACACACGGCGCATCACTTTTCAAATTTAGAGAAAACAGGAGAAAAGAGAAAAATGGAGAAGTAAGAGAAGTGCGGAAGAAAAACCAAAAGATAGAATGGAGAAGAAACAAACGAAATAAAAGAAAGAAGAAGAGATAATAAAGAAGATCTTAGAAAAATACTGAAGAAAAACAAACTGAAAGAGAAACTAGAAGAAAAAGGGAAAAGGGGAGCAGTAGGCCGCAGTAGCGGGACTTTGAGGCTGCTATAGCACCTGTAGATGGGTGACATGGAGGATTACAAGGGGAAGTTTTCTCATAGTTTAATTAACAAATTCTTGAGTTGTCAACCACAATTTTGAGAGCTTTATTTGTGCAGATTTCATTTCTGGAGTCAAATTTGGGAGATGGAGAAATTTTTTTGCCAAAATTCTTCAAAATTGAGAATTTGGTGTCTAAGAGGCTAGTATACTTCAACTCTTCCCCTTAATTAATACATGTGTTAAGTATTGCCTAAATTCAATATAAACTGAGATTAAAAAGGATTAGAAACCTAATTAGGGGAGAAAAACCAAATTATTCATATTTATATTATTAAATGAAATTGATGAAGTTGAAAATAAGATTGAAAAATGGAATTTTTAATTTGGAATCATAAGAGTGATGTTTAAAGTTTAGTGAATGTTCTTGAACACAAAATTCATATGCAAATGAGTTGAGTACTCCCATTGATTATGGTGTAATTACACCCTGACGTTATTATCGGGCATAATTTATTATATTAAATTAAAGTAGTTATTGTATGAGTAATATAAAATACATTTAGGATTACAGAATCTTGTGAGGGAGATAGATAAATGGTATTGTGGGGATATGCATCTAGTATTAGTCAAATGATGAAATGAAAAACCCGTGGTAAATATATAGATATATTATGTAGAAAATGAAGAAATAATGATTAGGAGGTTGTACACTTTTATGTATCATCGAAATGCGTTTAGTGTTATGAATTGTTGAATTTCTCTCGACATACTTTAGTCATTGAAAAATGCACACAAATCCCATTTGAA
This sequence comes from Sambucus nigra, assembly GCA_949130495.1. Taxonomy (NCBI): domain Eukaryota; kingdom Viridiplantae; phylum Streptophyta; class Magnoliopsida; order Dipsacales; family Adoxaceae; genus Sambucus; species Sambucus nigra. Next base: position 200,911,732 of record OX422218.1, read on the forward strand.
TACATGTAAAATAACATACTATGGAAATTTATTTGGAACATTGAAAATTCGGTTAGTATTCATGTAATTGAAAATCATAAATATGATGAATAAAATAATACATTCTTCGAGACTACAAACTATTATATATAAGTTGTTAGTTCTAAAGCTGTGTTGTTAAAAATTGAAAGTTATATGTTAATTATTTGGTATATTGGGAGAATTATTTTGATAATTCAAATTTTGATCCTATGTTGTTGGAGTTAGAAATCATACATTGATTTATTTGGGAATATTACGTTGTAAAATATTGGTGTTTATCTTTGAAAGTTACAATTATTAGACGTTTGGCATCATTGACTTGTTGGGTGAATAGGAGATAAGCTATATGCGGGACTTGTGGTTTGGTAAGTGGTAACATATAAGATTTATACAATTGTCCTTGATGGTTATTAATGATGGAATCCAATCTGGAGGATAATAATATGAGTAAGACTTTATGTGATAGATAAAGGATGTTGTGAAGATATATATGATGTTAATGGTGGTAATTTAGTTATTAGATAACGATGAGTATAGGTATAGTTTTATTGATTATAAATTTTGAAAAAAAGTAAGTGAATCATATTGACTTACGGTATTAGGAGGTACAATACTTGGGATTATATATTAGTACATTTAGAGTTATAACATAAGGGATATGTACAAGTAAGGTTGAAATAAATATTGTATGTAGGATAGTTGTATTAACATAAGGAATTGACTTGAGATGTTGAAAGTAGTGTTCACTATCTATAATGACCGAGTTCCATTTACGAAAATATGGGTTGTGGTAGTAAATGAGAATTTTAAGAGTACATTGGAATATTTAGGAATGTGACAAATGGGTTAAGTTAGATTCTGCATGGTTTAAGTGTGTAAGGTTAAGTAGTTATATATATATATATACATATATATATATACATATATATATATATATATATATATATATATATATATATATATATATATAGAGAGAGAGAGAGAGAGAGAGAGAGAGGGGGGGGGGGGAGAGAGAGAGGGAGGAGATATAAAGTAATGGTTTTAAGTAGCTAAGACATGATTATTATAAAGTCTTGACAACCGTCTGACCTACACACAAGTGTATCCAGGGGGTCCTTTTTTGGAATTCATTTATGAGACATCCCCCATGCATGGAGTCTAGGAAGATTGGAAGTTGAAAGTTTAGCATATAATTCATGTTTATAGTTATCTTAAGTTTATATGATAAAATGAATTGGGAAGGAATGCGAATACATTAATAGACAAGAAAGAAAATTCTAAATGAGCCATGATTAATTATTCTCTTATGTTGCATGTCTCCATTATGAGTCGTGATAATTTACGTTGTTTATTTTTATGGAGGCGGGCAGAGAGATGTGTCGGTTATGGAGTTAGGAAAGAGGGGTGTGTTGGTTTATTTGTTTTTATCTTCTTCTATAGAGGACTTATGTGATAAAGACCTCGTAATAAATGGGGGCTAGTCATGAGTTTATTATTTTATGGAGGTGGGCGGGGGGGGGGGGGGGTGTCGGTTTATTTATCTATGACAACTTATATGGCAGACTTACGTGCTAGTGACCCCGTAATAAACAAGGGCTAGTCACAGGTTTATATATTGAATCATTGTCATTTCATTAACTAGTTATCTCTTTATCAATAAGAACTAGTGGATTATTACATACGTTCATTTAAAGCACATCTTCAAAATAAAATAATGTCGATAAAGGTGGGGGTATAATAGTCATTGCATATATTTGTTGTCTCTTAATTAATGGGAACTAGTGGGTTATTACACATGTTCATTGAAAACGCATCTTCAAAATAAAATAACACTAATAACTACTGGGGTATAACACTTATTGCATATATTAGTTGTCTCTTTATTTGTGGGAACTAGTAGGGTCTTATATACGTTCACAAATCACACATTTTAAATGAAATGGCACCGGTAATAGCGGGGTATAACGATTAAACGAATAAATGTAGATTCATTATTTATATGCATGGTTGGCTTAATTATGGATTAATTAGTTATATAGATGATTGGTCCTTCTTGTTAAAAAATGGACCGTGGCGACTCATTTATTATTGGTCGTCTCTTACTCATACAAATCCTTTTCTGCTGTTTAGTTATATATCCTTTGTTTAATTAAAATATTATACTATAATATTTAGTACATCTAGTAGTTATTATTGGGTTCATGTACCCTAATTGGAATTACGTAGCTGGTATACTTATGGAGTTTTAACTCGCTCCTCGCTGACTAACATTTCAGGTTTTGATTAATAGTTGGATAGAAACTATGGAGTAATAATGGGTTAGAAATGCATGAGCGGTAGCTAGGAATGTTGGTACACTTAGGATACTTGGAGATTTTTTATTTGTATTCTTTAGATTTCCTTCTAGTTGTTGTATTTGAGACATAGTTTTATGGTTTAGTTGCCTTATATTTTTTTTTTGGGAGATAGTGAATTGATTGTAATTAGAGTATTTAATTAAATATTTTTTTTAATAAATGGTTATTGTTTAGCATATACTATTCTTATTCGAAAAGGTTTTAAATTGTCTCATATTTTTGTCACATGTTGAGAATGATATTTTAAATTTGTTTCACTTTCTAGCATTTATTAATTAAGCATGACCACCTTAATTAATATTATTGGGGGTATCGCATGAAATTAGCATAAATTAGATTAAACAAAAACATTACTACAAACCTAAAAACTTAAATCTAGAGGCTTGAGAGAGTGACAACAATTGGAGGAAGTAAAGGGGAGGAAAGCATGGATGGGAAGCTAAATTGGAGATTTCATCTACACCAAACTAGGCAAGAAATTATGTCTCCTTTTTCCCCTTTGATTTCAATATTTTGTGTTGAATTTCATTAGGTTGAATCTAATATGTCGAGAAGACTAATACCGAATTCATAACTGTGAATTATATATGTGATTTCATCCTGTAAATTGTTGGGAGATTTACAAATTGGAGTCATGATAAGACCGTGTCACCAAGTAAATCGGGCCCAATTTTTCCCATTTCTAATGTTAAACATGGATTCATTTATTGTTCAGTTTTTTTAAAAATGATTGATAAAAGTTATGTAAATGCTTAAATACCTCCAAAATTACTGAACAACCCACTTCATTAATGTTTGAGTAAAATTTTTGAGAGTCCAATACTCTCATTCAGCGATTTAAAAAAATAATATTACCTGATTAAAATAGGTAACACGAAATTGATGCTAATGCTGATAATATCAGTTAAAAATGGTCTGAGTTGATGGAAGGTTGGCCGAAAGTTAAAGCGTCTATGGTGAATGTGAGACTTAGGTGGTCTTGCTTCCAAATGTTAATTTTAAATATGTTTTTTTCCCTTTCAGTTTCCCGGTAACTTTTGTGGATACCATAATCTAAATTAATTTATATTTGATATATTGTAAGAGAAAAATTTATAATTGCTCACTATTTAATTTTTATTTGGCTTACCCCTTTTACACCCTACTACACCATCATAAACGTTTTTAAATCTTCAAGTGAAGAAGAGCTAGTGACCATATGCAAGAATCGAAGACCGAGCGTTGTTACTTTACTAGAGAAGGTTTATGAGGTGGTTTCAGTAATCTTACTTTATTCAGGAGTCTTTTCAAAGAGTTTGAACTTACAAATATTTTTCAAAATGTTTAAAAAGAAATATTTTTTTTTTTAATTTTGCATGTTTGTTAGAATGACCTTAGATGTCGTTCGAACGAGTTTCCTTTGCTCGTTAGAACACTTTGACATTTCGTTCAAACGAGTTCTATCGCCCAAACTATTGGCAGGCTTGAAATGTCATTCGACCATTCGTTAGAAGTGTGTACGAATGAGATTGGGTACTTTGTTCAAACGAGATTTGACTTCATTCGAATGAGTACGAGAGATTTTGTTTTTTTAACTAATTTTAAACGCAATCTTTCATATCTATCCTTTGGAGATAACTTTCCTTATAAATAGAGATGAGGGGATGCATTTGTTTAGAAGCCTATTAGGAGGTATTTTGTGATCAAACTCTTCAAAATTTTCATCCAACCCCCTTGGATCATTTAGGATCACTTTACTAAACCAATAATAGCATATTTTGAGTTCTAAACCTTGTAGAGATTATTTATATATTGTCGATTTGTGGAGTTGTGGAGTTGAGGCTCTACGTCTGAAGAAGAAAGGAATAACAATTCCTAAAGCTGATGGGTGGATGCCGATGCAAGAGCTTCCTGCTGTGGGCGGTGCTAGACTATACTCTTTTTGTTGAATATTTGAAGACACGATTGTATTAAACTTAGTGAAGCTCTAAGTTATCTATAAGTCTGTATTGGTCTTTCATGTCTAAAACAGTGCTAAAATATAGGTTTTGCCCGAACGGGATTTTCCTCTATATTCTTCCCATTCAGCTTTGGTTTGGATATTTGGTTTGTGTTTTGGCTTCACATTATCTTGCATGTTCGCATAAGTTTAATCAAGATAAAATTTGGCTACAAGGAATTTTGCGTGTGTGTGACCTATTATATGAACTATCCATATAACCTGCATTTTCAAATTGGTATCAGAGTTGGTTACACTAATTTATTATGTGATCTTTATTTTGTGATTATATGGATAATTTTTACAATAGGGTACCTATTTTTTATGGCTTAAATTATGCACATTGGAAAGCTAGAATGAGTTCAGTACTGAAATCGATTGATGAGCGAGTCTTGTTTGTTTGTGAAAGAGGGTGGGCACCACCCACTGTGACTAATGATGATATCATAAGTCTTAAACCTGTCACTGCTCAGACATAAGATGATTTTAAATGGAGCAATTTTAACTCCCGAGGCTTAAGTGCAATTTTCGGTTCAGTCACTCTCGACGAGTTTCGTCGTATTATGACACGTACCATGTCTAAGGAAGCGTGGGATATCCTTCAACTCACACATGAGGATAACAATTATGTGAAAGCCTCAAAGCTTTAAAATCTCACCACCCAATTTAAGACCATAAGCATGAATGAGTCTAACACCTTAAATAAATTTTTTGCACGTTTATTAGATAATGCGAATTCATGTTATAATATGGGTGGGCAAATTTCAGAGACGAGAGTAGTTAAAAATACTTTGAGGTCTCTCCCATCCCGTTTTAATGCTAAGGTTATTGTCCTTAATTCTCTGGGAATCTTAGATACTCTTAGGTTAGAAGAACTAGTATGAGGCCTTCAAACTTATGAATTAGATATGTTCCCTAAAGCTAAAAGGAAAAAAGGATGGAATAGCCTTAAAAGTTAAAACAAAGAAGAAAGAAAAGGTTTTTTACTCTGACTCCAAGAAGGTTCTCAGGTTTTCAAGTGAAGAAGAGCTAGTGACCATATGCAAGAATCGAAGATCGAGCGCCACTACTTTACCCAAGAAGGTTTATGAGGTGGTTTTAGTAATCTTACTTTATTCAGGGGTATTTTCAAAGAATTTGAATTTACAAATATTTTACAAAATGTTTTAAAAAGTTTTTTGAAAAAATCGCATGTTCGTTAGAACGACCTTAGATGTCGTTCGAACAAGTTTCCTCTGATCGTTATAACACTTTTGTGTTTCGTTCGATCGAGTTCTATCACCCCAACTTTTGGCAGGTTCTAGAATATCATTCCATCATTCGTTATCATTCAAACAAGATTGGGTACTTCATTGAGTACGCGAGATTTTATTTTTAACTGATTTTAATTGTAATCTTTCATGTATATCCTTTGGAGATAGATTTCCTTATAAATAGAGATGCGGGGACGCATTTGTTGAGAAGCCTTTTAAGTGTTCTTTTTGTGATCAAACACTTTAAAATTTTCATCCAAACCCCTTGGATCATTCATGATCACTTTACCAAACCAAAAAGAACATATTCTGAGTTCTAAACCTTAAGGAGATTACTTCTCTACTGTTGATTTATGGAGTTGAGGCTCTACGGCTGAAGAAGAAAGGAATAGCAATATCTTAGGCTGATCGGAAGATACCGAGGCAAGAGCTGCTTGTTGTGGGCAGTTCTGGAGTGTTACGTTTTCTGTTGAATATTCGAAGATACTACTGCATTAAACTTAGTGGAGCTCTAAGTTGTATGTAAGTCTGTATTGGTTTGTCATGTCTGAAAGAGTGATGAAATATAGGTTTTGCCCAATTCTGTTTTGGTTTGGATATTTAATATGTGTTTTGGCTTCACATTATCTTGCATGTTCACATAAGTTTAATCAAGATAAAATTTGACTAAAAGTAATTTTGCGTGTGTGTGACCTACTATACGAACTATCCATATAACCCGCAATTCTATATATAGTGGAGGAGACAAAAAAATAGAGATGCATTTAACAACACTCTTTTGCATTATAAGTTTTGCTAAGTTGGTTTCAAAAATATCAAATTTTTAAAAATACATAATCTAAATTGAGAGACGAATTTTTAATGTTGGAGGAAAAAATCCATTTCCATATCTAAAATCTTTTAACTTTTATGAAAAGTGTTTTATCCTTTTTTGGGGAATGTCAGCACGTTAATAACAATGATTAATAACACTTACCCCGCACGTTAATAACAATGATTAATAACACTTACCCCCTGCACTTTATTTCCATTTTCACTTCACCGCATGAACTTTCATATTTTTATTTAACACCCTAAACTTTCAAACGGATTCAAGTAACTTCCTTGCACTAACGCCTCAAGTTTTTTGAATGAAAAATGACACGTGACACTCATTTGACTTTTTTAAAAGTGTATTTTTGCATTTTAATAATTTGGGATAAAACCCTCACTTTCTCCCTCTCTCCTTTTCTTCCACTTTCCTCTCAAATACACACAAACACACACACATTGTATACACGAAATCGACCCATATTTGATTTTGGTATAGATATTTTGGAAGGTTTTGCATAAATCTAGATCTAGATCTATTTGTTTAGTTTGGAGATTTGTTGGAGATTTTTAGTTTGAAATTTCCAATTTTTTTAGTTTGAAGTTTTGTTTGGAGATTGATGGTTTGAAATTGCCAAATTTTGGGGGGGAGATTATTAGTTTGAATCCAGATTTCGGAATTTTTGTAGAGAATGTTAGTTAGAAGTTTTTAGATTTGTTTTTTTGGGTTGTTGGGGGGGTGGGGGAGTATAGATTTGTTGTTTTTTAACTTTTCAGATTTTTAAAATTTCTTGTAAATCAATTTTTTTTTTTTTGTTTGGGGTTTTATTTGGAAGATTTATTGGGTCAAAATTTTCTAATTTGTATCACGTTTGTAGTATTTTTCCAACTTCTTAAAAATATTTGTGTAATTTTTTGCATTTTAAAATATATTTTTTGTCACATCTTGATTTTTAAAAATATTCTCAGTATTTATCTGATTTTTATATGTATTTAGTAATTTTCAGATTTTAATTTTTTTTGTCATTTCCATATTTTTTATAAGTATTTTCTGTATTTTTCTAATTTCTAATATGTTTTTATTAATTTTCAGATTTCTAAAATTATTTTTTTCTGTAATTTTTAGAAATATTTTTGTCATTTCTAGAATTTAAAATATTTTCAATATTTTCCAGATTTATTTTCCAATTTTCCAGGTTTTAAAAATTATTTTTCTGTAAATATGAGAATTTTTAAATATATTTTCTAATTTTCAAATGATTTTTGTAATTTATATAATAAAAATAAATAAAATGCTCCCCCATATATAAATAAGACAAAAATACCCTCATGTGCCTAACACATGATCGCTTTTTCGTTCAAATTTTTAATACCGCTCAGGTTAGAGTTAAAGCGCATTATAAAGCGTTTTAACAAGTTAGGTGACCGGGTAAAAGTTCAAATGGTTAAAAGAAAAGACGAGTATAGTTCAGGAGGTAAGTGTATAACCCTAATTATAATTTTGGGATTGCCCAAGTTTAGCTGAGACATTTCAAAATAGGGCGACTTCCTTATACCCAATCTTCATCCCATATAACATTCACCCCCTCTTCTCATCTGGGGTGAATGTATACCAGATAAACTAGAAAAGGGAAGTTTCTCGACCTGTTGGTACATCATATACTCAATATATCAACTCGTGCGGCTCAATTGTTGTTAGATAATTCAACTCATGCGCCTCAATTGTTGTCAGAATTTGAGTGATGCTATAGTGATCCAAAAATGCGACACAAAAGCTCAATCTAAACACGAGCCAATGCAGACCCAAAAAAACGCGACACAAAAATTCAATCTAAATACGAGCCACCATAGTCTTGTCGCACTTTTTGGTCACTCTAATATTTTCCTTACAACTCAGATGCATCAAATGGAGGATTTAAAAGATGCAGTGCTTTTTGATAAACTGTGTTCAGATATATTACAAATTCATTTCGCGAGAATAAATGGACACTATTGAGGAAGCAGGAGTTAAGTAGCGGCAGGTTTATAATTGTGAAGGCTGCAGGATTCAATTCGTGTCTTGTCCAGAACACATCATCGGAATTGATGGACGAGTCTCAAATTTTCCTTGTTATCTATGAACCACCACCATGTAAATTTAGCCTGTATGCTCTAAAAATCAATAAATTCATAATTTTTCTGTGTTCATGAATTCAATACTACGAAAAATATTTATATATACATTCGTATATCATCTCTTTACCAAATCCACTCAACTTGGCACTTGAATATTAGGATAAGCCACGGCCCATTGGCAGTCTTATTACTGCTGGTCATGCTTATACAAGAACTCATGAAAGTCCTATCTCCATTTTAATAGTAAGAAGATAGAAAAAAAATCAATTAGCCACAACCATAATAAACTTAAATTATATAGATCCAAGAGTTCAAAACCAGTCCCAAACAGCAACGTGCAACTTGACAACACTAGCAACTACTAAATACACAACCAAATAAAGGAAAAAATTACATTTGGCTCGTGCAGATTTGGGCATTTATCGTATATTTTCACGACGCTTCACATAACGGGTACGATCGTTGTATCTGGGTCTGTCCTGAGCTCTTTGGGGAACTGGCTCTACTCTCCTCTGTCTCTCTGGAGACCTTTGAACTATTTCTCCATTCACAAACAGCTCCGCTGGCAAATCATCACAAATTATAAAGATATGTTATCAACTGTTCCACTGCAATACAACCTTTTCAAACCTCAGTAAAAACACAAAGGGTGTATAAAATAATTCTTTTACTCGAGGAATATAATCCAAGAGATAATTCTTAAAACCACAATCACGTAGATCAAGATTTCGGTTAATAATGAAGTCATCTGCTGTCGGCTGAACAAAACACCGTGATCTTTGAAATAATTGCACAAACTCACATACAACTAGGCGTGGCAAATTGGGGGTTTTGTAACTTTGTTCGTGTTCTCATATCAAGTACCAGTCAACCTTACCCCACAATTTTTAATTAATCAAGTTCTATGACAAACAAAGATGTTTAAAACATCGACAAATGAGACCAAATTCTGTGTGCGCTCGTATTTCAGTAATGTATAATCTTTTATTCAAACTTCAACAACAGTTGCTACACTCAAGGTCATGGTGATATCGCTAAGATCTCCATTGCAACTAAACAACCTACTTGAGTGTAGGACATAAAAATTCATGTTTCATCTCTAATGTGTGGCTCCAGATTCTAAGAAACCTGCAACAGTTAATACTTGATACACATTAGGAGGTCCATTAGCATTCCAATCTGTTAATTATATGACCAACATGACTAGTTTATCTAACAATTCAAGTTCATAATATAGCTGAACACCATGGATCACCTTGTTCCATGATGAACCTCGATAACCCCTTTCTTTAAAGGACTAGCTTTAGATTAGTCAAATTGCTATTCCCAACCCACCTTTATTCGCAAAACCTTAAAACAAACTGCTCAATCCTACCCTCCCCATTTCTTTTCAACAGAAAGTACCTCATTTTCACCAACTTCCTAGCCACTTACCCCTGTGCACAAAAGGTATGTGGTAAGACTAGTTCTACACGAACCACCATTTTTTAACCAAATAGAAACCACTTGTGTATGTGGCTATCACAGATTGTGTTCGACTCCATAAAAAGTGGAAATTAGTGGGATCACAAACAACCTGCAGTTGACAGGTAATTGCCACATACACAGGTGGTTCCTATTTAGTTCAAAATGGCAGTCTAAATAAAGTTCTCCTTGTGGTAATGCTTCTTAAGACTAATTTTAACAATAAAAAATTAAAAAATATGAACTCATTCACCCGCCCAACCCTTTTGGTACCCTCTTCACCGCAGCTCACAAAACTCAATGCAAAATGGGTTCCCCCCTAATAACATAGCCAAATATCTCCAAATCCACACACCAATCTCACACCCAATTTCTCCCTTTCCACATTTATTCTATTCCCATTGATACTCTTTGACAAAGTGAACTTCAAAACCTATGCTCCAGTCAAATCATCTCTTACTAAATTACGAATCTTACTAAATTAAGATATCTCTCCCCTTTCACCTGAACAAAGAATATGGTATCCCCCTCAAACTGTAAATTGGACAATCTCACTTCCTCCCTTCCCTAAGGGATCAATTTACCATTGACAGGCTCTTTTCAACATCCCATTCAAAACATCCTTAGCAAGTAAAACAAGGAAATAGAAGTAGATAAGGATCTCCTTGCCTGCCTCCTTAGCCAATACCTCCTATTGAACCTAAATCATAATTATGTCACACTTATTCATCATAAACGAAAAGTTATATCGAGCTTAGACAATCTCTTATTTGCAACACAAAAGGACATGGAAAAGTTGCCTACACTAAATCCTACTGTATGTCGATAACAGTTCGATGTTGGTCATTGTCATGGGAGAATCCCTTTTGATCTAGTTTCCAAGACTTTGGTTTTACTTAATCTTATGATATCCCTATATTCTACACAGCATCTGAACAATCAAAAAAGCTGTAAATGGACTTTTCATGTTTCATCTCCACTGACCTCCAGCTCCAGCTCCAGCTCCAGAGCGAGAGGGGTGCAGAACAGTTGGGAGATCTATTTTATTTAAGTTCATTGTCTTTAGAGGCTTTTCTGCTTCGCCAAGACGGGCTAACTTGCCCTAAGATCTGCACAATATCTGAACAATCTGAAAAGGTGGAGTACCTAATTATCATGTTTCATCTCTACATATCCTAAGCTCCAAAAAAGTGAGAAGCCCAGAACCGTAAAGAGAGATACTTGTTGTAAGTCCATTCGCATTCCAAACAAATCACTGCCATTCCGAGGTTCTTCTGTTTTGCCAAGATGGACTAACTTGCCCTAAGATCCCAATAACTGAATAATTTAAAAAGTGTAGCACACAATCTTCATGTTTCATCTTCACTTATGCGAAGCCCCAAAGTGTGAGAAGCCCAGAACCGTAAAGAGAAGTCCATTGACATTCAAAGCAGTTCACTGCCATTTTGAGGCTTTTCTGCTTTGCCAAGATGGACCAACTTGTCCTAAGATAAGATTACCACATCTAAAAGTAATTCACACATGAATTTTCAAAACTTACCACCATAGTCCTTGTTCTCAGCATCAACATAGGAATCCGGTAGAACAAAAAGAACACCAGGCAGACCTATAAAAAATAATAGTTTCAAGTGTAAATGTCCAGAATATAAGCAAGCCCAAATGAACAAAAATAATGCACAGCAAGCAAACCTTCAAGCTTATTTGATGTTTCCTCGTCAATCTCGCATCCAAACCCAAAGTACCTCTCACAAGAGACATTGTAAATCTTCTTCTTAGCCTCTTCTTCACTGATGCATCATATCATATTGAAACTCAAACCATGCTAAAAATATAATAACACGTACAGTCCATGTTTGAGTGTCCATGACAAATTAAAGAGTTTACCTTTCAAGGACCTTAGCTAGCGTCTGAATATAACAATCAATCATCTGCTGCTTAGTGGCTCCTTCACCACCAGGCTTATCCATCACTATAAGCCAGTGCTCATAATCACAACCCGGGAACAGCGGCGCCATCTCAGTGGGTGGCCGCTCACTAAAGTTCGAACCCGAGTTCAGAGGCGAGTAAGCCCCACCTGACCGGTTCACCCGGCACCGAATACTGTTTAGCCGAACCGCTCCGGGTGAGACCAACCCGATCGAGTGAGATATCGAGGCGGTGGACCGGAGAGGTTTAGAAAAACCCGGGAGGGAGGGAGATTTGGCTATGGAGGAGGATGAAGAGAGGAGGCGTTTCGAAATGAGGAGGTAGGATGATCGGACGGTCAGGATGGACCGGGTTATGGCCGCCATTGTTGTGAGAGGGATGAGGGTTTGGGGGTGGGAAATGGAGGAGATAAATAAGGGCTGTGATTTGCTATCCACAATCTAATTTCAACTTTGTACAAGCGAGTAACTATCAAAAGTTTTGTACTGTATTGTTCTAGAGATGTACGTTAAATTGGCAAAAGTAGAAACAGTCCTCCATAATTTCACAATAAATTTTAAGTGTAATATTAGTAACACAACTTAAATAATACCTTATTTTTGTCTCTTCTTAACATAATAATGTAATTAGACGTAATCTCCTCGATATATGCATCATTTCGTTTATACTTGATGTATTAATCCGGTTGTATTTGATTAATACGGGATAAGTCCAATTATAAAACATTTAATTTTATACTATAAGGTTTTCTTTCAACTTTATATCTAATTTTAAAAAAAAGGATGAGACAAAATCATACACAAAATGAGTGTTTTGTAAAGAGCTTAACTAATAAATCTTTTTAAATAAGAAATTTTCTAATTAATCACATTAAAAGAGTTTTTTTTTCATATATCATATTACATGTTTTACACGGGTAGTAAATATCTATATTATATTTTGCATAAGTTGCACACGTGATAGATATATACTACTTATTTAATATATTTTTTAATCAGATTAAATGGAGCAAAAAAATCAACACAATCTATTTGACTACAAATTTAATAAATAAGACATACTAGTAAAGCCCCTACTTTGTACGGGTATGACTAAATGCATTCTAAATTAGTACAAAAGCATTCCAAAATGATATATAGTGACACTTTTTAATGATCTTTTGATGAAAATCTTTGGAGTGCAATGGTTCCTAGGTGCAGTGGATTTAACCATATTTTTTTATCTACATCTTTGTTTAAAATTCATATGGAATATGGCTATTATTTATAAATATGGGCAGATGCTTCAAAAATATATAAACTTTATAATAATAAAAGGATATAACATTTTGAAGTTTTGCATAAGTGAAAAATTCACGGGAATATGTATAGTTAAAGTGTATTACATCTCTATTACATTTGAAAGTAATCTATGGATACAAAAGTTTTAAGATTAAAAATCTCTTTTAACTATTTGATTAAACTTCAAAGATTGAAATACACGCACACAAAAAAAATTAACAGTTTAGATTGGTGTGATGTTTCAAGTACAACAAAATAAAAGATGGGCATAATCAGATGACGAGAAGTGAGAATAACGCAATATTTATTAACGAGGAACCCATCGTGCTGGTAAACCTCGAGTCTTCTAGTTTCAAAGACCACGCATACCACAAGTCCACTATAATAACAATTTTTGTACAGATTATAGTTTACAAATATGTAAATGAATTAGTACTCCCAATAAACTTAGCATTCCAATGCAAATGCTAAACAACCACACAAACCACTTAATCGGACTAAAGAGAATAGTAGCCCAGTATAATAACACATATTCACACTTAAAGCTAGAGTATTCGGTGAAGAGATAACAAAAGGCAGTTTAATAAGTTTGAAATTCACATATGTTACAGAAATCAATTATAAGGCTAAGAACATAAATGTCTTGCTTTGTGATTATACCTTGTGAAAAGCAGTTTGTGTGAGAAAAATAAAATCTTGAGATTTACACAAACCGCGTAAAGGATCTTAACAAACAAATCACGATCAAACCAAGTTTAGAGTATGTATATAATTAGTACAACGAGTTTAGTTTAAACAATCTCTCTCTCTCGAGAGAGAGAGAGATATGTCAATAAGAGAATAAAAAATTTCAAACTAGTGTTTGTAAAAGGTATAAAAACAATTAAGTCATTCAAAACCCCAAATCAAATAGAAAAACACGACATATGGTATTGTATGTAAAAAGAGAGCTTAGAAAGTACCCGCAAACAATCTCCAAAGCAAAAAATGAGTTTCAAAGGGAATAACCTTCAAAGGAAAACTAACAAGCTCCATACGTCTCAACACCTGAGCCAAAAATTTCCAAACTCCAAAAATCATCAACAACTAAACACACTCGTCCTCACAAAATATACATGGTAGATAATATAGGACGAAATGTGTTTAAAAGTTCTCTCAAAATAGGCAATAAATTAAAATTTTAGAGAGGGCCGAGAAGAAATTTTGGCAAAGTTTCCCTTAAGCTTTAAAAAAATTATCTATAAAAACAATTGGCCTGAGCTCTCTATTTATAAGGACGGCGAAAAGGGCTTTGGAAGACATGTACATACCCAAACAACAAGGGAACAATATTAAAATACCAAAGCCATTTAAGGGTACAAAAGGCATCACACAAAAGCCCAAACAGTGGGGGCATGTGCGTAAAACATCAGCGCACAAAGGGTGGTACAAAGGTTAAACCATCACAGACAAACCAGCAGAATGATTGCCTTCACAGCACGTGGCAAAGGCATTCAAGAAACCAAACGTTGCCATTTAATTTTAATAACAAAACATTGTAGTTTTAGTTTTTGTCGAATTAAAATAAGAAACAAAAAATGTTTTTGATTTTGTTTCTTTTAAATAACTAAAACAGCATTGATAAATTCCATAAATTATACAAACATATGAAAATTAAGTTTTAAATTTTAGAAAATTATTATTATACCCGTATAATCTCAAGGTTGAATAAAAGCCAAAATATTTAATAATGTGCTCGGCTCCACTTTAAAAATGAGGTCGGCTCAGTGATAATATGCTCAACTTACCTATTTGACACTTGTCCCATTCGTGTAAATAAAGTTATACACACCGTATACTCCTGTGGGCACCTACACATTGAATATCGCTCATCAATCACGTGGGGATATTGAGAACATTGTTGTTGTGAATTAGTTACCCACGCACCTATCCATGACGTTAGTCCATGATCCGAGGCAAATTAGTTTGATATTCTGATAAACATGTATATTCAGGTGTAACTGCCCGATTTATAAGGGCAATCCATATGTCCTGTTGATATTCTCCATGAATCACCTATAAAAAAGGCATTAATCCACTTAAGAAGAGGACTCTCGCTAGAATCCTCTCATTCATCGAGTTGTAATAACAACCCTACTTGTAATTTTGGCGATGGTACAAGAATTTGCACTATTAGCAACAATATTTAGCATCACAAGATATTTTTGTTGCCAAAGATACCCTTTTGGCAACAAATTTTGAATTATGTTGCCAAAAGACTATTTTACATTGTACTTTTGGCAACATAAAATAAAACTTGTTGCCAAAAGTTAAAATTTCAAGCGGGAAGCTAGCAAAATAAAAGAGGGAAATTTTTTAGCTTTTAGCATCATATTTTTTTGTTGCCAAACATGACTTAACTTTTGGCAACATAGGAGTGGGTTGAGAAAAATCTCATACTTTTGGCAACAAAGAAAATTACGATGCCAAAAATATTTTATTTGTTTGTTACTAATTTTTGTTGGACGTTAAGTTAGATAAAAGACCAAAAAAAAAAAATCTCCCTCTCCGCTCACCGAAACCGAACCCTAACCTTTCCTCCGTCCTGCTCTCCCTCTCCTCCGTCCTGCTATCCCTCCATCCTGCTCTTCCCCTCGTTCAATCCTCGTCCACCACCTCGTTCAATGAGAAAAATCGCCATTTTGATGGTGATGGAGTGAGTTCAAACGACTGCTCAAAGTGATAAACTTTGTTCAAACGACTGCTCATAGTGAAAAATCGCCATTTCGACGGTGATGGAGTGAGAAAAATCGCCATTTCGACGATCCCCAAGATTTTAACCTTACTCTATACCTCATTTGTTTATTTATCAGAAATTCATTGTTCACTTCTTTTCAGGTACATCATTCATTTGACAATCCTTACTCTATACCTCATTTATTTATTTGTAAATATATTATATTTTATTATATTAGTTTTATAGTAAAAATTAGTGTTTATGCTGATTTGGTTTTGATGAGAATGATTGATTTAGGTCATCTCCTTATTTATTTCTTCACTTTACATATTTGGGTCTTCTGGAAGAGTTGGTTATGGACATGAATCTGTTTACAAATCTGATGATGGCTTTAAATGGGCTATCTTGACTTTGATTGATAAACATTATTGTGATTCCTATTTTATAGCTACTGTAAATTTATTTTTGTTTGCTGAAAAATAATCAAATGGCTGGAAGCTACAATTTGTACTGCAATTTTATAGACACTGCAAATTTATTTATGTTATTTCCCTTTTTTCGGTTTATAATATTCAAATTAATGTTTAGAAGATATCTGCATTGCTCTTTAATTATAGTTTTAATAGTATTTTTGCAAGGGGTTAGTTGTGGTCTAAGAATTTAAAAGTAAAGTATAAATACTATTATCTGATTAGTGGTTTTAATGTGGTGAGCAACATAACTTTTAAAGCTTCAATTAAACGTAGGGTAAATTATACATAGTAATAAACCTCTCAAGTTACACATAGTGCGCATAGATACTAGCCATCTAGTTCTTATGCGTACGCATTCAATAGACCTTAGACCCGTTCGAGAGTCATTAACCCTGTAATGAGATCTCTTGAATTGTCCCGTTTGGACAGTTTGGGACTGCATAAATTCTGTATAATAATGTACTTAGTGGTGTGCACTTGTTACTTTTTGGGGAACTTCTGTTGCCGTCTCTTAATGTTCTCTCGGTACATACTAGATTGATGTGGTGTTGAGTGTTAATTCAATTGATAAATCGACATCAATTGAAGTAACGCCAACACTTGCGAATCTATGTCGTGTACTTGGAGAACTATGGGGATATGCTGCCGAAATTTCCTCAGATTGAAATAATGTGGATGAGCTGCTAAGTGTGTTACAGAAATATGCGGTCTTGAATGGGATAGGACCACTCACCTTTTAGAGGAGATACAATTATATTGTTTTATACGAGATGCACAAGGAAATAAATTGTAACTTGTAAGTAAAAGTTAATTCATCATTTGCTGTAAATGTACTCTCTCAATTAGCGAATATGTAGGGGGTCAATAAGAGTTTAAATTATATTGCTTTGTATGAAATATACGAAGAAAAAAGGTAACTTTTAAGTAAAATTTAATTCATCTGTTGTTGTTTATGTAATCTCTCAATAAACAGATATGGAAGAAGTGGACAAGAGTTGGATGACACTTAAGCATAGAGTAGGCGAGCGGTATCGTGAGGGCGCTAAGTCTTTTGTTGATAGAGCAATGGACAAAGTGAGCCAAAATGGTACAATTCAATGCCCGTGTAATAATTATTGTAATCGTTATTGGCACATTGGCCATGTTGTGATGTATCATTTAGTACGACATGGCATAACGGAAAGTTATAAGATCTGGGTTCATCATGGGGAATCTATTTTGCACCACCAAATCGATGAATCTAAAGATGACACGGATGTTGAAATTGGTGATAATGAAGACGAGGATGACGATTTCCCCGAATTAGTAGAAGACTATTGTAGGGGGACTTATACGGGGCGTGATTCAGGGGATTTTGGGACAAAAGAAGCGTATGATAACACCAAAACGAATGATGTGCAAAATATCGAAAAAATACTAAAGGCTGCCCAAAGTGAGGTGTACCCGGGCTACAAAACATATACGCTATTGAAATTTGTGATTACAATGTTTCATTTGAAGGTTGTGGGTAAATGGAGTAATAAGTCATTTGACATGTTGATGGAGGTATTAGTGGATCTTCTGCCTGCAGGGAATTTGGTTCCGAAATCGATTTATGAAGCCAAAAAGCTGCTACGAGAATTGGGTTTGGGATATGAGACAATCCATGCATGCCAACATGATTGCGCTCTCTTTTGGAAGGAGAATGCATCTCTTGATAATTGTCCGATATGTGGGGAGTCTAGATACAAGCCCAATTTTGGCAATGGTAAGAAGATCCCTCAAAAGGCACTACGCTACTTTCCATTGACACCTAGGTTGCAAAGATTGTTTATGTCAAGAAAGACGGCTACAGGCATAAGATGGCACAGTGATAAGCGCGTGGATGATGGGATATTGAGGCATCCAGCTGATAGTGAGGAGTGGAAGGACTTTGATCGATGTTATCCTGATTTTGCTAAGGATCCCCGTAATGTGAGGCTAGGCCTCGCCACCGATGGGTTCAACCCTTTTAGGAACATGAGCACCTCTTATAGCATGTGGCCTATGATAATGATGCCATATAACATGGAACCCTGGAACTGCATGAAGGATCCATTTTTCATTATGACTTTACTTATTCCTGGGCCTAATGCCCCCGGTAAAGAAATTGATGTTTACATGCGACCATTGATTGATGAGTTGAACGAGTTGTGGGAAAATGGCGTACTCACTTATGATGCCTCTACTCAACAAACGTTTCGGATGCATGCAGCTGTAATGTGGACGATAAACGACTTTCCTGCCTATGGTAACTTATCTGGGTGGAGTATGAAAGGTTATCTTGCTTGTCCCCCATGTAATGATGATGCATTATCTCAACGCCTGCGAAGTAAGATTGGCTACTTGGGCCATCGACGTTACCTTCCCGAGGACCATACTTTGCGAAGGAGTAAGGCATTTAACGGTATGTCTGAGAATCAAACTCGATCCTTGGAGTTACCAGGGGAAAAAGTACTAAATCAATTGAATTGCTTATCAAATGCCAAGTTTGGAAAGCATCCGAGCAACAAGAAAAGGCCTCGTGACCCAACAGAATTGAACTGGACAAAGAAAAGCATTTTATACGAGCTCCCGTATTGGAAAACACTAAAGCTTCGTCACAACCTTGATGTGATGCACATTGAGAAAAATATATGTGACAATTTACTTGGAACAGTATTGAACATGGATGGGAAGAACAAGGACACAGAAAAAGCACGCATTGATCTAGAAGATATGGGCATAAGGGCGAAATTGCACTTACAAAAGCGTCCTGGTGGGTCTTATGTCAAGCCTCCCGCAATATATACATTAACCCCAAAGGAGAAGGAGTATTTTTATGATTTTTTGAAATCAGTTAAGTATCCAGATGGCTATGCTGCAAACATCTCAAGATGTGCGACTACAAAGGCTGGAAAATTATTGGGCCTTAAAAGCCATGATTGTCATGTCTTGTTACAACGAATTCTTGCCATTGGGATGCGTGGATACCTTCCTAAAGATATTTGTATTACACTGGCTGAGTTGGGTGAATGGTTTCAGGAGTTGTGCTCCAAAACATTAGTGCGGACAGATTTGGAGAAATTAGAGGAACGCATAATTCTGATACTTTGTAAAATGGAGAAGATTTCCCCCCCGGCATTCTTTGATGTAATGGTCCATTTGGCGGTTCATTTGGCACGTGAGGCCAAACTTGTTGGACCAGTACAATATCGATGGATGTTTCCAATTGAAAGGTAAATGCAACTATTATAACGTTAATTTAGTTTAATATCTTGAAAAATGTGTAAAATGTGTAATATTCATCTAACTATTATTAATTTCAAGGTTTCTTGGAACTTTGAAAGAATTTGTATCTAACCGAGCCAGGCCTGAAGGTTCCATTGCGGAGACGTACATTGTGAAAGAGTGTTTGACTTTTTGCTCAATGTACTTGAGCCATGTTGAAACCGTATTTAACAGAGAAGAACGCAATTGTGATGGTGGCGAACGTGGCTTGGGGCTAGTTGTCTTTAACCAAAATGTCCGTCCTTTCAGATGTATCTCAAGGGCTCCTGATGTGTCTGAAAAGGAGCTCAATATGGCTAAGTGGTTTGTGTTGTATAACACTGCTGAGGTTGAGCCGTACATAGAGTACGTGTTTCAAATTTATAATATTCATGATCTTTTTATTTGATTATCCATTTTATTAATAAATTAAATTTCTCTAATTAGGGAACACAAAAGTCTACTTCAAATTCCAAATGGACGTGACATACTTCAAATTCAACGCCAAAAATTTCCGAAGTGGTTTAAAGAGCGGGTAAGATATATAAAGAAAGTTACTTTGCATCACTTTAACAATAATTTAATACGACTTTCATATGTTGTTTATGTAGATGAATATTTTACGAGCGCAAGGGTCCCCCAAAGTAAATGATGAGCTCTGGTCATTAGCAAATGGACCTAACGTGATAGTGAATATGTATTCGGGTTGCATTTGCAATGGAGTTCGATTCCATACTAGGGACCGAGACATGCATCGTAGGAGTCAGAATAGTGGGTTGGTCTCCAAAGGGGAACACGAGGGTCGTGAGCTAGACTTTTACGGTTACTTGAGCAAAATTTATGAGATGACATATATTTACGGGAATAAAGTCATTTTGTTCCAATGCGAATGGTTCAACACCGGTAGTAGAAGACAATGCGCACTAATTCACATTTTATTAGTATTGATGTCAAGAGTCGGTGGTATAAAGATGATCCATTTGTTTTGCCTAATCAGGTTCAACAAGTTTTCTATGTCAATGATACAAAGTTAGGTGCACAATGGCAAATCGTACAAAAAGTCCAACATCGGGGAACCTGGGATGTACCGGAGTTGGATGACGATGATACCGGGGCAGCATAATTGCGTGGATCTGGTGACGTGTTCCAACAAGTCGAAACAACAAATGTTATCCCAATCGTCGTTGAAGATACTGCTACTCAATTTCATAGGAATGATGCAATTCCTGAGGTTATTCCTAGTGATAGGGTTCTGCATCCAATGGGGGAAAACATTGATGATGATGATGATGTCGTTGATGATGAAACAATGCTAGAGAATGGAGATAACGAAGAAGATGGGGAGAAAATGGATTATGATTATGATATTGATACCGATATGTAATGTTAAATGTTTTGTTCCTATTTTGTTTTGTATGTGGTAGGGGTGTGCAAAAAAACCGACCGAACCGAAAACCGAACCGAACCGGCCCGAACCGAACCGAAATCGGCGGTTTTTTTTTAGCCCGGTTCGGTTTGCGGTTTAAGGATTTAAAAAATCGACAATATCGGTTCGGTTGTCGGTTTAGACAAAGAAAAAACCGATTCGAACCGAACCGAACCGACATCAATATTATATATTAAAAAACCCTTAAATATCTTTTATTTTTATATCCAAACACCATTAACCAACCTCCAAAACCGACCAAAACCGAAAACCGACCTACAAAAAACCGACCAAAACTGAAAATCGGTTAAAACCGAACCGAAATCGAACCGAATCGAAACCGATGTGAACCGAAACCGGTGGTTTTTTTCATCGTCGGTTCGGTTTCGGCCTGATTTTTTCCAAAACCGAACCGATCGGTTCGGTCTGAATTGCGGTCCAAAACCGAACCGAACCGACCCGTGCACACCCCTAGTATGTGGACAAACTTTTTATGTTTCTATCTATTGTAATTCGTTACGTGTTGTGCGAAATTAGTTTTATCAAATTAGAGAATGGAGATAACGAAGAAAATGGATTATAATTATGATATTGATACTGATATGTAATGTTAAATGTTTGTTCCTATTTCGTTACGTGTTGTGTCAAATTAGTTTTATCAAATATTATTAATCAAGTTATATGTTTCCATCTAGCGTAATTCATTATGTAGTGTGATGTTCATTTTATTTTATTTAATTTTTGTGTTTAGTCGAAAAATATGCCTCAAAAGGAAAAAATATGGTTTCAACCTAGACATACGGGTCGTATGATGTTAGCATATGAGAAAGAAAGGCTCAATAATATTAAGAAGAATCAATTGCGACTGAATGCATTGGTGCCTAACGAGATCAGATTCAGTAAGAATCAAAATTTTAATGTAAATGTACGAGATGATGATGAGTACAGATTGCATGATGGTGAGGAGGATCTTAGTTCGTCCAGTGGTGATGATGTCAGTGATGATAATAATGAGTATTCTAATCCTCAAATGGAGAAGGTAATGCATGCATGGTAGTGTAATTGAAATTAAGTTTATGTTCATTACCTCAATATACTTTAAAGTACATATATAGATTCTATACATTTTTTGCATCACTAATTAAACTGTATTTTGTATTGGCAGGTCTCGAACATGGCGCCCGTACGACGATTATTTCGTCGTTCTCCCTCCCCCCGACGAGAGAAGCCTCATTTGAGGAGACACTCAACCCCCAAATCAATATGTCACGAGTACCACCAGTGACCAACAATGCAGGTAACATAATATATATAAAGTTATATATATATATATTATATAACATAATATATATATATATATATATATATATATATATATAAACTGTTATATATAACAGCTTATATATAGCAGTTTATATATACCAGCTTATATATAGCAGTTTATATATAAACTGTTATATATAACAGCTTATATATAGCAGTTTATATATAAACTGTTATATATAGCAGTTTATATATAAACAGTTATATATAAATTATTATATATAACAGTTTATATATAAACTGCTATATATAAGCTGTTATATATAAGCAGTTTATATATAGCAGTTTATATATAACAGTTTATATATATAACAGTTTATATATAAACTGTTATATATATAACAATTTATATATAAACTTATTTATTTTTCTTCGAAATCTTGTTTAGATTGTTTAAATCTACTTCTTGTATATATAATTATCTTACTTTCGCATTAAAACAGGAGGTTCGAGTCACTCCTCGGTGCACTTTCAACAGAGAACATCAAATGATAATGCCGTAGAAGATATACAAGTTACTGTTCCTGACGTTTCCATGATGCGTAAGTCATTTTTGTTTAGATTGTTTAAATTTACTTATTGTATATATAATTGTCTTTATTTTTTATTAAAACATGAAGCTCGAGTGACTCCTCGATGCGTCTCCAACAAAGAACATCAATCAATGATGTTGTTGAAGATATACAGGCCGATATTCCGGATGTTTCCTTGATATGTAAGTTATTTTGATTATTTTATTAGTAGTTTATTATGTAATACTTGAGATTTATTATATTACTTTATGTAATACTTAACATCAATCAATGACATTTATATTACTTTATTTTTCTACAGCTAGCAGAACCAAAAAGCAAGTTCGAGGATTAACACGTGGAATGAAGGTTGAGAAAACGGTAAAAAGACATGGAAAACTTAAAGTGTGTGTGTTGGAAGGTGATGGGGCACCTATGGGTGTAAATGCTCCTTCTCTAGAACAACAAATCGGAATTGAGGTTCGAAATGCGGCACCACTTCAAGGGGTGACTCGTTGTGGGGAAATTGATTATGGGACACGAGATGCAGTAATCGCCAGGATTCGGGTAGTTATATTTGATTCTTTCAGTTAGATATTCTTTCAATGTTATTGTGTGTATTTCTAATTAAAGTAAATTTGCAGGATAAATTCGATATTGTTAACTATGATGAGGATGAGTTTGTCAGACATGCTATTCATAGGAAGTGTGCACGGAGGTACAGTGGCTGGAGGAGTAAAATGTACATACATTACACGAAATTATTGAAGGATGGAGTCGACCCTAAAAAGAATTCATATGGAGGGGTTACACCAAGCGATTGGAAGTACATGATAGATGATGTTTGGAGTGGTGAGAAGTTCAAGGTAAGTAATTCGTATTTCATTATGTTTGTAATTTAGCTATTCCTTGAAAAATTGCATTATTGGAGATCCATTTAGTATTTTTTTATGTTTTTAATTAGGCAAGGTCAGTAAAAGGTCAATTAGCACGTGCTAGTTTGCCTTGGAATCATACTTGTGGGTCACGATCATTTGTAGCTGCCATGTCAATCGAGGTGATGCGTTATGTAATTTATGAATTTAATTACTTATCAATGTAAAATCATATTCTCATTGGTTCCATTTATGAATAGGCTGAAGAAAAGGGTGGTGAAAGACCACATATTACTGACTTCTTTAAATCATCTCATTGGAGTGAGAAAAATAATGACTGGGTGGATCCAAAGTGCAAGGAAAAATATGTATGTACATCTTTGATTAATTTAATTATATTGCGAAAGATCCCATATTGCTAACTTCTTTATATTGCTATTTTACAATTTGTTGACTAATTATAACATGAGCTTATACTATTTTAAATATGGCAGGAGAAGTTTGTGGAGCTTAAAGAGAGATCCTCGCAACTAAACGCACCCTTCATGTCACAAGAGGAGATGTCGATAGAAGTTTTTGGAAAAAGATCGGGCCATATTGTTGGATGGGGGGTAGGCCTGAAGCCCTCTAAAGCTTCAAGTACAATAGGACAATTGAGGGCGCGTGATGAAGAGGGGAGGCTACTAAGAGAGAATTTGGCTTTAGTCGAGGAGAGAAATGATATCCAACAACAGAAGATAGATGCTCAACAACAGAAGATAGAGGCCCAAGATAAAAAATTTGAGGATTTCCAGGAATACACGATGCAAATGTTTGCAAAAATACGTAAGGATCAAGAACGAGGGAGCGTATCCGGAGGATCTCCAAATTCGAATCAATTTGGTAAGTATATATATTTATATGTTATATATATAGCTGTTATAACATATATGCATATATAACAACATATATGTTGTTAAACATATATGTTGTTATATATATAACAACATATATGTTATAATATGCTGTTATGCATATATAACAACACCGTTATGCATATATAACAACACCGTTATGCATATATAACAACATATATGGTGTTATAACAACATATATGTTGTTATATATATAGCAGCATATATGTTATAATATGCTGTTATAACATATATGCAGCATATATGTTATAACAACATATTATATTGTTATATATATAGCAGCATATATGTTATAATATGCTGTTATAACATATATGCAGCATATATGTTATAATCTGCTATATATATAACAACATATATGCTGTTATAACAGCATATATGTTGTTATTGCTGTTATAACAGCATATATGTTGTTATATATGCATAACATATATGCTGTTATATATATAACAACATATATGCTGTTATAACAGCATATATGTTGTTACATATGCATTTATGTTATAACAGCTATATATATAACATATGTTGCTATAACATATAACATTTGTGTTGATATGTGATTTATAAGCCATACTTTATCTTATATAAATTATGTAAGGATCTATGTTCTGTTTTCTCATTACTGTACGAGTCACGAACACCTCGCACGGGAGCAATGTGACTCGTAGGAACCGACCGCGTAGTCACGGGGCTCCCGATTTGAGTGTACGACGTAAATTTACAAAATATTAGACTTAAGTATAAAAACATGCATCGAAGGGTGAAAACGTAAAGCAGCCACATAACGGTCGCGTAAAAGTCACGAATACCTCGCACGGGACCAATGTGACTCGTAGGAACCGACCGCGTAGTCACGGGGCTCCCGGTTTGAGTGTACGACCTAAAATTGCAAAAAATTAGACTTAATCATAAAAACATGCCATTGAACGGTGAAAACGTAAAACAAACACAAAACGGTCTCGTAAGAGTCACGAACAGCTCGCACGGGACCAATGTCACTCGTTGGAACCGACCGCGTAGCCACGGAGCTCCCGGTTTGAGTGTACGACGTAAATTTGCCAAAAGTGAGACTTTTGAATAAAAAACATGACATTGAAGGGTTAAAGCGTAAAACAAACACATAACGGCCTCGTAAGAGTCACCAACGCCTCGCACAGGACCAATGTGACCCCTAGGAATCGACCGCGTAGTCCCGCGGCTCCCGGTTTGAGTGTAAGACTTAAATTTGCAAAAAATTAGACTTGAGCATAAAAATATGCCATCGAAGGGTGAAAATGTAAAACAAACACAGAACGGTAGCGTAAGAGTCACGAACACCTCGCACGGGACCAATGTGACTCGTTGGAACCGACCGCGTAGTCACGGGGATCCCGGTTTGAGTGTATGACGTAAATTTGTAAAAAATTATACTTAAGCATAAAAACATGCCATCGAGGGTGTAAACGTATAACAGCCGCAAAACGGTCGGGTAAGAGTCACGAACACTTCACACGGGACCAATGTGACTCATAGGAACCGACCGCGTAGTCACGGGGCTTCCGGTTTGAGTGTATGACGTAAATTTGCAAAAAATTAGACTTAAGCATAAAAACATGCAATCGAAGGGTGAAAACGTAAAGTAGCCGCAGAACGGTCGCGTAAGAGTCACGAACACCTTGCACGGGACCAATGTCACTCGTTGGAACCGACCACGTAGTCACGGGGATCCCGGTTTGAGTGTACGACGTAAATTTGCAAAAAATTAGACTTAAGAATAAAAACACGCCATCGAGGGTGAAATTGTAAAACAGCCACAAAATGGTCCCGTAAGAGTCACGAACACCTATATTGGGACCAATGTGACTCGTAGGAACCGACCGCGTAGTCACGGAGATCCCGGTTTGAGTGTACGACGTAAATTTGCAAAAAATTAGACTTAACCATAAAAACTTGCCATCGAAGGGTGAAAACGTAAAACAACAACAAAACGGTCCCGTAAGAGTCACGAACACCTCGCACGGGACCAATGTGACTCGTAGGAACCGACCGCGTAATCACGGGGCTCCCGGTTTGAGTGTACGGCCTAAATTTTCAAAAAATTAGACTTAATCATAAAAACATGCCATCGAAGGGTGAAAACGTAAAATAGCAACAAAACGGTCCCGTGAGAGTCACGAACACCTCCCACGGGACCAATGTGACTCGTAGGAACCGACCGCGTAGTCACGGGGCTCCCGGTTTGAGTGTAAGACCTAAATTTGTAAAAAATTAGACTTAACCATAAAAACATGCCATCGAAGGGTGAAAACGTAAAACAACAACAAAACGGTCCCGTGAGAGTCACGAGCACCTCGGACGGGACCAATGTGACTCGTAGGAACCGACCGCGTAGTCACGGAGCTCCCGGTTTGAGTGTACGACCTAAATTTTTAAAAAATTAGACTTAATCATAAAAACATGCCATCGAAGGGTGAAAACATAAAATAGCAACAAAACGGTCCCGTGAGAGTCACGAACACCTCGCACGGGACCAATGTGACTCGTAGGAACCGACCGAGTAGTCACGGGGCTCCCGGTTTGAGTGTACGACCTAAATTTGCAAAAAATTAGACTTAATCATAAAAACATGTCATCGAAGGGTGAAAACGTAAAGCAAACACAGAACGGTCGCGTAAGAGTCCGGAACAGCTCGCGCGGGACCAATGTCACTCGTTGGAACCGATCGCGTAGTCACGGAGCTCCCGGTTTGAGTGTACGACGTAAATTTGCCAAAAGTGAGACTTTTGAATAAAAACATGACATCGAAGGGTTAAAGCGTAAAACAAACACATAACGGCCCCGTAAGAGTCACCAACGCCTCGCAAGGGACCAATGTGACCCCTATGAATCGACCGCGTAGTCCCGGGGCTCCCGGTTCGAGTGTAAGACATAAATTTGTAAGAAATTAGACTTAAGCATAAAAACATGCCGTCGAAGGGTGAAAATGTAAAACAACCACAGAACGGTTGCGTAAAGGTCGCGAACACCTCGCACGGGACCAATGTCACTAGTTGGAACAGACCGCGTAGTCACGAGGATCCCGGTTTGAGTGTAGGATGTAAATTTGCAAAAAATTAGACTTAAGCATAAAAACATTCCATCGAAGGGTGAAAATGTAAAACAGCCACATAACGGTCGGGTAAGAGTCACGAACAACTCGCACGGTAACAATGTGACTCGTAGGAACCGACCGCGTAGTCATGGGGCTCCCGATTTGAGTGTATGATGTAAATTTGTAAAAAATTAGACTTAAGCATAAAAACATGTCATCGAGGGTGTAAACGTAAAACAACCACAAAACGGTCGAGTAAGAGTCACGAACACTTCGCACGGGACCAATGTGACTCGTAGGAACCGGCCGCGTAGTCACGGGGCTTCCGGTTTGAGTGTATGACGTAAATTTGCAAAAAATTAGACTTAAGCATAAAAATATGCCATCGAAGGGTGAAAACGTAAAACATCCACATAACGGTCGCGTAAGAGTCACGAACACCTTGCACGGGACCAATGTCACTCGTTGGAACCGACCACGTAGTCACGGGGATCCCGGTTTGAGTGTACGACGTAAATTTGCAAAAAATTAGACTTAAGAATAAAAACATGCCATCGAGGGTGAAATTGTAAAACAACCACAAAATGGTCCCGTAAGAGTCACGAACACCTCTATTGGGACCAATGTGACTCGTAAGAACCGACCGCGTAGTCACGGGGCTCCCGGTTTGAGTGTACGACGTAAATTTGCACAAAATTAGACTTAACCATAAAAACTAGCCATCGAAGGGTGAAAACGTAAAACAGCAACAAAACGGTCCCGTGAGAGACACGAACACCTCGCACGGGACCAATGTGACTCGTAGGAACCGATCGCGTAGTCACGGGGCTCCCGGTTTGAGTGTACGACCTAAATTTTCAAAAAAGTAGACTTAACCATAAAAACATGCCATCGAAGGGTGAAAACGTAAAACAAACACAGAACGGTCGCGTAAGAGTCACGAACAGCTCGCGCGGGACCAATGTCACTCGTTGGAACCGACCGCGTAGTCATGGAGCTCCCAGTTTGAGTGTACGACGTAAATTTGCCAAAAGTGAGACTGTTGAATAAAAACATGACATCGAAGGGTTAAAGCGTAAAACAAACACATAACGGCCCCGTAAGAGTCACCAACGCCTCGCACGGGACCAATGTGACCCCTAGGAATCGACCGCGTAGTCCCGGGGCTCCCGGTTCGAGTGTAAGACATAAATTTATAAGAAATTAGACTTAAGCATAAAAACATGCCGTCGAAGGGTGAAAACGTAAAACAACCACAGAACGATCGCGTAAAGGTCACGAACACCTCGCACGGGACCAATGTCACTAGTTGGAACATACCGCGTAGTCACGGGGATCCCGGTTTGAGTGTAGGACGTAAATTTGCGAAAAATTAGACTTAAGCATAAAAACATTCCATCGAAGGGTGAAAATGTAAAACACCCACATAACGATCGGGTAAGAGTCACGAACAACTCGCACGGTAACAATGTGACTCGTAGGAACCGACCGTGTAGTCACGGGACTCCCGGTTTGAGTGTATGATGTAAATTTGTAAAAAAATAGACTTATGCATAAAAACATGCCATCGAGGGTGTAAACGTAAAACAACCACAAAACGGCCGGCTAAGAGTCACGAACACTTCGCACGGGACCAATGTGACTCGTAGGAACCGACCGCGTAGTCACGGGGCTTCCGGTTTGAGTGTATGACGTAAATTTGCAAAAAATTAGACTTGAGCATAAAAACATGCCATCGAAGGGTGAAAACGTAAAGCAACCGCAGAACGGTCGCGTAAGAGTCACGAACACCTTGCACGGGACCAATGTCACTCGTTGGAACCGACCACGTAGTCACGGGGATCCCGGTTTGAGTGTACGACGTAAATTTGCAAAAAATTAGACTTAAGAATAAAAACATGCCATCGAGGGTGAAATTGTAAAACAGACACAAAATGGTCCCGTAAGAGTCACGAACACCTCTATTGGGACCAATGTGACTCGTAAGAACCGACCGCGTAGTCCCGCGGCTCCCGGTTTGAGTGTGAGACTTAAATTTGCAAACAATTAGACTTGAGCATAAAAATATGGCATCGAAGGGTGAAAATGTAAAACAAACACACAACGGTTGCGTAAGAGTCACGAACACCTCGTACGGGACCAATGTGACTCGTAGAAACCGACCGCGTAGTCAGTTGGATCCCGGTTTGAGTGTACGACCTAAATTTGCAAAAAAATAGACTTAACCATAAAAACATGTCATCGAAGGGTGAAAACGTAAAACAGCAACAAAACGGTCCCGTGAGAGTCCCGAACACCTCGGACGGGACCAATGTGACTCGTAGGAACCGATCGCGTAGTCACGGGGCTCCCGATTTGAGTGTACGACCTAAATTTTCAAAAAAATAGACTTAATCATAAAAACATGCCATCAAAGGGTAAAAACGTAAAATAGCAACAAAACGGTCCCGTGAGAGTCACGAACACCTCGCACGGGACCAATGTGACTCGTAGGAATCGACCGAGTAGTCACGGGGCTCCCGGTTTGAGTGTACGACCTAAATTTGCAAAAAATTAGACTTAATCATAAAAAATGCCATCGAAGGGTGAAAACGTAAAACAAACACAGAACGGTCGCGTAAGAGTCACGAACAGCTCGCGCGGGACCAATGCCACTCGTTGGAACCGACCGCGTAGTCACGGAGCTCCCGGTTTGAGTGTACGACGTAAATTTGCTAAAAGTGAGACTTTTGAATAAAAATATGACATCCAAGGGTTAAAGCATAAAACAAACACATAACATCCCCGTAAGAGTCACCAACGCCTCGCACGGGACCAATGTGACCCCTAGGAATCGACTGCGTAGTCCCGGGGCTCCCGATTTGAGTGTAAGACATAAATTTGTAAGAAATTAGACTTAAGCATAAAAACATGTCGTCGAAGGGTGAAAACGTAAAACAGCCACAGAACGGTCGCGTAAAGGTCGCGAACACCTCGCACGGGACCAATGTCACTAGTTGGAACAGACCGCGTAGTCACGGGGATCCCGGTTTGAGTGTACGACCTAAATTTTCAAAAAATTAGACTTAATCATAAAAATATGCCATCGAAGGGTGAAAACGTAACGCATCCGCAGAACGGTCGCGTAAGAGTCACGAACACCTTGCACGGGACCAATGTCACTCGTTGGAACCGACCACGTAGTCACGGGGATCCCGGTTCGAGTGTACGACGTAAATTTGTAAAAAATTAGACTTAAGATTAAAAACATGCCATCGAGGGTGAAATTGTAAAACAGCCACAAAATGGTCCCGTAAGAGTCACGAACACCTCTATTGGGACCAATGTGACTCGTAAGAACCGACCGCGTAGTCACGGGGCTCCCGGTTTGAGTGTCCGACGTAAATTTGTAAAAAATTAGACTTAACCATAAAAACTTGCCATCGAAGGGTGAAAACGTAAAACAGTAACAAAACGGTCCCGTGAGAGTCACGAACACCTCGCTCGGGACCAATGTGACTCGTAGGAACCGACCGCGTGGTCATGGGGCTCCCGGTTTGAGTGTACGACTTAAATTTTCAAAAAATTAGACTTAATCATAAAAACATGCCATCGAAGGGTGAAAACGTAAAATAGCAACAAAACGGTCCCGTGAGAGTCACGAACACCTCGCACGGGACCAATGTGACTCGTAGGAACCGACCACGTAGTCACGGGGCTCCCGATTTGAGTGTACGACCTAAATTTGCAAAAAATTAGACTTAACCATAAAAACATGTCATCGAAGGGTGAAAACGTAAAACAACAACAAAACGGTCCCGTGAGAGTCACGAACACCTCGGACGGGACCAATGTGACTCGTAGGAACCGACCGCGTAGTCACGGGGCTCCCGGTTTGAGTGTACGACCTAAATTTTCAAAAAATTAGACTTAATCATAAAAACAGGCCATCGAAGGGTGAAAACGTAAAATAGCAACAAAACGGTCCCGTGAGAGTCACGAACACCTCGCACGGGACCAAGTGACTCGTAGGAACTGACCGAGTAGTCACGGGGCTCCCGGTTTGAGTGTACGACATAAATTTGCAAAAAATTAGACTTAATCATAAAAACATGCCATCGAAGGGTGAAAACGTAAAACAAACACAGAACGGTCACGTAAGAGTCATGAACAGCTCGCGCGGGACCAATTTCACTCGTTGGAACCGACCGCGTAGTCATGGAGCTCCCGGTTTGAGTGTACGACGTAAATTTGCCAAAAGTGAGACTTTTGAATAAAAACATGACATCGAAGGGTTAAAGCGTAAAACAAACACATAACGGCCCCGTAAGAGTCACCAACGCCTCGCACGGGACCAATGTGACCCCTAGGAATCGACCGCGCAGTCCCGGGGCTCCCTGTTTGACTATACTGTTATATATACATATTTATCTCAGTATGTATATATATACATACTATACTCGGTATATATATTAAGAGTATACACCTGTTAATATATATACTCAGTATGTATATATATATATATATATACATACATAACAGTATGTATATATATACCCTGTTAGTTGGGGAAAACACGAAACAGCATGTATACCCTGTTAGTGTATATATATATACATAACAGCATTTTCTCAAACTGGCCAGGGTATATATATATGTATAACAATATTTTGCCTAAGTCCTGTTATGTATATATATATATATATATATATATATACACATGTTAGTATTCAGTACACCTATATATACTGATATATACACCTGTTAGTATTTAGTACACCTATATATACTGTTATATATGTATACCTGTTAGTATATATATATATATATATATATATATATATATATATATATATATATATATATATATATATATATATATATACATAATAGTACTGTTATGTATATATATATATATATATATATGAAAAAAAATATGAACAGCTGTTTATATAGATAAATATATAAACAGTTTATATATATAAAAACTATTATAACTTTTTCTATAACAGTTATATCTAACTATTTATATATAACTATAATAGTTATAAATTATTATTATCTTTTGAAGTCGGATAGATTGTAATTTATTTTGTATTTTGTGTAGAATAAAAATGGATTTGCGACACATGGAAAAGTCAATGGATACGGAGGATCGAGGTACGTAGCTACTCGGATACTTATTTAAGTTTATGTAGCTACTTGGATACTTATTTAAGTTTATGTAGCTACTCGGATACTATTTTTAGATATTAAATCGGTGAAAGGGATTTAATGGTGGTTTAGCGGTGTTTTTTGCTGTTGGATTTATTTTAATGTTAAAAACAGGTTGGATTTAATATCTAAAAACACTCTGCCGAAATTTTCTGAAATTAAAGAGTGTTTTAAATTGATTAAGTCAAACATACATGCATTTGAAGTTATAAAAACTCATGTAGTCATTTATTTTTGTATTTTGTGTAGGTTGATGATGGATTTTGCTTGGAGTTAGTATGTTCGTGGTGGCTTGGAGCTGGGGTTTCTTATGTGTAGGGGAGCCATATTGTCGCCGTCGTTTTAGTTTGCGTGGACTTTTTTAACATCTTTTGATGTGTTGGGATTTGTTATGTTCGTATTTGGGACGCATTTATTTTGTACTTTTATACTTGGATTGTGATGAAATTTTATTTTGTAATTCATATTTGTGAGATTTGGTTGAAAATTGTGGAATTTTGTATTACTTATGATTGTATGACAAATTTGCAATGTTATTTTGGATTATAAGGTTGTATGTTTGATGAAAAAAGTGCAATTTTAAAAATGTTTTCAATTGCGAAAAAAATAATAGGTGATAAATAAAAATCTAGTACTTTTGGCAACACAATTTTTTGTCGCCGAAAGTTATTATCTACATCTATCACTTTGGATATGGCAACAAATATTTGGTTGCGAAAAGATAACTTTTGGCAACCCAACTCTTGTGATGCCAAAGGTATAACTTTTGGCAACACAAGACCTGGGTTGCCAAAAGGCTATTCTTTTAGCAACTTAGCTCTTGTGTTGCCAAAGGTATAGCTTTTCGCAACACAAGACCTGTGTTGCCAAAGGTATACCCTTTTGGCAACCCAGGTCTTGTGTTGCCAAAAGCTATACCTTTGGCAACACAATTATTTTTGTTGCTGTTAAGTGACTTTTGGCAACACAAGACTTGTGTTGTCAAATGTATAGCCTTTTGGCAACACAACTCTCATGTTGCCAAAATTTATAGCTTTTGGCAACACAATTATTTTTGTTGCTATTGAGTGACTTTTGGCAACAAAAATAATATTTTTTTATTATAAATTTGACAAATTATAAAATACTTTTGGCAACACAATTGCGTGTTGCCAAAAGTATAGATTCAGCAACACATATCTGCTGTGTTGCCAAAGGGTTTTCTAGACAGGCAATGGGCAACAAGCTGGCAACATAGCAAAATATGTTGCCAAAAGCTTTTAGCAACATATTTCTAACTTTAGCAACATAATTTGTATGTTGCTAATGGTGCAAATTCTTGTAGTAGCCTAGCAACACCGTAGACGTAGGTTTCCTCAAGGGGTCGAACCACGTAAAACTCACTGTGTTTTCTCTGTCTCATCCCCACTCTCTATTATTGATTTATCTTTTCATTGATTAATTTAGTATTTGTTGTCTCCATTTATGGACATCAACAAATTGGTGCCGGCTGTGGGAACTTCACGTTAAGATATTGTGATTTCCACCCAAATCCATTCATTTAAATACCTAGCTGAGACAGTCTAGAATGTCTGAAAATCCTGAGAGCAGTCACATGGAAGAAGTTTAGACACCGTCCACCCCCACTGGTGAGGGAGATCTACATAGCATACTGATGAACCTGGCAAAAGGGCAAGAAGCGATGCACGAAAGTGTCAGGCAGTTGACATACACCCTCCAGGAGAGACCAGCGCAGTCCAATCCAAATGTCGCAACCCCTGGACCATAGGTCTCGAAGAGCGGTGAGGGATGACTTCCCTAGCGCCTCATAAGGAGCAAAATCAAAAGTACCGCAGGTAAGCAATGAAGAATCTCAGAAGGCTATACCTGGGATCCTATGGAAACACCAGCTCTTCTCGATGAATGCGATCGTAGCAACACCAGTCCTATCGACTCGGAGCCACCTCCTTCATCTAGTCGCCTAGTCGTTTTGATGACCAATCATACTCTGAGGAGCGTCTCAGTGTGCTTGAAAGGCTGAGTAGGGGATCAACATTTGATCTAATGGGCCCACGTTGCAACCGCTGGCAAGCGGTGGCGGGGGCCTCGCGTGACTACTCCCGGATGAATTAATCAGGCAGATGCATCGCTAGTGGCTCTCGTCACTCTGCTAGAGCATCGGCTGAAGCCGAGCAGACTTCCAAGGAAGAGAGATCGATCGAAAGTTGGGGACGAACAAAAAACCAATTGAAGGAAATGCCCAAGGTGATAACCAACCATGGAAAGGATATATCCAGTGCCTGGAGGACCGCCTTGGAGAGATGGACAAATCTAAGAATCCCCTACAGAGGGATTTTATAAACGGACCACCCTTCGTCTCTTCTATCGCGGGGTATCCCACTCCAGCAAAATTCAAGCCACCGGTTATCACGCCAAAGTACTATGGGAAGACGGATCTTATTTAGCATATCGACCAGTACCAAGTCGCTACAGACATTTATTCCATCCCAAATGAAATGAGGTGCCGAGCATTCTTTAGCACTATAACCGGCTCTGCCCAAATCTGGTACAATAGTCTGCCCAGAGGGTAAATAAAAAAATTTCAGCAAGTGGCCGACCGGTTTGTTAGCAATTTTTGCTTTGGTACGAAATTGGGAAAATAAGTGCCCCATTTGCTCGACGTTCAACCGAGTGAAGATGAGATACCCCGTGATTATATCACCAGATTTAACATCGAGAAGCTGGAAGTGGTGGATTACAATGGGCCAACTTCCATAACGGCTCTGATAAGTGGATTACGACGAGGGAAGCTGTTTTGGGTGTTAGGTAAGGAGCCACCCAAGTAGGCCTATAAACGGACCGAATTCAGACCAGATCGGGCAAATCCAAATCTATATTCGTTTATGATAAACTTATTCAGATTTGATCCGTTTATTAATTAAATCGGATAAGGCAAATCCAAATCCATATCCGTTTATGATAAACGGATTCAGATCTGATCCGATTATCAGTTTATGTTAAACTTGATTTGCAACATTTTTATTTTCAACTCCTATTTCATAAATTTGTTTTGCAAATGTTCCAAATAACTAGATAGTGATATAAAGAACTATTATAATAAATATTTAAAATATATATTTAAAATATTATATAACACAATATATATTAATTGAAAATATATTATATAACATATATATATATATATATATATATATATATATATATATATATTAAAAATATTAATCCGATTGGATTATTAGCGGATCGGAGTTTATGAATCCAAATTCGGTCCATTTAATAAACGGGTAATCAGATAATCGAATAATCGAATTTTAGGCATTATACATATCCCCTTAAATGGATCGGATTCGGATAAAATTCGATCCATTGACAGGCCTACACCCAAGACTATGACTGAACTGCTGTCCAAAGCAGGGAAGATTATGAATCTCGAAGAGGCAATAACAACCAAACAATCGGAGAGCCCTAAGCCATCGACTGGCAAAACCACCGGTAAATAAGAACACAAGGATAAAAAGGGTGATAAACTAAGAAAGTACGATGAGTACACGCCTTTCACGGTTGGTGTCCACCACATCCTGGAGGAAATTTGGGAAAGAAAAGACCTCGGATGGTTAGGAAAATTGAAGATGCCAGCAAACAGGAGGGACAGAAGCAAGTACTGCAAATTCCATAAGGACCACTGTGACAATATAGACAATTGTATAACTTTGAAGAATGAGATCGAGGGCTTAATCAGGGGGTAAGCTGTCCAAATATGTGGATGGAAATGGTCGATCAAATCCTAAAGAGAATAAAGCTAGGAGACGATCAAAATCACCTTACCAGAGGACGAACGACAAGAATAGGGAGAGGGATGATGACCCAGATCTCCCTAAAGGCCCAAAAAACCCGTGTGTGACGTCGGCATGATATCTTCTGATTATCATTTCATCGTGGGAGGGGTATATAGTGGGGAGAAGACCCTACAAAAATGAAAGCCTACCTGAATGAGGCCCAAGCTTGTGCACATACGCAAGTTAACTTGATAGTTAATTTGGACAAACGACCCCATAAGGTGAACAAAGATAAACTAATCATTGGCTTTTCGAAAGACGACCTCTTTGGGGTGTTGTATCTCCACGATGACCCTATAGTCGTCACCATGGTCATCCAAGAAGGTCGGGTGGCCATGATACTAATAAATAATGGTAGCTCCGCAGATGTAATGTTCTATAGCTACTACAAGAAGTTGAAGCTTTAGGATATAGAGCTAACACCTTATCACCGACCTCTGATTGGGTTTTTAGGTGAAAAGGTGCACCCACTAAGGACAGTGAAACTGGAGGTCATGGTGGGCACTTGGACAATCAGTCGGACATAAAAAATACATTTATTCATCCTCGATAAGAACGTGCTTTCAACGTACAACGTGATATTTGGTAGAATCGGCCTGAAGAAGTTTGAAGTCGTCTCGTCTACAGTGCATCGATGTTGAAATTCCCAACCCACTTCCGTGTAGGAGTCATAAAAATAATCGAAAGGTAATACATAAGTGCTATTTCATCTCAGTAGATCGGGAAAAATAGAAGAAGTTGAAGACCACCTATCACATCGAAACTATTAATCCCCAAGACGAAGCAATTTTTACTTAGAAATTTTAGGAATTTTTGAGAAATTTTCGGAATTTTCTAACATTTTATGGGATTCTTTGGTACGAATTTCGGGTGGTGTCGACTAGAAGGTTGTGGGGGTGTCAAATGGTAGTGGCACGGTCTTTTGGACAGCATAGGGAATGGGAAGGGACAGTGTCGATCGACGAGTATCACGAATCTCCTGATCGGCATACCCCTTAGCCTCCTATAAAAAGGGGTGAATTCTCTTCATCTTTCACAGCTTCTAGCTTTCTTATTTTTTGCTTCTCTCTTTTGCAATCTGCTCCTGGGTCTTCTCTTAATCTTTCACGCCATGTGAATTTTTCAAGTAGTGAGACCCACATGGCGTGGCTAGGTGTCGACAATTGATCTGACTTGGAGTGGCGGGCTAGGGTGCCCTTAGCATTGGACAACGAGAATGCCTTTGAATTGTTCGAGCCCGTCACCAATGAGAAGACTCTTCTGTGAGAGCCTTTGCACCAATGGTCATCTAGGGTGAGTAACCCTGATGGTTATGTAAGTATTGCATGACTTTTGGCATTTCGTATTTTCGTCATATTTTGACGAAAGGTTTCTCTTTTGTTTTGACAAACTGACATTGATGCGATGAGTTTTCGCTATCGGGGGACGATAAGATTTAGAGACGTGTGGGAGCACCTTCCTGCATTGGTGCGTTGGGTGGTTTCCTCAGCGAGTTTTATCAGTTTGGCACCTGCATTGGGTGAGATGCCCCGCTCAATGGTTGTTCTATGTGCTCTTGGGGGAGAGGTGATAGGATACTACACACCATATATTTGGGGTTGGGGGAGATGACAGTGACCCGCATTGATGTATAGAAACTACTGGGGATCGACTTTGAGGGGACACTGATAGAGGTGGACCTGTACCTGAGGGTGACACTGGTGGTGGTGTAGGCGGCACTGGGCAATGTTGGATGGATAGTCTCAGGGGAATCGATCCGTATATATCTTATTCGGGAGGTCTTGTTGAGTTGGTAGATCGATGAGACCAACGGGTTACGGGTTCGTCAAATGGCACGTTTATTTATTCTTTTGCTGTTTGGAGGATTTCTGGTGGCGTCGAGCGGCGACGTTGTCTGATATGCCCCAAGTGTAACCTCGGCCTAGAGACACCAACCTTGGCCTGGAGACACCAACCTCGGCGGAGATCATGGCAGACATTGGACGAGTCTTGGGCACGCGATATCACCCCTCGGCCATATCAAGGTCGGCCCAGGCCTAAGGATCAACAGCACTCGCATATGACTTGAAATGGCAACCTCGGCCATACATAGGTCGAGCCTGCAGAAAGTCACCAGCAACCTCGTCAAGCCACCAGTTCAGCCTCATATCAGGCCGACCTTGCCCATTGTCTCGGTCAGGATTAGGCCGAGACCTCCATGGAATCCTCGGGCTGAACAGGTATCAAGACTCACCAGCCTCGGCCTCACCAAGGCTGAGGTCATACACCAAACGCGATAGCCGAGCACCTGTTGACATTTGGATGAGGACACGTGGACATAAATCAGTTATAACAAGATTATTCCCCACACGTGGGGAGAATATTGCGTCATCATTCTCTACATGTGACAGTGACAGATGACACTCCCACATTGGTGAGGTAACCACACACATGCTCATTGCATGCATGGGGGGGTACATTACACCCCCTAGGTACTATATATAGAGGTCATCCTCTACCTTGCAAAAGGATCCCATATATTCAACCCTAGCTGAAACTCTGTCCAGATACACAGTAGAGAGAGAAAGCTTGAGAGATTGTATTCATGGCCATTAGTGCCTTATTGCAGTGAGATTGCACACACACAGTAAACGTAGGCCATTCTAGGCTGAACCACTTATATTCTGGTGTCGATTCCCCTTCTCCTCAACTCATTCTCTTACCCTTTACATAACTATGCTGCCATTGTTGTCCTTAGATTGAGCTTGAAAACACCTTACCAGGTGGTGCTGATTTAGGCATCATCATTTTGGCGTCGTCTGTGGGAACGAGAAGCTATCTCTTCCTCTCTTTTTCTGCCTAACCTCATCGGAGACTCTGGTGGTGAACCAGGCCTCCCCCTAGCGCGGAGCTGTTTCACCATTGAAAGAGGTCCTGTGAGGTACTAAGCTCATCTGCTACTCAAGCTCTATAGTGTTAACATATGGCACCAGACTTACCACCGCCTCTTCCGTCGCCCGGGGGTGGAGGGCCTAGTTCCAGTCAGGCGCCCCCCCAGTCCGAAATGGCGGAGGTAGCTGCAGCCTTGAGATCCTTAGCTGCAACACAACAAGCTATGCAGGAGCAATTTGCACAGCTCAGCCAAACTATGATGAGGCCACCTGGACTCTCACCGAATATGATCACTTCGACGGCTGTTCAGCCTCATCCTGACGCCAGGGGACCACCCCAGGCACCAATGAAGGACCAGCCTGCACCCCAGCGGAGAAGGGACGTTGCTGACCCTAGGCGCTTGCGCCTGGGGAGGCAAGGAAACCCTTGTCCAGAGGACAGGTATGACGATATAGAGGCAGAAGAAGCCCCGAAAGACTGCTGGGAGCCATATGAGGTGTCAAATAACACTGTACGACCTCTTAGGCAAAATCAAGGTTGTGTGGGCCGAAGAGGTGAAGAGGCCCAACAAAGAGGGTCGGCCTTTGATAGGTTGAGCATACGGTCGGCCTTCGAGAGACTGAGCCCGATGAATGACCTAAGACAGAGGCTATCGAGATCATGGAGCGCAGCACGCTCTTAGAGAGGGATCAGGCAGGGTCGGCCAGACCAAGTCCGACCCTGTGAAAGAAGAGGCAGGGAATAGGAAGAGGTCAACACCCAACGTGTCATGGCGGGGGAACCCTCAGTCCATCGCAGAGAGGTGGCAGGGGATAACCTCAGCCAAGTCGATGGCAGAAGACCGTGGAATGACTCTATCCAGCGCCTTGAGGAGAAGATAGGGGACCTCATTAAAAGCAGGGACCCACTACAAAGGGGTTACTCAGAGGGCTCCCCATTTGTGGCTAGGATAGTGGGATTCCCAACCCCAGCTAAGTTCAAGCCTCCTACAGTGTCTCCCAAGTGTGATGGCAGCACTAACCCTGTACATCATATCGAGATGTACCAGTCGGCAGCAGACATTTACTCGATACCCGATGAGATGAAGTGCAGGGCCTTCTCTGGGACCTTGACATGGGCCGCACACAGTTGGTTCACCTCTCTTCCGAAGAACTCAATTGATAACTTCAAAGGCTTGGCTGAGCGATTCATCCACAACTTCTGCTTTGGGATGAGACCTCAAAAGAAGACTACCCACCTGCTGTATGTCAAGCAGGCCAAGGGTGAGAGCCTAAGAGACTACATAGCAAGATTCA
Organism: Sambucus nigra; assembly: GCA_949130495.1. Classification (NCBI taxonomy): domain Eukaryota; kingdom Viridiplantae; phylum Streptophyta; class Magnoliopsida; order Dipsacales; family Adoxaceae; genus Sambucus; species Sambucus nigra. The sequence continues at coordinate 200,952,710 of OX422218.1, forward strand.
ACGAGGAAAAATTAGAGGTGGAAGATTATGAAGAGAACATAGCCATGACCGCCATTATAGGAGGCCTCCAGAAGGGGAAGCTATTGTGAAAACTGGCGGAAGACCCCCTAGGTATATGGCGGAGCTGCTGGCAACCGCAGGGAAAGTAATGACTGCGGAAGAGGCAATGGCCGCCAAGTATGAGGATGAGAACCACGGTGGCAGCGGGAAGTCCCAAAGCAAGAAAGAGGGGAAGAAGAGGTCAGGAGATGACAAGTTCGCTCACTATACTCCTCTGACTGTGAGCTGTGAGCACATCCTCAATGAGATTAAGAATGACAGGGCTCTGAGATGGACAGAGAAGTTGAAAGCCCCACCACATAAGAGGAACAAAATCCTATGGTGTGAGTTCCACCAAGATCAGGGTCGTGTCACGGATAGATGCTTCGCTTTAAAAGATGAGATTGAAAAGATGTTGAAATCTGGAAAGCTGAGGAAATATGTGGATGGTAAGGATCCAAAGGGTGGAAGAGATGACCCTAAGAAAAGAAGAAATGACAGATGCCGTAACAATATTTCGGCCAGAAGAGACGATGATTCAGAAGGAGATGACGAAGACGATCCGGATCTCCCGCCAAAAGATGTCAACACCCCGGTGAAGAGGGTCGGTACGATCTCCTTTGGTGTTAACACCATATGTGGGGGATTTGCAGGAGGTGGCTCTGAAGTAGCAGATAGGAAGGCTCATGTAGCAGAGGCCAGGTCAGTGGCCAAGCTTGAAGTTGTGAATCTAACGTCTTCCGACACAGTGCAGAAGAGGAAGAAGGTAGACATGGACACCCTCATAGTGGGGTTCGCCAGACTCGACTTCAAGGGTATCTTAGCCCCCCATGATGACCCTTTGGTCATAACAATAAGGGTGCATGGGTGCGAGGTACGGAGGATCCTCATAGACGGGGGGAGCTCAGCAGACGTGATGTTCTGTCCCTGCTTGAAGAGCCTAGGTCTTAGCAGAGCAAGGCTGATGCCCTATCATCACCCATTGATAGGCTTCAGTGGTGAAAAGGTCCACCCCTTGGGCATGTATGAGATGGACGTACGAATGGGTGATGAGTGGCCTAAGAGGCTGACCAAGAAGGTAAACTTTTTCGTTATGGACGAGAGCGTTTTCTCGACCTACAACCTCATCACAGGAAGGGTGGCCCTTAAAGAGTTTGAAGCTGTGCCGTCAACGGTCCACCAGATGCTAAAATTCCCAACCCCTTATGGGGTAGGGGAAGTGCAAGGGGACCAGACCATGGCGCGAGAGTGTTATTTCAACTTGGCCGAAGAGAGAGAAGCCCATAAGAGGGCAACCACCACTTATAGCACTGACACTCTTGACCCAAGAGATGAAACAAAGTTGAAGAAGGGAGAGGCCCCGGAAGAGGTAGAATCCATCGTCCTCAATGAGGACGAGCCGGAAAAAACCGTCCAGGTCGGTAAGGCCCTAGAGCCAGGAACCAAGGAAGAACTGATAAACTTCCTCCGGAGGAGACAGAGTGTCTTCGCATGGAGTCACGCAGACATGCCTGGCATCGACCCTGAGGTGATGAGCCACAAGCTCAACGTGATAAGAGATGCCAAGCCGATCAAGCAGAGACGAAGAGTATAATCCAGGGAGAAATACGACGTCATCCAAGAAGAGGTCAAAAAGTTGGAAGAGGCCGAGTTCATAAGAGAGGTTACCTATCCGGAGTGGCTCTCAAATGCAGTCATCGTACCTAATGCCAATGGGAAGTGGCGAATGTGTGTGGATTTCACTGACCAGAACAGATCTTGTCCAAAAGACAGCTATCCCTTACCTCGGATAGATCAGATGGTGGACGCGACGACAAGGCACGAGCTCATGAGCTTCACGGACGCGTATTTAGGCTATAACCAAATCTTCATGGATGGTGAAGACTCTGAGAAGACAACCTTCATTACTGACAAAGGGACGTACTGCTATAAAGTGATGCCCTTCGGTCTGAAAAATGCAGGGGCAAGGTATCAACGTCTTGTCAATAAGATGTTCGACAAGCAAATAGGTAAGACCATAGAGGTGTATGCAGACGATATGCTAACGAAGAGCTTGAAAGCTTGTACTCACGTAACGGACCTTCGATGTTATGGACTCGTACAGAATGAAACTCAACCCAGCAAAGTGTGTATTCGAAGTAGGAGCTGGGAAGTTCCTGGGATTCATCGTTAACCAGAGGGGAATTGAAGCGAACCCTGAGAAAATTAAGGCATTACTCAACATGAAGACTCCTAGGAGTATCAAGGATGTTCAAAGACTCACGGGAAGAGTGGCTGCCCTTAACAGGTTTGTTTCTAGGGCAACGGACAAGTGTCTTCCATTCTTTAAAGTTCTAAGAAAGGCCTTCCAATGGGACAAAGAGTGTGAAAAAACCTTCAACCAACTCAAGTCCTACTTAGGGTCTCCCTTATTGCTGTCTCGACCCATCGCAGGAGAAAGGTTGTTTGTGTATCTGGCAGTCTCTGAATCAGCCATCAGCGCGGCCATCATACGGGAAGAGGATGGGATCCAAAGGCCTGTGTACTTCAACAGTAAGGTCCTTCAATGGTCTGAACAAAATTATCCCCGCATGGAAAAGTTGGCTTATGCCCTAATACACGCCTCAAGAAAAATGAAGCCTTACTTCCAAGCTCACTCCATGGTAGTCCTCACTGACTCCCCACTAAGGCAGGTCCTGCATAAACCTGAGAAGTCCGGGAGGTTGATGACTTGGGCCATCGAACTAGGAGAATATGATCTTACCACCAGCCTAGGACAGCCATCAAAGGGCAGGCCCTTGCGGACTTTGTCCCAGAATTCACCTGGGAAGAGGCCGAGACAGAGAAAGGCCTAGAGGACGGCGAAGAGACAAACCGTAGTGTCTTCCGAAATTCGGAAGAGACAGCACCAAACGTCTTTCGAGATCGGGAAGAGGCCATCTCAGGCAAATCCCGGAGCAGAGTAGAAGAGAATGAAGAGGATCGATACCTCTTCAAGAGAGGAGTTATGGAAGAAGGGGTATTCTCATCAGATACAGATGTCTGGAGCCTCTTTGTTATGGCTCTTCCTGTGATAGTGGAAGCGGTGCGGGGCTAATACTCTCGACTCCAGATGGCGCCCACATTGAATACGCCTTGAGATTCAACTTCCAGGCCTCAAACAATAAGTCCGAGTATGAGGCCATGATAACAGGTCTGTTATTGGCAGCAACTCTTCGAGTAAAGCGACTCCTACTCCATAGCGACTCAAGGTTGGTGGTCAATCAAGTATTGGGGATATACGAGGCCAAAGACGAAAGAATGGCCAAGTACTTAAAGAATGTAAGAAGGTTGTTAGAATATTTTGAAGAAGCAAAACTGAAGAGAGTGCCTCGACTAAGTAACAACCACGCTGATACATTGGCAAGGCTGGCCTCGGCAATGAAGACAGATATGGAAAGGACCATTCCGATCGAGGTCTTAGGAAAGGCAACCATCGAGGAGGGCGAGGTATGTAGCCCTTGTCACAATTTGAACCTAAGAGACTCATGGATCGACCCGCTCGTCAGATACCTAAGAGAGGGAGAGCTGCCTGAGTCCAAGCTAGAAAGGAGAAAGTTGAGATATAGGGCTGCCAAGTTTTCAATGGTACAAGACGTCTTGTACAAAAAGGGGTTTCTATTGCCTCTCCTCAGATGTGTGCATCCCATGGAAGTTCCTCGGGTCTTACAGGAGGTTCATGAGGGTTCTTGCTCTAGCCACATAGGGGGAAGGCCCTTGGCCAAGAGGATCATCACTCAGGGATACTGGTGGATGACCTTGTCCAAGGACGCTGCAGACTATGTGAAGAGGTGCGACAAATGTCAAAGGTTCGCCACTATCCCTCATCAACCCCATCAGCCTATGACGTCAATCTCTTATCCATGGCCATTTGCGGTATGGGAAATTGACTTAGTAGGACCTCTGCCAAGAGCTGTCAACAATTATAGATTCTTGATAGTTGCCATTGACTACTTCTCAAAGTGGGTGGAGGCAGAGCCGATGATAACAATCACAGAGCAGAAGACCTTCTAGTTCATTTGGAGGAATATCATATGCAGATATGGTCTCCCAAACACCCTCATCTCGGATAATGGGACCCAGTTCAAGAACTCCTCCTTAGAAAAGTATTGCCTAAGAGTAGGGATTAAGCAGTTATTCTCATCTCCTGGTCGACCTCAGGCAAATGGTCAGACCGAGGTCACAAACAGAACTATCTTGGACGAAATCAAGAAGAGGTTAGAAGATGCGAAGGGGAGATGGACTGAAGAGTTCTACGTTGTGTTATGGGCCTACAGAACCACGATAAGGACACCAATAGGAGAAACCCCATTCATGCTGGCACATGGCTCAGAGGCCGTCATCCCAACGGAAGTAGGACTCCCAACTCATCGGATTCAGACCTACGACCCTGACAACAATGGGGAAGAGAGGAGGCTAGACCTAGATCTTATTGAATAAAGAAGAGAAGACGCAGAGGTCAGAGGTCAGAAAGGCAGCCTACCAGCAGAGGGCAGCGAAATTCTACAACCAGAGGGTGAAGTCAAGACCCATTGCAGTTGGAGACCTAGTGTTAAAGAAGACCCTACAGAAGGCAAACAAGCTTCACCCAAACTGGCATGGCCCCTATAAAGTAACCGAAGAGGTTGTGCCTGGAACTTACAGGCTAAAAAACTTAGAAGGAGAACCTTTCACTAACCCATGGAATGCTGACCACCTAAAGAGATATTACATATGATGTTGCATAGAGTTTTATGTAAATGTACCATCTTATTGTGAAGAGGTTATTAATAAAGATCAGTTCCCATGACAGTTTTTGCTTCATTCTTAAATCAGAGATTAATTATGAGGATAACATCTTGGGTGATGACCTCAGACCCTCATAACACCATTCAGTGGTGACGAGGTCTGAGATCAGACACCATAAGGAGAAGACCTCAGACACATAACATCATTAGTTTGGTGAAATTCATTATGAGGATAACCTCTTAGGTGATGACCTCAGACCCTTATAACATCATAATTTGGTGACAAGGTCTGAGATCAGATACCATAATGAGATGACCTCAGACCCTTAACATCATTAATTTGGTGAAATTCATTACGAGGATAACATCTTGGATGATGACCTCAGACCCTCATAACACCATTCAGTGGTGGCGAGGTCTGAGATCAGATACCATAAGGAGATGACCTCAGACCCATAACATCATTAATTTGGTGAAATTCATTATGAGGACAACATCTTAGGTGATGATCTCAGACCCCTAAAACATCATAATTTGGTGACAAGGTCTGAGATCAGACACTATAATGAGATGACCTCAGACCCTTAACATCATTAATTTGGTGAAATTCATTATGAGGATAACCTCTTAGGTGATGACCTCATACCCTTATAACATCATTAATTTGGTGACAAGGTCTGAGCTCAGACACCATAAGGAGATGACCTCAGACATATAACATCATTAGTTTGGTGAAATTCATTATGAGGATAACATCTTAGGTGATGACCTCGGACCCTTATAACATCATTAATTTGGTGATAAGGTAATGACCTCAGACCTGCATAACACCATGCATTGGTGACGAGGTCTGAGCTCAGGACCATTGGTCGAGTTTAAATAATACCATTGCAAAGACAAGCTTAGAAAGAGGGCTTCAGAGGTTGAAGCTCCTTGTAAATTTATTTCTAAGCAGACACCATAACAATGGAACTAAGAATGAAAAGCATCACATGACATTCAATGAAAAGAAAGTGAAGATGGTCCTCATCAGAGGCTGATATATATATTCAGAAATTAGATGTTCAATGATTACAGACAAAAGTTCCAGCATACAGTTAAATTACAAAGTGATAAAAAATATCCTAAGAGTCTGAGGGGGGAACGTTGACACCCTCGGCTTGGTTAGTCACCTCGGCCACATCATCACAAGGGTCTGCCCCTCCAACCTCGGTGACTCTTGAAGAGCCTGGGCAAACTGAGGATCAGCAAAGCCGAGACCCACGAAGTCAGAGGCCTTCAAAGTCTCGGCCTCTCTCTCCCTGATGTCAGACCATTTAGTAGTGGCTTTGATACCTCTTTCAAGGTATTCAAAGCCAAACCCCATGAACTCATCAGAGGATTTGTAGTCAGCGATGATCTTCTCAGAGGCGTCCTCAAGGGCGACCCTGACAGCTGAGTTGACCTTTTGCTGCAGAACGTCATCCTTAGCCTTTAATGCAGCAACATGATCCTTGCCGAGCTGGGAGATGTCCCTCTCCAACCCCTTCACCTTTTCCTCAGAGCCCTTCAACTCAAACTTGAGGCGCTCTATCTCTGCATTCAGAGTACTTTGGACTTTCTCGGCCTCTTATCCCTTTTGGATGAGAGGCAACTTCCTCAGAGTCCAGTTCGATAGATGGTGCATAGCGGTCAAGCCCTGCATATTTAGTGATCATGAGTAAGTTGAAGAAGAATCAGATGTCACACTTAAAAGAATTTGTAATGAAGGACCAAATCATACCTGAACGGCTCTGTGAAGGCTGAACTCAACCAGTAAGGGGGTGTCCATAGCCCTGTGAGCGCTTGTCAGCCTCGGTCATTACAGAGCCGATGGCATCCAGGGCCTGCATACTGTGGCCGACCACACTATCAGTTAACTCAACTGATCCAGACGAGCCGACAGGATATCAGCTGAAGAAATAGGGATGGCGGCTTCAGTGGTCTTCTTCTTCGGCCTCTGATCCTCAGGGGCATGATATTCGGGAGCCCTCTTCTTTTTGGACGGGGGCTTAGAGGCCGAGGGAGCTGGGGGAGGAGCATTAAGCCCTGCTCTCTTGGCAAGTTTTGTCAAGCTCGGTGCAACCATCTCCCAAAGATCGTCTGGAATATCCCTTGGTCGCTCTGCAAAAAATTAGTAGACATGGGTTAGATAATTAGATATGAATAAACTCAGAGGTTAAACTTGCAAAACAAAAATGCTTACCAAGCTCGGCAATGGGACTTCCACCCAGACCTATCCCAGAGAGGAAGTGGGGAGTCATCAGATGTTCAAACCTGACAAATAGACCATTTTCCCCCTGATCTTGAAGGGCTTTCACCTTCTGGAGGTTTTGTAGACTTAGGCCAGGGCCGACCCTGGCAGACATGGTGACCTTACCCCACCTCAGGGGTATCCTCTGCTCCAGATTGGACGAGGGAACACATGGGCCAAACTCCCATGGCCCTGAGGCAAATAAGTACCGAGGCTTTTAGTTATGGTTGGAAGTCTGGGTTACCTGAAGCAACTTCTTCTCAGGCCTCCGAGCTACAAAATGGTAGTAGCTTGGATGATTTTTAGCCGAGAAAGGGACGTAACAACCTACAAAGACTTGAACTGGAAGGTCTGAGTGGTGGACAACCTCCCATAACACTATGGCCCCTATTAGGATTCTCCAGGCATTAGGAGAGAGTTGGGAGGGTGCCAAATTAATGTAAGAGAGGATGGACCTGATAATGGGGTGAATGGGCGGACAGAACCCCAGCTTGAACATCTGCTCGTACAAACAGATCTCGCCGTCTAGACCATGATAATCCTTCTCTTCCCTCAGAGGTCTCCTAAGTTTTATTGAGAGGCTGATAGAATACAAATATCTGAAGCAGAGAAGGTCTACATCAGTAATAGTACTCTCGTGCTCGGCCACCTCAGAGACGTCGACATCGCTCTCAACCTCATCATCATCCAACTGAACGTCGGCTGGAGCAAATGTTGATGGGTTACTCGGAAACCTCTGAGCAAACTCTATCCCGGTGACGGCCGACAAAGGGATGGCGTCAATTGGTGGTGGAATGGCCACACTCGGCTCAAGAATATCAACCTCCGAGGACGACCCTGAAGTGCTTGAGGGGTTATGGGACGAGGCTCGACTGGAGACCTCAGCCTGATCAGGGGCCTGATCAGGCCTAGGTGTGAAGTCCATGGCCTCTTGAAAGGAATCCACAAACATGGGGTCTGAGGTAGAAGATTCAGACTCATACATAGGTATGAGATCAGCAGGAACCCCTGTCTGATAGAAGTTCTCCGGGGGGTCAGGATATATCACCTTCAGAGGTGGTGGAAATATGGGTCTAATGGGAAACTCCTGGGATCTACGAGCTTCCTCCTATGCTCTTTATATTTGCCTAATCTTTTCTAAAGTCTTCTCCCTAAGATAGGGGAACTCCTCAAGAAGCTGATTTAAGGGTCTGAGCATCAGAGGACGACACTACACTTAGGGATTTTCCTAAACTCCAAAAACTACAAACAAGACTGGGTGATAAAACGAAGGAATCTAAAGATCAAACTACTTAAATTTAGCAAGAAAAGCTCGCCTGAAACTATGGTGGTGTCGCCGAAAAACTAAGAAAGTCACCGGAAAGTACGAAAATAAGGGTGCTTGCAGGTAAAATGAAGGAAAAAGTATGGTAGACCTTACCTGAGGATGAAATGGTAAGGAAGAGAGGAGAAGACGCGAGAAATCACCACCCAAAAGCCTTGAACCAAGATATTTCTAGAGAGAGAGAGCTGCTGGAGCGAACGGCAGAAATCGAAGAAATGAAGAAGAAAGAGAGAAAGAAGGGTTCAAAACCCTTATATACTCAGGCGCAACTCCCAAGGCCCATTATTGCCTTGGGAGCCCCAAGGGGCGGCTGACAGCGCACGCCTACCAAGCAAGCATGTTCCAGCATTGGACAAGTGTCAAGCAAGTATTGGCTTGTAACAGACAAGCCTCGGAGGTGTAGTAATCCCCTAGTCACTTCCTCTCACATATGACTAAGGGCTGGGGGTGATTGATATGCCCCAAGTGTAACCTCGGCCTAGAGACACCAACCTCAGCGGAGATCATGGCAGACGTTGGACGAGTCTTGGGCACGCGATATCACCCCTCGGCCATATCAAGGTCGACCCAGGCCGACACTACTACGAGCCTCTCCAAGGGACATCATAAGGATCAACAACACTCGCATATGCCTTGAAATGGCAACCTCGGCCATACATAGGTCGAGCCTGCAGAAAGTCACCGGTAACCTCGTCAAGCCACCAGTTCAGCCTCATATCAGGCCGACCTTGCCCATTGTCTCGGCCAGGATTAGGCCGAGACCTTCATGGAATCCTCGGGCTAAACAGGTATCAAGACTCACCAGCCTCGGCCTCACCAAGGCCGAGGTCATACATCAGACGCGATAGCCGAGCACCTGCTGACATTTGGATGAGGACACGTGGACATAAATCAGTTATAATAAGATTATTCCCCACACGTGGGGAGAATATTGCGTCATCATTCTCTACATGTGACAGTGACAGATGGCACTCCCACATTGGTGAGGTAACCACACACATGCTCATTGCATGCATGGGGGGTACATTACACCCCCTAGGTACTATATATAGAGGTCATCCTCTACCTTGCAAAAGGATCCCATATATTCAACCCTAGTTGAAACACTGTCTAGATACACAGTAGAGAGAGAAAGCTTGAGAGATTGTATCCATGGCCACTAGTGCCTTATTGCAGTGAGATTGCACACACACAGTGGACGTAGGCCATTCTAGGCTGAACCACTTATATTCTGGTGTCGATTCCCCTTCTCCTCAACTCATTCTCTTACCCTTTACATAACTATGCTGCCATTGTTGTCCTTAGATTGAGATTGAAAACACCTTACCAGGTGGTGCTGATTTAGGCATCATCATTTTCCACTTATGGTTTTTACCATACTTGAGGGTATTTTTGAATATCCCTCTCTTTGACTGGGGAGTCTAACTTTGGCTACCCTGTATTTATCTTTGGATGCTTTCATCCGGTGCTTCCGACAGACTTTTACTGGCACCAAGTATCTTTAGGAGATTTTTTATTTTTTTGCTTTTTTCCTTTATGCATTTCCCTTTATTTGCTTTTTTATTTCTTCTGACGCTAACCCTTTTCCTTTTGCAGACACGGTTCTACGAGGTGATCAGGCTTAATGCGTGTTTGATTGGTTTACAGGATGAGTCGGTGGGGCACTTCTACCGGATGTGCCAGTGGTGAAAGTCCAACTGCCAGTCAAGGCGCTCTCTTTCCTTGGAGGTGGTGCTTTAGGTTTTGAATAACCTGATGAGCGATCGAGCTATCTCTTATTTTCTCTTTCGAGTCTTATTTTTGGCATTTCCTTTCTATTTGTACAAGTATTGATTTTATCTTGAAAAATGCACGTGACCTTTTATCCCTTGGGGATGGCCATTCAGCATACGAGAGTGATCCGGGGAATGCACAGATGCACCGGTTATGGGCGCACAAGTTTGGCTACTCCTGGTATCTGGGAGAGAGAGTAGTCTGGGAGGTAATGAAGGACGACGTGGTGATCCCACCAATGACGCCTTCGATGTATAAGAGACGGTTGGGGTAGGTGTCGGAGGATGCCCGAGCGGGGGCGATGGTCGATAAGCCCTATTCATTGTGGACGAACACGGTGGCAGCATATGACTACCTCAATTTCGTGAAGAGATGGTTGATGCAGTCATACATCTATGACGTGGTGAGTATGCTTTCGCCTCTTACGACTTCAGTCAGGGGTATGAGTCGGCTAGTGAGGTCTTCCCACAGCATTGGTGGCGCGTCGATGTCAGCAGCGGAAGCGGCATCAGAGGTCCCCTTTCTGCAGCTTACCCCTCCTTCTTACAACATCAGACTTCCTGAGGGAGGGTCGATGAGTTCGTTGTATCGCCCTAATGCGATGGACCCAACGGTGTTGGGGCTGACGGAGGATGTCCTCCAACCAAAAATATATCTTTGTCCTTTTGTCTTTCTGATTTCTCTTTGCTTTAGACTGATTGATTTGCTCTTTTTTCTTTTCTTGCAGTATATTTAGGTGTCGACTACCTGGCTGGGGGATAGACGTTACTGGGTGTCTTCTGCGAAAACTCATATTCAAGATTCTATCCCGGTTCCTTCCTGCTTTGTGCCATTGGCTTCATTGGAGGAGGGATCTAGATCTGGTAGTAGAGGCTCCTCAGCTCGTCGTCGGGGGAAGCACGTGCATCGTCGGGATGGGGGATCGGAGAGAGAGAGAGAGAGAGAGAGAGAGAGAACAAAAAAAGTGTGTGTGGTTTCGGGCTGAGTCCCGTGATTTTTTTCTTTTTCTTTTTTCTGCATAAAATGTAATGAAGGCAACAACACACACACATACACACACACACACACGTGTGTGTGTGCACTTTTACTTTTTTTATTGAGACCATAAATAAGAATAAATTACATAAAGCGAATTTTATTTTAAAACAGGATGAGTAAAAATATAAGGAGATAAAAATTCAGAATTCTTTTTATTGAGTTTTGATTTTAACAAAAAAGAAAAGGGAATTTTCTAAAAATAGGGGGATGCCGATCGACATACCCCCTGTTCTGCCTATCAGCAGGTCAGTCCAGTCAAATCACCCAAAGGCTTGATTGCAGTTTCTTCAGTTACTTTTTACTTGATGGGTAGTTTTCTATTTGAATTCTGCAGACTCATTGTCTTTAGCCAAGTTTTTCATGTATAAAAGGGGAGAAATTGGAGAGGTTTCTTCACCTATTCACATTTTCCTTCTCTTGCTTATTTCTTGCTTTTTGTCTTATTATTTCTAATATGGCTCTTCCCGTAAGTGCAGAATTTGTCTATTATCTTGAAAATTTAGAGGCTATATGTTCGTACAATGTAGACTACGATGCCTTTAACCTGCGTCGGGTTTCTTTATGGTATAACTGACCCATTGACTGAAATATGTTGATGACGGTAGTACAATTCGAGTACCTTGAGGATCATGTTTTTCGTTTTGGATTGGAGGAGGTCCGCCTGACCTATGAGCAGTTTTCTATTACGTTAGGGGTAAATCCTAGTGTGGCAGCGATCATGCCCAAATTCTCCCAGTCTCTTTGGGCATTGTTGGCGAAATTTCTCCATATCTCACCCTCGGAGACTCGGTCATTGGTCACTGGAGGAATAATCTCCCTCCCACATGTGATGTATTCCGTGCGTCTGCAGGATGTCAATGATGCATGCTATGTCAGAACCGTCGCCCTTGGCTTAACTTCAAAACTATTGTTAATGACAGGGGACTTGCTGGTGGACCCTCAAATTGCTTCCATTACTATGTGGATGTCATATCATCGCAATTCTGAAGCAATGATACTTGTATAGACCTTGAACGATCTAGATGCTTAGTGGGAATGCCTTTCTGACTTCCTGAGAGGTATCCCGGTCATGTTGTTCATGTGGTTGTCTAAGAGATTCCGTTTGGAGGTCCCTCTTGAATATTCCTGGTTAACTGTGCTGAATTTCTTCACTCGCTATTTCATCCGCTTTGTCTCGAGCATCGAGAACTGGGTAAACTGGTTTGTTGAGCATGGAGCTCGATGTCTGCGTTGGTCGGTGCCCTAATGGGGAGAGTTCCAGCCCATTCTGGAACTGGGAGAATACTAGTATGTTCGGTTAGTTGGCCTCCGTCAGACTTCTTTTTATTTTCCATAGCAGCTCATGCGTCAAGTTGGGAGAAAGAAAATTGTGCCTTCTCGTACCCTAGATTTCTTTCCTATAGAGGATTCAACGGAATACATGCGCATGCGACTGGGCTCTAAATGGGATAATCGTCGACCGTCGACCCGTCCTTCTGAATCTGTTGGCAGAATTCGGCATTTTTCTGGGGATTATATGATGTGACTGTGGAGAAGGGTAGTAACTATGATCTTGACCGAAAAGATTGGGCATATATGGTTTACCATATTTGACACTATGGAAGGGGGCGTAGTGGTTTTACCTAGGTTGTTCTGGGCTTACCATTCCATGGATCGCCTTCGATATACTATCCAGGCAGGAGAGGTTTGGGGACCTTAAAATGTAGATGATGATGGGGCTGGATCTTTCGATAGCTGCGGGTAGGGTCCTTTTGTGAAGCTGGTGTATTTATAAAGCTGGTAATGTTGTGAGGTTGTTAAGTGTTTGGTTGTGTATTTGGTTTATGACAATAAATTTGGGAAGGTCATTTAGGAGCAGTTTTTTTAGGACAATAAGGTTGGCGGGGGTAGTTATTTGACTCCCCACGCTGATATTTCATGTAATCGTACCGAAATTTCTCATGATGGAATAAAAAAGGATTTTAATTATATCGTTGTGCCTCTTGATGATTTTTACATTTGAATTATCTATACCAATCGCTAAGGCATACACAATCCTTTTGTTCATGTAAATGATAAAATGAACTACCATTCTCGTAGGTAAGAAAATAATATCATTTTGTGAAAAAAAAAGGGACCGTGCCCATGTAAAGCGTATGAGCTACCTATGTATCTCTGGGTTTTGAAAATTTTCTGAGTTTCATTCTTGAAAGTAAAAAGGATTTTTAGAGGATCAGGCCCCACGTAGTTCTGAGTAAAGGAAAATAAAGAATTTTTTTAGAATAGAAGGGGGATGAGAGGAGTCATAGCACGCTGAGATTTTGGACTAGGGGTAGAATTTCTTGAGATGGTCCAGCTTGAATAGATGCTCCATCTTGCTGACGATTGCTTTGAGGTTCTTATTGGCAGCTTCAACTGCACCGTTGGTTTGTGGTCCGTAAGGAGAATATTTGTGTCTTTGGATACCATACTCATTGACCAATTCTGTGACTTCTGCCTCGAAAATGTAATCCGTTGTCTGATACTAGCTCATGTGGGACCCCGTATTGGCAGATGATGTTTTTTCGAATGAACTTGGCTAGCTTTTTAACATTCAGCATTGCGTGTGACTAGGCTTCGACCCATTTGGTGAATTAATCAATGGAAACCAAGATGAACTCATTCCCACTGGAGGCTTAGGGTCTAAATTTCCCGATGATATCGATGCCCCATATAGAGAACGGTCAGGGAGAGATCACATTGTACGATTCTCGCGAAGGTAAGTGCTAGAGATTAGAAAACTGCTTGCATTTAAGGCATCTTCAAACATAGGAGGTGCAATCTTAAACCATGATAGTCCAATAGTAACCCTATCGGATAATCTTCTTGGCAAGTATATGCCATTCATATGGGATTTGTATTCCCCGCTGTGGATTTTCTGTATCATCACTTCAATGTCATCCCCAGTGATGCAGTGCAAGTGGGTTCTATCAAAGTTTATCTTGAACAGTGCTTTAACGCAGACACTATATTGGCCAACCAGTTTGCGAAGGGTAGCTCGATCTTTCTTATCGGAATCATGGGGGTACCTACCGTCCTTAATAAGGTGCCAAATATCGTAGTACCAGTATTCGACTAAATCAGAATCCTCTTATGTGACGAGATCAACGTGGTAGCAGTGGGTTGGTTTGGCTTATTTTTAGACTATGAAAGGGACCATCGTTATTCCTTCGGGCATGTCGACTATGGAGGCTAAGGTAGCATGGGCATCAACTAAGTTGTTCCTTCTTCGGGGTAAGTAGTGGAAGGTAATATCTCGAAACTGGGAGGCCAACTCTTCTAGGTGGGCATAGAAGGGTAGGAGTTTTTCGTATTTGAATTTCTATTTCTCAATGATGAGGGCAAAATCTCCGTAGACATATGGGCATTGGATTCCTTTCTCGAGAGAGACTTTGAGGTCTACTGTACAAGCCGTGTATTCGGTCATATTGGTGGTGCAGGGAATATCTAGCTTGCTGGTAATGGGATTGTGGGAACCATCATGGGTGATTAGGAGTATCCCAATATCGTATCATTTTTTATTAGAAGCGTTGTCAATGAACGTTTCCCACTTGAGGTTTTCTTGGGAGGTGCAAAGGATATCTTCATCTGGGAATTTATAGATCCAAACATTGACTTCTTATATGGGGTAATCGACACGGTAATAAAAAATAGCTCTTTCTTTTATGGCTTTCTGCAAGACACGTAATATCAAATTCGGATAGTAACATCAACCATTAGGCCATTCTGCTAGACATGGTAAATTTCCCAAGAAAGTATTTGATAGGATCCATTCAGGACAAAAGTCTCATGGGAAAAACGAGCATGTAGTGCCCAAATTTTTTAGTGACACGGACAAAGGCGACACATGCCTTCTCCAAGGCGATGAAGTTGACTTCGTATATGGCTAATTTGTGATCGGTATTATAGATGGACCCCTTTTTACGCGATTCTTCAATGTATTGGGATAGCATAGCCCCAGCTACGGTGTCCCTTACGGTCAATTATTGGAGTAGAGAGAGATCAGGATGTGGTGGCATAAGTACCGAAGGTCAAGTTAGATACTTCTTGATTCGATCGAAGGCTTCCTTACAAGATTCATTCCAAATTTTAGTTGAATCCTTTTAGAGGATTTTGAAGATGGGTTCACAAATAGAAGTCAACTGACTAATGAATAAAATAATATACTGTAATTTTCCCAAGAATTCTCAAACTTTCTTCTCCGTTCAGGGAGGTGGCATTTCAAATATGGTATTCAGTTTGGAAGGATCTACTTCAATCCCCTTCTCGCTAATCAAGAGTACCCAAAGCTTTCCTTTGGTAACACCAAAGAAACATTTATATGGGTTAAGTCGCATCTGGTATCACCGTAGCCATTCGAAGAGCTTCCATAGAGTGGGAACATGACCTTCCCGGGTCTTAAATAGGTAATCATATCATTTACGTAGACCTCGACCTCTTTGTGTATCGTATCATGCAAAATGGTGGTGGCATCCCTTTAGTAGGTAGCCCCTGCGTTTTTTAGACCAAACGGCATAACGGTGTAACAAAAGGTTCCCCAGGGGGTGATGAATGCAGTTTTTTCTTGACGATCAGGGTGCATCTTGATCTGATTGTATCCGACAAACCCATTAACAAATGATTTGAGAGCGTTACTGGTCGTATTGTCCATAATCATATTGATTTTGGGTAGTAGGTAATCATCCTTTTAAGAGGCCTTGTTCAAATCTTAGTAATCAACGCACATGCGAACCTTTCCTCCTGATTTCGACATGAGTACAATGTTGGCTAACCATATGGAATATTCAATCACTCGGATAAAGCCTACGTTCAACTGTTTGACCACATATTCCTTAATTTTGAGCGACCATTCGGTGCAGAGCTTTTGTAAATTTTATATGACCGATTTATATTATGGGAGTGTTGGAATCACGTGTTGGGCGATCTTGGGATCAATGTCGGGCATTTCGTCATAAGACCATGCAAAGACGTCCACAAATTCCTTCAGTAGTTCCTCGAGTTACGCGCGCTTATACTCGTCAAGGGTAAACATTATCCTAATCTGGCGCAGTTGGAAACTGGAACGAGATTGATAATAACAGTTTCAGCTTCATTAATTTGAATGAGGTTATGTTGTTTGTTATTAATCTTATTAAGATCAGTTAAGAATTGTTCATTTGCAAAATCATCATCGAGAGAGAGTTTGATTAGAATTAAGATAATTAATGTAAGGCACAACAAGATACTTCAATTCTTCATTTATTTCATTCTCGGGAAAAACAACGTTGAGAACCTCATCAAGGGAGGTCTCGATTAAATTGTGACCAGAATAGGGAGGAACAACAAAATAAGAAATGGGATAAAAATTTGGGTTAGGTTACATTTCATTAGGTTGAACTGGCACAACATTCCAGTTGAGGAGGGGTTCATTAATAATCTTGATCAGGATGGACGGGTTCGACTATGTAGCGCTTGAGTAGATCATGAAAAGTATGAGCCCAATGTCTGTAAGTTGAACCAATCCTCAGAGTCACTTCCCTCGAAATCTCCGGTAGCAGCTATAATGAGTGGTTGCACATGATGCTAGGAACTTTCAGTCCATAAGTAGCTGTCTTGGAAGAAGATCTACATTTATGGCTTCATCTTCTTCTCCACGTGATCATACCACGATTCGAGAAAGACGCAAGCGGGATAACTGAGGTTAGCGGAGCATTCTTAGTTCCTCCGAAGATGGTTGATAACCCAAGCAACATGGAGGAAAGGCCTTCTTCAGCACTATGGGTTCCATAATTCCCTGTTGTTATTATCCCAGCCCCAATCCGGCATTAAGTGTATATTCTTGAACGTCTGTATCACATTGATATTATCGCGAGGGCTGTGATCTGGATAGACTCTATCTCTAAAATCATCCCCTGCTGGGAGTGGAAGTTGTTCGACTCGAAAACTGGACAAAAGCATGTCATTTGCCCGATGTTGTATCTCTAATACTGGATTAGTGGTGCTTACATTCTCAGTGTTATCATCATCTCCCAAGATGGTGATGGCTTGCCCTTGGCAAAAATTTCAGTTTCTAATGGAGAGAGGAAGACACTCCCTTGATACAGTGGAGCCATGATCGTCCGAGCAATTAATTTGAAATAAGCCGATATGTCGATGACTTAGAATTCAGTGATGGGATTTATAGTGCCAGTCCCTATTGTAAGATTTATGGATCCCATCACTTCCCGACGAGTATTGTCATAAGCACTCCCCATAACGAAAGTTGGAGCAAGGTCGCTTACTTTTAATCCCAAGCAGTTGAGGATTATGAATGGGAAAACATTAAGTACTGACCCGTTGTCAGAAGCGAAAGTGAGACGGACATTCCCATGACCTCGACGGAGATATTAAGAGCATAGTTGTGATTTGGACTAAACTTAGGGATTTTTTCCTCGGAGAAAGAGAGCATTCTAGTAGAGGTTAGAGACCCGACCAAGTTCAAGATTTCTTTTGGTAAGACATAAAGAGTACCCAAAGAGTGATGTTAGCTTGAGTTTTCTTTAACTGATCGAGGATCTTGCTCTCCTCGAAGGTCATTTTCCAGCATAGAGAGTTTCTCAACATCTTTTCGCTCATCTGTCATTGCTGATTGAGGATTCGAAACCTAGTAGTGCCTCCTAGATCTATCCATATGGTTAACAGAAGAGGGGGAAAATATAAACCTTATTTATTCATCTATCTCGGGTTGTGCGGCCACGTTTTTTATCTCTATTAGTATAACTTCAAACGATATCATCCCACACACTGATCACGGGACTACTATTTTTTGAGCTTTTCTCTTCATCTGAATTGTCAAATGCGCCCCCCCATCTGATGGCAATGATGTCATCCTTCCATGAGAATTCAATACATTCTATGACCTCAACGACCTATTTATATAGATCCTCCCACTCAACGGGGAGATGCAGAAGTGAAGGAACCAGCCGCCCTTGTATCTTCAAAGCATCGAGTAGCTCGGATATACTGAAAATTTCACTAATATATCGAACAATCCTGCCATGATCTGGTCTGCATCATCTAAACTTACTTCGTCAACGGGTGCCACCTAATTATCTGACAATTAATCCCACGTTTGATCTTTCAAGAACAGTGTGTTGAACTTCTGGCATTCAATGGTCATTATTGAGGGCAGTTTCAGCCCAAACTCTAGGAGTTGGTTCAGTATCGCTAGAAATTCCATATTCTTCCCTCTGGAATAGGTACGAATGACAATACATGCTCTTGTAAGAACTGACACGACATGTTCAGTAAAACAGATAGGATGTAGATATATGGGTATAATGGGTAATTTACTGGGTACAATCCGGGTTGGTGGGTCAAATTCAAGGTTATTTTCTAGGAAGATATAGGAGTGTGCAAAAACCCGAATAGACCGAAAAAACCGAACCGAATTGAACACACTTTTGCGGGTCTCTTTTAATTCGGTCTAAAAATATATAGGACCACTAAATTTTGGTCGGTCTCGGATTATAAAAAATGGCTTTAGATCGGACCGGACCGATTTCGTTATATATATATATATATATATATATATATATATATATATATATATATATATATATATATATATATATATATATATATAATTTCCTAAGATCGCACACAGCACGCTAGTAGTGTACCACAACCACACAAGCGCACAACACACTGATTTTGAAACCCACACCCACACCTACGCCACACGTAAGTTCCTCCACACCAACCTGATTTCTAATTTTCTTCTCTCTCTACGAACATCCACACATGCTCATAGACGATCGCTCCCTCATCTCCAACGGCTCTATGACCAACCAATCCCAACACTGATCTACGCCAAATGCTCTCTCATATCCGGTAGCAAACTCTGATTTGTTAAAAACCATTTGTTATTTTTTTTCAAAACCCATCTGGGGGGTGATGCCACAAAATGCTAACTCAGAGCTAAATACTCGATTATAAGATAATCACTCTTCTTATTTAGTTGTTTGGAGTATGTTTCTATGATACCATAAACCCTTAAAGTGACTTTATTTGTACAGTGGATAATATTACCATCACCGACAAAGATTTTTCTAATTATATAGGGTCGTAAGACTCGTATGTAAACCCAGATATCTGTTTTTTTTTAAAGGTACTGATCTTATTTTTTTTTACAAAACACATTTGTTATTGTTTGGATCTGGCTGTGATTTGTGATATTGTGTGTGACAAGGTTATTTGGATATGTTAGTTCAACACTTTAACATTTGTTATTTGTTATTTGTTTAAGAAATATTTGTTCAACATCTATTATTTGTTCAGCATCAGTTATTTGTTATTTGTTTCAGAAACATTTGTTGGATAATATGAGGCCTAGTCTGTTATTTGTAATTTGTTTGTAATTATTGAAATGCTGAGTAATATTGAAATATTGAAAATATTGAAATGCCACATACCTAGTTTGTTATTTGTTTGTAATTATTTCTTTGTTTTGATTGTAGGTTAAATCTTAGCTCACAGGTATTCAGGTATCCTTTTATGGAGGAACCACGCTCAAAATCACAGGTATGGATATCCTTTTCTTTATTTTTAACTTTTTTACGGAGATATCTTTTTTCAATTATATTATTGTTTTTGAGTCTTTTTCTATTATTGTGAACTTTTGATTGCAGGTTGATGATCCGAAGTCCATCAATGCTACCGTGCGTGGACCAATTGACCTCGATGCCGAGCCGCCTACATCACCTTGGAAAAAGAGGAAAAATGGGTCTACGGTATGGGATCATTACACTAAAAACAATGATAAAAAAAATCCCAGGGCATCATGTAACTATTGTGGTATTACGTATGCTTGTCATGATAGAAAAAAATGGGACTAAAAATTTATTAAGCCGTACTCCCTCGTGTCGAGCGTATCAAAAAGCGTGTTTGGATATTTTAGATGACGACAACAATGTGCAACAAAAACTATCTTTTATTCCAAAGAAAGATGATGGGGAAAATGGTCCGAGTTTAAATCTTTTACCTATGTCGTTTAACGCCGAAGCTTGTAGGCAAGGACTTGCGAAAATGGTAATATTTGATGAGATTCCATTTAAGTTTGTAGAGAATGAAGGTCTTAGGAGATTCATGGCACTCGCGCAACCAAAGGTTAATTATACCGAGTCGTACCACGATTGTGCGGGATTGCATCAATCTTTATAAAAAAAATGGAAAAAGAGTTAAAAGTTGCATTTAAAGGGCAAAGGGTTCGTCTTACAATCGATACATGGACATCAATTGAAAAAATAAATTATATGTGTTTTACGGCCCACTTTATTGACAAGGATTGGAAGCTTCACAAAAAAATACTTAACTTTTGTCAAGTTAAAAGTCGTAAGGGAGAGGAACTTGGGATTATTGTTAAGGATTGTTTAATTGATTGGGGAATTTAAGGTATTTTCAAAATCACGGTTGATAATACCAGCTATACTAATGGTACGGTTCATCATTTAAAAAGAAAAACAAAAAATTACAAAGGCACCGTATTTGAGCATGAGCATTTGCACATTAGGTGTTATGCACATATCTTAAATCTAATTGTAGGTGATGGTTTGAGAGAATTTGATGAGTCAATTGCGAAAGTGAGGAGGGCCGTAAAATGTGTAAAGTTTTATCCATCTAGGTTGGATAATTTTAAGAAATATGTTGAAAAGGTAATAATAGAATCAAGATGTCTATTATGCCTAGATGTACCAACTAGATGGAACTCCACTTACATGATGTTGGAATCGTCTTTAAAATTTGAGGAAGTATCTGAGAGGATGGACGAGGATGACGAACAATATAAAAAATATATTGGTGAGGAAGATGAAAATGATGAGGATATTGGAGGGAGAGGGGTGGGGGCACGAAAATTGGGTTCGCCAAACAGTGAGGATTGGAAAAAGGCGAGAAGTTTTGTGAAATTTCTTTTAATATTTTACCATGCAACTTTGAAATTTTTTGGGACATTATATGTCACATCAAATGCCTTTTTCCACGATCTTATCATGATTCAAAGCAAGTTGATATCTTTGAGAAACAATGGAGATTATTTTGTATCTACTATAGCGGCGATCATGCAATCAAAATTTGACAAGTATTGGAATGTCGAAAAAATGAACTTTCTATTGTTTGTTACGGTTGTTCTTGATCCCAGATATAATTTGAAGTATGTTGAATACTTTTTTAGAGAGTTGCATGGCTTTGTTTTGGTAATAAACTTGACTAGGAAGGTAAGAGAGACTTTAGTTCGACTTTTTGATTTGTATCATGTAAATGGTTCTTCTAGTACAAATTCGAGCAATATAACTCCAACACCAAGTTTTGTCGTGCTTAATGATGATGATGATATGGATGGGCGTGTATTTTTATTATCTCAATATAAAAAACATTTCGAAGCAGAAGATAACTTTGGGGCTAAGTCGAAAGTTAAAAAATATTTGTTGGAAACATGTGAGATGGATAGTACAAATTTTGATATTCTTGGTGGAAAAATAATCAAAATAGATACCCAATCCTCTCTCTTGTTGCCCATGATGTATTAACAATTCTCGTGTCTACCGTTGCTTCGGGAGGTCGTATTCTCGACCCCTTTCATAGCTTATTATCAATAAATACGTCGGAAGCACTTGTTTGTGGTCAATATTGGCTACACTCCTCAACAAAGCCAATCAATATACGAGATTCGTTGGACGACATTCAACAACTAGAGAAACTTGATTCGGGTAACAAATTGTTATACTGTGATATTTCATCTTATTTGATTATTTAAAGGCTATTATTGATAATCTCATTTGTAATGATTTGTAGAGTTGCTGGGAACTATAAGTGGAGAGGCTTAACGCGTGGTGGCATGGATGCGTTGGAATTTTTGAAGAATCCGTGTTGAATTTATAATAGTTAAATTAAACATGATACTTTAGTATGAATGCATTAATTATGTGGTGGACATATTTTATGGGTATTAGTTATTTATTATTTGCTATTTTTTATGGATATTATTATTAATTGTTTAATACGGGTAAGGTCAAATTGAGATGGTGCTTTTAAAAAAACAGTGCTTTTAAAAAAAAAATAGTGTTGTTTTTTAATTAAAAAAAGTTTTTATTTTTATTTTTTAAAACAGTGCTGTTTTAAAAAAAATGTTTTTTAGAGTATGTTGTTTTTTTTACAAGTGATAATTTTAAGGAGAAATGTTGTTTTAAAAAAAATGTGCTTTTTTAATTAAAAAAATGTGTTGTTTTCAATAAAAAGAAAACATGTGCTGTTTTATATGGGTATGGACCGAATAGAGGACCGAGACCGAACATGGATTTCTTGAAAATTGAATAGGATCGAAATCGATTATTCTGGTCCGGTCTCGGTCCATAATTTTTTAGGATCGATTAATGCGGTCCGGTCCTAAAAATACCCCCAAACCGAATCGGATTGCGAACACCCCTAGGAAGATATCATTTACATGATTTGGAAGTGGATTATGAGTAGTGTTTGGCTTAGAATTAGTTGGTGGGGTGATGGTACCCTGGTCAATCAGACATTGGATTATATTCCGGAGATGGAAGCACTGGTAAGTGATATGGCCGGCATTTTGATGAACATCACAATGGGCATCGAGATTGAAATTTTTAGGAAATGGGTTTTGTAATAGATGAGGGTCCAACAGCTTGATGAGATTTCGGCTTAATCGAGCTTGGTAGACTTTGGAGAGAGAATCACGAAGTTCGATGTATTCTCTTCTTACGAGTTAGGACGGTTTTCTGGTGCCCAAGAAGTGGCAGGCTAAAAGATGTTAGTCTTCTCATACTTTATGGAATTGAACTGTCTGAATACTTTCTTTGGCTCGGCTTCTGTCTTGGAAAGACTTTCTTTTATCTAGGATAATCATGGCTCGGTGGTAACTTAGGAGATGAATAATTGGGGGCTCGCTACCCCTGAATTTCTCGATGTTAGGCATCTTAAATTTTTATGGCAGCCTTGCTTTAGGGTAGGGAGACATATGGGTGTAATTCATGTAGTTCATAGAGCTTCGAACTTAGTCAAATTTTTTGGTCAACAACTTAAGGTCGTCCTTGACCTTGCTTAACTCTTCTTCCTTCGGATCGACGGGTACATACAGGTTAGCCCCTGGATGGGCAAGATTTGGCATATGGAGTTGATCTGGCGATGGCCTATTGGTAAGAGGGTCACGTGGAGCATGCTGGTACTCTTTAGGACCCAAATAGGCTCACGTGCGGTCTGACCCACAGCGTGAGGGAAGAGGACCTCGGGATCTTCGGGAATAAGGACCCAATTTCACTACATCTCGTGAACCTCAGTTTGAAGGTTGTAAATCTTGGCGATAAGTTAGTGTAACACCCCGCGCATTTTGAACAACGGGGTGGCCAACCACCGCCGCCAGATTACATCAGGCATTACTAAATAAAATATCATTCTTAGCATGTGACATATACGAGACATATAAAATTCATTCCACAAGATAATAATGAAACTAATCCCAATAAATAATAATCAAATGCGATATAAAATCCATCACCATGCTAAACTCCAATAATATCCAAATATCAAATTAAATAAAAAAATCCAATAAACTGAATCCATAATGAAATATCTGAATAAAATCGTAACAACTGTGGAACCAAATTGCCCACCAAATCCATAATAAGAGCCTCATACTCAAATGCGATAGAAAGGAAACTAAACTAAACTACTAAGCATTAAATAAATACTCCAGTTGCACCTCTAAGATAAATATGTAAATACTCCTATGCAGCTACTCCAACACTACTACCTCAAAAATATTAGTTAACGCATAGGGTCAGAGCCCAGAGCATGAATACCGGCTACTCCCTCCAATTAGGGTCCTTGAACATAGACAATAGCATTATACATGATAAATATCACAGTGGAATATTTTAAATTAAGATGAGATAATTAATAACGATACGAGTAAAATAAACAATATGTGCTAAATCATGAAACTACTATCAAAAGTCCAAGTCCAATTTACCAATTTCTAATTATACCAATAATTAATATATTTAACTTTATTATTTTACTCATTTTTATTGTTACCAGGCGCGGTGCTCCCACATATAATCTTACTCCATTTTTAGTAGTGGGAATCCCGTCAAAATCATCATTTTAGTTCGGGACTCCTACTTAAAGTCTTTATTCGTTTGGTTGTAGGACTCCCACGTGTTCTACCCCACACCCTTACCTATACTATGGCCAGTCAGCCCGCTATGTTGTCATCTCTCCACATGCTCATGAGGTTCCACGCACGACACGTCATTATAGCCCGTCAACCCGTTTCGCAAATATATTTTAATACCCGTTTTATTATCTTAAGTATTAATTTTCACTTTCTCATTATTTCTCGTTCTTTTTATAATTAATCACCCTACCCTTATTAGAGATGTGAGATCCTCAAAAACATCCTTAGTCACATATGTATGGCCCCAAACACATAAATACGTCTTACCTTAATGATAGGATGAAATAATAACTCTTCCTAATCTTATACCTAGACTAGCGAAACGACGACACGACATAAAAATCAGCCCCACCCTGGAATCACCCATCCGTAAAAATCTACACTCATTAGTCCCATACCTAAAAAGCATAGATCGCAGCTAAGACCTACCTACTAGTCCCATACCTAGCAAGCATACTAAAATATAGGTGAGAGCGTACTGTCAATATCCCGTCGTACACGCGATGATATATATCAATAACAATCAATCACAAAATCCCACAACACATATAAACAATATGACAAATTTATTTGTGATGATGCAATTTAATTTAATTCAATTAACGATACCATCGTCGTTCTTAACACAATTATTTTCATTTAATCATTATAGATTAATCAACATGCTAGATTATGAAACACACCAAAATTGTCCACTTTTATTAACTACATAATTTTTCATGCGTATGTACACGTTTCGATTTTAATTAAAATAACCCTCATAAAATTCTACATGCAATCCTACACCCATACTAACCAAAACCCACTACTCTCTCATATGAACCCAAGGGTTTCAAGTCTTATCCCATTAAAAAAATCGTCAAAATAGTACCAAATTTAGTTTTCACTTCCTCTAATTAAGTTACTAATTTATTTTAAGAAAAACATGTGATTAAAGGTTTTTGCGACACTAAAAATGCATAATACTAAAGGAAAAGAATAGAGTGTCCATGCCTGAATAAAAGTTGATTGAGAATTCTGATTTCAAATATGTGTTATTCTCGAAAAGTTGACAAAGATTCGTTCTTGATGCGTCTTGAGAAAACTCAGTTAATCTTGAGTTGAAAGTTATGTAGAATGGGGCTAGGCTTTAGAGGTTGAAGAAGATGTAAATGATAAGAGGCTTCTGCCCTTAGGTTAGAGGAAGATATGTTTTAAAAGTTCTACCCCCAAGTTGGTTTTATACCAAAAATAATTAAGAGTTTGAGTAGAAAAATAATTCTCTAAAGAAAAAACTACTTGGTCGTAACAGACCAGCGAACTGGTCCGGCCCAATCCATCGGTTCGGTTCAGTCGACAAAAATTTCAAAAATTTAAATCTCTATTTAAGTTCCCATTTTAACTCTGATTTTAATTCCAAATAAAATCATATTGAGAAAGTGGTTTCTTAATGTATATGCTCCAATACCACTTGTTATAGGCGGATACCCCCAAATTTTAAACTCAAACTATGATATGGTTCAATGATATACTAAATATAAATTTTTCAAAAATTATTTTATTTTCTTTACTTTAAAAGCACAATCAAAGACGTGAAAAATTAAATTAAACATAAAGTGAAATTAAACTACACAAACATTTTAAAAATCACTTAATTAAAATTCAATCCAATTTAAGTTAAACAAACTAAGCATGAATACTATCAAATTAAATTAATGTCGACTTGAACTAAATTAAATTTAAACTTAAACTAAACTAAATTAGCACCAAATTAAACTAATTGTGTTTAAACCAGATTTTATCTTCATTAGACCTAAGAATGCATATATGTGAGTTTGTAAGATAAAATAAACACAATCACACTACACCGCGATGTACGAGAAAAATCCACAATGGGCAAAACCTCACACGACCCTGCCTATAAGTCCACTAAGTATGGTATGTTTACAAATACAAGACAAAATTTACAACACACTACTTGACTCCGTCCAAGCCTCGACGCTCCTTCTTGTATCAACCTCCGCCTAGTCGACAACTACGGACTCCACCACAGTCTTGGAATCCACTAGTGGGGAACAACCATACGATGGCCTTTCCAACGTATGCACACCACGAACCAAGAAAACAATCTCCTTTTGAGGTAGAGATGGAATCCAAACAATCTCCTTTAATGGGTAGATAAGAAACCCGGTGCCAAACAATCTCCAAGAAAATATATATATATATATATGTGTGTGTGTGTGTGTGTGTGTGTGTGTGTGTGTGTGTGTGAACTTGGATTTAAACAAACATGGGTGTAAATATGTGTTTTTGGAAGAAATTTGATCTTTAAATTCAACACATAAAAGGGACTTTTTGTTTGAAGAATTTTTCTCTCAAAAAGCTATTAAGGATGCAAAAAGTCTTATAAAAAAAGTTGTTCCCACACTTCTAAAATCTGGTAAAAAGTAATGGGATAAAGTAGTGGGAAAATAGGAAAGAAATAAAAAAAACTGTCGAAAACTACTCCCAGGTCGTTCTAACGGTCTCGTTCGAATGACTTTCTAACGAGATTTCATAACACAATGGCCAAAACTCGTTTGAAGTTCGTTAGATGGTTCGTTCGAACGAGATTACAAACGAGACTAAGAACGAGACTATGAACGAGATGTCAGAAGACAAAGCGTCAAAACTCGTTAGAAGTCTCGTCTGATATGCCGTTCGAACGACCTTTCAGGAAAAATTAATTTTCTTATAAAAAATAAAATATATTTTTTAACTTATATAAAATTAAAACAACACCCAACAAAGTATTCCAAGTCTCTCTATATATTTAATGCATTCATAACTTTTAGAGAACTTGGAACCCAAATATTGATGACGTATACACTTGGCATGAAAATCGACAAAGATGAAACTTTAAATTCTTAGCCACTACGTCTTCAACTCTTCAAACATCATAAGCTTGAGGTGCAACCAACATCTATACTACGACTCAATGAGTTTTATCCAGAATTAAGCCAATACTACAAATTGACTCAATCGAAAATTTGTCCTTACAAATCTACCCCTCTGGCTATTTCGGGACAAAAACAAACCAAAAATCCTATAGGCCGTCAAGAACGCTTAAACACAATCCCACCAAAAAATAAAATAAGAAAATAGACGCTTGACTTGACTCATGGAAAATACTTTGCCACTAAAAATAAATTTCATGCACACTTAAGCAAACCATTAAACGCATAGGGAATATATCAATATAAAGTGCGTAAAATTACCCCCCTCCCCTTAATTAATCCTCCCTCTTTATTTAACAATGATCTTCCTAGAATGACGTTCCCCCCTAAGTTATATCTCCCCAAATTTTCAAAGGACTGGATACCATTTCTCCCCCTTTTTGTTCCGGAATAGACAAAGGTCAAGAATTTATTTCTCCTCCAATTAAAGCAAATATTTCCCTTCAATTAAACAAGGGATGTGAATAAGGAAAAACAAGTTAAACATGTAATGGCCCATAATGTGACAAGAACATTAAAGTATATTGGCAACAATAAAAATAAACAAATCCACAAAATAACAATAGAAATCCCGCTTAAAGTCTTTCTTTGTTTTGTTATGGGACTCCCACATATTATACACCACACCCTTAGCCTCACTATGGCCAGTCAGCTCACTATAGTGTTTGGTTTACATACACTCGTGAGGTTCCATGAATGCCACGCCACTATAGCTTGTCATCCCATTGAATTGTCGGCCCGTAAATACTCATGACGTCACACACATCCACGACGATATAGCCACTCGACACGTTTAACTGTTAGCCCTGTACATACTCTCGCCGCAAATATATTTTAATACCCGTTTTATTATCTTAGGTATTAATTTTCACTTTCTCATTATTTCTCGTTCTTTTTATAATTAATCACCTCACCCTTATTAGCGATGTGAGATCCTAAAAAGTACCCGTAGTCCCATACCTAAGGGTCCCCAGTACATATATACGTCCTACCTTAATTATAAGACGAATTTCTAATAATAACTCTTCCTAGTATTATACCTAGACTAGCGAAATGACGACACGACATAAAAATCAGCCCCACCCTGGAATCACCCATCCATAAAAATCTACATTCACTAGTCCCATACTTAGCAAGCATCCAAAAATATAGGTGAGAGCATACTGCCAATATCCCGTCGTACCCGCGATGATAATAATCAATAACAATCAATCACATAATCCAACAACACATATAAACAATATCACAAATTTATTCGTGATGACACAATTTAATTTAATTCAACGTCATCGTTCTTAACACAACTGTTTCCATTTAATCATTATAGATTAATCAACATACAAGATTATGAAACACACCAAAATTGTCCACTTTTATTAACTACATAATTTTTCATGCGTGTGTACACGTCCCGATTTTAATTAAAATAACCCCCATAAAATTGTACATGCAATCCTACACCCATACTAACCAAAACCCACTACTCTCTCCTACACACCCAAGGGTATCAAGTCGTATTCCATTAAAAAAAATCATCAAAATAATACCAAATTTATTTTTCACTTCCTCTAATTAAGTTACTAATTTATTTTAAGAAAAATATGTGATTAAAGGTTTTCGCGACACTTAAAATGCATAATACCAAAGGAAAAAAATAGAGTATCCATGCCTGAATAAAATTTGATTGAGAATTCTGATTTCAAAGATGTGTTCTTCTCGAAAAGTTGACAATGATCTGTTCTTAACGCGTCTTGAGAAAACCCAGTTAAACTTGACAATTCTTGAGTTGAAAGTTATGTAGAATGAGGCTAGGGTTTAGAGGTTGAAGAAGATGCAAAAGATGAGAGGCTTCTGCTATTAGGTTAGAGGAGAATATGTTTTAAAATTTCTACCCCCGAGTTGGTTTTACACCAAAAATAATTAAGAGTCTGAGTAGGAAAATAATTCTGTAAAAAAAAATGCTTGGTCATAGCAGATCAGCTACCCGGTCCGGCCCAATCCATCGGTTCATTCGGTTGACAAAATTTTAAATCTCAATTTAAATTCCCATTTCAACTCTAATTTTAATTCCAATTAAAATCATACACTTCGTTATTAAAACTCATCATTTTAAATTACTAAAATTAATAAAATCCAAAATTTTATTTTATCCAAAATTTTGAATTTATTTAAACAATACCTTTTAAATTCACGGGGTGTTACAGTTAAACTAGAACCACCATCAAATTAGGCTGCACATTCGGCACTGGGTCTGCGTTCTTCATGGAGAGCGGGCGAGGGTGGATTCCGAACTTGGAGGAAGTAGCGGGAGAACTGACAGAGCTTTAGGGCAGTTCGACAGAAGACCGAAGCCAATAGGGAGCGAGGCAATGGGTCAGGTATGCGATAAACTTAAGATGGAAAAGGGTTTTAATATTTTCTTTGGAAAGAGGAAGACAAAATATTTTTGGTATATTTTTTACAAAAGGAGGAAATAAATTATCTTTTTGACTTTTATGATAAATGGAAGGATGAAAAATGAGAGAATGGTATCAGCATGATTATTATTATGTTTATGTTTTCACTTGTATTAGGCTTACCTAAATGTAAAAAGAAATATCGAACGAGAACCGAGCCTGGGAAAATTGGGTTTAAAAAAAAATATAAAAAAATATGGTTTGACTGTTGCCTGGATAGGGTCTCGTTTTGAAAAAAGATGAAATCATGCGAAAATTTGGGCGGTATGCCAACCTAGCAATTCGGCAGAGTTTCGAGTAGTAACCGACAAACTAAATATGAGGTTGACGCCTATATGAGAGTATGTAGTTGTTGGGTTAGTGGAAAGGTTCCCCCATTTGGCATGACTTCCATGATATACGTCTCGCTGTTGAGGGCAGTCGGTATGTGTGGACAAGCTATTTGATATACCTGAGTGTACCTGAATTGCCTCACTATATACCTCGCGGGGGCAATACGTGTGAGAGCTAATTCGATATACTCGACGTACGTGAACCAGTTCCTTGCTATATACCTCCCGTCATGACTTCGGTCAAGCAGTACGATGCGGGGGGAACCGTTCGATATACATCAAAGGTACTTGGCCAATGGAAGGTGAGAGTCATATTGATTAGGCTAACTGTGACCTGTCAGACCAGCGCCCATCACAAAGTGACACCCTCGTCACGGGAGAAAATTTGGTCAATAACCGTGCTCTTTGGTGATGTAATATGCAAAATGCATGATTCTTTATTAATATATTATGGAGAGAGTATTTTATTTGGCATGATGAGGACTATACTTATAAGGAAGAATGTACAAAAAAGTAAATCTAGCATGGAGCATGAAGATTACGGTGAGCATGGATATGTGAGAGTGTGTGATGTGCGAATATCTACAAGTGAGTGTCTAGTAGTGAACCTTAGCGTGGTTCAACTACAAGTGGTGTGTGAGTGAGCATGGATATATGCAAGTGTGATAAGTGGAGGTGTGTGTTAGTGACACCTAAGCATGGATATTCTACGTGGTGTGTGCAACATGTGGGTATAAGTGATCCTACGTGTAAGTAGTGTGAGGTGTGCATGTAGAGTATTTATAAGTGAATGAAGTGAAAAATGAGTGAGAGGTGATATAAACATGAGGTAATTATATACAAGAAGTAATAAAGGAGAAAGGGGAACATACATGTAGGTGCATACGTACACAAGCAGAAAATGATAACACCATGCAAATAGAGCCTAGCCCTCTTATGACAAGTCAGTCCCCATCTGAGTTTCCACTATGGGCATCCCTCATTTGCCTTTTTCCTCCCGTCTCAGGGTTCTAACGCTCGTGCATGCGCACTCGGGTAGGGAGAGAAGGTATCACGCCCTTTTTTCTAGGGACGCTTCATCGATGTGGGGTGATGTAAAGTAAAAGCTAAATTAAGAATTTATATAACCAATGCAAAAATAAAGAAATTTAAACAGACCAAAAGGTATTTGGACCTTATTTGGGGACTTGAGGCTTGATATTGATCCTTGAGGAGATTCCTTGCAAGTTAGGATGAATTTGGTTCAGAGAGAGGAAGATTTTTTCTAATTTGGGAATAAGAATTATGGGAATGAAAGGTGGAAAGGAATATCACAAAAGAAAACTTCGCTCATTGTAGAAGAATGCTGCTGAGATCATTGATATTGATGGATTTAAGGTGTGTCTTGAGAGTGATCTCATTTATTCCCTCATTTTATAGGGTATGGGGACTGACGATCGATATACCCCTAGCCCTAAAAATTGGCGGGTGACCTTAGATACACTACCGTTAGGCAGGGAAATGGACCCGCCAATCGGCATTTTCGTACAGATTATTTTTAAAAAATCGATTGAATAACGTAATTGGTAAATCCAAATCACGCACGGGGTATACCGTTAGAAAAGGTAATTCAAATACCTTCAAGAGTCCTTGGGCCACTCCGGGTTTCGGGAGTTGACTTTGGGTCAAAAGTGCTCGGAAGCGTCCGTCGATCCATTGGATAGGAGATCGCCAGACGATAATGGATCGTTCTTCCAAACCGCAAGTCAAAATGGCACAGTGGGTGGATCGTTGAAAAGGTTATACAAGGCACTTGGATATTCCAAAGATCTCCGCTCGGTTTGGAGAGTTGACTTTGGTCAAATGGGTCTCCAAAGCGCCTGGTAACCTTTCGGAGTAAAATAGGTTGTTCATCTTTACTGTGAGGCTGATTTGCACACGGTACGGACCGTTGGAAAGGGTAGTTAGTGAACTTCAAAGATTCATTTAGTCTCGTTCGAGATTAAGAGTTGAATTCGGTCAAACGGAGCCCGGGAGTGCCTGGTGGCTTCCAAATCAATTTTCTAGGGAAAACGGATGGTTCGTCCAAATGGTTATACCATTTTGCACAACGAGCAGACCGTTAGAAAGTGGTTTCAATGCCGTTTGAGGATCCATTAAGATTTTGCTCTGACGATGGGGTTGGTTAGGGTCAAATTGGTGTCGGGAGCGCCCCGTGGCATCCAAATCTATTTTGGGTACTATAATGGACCGTTCGTCCGAATCGTTATTCCGATTCGTACGCAGAACAAACCCTTGGAAAGGGGATTCAGATCCCTTAAAAGATCCATTAAGCTTTCACTCTGATGATGAAGTTAATCGCAGTCAAACCAGGCATGGGAGCGTCCGATAGCCTCCAGATTGGCACTCGTGGTATGACCTGGGGTTTGTAGTGAATGGAAGAGATTATAGGGATCTAAGGAAAGACTTAAGGGTCATAGAATGTCATTTCTATATGTCCATAAAGCAATATCAAAACAAAAATTCTTCAAAATGCATTATTTATCAATTTTTAAAAATTTCAAGCATAATCGTGATAAATGATAATCATCTAGATCAATAATAACAAGCAACTTATGACATAATATCATGTAATCATCACATTCAATAATAGGTATTCATAAAAAGTAATTTATCATTCTTAGGATGCTTTGACTTCGAAAATAAACTTATTCATATTTTCAAGCATTTAACACACTTGAGATTATTATGAAATAAATCAAATTATAAATCACCAATCATTAAAATATTTTCAAGATAAAGAATGGTGTAC
The DNA here is from genome assembly GCA_949130495.1 of Sambucus nigra. NCBI lineage: Eukaryota > Viridiplantae > Streptophyta > Magnoliopsida > Dipsacales > Adoxaceae > Sambucus > Sambucus nigra. Next base: position 200,985,686 of record OX422218.1, read on the forward strand.
ATTTTAAATAAGCATATAAACATGAAAATAACACAACACAGTAGTTATAAATAATAAACACAAAAAATACAATACTAGTTATTAATCTTCTTTTTTTAATTAAACTGAATTATTTTATCTAAAATGTTATGAATATATTCATTTCCTTTAGTAAATGTATCTAAAGATTTGTTTAAATAATCAACTTTCCTTTTTAAATCACTATTTTCACATTCAAGCGGGTTAGTGACACTTACAAATTTTTCCTTTTTCAAGGCTTTAATTTCACTGTTTAAATATTCATTTTCTATTTTTAAATTATCAAAATATTTTGGTATAAAATCACATTTGCCATATGTCTTCTTAAGTGTAATAAACTTCTTTTTAAGATCATCTTATTTTTCAAATAACTCATTAAAGGCATCTTGTAATTCATCATAATCATCAATAATATCATCATTAACATCATGATTTGTACTACGAGTATAACAAGATTCATTATCAATAAAGGTAGGGTTAGATTGTACCACCTCAGTATCATATATCATGAGACAAATAGTATTGGTTTGTTCACTACTTAATTCATCAATATTAGCCTAGGCAAGGACTGCACATACTTCCATTTAGTACATTATCATCCAAGCTTCTATTGAAGTCTTCCTTTAAAATAAAACTTGAAACACAAGGTTGGCTATTTGTCCATTTTCTTCTCATAAAATGAAATAATGAATGGCTATAAGAGATTAAACATTTAAGCATACAAATAATAAAAATATAAAGTGTAGGATGTAAGATAAACATAAAAGAGTTTACCATGATCTTTAAATCAAAAAATAATCAAAGCACTTGCTCTGATATCAATTATTGCCTAGGAAAATACCCAAGAGGATGGTGAATTGGGATTTTACAAACTTTTTTGGTCAAATTAAAATTTTAGAAAATATTTAATTTAAACACTTAATCCAAATTTTAGATTAATAAATCTTCAATGATCAAAGCAATGAATATCAAATCAAATTCTACGGTTGATTAAACAAGTTAAAATCACAAATTATAATTCCCAACAAATATTTAATCATTTTTTGTATTTAACAAAAAATAATATTCTCGAATTAAATATTTAATTCAAAAATAATTATTTTTATCTTAAAATTATTTTGTCAAATTTCGGAGTTAGTCAATTTGCAAGTTTAAGTGCTGAAAAATATTAAATCAAGCAAGTACAAGTAAATAAGCAAATAAAGTGTGGAAATAAAATGACACCGAGAATTAACGTGGTTGGGCCAAATCTCGGCGTATGTCCACGCGCCTAGAGCTCCCGTCTCCTTTGCGTTTCACTAACGTGATCCACTTGTGGGTATGATCAAATCACCTCGTATAACCGTTTGCAAGCTAACATCAAGCTTCAAATCCCGTGGTTCAATTACGGGTTGGATCCAATCATCGTTTACCACCGTGATCCAATTATAGTTAGGACCAAGCACCATTACAACCGAAGCTTCAACAAAGCTTCAAAATAAATATGAATTTGTAGTACAATGTAGAATAATAAAACTCCTTAAAATACAATTTGTAATATGAGTTTCTTTTTCAATGAGACTTCAATAAATGAATCTGACTTTTGTCTCCAGTCTTATCTTCAATGTATATTAGTAAAATGTGAAATTAATTGCTCTCGCGTTGATGTAGCAGAATAATAAATTTAAATGCTGTTTAATAATTTATATAGTCTTCTGTTCTTAGTCTCATAGTCTTTAATGCAACACTTGAATGCTTTAATAGCAATCCCCAAAACTATTTATTAAACATATTTCTTCATAGCATTAAATGCTTCTGATTTTTGTCGAGATGAAGTAGTCTTAAAAGATAATCTGCAAATATCCATTTGCCTTCTCAAGATAAAAATATAATTGTTCACACTGTTAGTGCAGTAGTCTAGGGGTTTATTGAATATGTGTATAGATGAAACTATAAAAAATTACACATACGTGAAATCCTACAAGGCAGAATTAGGATTTACCTTTTGAGATCTCTTTGATTTGATATCATGTTAACGCAAACCACATGTGATGACAGTTGTTCAAGAATGCAGGCCCGATGCACCTCACGGTCTTCTATTGTAATTCTGATATGAACAGTCACCAATAGAGTGTGGGCTCTATCTCCATGACCACCTACCCTTCTCACTTTTCCTCTTTGTTGTCTCTCTTTCTCACAAATTTGAATTTGTGTCTTTTAAGTATCAAAGAGTGATGGTTGGCTTAAGAAAAATGATCTTTAGGTGCATATGTATAGGCTACAGTAGGGACCCTAAGGAGAGATAAGGATGCGGCTCCTAATGGGCCTAAGAAAACCTAATCCTTTTCGAATCCTAATCTCAATTCCTTGATTATAATTAATACTACTAAATAATTATAATTGCAACTTCACACCTTAACTCAAAATTATATTTCGAGTTCCTCATTATCAATTACTTAATTCTCCTTACGTAAAGGTTATAGATACCCGTTAATAAAATAAATTACTGATAATTTATTTGATTAACTTCTTTAAGTCCTTGAGCGGTCCAACTTAAATGGGGATCTTCCTATTAAGTCCTGTTTGAAGGGGATATTTCTTAATAGGTCCTATCACAATATTTTTTTCTTAATAGGTCCTATTTGTACATACAGTGAATATTCACTGTATGTTTACAAATAGGACCTATTGGAACAAAAGTCTTATTTCATGGAACCTGATGGAGCAAAAAAAAAATGTTAGGACCTATTGAACTACATACTTAGTAAACGGGACTAATTGATAAAAAAACCCAACTAAAATTAATCATAGTATGAGATTAACATGATCCACCTATAGCGTTTGACACATACAAAACATATAAGCATCTCAAGAGGGTATCACTAGTCTCTATACCGAGACGTAGATCCCATCTATTAAAGACTTTCACCATACATTAATCACCATTTCCCAATCTATCAAGATTATTGATCCAATGACGAATATCATCCGATAGGTCAAAGCAGTAAATAACTAGTGCATGTGTCCATCAATCATATCCGAATTATGAGCCTTACATAGACCTAACAATCACGAGGTTTACACTGTCTTATAAAATCAGTATAAAGACAATGACCTCAAGGTGGTCCTATTCAATACACATAAAATGTAGTAGCACAATAAGTTGAAACTATATTGTTTCCCGTAATTAAGATAGACCTACTAAAATATTATGCTACGACCCTAGTGATGGTGTATCCAGTTCCATCTAAGACTGTGAACGATCTGATCTTCTGTGTGTAAACCGTACTCTAGACACCAGAACACCTACAGAGCAGAATAAAAGAGATTAATAATATATAAAATAATGCAAACATTATGTCCATACATGATTCTCTTCAAAATAGGAAAAACTTATTTTATTTTAACAATAAATCCATAACTAAAAGTATTATATAAAGCATGGTTTTAGTTTACTTCTCTAACAATCTCCCACTTAGACTCAAAGCCATGCTGCAATGCATCTCTCCCCCATCCCCTTTACTTGATTATCAAAAGTCTTGGCTGGTAAGTTTTTCATGAAAGGGTCTGCTAGGTTATTCTCTGATGCAATCCTCGTTGTACAAATTCTCGAATGAGATGATACTTACGCTCGATGTGTTTATCTCTCTTATGGATCTTGGGTTCCTTCCAGTTAGAAACCACACCGCTATTATCACAATAAAGTGTAATAGTCAAATGAATTAAAGGTACCACTCCTAGATCCATTTCAAAGTTTCTAAGCCACACTGCTTCTTTGACTGCCTCGGAGGCCGCCGCATATTCAACTTCCATGGTGGAATCAGCAATGCATGATTGCTTGATACTCATCTAACTAATGGTTCCACCTCTTAGGGCAAACACATATCCATAGGTAGACCTTCTAGAATCTCTATCAGACTGAAAATCTGAGTCGGTGTACTCAATAGGTACTAGACTCTCTGCCTAGTAAACTAGAAACTTGTGTTCTTTCCAGGTACTTGAGTATATACTTTATTACAATTCACTGTTCTTACCCAGGGTTAGGCTGATATATACTAACCATGCCAATAATAAAGCAGATATCGGGTCTAGTGCGTAGCATAGCATACATAAGGCTCCCAACTGTCGAAGCATACGGGATGCCTTTCATCTTTTCTATCTCATAAAGTGTCTTAGGACATTTATCCGTGGAAAGATATATTCCATGTCTAAAAGGGAGGAACTCTTTCTTGTAATCTTTCATGCTAAACCTGGAAAGAATGGAGTCGATATAAGTTGCTCGTGATAAACCCAACATCTTATTCTTAAAATCTCAAATAAGCTTGATCTCAAGGATGTGACTAACTTCTCCTAAGTCTTTCATATCAAATTGACTTGACAACCACACTCTAATCGAATACAACACTCTAACATCATTTCCAATGAGAAGAATGTCATCCTCATATAATACTGAAAACATCACTACTTTTTCGTTGCATTTTTTATACACACAAGCTCATCTGGTCATTGATCATAACCAAAAGATTTGATTGCCTATTCAAAATAAATGTTCCAAGTTCTATATGCTTAAGTCCATAAATGGGTTTCTTAAGCTTATATAATTATGCTCTTAGCCTTGAGAAATAAAACCGTTTAACTGCACGATATAGATACACTCGATAAGATTCCTATTAAGAAATGCAGTCTTGACGTTCATTTGCCAAATTTCATAATCAAAATGAGTCGCAATGGATAATAGAATTCGAATGGACTTCATCGTAGCTACCGTCGAGAAGGTTTCCTTATAATCGATACCTTCTTTCTAAGTGAATCCTTTTGCATCAAGTCGTGCCTTAAAGGTCTCAACCTTCTCGTCCACCCCTCTGTCCCTACTATAATCCCACTTGCATCCAATGGCTTTTATCCCTTCGGGTGGATCTATAAGATTCCAGACCTGATTAGAATACATAGATTCCATCTCATAATTCATAACTGAAGCTAAAGTTCTGCATCTTTATCTTGGATAGCCTTTTTGTAGTTACAAAGATCGGCTTCGAGTTCATGGGGACCTTGTCATAAGACTCTCCCAAAAATATAAATCGTTCCGCTTGGCATCTAACCCTCCCACTACAACGAGGTAGTCTATGTGCTGGTGTACTAGAGTCAACGCATTGTGTTATTTCATCTGGTATTGGTAGTGTTAAAGAATCTTATTGGTTCCCTTAAAACTCTTTTAGAACAAATTTACTTATAAGTTTATAATCTATCATATATTCCTCTTCCAAGAATCGGGCATTGGTGCTAACAATGACCTTCTGATGCTTACGATCATAAAATAAATAACCCTTAGTCTTCGTAGGATGTCATACAAAGAAACAAACTTATGATCTTGATTCCAACTTACTAGGATATTTCTTTAGCACATATGCTAGACTAACCCAGATCGAAATATGTTTCATATTAGGCTTGTGCCCAATCCATAATTCCTTGGGTGTAGTAGAGATCGCCCTTGAAGGTACCAAGTTAAGTAATTAAGTGGTAGTTTCTAAAGCATGTCCCCAAAAGGAATTTGGGAGATCTTTATAACTCAATATGGATCTAATCATATCTAAAAGAGTCATGTTCCTCCCTTCTGCTACATCATTTTGCTGGGGCATACCAGGTACAGACAATTGGTATGTAATCCCTTGATCTTCTAAATATTACCAAAACTCCTCTAAGAGGTACTTGCCACCATGATCAGATCGTAGCATCTTTATACTTTTACCTTGATGCTTCTCCACTTTTGCCCTATAAACTTTGAATTTCTCAAAGGCTTCAGACTTATGGTGCATTAGGTAAACGTGCTCATACCTTGAGTAATCATTTATGAAAGTCATAAAATACTCAAACCCCATCTTTCTCGGGATGTCATCGGTCCATATAGATCGAAATGAACCAATTCCAATAGTTCTTTGGCTCTATAACCCTTGGCCAAGAAAGGCCGCTTGGTCATTTTACCTTTTAAATAGGATTCACAAACTGAAAGTGCCTACACTTTTAGTGAGATCAATTGCCCACTTGCCACGAGTCTACGAATCCTTTTTAGATTAATGTGACCTAGGAGTAAATACCAAAGATATGTTTGGTTCACTAAGAACGTATTTTTTCTCTTTAAATTTGGTCCAATTGAATTATGCAAAATATTAATTTGTTGTGTGAGAGAGATAGGATTAATAATATAAAGATTATTAACTAATGTACCAGAACAAATAAAAGATTTATTTTTCTTAATAAACACGAGTTTATTTAAAGAATCTAAATATCCATAAAAGGCTAAACAAGAAACTAAAATAAAATTCCTTCTAATGGAAGGTGCATGCATAAAGATAATATTTTAAAAGTAAATTCCTATCATTATTAAAGCTTAAATGAATGTCTCCCATGGTAACAACCGCTACTTTCGTAGCATTTCCCATAGTCAGATAAGTTTCTCCATCATTTAGCCACATGGTTTCCTAGAAACCCTGTAAATAATTGCATACATGATTAGTGGCTCCCGTATCTACACACCAGGTGCCGGTAAGACGAACCACAAAACATGATTCAACGATAAATTACTGGAATTTACCCATGTTATTCTGTTTACTGCAGAAAACTGGACAATTTTTCTTTCAACGTCCTAATTGCTTACAGTGGAAACACTTGCCCTTGGGTTTTTTCACACCTCCCCGAGGCCCACGAGTTGTCCGAGGGACCATAACTAGTTTATGAGTCTTCTTCTTCTTCTTCTTCTTCTTCTTATTATTATTATTATTATTAGTAGTAGTAGTATCATTATTATTAATATTCTAGCCCATGGGATTAGAAATAGAACCTTTCTCGATAACAAAACTAATTACTGACTTATTGATGAGACCCTTAGCTAGTTATAATTCTTTAATTAGTTCCATCAAAGAGTAAGAAAGTTCTTCATGTTGTAATTTAGTCGGAATTGCTTAAAAGACTCAGGCAGCGACTGGAGACAAATATCGATCGGGGTTTCCTCATCGATTTTCGCTTTAAAGATTTCAAGCTCATTGAGAAGAGACATAATCCTTAAAATATGTTCCCTCACTGGGGTCCCTTCAATCGTGTTTGTGTTCATGAGTTCTTTCATGACAACTTGTCTTGCAACACGATTCTCATCCCCAAATATATCTTTGAGGTTCATCATCATGTTACAGGCACGGTCCATCGACTGATACTGATGTTGTAGAACATTTGACATAGATCCCAAATTATAACACCGTGCCAAATCATCAGCCTTAATCCATTTCTGGTAATCCTGGGTTTCCTTTTCGGTCGCCCCCACTAGATTTCGCAAGACAGATCTTGTAGAGCACAAACTTGTACCCTTCAGCCGTTAAATCCAAATTCATTTTTTAGTCAATGTAATTAGGTCTTGTTAATTTGTCATCCTTGAGAATAACAACAATTGGATTGAAAGAGCTTCCCATCTTAATACTGATAATCAAATAATAAAATGAATTATTATAGCGCATAAAACTTTTTAGATTCTAAATTAAAATTAATGTTCCCTCTATCAATTTTAAAAGAATTCGTCGGCATCCCGATTACTATTTGAATAATATTCCTCTTTAGAGAGCCTACTTTCCAAAAAACATTAGACGGGATTATTCCTTTCAATTCTATCATCTAGACAAAACCTATTTCAAATAAAATTAAATAGCCGACACTTTAGTTCCACGAAATCATAGAATTCCTCTTTGTAGAACCTGCCATTATTTTATGTCTAAGTGTATATCACCAACTAATTTTAGATTATCTCATATCATATAGACTCCTCCTTTAGGGTCTGCCTATATGAATATTGAATCCAAAATTACCCTTAAGGAAATTTATACCGACTACCACAATAATTAGCATTCCTCGTTAGAGGACCTACTTATTATTGAAGTATACAAATCGTTGATGGAGACCATGGGATTTTCTTTTGGAAAACCCCTCTCCCACTTAGTAATCTAAAAACCTTTGTGAGAGTTATAAAAAAATGTGTCCAAATTTTAATTAATTTGAAAAATCTAGGACATTTGATATATTTTCAAAAACACCGAGATATCCCTATTTTAATATATCAAGCAAATGTGTCATAAATAAAATTTTCAAATACCCTTGATCATTATACAAAAAAGAATACTCAATTTTTCTATTCTCTAACCACGTAAATTAATTTACACAGTTCAAAATAATTATGAATTATTCACATTTAGCATCTACATGATTTAAGTCCGGTTGGTATTCCACGTTGTCCATAATGTTAAGGGACCCGTTAACACAAATTAACAACCCAACAATTAAAACATGAACAATAAAGACATAAATCAACATAAATAAAAATCGTGATAAATAAGGATTCACGACTATTATGGTCAAGATACAACTTTGTTGTAGATTGGAGTTCTCAATAGTTATCCTTGAACCCAAACATTTCATATTGCCACTACATTAGGACAACACGGGGGTCCACCTGTCTGATCTGGTTGTGGGGTTGCCATTACGCCACGGGGCAGTGCCCTCGCCTCCATGCACTATTTAACACTGTCCATATAGATTTATGTGCTAAAAACAGTCCCCCGATCACAGATCTGGTTATGCACTCCTCCATTAAAAACTACGATCAAATAGTAACAATTTACATATGTCCTATGCCTCCACGAAGGAGTTGAGTTTCTACATCAATATCACATCAATCCAACAAAAAAATAACTACGAATAAATCATCGTGGGATCAAATCACATAGAACATACACATAAATATGTGACTATAATAGTGGGACTAGATCGATGCAAAACATAAATTAACACATATTTATACTCTACCCGACATCCATTTACATATATGATTTTTTAATTCAACAACATGGATGAGTTAAACTTTTATGCGGTATCAACAGGGCTCTGATACCAATTGCTAGAGCAACAGTCCAAGGGTCTATTGAATAAGCGTATAAATCAAAGTAAAAAAAAAATACACATACGCGAAATCCTACGAGGCAAAATTAGGATTTACCTTTCGAGATCTCATTGATTTAATCTCGTGTTAACACAGACCACATGTGATGACAGTTGTTCATGAATGCAGGCCCGATGCACCTCACGGTCTTCTACTGTATTCCTAATATAGAGAGTCACGAGCAGAGTGTGGGCTCTATCTCCTTGACTACCTACTCTTCTCACTTTTCCTCTTTGTTGTCTCTCTTTCTCATAAATCTGAATTTGTGTCTTTTGAGTATCAAAAAGTGACGCTTGGCTTAAGAAAAACGAGCTTTAGGTGTGTATATATATAGGCTACAGTAGGGACCCTAATGAGAGATCCTAATGAGCCTGAGAAAATCTAATCTTTCCCGAAACCTAATCTCAATCCCTTAATTATAATTAATATCACTAAATAATTATAATTTCAACTCCACTTCTTAACTCAAAATTATATTTCGAGCTGCTCATTATTAATTACTTAATTCTCCCCACGTTATGGTTGTAGATACCCGTTAATAAATTAAATTGCTTAAAATTTATTCGATTAGCATCTTTAAGTCCTTAAGCGGTCTAACTTAACTTATTTGTAGTATGAGATTAACGTAATCCACCTATAGGTTTCGATACATACAAAACCTGTAAGCATCACGAAGGGGTATCACCAGTCTCTATACCGAGACGTGGATTCCATTCATAAAAGACCTTCACCCTACATTAATCCCCATTACCTAATCAATTAAGATTATTGATTCAATAATAAATCTCACCCGATAGGTCGAAGTAATAAATAACTAGTGCATGTGTCCATCAATCATATTCGGATTAAGAGCCTTAAATAAACCTAATAATCACGAGTTTTACATTGTCTTATAAAATCGGTACAAAGACATTGACCTCAAGGTGGTCACATTCAATACACATAAAGTGAAGTAGCACAATAAGTTGAAACTACACAGTTTTCTGTAATCAAGATAAACTTAGTAAAATATTATGCTAAAGACCTACTGATAATGTGTCCAGTTCCATCTAAGACTGTGAACGATAAAATTTATATTTTACAAGAACCGGTGATCTGATCTTTTGTAGGTAAGTCATACTCTACACACCAAAACACCTACCGAGCAAAATAAAAGACATCGGTAATATATAAAATAATGCAAACACTATGTACATACATAATTCTCATTAAAAGAGGAAAAACTAATTTTATTTTAACAAGAAATCCATAACTAAAATTATTACATAAAGCATGGTTTTAGTCTACGTCTCTAACAGACACATGAAAATGGTATCCTCAAAATATAGGACTAAAAGAGCTCTTGTAGATATCTTAAAATAGACTCCTTTAAAAATGTTAGTGTAAGAGAGAAATAATAGATATACAAATAATATTCTGATATACAATGGAATATAAGATATTTTGGTGTGTGAAAGAATAAAGTGTTTTAAAGAGACTTCTATGTGTCCAAAGGATAATAATTTACACATTCAAGAAAGATTTCCAAGTGCCCAAAGGAGTCTTAATAAGATATCAGTAAAGATAAAAAAATATATCTAACTGGTAATGATTTGTACGGATAAATTTACCAACTAAAATGAGTTGATGTGATAAAAATACCACATTGTGGATTAATATATTGTTTAAAGATAATATAAATATAAACTCCTCAAATTTGCATGTTTCAAAGTGTCACAACTTTCATCGAACTCAAAAGAGGAGTATACATTTTTTTTTAAATATCGAATGCACGGTTAACATGATAAAACTTAGTTGATATATATAATTGATTATATAAAAAATGAGATCATGAAATTAATCTTCAAGCTACAAAAGGCAGAGCGGGCACCCCGCTTAATAAAATAAGAGGTGGCCAGCCCGCTACTCCAATAAAATAGGAATCTTGAATGGTCCATTCTTAGCATCACTGTCGCATAGGAGATAATATGTATGACCACCCAACATTTTAAAATCGGGTGTCAAGATATTTTCCAATTTAAAATAAAACTATTTCAATCATCTACTTCTGTAACAAGAGGGTTAATATACAACTAATAGTTTGATAGCATTTACAAAAACATAATCGAATAAGCCGTCAGTTAACAGACTAATACGAAAAGGTCACACAAAATATAACAGTAGTTATGAGATATAAACTCGGGAAACATGCCCGAATACCAATGACGAATCATAACTAGAATATCCAAAAAGAGTTTGATGCGTCTAATACAAAAATCCTACAACATACGCAATGGGTCGTAGCTCCTTAACAGTAAAAGGGAAGGTCAGAACGGGCGCCCTTGCATCGAGACACCTGAACATAAATAATAACCATACGAATAGACGGAATATAAATGGATCAGGGCCCGATTTGATACGATTAAGAAGTGAATAAAATGCATAACAATTATGAATGCTAAATTTCATAAACAGGTTAGATTCACTCTTCACTTGAAGAATTATACTCACCTCTCTTTTAAAGTGCACATCCTAATGCGTACAATTCATTTTTAAGTTAAGCTACCCAACTACTTAATAGGAACAACCTAACCCTATCCAATATGCCTGGTTTACCAATTTATCATTTAATCTCACAAGTCAAATAATCATTAATGGTCACATATAATTAGAGTTGATTCATAATTCCATTTAATCATTTGCGTTAAAACACAATTTGTACGAGAACAGTTAGATTCATACAATAACATTTCTAAGACCATCCTTCTGGGAATTACCTCAATGGATGCGTTCCCTAATTGCTATCATCTTCCATGGCCTAATTTCATGACCACCTGGGTACCCTAAATCACAACGCAAGGGAAGCAACCATATACTTTCGATGATTAGGCGTAACCATACCCATAATTACTTCACTTCGAATAAACAATCACATAATGTAACAATCGGTGCTCAGGCCTGAGGACTATACTCTCCCTGCATTCATTAGCCAGTGGGATTCACTTGTTTCGTGTAACTTCCCTTATGATATCATTTAGATAGGAATGTACACGTACGCAAAAATCATAAAATGTATATATAATGAATTAAAACGACAATTTCTATACCCGAAAGCATATATGTATAATAAATTTGGGCTACAATGTATAAACACTTCCATACTAGCCCCCGAAAGCCAAAACAATAAAATCCTACTATACACTAGTCCTACTATCATTTTCTTAACAAATTGAGGTATTATACTATTGTTTCTAATCCCCAAAATAGGCCTGAATACCCCCTTATCATCCTAGGGTATTAATCTCCTTATATAAGGTCACATTTATCTATAATACATCATATAATAAAGTTTCAAATCATTAGACCCAAGAGAAAATGAGTTAAAACAAAGTTAGATTTTTTTTTGTAAAATAACACTATTTCCGAATCGATTCACCCCAGCTGAGTCGATTCAGTCGAGGGAACCAAAATTTCTGTTAACTTGACGAATCGATTCGGCCTACCCGAGTCAATTCGCTAACTCAAACTTGTAGCCTATCATTATACAGAATAGATTCGCCTGGGTCGGACAACCCAGTTTTGGCTACGGGTTTATATGAACCCTAAATCCCAAAACCCTTTTTCTTCCATCTAAAGACAACATCATCAACCAAAATCATCTACAAATCATTCCTACATAATAACCCACCATTATGACCCCCCCTCCCCTGTAACAACCCGCCCTTTTGGAGACGATTAAATTCCATAAATAAATATAAATTGGCAATTTGGAGAATTTCCTAAAATAGTAATTTTTGGGATATTCGAGGATTAAATAATTTTCGAGGGATGCTGTGATTATTTTTGGGACTATATAGGTCGAAATATTTTAATTATATGTCGCCGTTGAGTAAAGCGACATGAGGTAAGATTTTTAATTAGAAAACCCGCATTTATTTATTTTGGATTGGAATAGTGATTTGAGGTCAAGTACCTCGGATGAAAATTTCGACTGCGCCATGAGTCTCAGAATGTCTGAGATAGTCGGAAAAGAGTGTCCGATTGTCGAAAATGAGGTTCGGATAATTTTAGAGGTAAAAGTAACTCGTAATTGGGTAAACGAGTCGTTTTGGGTTTTAAGGGGGGGTTAAACCCTTTTCTTTCTATATAAAGAGAGGGAGAGGGAGAAAAGAGAGAAAGTAAAGAAAGAAAAGAGAGAGAAGAGAGAGAGGAAGGAGAAAGAGGAGGAGAAAATGGAGATTCGGGCCAAACTTCGCCGGATTCGACTCGAGGTCGTCGGATTTTATCCACGAGGCAAGTGTTTACTTGCTTTATTTATCTTTTTCCATTAATATCTCATACCGTAGTTTGGTATAAACAAACCCTAAAGGCTTTGGGGTAGATTATCGTGGATAAAACGGTTTTTTGGAAGTTAAAATAATTAAACCCCAATAATATTTCAATTTGTGGAACTTAGGTTTTAACCTAAATTAATTGGTGGTTTTGGGTTCTAGGATGTTTAGAACACTTAATATATGTGTATTTGTAGTTGGTTGAGGTTGTAGGACGTTGGGTGAGGCGACAAAAGCTTGGGAGAAGCTTTAATGGCAGAAATCGTCTCGGAGAAGACGATGAATAGTAACCCGTGACTTTAGGGGGCCATTTTGGCCAGAAAAAGAATTGATTTAGCTTTTGGCCAAAACACGAAAGTTGTAGATCTTTTCGATACGGTCGCGCGAGCCTTGACCGCGTATTTTTCTGATTTTTCTACGATTTGATATGATTTTTACAAGATGGAAGCTCCGGGTTAAAATCATCAACTCGGAAATCAAATCGGGAATTGGAAAAATTACGGCTAGAATTAATTGCGTAGATGTTCGGGATAATTTTGGGGGTAGTTTAGAAACCCCCAAAATTAATTTGGGTTGTTGGATAAAAGAAATTGAGGATATTTAATTTGGGAGACCTGATGTGACCGGTCGACCGAGCCCCTAAGGCCGGTCGACCGCGTCAAGAAGAAAGGGCCTACTGCTTTGTTTCATAGGCTTATTTGCAAGCCGCGGTCGACCGGGGGTCTAGTACCGGCCGACCGGTGCCCTGTTTTCAGCCCCAGATTTTGGAGATTATTATTACTTCTCCTCTTTGAGATTAAAGTTTAAGGGCCTTCTAAATTAAAGTATTATAGAGGGTTCTGTCCTAAGGGACTTGTGGATTTGGGATTATATATATATATGTGTATATTCACTTAGAGTGAATTATTATAATCGGAGATATCCAATAAATCCTTAAGAGTTTATTAAGGTAATTAGTAGTAATCACAGTAAGGAAATACTTTGGGTTTATTATCATGCTTATATGAATGCATGATTATGATTCTTTGAAATAATCTTTGGGATTAATGGTCATCGTTAGATGTAGTTGGCAAATATGGCCATTTATATATATTCGAGGATGAATATACGGTATAGGTATATACTATGTGATTACAGCATATATGATATGATGTAAATGATTTTGAAAATAAAATATGAATGTTTTAAAATGGAAAGATAAATGATTTTCTGAATTAATAAAATATGGATACACACCTCTCTAAATCGCTATCATAAGGGAAGTTGCGTACGTATGGTGAAGCTCCCTGACAAATTAACGCAGGGTGGATATAGTCCTATAGGCCATATGAGCGTTTGTTGTATTTTTTCTGCGCTGGTTAGGAGATTTCGGGTGTGGTCTTGACTACCCCGCAGGCATATGGCCGCTTCCCGACGTCTTGCGATGTAGGATCCCAGGTTGTCTTGATGATAGGCCCTGGAAGATGATAGCCATTTAGGGGCGCGCACAGTGGGGAAACCCGGACGGGCGCAATTCATGATAATGGATTGGCTTTAATTACATTTCCTGGATATAGAGGGAAATGGGTTATATGGATTGGCTTCGGTAACACTTCCCGGATGGAAGAAGGGATGTGGAAGCATATGATATGATCAAAGCATTTTTATGATAATGAAAATGGCTTTGAATACATTTCCTGAATATAAAAAGGGAAATGGGATATTTTGAAATGGAAAAGCATTTTTATGATAATAAAATTGGCTTTTAAAAAGGTATATGATTTGTTAAAGCAATTCATGATAACGAATTGGCTTTTAAATACATTTCCTGGATATGAGAAGGGAAATGGAAGGTTTTGAGATTAAAATGATAAGTATTGATAAATACTTTGTAAATGTATTCTCATTCCGGGAGATGGATCCGGATGTATATGGTAAAATGTATATATATGTATAAATCGAGTGCCGAGGGTCTAATGGATCCCGACGATCGACCGTGCCTCATAGTAGTGTATCGGGGGGGTCCTTGTTTGGATTTCGCTTTGCGAGACACCCCACGCACGAATATGGCACTGTGTTGAGATTGGGGAGAAGTTTAATCCTTAGTGCTCTAATATTAGTATTTCTTGTGGTATATATATTTATATATATCTTTCTGTACTGAGGGACTGGAGGAGCTCGACTATCGACCGTGCCGCGTAGTAGTGTATCGGGAGGGTTCCTTGTTTGGATTTCGCTTTGCGAGACACCCCACGCACGAACATGGCATAGCGTTGAGACTGGGGTGAAGTTTAGTCCTTAGTACATTGCTTGGACTATCTAGGGTTGATAGTGATTGGGTGATAGCCTAGTTTAGCAGGGTAGCTTGACTAGGATGTTTAGAGGGAGGCGCTAGGAGTGCACTGTTAGTGGAGAGGTGAGGGGTATCTTATGGGAGTGCGATACCAAACTTAAATATGAGATAAAACCTTTTTCAAAATAATAAGGCATTTATGCACTTGCTAAATATTTTCAAAACTCGGGCTCTGACCCGTTTATCTACTTTTCCTTTCTTTCTATATTATATATATATATAGGTGTCCAGACACAGGGACGCCTGGATGGCACTTCCTTCAAGTCAGACGTCAGCTGCAGCAGCTGTGGATGCGTGCAGAATTTTCAGTAGACGCTTCCATTCTTGTAATCTAGATAGGAGGTATTGTATAAACATTCGGGCCAATGGTCCAACTGCATTTATTTATTCTTTTAGTACATCATTCGATATGGTTGTATATTTTGACCGAGTGTTCGGTTACTTTATTTCATTTACGCATAAACTGTGTGGATGTTTTATTTATTGTTGTTAAAAAGAGTCGTAAAGTTAAAATTTTGACACCGGCCTAATAGGTTATTAGTAAATAAATGGATTTTCGACAGTGATGCTAAGAATGATCCATATGAGACTCCTGTTTTAATTTGATATAGGAGTGATCGCCCGGTATTTTATTAGGCGGGGTGTCACATCCCCCAAAAAAAAATCACGTTTACATCATATACATAAGGGTTTAAACATCAAAATTCCCAAAATCCCCAAATGGTTTAAACTCAAGAACACTAGCAATTTATACAATTTATTCACACACAATCATTTATTTATGCAAGTTAAAAAACTTGCCTCAAGATTGAAGTCTCCGATTTCTCCTCGTTGAAACGATTCTAAGCTCAAATCACCAATTCCTCTCTTTTCTCTTCCTTCTCTCAAGCTCTTCTCCTCTCTCTTTATTTTTAGGTTTTAAACACAAATGAGCTTTTAATTTCTCTTGCAAGACCAAATACCCAATATAGCTTAAATACATTTAAGTCTAACATTAAATGCTATTGCCTACTTAAAATGACTCGTCACATCACATTTAAGTCGTAACTAGCCAAAAGTGTCCTGTAACCCCAAAACACACTCGACACTTATTTTAACTATCTTAACCGTTCCTGGACTAACCGTGCCCTCTAAACTAACATCCGATATATCATTTATAATTTCCTATCCCAACGTCATATTACCTTTATTAAATAATTCGATTGGGATATAAGCCATAACTGTCGCTTTAATGAGCAACGACATAACATAATATTACACTATTTACATTTATGTAACAGTAAATATGCAATACTCATAAATATTAACTCTTAAATCATACAAATTAATATTTAATTCGATTTTCATTTATTTAAAATGACTAACCCACGTGGCAACTTATATAAAAATAATTACTCAAAAGTAAGGGGTATTACATACTCCCCCCCTACAAGGAAATTTTGTCCTCGAAATTTAGAAGTACCTGGTAAAAAGAGGTATGGGTACTTTTCTGGAATAATATCCTCTCATTCCCAAGTTGATTCTTCGGCATTGTGGTGTCCCCATTGGACTCGAACCAAGGGCACCACTTTCGACCTTAGTCTATGCTCACCGTGGTTTAAGATGGCAATCGACTTTTCCTCATACGAAATGTCGGGCTGCAACTCAATATCGTCCAATGGAACATGCCAATGAGCTCCCTCGCATATTTTATACTTCTTTAAAGATGAAACATGGAATACAATAAGATTTTGTTGTCCGGCAAAGCAAGTCAATATGCCATGAGGCCTGTCCTTTCAATTATTGGAAAAGGGCCTACATATCTTAGCGCAAGTTTGCCTTTCTTCCCGAATCGCATAACACCTTTCATTGGAGACACTCGCAATAACACCTGATCCCCCACTTCCAAATCCACATGCCTCCGATTTGCATCTGCATAGTTTTTCTGGAGATCCTATGCAATCCGTATGCGATTTCGAATAAGCTCAATATTTGAAGATGTATCTTGGATCATCTCAGGTCCAAGGAGCTTATTGTATCCTACTTCCAACTAACAAGCAGGCGATCGGCACGATCGGCCATACAATGCCTCATACGGTGCCATACCTATCATAAATTGGTACGAATTATTGTATACAAGTTTGACCAATGGAAGGTATTTCTCCCATCATCCTTTAAAATCAAGAATGCACATTCGAAGCATATCCTCCAACATTTGGTTGACTTTCTCCGTTTTCCCATCGGGTTGCGGATGGTATGCTGTACTAAATCGCAATTCGGTTCCCATCGCCTCTTGGAAACTTTATCAAAAATGGGATACAAAAATTTTATCTCGATCGAACACTATATGTATTGGCACCCCATGAAGTCTTACAATCCATGCTATAAAAAGCTGAGCATAATGTGCCGTACTGTAATCTGTGAGCACCGGTAGGAAGTGTGCCGATTTGATAAAGCGATCGACAATGACCCAAATAGAATCATGCCCACTTTGCGTCGTCGGCAATCCTGTGATAAAATCCATTGAGATACTCTCCCATTTCCACATCGGTGTTTCCAACGGTTGCAACATTTCAGTCGGTCACTGGTGGTCCACCTTAATTAACTGACAAGTGACGCATTGGGAGACAAACTCAGAAATGTCCCTTTTCATTCCGACGCACCAATATTGACGACGCATATCTTGGTACATTTTGTCCCCGCCTAGATGTACTGCAAATCTCAAACCATAGGATTCTGTCATGACATCACATCTCAAGTCTCCATCGTCTGGGACTATAAGTCTTCCATGGAAACGTAACCCACCCTCAGAACTAATAGAGTAGGACCCCGCTCCCTCAGTCAATAGCTGTCGTACCCGATCTTGACAGTTTTTATCCCTTACTCGTGCTTTTAATACTCGCATAATTATATCAGGCGTAATAGTTAACGTCGACATGCACGCTCTAGCTACAGAATCATCCTGGCCATGTTCCTTCCACTTAGCTTTCCACACTTCCGCTAATTGCCCCACGGGTCTTCGACTCAACGCGTCAGCTATCACATTTACCTTGCCTGGGTGGTAGTGAATATCAACTTGGTTGTCATTCACAAACTCTAACCATCGACGTTGCCGCATATTTAGATCTTTCTATGTGAACAAATATTACAATGATTTGTGGTCCGTAAAGAGGCTAAATTTCTCACCCAGAAGGTAACGCCTCTATGTCTTTAAGGCAAACACTTCTACGGCAAGCTCTAAATCATGTACGGGATAATTCTTCCCATGGGGCTTAAGCTTGCGAGATGCGCATGCAATGGCCACGTGCTCATGTTTTAACATACCCCCAATCCCTGTAGAGATGCGTCAGTAAAGACTAAATAATCTACTCCCGATCTTGGTACGAGTATAGGGGCAGAAGTTAATTTATCTTTTGGCTCCTCAAAAGTTAGCTGAATGGAGTCGTCCCAAACAAATCGCACTCCCTTCTGGGTCAAGCTCGTTAAAGGACCAATAATCTTCGAAAAATCCTTAATGAAACGATGATAATATCCCGCCAAACCCAGAAAGCTACGGATGTCAATCGGCGTCGTGGGCTGACCCCATTCCCTCACCATTGCAAACTTGCTTGGGTCTATAGAAATACCCTTAGCCATCACGATATGCCCCAAAAATTTCACTTCCTCTAACCAAAAATCGCACTTATCAAACTTTGCATATAGCTGATAATCTCGTAGTGTCTGCAGGACCAATCTCAAGTGTTCAGCATGATCAACTTCAGTTCGAGAATAGACTAGAATGTCATCGATGAACACTACCACAAATCGGTCTAAAAAGTCTCCAAACACTTATTCACAAGGTCCATAAATATCGTAGGAGCATTGGTTAGCCCAAAGGGCATAACCAGAAACTCATAGGACCCATACCTGGTTAAGAACGCGGTTTTGGACACGTCCTGCTCCTAAATTCGCAGCTGATGATACCCACTCCTTAAATCTATTTTAGAGAAGTACAACGCTCCTCTCAATTGATCAAATGAATCATCGATTCGAGGTAACGAGTATTTATTTTAGATGGTTACCTTATTCACTTCACGATAGTCAATACATAACCGGAGGGAACCATCTCTTTTCCTCACGAATAATATAGGGGCACCCCTTGGCGATGTGCCGAATGAACCCTTGCCCCAACAGTTGCTGAATTTGATCTCGTAGCGCCCGTATTTCTAAAGGAGCTATGCGGTATGGAGTTTGCGCAATCGGACTAGTCTCCGGCGCTAAGTCAATTACGAACTCAACCTCACAACTTGGAGGTAAGCCAGGAATTTCCTAAAAGACATCCTAAAATTCTCTAACAATAGGAATCAAGTCTAAGGAAATAACTATACCTTGCTAAGTCTCCTCCTCAATACAGTATAAGTGAGTGCTCGAACCTCCTTCCGGAAGAGGCATAGCTACTAAAAACATCTATTTCCCTCGAATGGCAAAGACTATACTCCTCCCATAATAATTCACCAAGGCCCGGTACTTCACTAACCAATCCATGCCCAGAATAATATCATAACCGACCATATCCAGGACAAGCAAGTCGGCTTCAAAGCACAATCTACCAAGGTCTATTCCCACCCCTTTACAAATAAAGAATATAAGTGAGCCATCGCCCATAGGAGAATCTACACTCATAAGAGTACTATCGGTAGACTTTAACAATCCTACCGAACGAGCAAAGTACGTAGCTATAAATGAGTGTGTTGCACCCATGTCAAACAACACTCTACCCACAACCCCGTGGATAGGAAACTTACCCTAGATAGCTGGCGGTGCTGGAGGCAACAAAGCATTTTGGACAATATACATACGCCCAAACTGAAGTTGTCCCTGTTGTAGTGGAACTGCTGGAATAGGTGTTGAAGGTTGTAAAGGTGTCTGTTAATTCTAAGGGCCTCCAAGTAATTACCCATTGTTCAAATGTGAACAGACTCTCTTCATGTGACCCGTCTCATCGCACTGAAAATAATGGCCAGCATAATTTTCTAGATGTCGGCCCCGATTATTATTTTGAAACTGCCTTGCTCCTTGGCCCTACTAGCCTCGACCTCCATTATTCCCTCGGTCGTCTTGGCCCTGTGGAACTATTTGTTGCTGCTGCTGCTGCTGCTGAGCTCCCTGATTTTGCCTAAAACCACCCCCGCCAAAACTGAAACCCACAAAGCGTTGTTTCTTAGCTGGAGCCCCCTGCTGAAGGTCCCGCTTTATCTGTTTACTCCCAGATTGTTGTGGTGGTGATAGTGCTCCACCGACACCATTTCCTCCTGGTTTACTAGGTTGTCCAGAATCCCCTATTTTCATACTCCCTTTCAAATCAAGGCGGTGATCCTGGCAATGAAGTAAAGCTGCATTCATCACGTCGCCAAAAGTTTATAGGGCATGGTTCCCTAATAGGTGATGCCTTATCCTCTAATTAAAAACCCCAAAAAATTTAGAGATTCTCTTCTCTTTTGTACTTACCTCATCCGGCACAAAATTTTCCAAACAAGTAAATTCCTCTTCAATCTCCACCACAGTTCGCTCCCATTGAGTAACATCCTGAAGCTTCCTCCTCATCTCCTTTTGGACCGATGAAGGAAAATATTTTCCTTCAAACAGAATCCAGAACTTCGAGATAGTCATAATATCCCTTTATTCTGGAGTCGTTATCGACTCTCACCATTGGAGAGCTGTTCCCACTGATTTAAAAGTGGCGAGAATCCGTTTCCTCTCCTCACTATATTCCACCATTCGAAGATGGCGTTGAATATCCTTTCTCCATTGATTTTCCAAGATCACATCAGCGCCACCCTAAAATTTTGGAGGGTGACCTTTATGGAAGGATTCTCTAACTCTTTCCCATGCGGAGGGTCCCGTATGGACTTGAGCCACCGGTACTGCTGGTTGTTGAGCTTGTGGAAGTTCTTGTGCCATAGCGGTAATTGCAACATTGATCGCATGGGCAATAATATTAGCCACCTTTATCGCATTCATAGTTCCCTCTCCGGCTCGTCCCTACCTCGTCGGCTCTAGTGTAAGGTCTCGCTCCGTCCCTCCCCTTTCTCTACAAACCCATTCAAATAGTAAACTCTATGGTTCTACTTAGATTTTCAGCTCCGACAAACTCCATTCTCCAAGATCCAAGATCCGACAAAACTCCAAGCTCCGACTCACTCTCCTCCGGTGTGTACGAACTCTTGTTTGTTTGATATCTTCTGTTTTGTTATATAATTGTTCATGTCTAGATTTTTCGTGCAATTTCGTTGTTTGATTCTTATAACTCATCAGTAATAAAACTTTAGCTATTTATTTACTTATCTGTTTCTTTTGAGATCTAACACTGTATAATTTTCTTCATTGTTATTTTTTTGGGCAGCTATTTGATTTTTATTTATTTACTTTTGATTTCTTAGGAGTTGTAAACATAACATATTTGTGTATTGTGTTGATTGTGCTAATGTTGTTATTACTGCTAGGTCGGTTAATTGTAGATCTCTGTCTCTGGTTGCTTAAATTTGCATTTACTGGACTTGTTATTTGCTTGGTCTTTTCTAGCTATAAGCCTTTAATATCTATTTCCATTATTTTGGGAACTATATATCTGTCATATAAATAATCATTTGGGACTACTTGAACATGTTAAGGATTTCCATGTAATTTCATAAGTAATGGAATAATATAGATCAATTTATAAATTTACCACGGTAGTTGTCATCAGAATCATTTTACACTATCATTTGACTCTTGACTGGGTCCCTTGTGCAATGTTAACATGAAGAATTTATAGTTTCTCTTTTGTCTCCATCAGTAACAAGGGAGTCTCTTCACTGATTTACGATTTTTGAAAATTAGAATTATCTACATTAGCATTTAAATGTAGATTGATGCACCCCATGAAATTATAATTCAGTAACTTCATATGATCAGGAAGTGTGATGAGTGGTGATTTGTATTCAAAGAACTCAGCCTCCTCCTCCAAGGTATGTCATCATTTTGCAAATCTCTTTTACAACATCTTTTTTGTATGTTTTTTTTAAATTTTTTTTATGGAGATATCTTTTTTTAATTATACTATTGTTTTGATTGTGCTGTTTTTTTTAATAATGCGTTGTTCTATTAAAAAGTATTGTTTTAAAAAAAATACTATTTTATAAAAAACGTGTTGTTTTTAATAAAAAAAAGTGTACTGTTTTTTTATGGGTATGGACCGAATAGGACCGAGACCGAACACGGACTGCTTGAAAACCGAATAGGACCGAGATCGATTATTCCGGTTCGGTCTCCGTCCATAATTTTCTAGGACCGATTAATGCGGTCCGATCCAAATAATACCTCAAAATCGGACCGGAGCGGACCGCGAACACCCCTAGCAGTGAGCCTAGATATTTGGCTTGCGAGAATGAAAAGGACAAGGCTGTAAAATATCGCAAGTGCTCGCAAGTCTCACAAAAAGGTTTGAAGTATTTTTCAATTGGCCCACAACAAAGACGATTTTTCACTCTAGCGCGGATAGCGAAAGCCAGGACATGGCACGTTCGATGCGAGGTGGGTGGGAATCTAATGCATCATCCGGTTAATTCATTCATCAAACAAATTTTAAACGCACGACGCCCTGAATTTACAAAGAAATCGCGCAACGTCCGTATTTCAATCTCAACCGATGGGTTTATGTAAGATCCGAAAAATGATACATAGCTCCAACCCTCGATATTTGCACACACACACACACACATATATTTATATTTATATTTATTTGATACCCTTACCCAAGTATAAAATTCTTGAAATTAAAAACTTTGAATATTAACTATATGAACCTTAAAAAAACTTAAATTATGGAAGTTGGAGGTTGAGGAGTTGGGTGGGTGTGTTGATGGAGGTGGAGGTGAGTGAGTGGTATTCTATTGGATTTTTTTTAGGTTTGTTATGGTGTGTTGGGGAGTTGAGGGAAAGCGTTTGGGTTGGGGGGTGGTGTAAGAGGTGGGTGGGTGGGTTGATGTAGATGGATTTTTTATAATAGTTTTGGGTGGTGGAGGTGGTGTGTGGATATGTTGATGAAGCTCGAGGATTTTTTTAAATTGGGTTTGAAAATGGTTGTGGGGGGAGAGAGATTTAATATATATATATATATATATATATATATATATATATATAGTACTGCTCTTGTGCATACCAGTCTGCATTTTAAGAGTGCGGACCGGACATGTGTCACCTGACGGTGAGCCCAGAAAATAAAGAGAGTGTGCCTATAATTTCTAGGGTCACCGCCAGATGACAAATGTTCGGTCCGCACTCCTAAAATGCGGACTGATATGCACAAGAGCATTATTATATATATATATATATATATATATATATATATATATATATATATATAGTTTGGTTTTTAGTGGTTTTTTATTTTATTACATTTTTTGTTTGTTTTTTTTAGTCAATTTATCTTTAAAAATAGTGGGAACCCAATTTATAAATTTATTTGCAACTAATTGATAATTAAGAGATGGATTTGTAAGTATTTTTTTTGAAAGAATGATCCGTAAATCCAAAATAGTTAAGGGGTATGAGATGCAATTTTCCCTCTCAGCATCGGTTGTAATGCGGGGGACCAAAAGGCCTTTATTAAGGAGCGCGCACACGCCAAAAAAACAAAACAAAAATAAATCCTTACTTTTAAGTTTCCTATTTTGGCCTTCTGGGCATCGAATTCGAAAGGCGGGAGTTGGTTTTTGGGGAAACCAAGTAAATGGCGCCAAGTTTAAACGGTGGCGCCGCACCGGTCAATTACAATTGTAAATATGCCATACACATACATACACACACACCCCACCCACGTATACTATAAACTCCAACATTTTCCTCCCCCCGCTGCTGAGCTGAGCAACCAAGACTATACCCAAAACCCAACAAAACAATGGAGGACTATCAAAGATTTCTCAACCCATGGGTCCTTCATCTCCAAAAACTTAGCCTCGAGCTCAAATGCCCTCTTTGGTTACTTCATTGCCTTATCTCTCTTATATACTATTTACCCTTATTGGTTGTAGAATAGAATGCTATGTATACTTAAAATGGTTGATTTATTTTGTTTATTTGTGGGTGTTACATACAGCCTTAACTTGCTCAATCGACCCATGTTGCTCCCCTGCAATCACATCTTCTGCAAGTCTGTTCCTTATCTCACTATTATCTTCAATGTCGATATTTTTATTGGTTGTAGATTTTTTTAACTCGGTAAATTTCTTGATTGATTCATGCAGTTTTTGTGTACCAAGAACGACCCAGTCCGGATCTGAATGCCCTGCCTGTAAACATCACTATGTTGAAAAAGGTATGAGCCTACAGTCAATCTAGTTTTCCTTTGGTTTTAATGTTGTATTGGTCATATGCTCTTACCTTACTCAACCTATTCCAAACTTTACAGGGTCTTAGGTGAAAATTGATAATAGGATATTATTCTATACTTCAGAAGATATGATACTGGATTTAGGTTTTTGGATTAAAAAAAGTCGCAATAAATAGTTTGACCAGTTAGATAATTAGGTCCGTAATCTAATCACACTGAGCTCTACCATAGTGCCCTGCAAGTCCCATGCTCCACCTTGGAATGAATACTTAATCCAATCATTGGTTCGGATGCCATTTAAAATTAAGAAAAAATGTGTGCTTAGTAGAATACAATATTACACAGTTAATTCATTGAAATACACGAGATGAAGTGTAATGAAGAGAATCAAAGTCCAAATTAATAGATATGCCAATAGGATTTATGTCACGAAACAAGAATGTGGCAATGATTGCTTTGAGCTTATTCACTATTGGCTCTCTCTTGATTCCGACTAATTTATGGGAAATAAAATATAAAGAATGTGTTGGATCCATGGTTTTAAATAATGGTATTGGATAACATCACAGTTGTGGTGTAATGGTATTGGGAATATCTGACGTAATGCAACGGGAATCGGTTATCATGAGCGCTATTTTTTTTACCATTCACAAATCCCATAAACTGGGATGACACTTTTATTTTGACTGTATAATGCTGAACTTCATTAAGTTGTGGGTTCATTATGTATTATTACATCACATAAAAGCATTTTATTACTTAAATCAAATGCTAAAAACACATTACTCAACGAACAACTTATAATGTACAACTGATAACATACTTAAAGTCACTACTCATTGGTGACATCAATACCACCATACAACTAAACAAATATAATAATAAACCTAATCGATTATATTACAATGATTCCATGCTTTCACCACCAAAAAGAATGCTGTGGGGGTTCTCTAATAATTCTGTTAGCAAAGCAAAAACATACTCTATGACAATCCATCTCCTTTCCAAGAATAAGCATACAAAGAATAGAATCTGTTTTCAAATTGTGCCTACACTTTCTATCAGCTTTAATGCAACAAAAAATTACGAAGCTAGCTTTTTTCTTCTGTTTAATGTATTGATAAGTAATCCAATTTCCTTTGACCCATTTGGGCACGAGGGTCCTGCTTTTATAGGCCTGTATTGGTGCATATTGTGGCGTATTGGGCATTACATAACGGTATGTATCGGTGATACAAATGTATTTTTTTGGGTCCAATAAATTGGGGTGTATTGTAAATGGCCTATCAAGATATCGTTACATATTGGCTGATATGATACGTAACTGCCATTTTATAAAACTATGGTTGGGTCAGATTTTGTCATCTGGCCTGAATCTCAGTATTAAGGGAACCTCCTCTTGGTTGGGATGGATTTGTCCAACCGGGTGGGCTTTTTTCAGAATATAAATATTTTTACCAATATTTTCAGGTAGGAAGAGGCCCAAACCCATTATCTAAATAATCCCTCAAATGATGAGACCCAGCAAAAGGTGTTGCAACCTATCTTGTTGGGACAATGCCATGCAAAACTTTATAGCCATGTCACATCATTTGAGGTGTGATTTTGGGAATTAGTTTAATACTCATAGCACGGCCATTTAAGGTAAGAATTTCATTTCCATTTTAAAATTCTTTGGGTGTGTTTGATTAGAATGTTACAAAGAAACTGAAAATAATTTTTTTATATGAGAAGTTTGTATAAAGTGGAAGAATAGATGCCGTCCGCCTTGCTAATTTTGCCTTTTTGATTTTCTATGTAAACCAATTCTCACTCACTCTTACATAATTAAAATATCATGGAAAATCTTGAAAATAAGAGCATCTTACCAAATCACTCTTTTTCCTTCTCTATTTTCCCCCAGCTTATTATATAAAATAAACTGACTTTCACCCTTTCCCAACATTTATCATCAAAAGCACCCTTAGTGTCAAACATGTTTAATTATTATCTTTTTGTAGCATGATAAGCTCTTTGAAAATCTGTATCCTGACACGAGAATCCCTTTGGTTCAAAATGAACAATTTATGTTACATGCTGTTTGTTTGCTTAACTTCTTTGTACTGTGCAGAGATACGGCTAGCACCTTATATGGAAAACATGGTAACCATCTACAGAAGTTTGGATGCTACATTCAGTGCCAGCATCTTTCAGCCTCTTTCATTGGGTAAGGAAATTCACGACAGTCGTGTCATTTTATGTTTATTATATTTTTCTTAGTGTCCACTAGATTCTTAATTCTGATCGGTTATTGGATAATCCATGATAAATATTCACCCAGATGTTGGGAGAACTTCAGAGCAGTGTCCCGTTTTAGTTGACACAACCAGTGATGATAAGTTAAGAACAGATCATGTTGAAGCACATCAAGAGAGAAATTCTAAGAATGGGCAATCCATAATTTTACTATCAGATAATAAGTCCACTCATGATGCATTTCATGATTGTGTCGAAGATGGGATTGAGTTGGCTGGGAAAACTATCAAAAGTACCCTTCCAAAAAGAGATCACGAAGAAGAATCAGATATGCGCGGTGTTGGTGAAATGGTAATTAACGATGATGATACATCAATTCCGTTGGTTAACATGGAGCCTGGAACAGAGGAAATAGAGATGACTCAGATGTCACCAGGCAGCCCTCCTTCCTCTGGTGATACCAAAGATAAAGATAGCAATGTCAGTGATCCAGGAAGCAGCAATGGTGTATGATTCTAATTCTTGGAAATTCTGAATAACATCATAATGTGGAGATAAACTTATAGCTAGTCACAAATTTTAAAATAACATAATGTGGAGATAAACTTATAGCTAGTCACAAATTTTAAGCCTATATAGCAGTGTTTCCTATTATAAGTATGTGTGCACCAAATATGGGGATGCCATGTTTTTTGAGTTATTAATATGTATTTAATGGACTGTGGTTCCTAATTCGTATAGTTGTCAAAGGAGTACAAAATTCTGTTGGACTAAATGACATGTAGTTGAAAAACAAGTTGTTTTAATTATTAAAACAAGCAGTTTAGGTTAATGGCCCTTTTATGATGAGATTTTAGATAGGGTCCATTTCCTTAGCTTAATATGGGGTTTAGGAGAATATTTCATAAATCCATTATAAGTTACCTCACTAGGTGCTTTTTTCCCATTCTGGTTTTAAAAATTCGGTTCAAATTGATAAATTTGTTATGTGCAAGAGGCCTTGGATTGGACTGTACCAGCATCACTGGTGGACTTGAGGTCTGTATCAATTTATTGTGTCC
This sequence comes from Sambucus nigra, assembly GCA_949130495.1. Classification (NCBI taxonomy): domain Eukaryota; kingdom Viridiplantae; phylum Streptophyta; class Magnoliopsida; order Dipsacales; family Adoxaceae; genus Sambucus; species Sambucus nigra. The sequence continues at coordinate 201,013,923 of OX422218.1, forward strand.
TACCAAACTTAGTTTTTGGAGCTACTGGGTTTAGTTCACCATTAATAATATATTTGTCATTTTGCATTCTGGACCCTTGCACTATTGAGTTTTGTAAGTTTCAAACCATAGCATCTCAAAAATTGTTTTATTCCCAATATTGCCTGAATGTTTCTCTATTTGAATTTTGCAATGCATAAAATGAATGTAAAATGTTATACACATAGTTGTCAAATCGCGAATCGTATCGTGAATCGTTTACCCCCCAAATCGCGAATCGTGAATCGAATCGTGAATCGTATCGGTCGAATCGGAACCAAACGATAAAAACGTAGTAAAACATATGTAAATGGAATTTAACACTATAGAATTGGTAATTAAGCGTAATATGACAAAAAACTAATTGTAGCACATGATAATATACCAAAATATATCACAAAAATTAACCGTAGTACATTTTCTCATTCATTTTAAGCTTAAAAATGTAAAAAACAAAAATATATCATAAAACAGCCTACATATTAATTTAAAACACCCTACATAAAACAAATATATATATATATATATATATATATCATAAAGAGCCTAGATATTAATTTAATGTAAAAAAATCGCGAAAAAAAGAAAAAAAAAAGTGAATCGGACCGAATCGTGAATCGGACCGAATCGGACCCGAATCGGAAGATTCGAATCGTGAATCGCCGATTCGGTCCGATTCTTTAGACATTTGCGATTCTAAGGTTGATTCGAATCGTTTTGGTAGTGAATCGAATCGAATCGTCCGATTCGAATCGCGAATCGGACGATTTTGACAACTATGGTTATACATAATAAAGCTTTGACTTTCTATCTTTATTTTTATTTTTGCAGAGTGTAGAAAAATCAACAACAAAAAGATTAGTTGAGAACATTTCAGATAGGGATGGAGGTGAAACGAATATCAACTGCTCCACCGGAGCAAAATGTCATATAAAGAATGTCAAGAGACAAAAGAATTTGAATAATGGCTACTTTGAAATGGGTGTGAAAGGCAACAGCCATGTCCAGCCAAATAATTCGTGTTCTGAAAATGTAACTTCTGATTGCAAATTGGAATCTAAATCTGGAGAGCCTCATTCTGGTGTCCAGTCAACTGTGATCTTAGATTCTTCATACACTGATACGACTGTCTGTGCCTTCTGCAATTCTTCTAAGACCACAGAAGTGAGTTCTGAAACTATATTTTCCTTTTTTATTTATTTGGTGTATGTTTGGGAACTCCAATTCCATGCTCTAGAATTGAATTTGGTTCAAAACTAGAATACATTTAGACCAAAATTTCCCCAATTCCAAGCTCTAGAATTGAAAATGTATAAAATTTCGTCAATTCCAGTTCCAAATGATGTAATTTGAGCTCCCAAACACACTTTTATTGTTGTTTTACCTAGAGTTGCATGGTTATGAAGAACATTACCTGCAGAGTGGAGTATCTGTAGCTGTAACTAATCGCTTTGATGTTTGAACCTTTGCTGGTATTGATCTCTTGTGTCATTTAATTGGTTGTTTGTAGGGAACTGGACGAATGTTGTGTTATGCTGACGGGAAGGAAGTAGTAGGAGATTTGGTCACCTTCTCCAAGGTCATTCATGTCCACAAGAAATGCATTGATTGGTATGTCGTAAGCAAGAATCGTCTTTGAATATATCAACTCTTAATGGGTTTAATAGTGTTAGGATGGCATTCATAACAGTTATCTTTAATAAAATTTGAGTTGACGAGGATTGTAAAAGATGGGTGCCCTGCATATTGTAGGGGGAATTAGAGATAAACAATATGCAGAAGCAATAATGAGCAGAAGTTTGAGTTACACAAATCAACCAAGAAAACAGGGACACAAAGATTTAATGTGGTTCAGCTAAACTTTAGCCTACATCCACAGGAGCTTACTCCGATCAACAAATGGGATTACAAAGTTCTTCTCTAGATAAAACTAGAGGATTACAGAAATATACATCATCAAGAGAGTTACATTCTTGGTTCAACACAACAAGAAGTCTTCACCAATCAAAGGTGGATTAGAACAAAAACTAACCAAAAAAGACCCAAAATGAGTATCCCGTATTTCTGGTCTCTGCAGCTCAGATTGACAATCTGACCGTTGGATCTGAAGCTTTTAACCTCATGAATCAGCACCTAAAATTTGAGGAAGATCGGACCACGTTTTCTAGTGCGATTAGACCAAGAACAGCAGCAGCAAAAGCTACTTTTTCTTCACAGCATCTTCTTTTCTTCTGCCTTTCTTTACTGAATTAGCTGAGAGAGTATTATTTTGTTTTTGGGGTCTCATTCCTTCTTTAATAAGCTTTGACAAAGTCAAAGCTAACTAGATGATGGGCCAAACATTTTTGGATCCATAATTAAAATAAATACTCCAATTGGGCCTAACATCCAATTGGGCTAACTACCAAATAAATTGGTCTTCCTCACATAGGAGGGATAACCCAACACATATATATGCGTTCCCTTATTTGGGCACCTGCATGTCTTGCATGCTTCAAACAAAATTGTATATTTATTTTTGAGGCATACTCTTGTAATGCTTGTTTAAATCTTGATTTAAAGTGATGTAAACAGTGGAGGCCATTAGATACACTTGCTCACACATACACACAAAAGAACTATAGGTTGTATCTCCCAACCTGTCATTATCAGTAATAACCACAATAATTTAATTAGAAAGGAAGGTCAATGGCAATATATATACATAACTAATTTGTTATTAAGGTAATTACTAATTAATGAAGTGATAATCAATAAATTATCTCAATTTGTATCTGAAGTAAAACGGGAAATATATCAAAGACAAACAAAACAGAACAATTAAAAATATCTCCCAAATTTAAATTAATTAAAAGAAATAAAAAAGGATTTCCCTTGCTTGGCTTGTATATCATGCCCCATAAAGGTCACAACACATCACAAAGTGAATGCCATTCAGAATTATGTATCTGGTTTTAATTGCACTGGTAGACTCTGTATGCCTAATTTGAAGGTATGTTGGCTGCATCCTATTTACTTTGATACCCCCAGGTACTTAATTGTGAAACAACTTTAATATCAACGAATCATTTTACAGTGTATTGATGAATTAACATTATTGTTTTAAACAATTTATGAAGTCAGTTTTTATTTTTATCTATATAAATGTTATTTGAATTTACAGGACGCCACAAGTTTACTACAAGGATGATGAAATTAAGAATTTGGAATCTGAATTGGCAAGGTCTGCTAAGTTAAAGTGCAGCAGCTGTGGGGAAAAGGGAGCTTCACTTGGTTGCTTTGTGAAGTCCTGCAGGAGAAGTTATCACGTACCTTGTGCATTAGACTTGGACTGCAGATGGGACTGTGTAAGATAACTACGTTACACGTAAATATTTTTGAGTTGATATTAATGTTTCTTATATGTATTCCTTACCAATATCTTTTTTTATTTCATTTTGTAGGAGGATTTTCTGATGCTGTGCCCAGTTCATGATTCTGTCAAATTTCCAAGAGAAAAGTCTAAGTCTGGGAAGAATGGCGGTGTAAAAAAGCTTCCCATGTCAACCAAAAAGTAAAGATTTTGTTCCAGTTATTTTATCACCATCACTGTTATTATTATTAATTTTCTTCTATAAGTAGTCTTTTGCAAGATATCTAAATGATTAACCAAAGCAGTCCTTAGTGAATTGGTACACCAATTCAAATTTTTAAGATTTGCTCTTTGCATTTAATTAGTAACATTAAAACCATCTAGGAAGAACTATTCTGTTGATTTTAACCACTTGCCAGTTAAATATGGAGCATTGGATCACTCCCTGAAGCTAATCAATGTCAAAGCACAAGAAGATTGTGAAAACTAGTGAAGTTATCTCCTACTCATTGACGTAAATTACACATCAATGGCTAAAAGAAATACCCCAAACCCTAACTTTTGGAGAGAGAATCAAAAGATGTCTTACATTTCAAGAATGGAGAAGTCCTCTTCAAATGAAGACTACATGGGTATTTAAAGGGGGAAGTAGTTTAGGCTCTAAGCAATGATCTAATTACAAATATACCTCTATTAGCCTCTGTTACTTCCTTCCCTAAATACCAAGCAGTTATTTACCAAAAGAAAATACAACCAAATAAAGAAACTAAAAAAATAACAAATGCCATGGAATCCTAAAAATATTAAAAATGCCCCCCCAAACTTCCAATCCCCATTATTCTTCTTGTCTTGGAAAAAGCTCGTCCTCGAGCTTGAAAGATTTTGGGGCTCATGTGAAAACTCTACAAAATTGTGCCAAAACTTGTGAGGAGTCAAAAATTAGTTCTGAAAATTAAAGCAGAGGCCATCCTTCAATTCTTGCTTCAACCTTCATCATCTTCCTCTTGCCTCATGTCAACCATAAAAAATAGCTTCCACCCGGGTGAAAAACCAAGTTTGGGTTGCCAAACCCTAGTTCTTGAACTTGTTGGAGGGTTCCACCTACGGTAGGGGTTAGATTGGCTGGATTTTGGTGGTTCAAGGCAGCAGGTGGCTGCCGACATGGGATTTTGGGGTTTCCGGTGGTTTTGGGTAAGATCCAGGCAAGGGAAGGGGGGGGTGCCGGCACTAGGGTTTGGCCCTAGTGGTTGCTGACCACTTGTAGGGCAAAACCCTAGTGGGCCGGGGCTGATTTGGGTGGCAGAGGGCTCGTCGTTCACTTGGGAGGTGGTTCGACCCAGTTAGCGGGTTGTTGGGAGTCCGCCGAGGTGGTTTTCAGCGGGGGAGGGGTTGGTCGACATTGGATCTGACCTAGGGAGGCTGACTGGTGTTTTTGGGGCAGCGGGTGGGGGTTCTTTTGGGTCGCGGGTTAGGAGGTTTGGGCTAGGGTTTTGCCACATAGAAAATTATTGCAAGAAAGACTTGAATTGTTGTTGTCTTCGTAACACCTTCTATTATTTGATCCATTTGATCTTTCAATTCTTTAAAATCTTCCAATTGAGGCTTGGATTTTTTGGAGCTATCGAAGTGGTAGTGTACTATTTTGATAATTTACACACATCGATACAAACTAACACATGAATAGCAATGTTTGGAGTGACACTCGCTTTGATGCCGAATTGATGTAAACTACACGCCAATGGCTAAAAGAAATACACCAAAACCTACTTCTTTTCCTAAATATCAAGCAACTATTTACTAAAAGAAATACAACCCAATAAAAAAATTACAAAAATGCCATAGAATCCTAAAAATACTAAAAATGACCCAAAAGCTTCTAATTCGCATCACTCATAATAGAAAATAAAAGAGGTTTTCTTTTGTTCACTACCGAAGACAAAAGAGACTGAAAAACGCATATCGGAGACGTGTGTGCAAATTAATATCTATTAGTCTCTATACTGTTGCTGGACAATTTCTATTTTGGGTATTTTTGTTTTGTTGTCTATTTTGAAATTGAAATGTTAGATGGTTTGTGTTACTTGAAATAAAAATTCTGCATATGGTGTATAAAATATAATCTTATCTATCTTTTCATAATTGTGTAATTGTTACACTATGATGTACAATTCAAATATATATGATGATGTCACTTCATTATTACAAATATACATCTGCTTTTTGTGTGTTTTGTATAATGTCGGCTTTTATGTGATTAGTTTCATGCCTTGCCTCATATCTAGTCTCTTGGAAGGCCTTGGCACCTTGTGCCTTTTATAACTATGGCTGCTACTAAAGCGAATGGTACAAAATTTTGACACTGACATTTGGATTGCTCAATTTACTTTAGCACAATACCTAAAATTTACTTGCAACTTCCTACGCTGTAACATATTGCTTTGTTATTTTTCATTTACATGTATTCATTTCCCAGTTTTATTTAATTTTGTTGTGAACTGGAAGTTTTATAAAAGATTTTAAGTTATCAGTTTTCTGCTATAATTTTGTCAATGAAGAATAATATTTTATTGAAGAAAAAGAGTGATGCCTCATTAAATTGGCTCAATTTGATATTTTCACTCTTCTTTTCTACTTAAGTTAGTAACTTTGTAAATCTGACCTTGTTATGGTATATTTTGCTGTTCGAAATGACTTCTTTATACCTTCACCTCTATTGGCAATTGATTTGGTGCCCACTTTCCTATCATTGTGAATACAGAGTCTCTAAGCAGTTAAAGTTTTCGGCACCATTGACTAATGGAGCAAAAGACTGGGTTTTTTGTGGATCTGCCCTGTCTACTGAAGAGAAGGTTTGTTCTATCAAAATAATTATCTGATGTACAGATAGACATGCAGATATGTTTGTGCAGTATTATACTTTAAGACTATTTTCCATTTTAAACACATGACTTAGTGTAGCTAGGAGGAACTCAAAAGAATTTAAAATGTGGGGTGCAAACTCAAATTACGATGCAAAACATTGGGTGCAGACTCAAAATAGCTTATTTAAAAGATAAGTCACTGCAATTTTTTTTGGAAAGGCACTAAGTAGTCTTATGGTAAATTTGGCACTTGAGATGTTCACAATGAAGTGTAGAAACCCGTACATTATTCATACATGCTCAATTAATTTAGTTGTTCTTCGATCTCTATTATGCAGTATTCTTTGGACAATTTCTCAAGCAGTTATGGTGTAACAATATCAAAGTGTTGGAAGCCAAATGTTACCCATGTGATTGCTGCCATAGATGTAAATGGTGCATGCACAAGGACACTAAAAGTTCTCATGGCAATTTTGAATGGAAGATGGATCCTTACAGTTGACTGTAAGCTATATTTCTAATCTTAAACTTCTTTGCTTTAAGTGAGTAATGTTTTTTCCCTGCTGCCTTTTCCCTTTTTTTGGTGGTGTGCATTATTAAACTATTGTCTTGATGTAATGTATGTACTAAATAATAGGTTTATTTGGCCTTTGCCCCCCTGTGTTATCATTTCTTGGCCTTTGATACCGATTAAGAGTAAAAAATATCCATAAAGCCTTGTTTAATGATCTTGCAATGAGTCTTTATGATGGTATTGTTAGTAAAAATCCTAAAAGTAGAAATAATAGGGGTCAAATTTAATCTAGCTAAATAAACGGGGCCAAATGCCAAACAACCCTAAATAATATGAGATAATTGGATGTTTTCTAGGATGTTCAATTTTGAACAAATCTTTGCTTTAAAAGGGAAATAAAACAAACAACTACAGACAATTTGGCATTCAACTCTATTGACAGGTCCAATCCTCTGATTGCTAATGGTGCAACTTTTATTTTTTTGTTTATTTATTTAAAATCTAATGTTGCAATGCATCTTGTGTATTTGTAGGGATAAAGGCTTGTACTGAAGCAAATCAACTCGTGGATGAAGAATGCTATGAAGTTAGCCTTGACAATCATGGCTGTCGAGGTGGCCCCAAAGCCGGCAGGCTTAAGGCTATGAATAATGTAAGATCCCACTGTTTTGCTACATAAGAAAGGGGAAAGACCCCCCCCCCCCCCCCCACACCCTTTTCTAACTATTCATATTTTGCAAGAGATCCCTTTAAACTATTTTTTTGAAATTGCCTCTTCTCCCAATAGCATAAGAGGGGTTTTTGTGCATAAAAAAAATTGCTTGGAGGGTTTGTTGCAAAAAATGCATAGTTCATTTGTCTTTTGCACTTTACACTATAAGAACATGATACAGTTCATCAGTAGATGCAAGTTTGGGCATGAGGTACTGCTGTATTTTGGGTATGATGATCTAATTATTATATATATATATATATATATATATATATATATATATATATATATATATATATATATATATATTGTGCAGGAACCGAAGCTTTTTAACAGCTTAAAATTTTACTTCAGTGGTGACTTTATGCCAGCTTACAAGAATGACCTACTAAAGTTGGTTACAACTGCTGGAGGCACTGTTATTGAGAGCAGGGAACAGTTGGTGGCCCAAGGTCAAACTTTAGTTGTTTATAATTTTGACCCTCCACAACGGTACCCGCCGGGAGAAGAGGGTTCTATTGTCCTGAAGAGATTAACAGAAGCAAAGTGTCTGGCGGACAAAATTGGTTCCCAGGCAATTAAGCACACTTGGATTTTGGACTCAATTGCTGCATGCAATTTGCAGCCTTTGCCTCGAGGTTGAAGGATTCTGCATGAAAATGTTTTCATGCTGTCGAGAGAGTGAAATTAAAATTCCTCTTCATGTTTTAATCAAAGGCATATTAATCAAGGGGCATTGTATTTTGATTGCTACAATTTTTTTTTAGAATATACAGTATTATGTTCCAAAATGTAATCTGTTTTTTTTATTTGTTTAATCTGAGTAATGTTAGGAGATTCATTTCGTAGGAACTTTTTTTCTTAAATTTAGTGATGTGTTAAAAACACCTTAATATGTATTTGAGGTCATCATCAGTTGATCCATTTTTAAATTAAAAAGACTGTATTGGACATGAAAACATAAATATACATATATAATATTGTTTTTGTGAGGACTATTTAGCATTTTAACAATGCGGAAGGAATATATGTCATCTGGCGGCAAGTTTAGAAATTATTGCCTAAATTATAGGTATTCTCTTTCTTTCTCTCTTTTCTGGCTCATTGTTAGGTGATACATGTTCAGTTCGTTTTTTTGGGCTCATTGTCAGATGATATATGTTTAGTTCGCTTTTTTGGGCTCATTTTTCACATTAATGTGTCATTTATAAAGGGTTAGTCAATTGCTATGTACCAAGATATTATTTAGTTAATTTGAAGGGTTTTGATAATTTCACTTAAAAAATACCTCTAAAACATTATTATTTTCTACAAAACATCACATACGTACTTATTATTTGTCCTTAATACCATAAAAATCCAAAATCGCATAACTTCTTGTCATGTATAAATCCCAAAAATTTTAAATCTCACTTTTTTATTATCTTTTTAACTAGTAAAACATTTCTCTCAACCTTGTACTATCTACTCATTTTCTCTCAAGCATTTATCTCAATCTCCTCACTCTACCTCAAGATCAATTTTAGGTATGTTCCTTTAATATCCATTATTGTATTGTAATGTTTGAATGCACTCATTTCTGGTATGAAACCCTAGCATTCAAACCCTAATATGAACCTTAATACGAACATTGGTCATATATTGCATAAAAAATAGACAACTTTAGGGTTTTAAAATGTAAAAAAAATAAAAAAAATTGATGAAACCTTGAACCTATGGTTACTCGTTATCGTAGGTGGGAATCATCTTCGTTGCATTACGATTGTGTAGTTTGTTATCATGGTGAGGAGTGATCATATAGGTAATTTGATCAACCTCACGACATCAACTCGTTGTATTGTTTCGATTTCTCCTAACCGCAGGCTAATAACTTTGGTGTTAAGACACTGTAAGTGTGGACATCGCGGCTACGTCCAATTGTGTGTCGTCTTTATTCGGTTGTAACTCACTGTGTTGTTCCCCTTAAGGTTGTATCTCATCGTGTGTATTCTTTATTTGCTAGTATAATATGATCTTAAAATTGTTTCTTTATGCATTAGTATAAATATTTAGGTTGAGTTGTTTGGTCATATGATGCGCCAATTAATGCCTATGAAATCGTGTGTTAGGTCATATGATATAGCATTGATTTGATGTTCATTTGTTAGTATAAGTTTGTTAATATAAATTTAGCTTGTGGTTAAAATAATTTGTTTGTAATATTATTGTGTAATCTTTTTTGTCATCTGGTATGCACAAATTTGTATCTAATCTTGTTTGTGATTTGGAATATATTTAACCCTAGGTCATATGATATAGCATTGATTTGATGTTCATTTTTAGTATAAATTTGTTAATTTGTTAGTATAAATTTGTTATTTTGTTAGTATTATAATTACTTTTAGTTTTTGTAATAATTGTACGTGTGTTTTTGTTTAATGTGACACCCCGTCTAATTAATATCGGGTGATCATTTATTTATTAAAGGGACATATACCAAATAGTCCCTCGGACATTTTTTAATACCCATTTAGTCCAAACTTTTTTATTTTGCTTCAAAAAGTCTTTTGCCACATATTTTGGAGAGGGAGTGTCGCTGGCGCGGACCTCTAAAAATAAGAGGATATTGAATGCTTGAGGGACTAAATGGGTTAAACTAAAAATATGTGTCCTTTTTAAAAAATATATATTTATAGTAGGGACTATTTAATAATTGACCCTTTATTAAATTAAAAGAGGTTTTCCATTTGGTTCATTCTTAGTATCACTATCGAACCCATATTAATTACTAACCCCCTATTAGTTAATTACGCCGGAGCCAAAATTTTTATCTTTCATTAATCAATTAATAATAATGTGCGAAAAACTAACTTCAAACATTCACACAATTAATGTAGTCTAAACCATCACAAGTAATAAATAAATGAATAAATGTCTTACCGAATAAACTATCGGCTACAAAATCTAAGTCCAAATAAGAAGTCCAACAGATAGTAAATAATCCCACTATAAGTCTGATCTGAACACTGAATAAATAATGTCTAAATGTGGCAACATGCACAACTGAGATACTGAAAGATGAAAGCGCCTAATCAAATCCTGCAAGCCTCCACAGTGCTGCAGCCAATCGTCCTTGGAATAGATCGTCAAGTCTTACGTCTCTGTGGCTGGACACCTAAAAAGTTTTGGAAAATATTTATAGCAAAGGTTAAAACCCAAAATATTTTAAAAATATTTAGCAAGTATTATCACAATTTAAAAATCAGTTATTAGATACACATGTTAGGTTTACGTACACTCTTTTGAGTTTCCTCACCTCTCATCTATTGAACACGCCTAACATTTTCTACTTAGTCCACCTAGCCATACTGCCCAAGCTAACTAGAAAAAAATATCTATCTGGACTATCGACACATATAAGTTCCCGTACCGCCCAAACAGTACGATACCGAATTAACATCTCGCATAATTATAGATATCATAAGTAACATTTTCCATCTGTTATCATTTAATCATTTAGTTAAGTTTCATTACTTAATTCATTATTTAGATGCACACTATCTAACCGTCTACTGTCACACGTAAGTAGAATGATTCAAACTGGTATTCTCACTAATATATATAATTACGACATCTCTCAAAAGGACGACCGTGAAAATAGGCATACTCTGCTATCAGTCCATGTACCTCTCGTATGAAATAAAGACTATTGATTCGGCATGTCTCCTCGAACCTAAAATCAAATCTCAAGTAATGAAGGCGAATATAGTTCTAAGCCTTTGGGCTACGCACATACCTAATGTACCCAAATAGCCTCCCAGTCTCATTAATACATGACACATAGTGATCCCCCCTACATTATAGTTTTAGGGCACAAATTTAGACTTCACTGGAATCGTTAAGGTGGGATCGCCCACTGCGCAGGAACCTCCATGATAACAAGCAGTGTAGGTATGTTAACATTTTAAACACATCACATAATATGCCTATATATTAATTTATTCAGTAGGTGTACACACAACCTCATCATTATACTTCGTACGTCGTATTTATCTCTTGAATACTCACCGTACTATCATGTTACGATTATTCTCATTATCATATTAACCCGAGTATTATTCTTTACTCTAAGGGACCTAGTCACCCCTTTTCATCACTTCGGTAGGTAACTTATTCATACCCTACTGGTCTATAGAATAAACTCATTCGAATTCCCCGTAACTCATTCTCCTTCTCTTGAATTAATTGCGCCACACTTTAAGTATATTGAATCTTCACCTTAATGCTCTCATTAAGAATAAGTCATAATCCCATCACAAGACTACTGTAATACAACATATCTCTCATTATATTTAAACAAAGTCCCAAAAGTTTCCTCGACACAATTATAATAGTTCAAGGCTTAAAAGGGAAAAATAGGCAAATCTATGCAAACCGAATCGATGCGACCTAGGGCCGAATCGATTTGCAACAGGTCATCTTCTTCCTCTACGCAAGTGCGTTTTTCACCATTATTCTTCTCTTCGTGATTCTTTATCAAATTAACATTCAATATTCCCAAACATTATATACATGTATTAGGATGAATTCTAACGTAACTAAAACATCGAAACCTCATGATTCCACCCAAGAATAGATCAAATCAAGTTTTCATCAACAACCTTAGGTTTTGTGTTCTTCCACCATTATTCATCAAAAACCTAGATTTAAATCGTGATGATTATTACATACCCTCTGATTTCTTATCCTCTACAGATGTTAAATCATACTATATGAAATCCCTACCCACAGCATGAGTTCTAATCATTCCTTTCTTTCAAGAACATCAATTTATTCAACACATTTTGAAACCCTAAGCACTTTGGCATTATAACTTCAAAAGAAATCATAACAAAACACTTGCCTCTTATGGTATGATCTGATTTCATGATTTGAAGTTGGATTTGTATGTCTTCCTTCCCAATCAATGCTCCAAGGTGTGACACCTCGACTAATTAAATATCGGGTAGCTACTCCTTTATTCAAATTAATACAAAATGCCAAGTTGGTTCAGTTCATAGCATCACTGTCGAAAACATTACTAGCCACCTAATATTTAAAAAGTGAGTTGTCAATTTTAATTAAATCCGATTAACATGAAATAAGTAGATTATGAAATGCTAATATAACCACCACAATATAGTCACAATAGAATAACCATAAAATAATAATGAAACTGGAGGAATACTCCGCACAACAATCCGAGTACTGAAATAAACAAATACCAAATTCGCATCACTAAATTAATTACAACCCAAAAATCTAAAATAACTGAATAGATAAAGTATCTCTAAAAGGAAATAGGGCGACAGGCCCAACAGAAGAGAAAATCTGATAATATAGAGTCAAGATCGAAAATGGAGGCGTCTACTGTCAAGGTCCTGTAACTTCCACAGCATCTACAGTACGTCACCTGAATGGAACTCCTATGCTTGGTGTCCTTGTGGCTGGGCACCTAAAAGGTTTTACCAAAATAGATTTGAAAGCAAACGGGTTAGAGCCCGATTGTGAAAACAGTTTAAAAACAGCAAGTGTTTAATATCATTAAACACTGAATATAAAGTACATGATAGTGTGTGCACTCACATGAGTTCCTCATCTCTAAACTAATTGTGCACTTCTATCGTACCCGTACCCATTCTAGTTATTCCCATACTTAACTAGTCTAATATAAAATCTAGCATTATAATACGATTCATGATTTAATTCCGGCATCTTCATTTAAACAGAGTGTCTTACATTTCTTGTCGGTTTCCCATATTAGTAATACTACTTACTAGAGGGTTTCCATTTTTATCTTTACGAAAATGTTACTATTAATTATACTCACATTTATACATAACAAAGAATTTCAATTTACAGTATATTATTCTCATCATAAATATACAATACTAGCACCCCGAGGCTAAGCTGCAGTGCCCACATACTCTGCTATCAAATCCCGGTACATCACGTACATTAGGACCACGCATTTTGAATCTCTCAGGAATCGTTCTCAACTGACAACAATCACACATAATGGAGGCGAACATAGTTCACATCACATGGGTCACGCACATACCTACGCTCCCATGATCAATAGACTTATTAACTTCTCAATAAGTCCTTCTCTGACCTATGTCCTCGAGGTACCAATCTAAATCCCCCCGTAGGCACACAAAGATTAGATGGCCGTGATCGAATGCCGACCTCCCATATAGCAAGTACGGTAGGTATGTTATACACAGATAACTACATATACCAAGCATTCGCACATCTTAGATATCTCAATATATTAATAGAGGCATACTTCTCATTCTTGTATCATCATTAATATCGTACACTTATAAGTCCCCGGTTTATATACATTAAAGTCGTCAACTCTTCTCACGTCGTAATTAGGCACTCGTTTCCTAATTCATAAGTGTCATTTGATTTACTACAAGGTTCTAAGTTTTACTCCTCAGCGTACTCCAATCTCCCAAATATACTCACTAGACAATAAGGGAAGGTTATTACTCCATTAAATAAGTCTACGGGGACATTTGAAATAAAATGAGGCCAAAAAGGCCATTCTGTCAACTCGTTAGAAGTCTCGTTCGAACGAGTGTCATTCGAACAAAAGGCTTCGAATGAACTACCAACTTGTTAGAAGGGGTACTGTCATCTCGTTAGAAGCTCGTTCGAACGACCTGGGCAGGTCTTCTAACGAGATGGCAGACTGCGTCCAGAATTTTCCAAATTCGATTTTTCTTCTTTCTCCTCTTCTCTAAATCCATCCTAAGACTATCCAAATACGTTTTTAATGTATGTAAACCATTTTTAGTCACCCTAGATCATTCCTTAACATGCTTTTGGGCCAAATCTTACAATTTAACATGCCAAAATCATAAATCCCCAATTCTTATTCCAAACCCTATAAACTTGAACCCAGAATTTTATTTTCATCAAAAGACTCCTCATTAATCCGATTTCAGGTCATCAAAAGTCACGTTTTGTATATTAAATTCGTCCATAATCATTCTACATGCAAATTCCTACCCAAAATCACAAATTTTCACAATAATCCCATTGGGTATTCTTCATCAAAATTTTCAAGACATAAACAGTTTTCTACACTATACATGGAGGAAATATTCAATGCAAATAACGACATCAAAACACTTGCCTTAGATGTGTTTCTTCCGAGTTGATGTTGGTGAATGAAGGTTGATTTCTCCCCTTTCTCTACAGAATTCTCTCAAGGATGGTGATGGTGCTTAGAGGTTTATTTTGGAACTTCTTCAAACTCTCCCTTTAACTCCCGTAGCCCTCTAACTCACCTAATGCTGATAATGGACTTAGTGGGTTCATTTGTAATATATTATTTAACCCTAAAATTCGTGGGTTTTAATTCCCATATTTTTAAAATTACCAAAATACCCTTCTAGGTTGCCGGTTTGGCCTAAAAGTGCCCCGGGACCCAAACTAAATCCCCGGCTAGTGTTTTCTGACTATTTCGACCCTTCCGAACACATTAGCGCACTCAAAATGACCATTCGGTTGATAAAAATATAATTTTTTTTATTTAAATAATTTCGTTCCTGACGCGACTGACACGCACGTCACAACCAAATTTCCAAATTGTCGTATTTCAGTCTCGCGACAACTTTAATAATTTCAATACTCATGTATTACCATACATACTCAGAAATATTAAATTTTAACATCGTAATCAAATACCAACTCACATCTCGCTAGTATTTATACTCGGATTAATTCCCAATTAATTCTCATTTAATTCAATTAATCCCTTAAATAAAATTAATAAAATTACGGGGTATTACATACTTCCCCCCTAATAACATAATTTCGTCCCGAAATTTGAAACTAAAAAAGTACATGGTAAATTAACTCCGGATAGCGCTCGCGCATCTCATCCTCGCGCTCCCATGTGGACTCCTCGGCATTATGATGCCGATACTGAACATGTACTAACGGTACTATCTTCGACCTCAGTTTCCGCTCGCTTCGGTCCAAAATAGCAATCGTCCCCTCCTCGTAGGAACTATCGGGCTGAAGATCGATGTCCTCTAAAGCAATGTGAGTATGGGCCAAATCATCCCTAAGATATTTCCTTAGCGAGGAGATATGGAACGCATCATGAATCCTATGCAAGTGCTCCGGTAACCCAAGTCTGTATGCGACTGGCCCAATCCTCTCGATGATAGGAAATGGCCCCACGTATCTTGGTGCCAGTTTCCCCTTATTCCCAAAACGCATGATCCCTTTCATCGGAGATACTCTGAGTAACACCTGGTCCCCCACCTTGAATTCTCTGAAGAACCTCTTGGCATCAGTATAGCTCTTCTGCCGGTCCTGAGCTACCCGAATACGGCTCCGTATCATCTCTATCCTTGTCGAAGTGTCCTGAATCACTTCCGGCCCAAGGAGTTTGTTATTCCCCACTTCTAACCAACATGTTGGGGAACGACAAGGTCTACCATACAATGCCTCAAATGGAGCCATGCCAATGGTGAATTGATAGGAGTTATTATAAGCAAACTCCACCAGTGGAAGGTACTGCTCCCAACCACCTCCAAAATCTAAGATGCACATACGCAACATGTCCTCCAACATCTGATTTGTTCGCTCTGTTTTCCCATCAGTCTGCGGGTGATATGCCGTACTCAGCCGCAACTCTATACCCATGGCCTCCTGGAAACTCTCCCAAAATCGTGAAACAAATATCTTGTCTCGGTCAGACACGATATTTAGAGGCACCCTGTGAAGTCTCACTATCTTTGCAATGAAGATCCGGGCATACTATCCCGTAGTGTAATCTGTCCTTACGGGTAGAAAATGAGCAACTTTGGTCAATCGGCCCACAATTACCCATATGGAGTCGTGACCCCTCTGTGACGTAGGTAACCCTGTGATAAAGTCCATGGATATGCTCTCCTATATCCACGTCGGAACCTCTAATGTCTGTAGAAGTCCTGCCGGTTTCTGATGGTCCTCCTTTACTAGCTGACAAGTGGCACATTTAGAAACGAACACAACGACATCTCTCTTCATCCCACTCCACCAGTACTGTCGTCTCATGTCTTGGTACATCTTATCCCCACCAAGGGGTATCACGAACCGTGAGCCGTGCGACTCTGCCATTACCTCGTGTCACAAGTCTTCCCCTTCCGGAACGACCAGTCTCCCATTGAAGCGTAATCACCCATCTGAACTAACGGTGTAGTACTCGTCTCCCTCTGCTCGTAATCGAACTATCTGCTCCTGACAGAACGAGTCATTTGCCTGGGCCTTTATCACTCTTGTAACAATTTGCGGTGTAACAGTCATCACAGATATGAACGATCGGGCCACTGCATCCTGGTATCCCAACTCCTTCCACTTAGCTTTCCACACCTCGGTCACCTCATCTACTGGCCTACGGCTCAACGCGTCTGCTACCACGTTAGCCTTCCCTGGGTGATACTGGATATCGAACTGATAATCCTTCACAAACTCAAGCCACCGACGTTAACGCATATTCAGTTCCTTCTGCATGAAGAGGTATTGTAGAGACTTGTGGTCTGTGAACAACCAAAATTTCACCCCCAGGAGATAGTGTCTCTAAATCTGAAGAGCGAATACCACTGCCGTTAACTCCAAGTCGTGGGTGGGGTAATTCCTCTTGTGAGGCTTAAGCTTACGGGAAGCATAAGCTACGGCCTTACTCTCCTGTTGCAGTACACCTCCAAGTCCTTGCAAGGACGCATCGGTGTAAACTAAATACTTAACTACCGGTCTGGGCAATGCTAACATGGGCGCTGAGGTCAACTTGTCCTTCAACTCATCAAATGCCAACTGACAGGCATCGCTTCAGATGAATGGCACACCTTTGCGAGTCAGATGTGTCAAATGACCCGCTATCTTTGAGAAACCCCGAATGAACCTCCTGTAGTATCCTGCTAGGCCCAAGAAACTACGGATCTCAGTCGGTGTCGTGGGCTGTCCCCACTCCCTCACCGCGGATACCTTCCCCGGATCAACAGATATCCCCCGGTCTGAAAGGATATGCCCCAAAAACTGGACCTCCTTCAGCCAAAATCCACATTTCTCATACTTTGCATAAAGCTCGTTCTGACGTAGCGTATGCAAAACCTGCCTCAAATGCTCGGCGTGATCCTCTTCTGTCTGGGAGTAAACCAGGATGTCATCAATAAAGACGATGATGAACTGGTCTAAGAACTCTCTGAACACCCTATTCATCAAGTCCATAAACACGACTGGAGCGTTGGTCAAGCCAAAAGGCATAACCCGAAACTCATCGGAACCATACCTCGTCAAGAAAGCAGTCTTCGAGACGTCATGTTCCCTGATACGCAACTGATGGTATCCCGATCGCAAGTCAATCTTTGAGAAAAAGTAAGCTCCTCTCAACTGGTCAAATAAGTCATCAATTCGAGGCAACGGATACTTATTCCGTATCGTGACCTTATTTAACTCTCGGTAATCTACACACAATCTCAACGATCCATCCCTCTTCTTTACGAACAACACAGGGGCACCCCATGACTAAGTACTCCTTCGGATGAACCCCTGACCCAACAACTGCTCTATCTGATCCCTTAGCTCTCTCATCTCCGCTGGATCCATACGGTAAGGTGCGCGGGTAATGGGCCGAGTGCCCGACGTCAAATCAAAAACAAAATATATCTCTCTACTAGGAGGTAATCCAGGTATATCCTGGAATACATCAACGAACTCTCTAACGATTGGAATTAAATCAAGTGGTATCACCACTTCCTTAGAGGCCTCCTCCTCTATATAGTATAAATGAGTGGACGATCCTCCCTCAGGGCGAGGCATCGCCACTAAAAACATCTCCTATCCGGGAATGGAAAATATAATACTCCTACTGAAACAATCAATCATAGCTCGGTACGCAACTAACCAATCCATACCAACAATTGCATCGTACTCTGTCATCTCTAATACTAGCATATCAGCGGATAAAGTAAATCTCCCTATCTCTATACCCACACCTCTACAAATAAGGGAAATCACGGAACCCCTACTCAACAGTGAATCTACATAAGTAATTGTGCTATCTGCAGTGTCTAACAACCCAATAGAGCGTGCAAATCTCGTGACAATGAAACAACGTGTGGCCCCCGTATCAAATAAAATATGCCCCATAGTCCCCTGAATAGAGAACATACCCTCAATAGCAGGTGGATCCTGTGGGACTGCGGCATACTGGAGCTGATACACTCTCCCATACTGAAGCTGTCCCTGCTAGACTGGGACCGCTGGGATGGGTGGTAATGCTTCCATCTGTGGTGGTGCTGGGAGGGCGACGGTAAACATAGGCCTATGTGGCTCGTGTCGAGCACCCTGCTGCTGCTGCGGTGGGGCCCTGCCCCTATCAGGACAATCCTGGCGTTTGTGACCAATCTTGCCACAAACAAAACACTTCCCCGGGAAGTTTCCCCCTCGCTGTCCCTACTGCCCACAGCCCTGATGGCCGTTACCATTCCTACCTTGACCATACTGGCCCTGCTAAAACTGTTGCTGCTGACCATTCTGGCCCTGATTGCCGTTCTGACCCTGATGGCCATGTCTGAAACCTCCCTGACCATTCCTGAAACCCCCAGATCTGAATCTCTTAGGATCCCCCTGTTGGGAACCCTAATCATCCTACCTGTGCTGACCCTGAACAGATTGTGCCCCGCTAGCATCATTTCCCCCTGTCCCGCCCTGATGGCTGGACTCTCCTGATCTCTTACTCTCAGACATGTGAAATCGGTGATCCTGGCAGTGAAGCAGTGTTGCGTTAACCACGTCAGAGTAAGTGGCCAACGAAAGATTTCCCAAAAAGTGCTGTCGGATCCTCCAAGTCAATCCGTCCATGAACTTCTGAATCTTTTTCTCCTCAGTCGGAATCTCATCGGGAACAATGTTCAAGAGATTAGTGAATTCGGCCTCGTACTCGGCCACAGTCTTCCCCTCCTGCTTGAGGTTCATTAACTTCTTCCTCATTTCAGTGTGAACAGCTGATGGAAAATATTTGCGGTCGAACCGCACCCAGAACTCCTGTATGGAAAGGGAATCTCTCTCCTCCGGGGTGGTAATGGACTCCCACCATTGCAACGCTGATCCTACTAGCTTAAAAGTAGCCAGTATCTTCTTCTGAACATCCGTGCACTCGTACATCCTTAAGTGCCTTTGAATGTCCTTCCTCCACTGACTGGACACAACAACGTCGGAGCTACCTGCAAACTCCGGAGGGTGTGCTTTCTGAAAAGCATCACGAACACGTTCCCAAGCAGACGGGAATGCATGAGCCTGAACTGGCGCGGCTACCGGCACCTGAGGCCTGCTGCACAACTGCGAGGGCGACATTTACCGCTTGGGCTACTATAGCAGCAACCTCTGCGACATTCATGGTGCCCTGAACTGGTGCAGGTTGTGGCTCGAGCTAAGCATCCCTAGGAACTCGCTGTGCACGTCGTGGAGGCATCTGAAATGAGAGTAAAGTCTTATAAGTTCGCAGTTATTATCTCAAAATAGATGAAGAGCGAAACATACATAAGAGAATACAACAGTCCTAAAATATAGGGATCTATATCAAAGAAAGCTCAGCGGAAACATAGTAACCCGTACAGATCCTAAGGACACTAGAACCTGATGCTCTGATACCACCTGTGACAACTCGACTAATTAAATACCGGGTAGCTACTCCTTTATTCAAATTAATACAAAATTTCAAGTTGTTTCAGTTCATAGTATCACTATCGAAAACATTTTTAAACATTACTAGCCACCTAATATTTAAAAAGTGAGTTGTCAATTTTAATTAAATCCGATTAACATGCAATAAGTAGATTATGAAATACTAACGTAACCACCAGAACATAGTCACAATAGAATAACCATAAAATAATAATGAAACTGGAGGAATACTCCTCACAACAATCCGAGTACTGAAATAAAAAAAATACCAAATCCGCATCACTAAATTAATTACAACCCAAAAATATGAAATAACTGAATAGATAAAGTATCTCTAAAAGGAAATAGGGCGACATGCCCAACATATGAGAAAATATGATAATATAGAGTCAAGATCGAAAATGGAGGCGTCTACTGTCAAGGTTCTGTAACTTCCACAATAGCTACAGTACGTCACCTGAATGGAAATCCTATGCTTGGTGTCCTTGTGGCTGGGAACCTAAAAGGTTTTACAAAAGTAGATTTGAAAGCAAACGGGTCAGAGCCCGATTGTGAAAACAGTTTAAAAATAACAAGTGTTTAATATCATTAAACAATGAATATAACGTACATGATAGTGTGTGCACTCACATGAGTTCCTCACCTCTAAACTAATTGTGCACTCCTATCGTACCCGTACCCATTATAGTTATTCCCGTACTTAACTAGTCTAATATAAAATCTAACATTATAATACGATTCACGATTTAATTTCGGCATCTTCATTTAAACAGAGTGTCTTACATTTCTTGTCGGTTTCCCATATTAGTAATACTACTTACTAGAGGGTTTCCATTTTTATCTTTACGAAAACGTTACTATTAATTATACTCACATTTATAAATAACAATGCATTTCAATTTACAGTATATTATTCTCATCATAAATATACAATACTAGCACCCCGAGGCTAAGCTGCAGTGCCCACATACTCTGCTATCAAATCCCGGTATATCACGTACATTAGGACCACGCATTTCGAATCTCTCAGGAATCGTTCTCAACTGACAACAATCACACATAATGGAGGTGAACATAATTCACATCACATGGGTCACACACATACCTACGCTCCCATGACCAGCAGACTTATTAACTTCTCAATAAGTCCTTCTCTGACCTATGTTCTCAAATTACCAATCTAAACCCCCCCGTAGGCACACAAAGATTAGATGACCATGATCGAACGTCGACCTCCCATGATAGCAAGTACGGTAGGTATGTTATACACAGATAACTACATATACTAAGCATTCGCACATCTTAGATATCTCAATATATTAATAGAGTCATACTTCTCATTCTTGTATCATCATTAATATCGTACACGTATAAGTCCCCGGTTTATATACATTAAAGTCGTCAACTCTTCTCACGTCGTAATTAGGCACTCGTTTCCTAATTCATAAGAGTCATTCGATTTACTACAAGGTTCTAAGTTTTGCTCCTCAACGTACTCCAATCTCCCAAATATACTCACTAGACAATAAGGGAAGGTTATTACTCCATTAAATAAGTCTACAGGACATTTGAAATAAAATCAGGCCAAAAAGGCCATTCCGTCAACTCGTTAGAAGTCTCGTTCGAACGAGTGTCGTTCGAACGAAAGGCTTCGAACGAACTACCAACTCGTTAGAAGGGGTACTGTCATCTCGTTAGAAGCTCGTTCGAATGAGGTCGTTCGAACGACCTGGGCAGGTCTTCTAACGAGATGGCAGACTGCGCCCAGAATTTTCCAAATTCGATTTTTCTTCTTTCTCCTCTTCTCTAAATCCATCCTAAGACTATCCAAATACGTTTTTAATGTATGTAAACCATTTTTAATCACCCTAGATCATTCCTTAACATGCTTTTGGGCCAAATCTTACAATTTAACATGCTAAAATCATAAATCCCCAATTCTTATTCCAAACCATATGAACTTGAACCCAAAATTTTAATTTCATCAAAAGACTCCTCATTAATCCGATTTCAGGTCATCAAAAGTTATGTTTTGTATATTAAATTCGTCCATAATCATTCTACATGCAAATTCCTACCCAAAATCACAAATTTTCACAATAATCCCATTGGGTATTCTTCATCAAAATTTCCAAGACATAAATAGTTTTCTACACTATACATGGAGGAAATATTCAATGCAAATAACGGCATCAAAACACTTGCCTTAGATTTGTTTC
Source organism: Sambucus nigra (assembly GCA_949130495.1). Classification (NCBI taxonomy): domain Eukaryota; kingdom Viridiplantae; phylum Streptophyta; class Magnoliopsida; order Dipsacales; family Adoxaceae; genus Sambucus; species Sambucus nigra. The sequence goes on from OX422218.1 coordinate 201,036,307, forward strand.
TTTCGAGTTGATGTTGGCGAATGAAGGTTGATTTCTCCCCTTTCTCTACAGAATTCTCTCAAGGATGGTGATGGTGGTTGGAGGTTTCTTTTGGAACTTCTTCAAACTCTCCTTTTAACTCCCGTAGCCCTCTAACTCGCCTAATGCTGATAATGGACTTAGTGGGTTCATTTGTAATATATTATTTAACCCTAAAATTCGTGGGTTTTAATTCCCATATTTTTAAAATTACCAAAATGCCCTTCTAGGTTGCCGGTTTGGCCTAAAAGTGCCCCGGGACCCAAACTAAATCCCCGGCTAGTGTTTTCTGACTTTTTCGACCCTTCCGAACACATTGGCGCACTCAAAATGACCATTCGGTTGATAAAAATATAATTTTTTTTATTTAAATAATTTCGTTCCTGACGCGACTGACACGCGCGTCACAACCAAATTTCCAAATTGTCGTATTTCAGTCTCGCGACAACTTTAATAATTTCAATACTCATGTATTACCATACATACTCAGAAATATTAAATTTTAACATCGTAATCAAATACCAACTCACATCTCGCTAGTATTTATACCCGGATTAATTCCCAATTAATTCTCATTTAATTCAATTAATCCCTTAAATAAAATTAATAAAATTACGGGGTATTACACAAGGTTAGTTGTGGTGCAAGAACACACTTAAATTTCTCAAGAACTCTCTCTTAGGATTCAAAAATGGCTTCTCCTTCTTCTCTAATGTCCTCCCTTTGTTTTTAAAACCTATAAACCCTATCCTCTCCCATCTGTATGCTGATAAAGGCTTTTGAAATTCGTAGGTCTCTTAACCCCTGGTTACTAAATGACTAAAATGCCCCTGTACGGTGCCGATTTAGTCTAAAATTACCCCGGGGACCAATCAACACCCCCGGGTATAATATTTTGATTATTTCAACCCTCCCGGAGTCATCTGTGGCCTCAAAATCGTCATCCGATTCACTCTAACCAAATATCCTATCTCGACCTCAATTTAGTCTACACGTGACTCCCGATTGAGATAAAATCCACTTACGCCAATCTCACTCACTATTACGCATAATAATATTCGTAAATTGTTTACTTTCCACTCAGTAAATTTAACATAAAATATTAATCATTATCTCTCTCTCTTGATTAATAATTATTAATCACATTATTATTTTATTAAATTAAATTACTCACTCATGTAATTTAAAATAAAATAAATAATTTACAGAATTATCTAAATTCCATGTATGCAGAAATATGGGGTGTTACATTTAATTAGTGTGTTTTTATTTCTTTATGCATTAGTATAAGTATACATGTTGAATTTTCGTGGTTATATATGACTCTGTTGTCATTGCAATTGTAGGTTATATAAATGGAAGAAGCATAATTCCTCATATCACATCAGAGCGAAATAGGAGGTTGGAGGTGGCAAAGAGAATTGAACAACCCTCATCATCTAGCGATAATGACAGTGGATATAGCAAATGGTATTCTCCTTCGTAGCAGTCATTGGATAACGTTATTGACTAGGTGGTTTGTGAAGTACGAGGGGTTGAGGGGGTTGAGAGTGAAGAGGTGGGACGACAAGTAGAGTAGAAAGAAGGAGAGAAGCCCAGAGATTGTAGAGACGATGAGTCTTCCTCTTCAGAAGATGAAATGCAACTATCGTCATCTTCTAAAGCGCCCGAGAAGAAATAATGGAGAAAAATCATCCAATCAGATTCAAAACCACTCAAGGGGTGCACGCCAAATAACCTTGAGCTGTTATTTTTTTTTCACAAACATATCTCTTATTCGATATGGAACCGCGATGAGGAGAGGGGCGTGATGAAGTGCGTGTACCACTTCAAAAAATTTACTGAGTGGGACATAGAGAAAGAAGACGAGTGGATGATTGAGTTGGTTAAGAACTCGGGTCTGTAGGGTTTGGTTAAACACTCATATCGGTACATTGACTATGTATTGGTGTTGGTGTTCATCGAACGGTGGAAATCGAAGAAGAATTCATGCTATATACCGTTCGATGAGATGACCATCACCCTTAACGATGTGTACCATCTCCTTAACATTTCGGTAGTTGGTAAACTGGTGTATGGTACCATGTTTAAAAAAGCCAAGGAGAAGTCTACACAAATTTAATGGCTTACCAAATACATTGGTTATACTGAGGAGGAGGCATTGAAAGAATGAAAGTCGGTGTATACTATCTGTTTTGATTCGATAATGAATATGTGCAAGGGGAAGGTGAAGAAGTTGGGGGAGATTATTATGAAGAAGGAGATTGAGCAAGCAACATGGGGTGTTTGGTATTCATGATCGGGTGCTTGTTGTTCTCTGACAAATCAAGGAAATGAGTCTCGATTTACTACTTGCAGATATTGCGAAAAGTTGAGAAGTGCAACGAATACGCTTGGGGTATCGGTAGCTTGGGGTTGCATCCCGAGCATACGTGCGGCCAGTGGTCGAAAATATCCCTATTTTAGTGGTAAATATTTTAAAGTTGTCATGTGCTAGTATTATATTTTTGATATATATAAATTTACCAATTAATTTATCAATTTTATGCAGGTGTAACATGGAGAGGGGTGTAAGGAATCTCGAGTTTCATCCGTCCGAGCCACGTCTATGCAAATAGAGGGTGCAAACATTGTCAGGTGATGCCTTTGCACAAATGCTGAAACTAAGGGAACATTGGACGATCTAAAAGCTTTTAACGTGAGTATTATTTATTTTAAACGCAATATGTTAACATTTTTTACTCTGTTTTATATGTTAACATTTGGAATTAGGTGTAGGCTGTCTGGAATCCCAACACTGAAAACCCGAGGCCTACTCATTTAAGAAGGTCTCGTTGTACAACGACCTCCTGATTTTCTATGATGTTGGTGAACCTTTATATCTAGAGAGGGTCCTACGTCAGGCTGACCGTGTATAAACAATCTCGAGACTCCCAATGTGCCCATTATAGGAGGAGAGGGGAAAGACCCAGACCCGCTACAAAGTTAAGATTAATATCGTGAAATGGTATCAACTTAACTCGGTGGACCATATTCTATCAGATGCTAGACGATTGAATGAGGTGAAGAACTTACCCTGGGACTGTGTGGATGGGTATATGTCCTGGTACCTAGAAGCATCCCATCCATACATTGAAAATCCCGATCACCATATTCAAAAGCCAAAATTAAAGCACTCCGATAAAATGGTAAGTTGTGAAAATTCATAAATTAATTTCTTAATTTCACGTGTTTTTCTAACACAGTGGATGGTAATACATATATATGTTCATGGGATTGACGTAGCCATCAGTCTCCTTTAGGATACTATTGATGTCGGTTCGAACCAAGATATTTCGGACGTCCCTTGATTCTCAAGTGCAATGCTTGATGCTACACTTGTGGCTAAGGGAACACAATTTCAGAAAGCAAAGAGAAAGGATCCCACGGTCAAGAAACTAGGACAAAAGCATGTCACGATCCATCCCCATAAAAAGTCCCCCAAGCAAATATCCCCCCACAAAAGCGCTAAAAGGGAAATTAGAAATGATTTATTGAAACAATTTGGTTATAACAATATTCAAAACTATTTATTCAAAACAATCTGGTTTGGCCTGTGGTGGAAACAATTTTTATGTATATTTTTGTGTGTGATGTACAATGGTGTATTGTAAATTTGGTAGGCACAATTTTGAATGTAATCTTGTTTGTGATTTAGTATGCAAAAATCTTTATATAATCTTGTTTATAATTTGGTATGCACACTATTTTAAATGAAATCTTATTTGTCATTTTGTATGCACAAATTTGTATATAATATTCTTTATGATTCGAATATATTTAACCCCTATAATGTCTAAAATACATGGTCAAGGCTAACCGCGTCTTTAACACACATGGTCATGTACCACCATGTAATTGAGCTATACTATGTTAAATAACCATGTAATGGAGTTACACGGTCTTAGGTGACCGTGGTATATGTGCTGAATTTCACTCAAACTCACTGTATAGTATTACCAATGTGAACCCAACATATCAATATCCCACATGATCACTATAGACCGCATGTCTTACCTAGAAGATCAAGTGGAACCGTGGTGAAAGTTATGATTTTTACACAAAATCACTGCATAAATTCCACGATGTGAAACCTCCGTGTAAGTATTGGACACGATTAAGTCCAACCGTGTGATTGAGTGATACGACCTCAGGGGACCGTGGTTATGTGTTGAATTTCATTCAAACTCACTGTATAATAGTCACGGTGTGAACCCAACATATCAATATCCCACACACTCACTTTAGACTGTATGTGTTACCTAGATGGTCAAGTGAAACCGTGATGAAATTTGTGATTTTTACCCAAAATCACTGAATAAATTCCACGGTGTCAAACCACCGTGTATGTATTGGACACGGTTAAGTCTAGTCATGTGGTGGAGTTACACTGCCTCAGGTGACCGTGGTATATGTCTTGGATTTCATTAGAACTAACTATATAGTATCCCTAGTGTGAACCCACCGTATTAGTATTCCACACGATCACTTTAGACCGTATGTGTTAGCTAGACGGTCAAGTGGAACCGTGGGGAAAATTGTGATTTTTATCCAAAATCACTGCATAATTGACACGGTGGACACAACCGTGTAGGTGTTAGACACGGTCAAGTCCAAATGTGTGCTTAAGATATACGACGTGGTTTTACCATTGTTAACCATGTTACGGTGTGGTGTCACCGTGGTGTTATACTAGATGGCTTAAAGCAACCGTGTGTTGTGTTGTCCAGATAACGTCCTTACATCATGTTGGGCAATTTATAATTTAATTTAATGTATATGTAATATCATATTTGATATTTAATGTGTAATTTTATAATGTTATAATATGTTAATTTTATCAATATTCTAATATGATATTTGATAATTTTATTAATGTTACAATCAAGGCTTGAAGCAAATTACTATAACTAAATTAATGAAATAATTGCTATAACTAAATTACATTCAAGTGCCCATCTTCATCCGATGAAATAATTGCTATAATCAAATTACATATTTCCATAAAAAGTTACAAAAAGTAACAATCAAGGCTCAGTCAAGTGCTCATCTTCATCGGATGAAATAATTTTAATAAGCAAATTACATATTTACAAAAAAAGTTACAATCAATGCTATCATCAAATTACATAATTCAACAAAATGTTACAAAAATTTCAATTCAAAGCACAATTAGGGCCTCATCTTCATCCGATAAAATCAAGCATGATTTATCTTTTGTCACAATATCTTTCGAACATATATTCTGAAAAGTCTGCAAGCGAGCCTTGCACATATTAGCCCACTCAAAGGCATCTTGAGTGACCCTCGATCTCTAGTGAGAGGCAAATAGTGGTAAAGGACAAATCCATGTGCATTATAAATTCACCCAATGAGTATTTGAGATGTTGAGGATAAAGACTATGTGATTTTCTTCTACCGGAGATTTTGGCCTAACGTCGAATGGCACAAAAGTTAAGCATGATAGTTTGGATATGATTACTACCATAAGCTTGAGTGCATTATATAGCCAAACTCGGGAATGATAAGTCAATGTCTTATAGTGCATGAGTGCCTGAAGTAGTACAATATCCTCTCATAATCCTCAATATTATATGAATTGATGATAGTAGCCCAGAAAGGTTTGTCCCTACGTAGCTTGGACAATAGTGCATTACTGATAAGCACATAAAAGTGTACATTTTATACCCCGAATAGACGTATTTTAGTTGCTAATTCTCAATAATTTTGGTCTTATATGCGTAAATGTTAATGTGCAGGCTTGATCGTAGTTTGCGGAGTTCAAATGCTTATTTCAAAGCACATGTGCGATTTATGGAGCTAATTCCCCAAAACCCGAGCCCAGGCCTAGCCCAAACCTTCACCCGAGCCCCGTGTATGTTTAGTTTGTGCTTTTTAGATTTTTTAAGAATCTTATTTAGTGTCGTTTTGTCTTTAGATTTTATTTTAGATTTATTTAGAATTTTTTAGAATTTATTTTCTATTTCTTTTTATTTTTTATTTTTATTGGTTTTCAATTTTGGTCTTTATTTTTAGTTTTGCTAGATTTTATATTTTTAGGACTTTAGGTTTTATTTTTACCACTTTTGTAGTTTTTTTATTTGAGTTTTATTTTTAATAGATTTTATTTATTTTTATGTTTTATTTTAGAGCGCCGAGTATTTGTTTTCCTTTATTTTTATTTGTTTTTAGTTTTTAGTTAATTTATTATTATTTTTTGTTTTTGTTTTATATTATTTTATTAGTTTTTATTTGAGTCGTGTTTAGTTTTTAGAGTTTGTATTATGTGTCGAGTTATTCTTATTTTTTTAGTGAGTTTTATTTTTATTTTTATTTTTAGTTTCGTTTAATTTTTATTTTATTTTACTCGTTTTTATATTATTAGGTTTATTTTTCTTATTTTCTTATTTTTTTTAGGGTACAAAAACACACACACACACACACACCCTACACTCATATACACCACAAAACACCCTAACACCCACCTATCCATACACCTAACCCACACACAATCAACCCCCTCCACTATTCAGCTTCTTCTCCACCTACACACCCTCTATCCTCTCTCCCCCATTAACAACCCCACTTCCTTAACCCACCACCTCAACTACCACATCAACATCCTTAACCCGCGCTGCCCAACCCAAAACCCGAAGGCACCACTCAAAATCCGGCGGCACCTGTCATCACCCCTGCCCCGGCCATCAGCAAACCCACCCAACTCGGTAGCCCTTTAATCCATAAACTGGACCTACCCCGACCCCTAACCCGGAGCTCCAACGGGCAGCCCAAATCGCGAACCAACCTCCACCTCTGGCCAGATAATCCAAACCCACATGGCCTCTAACCCGAAGCCCTTAACACCAAACCTGATTTGACCCTCCTGCTGTCCTAACCTGACAACAAAAACCCCTTATCCTTGCGACTCCTATACCCGCGCCAAGCCAACCCGATTTGAAAACTCAATCGGGCAGCCTCTGCCACAAAACCAACAAAGCAAAACCCATTTCCCATTTGTAAACCCAAATCCAAATCGATGTCACCTGCATAAACCAAAACCAAAACAAAATCAAACTCAAAAATAAAAACCATTGAACACTCCCATGTGTTTAAAAGATGCCTATGATTATCAGTTTGCCAAATTTCATACCATGTTAGGCTAAATTCGCTTTCAAGGGGTGGGGTGAACCCTTATTTGATGTTATTTTGATTTAATTAGTTTGATTATTTAAAAATTTCATTTGAATGTTAATTTTGATCCTTTACCCTTAAATTTACGCCTCGAGAGTGGGTAAATGATTTTGGAGAGAAATCGAAATTCTAGTTATAATATTTTAGATTCGAACTAGAGATAGGGGTTTCTTAAGTGTGGTATTATTACTTGAATTTCAACTCTAAATTTTATTTTCTATGATTTATACAAGTTTTGATGAATCGATCCTAGCGAGTGATTAATTAAAAGGATTGTAGATCTATTTTCTAGAGTTGTGGGGGTTAAACTTAATTTTCTAAAAGATTATTATTCAAATTACAATTGCAATGAGAGTTGATTTGTAATTTTGATGTTAATTTGGAAAGTTTCAAATAATTAATTAATTAGTCAGAATAATTAGAATTTGTGGTGTAGTCCCACCCCTTGATTGATCTCAAATTTACTTACCTCACTTTATCTCTTATTTTAGTGTTAGTTTTTGTTCATTTATTTTAATCATTTAATTTAGTCACATTTCACACACTTTTATTTTAGTTGGTTCTCATTTTAGTTTGTTCTTAGATTAAAATTCACTTTACTCCTAAGAATTGTTTTAATATTAAGAAAAGCTAAAAAAAAATAGAAAAAGTAAAAAAATCGGAAAAGAGAATAATAAACAAATGAATTGCATGCCTCTCTTGTATGTTTCACTCTTAGATTTGAATTGATTCCCTTACTTACCGCTACACTCTAGTATTGTTATATTTTTGTAGGTATGAAAGGTTTTGATTAGAGGAGCTTTCAAATAACGACAAACGACAAATACGCAAAAAGCAGCTCTATTAAATGTTGTTGTTGCTAATCTTTGGAGCTTGAAGCATTGGAGATGATTTCCTATTTGTCATTAATTTGTATTGAACTTTTATATTTTCGTACCAATTTTCATTTTCTTAGAAGGCTTGTTTTAGGATTTTCTTACTTGACTTGTATTGCGGTGCTTAGAGACACTATTATTTTATTTTCCATTTTAAATTTGTAATAATTGAAGAAAAGCGTGATAGGGAAACCGGACAAGGTATAGAGAGGGCGTCCAAAGGCGAGGATTTAGAAGCCTCTCTACCTTGGGTCAGTAGGACTCCCGAAGTCGACTGAGATAGGCGTAATCTCCCCACGGTCGACTCAGCTAGTTCATCACCCCACGACGTAACAACCGTGGGAGGTGCATTTCTAAAACCCTCGCGCCTCTCTTGCCAGTGAGTCAATTTTTGTATGTGATTACGTGCTCTTGTGTGATTTTATTCTCGCATTTATTTTGGAATGGTGTGATGAATTAAATTACTAAAACCTACACCCGTTCATTCAGGAGAAGGGATTTCATCACCCTACTCACTCGCTTACTAATTGTGTGCTACCCTATCCATTACTAAATTTATAATCAATCAACTAGGTAGCCCAATAGGAGAACATTTTTGAAAAGGCGATCACAAAGATAATTTTCGTGATTTTATCGCCCGCGGACTTTATTAAAATTTGACTACCCTTTCACTAAATTTAAAGACAAAAATTGGCTATGTGCTAGTTAGGATTTCTCCTTGACTTGTGTGTGTCCAATTCAATTTTTAGGTAGTTGATTTTAGTTAGTTCATCCAATTTAAAGAGTCCACATATTTTTCCCACTCTTATCTTCCAAAAAATACAAAAGTATTTTCTTCTTTTTATTTTATTAAAATCCAAAAATATTTTCTTTCTTTCATTTTTATAAAAACCCAAAAATATTTTCTTTTATTTTTATAAAAAATCCAAAAATATTTTCTTTCTTTTTGAAAAAAAAAAATTCTCGTCATGGCCGACGAACGTCCCTTACGGGACTACTTTGGTCATTTCCATTTGACGCATGACACATGACACGTGTGAGAGTGATCCCGAGCCGTCTCTTTATGATATCCTTAGTGGTCTCGCCTCTCTTACGAGTGCCGTTGATACTCTTGACCCATCTATGCACGCATCTCCTATTCCATCACCCTCGATGTCAAGTGTCTACGTGTTGCATACTTTGTCGTGCACTCATTGTTCATATGCCGATCACTTATCCCATGCGTGCCCATACTTTTAATATCCCTATGAACCCACCATGGACCAAGTGTGTCCATATGACACTGTTTTCGAACCCACCTCGATCTTTTATCACGATGTATTTAATCCCGAGTTGTGTGAGTACCCTAGCTATTCATGGAGGCCTGGTCACCCTTCCACATAATACGAATCCCAACCCGTTGTTGTGGATCCTCACACGTTCCAACAGTCATCGTGGCAATCACGTGCACTTTATCTTGATCAGTCCCCTCGCTATGCACCACATGATTATCAGACTTTTGTCTCTCACGGAGATGCTTCTCCCATGTATGACACACTTGACCCCGCTCCCCACACTTTTTATGAGTATTCTACATTTAGTCATGATACTAGTGTGTTGTGTCCACCCCACCCATCCATCATTGTCCCCCGCCACCCGTCACTTCCCCACCATCATCCACATCCGCTCTCGAGGCACTCTTGCAACAATTTATCATAGAGCAAGAGAAATCCACTCAAATTCAAAATCAAGCTCTTCAAAGGTTTGAACATAGATTAAATTAAATTGAGTGTGAGCGAGAGTCGGATTTCCCCCCAAGTCAACCTACTGTTGCCCCCACGTAGAGTGATGATGCGTTGTCTTGTACCACTGAATTTGAGTGTGACCAACCATCTCACCCCGAGAATCTTGAAGTTGAAAACATACCATGGTTCGGGCCCCAAGTCGACAATTGTGTTGACTTACCTTTCATTAGTGAGACTGATTTGGTCCCTCCATATCCAAATGAACCCATCCTTGAGGTTCGTATTCACTTTCCCGTAGAATTCAAAAAAATGCCCGAGTCTACACCTATCGAGCTTACCCATTATGTTCCCGAGGAACCAATTTATCCTAGGTTATCTCCGGCTACGAGTGCTCACCAATATCTTGAGATTGAATCCGAGATGGTTTCTACCTCTTCGGATATGGATCATGTTCCACCATGCATGGCTCCCTTTGAGCCCAATATTTTTAACGATTCCTCTATCTCCGATCTTGGTGCCTCATTTAAACCACCCACCACATTACTTGGAAAGAGTCTTGTCCAGAAGTTGACCACTCCATGTTTAGATACTACACTCTCTAGTGAGTATTCCTTTACTCCTCCCGACGAGTGTGTGTCCTCTACTCTTGAGTTGGATCATCTTCCTCCACCCTTTATCCCACCCGATACACCCTTTATTCCACCCAATCCACCATTTATAACACCCGACCCACCCATTGTCCCTTCCACCCCACCACCTGGTTTAGATCTTGATTTTACACATTTCATGTTTCCATCTACATTTTTAGATCCTCACCTGAAACCCCCCTCTACTTTTCACGAGAGTATTTCTGGTGCTACTCTCCATTTTCGTGACACCAAGCTTGTTTTCCCATGCCTGTCACTCTCTTATGCTGTTGATTTTTACCATCGATAGATCCCTGGAGTGTCACGACACGACCATTATCATCGTCCATTTATAGAATGGTCGTGTGCTTTCTATGAACCCCACCCCATTCCACTTTCTACACCCTTCCTCTTTCCCATCCAACTTGAGCACCATTCTTATAGGTTCCTCGTTGCCCTTACCTTTCGACTCAATAAGGCTCGTAATCGATGCCTTTTCCCCCTTACCCTAATACCCACCCGCCCATGGTCCACCGATGCTTTGCATCTCGTGATGCACTTTGCCATACAAGTGCATTAACCATTCTTAGCCCTGATCCAATAAGACTGACTCTTCAGTTTTGTTTAGGGGTGATTATCATCACCCATTTTTTCTACTGCCCCGCACTTTTATATATCTTATCGTTAGGGTGAGATCTCTTTGGTCTGGCTGAAGACGTTAAACTTAGCACTACCGGGAGGCATCCCGTTGTTCTTGTATGAGTCTCATCCTATTTGGGGGTGGTGTTTCACACCACCTAGTGCTTTACAATGTTTATAGACTTGTACACATTTTTTTCTCTTATCCTTTATTCAGGTTTCACTTTGGCTTCATCTGTCCACTTCATTAGCGGTTGATTCTGGTAATCTCTTTCCTCTCTTCTGCTCTTAATTTTAAAAATCATTTTACTTAACATCGAGGACGATGTTTCTTTGTGTTTGGGGGTGGGGTATTTTATCAAAATCGTACCTCTTTTGAAAATTTTTGATGTTCAAAACCTGATTTTTAAAATTTTCGTGCAGTATTTTTCATCTCACACATTGACGTGAATTTTCTATAATCCATCTTTTTAAGTCTAGGAATCAAGCTAGAGGATTTATCTTTTAATAAATAGCTTATGTAATACATAACAGGGCATGTTGCACCATGAATTTTTAGACTCAACAAAATTTGCTCACGTATCACGTCAATACGATTTAGAGTTGAAGAGTACTACAATTCCCAAGAGAACTTTAAGGATAACTAGTAGAGACTTTAACTTGTGAGATTTGTGCCTTTCACCTTTTCAGAGTGTTTTACGCAATCTACGAGTCACAAGTTGATTCAACTTCTTTTGGGTCTGCATTAAATCGTTGTATTTTTTTTAAGCAAATAAGAAGTATTATTGAAATGAAACAAGAAGATTACATGGAGAGATTACAAGGAAAAGTAAAAAAAGAAAAAAAAATACAATGGATAATGAAAGCAAAAATCATCCTATCTTAATGAAACCTATAAGAGGGCATGCCCATGAAGTCATTGAAGAAAGGACTAAATAGATCTTTGGGGCATTGGTCTAACCATAGACCATTGTTATGGGCCACAACTAGGTTGATAAGCTTTTCAGCAGGACAATTCCATTCTCTATAGATGTGAGAGCATTTGAAGTTCATAAGTGATATGTGATATGTGAGAGCATTAAATCGTTGTATGATCTAATTATTTTTCATTAAATTGTTTGGCTTGATCACTGGGAATGACTTCTTTTTCAAGTTGTAAGAAACACGTGTCTTTAAATTTGTCCCGATCACTAGATTTTCACCCATTCACTTCACCCATTACATTCTCATATCATTCCATATTCACATATATTCCCCTCACCATCCATCCATATACCCCACTCCATTTATATATCATCCATCAATTTGTTTTTGAAAAAGAGTGTTTCCAAATGTAAAATGTCTTCAGTGTTGAGAGTATAAAAGAGAAAAAAAATGAGAAAAAAAGAAGAAAAAAATAGAAAAATAGAAAACAAAAAAAAGAATAAAAAAGAAAAGAAAATTCGAAAAAAAGAGAAAAAAGAGAAAAGCAAAGAAAAAGAAAGTTTGTAGTTATTTTTTCTTAAATAAAGACATTTGTTCTTCATGTATAGAACGCTCTTCTCACATATCCATCCATATTCCATCCATCATCCATCATCCATCCTATACCACCTATCTCATACAATCCTTCCCATTTCATTTCCCCCCCACCCATATGAATCATGTTCCCCCTAGTGTTCGGGCAAATGAGAGTCAACGTGGTGAGTAACTCGACGTTCTCACTATAGCGATTACTATTCTTTCATGAGATCACTTTCTTTCTAAATGTTCTTTCTTTCTTATATGTGTGTGAGACGTTTAAACTTTCTTACATTTACTCACCTCCTCACACACAAGAACGATACACTTACCCTAAATCTAGAGAGTTCGTTTGATAGAGATATATCCGTGAGATTTTGAAGTTGAAGCGTTGATTCCGAAAAGGTAATATAGGAATTACTCTTATGATGCTCGACCCGTTTTGACTGATTCACACTACACACGTTGAGTTCTAGGAAGGATATGCCTTGAGTATTTACTTAACTAACATTTTATACGCTTTTAGCTTGTATGTCTCAAAATATTTATCTTATGCTGGATTGTACCATTATTCTACGTCTAATAAGAGATTGACTGCCGTTGCAAATAAAGAAGTTTATGGGTATATTCCCTGCAAACCCTCACGAGACAAAACTCGTCCTGTAGGGAAACCTATATGTTTAAAGGCTTGTTGCAAATGCTAAGTGCAATCGCAAGTACCCACGAAAGTGGTACACTTTTTATTTCTTATCTTTCTCTTTCTCTTTATCTTATTGCTTGAGGACTAGCAACGCTCTGTTTGGGGGTGGTGTGATAAGCACCCAAAAGTGTACATTTTATACCTCGAATAGACGTATTTTAGTTGCCAATTCTCGACAATTTGGATCATATATGCATAAATATTAATATGCAGGCTTGATCGTAGTTTGCAGAGTTCAAATGCTTATTTCAAGGCATATGTGCGATTTATGGAGCTAATTCTCCCAAACCCGAGCCCAGACCTAGCCCAAACCTTCACCCAAGCTCCGCGTGTGCTTAGTTTGTGATTTTTAGATTTTTTTAGAATCTTATTTAGAGTCATTTTATTTTTAGATTTTATTTTAGATTTATTCAGAATTTTTTAGAATTTATTTTCTATTTCTATTTCTTTTTATTTTTTTTTCTTTTTATTAGTTTTTAATTTTAGTCTTTATTTTTATTTTTGCTAGATTTTATATTTTTAGAACTTTAGGTTGTATTTTTACCTCTATTGTAGTTTTTTTTATTTGAGTTTTATTTTTAATAGATTTTATTTATTTTTAGAGGATTTATTTTTTATGTTTTATTTTAGAGCGTCGAGTATTTGTTATCCTTTACTTTTGTTTGTTTGTTTTTAGTTTTTAGTTAGTTTATTATTATTTTTTTGTTTAGTTTTATTTTATTTATTAGTTTTTATTTGAGTCGTGTTTAGTTTTTAGAGTTTGTGTTGCGTGTCGTGTTATTTTTATTTTTTTTAGTGAGTTTTATTTTTAGTTTAGTTTAGTTTTTATTTCTATTTTACTTTTTTTATTTTATTTTATTAGGTTTATTTTTATTATTATTTTTTTAGGGTACAAACACACACACACACACACGCACAACCTACACTCACATACACCACAAAACACCCTAACACCCACACCCACCTATCCATACACCTAACTCACACACAGTCAACCCCCTCCACTATTCACCTTCTTCGCCACTTACACACCCTCTCTCCTCTCTCCCCCATTAACAACCCCACTTTCTTAACCCACCACCTCAACTACAACATCAACATCCTTAACCCGCGCTGCCCAACCCAAAACCTGAAGGCACCACTCAAAACTCGACATCACATGTCATCACCCCTGCCCCTGCCCCGGCCACCAGCAACCCAAGCCAACCCGGCAGCCCTTTAACCCATAAATCGGACCTACCTCGACCCCTAACCCGGAGCTCCGACGTGTTGCCCAAACCGCGAACCAACCTCCACCTCCGACCAAATAATCCAAACCGACATGACCTCTAACCCGAAACCCTCAACACCAAACCCGATTTACCCTCCTACTGTCCTAACCCATCAACAAAAACCCCTTATCCTTGCGACTCCTATACCCGAGCCAAGCCAACCCGATTTGAAAACTCAATCGGGCAGTCTCTGCCACAAAACCAACAAAGCAAGACCCATTTCCCATTTATAAACCCAAATCCGATTCGATGTCACCCGCATAAACCAAAACCAAAACAAAACCAAACTCAAAAATAAAAACCATTAAACACCCCCATGTGTTTAAAAGATGCCACTTAACACTTTTTCCAAAAATACCCTCCAACCCCCTCACATTCTCATGACCTCACACAATCCATGCATATTTGTGCATTTTTCCATTTTAACCCCAACTTATTCTCACACACTCTCTTTCACCATTAACCTCCCTAATTTACCCCTTAGCTCCATGTGCACTATAAGAGGAAGAAGAAGACCCATAATTAAAAGGGGATTTTAAAGAGGAAAATTCTAGAGTTAGAGAGAAATATTTTTTATTTTTTTAGAGTAGTTTTTATTTTAATTTTAATTTTCTTTTATTTTTGATTTAGTGAGGAAAAATATATTGTTGTGAGGATCAGTTTGAGTGCATTTTTTTATGTAATTTTGGTTGGATCATTCAAACTGATGGATGTAAATTTCAACGCAAGGATTGAATTTCAATTACGCCTCAAGAGATTGGGTTTGATTGTTCTCTTCTCCTCTCCTCTTATTTTATGCCTATGATTATTAGTTTGCCAAATTTCATATCATATTAGGCTAAATCCCCTTTCAAGTGGTGGGGTGAACCCTTATTTGATATTATTTTGATTTAATTAGTTTGATTATTTGAAAATTTTCTTTGAATGTTAATTTTGATCATTCACCCTTAAATTTACGTCACGAGAGAGGGTAAATGATTTTCGAGAGAAAATCAAAATTCTAATTATAATACCCATTTTAGATTCGAACTAGAGATAAGGCTTTCTTAAGTGTGGTGTTATTACTTGGATTTCAACTCTAAATTTCTTTTTCTATGATTTATACAAGTTTTGATGAATCGATCCTTGCAGGTGATTAATTAAAAGGAGTGTAGATCTATTTTCTAGAGTTGTGGGGGGTTAAACTTAATTTTCTAAAAGATTATTATTACAATTACAATTGAAACGAGAGTTGATTTATAATTTTGATATTAATTTGAGATATTTCAAGTAATTAAATTAATCAGTTAGAATAGCTAGAATTTGTGGTGTAGTCCCACCCCTTGATTGTTCTCAAATTTATTTACCCCACTTTCTCTTATTTTAGTGTTAGTTTTTGTTCATTTATTTTAACCATTTAATTTAGTCACATTTTACACACTTTTATTTTAGTTGGTTCTCATTTTAGGTTGTTCTTAGATTAAAATTCACTTTAATCCTAAAAATTGTTTTAATATTAAGAAAAACTAAAAAGAAAATAGAAAAAGTAAAAAAATCGAAAAAGAGAATAATAAACAAATGAATTGCATGCGTCTCTTGTATGTTTCACTCTTAGATTTGGATTGATTTCCTCACTTACCGCTACACTCTAGTATTATTATATTTTTATAGCTATGAAAGATTTTAATTAAACGAGCTTTCAAACAATGACAAATGACACATATACAAAAAGCAACTCTATCAATTACGGATAACATGAGATAGTTGAAGTTCATCCCCAACTCATTTTGAAATCGCCGTATAACAACCGTTCCCATCAGATTTGACATCGTATATCTCTTCCACAAATTATTGGTAGAAGTAGGGAACATGCTTAATCTAATTTTCTTCTCCCTAAACCATGTCTTTGGTTTCCCACCCGTTAATATATATCTTTTGAAATGGCCGTATAACCACAGTTCCCATCTAATACTCTAATATAAAAACGGAATCCCCATTCCGTTTTGCGCCACATGTCTACATTAATGAGCCATTCTTCTATCCCTCTTTTATTTTCCGGCTCTCAAGTGTTTGGGCTATTCATATTCCCCACTCCCAAACAATTCACATTCCCCACTCATTACACAACCACACGTCTTCAAGAGAAATTGAGCACGTGGTTGGCACAGTTTTAACTCTCTCTCTCTCTCTCGAATCTGCCAAAGCAGTGTGTGAAAGGAAATTATATTCGACCCGATATTGTAGTCAAACCCTATCTGAAGCGTGTAATCTCGCCTTGGTCCTCCAGGTATATTTTTGCCTTCATTGTTACAAATTTGAAAGCTTTTGAAACTATACATGACAAGCTCATAATTTATTCATTAATATTTGAATATAGATGTATTCATTACTTTTTGAGTAAATTTTCGTTGTCAAATGGATATTCAAATTGGTTTTATGTGGAAAGATGAGGCCGGTGGGGAAGGGTTGTTTGACTATATTTCTAGACCACTTTTCAGAGTTGATGTCGGTGATATATGCTGGCTGCAAAACAGAGATTGAAATAGGAGGTTATTTTTTAAACTGATCTGCGGGAATGAAAACATAGATTAAAAAGTATGAATGACTATTAGTAAGCCCATGCAATCATTCAGTTCAACCCAGACTATTGACTCCTACTACTGTTTACTCCAAAGAGAGGCAAAACGTAATTCAATCTCTCCGGTTCACTTGGACCATTAAAATACGGTAAAAATCTTGAAAAGCAACATAAATCTTTCACTTTGAATGTTCATTTGTGAATATTTGATAGTTGGCGGGCCCCACTCTTAGCCAATAACTAAAAAGGCAAGAAGAAATAATTAAGAACTTTGGTCTTTACAATGGCACAATGAGTTGATATTTTATAAGAGGGGTGGGGGTATTTAATGTTGTTCAATTGATGTTGCTGAGTTTCTATGTATGTGTGCTTTTAAATTATGTGCTTAAATATGAAAGGATAGTGATAACATGTGCTTTAAGGACACATACTAAGAATTTAAAAATAGGATACCGATACTCATGTAAAGCTCTCATACTTACTATTTTAAGACTCAAAACATGTGCTCTAAGTAGGGGTGTTCACGGTCCGATTCGAGTTTAGACATTATCATGGATCGGACCAAATTAACCGGTCCATGTTTATTAAGACCCGAAACCGGACATGATTAATCGGATTCGGTCCAAGTGTGTTTCGATCCAAATAATGTTGGGGTTCGGTCCAATTCGGTTTGACACGATTTGATTAAAAAAATTATTTTTTTGCTTTTTTTTTCGGTTGTTTTTTCATGTTAAAATTCTGCACTTTTTTACAATAACTTTCTACTTAAAACTCATTTTGGCCTACTGTTTTTTGAGAAAATATGCTATTTTTTGCTACAAATTTTTCTCCTTAAATTTTTTGATAAAATCAATTGTTTTTTATGTAAATTACTGCTAAAAAATTTGCTTATAATCTGCCCAAACCTGCTTAAAAATCTGCCCAAAACACATGTAAAAAACTGCTTAAAAATCATAAAAAGAATGGCCATTGACAAGCAACTTACTGCTAGCATACTAAATAATAAAAAGAGCGTAGAAACAAAAGTAATCAAGTTTAATATTTCAATACAAATAAACTAGTGCTGCTAAAAACAGAAATCAAAATCTATTATCCGCTCTTCCATATCAATGCCGTTCAACCCACATTGCCACTTCAATCTTCAACACGTAGAGATCCCAACAACTCTACAAAACATTAAAACAAACAACAATCATTAGTAATACAATATAAAAATTACATCTTACAAAATTATGATATGAAAACAATATAAAGTGAACAATTACCCGTATCAAGCTTTTCCAATTATTGAATGTCATCCAATGCATCTCGAATATTAATTGGTTTTGGTGAAGACCGGAGCCAATTTTGTGCACAAACAAGGGCTTCTACCGTATTAGGGGACAATGAGCTACGAAATGGGTCAAGAATACGACCTCCCGTGCTAAATGCGAATTCGGATGCTACGGTAGACACGGGTATGGCCAATACGTCCCTTGCTACAAGAGAGAGAATTGGATATTTGGTTTGATTATTCTTCCACCAACTAATAATATCAAAAGTATTGCTCTCCGCCTCACTTGTCTCCAACAAGTATTTTTTAACTTCCGACTTGGCCCCAAAGTTATCTTCGGCCTCTACACGCCTTTTAAATCGAGAGGCAAAAAATGCACGCCCATCCATATCGTCATCATCATCAACCTCCACCAAGTTTGGTGATTGATTTGTGGTGCTTGGGGGTGGATTGAAAAAATGATGACCATGATACCAATCAAAGAGACGAATTAATGGCTCTTTCACTTTCCTAGTCAACCCTATTGCCATAATAAAACCATGCAACTCTCCAAAATAATATTCAACATATTTTAATTTGTATCGCGGATCAAGGACAACCGCAACAAACAACACGAAATTTATTTTTTTCACGTTCCAATATTTGTCAAATTTTGCTTGCATGTTCTCGGCCATTGAAGATAAGACATAACCACCAAAGTTTCTCAAATGAACTAGCTTGCTTTGAATTATGATAAGCTCGTGAAAAAAAGCATTGGAAGTGACATACAAAGACCCCGAAAATTTCAAAGTTGCATTGTAATTTTTTTTTAGAAATTTAACAAAACTTCTCACTTTATCCCAATCTTCCTTTTTTGGTGAGCCTAACTTCCCCACCCCAACTCCTCTACCTCCACCATCCTCATCATCCACATCATCATCATCTTGTTCTCCACCAAAGTATCTCTTATATTGTTCGTCATCCTCATCCATCCTATAAAAAACTTTCTCAAATTTTAAAGCCGCCTCCAACATCATGTATGTGGAGTTCCATCTTGTCGGAACATCTAGACATAATAAACTCTTCGATTCTATTTTCACTTTGTCAACATATTTCTTGAATTTATCCAACCTAGATGGTGAAGACTTTACATACTTTATGACTCTTCGCACTTTAGTAATTGATTCATCAAACTCCTTCAAACCATCACTCATAATGAGGTTGAGAATATGTGCACAACATCTCATGTGCAAATATTCATGCTCTAATATGGTACCTTTGTAAGATTTTATTTTTCTCCTCAAATGGTGAATGATACCATTATTAGAGCTAGCATTATCAACCGTTAGGGTGAAAATACCCTCAATCCCCCAATTAATCAAACAATCTTCAACAACCATCCCAAGCTCTTCACCTTTGTGAGTTTTAACTTGACAAAAGTTGAGAATTTTTTTGTGAAGTTTGCATTCCTTGTCAATATAGTGGGCGGTAAGACACATATAGTTTATTTTTTGAATTGACGTCCATGTATCGGTTGTAAGACATACCCTTTGACCGTTCAACTCACTTTTTAACTCTTTCTTTAATTTTGTAAAGACATTGATACAATCTCGTGCAACCGTGGTGCGACTTGGGATAATTTACCTTGGTTGGGTTAAAGCCATAAATCTCCTAAACCCTTCATTTTCTAGAAATCGAAATGGAAGCTCATCGATAATTAACATTTTCGCAAGTCCAAGTCTACAACCCTCTACACTAAATGCTACGGGCAAAGGATTTGTACTTGGACCACCTACCCCCTCATCTTTTCGTGGCACAGAAGACAATTTTTTTTGCCCGTTATCATCAACATTATTCTTATTATATTCATACTTTCGACAAACGGGGGTATGGCTTCTCAAGTTCTTAGTGCCATTTTTTTTAGTATCACATGCGTATGAAATACCACAATAATTACATGTTGCGCGGGGTTTTTTTTGTCCATATTTTTTGTGAAATGATCCCATACCGTTGAATGATTTTTTCGCTTTGGCGGAGATTCTGGCATCGACGGCGCACCGACAGCATCGTTAGGACCATGAATAGTTGCATTAATGGATTTTGGGTCTCCTCCACCCACCTACAAATTTCAGATTGCCAAAAAAAATTACAGGCTTATTATAAGTATTACACAACACATTACAAACTATGAAAAAAATATTACACAAAACATACATTACTCAACAACACATTTATTACCTGTTGATTCTCAATATCTTCCATATTTGACCTTACAAGTTACAATAGCAAATTGAATATTGATTACCTGTTAAAAAACATAATAAGCAAACAAATTATCCAAAATAAACCTCAATGTGTGTAGTTCAACCATAAATCAAATAACCAAACCCAAAGTACAAACACATTTATGTTGAAATCTAAAACTAGATATCTGTTGAAACCCAAACCAGATATCTATTAAACCCAAACCATAAATTGAAAACAAGATATCTGTTGAAAACCAAATCGAAAATCAGTTTCAACACATTTATTACCAAAACGAAAATCAGTCTCAACATCAGTTCAACCATATGAAGAAAAGCTAAAAAAAAAGGAAGAAACATACTTGCTGCCGATGAGGAACGAAGGGGCCAGCAGCAGTGACGCAGGGGGTAGCGGCTAGCTGCGGCGCAGGGGGTAGCGGAGAAGGGGGGGGTAGCGGCGAAGGCAGTGGTGCCTTTTCTTTGGAGAAGAAAGAGAGAGAGAGAAAACGAATGAGGTATGTATGAGGGTTTTTTGGTTTGAAACCCATTCGTGACCTAGTTATTGTATTAACATATATATTTTTATTATTTAATGTATATATATTTGAACCGGTCCGGTCCGATCTTGGACCCACTTTTTAAAACCAAACCCAAGACCGACCCGAATACATTCGGTCCTTCATTTTTAAAACCGAATTTGGACCGAATTTTTAAAAATCCGTAAAAGTATGTTCGGTTCGATTATTTCGGTCCATTCGGTTTGATGCACACCCCTAGCCCTAAGGGCACATGTTATCATTTTCTAATATAAAATTGGGTGGAATTTACATGTTTAATTCGTTAAATGTGATTTTTTTTAATGTCTTCAAATACATCGTTTTTGATGTTTTTCAATAATTCAAGTCCAAGTGTCATTTAAGAGATAACTCTCTCTATTATAAATGTATCAACCCACATGCATAGATAAAAAAAGCACACGTTTAAAAAAAAAGTTCCTTTTTAAATAAGTTTTTTTTAAAGTTGTTCTTTTATAAAAAACGTTATATAACTAAAAAACAATTTTTTAATTTTTATATATAAAAACATTAAAAATCATAAAAAGTTATTTTTAATTTTTTTATACAAACTATTATATATAAAACGTTCAAATTATCATTTTTAAAATATAATATATAAATCTATTTTAATACACACACACACACTCACACACACACACACACACACACACATATACATATATATATATATAATAATAATAATTTCATATAACAAAATAATATTGTAAATGAAAAAGTTTAAATACATTTTTCAATAAATGATTTTTTTTTGGTTTAATGGGGAAAAACAAAAAAAAAAATAAAAAACAAATGTTTTATGAATAATAACGTTATTAACTTTTAAACCATTTTTTAAATAAAAATAATGGTATGTAATACATAAAACAATTTATATAGAAAAACATTTTATATATAAAACAATTTGTATATTAAAAAAATTATTTTTAACATTTTTATATATAAAAAAAGTTTATATACGTTTTATATAAAAAAATTAAAAACAACTGTATTTATAAGCTATATAACAATTTATATAAAAAAAAATTAAAAATAACTATTTTTTATGATTTTTAATGTTTTTATATATAAAAAAATAAAAATTTGTTTTTGAGTTATATAAACTTTTTTTATATAAGAAGAACTTTTAAAAGAAACAACTTATATAAAACAGGGACTTTTTTTTAGGCATGTTTTTTTTTTATCTATGCATGTGGGTGGTTAGGTGGATGTATTTATAATAAATAGAGAGTTATCTCTTAAATGACACTTGAACTTCAACTATTGAAAGACATAAAAAATGATGCTTTTGAAGACATCAAAAAAATTTCCGTTCATTGCCCTATGTGTGAGGATCTTCTGTACTTACTCTGTCTACACCTCGACTATTTTGGTGTTTTGCTTCAAAGTAAACTTTTATGTCTTTCTCTCTATCTATACACACATATTTATGTTAATATCTCCATATGCATGCGGATCCTATAGATGTAGTTAGGTTCCAATAAAGATTTACATATATGCATAATTTAATGTATAAATTCGTGTTACCAATTAGATATATAATATCTTTATTTTAAATGGTATCTCCATTTTTTACCGTGCCATAGATCATTGATGAATCTTTTATGGGATGCATTAAAATTTGATAGATCATTAATGGAGAAAATAACAATAACCATCAAGGTACATTTAAGTTTGACTTTTTTAACTTCTAACATGAAAAATAAAAGTTAATATTTATATTGTTGATAAATCTTACATTCATATATATATATATATATATATATATATATATATATATAGAGTTTGTCTCCTATGCGGATAGAATGCGGATTAGCTAACGTCCAAATGAGTCTTAGGACCGTGTTTGTCTTTTATGGACCACCTAGGGACCGCTTTCTCTTTCTAAGGTTTCTGGGACTATAAATTTCTACGCCAATGATTTCTATGGTCTTTTAAGTTTATTTTAAAGCCTAATTAATCTGGGAGTCTAAGTGTAGAAATTTCAGGACTACTGCTACTTCTCAAACTTCTTCCATCACTATCGTACTGGAATTCTGAATAGCGAGGATTGTCTATATAAACAGTTTTTTCAGGGAGTCTAGAAATTGTAAGCGATTTTGTAAGAAAATATTCTTGTCTTAAATACCTTATACGGTATTGCGATTTTATCAGTCTAGTTTCTTTATATATTTGATTAACATTATCAATTATATCATTATTTATAAATTCGTTTAAATATTATCACCATAGGATGACAAAAATCTATGATATGCTATTTTAACATTTTTAAGGAGAGGGCAGATTCCTCCGACTCTAATTAAAATAGCTCTTTTTCAGCTAACCTTTTACGTCTAATATATTTTAATACGTCTATACTATCTTCAAGTATTCTAGTGTATTCTTGATATTTTTCTGGTCTTAAAAGTTCTTCTGCGAGTTCTATAGTTCTTATCTTTTGTCTAAAGATATCTCTGATCCCTGTTCTAATTATTTCTATTCTAGGTACTTCATGTACTAACCACTCAATAACCTGGTCTATATAATTGAAAGTACCACCTGCGTATGTTAAAGCTGTTTCTATAAGTTCTTTATCTTTAGGGTCTGTAAGAGTCCAATCTTGGATTTCTCTGGTTAAGTCTAAATTTGTTTGATTAACAAATGCTAAAAAGTCTTCAGTGATTTGTAGGCTCATACGAGATTCTTTTTTAAAATAATAATATGTAAAATAGTTAAGGGTTTGGTTCAAGTTATACATTCTTTCTGGTCTGCAATATCTTTATCTTCCTTCCTTCTTCTCTTCAGCTTTGTTACTATTATTCTCCGGTCTCGACCTCCAGCAACTCCCTTTTTTTATGTGTCGCACCTCAATCCACTATTTTGGCATTGTACCCGTTTCTTGCCTGTACGCCTTCACGCCTAATGCCCACCTGGCTAACGGCTCACGGCTGATCGGCACCTGACGATGGTTCAACAGTATAACACCTTGTGTGATACACCAGAGGTTCCACATAATAGTCCTCTATGAACAGAAAGTTGGAGACAATTTGGAAAATAATAACAACTCAATATAAGAGATTTCTGGAAAAGAAAATACTTTTATTGCATTGCATAAGTAAATACAACTCTCACCATTCCCCTAACTATATGGGAATTACTCACTCACATACATATTGCTCTATATAAGCTTACACACTCTTTCTAACTTCTAAACTTCGATATCTATTCCTACTCCCTACCTCTCCTTTTATAGCATAAGGAGGCTTACAGATGACTGGTAACCGATTACAAAAAGTGATCCGATTGAAAGCATATAATTATTAAAGAGAAATACAATAATTGAAAGTCTAAAGTTTTGGAATCTTTTGAGTCTTCATGTTTTTGCCTTTTTAAAAATAAATCTTGGCGTCTTGCAATTATCGTGAACCTAACGTCTTCAGGTGTCTCTTTTATCTTTATGAAAGGAGGTTGTTTGGGGCCCATATGGGGCAGGTCTGAGCTGTCTTTATCTTTATACTTTAAGGGAATCATCCATCTAAATAATGGAGTCTTCGGTCTGTAATAATTCATTGAGTAGGGTGGGGCCCTTCTCTGTTGTATCTTCGTCTTCTTTTGCCTCGTCTTCGTCTTCACCTGGTAGAGCATTATTGTTGAAGAACTCATCAATGAGGCCTACCACTCTAAGACTGGCTGACAAAGAAATCTCTACCATTTCCTTAGATTCTTTCTTGAGTCTTCCATTAAATGGCTCATCAGTCTAGATAAAGAGGTCTTCTTTATGGTATGCAGTATACCATCGGTCTTTTCCTGTTAACAGTTCCATGATTTCCATCGTCTCCATAGCTTGGGCAATCTGGAGCTTGGAATCATTAACAATTAAGCCTTTAGTTTCGTCTTCGACTAGAATCTCTACGTCTTCAAAAGAATAATTAGAAAATCTAACAAGTCTAAACTCCTCAACTTTCATTCCTCTATAAGGACTTGGAACAATCTGGTAGATTCTGGCGAACAGGGGAAGGAAGTCTTTTACCTTTTTAACATACTCATAGACTGTTTTTCCAAGAGTAATAGCATATTATACTATTTTTATCTGGATGATTCCAATGAACCCATAGTCTGCTAAGGTGACCTGGGATATGTCTTCCTTTCCATAAAGATAAATTTTTGGAATGTCTTTGAAGAAACCTCTAAACATTAAGGAATCTCTATTAATTTTGGATAATAATATTTTAAAATGTTCAATAATGTTATTAACGTCTTTCTGATAGTCTTCTGATATAGGAAGATTATTATGACCAAAAGGTATAACAATCTTGATCTTAAAAGTCTTTTTCTGATAACAAAAATCATCAGGTCTAGTTTTGGAGGATTCTCCAAGAGTTTGAGCATAAGTCCGAGTCTGTGATTTAGGTATAACAGTACCACTGAGTTGGGTAACTGCAAGTCTTTGAGTCCTCATGAATCTGGCAATGGCTACCAAATTTTGTTTGAACTCAATCCATAGTCTATTCTTCACGTTCCACCATATAGCGTCTATAAGAGTATTTTCGTCATCTGAAAATTATCATCTAAATTTTATTAAGTCTGGATATCTTTGATCAGGTCTATAATAGAGGGAATACATCTTCCCAATGAGTCTATTTTGAGAAAGAATCTCATGTCTAGATTTTTAGGAGGAACTAAGATATCATCAAAGTTATCTAAGATTGGTCTTTCTTGAGAGTCTTGAATATGAGTCCGTCTTTGCGTTACAGCAGCATTTGGTCTTACGCATCTAAGATAGTCTGCAACGTCTTCTTTGCTCAGTCTGTTCGTTCTAGAGGAACTCATGCTAATTAGGTCTTCTGTTTGCAACATAAAACATGAAATCATATTAGTGTTAGCAAAAATTGATTCTCTTGATATAATGTCTGGAATGGTATTTTTACTTCCGTTAATATATATAACAAAGAAGTCAAAACCATTAAGCAATTGTTGCCATCTAATAAGTCTATTAGTCCTTTATTTGGACAAGCCGAGTCTCTGAATTTTACTGCATAAGAAGACTCGATATAAAAAGTAAAATGTTTAGGTCTTAGAAAAAGCATATATTTTTCTATTGCCCTTACTATGGCTAAAACTTCTTTTTCATGGGCAGTGTATCTTGTTTCTGGGTCTGTAAAGGTTCCAGAACTATATCTACAAAGTTTCTTCTTTTTTGTCTGATGATCAATGGCAAAGTATACTGCTCCCCATTATTTATTAGAGGCATCTGTTTCTACTATAAACTAGTCTTCTGCATTAGGCAGTTCAAGTAAAGGAATATTCTTGACTGCACCTTTAATTTGTCTTATGATTTCAAAATCATCTTTAGTCCAATAAAAAGGATTAGTTTTGTCTGTTCCTTTTAATTTGGCAGTTAAGCTTTGTCTTTTTGAAGTAAGGTCTTTAATAAAGTTTGCAGCACAATTAAGCAATCCTAAAAATGATTGTAATTGTTTTCTATCTTTAAGATGGTCTGGAAATTCAAGAATCTTCTTAGTTATGTGTTCTGCTAAGGATATTTTTCCTTTATTTATATGCATTCCCACAAAATCTATTTCGGTCTGGAATAATTGTATTTTCCTTTCGAAAATAACAATACTATGTTTATCTAATTCTAAAATAATCTTTTTAAGATGGTCTATATGCTCTATCTCAGTCTTACCAGCTACAAGAATGTCATCTATATAAACAAGACAAAATTCTAAATAAGGTATAAATATATTATCCATTCTTATTTGGAATACTTGAGGAGCATTCAAGTATCCAAATGGCATTACTAACCATTCGTATTTTCCTTGGGGCACACTAAAGGCTGTCCAAGTAATACTGTTTGGATGCATCTTAATTTGCCAGAAGCCTGATTTGCAATCTAACTTACTGAATATAATTCTGTCTTCAATTAAATTAATTAAATTATTCTTGTCTGGTATCTTATAAGAATCAAATTCACAATGCTTATTTAATTGTTTATAATCTATAACCATACGTCTTTTTCCTCTTTTACGTTCAGATTCATTTTGAACATAGAAGGCAAGGCTATTATGTCTACTTTTACTTTCCCTAATAATGCCTAACTTAAGCATTTCATCTATGTCTTTTTTTAATTCTTCCCTGTCTTTTTATGAATATCATTTCTTATAGGTTCCACCATTAATAGTGGCGTCTGGGTTAATAGGGATAATTTCACAATAACTTTGGTCTTTATTCCACTTAGCGATGGGATTTTCATTTAAAGTAGGCTCTGCTAGTTGCCTAATCTTTTCCTTTTCTACTTCTATATCCATTTTCTTCTGTTTGGATATAGCTTGAACCTGTAATAAGGTGTGCTGGGTTGATCTAAAATGTCTTGTTGTATAAGCGCAATTTGCTTATAACACCTTTGGGATGGACACTTACATGCTTTTTGTAAGGGTTAAGTAATTTCTAGGGCTTCTTGTTGGTTTGTAGGTCTAGGTGCACCATGCTCAGCTGAGGAACTCTGATGTTTTATGGGTCTATAATTGGGTTTGACCTGCATAAGGTTAAAGGCAGACTTGTGATCTATTAGAAGGGCTTTAATATTAAATTCCTCTTTATCACTAATTAATATCTTATCGTTATACTGAGTATAAGGATGATATTTACTAATAAAGTCTTGTCCTAAAATAATGTTTCTTGTGAAACTAGGACGACGATCCATTATCCAAAAATGATGACTAACAATTTTGTTGGTCTGATTTCCTAATTGAAAATAAGTAGGAATAGTCTGGAAATATAAGGTAAATGGATCTCCATTAGCTACCTTACCATATATCTCTTGCTTACTGTCTAGAAAATAATCTTCAGGAAAGGCATTGGCCTTACAAATACTCTGAGATCATTCTGTATCTATAAAAGTTGAAAGTTTTTTAGGATAATATTTATGTTGTATAAACATTTCTACAAAACAAGCATGTGGTTTACTAGATATTCCTAAATTATTTGTTTCTAAAATATATATTTCTTTCTGGGGTTTATCTATAAAATCTAGGGTTGTTTGGTCTTCTGAACTACTATCAGAGTGGTATCCTTCTAAATCATAGGAAATTCCTTTTCCTTTTAAGTCTTCATTTTCTTATAATCCTTTGGCTATATTTCTATCAATATCTTGATAATATGTTTTAATATCTAAGTCAATTTGAGCGTCATACTGGCTAGTATAAATTGCTCTAAATCTAGTTCTCCAACAGCTTTTATGGTAGTGTAATTGACAAATAACACAAACCATAAATAATTCTGTTTGTATAGTCTCAAAGCATTCTACACATCTAAAGTCTTTCTTGATACATTTCATTTCAAATGTACAATAATGTCTTTCATTAAAGTAACATCTAGGTATATATGTTAGTAACTTAGGATTACTAACTGTCCATCTTTTCTTTAAAAAGGGGCTTAATATACATGTTGATGTAAAAAATTAGATCGCTCTAATTATTCAATCACAGATAAATAAAATGAGACAAAGATTTTTAAAGTGGTTCAGCCTTATAAGAATGGCCTACGTCCACTGTTATGTTATTGCTGAGTGTTTAGGAATTCTCGATTACAAGTTCAATCCAGAAATTCCGGTCCCCTTGAATGAGGGTGATACAAGGTATTTATAGCCCTTAGGCTGTACATGAATGGGTCGATACATTAAATGAGAATACATATGAAAGGGTAATACATTTAATGCAGCGTGTGCGTCAAGATAATGAACATTCAATGAATAGTGGAACTGTTGACATTCTGGCAATTAATAATACGACCGAGGTGCAGCTCGGACCGCCTTAGTTGCTCGTTGCTCAGGAGTTCCTCGGGGCGCTAGAGTACCTCGGAGTGTTACATTTCCTCGGTATGTCCTCGTTGCTCGGGGAGAACATGAGTTGGTCGAGGAAATGAACTTCCTCGTTACTATTGTGCCACGTATATTGACACGTGTCTTCGTCTGATTCGTCCACATCAGCATATTAATTTTGGTATCAACAGAAGCCCCCAATATTTCATATTTCGAACTTTGAGGAGTATGGAACATTCTTTCTCGGTTTATGGCAATATTGAATGATCTTCCTGGGTTTTAGGAGCATCGTATTTAAATTTATTCCCAAATTCAACGAATCCGCCTTTTTTCGAACTTTTAAGAGCGCTTCGATCTTAGTGCCCTTTTTATCCTTTTAGCCGGCGGAAGTTCAATAGTTTCTTTTTTGTAATCATTTCATTCGCCGCTTCCCAAGGCAAAGTATTTAAACTTCTTAGGTAACCATACCGTCTTCTTCTTTTTCCAATTTCCTGCATTCAAGCTTTCTATTTTCTCCTTCTCTCTTGTGCGTTCATCCTAGTTTTCGTTCGTTGTCAACATACCTCCTTTCTTCCTGTAAGATTTTCTTCCTTTCTTCTATATCTCTTTTATTCAGTATGGTTTATATTGTGGAGTCTGTTGAGAAATTTCGCTCCGATTTTTCCATTCCTTCCTGGGTAACTCTGGAGGTTCTTTCTGAGCCTTTAGATTATTTTCGATTGGCTGAGGGACATTGGTTCCCCAGTCTTTTCATTGCTGAATGTGGTTTTTCCTTTCCACCAAACCCATTGTGTCTTGAGTTTTGTCAGTATTTTGATCTTGTCCCTGCAAAAATAGCCCCCAATTCATGGAGAATAATTAATGGGGTGCACAAATTAAATCTAACTCATGGGACTCGTATAGGGATCCCTGAAATTATGTATTGCTATAAATAGGCCACTCTAGATAATATTTATTATTTAAAAACTAGGTTTCTGAATAGGGCTCTTTTAGTTAACCTCCCTGACTCAAATAGAGATTATTTTGAACATGGGTTGGTTATTAAAAATTGGCAATATGCCCCTTTAGTTGGAGATGGAGTATACAACGGTCCCAGATGCCCCCCATATGGCAATGGGATAGGTTTATTTTTCATTTTATTTTACTTATGAAGTTATGCTTTTATCATGTTTGACAAAATGTATGAATGATATTTCATTATGTGTTTGTTTGCAGTTGATAGTAAAAGAAAAACTCCAAAAGAATCAGAGGTTAATATCAAGCATCTGAAACTTATCTGGGGTTTGCATAAGAACGTTGCAGACGAGCACATCAGGTCTGCATCATATCTGCTACAGTATAAGAGTTACACAACCTCTTATACTGCTCGCCCTGTTGAACCAGCTTCAACTCCAGAAGATTCTTCTTCAGATTCTCATCTTCCTTTAAGTCAAAGAATGGGCAAGAAAAGAGCTCCTCCTGCTCTCTTTGATGACATTACTTCTGCTGTTGGGGCTAAGAAAAGAAAAACTGATGTCCCAGAGGGGACTAAGAAGGTGGATGCTGCACCCTCCAAAGCTGCCGAGAAGCCCCCAGTGGCTCCGAGCAAGAAAGTTGCTCCTATGGAAGTGATTACTATCTCTCCAACCAAGAGTTCTTCCTTGGTTGAGGCTGCTGAAGTCCCTTTGAGAAGATTGAGGAAATCATCCTTGGTCAATTTGGTTGAAACTGTCCCTTCTCTACCAGCTGGTGGTGTTGGTATTCCAACCATCATTCCTCCGAGTTCTGCAATGAGCTCGGTAAAAACTTGGATCATACCCGAGGTCCAAGGAATTGATGAAAAAATTTCTAGGGATATGCTGACATCCCTAGCTACTCGTCATCTTGTTTCGGTAAATTTCTCACATTCTGAATTTTCTTTCTTTCTCTGAATGCTTGCATTTTGTATTGACTTTACTGTTTTTCTCATCTTTCATCTGGTGAACTGTTTCAATAATATCGTGAAGAAAGATGAAGCTATTAAAGCTTCAAGCTCCTCGTCAGGTGTAGAGGATGCTCTGCTGGGTTTGACCCAATCCTTGAAAGAATCTCGCCAACAGTATAGTGAGGATAAGGCTGTTTGGGAGAAAAAGTTGTCTGCAGTTGAGGCCGAGAAGGTGAAGATGGCTGAGATCTCCAAGAGTTTGGAGGATAAAGTAAAAGGTTTAGAGGTCGAACATCAGAAGTATGATGTCAAGCTCAAGAACTTGGGAGAGCTTGAAGATAAGTTGAAGAAGGCAGAGGAAAAGTTGTCCGCCCTGCAAGATATCAAGGCCCAAAAGGAAGAATTGGATGTGAAGCTCTCCTCGGAGAAGCTAAAAAGAAAACTCGCCATTAAAAAATCCTTCAGCGCTGGCTGGAAAAAAGGATGGGATAAGGGGATTGCTGCGATGACATCCCAAGTCCAATATGGGAAGTTGAAATACTTCCGAGATGGCTGGGTAGCTGCCCTACAGGAATTGAAGGTCAAGGATGATTCTGATCTATTCCAGTTGCACCTCCCTGGTCCTCCTCCACCAATTGTGGAAGAAGAAGAAGATGAGCCTGCCTCTGATGAATCTTTTATGGCTATAGGTGATCAAGTCCCTACCTCTCTTCCTGCTGCCAACGAGGACATTTCTTCTTCCATGCCTCCTCCTTCTGACAAAATTTCAACTCTTGCTGTTCAAGCTGCTATCACCTCCGAGCAACCAAGCTCCTCGTCCCAGCCTCCCGAGAAAGTCTTGGGAGACAAGGAAAAGGTGTGAAGTTGTTCGGTATCATTTCTATCTTTTATTATCACTTGTAATCAAACAATGTAATCCTTTTGTGATTTAATAAAATACATCTTCGTTCATCTCTGTTGTTGATGATTTGTTTTTGTTGATTGTTGTCTTTTTCTCATCCTTAGTTTGTTTCTAGAATGGAACTGATATCTACACATGATACAAAGCTGATGCAACAATGTCACGAATATTATAAGGCTGGTCATACAGATCTTAGTACATCAGAAATAGCTGACATCCTTGGTCATGATGCCTCAGAACAAGCAATTGAGGCTTATCGGTACTTGAAGGATTTACTCGACCGAGCTGTGGCCAACATTGTGGCTTACTATGAATTGATCGAGGAACTTCATTGTTCCTTAGAAGATCTCCAAGGTCAGCACAATGAATCAATGGCTTTGTTGCACAAGGATTATGAAAATAGATACCAACAACTTTCTTCTGAAACAGGCCATAAAAAGATCCTTGCTGGATACGACGTTAGGGAAAGAACTTTAAAAGGTGAAGTTGAAGCTTGCAGGCAGATTGCTGAGTTGCTGGAACAAGAAAACAATAATTTGCAGAAAAAGCTGGCACAGTATGAATCTGCAGCGTCATCTTCCACTGCTTTAGTGCAAGTTACCGATGAAGGTTTCTCGTTCTTAGAAGTTGAGAATGCCAAATTAAGGCAGGAACTGGACAACTTAAGAAAATCTGTTATTCCTGTGACTGCTCGGGGACGAGGAAGAGGTTCTCGCGGACGAGGAAGATCTGTTCAAAATATTGCCGAGGAGCAAAGTTCTCCAGTCGCTGCTCGGAGTCGATCAAGAGTTCTTAGCCGCAATGTTGAAGAAGCTCGTACTCAGTCGACGTTAGAAACTCAAGCATTTCAATTGAACGCAAAAGACCGAGCTCTGTCTGAAATATCCAAGAAAAATCTATCCTTGGAAGATCAACTTACTGCGATGAAGTCTGCTCTGGATAATAAGGATGTTTTTTCCAGGAGCCTTCACGAACAATTGGATAGATTAACCTTCCAATTCCATAAACAGCCCAGGGAATTTTGGATGGCAGGATACAATGAAGCCCTGGTTCATTTAGATGTTCGGATTGAACATGCCAATAATGAAGGTTATAAGCAGGGGTGGTTGAACGCCTTGGGTGTATTAAAATTGGAGCAAGGGCATTATTTATGGGATTATCATGCTCCTGGGTTATTAGACTTGCCTGTACCACCTTATAAATTGGACATGGAATGGATCCCAGCTCGTTCCATTCCTCGGAGCTTAATTTCAAAATACCTTGGTGACTACAGTCTTCACTCCCAGATCGAAGTATCTCGTCCAGAGCATCTAATGGATACACCCTCAATAATGAATGTCAGAATGCTAAAGGACTTGAACTTTATTAATTCTCCCCTTTGCCTGGAAGATCCTCCTGCTGGCGAAGAGCCTGTTTCAAAAGCAAAAGGCAAGAAACCCATAGAATAGGAATCTCAATGTAATAGTTAGTACATTCATGTAACCTATAATTTATTTTTAATGAAAGACTTTCATTTTCTTTTTGCAAATTAGTATTGCGATTGTCTTGTGTTTATCAAACATTTTTTTTATTTGTGTATGTGTATCTGTTAAAAAGATAACAATATGATGCTGTTCATCAACCAACTTAGTAAGCAAAATTACAAGTATCAATGTTGCTCAATCACTTAATGATAAAGTAATGACTATAAAATGTTTAAAATATTTCCAACCAGCCAAGGTTGTTAAATTGTGTTTGTCGACCAACTACAGTTTATGGGTTTTTATCCCCGACCAACCATACTTGGTAAACTTTTTCCTAAAATGTATCCGACCAACCATGGTCGATAATTTATCCTCGTCGACCAAGTATAGTTGATCACCGACCAACTATACTTGGCTCAGTTTGGAATTCTTTGTATTTTCTGGAATGATTTTACCTTCCGACCAACTTGTTGGCTTGTGAGAGCTTATTTTTGGTTCTTTCGAACTATTTGTCCACTAGTTATCTTACCAACCTTAGTTGGTCACGCTAGTGTACGCCTCCTAACCAAAGGAGGATATTTTTTGGTTCTTTCGAACTATTTGTCCACTAGTTATCTTACCAACCTTAGTTGGTCATGCTAGTGTACGCCTCCTAACCAAAGGAGGATATTTTTTGGTTCTTTCGAACTTTTTGTCCACTAGTTATCTTACCAACCTTAGTTGGTCACGCTAGTGTACGCCTCCTAACCAAAGGAGGATATTTTTTGGTTCTTTCGAACTTTTTTTCCACTAGTTATCTTACCAACCTTAGTTGGTCACACTAGTGTACACCTCCTAACCAAAGGAGGATATTTTTTGGTTCTTTCGAACTATTTGTCCACTAGTTATCTTACCAACCTTAGTTGTTCACGCTAGTGAACGCCTCCTAACCAAAGGAGTATATTTTTTGGTTCTTTCGAACTATTTGTCCACTAGTTATCTTACCAACCTTAGTTGGTCACGCTAGTGAACGCCTCCTAACCAAAGGAGTATATTTTTTGTTTCTTTCGAACTTTTGTCTTCTTTTTGCTGTCGAGCAGCGTAGTGTACAACACTAGTATTCCCCGAAAAACTTTCAATAGAAAGAAAATGGTGAAACATCCTCGTTTTATTCATAATGAAGGAACTTCTTTACATTTTACATTACTGATAATACTTGCGAAGGTGTTCAGCATTCTAAGCATTCTTGAATTCTTCTCCTTCTAGAGTTGCTATTCGGTAAGTTCCTGGTCGAACAACTTCTGTAACTCGGTAAGGCCCATGCCAGTTTGCCTCCAATTTATTGTGCTTCTGAATGACCTTATTTAGCACATAATCTCTTTATTTTAAATCGCATTTCTTCACCCTTTTGTTGTAGAAAAGAGCTGATCGTTGTTGATAAGCAGCATTCCTAATGGCTGCCTCTTCTCTGACCTCCTCGAGCATGTTCAAATCCAGTCTTCTCATCAAGTCGCTAACTGGGGAATTGAAATTCAGCACTCTATGCGTTGGGAGACCTAACTCGGCAGGTATTACAGCCTCACTTCCAAATGCCAGCATATATGGTGATTCTCCAGTCGCTGCTCGGGGAGTTGTTCGGTAAGCCCACAATACTGATTGTAGCTCGTTAATCCAGTTAGCTTTAGCTTCACTTAACCTTTTCTTCAAACCATTTAGCAGTGTTCTATTTGTCACTTCAGTCTGACCATTGCTTTGAGGATGGCCTGGTGCTGAATGGACCTTCAAAATGTTCGACTGATGACAATAAGCAGCAAATTCCTCATTATCAAATTGGGTTCCATGGTCTGTGATAAAGGCATGAGGGAGACCATATCGACAGATGATATTCTTCCAAACGAACTGGTATACCTTCTCGTATGTCATGTCGATGAGGGGTTCAGCTTCTACCCACTTAGTAAAATAGTCTACTGCGACGACGAGGTACTTAAATCTTCCTCGGGTGATCGGCAATGGTCCTACCAAATTAATTCCCCACATGGCGAATGGCCAAGGGGAAGTTATGGGTGTCAACAATGCTTGTGGAGTTCGTCGGATAGAGGAAAAACGTTGGCACTTGTCACATTTCTTAGCATAGGCTATAAAATTAGCCCTCAACGTTGGCCAGTAGTATCCTTGAGTCATTACCCTTTATAAAAGTGTTCGACCTGCTACATGAGCTCCACAAGACCCTTCATGGATTTCTTCAATCAATTCCTTCACTTCGGAGGGATGTACACATCTCTGCAAACCTGCCATAATTCCTCGTCTATATAAAATACCATTAGTTAACACATACCGAGCAGCTTTATATTTCAGTTTCTTGGCAGCGAGCTTGTCCTCCGACAATCTTCCTTCTTCAATATATGCCCTGATGGGATCCATCCAAGATGGTCCTAAATCAAGGGTAATTACATTCATTGTCAGGTCTTCATCTATGCTCCGACTTTCCAGTACTTCAATTGGTATTGTTCTTCGTAGCTCGGTACGAGTAGCTGATGCTAGTCGGGCCAGTGCGTCTGCTTGTACATTCTCCATCCTCGGTATTCTCACTAACCGAATGGCATCAAATTCTGTCAACAACTTCATCACCTTCGCGTGATATTTGATCATTAACTCTCCTTTAACCGCATATATTCCCGTCATCTGATTCATAATTAATTGAGAATCACTGAATACCATCACTTGTTGTGCTTCCATAACTTTTGCTAAGTTTAACCCCGCTATCATGGCCTCATACTCAGCTTCATTATTAGAGGCTTTGAATTGGAATCGTAAAGCGTATTCCATGTCAATCCCATCTGGGGTGCTCAAAACAATTCCTACGCCGTAACCTGCTGTGCAAGATGAGCCATCTACATATAATATCCATATGGGTAACCCGTCTTCAAATTCCTTCTCTGACAGGGTTCCTCGGTGAAATATTTATTGCTTCTTTTCATCTTCCCCTAGCACTTTTCGCTCCTCGTCGATCATTTCTTCTCGCTCTTTTACCAACTGAAGCTGGTTTGAGTTTGAAGTCAATGATCCTTCTACATCCATAAGTCCTTTTACCAACTGGGATTCATCCCTGGGATCAAGAGTTTCAATTTCTGTACCTTCCTCCACCTGGTAGGTAATAGTCTTTTTCCTTGATTCTTCAAGCTCCTCTTACTCGGCAGATGAATAATAGCATTCCCGAGCTACTTTTTGATCACCTTTCACAACTCCTACTCCGAAGTTTGTTGGGAATTTTAAGCATTGATGCACTGTAGATGGAACTGCTTTGAACTTCTTCAAACCAACTCTTCCCATGATGATGTTGTAGGCTGACTGCACATTCTTATCCATCACAAATAAGCGTATTCTTTCTGTTCGACAAGCGGGCCAACTTCCAATGAATATGTCCAACTTGATCGTCCCAAGTGGAAAAACTTTCTCGCCAGCAAAACCCAGAAGGGGTCTGTGATAAGTTTCCAATTGAGATAATTTCTAATTCAAGCTATCAAAGCATGAATAGTACATGATGTCTGCCGAACTACCATTGTCCACTAACACCCTTGAAATCACCACATCTTTCATCCTCATTTTGATCACCAAGGGATCGTCGTGAGGGTAAAGAACACCTGCCAAATCGTTTTTTGAAAAACCAATAACTACCTTCTCTTTATTTACCTTCCTCGGACGATCATCCTCGGCAAGATTTATTCGTTGAATATATGAGCAGACTTGAGCCTCTCCGAGATAGGCCTTTCTTTCTGCAGTAAGGTCTCCCCCTCCAGCATCTCCTCCTGTAATAACATTACAATCAAATGACCCAAAACGTATGGAAAATACCTCTCGTTCAGGCTGCCTTGGCTTTTTTGGAAGATCGGGGTCTTCATCTGGATCATCTTCATGATTTCTTCTCTTTTTCTCCTCCGTCCGACGAGGAGATCTGGAACGATCTCTAGTTCTATCATCATTCTTCCTTTCACCTCTACGATCTACATACTTTGACAACTTTCCTCTTCGGATGAGCATTTTAATCTCGTTCTGAAGGGCTATGCAATTTTTGGTCGTATGGCCATGATCTTTATGGAACTCGCAATATTTGGCCCTATTCCTCAAGTCAGGATTGGTCCTCAGTTTATCTGGCCACTTGATTTCTTTGTTATTCTTGATTTCTTCTAAAACATGATTAATACCCATCTTCAATGGAGTATAATTATCATATTTTTTCAGGACTTCCCATGACGTCCTATTATTCTTGGAATGCTTGTCACCACCATTACCTTTTTGCTCTTTCTTCTTAGATTTGTCAACCTCCACCTTGGTTTCTTTATCCATATTCTTCTTCGCAGCCATAGCCTCCTCGGCATTCATGATTTTGGCCGCTTTTGCCATCAACTCTGACATAGT
Organism: Sambucus nigra; assembly: GCA_949130495.1. Classification (NCBI taxonomy): domain Eukaryota; kingdom Viridiplantae; phylum Streptophyta; class Magnoliopsida; order Dipsacales; family Adoxaceae; genus Sambucus; species Sambucus nigra. Next base: position 201,073,977 of record OX422218.1, read on the forward strand.
TTTAGGTGGATCTTTGGCCAAAGTGTAGTATAATTTGTTAGGCAGCAGTCCACTCATCAAAGCAGTGATCGCTGTCTTTTCTTCGTAATCTATGACTTCCAACTTCTCGTTATTGAAACGAGTTATGTAATCTCTAGTACTCTCACCTGATTTTTATCTAACACTTAACAAGTGCGCTACTCGCTTTACTGGCTTTGCTCCAAAACAGAAATTACCAATGAACAACTCGGCTAACTGAATAAAAGTCAAAATCTTACCCCGAGGAAGATTGTTGTACCATATCTGCGCAAACCCGGTAAGAGTTCCCGAGAATGCTCTACATCTCATCTCGTCGGGGACGGCATATATGTCGGCAGCAGCTTGGTATTGTTCTATATGAAGAACAGGATCTGTCTTTCCATCATACTTAGGGGTCACTACAGGTGCTTTGAATTTCGATGGTGTAGGAAAATTCACAATGGCCTGCACAAAAGGTGTCCCTTGAACAAAAGTTCTCTGTAAGGGATTACTTTCTTTAACCATTTCTCCAAGTCTATCCTCCAATCGCTGAATGGAACCCTTCCATGCTTCATTTCCTTCCTCGGGCTGCTTAGTCCGAGCAATTGATTGTTCTGACGTAGCTTCCTGAGATCTATCTCGACGAGTAACTGGTCTTGATTGTGCTGATCCTTCTCTCAAACCTGATGGTGGTCGAAAGCTTCTCGATGGGGCTCTAGGCGGACTCATATTTCTCCTTGGTCCTAACCGACTGAAAGGAGATGCCCTGCTTAATCTTTCCAGGGCGTTAGTTCTCTCCGGAGAGAGGGTAATATGTTGATCTGTATCCGTAGCCCGTATCGATGAAGTTCGCCCAGGTTGATAAGAAAAATCATCAGATTCTTCATTACGATATGAATCAGTACGCCTGGATCGAGATTGCCCAAGATCACTCCTTTGCCTTGAATGGGTAGGTGCACCACCATGAAGAGTTTGAATGAGTTGCCTCATTGTTTCTTGCATGGCGGTTTGTCCTTCAGCCAGATTTGTCATAATTCCGGCCAGATCTGGAGGTGCAGATGGATTCGGAGGATTTCCAGTATTTCCAGCATTTCGATTACTGGATTCTGGATTATCTGCCATTGATGATAAATGATTTTTGGTGAAAAACGATAGCAACAGTCGTTTCCCACAGACGACGCCAATCTATTGATGTAAAAAATTAGATCGCTCTAATTATTCAATCACAGATAAATAAAATGAGACAAAGATTTTTAAAGTGGTTCAGCCTTATAAGAATGGCCTACGTCCACTGTTATGTTATTGCTGAGTGTTTAGGAATTCTCGATTACAAGTTCAATCCAGAAATTCCAGTCCCTTTGAATGAGGGTGATACAAGGTATTTATAGCCCTTAGGCTGTACATGAATGGGTCGATACATTAAATGAGAATACATATGAAAGGGTAATACATTTAATGCAGCGTGTGCGTCAAGATAATGAACATTCAATGAATAGTGGAACTGTTGACATTCTGGCAATTAATAATACGACCGAGGTGCAGCTCGGACCGCCTTAGTTGCTCGTTGCTCAGGAGTTCCTCGGGGCGCTAGAGTACCTCGGAGTGTTACATTTCCTCGGTATGTCCTCGTTGCTCGGGGAGAACATGAGTTGGTCGAGGAAATGAACTTCCTCGTTACTATTGTGCCACGTATATTGACACGTGTCTTCGTCTGATTCGTCCACATCAGCATATTAATTTTGGTATCAACAATACACTTATATCAAGCTTCTTCAAAGTCTATAAATTCGTTATCTAAATCGTCTTGATTAGTTTGCATCATATATAAGTCTAGAGTATCCTGAGAGTCTTCATACTCATCAGTATCACTATTATAGTCTTCTGAGTCACTGTCTGTATATGCACTATAGATACTAGTATTGTCATCATCTTCTATATTTGATATTTCTATAGCATATAGGATATCTAACTCTTCTTAATCTGCATAGTCTAATATTGTATTAATGATCTTAATACCTTCTTTATCTTTCTTATTAGGGCAGTCTTTAGCAAAGTGTCTTTCTTTGTCGAAGTCCAACATTCTTTGATGGCAGTCTTAGATTGAGCTATATCTTTTTCTTTCCTATAAAAAGGAACCTTCTTATATTTACTAGTCTTCTTCTTAAAATATCTTCTTTGGTTAATTTTTTTTTCTTAGTCTTAGTGTTCTTTTCTTTAAAAGTAGTAGAGGGTCTAAATTTATATTTTTTTGAAAATCCTAAAGGTCCAGTCTTAAACTTCCTATGTTTCCATTCTAATTTCTTTTTGAATTTATTAGATTCACTTCCACATCCCCATTGGATTGGAGTGATGTCTCTTTCGTCTTTGATGGGAGGGATCGGTTTGAAAGTTTCTTCTATCAGCTTTCCATGAGTTATATCACGTCTCTTAGATATGATATAGTCTTTGGCAAAATTGATTCTTTCACCAAGGGAGTTATTCTTAACTCCAGCTACTCCTGACCAATTCCTATATTCATTATTAAGATTTGTCCTATGGCAGGTATCTTTCTAAAGTATTCATCTTTTAAGGTCTCTCCAAATTCTTTAATTTGGTAATATAATTGCTCATAATTATTGCTATATTTATTTATCTTATCTAGTTTGCAAATGCTAAGGATGGCTAACTTAGTTTTTGATTTGAGCTAAATGTCATGCTCCAATGAATTCTAATGTAAACAATTGAATATATTCTTCAATTGATCTTTCTTTTAGGTTCTCTTTCTTTTTCTCAATCTTAGCTAATGAGTCTTCATCTGTAGCCTTTCTTAAACTGTCTAAATAGTCCTTTGCAATACTTCTAATGGATTACTCAGCGTATTGTTTACATGAACTTGCATCCAATTGTTCATTAGATGCAAAACACATATTCATCTGATTACGCCATTCATATAAGGCTTCTTCCTATCTTGGACATTGCCTAAGTTAAGGTATATCCCAACTGGATTTATGGCTTGGATTAACGGGAGTAAAACTCTTGTCACTAGTTGGAAAGTCTTTTATATAATCAGGTTTGGTCTTTACTACAGTGCTTGAGTATATAGGGATATTTATTCATATTGGTTTACTAAAAAGTCTAGGAGCATCTTCTAGCCTACTACTACATCCCATATCTTGTTTATTAGGTTTCTACTTGAGTAGCTGACATTAGTCTTTCTTTTCCTTCTTCTATTAGTCTTAAGTTTCTAAGAAGTTCTTTAGTATTCTTAGATTCTTTTAATTTTAATATACGGTCTTAAGCTATCATATTAAATCTTTCTCTTTCTTGAAATCCAACAGAATGACTTTTCTTAAGGTGGTCTTTAAATGTCTTTATGTCCAATTCAGAGAGTTCATATCCAAAGTTTTGGATCGTAGCTTTTTCTTTAACTAAGTCTTTTTGTTCAAATGATCTTCTAGGTCTAATTAGAGGGGATTGTCTTCGTAAACTAGAATTAGTCTTAATACTACATTCTCCTTCTGAAGGATCATTGATTATGGCTTCTCCCATATTCCTAAATCTAACTTCTTCAGTCTTGATATTCTTATTGATAATCTTAGGAGGTCCAAACTGGATGGTAACATTTCCAGTGACATCGTTTTGATTAATAAACAAAGGTTTATTCTGTATTGTCTTAGTTTCTTCGAATTCTGGCAATTACCAAAGGGTCTTAGCTTTTTCTTTCATAGGTCCAGTATTCCTAATACTGTAAGTATGATTGTAGTCTGAAATATTGGTTCTAACTAAAATTTCTTCATTAAGTCTGCCGCTAGGAATTCCCGATTGTATTCCTTCATAAGGAAATTGGGAGAACTTCACATAGCTTTGAAATTCTATATTTATATTAGCATCTGGGATAATATAGTCTTCATAGCCACTAGCATATAAGATTAACTTAAAATGTTTGGCTGTGTCTACGGTTACTATAAATGCCGAAATAACATTAAAGTATCCTATATTGTCTGACATTTCTAATTGGGCTATCCCTATAAGGCTTTTCTCAAAATCCTTCCATCTTTTATCTACTAAACAACACAATATGTTGATATTATTTTGAGGTCTATGTAATTCTTAGATTCTTGCTTGAAAGAGTCCAAATGTTAGGAATTGGAAGCTCAGTACAAGATTTGTCTAACACATAATTCCTACAATGGTAAGTCATGTTATAATTAGGAGTCTTAGGAGTGGGACATTCTTTAAACAAGTCTATGTATCTAATGACTGGAAGTTATCCATTATGAACGGAATCTTCAATAATCTTCCAGTCAACTTCACCCTATTCTTTCCATTAGAGAGGATTGGTGAAATTTCTCTCCTTCCACCATGTCCTAATATTGGAGGATGAATCCTTAAGTCTTTGGAGCATATGATTACTTCTTCCAATATTTGGGATATAGCTAACTATCTTACTAGTCTTATCTAATCCGTCATTTATGACTCTTCTGCCTATGATATTCCTTTCTCTAGTTTCTATAGGAGTGGGTTCTCTAAATTTATTGGTGGTTACCTGTTTTTGTTCAAGTCTTTTTTCAATTCTTTCTAAGAAGTCTGAATAATCTTTTTGTCTTTTTATCTGACTAAGGATTTCTTCTTTAAAAATCTTATTCTCTTTTCTTGTCTTATCAGAAATTTCTTCACTATGTTTGGCTAGAGAATTAACAAGGGATTTAACAACATTTGTAATATAGACTTTTACTTCATTATCTTTTTCTTGTTGTTGCATAGATCTAATTTCTATAGATTCTACAGTTTTTTCTATTTTATCTAAATGAGTTAGAATAAAAGGAGAGTCTATTTCTGCTTGGAAAGGTTTGTTATATACAACCTTTATTCCCTGAATAATTTCTTCATATTTATCTTTTGTTTGATCCATATTTAGTCCGAGTTCATTAATAATACCATCTGTTCTAGATTGGTTATGGCCTTCTATGTTGTTAAGATAATTTGTTAATTTTGTTGAAATTTAACACAGTCTGTGTTGAAGGTGGTTAATCTTTCTGTATTAGCTTTTAAATCTAAATGTAAGTCTTTAACAAAGCTACTGTTATAGTCTTGAGTAGCGGCTATGGATGTAGAAATTAAATTTAATCTTTCTAATATGAGTCTAGTTGCTTTAGCAGCGTTGGAAATCTCATTTTCATTTATCATATAATAAAATCTATCATCATTTATCTTTTCTAAAATTCTTTGGTAAAAATTTGCTAAGGTCTGAATGGAGAAGTCTCGTGGTACCTCATTCCAGTCTGATCTAACTATCTGCATTAGGAAGATAACTATCTAATCTAGGGATATACCTAGCTTGTTCTTTAGTAAGTTTAATTAACTCGCTGTCTTGATTTTTAGTTAAAGTTTTAATTTCTAAAATGTCTTTGGTAAGGACTTCTGTATGATTAGTCTTTATATTTATTTCTTGTAGGACATGTACTAGGTCTATTGGGATTTGATTATCTATTTCTAGTAGTCTTTTAGAGATATTTTTGATCTCTATTTCTAGGGTTCGAGTGTCTTTTATTAATTGTCTTAATATAAAGAGTATACACTTATTTTGGTCTATTATGCTATTAATAGCACTAGCAGTAACTTGTCTACTATCTGCGTGTTTGGCTGGGATGTGTTCAGTATGTGAACAGCCGTCTATGTGAGAGGTTAAACAACATTCTTGGTCTAAATCAGTTATGGGTATAAGTTGATAGTCTGGGTTGGTTCCAAAAATATCTTTGTAAATGCGAGGGATAAATCCCAAGGGCATTAAAGTCTTTTTACTATAAGTCTAAAATGAGCGTCTTATGACTCTGATACAAGAATTAGGGTTTTGGTTGGAATTTGGTGAGTTTCTAAAGTCTTTAAGGTCTTGATACCAATTTGGGTCTAAACTATAAATCTTTTAAATATATAGTCTTAAAATAAGGTTTTAATATAAGACAAGAGGGGGATCATCTAAGAAAAATAACAAAATATCTTAGGGATCACGAGGGGACCACGCGAGGAAGAGGACAAAGTCCGCACCGAGTGTATACGGTTTGGTCCGCACCAGAGAATATATATATATATATCTATATATATATATATCTATATATATGTGTGTGTGTGTGTGTCATTTTTATTTTCTTGCAGCCAATAAGAAAATAACGTCCTCTGTCAGTCAAGGATGTTAACATATGAGAATGGGTATACCCATAAAATTGACAACCGAAACTAACTCTGATAGACAGTGGTATGCAAATATACTAATGTCTTAACTATATAGACACACATTGTCCCTTTGTCTAAACGTATACACAGAACACTAAATTTGATGTAGAGATAGTTAATTGGTTACATATATAATGGATGCCAAGATAGGTTGCTAATATATGTTCCCTAGTGCATTATAACCAAATCATGAATCTTAGGGTTATTTATGTTATTAACCTATTCATTATTCTTCATTTGGTCAATTGGTTCCAATGTTTTATTACACTTTCACCTTAAATTCATAAATTAAATAGTTCTTTGGTTCATTAAGCATGCCAACAAGGATATTGATTTGTATTTGTGTTCATGGAATAAATTTTATATTATTGTGATCTTCTTTTACACTTTCCAGCTGATATTTTGTGACCGCGGAAGTCAATTTTTAAAGGTCTGGCCTCAAATCCAATATTATTTGGACAAAAGATGCTAAAGGGAATTTCACCACTTCTTTTATGTGAAATGTTTCGAGGGAGAATTATATCACCACCTAGTATTCTTACTATGCTTGACAGGAAGAAGAATTACTCATTGCTGGATTAATGGCCCAAATAATATTGGGGACATATTTCACAAATTGATGCCTATTCTCATATGCCGGATTTTATAGATCCAAAGAAGTGATAGTAGATTTAAGAATTGGACGCCATATCCTGATTTGCTTATTATGAAGATTAATTCCTTATGCAGATCCATTATTAAATTTATTTCTCACATTCCTGTAGGATGTTTTATATATAATATGCACAATTTGTCTTTTTGTATAACATAGTTCTACTATCCCATTAAACTTCTCCTCCTTATAATTTATTAGTTGTTAACTTCGTATGACTGCTTTAACTTTTCATTCAAGTCCATGCTATCACATATACAATTTAATATAAAAAAACAGTATTTTAAAAAATTATGTTTGTTGATAAATACAATTATGTTATTATAAAATTGTATTTTAGAAGGAAACATAAAATTTTTCATTAATAATTTTTTAATAAAAATACAATTTTTTTAAAAAAAATTGCAAAGCACCCGCGCATCGCGTGGGGCATAAACCTAGTAAGATTTGACATCGTATATCTCTTCCACAAATGATTGGTAGAAGTCGGGAATGTGCTTAATATAAATCCTCTTCTCCCTAGACCATGTCTTTGGTTTCACGCCTATTAATAGGGTACGATTTGCAATTTTTTCCAGCTTAGCTATGGACGGTACATCCTCCTTCCGAGAACATATGATTCTTTTTGGTAGATATATCAATAGACTTATTCCCCTTATGGGGCCTACCCATTTGACGAATTTTCACAGGATTGATCAAAGGCGTGTAAAAGGGTTGAGCAATTGCTAATAACTTGCTTAACATCATCTTCCGAATCGCTTCACCCGCCTTAGTCCACCATATCTTAAATAATATCATCTCTGGTATATATTCAAGCTCACAGTAACAAGGGATATCCTGGACAATTGTAAGTTTCTTCCAATGATCATATAGCTCCCATTGGGGAATTGCTTGGACTAGCTTCTTCCATTGGGCCAACTCATGAACACATGGCAGTCCGTAAATCGTACGAAGTTTGTGTGAGCATCATAAATCAGTATATTGGGTGTTAGTGAAAGATTATCTCAACACCGATCTCATGCAATCGATATTCGCAACAATTAAGTCTTAGGCATAGCGCGATGCCCTACCATGGATCTCACTCAACAACGAGTCCTTGTGGTCATGTTTGGTTGATTGGAATGATTTTTGAAACCCCATTTGTATTTGAATCACTTGATGGACAAGCAATGCATCCATTCTCTTCCACATGATATTAAAATAATCGGGTACTATTTGTTTAGTATTCGATGGCTGTGTAAGCCGATCTCAATGGGCACTACCACCTCAGTACCAAAAGCCAACATGAACGGAGTCTTGCCTATCACCATTCTTGGTATCGTTGTACTATGGCTGGCTGAGTGCAATTTCTGGATCTTCGAACATATACAATAATCTTCAAACTCTTTATTATCAAATTGAGTTCTGTGATTAGTGATGAAGGCATATGACATTCCATAACGACAAATAATGTTCTTCCTTATAAAATGATTTTTTTTTTCATACGATATATGGCATATTTATGGCATCGTGCCTGCATTATGATTTGAAAGTGGACCCAGTGTTAGCATTTTTAGAGGTACAAAAGAAATTATGTGGGAGAAAAATAAATTTTAAATAAAGGGAAATTAATTGTAGCAAATGAAAACCACATAAATTAGTATTTCAATTGTTGTGAGAAGGAATAAATACAAAATTGCGGCAATTTAAAAAAAATATTAGACACTTTTTGAGTAATGTGCTTGCACCTGCAATAAAGCTTTCGTTAAGTTACCACATATCCTCGATAAAAATAGGTTGCAAAGTCAAGGATTTCTAAACCACGATGACATGGTGCAAATCTAAATATTTAGAAAGTGAGGTGAAAGCATAACTAATGAATCAACATAGGGTGCAAAGTCAAAATCTCCCTTAGTTATATAATTATTCTCACAAGTAAGTTCACAACATTGGAAACATATGGTTTACATTCTTCAGTGGCCAATTTGTCAACTATTTGAATGAAATCTCCCTAGATTAAATGTGTGGAGTTAAAATTATTAGCAATCATCGTTATATTTAAACCATTAAGGACTAATAAAAGGATTGGTAACATGAGAATCTCAACTAGGGCTAGAATGAACCGATTAGTTCATTAATGGCTCGAGATTGACTGGGCATAGTGATCATATATGTTTATGCATTTACTAAATGAGCCAAACTCGAACTGAAATTTAAGGCTCCTTTAATTGAACAAGTTGAGCCTTAACATTTTATGAAAAGGCTACATTTTTTTTTATCAACAGAGGCTCTGTTTACAATGACCGAGTTTATGACATGATTCACATTTTATAGGGACGCCAAGTGTAGAAGAATGAATATGTATTAGGAAATAAAATTAAAATACAAGATTTTCATATAATGGGATCTCATTAGTTGTACAAATTTAGCTTTCTCAGTATATTTCGTTCACATTTCTCATTATGCCTTTTTCTCTTTCAATCCCTACACATAAGGATCTAAGACATAACATTGCAGCTTGAGCAGTAGTGTCATGGCTTCTCATCCACAATGAAGTTTATTTTATATTTAGTTTATACTTTGTATATTTCTTGTCAGGTATGTTCTTTTGTTTTCCATTTCACAAGTATGAGTCCTTAAGGATGACTACATGTTTTTATTTCAATTTCACATCACACACCAAAATTGGTCTGCATTGATTCTTTTTCGTCTCAAATTTAGTTTTGATTCCCGATTTTGCATTAAGGTGTGCACATACACATCTTGATCTCTCACCCACTTTCTTCACTTGGATTATCCCCTCCAATCTCTTCGCTTGGGTCGACTTGTGGTTGATATCCATATAAAGATAGTGAGGGATATATAGACTCACAGCAAAAAGTATGTGGGTGTACACATCATAATACAAAATCAGAATTAAAATCAAATTTGAGACCTAAATATAACCAAACATACACATTTTTGTATATATAAACATCTATATACGCGAAGAGGAAAAGCATCAGAGACACATGGGTTATTGAGATTAACCAAAGCATGAAAATAAAAACAAACATTAGAAGAGATATTAAGCGGGAAAAAATGAATTTACCATTCAATTACCTATAACAAGAAATATTAAGATTGGAAGTTAGTGTATCACTGTATTTTCAGATAGGATTGCGAAATCAGTCATCGAGCTTACGGTAGTTTGTTATAGAAGGGGGCATGCTTACCTCATAGAACCAACTGTCGTAGCTGAAGATTCATCTACAATCTCCACAACATTCTTTCGTTTTAACTTCTCCCCCTATCACATGGACATAAATATGAGAAAATTGCAAAACATATCATTTAGTAACTAAACAAATATGGATGACGTTTTATACCTTACAGTTAGCACCAAAGCATAAAATTACTTAGGCCTAACATTTTATTTAAACCATTGCATAAACCCCCAAAAAATATTTGCAAAGTTTTTCCCTTTATTTGTTTAAAAAATTAAAAATAATCTACTATTGTACTGTCGCATCATGTACCATACACCACACACCCAAAAAAAAAAAAATTGTTTTCACCTATAATTCCCCCCCCCCCCCCCCCCCCCCAAATCAAACACTCAAAAACACACACATCCCTTCCAACCAACCCAAAAAAGGAGGAAAAGTAGATATAAAACAAGCAAAATGGATACAACCTAAAAAAAAAAATCCCAACTAAAACACATATTAAGTCACATGATGTAAAAATTAAAGAATTAAAGCCTAAAATCCATATGTTTCCATCGGTAAAAACGTAATTTATAATAAGCATCAGATCTGTCTTATATGTGTATATACATTTTCGATATGCGTACATCAGTATGTGTATTTTGTACGAATATGAATCGTGTACATATTTATGCTTCATAGATGACAAATCTAGGACAATGAACATGAATCATGTATATATTTATTCCACATTTCTTGTAAATTAGTGTATATACACAATTTTGAAGCTTACGTCAAAATCCCAAAATCTGGAACCTTAGGTGAATGTCAAAACGTGAAACCCTAGATGAGTTCGAGATAGCAAAGATGATGCAAGTCATAGAAGAAGACCAAGAGTTTTGAGAAGAAGTTTACCTCTATAATCGCAATTTTACCTCTCAAATCACAAATCGCGAAGAGGCCATTAATTCTGAGAAGAAGTTTGGGTGTGGGGGAGTCGGGGAGAGTTTTATAAGTTAGGAGGAAAAATTTCTTTTTGTTTATTTATTATCATTTTTAAAATATTAAGTTAGAATTAGTAAAACTCATATTATATTACTAACAGTAATGTAGGGTAAGAAATAGTAATGGTAAAATGCTGTTAGTAATCATAAAATTAGTCCATTCCTAAAAGCCTCTATTTCCCCGCATTTTTTTGGAATAAAATAAAATTTAATAGGGATAAATTTAATTCGGTGAGATTAATTAATCAAGGTTGTTAGTAAATAGACTCATTATCATTTATAAATTTTAGAGTTGGGCTTTAATGATTTGGAATAAATCAAAAGATATTTTATCTTGAGTAAAAAATATTGGCATGTGTCACGTCATAATTAAAATATATTTTTGGACAAAAATATTCGGGACACACTTTGAGAGGTATTAAGGGCTCGTTCGAGCATTTTAGACCCCTAGGAATGGTCTTAGGTGTATATGTATATGTATATATATATATATATATATATATATGAGTTGGGAAGTTATCGAGCTAATTAAATAATGTATTTGAGCTCATTTGGGGGTCCAAACTTGTGGCCTAAGGCTTAACTCGGGATTTGATGATTAATAATGTTCATTAAGGGTTAAACCATCCATTGGAAGTTATATCTAGTAACCCTAGACACACCCACCTAAGAGGATGAGGAAGAACCACCCTAGGAGGAAGAAAAGATGAGCTTCTCCACTATTTTCAAGCAAGGATTCTCTTGCCATTCTTATTCAAAGTGTACCAGTCTTGTATTAATGTTGATTCCATGCTTAGATTAAGATTGAATCATATTTTAAGACTGCATATTTAGAGATCTTTTGATTAATGTAGAAATTGATGTTAATTATATGATCCATGCATAGATCCGTAACCCCCCGTATTGAATCTATATTCATGTGATTTAAATTGAAGATTTATCGTAGGAAAGATGTGGTAGAACCCTCCAAACCAATCTGGAAATTATTGTTGTAGTGTAAAATGAAATCTGGAAATTTGCATGTTCATGATTTCTTGAAAGAATATTGAAAATTAATGAAAATCTAGGGTTATATTTGAGGTTTAATCTTGTGGATAATGATCATATGATGTTTTAGAGACCACATCCATACCCTTCTTTAAGTTGTTGAATCATTAAAATGAAAGTTGATGAAGGAGGTTTTGATGATAAAAATCCCTTATGCAATTTCGTAACGGATTTGGGCTTCTGCCCCAGGTTCGAATCGATTCGATTCCCAAGCGAATCGATTCGTTGGTTAGCAAATCGATTCAGCTAAAAGGCGAATTGATTCGGTTTTGCCCAGAAATTCAGTTTGGGCTATTTTTGATGGTTTAGGCTTTGGGTATTGATCCAAGTGAGGGGTGATAGTTATTAAAACATGTTGGGAGTATTATTATGAACTTATATACGTATTTAGTCTAGGTTGGGTTCGTGATATAAGGGTGCATGCGTAGTGACTTAGAGTACAAGTTAACTATATGAAGAAGACGATTTATGAGTCATTGGCGAATGAAGTCATATGACATAAATATATTAAAAGGCAGAGATGTGCCTAGATGATTGAGTAATTTAGGTAGGGGCATAGAGGATAAGACCCTAAAAGATACGGTGATGATATTGTGGTTTATTCAAGGTAAATAAAAATAAAAAGGAATACATTGTTGAGATAATTCGAATGTATGAGGTTATAATTAATGATTAATTTCCTCAAATTATTACTGTGTAAGATACTAAGTAGAAATGTATCCTAAGCCTAGTGGGATAAGTCTAATTGGTTAGCGACAGTTGTGGTAGTTGGTTGAGTGAGACTACTTATCCATATTAGAGGATTTCTTATATATATACATATACCCCTTATTCACTTTAGTTGACTCCTTATATATATGTACATATAAGACTTATTGAAAAGGTAATAAGAATAATTATTAATAATCTGGAATGATTTAAGTCTAAGTCAAGAGGACAACATGCTAAAATTATTAAATATAGTGGAATGTTAGTTTTGGGATAACTATACCTATAATTGTATTGGTGAGGTTAGTCTGGGGATAAGTATACCTATAATTGTGCTGGTAAGGTTGGTTTAGAGATAACTATACTTATAATTGTACTGGTAAGGGTAGTTTGGCAATGACTATACCTATAATATTGGAAAAGTTAGTTTGGAAATATCTGTACCTATATGTTTAAAGAAAGATAATTGATGAAGCAAATGTGATTTAAGTCCAAAATGCAATGTATGAGACTTAATATTTAATCGGAAAGTAGTCGTAGGATGTCAACTTAGAATGTGTTATGTGCAAAGGGCTAAAATGTTATGGTTAGGCCGAAAGGGCTATTTATCTATATGGATGAGGATTCCTTGGGTTAAAGTAGTTATGGAGTAACTGCTTATACATATTGGATAGTAATATGTATTATATTAATTTTTGTGAACATACCTGGGTTCGTGGATCGTCCTATCGGTTGGGGTTTGAGTGTGATCGGGACTGTGTAGCACACGTCGGCACAGGTGGGCTAGACATTGTGTAGGTCATTTAGGATATACGTAGCAGCGCTACTTACTAGATGGTAGGTGTTGATGCTGAGATCCTTTGTCACCGCTGGGTATGTGCCGTGAATTGGTGTGGTACCGCCCCACTTGGTTATGTTTTGTTACCCGTTTAGGATAAGAGACTCTTATGGGTATTACCGATGATGCAAGAACAAGACACCGAAGATAAATGTCTTCTTATGATGTGGATAATTAAGGACGAAGAGTAATCCTAATGAATAACATGATAGACAATTATTAATGAGAATAATTATTGGGTAGTCTAAGAATGTAGATAGTAATTAAAGATAATGAATAATGTGGTAGAAAATTATTAATGAAATTAATAATTTGGTAGTCTAAGAGAATGAAACCTATAATCTAAGGAGGTAGACGATGAGGAGCACAAATTAAATATCAAATAGTTTGAAGAGATAGACTAAGGTTATGGAGTACTATATGAGGTAAAAAAATACGCACCGAGTTTATATCAAAATGAGTAGCCACATTATGAAATCCATTCAGGAACAAGAGTGTTAAGTATAAATACCCACTTTTAGTTAACGCATAGCTAAATGGATTATTCTTTACGTGTCATATTAAACAATGGAAGTTACAATTGGCATTTTGGTTGAGGATACGAGTAGGACTTCTCCTAGATGAGAGGTGAGGTACTCGTTACTGTGACACCCCGACTAATTAAATACCGGGTAGCTACTCCTTTATTAAATTAATTCAAAATGCCAAGTTGGCTCAGTTAATAGCATCACTGTCGAAAACATTTTTATTATTACTAACCACCTAGTATTTAAAAAGTAAGTTGCCAAATTTTAATTTAAGTCTGATTAACATGCAACAAGTGTAATGAAGAAATAAATAACACCATTCACCATACTGAAGTAAAACGAATAACCATCACAATAGAGTAAATAAAGTCTGGAGGAAAACTCCTCACTACAATCCCATAACAGAAATAAATAACCGAATACTGAAATAATACATGCTAAAGTCTGAAAACTGAAATGTAAAAGATGCTCTAAATAGAAATGGGCAACATGCCCTACAACTGATAGATAGTGACTCTGGAATCCAAAAGATAGAAGCGTCTATAAGCAAATCCCTGTAGCTTCCACAAACAGCTACAGCTCGTCACCTGAATGAACATCCTATGCTTGGTGTCCTTGTGGCTGGGCACCTAAAATGGTTTTACAAGAAAAAGATTTGAAAAGCAAACGGGTCAGAGCCCGAATGTGGAGTTATATTTTAAAAACCTGCAAGTGCTTTAAAAACATTTATAACATTAAATGCAAAGTACATGTTAGGACGTACACTCACATGATATTCTCACCTCTCGTCTAACTGTGCACTCCTAACGTAAGTACCCATCTACAACGATACAAACCACTAGCTAAGTGACATCATAACTAGCTAGACTGTAATAGTTACTACCCTTATTACTCGGTTCTATTTACATATAAGGCTCGTAATTAGATAGGGATTTAACGCAAACTCAAATACTCAATATGCAATATATATATATCACTATCAGCTAACTCGAAACAATACCTTAATTATATTCATAATATTAACATGAAGGTTCCTATTAATTAAGTGTATATTATTCTCCTCATAAATATACAATACAAGCACCCCGAGAACTAAGCTGCGGTGCACACATACTCTGCTATCCATTCCGGTACATCACGTACATAAGGATCACATATTCCGAATCTCTCAGGAATAGTTCAGATAACACAAATCACAAATAGTGGAGGCGAACACAGTCACATCACATGGGTCACGTACATACCTACGCTCCCACGATCAGCGGACTTATTAACATCCCAATAAGTCTTTCTCTGACCTATGTTCATCGAGGTACCAGTCTATATCCCCCCCGTAGGCACACAAGGATTAGAGGGTCCTAAGCGAACGTAACCTCCAGTGATAGCAAGTATGGTAGGTATGTCATACACACAATTCATATACCAATACTAAGTAAACACACGTCTTAGTAATACCGTATTCTAATCGTAGTACATATCGCATTCTCGTACTAACTTATACTTATCACAATTTATACTATTCCGGTTTATAATCATACGCGCCATAATCTTCTCACGTCGTAGCACACACTCACGTCTCAACCCAACCGTCCATGTAATACAACTCTCGTATGTAAATTCCTTCTCATAAATACCCAAATGTCCCAATTCTATCATTACTACATCTACGGAATGATATCTATATCCTCGAATAAGTTTACGGAACTCCAAAAATCAAAACAGTCCAAAATGGTCCAAACTGCCAGCTCGTTAGAAGTCTCGTTCGAACGAGACTGTTCGAGCGAGTTTGGACTGTCAGCTCGTTAGAAGTCTCGTTCGAACGAGGCTGTTCGAACGAGATCCAGTTCGTTCGAACGAACTGTCCCTTCTAACGATATCTCGTTCGAACGAGATATCGAACGAAATCCCTACTCGTTAGCAACGACTGGTCAACTCGTTAGAAGCTCGTTCGAACGACCTGGGGATTGCTTCTAACGACTGACCAGTTTCGGCCCAGATTTTTCCCCAATTCGTTTTTCATCCATTTTTACTCCTCAAATCTCTTCTAAAATTCGTTCCAACAATGTATTAAGTTCTCTAACCATCCTCAAACATACTAAGGAGATATACTAACATCTTTTAAGGGTTTAATACCTTCTAAACATCAATAAATCACAAGTTTCTACATTATTATTCCTTAATTTTCTTCAAGAACACAAACCCTAGATTTTTCTCATCATAATTTCCCAGATTTTAATCCGTTTATACATCACATAGATATGAAATCTCTAAATTCAATCTTCAAACAATGTTTCTACATGCAAACCTATCCCAAAATTAAATAATAACTTCCAATTTCATGGGTTTTCTTTTAACTCTTATATAAGATTGATTATCAAGGTTTCTAACATGGAAGAAGCATTCACTGCTTAAGGAATGTAATTTAAATCACTTGCCTTGGTTTGCTTTCTGATTTTGGTGTAGGTTTGATGAAGTTTTCTGCAGAATTTCCTCTCTCCAAGCTCCTTCTCCAATGGTGGCTTAAGGTGGCTAGGGTTTGATTTGGGGAACTTAGAAAACCTAAATGATAACCTACGCAGCCTTCTAGGTTAATATGGGTTGGTTATGGGCTTAGTGAGTCTAATCCACATCAGATTTAATTAACCAATTTTCGTCACTTTTAATTCCTCAAAATGTAAAATTACCAAAATACCCTTTAAGTTGCCGGTATGGCCTAAAAATACCCCGGGACCCAAACTATACCCCCGGCTAGTGTTTTCTGACTATCTCGACCCTTCCGGACGCGTTGGCGCACTCAAAATGACCATACGGATTATATATTTTAAATTTACTTTTATTATCAAAATATTACACCGTGACGCGGCGGTCCCACGCGTCTCAACAAAATTTCTAAAATGCCGTATATAAATCTCACGACAATTTCATAATACCAAATACATATATCAAAACATGTATGCACATTATCAAATACCAACTCGTATCTCGTTAGTATTTATAACCCGGATTAATTTCCAATTAATACGCATTTAATTAATTAATCCCAAAAATAAATATAGCCAAAAGTACGGGGTATTACATACTTCCCCCCTAATAACTGAATTTCGTCCCGAAATTCGAAACTAGAAAGTACCTGCTAAAAATAGCTCTGGATAACGTTCGCGCATCTCATCCTCTCGCTCCCATGTGGACTCCTAGACATTGTGATGTCGCCACTGGACACGCACTAATGGAACTATCTTTGACCGCAGTTTCCTCTCGCTTCGGTCCAAAATAGCAATCGGCCGCTCCTCGTAGGAGCTATCCGGCTGGAGGTCGATGTCCTCCACAGCAATGTGAGAATGAGCCAAATTATCCCTAAGGTATTTCCTCAGCGAGGAAATATGGAACACATCGTGAATTCGATGCAAGTGCTCCGGTAGTCCAAGTCTATACGCAACCGGTCCGATCCGCTCAATAATAGGAAACGGCCCCACATACCTCGGTGCCAACTTCCCTTTCTTCCCGAAACGCATAATCCCCTTCATCGAAGATACCCTGAGCAAAACCTGGTCCCCTACTTGGAACTCCCTGAAAAATCTCTTCGCATCAGCATAACTCTTCTGCCTGTCTTGAGCTACCCGAATGCGACTCCGAATCAACTCAATCCTTGCCGAAGTATCCTGAATCACTTCCGGTCCAAGCAGTTTGTTGTCCCCCACCCCCAACCAACATGCTGGGGAACGACAAGGCCTACCGTACAATGCCTCAAACGGAGCCATGCCAATAGTGAACTGATAGGAGTTGTTGTAAGCAAACTCCACCAGTGGAAGGTACTGCTCCCATCCACCCCCAAAGTCAATAATGCACATGCGTAGCATGTCTTCCAACATCTGATTGGTGCGCTCTGTCTGCCCATCGGTTTGCGGATGATAAGCCGTACTCAACCGCAATTCCGTGCCCATGGCCTCCTGGAAACTTTCCCAAAACTGCGAAACAAATATCTTGTCTCTGTCAGACAAGATATTCAGGGGCACACCGTGAAGTCTCACAATCTCTGAAATGAAGAGTTGGGCGTACTGTCCCGTAGTGTAGTCAGTCCTTACGGGTAAAAAGTGAGCGACCTTGGACAACCTGTCCACAATTACCCAAACGGAGTCGTGACCCCTCTGCGACGTAGGCAACCCCGTGATAAAGTCCATGGATATGCCCTCCCACATCCACACCGGAACCTCCAATGGCTGTAGCAATCCTGCTGGTCTCTGATGATCCACTTTTACAAGCTGACAAGTGGCGCATTTCGAAACAAACTCAGCGATATCTCTCTTCATACCGCTCCACCAATACTGCCGTCTCATGTCTTGGTACATTTTGTCCCCTCCGGGATGTACCGCGAACCGTGAGCCGTGCGACTCTGCCATCACATCGTGCCGCAATTCTTCCCCATCCGGAACTACCAATCTCCCATTGAAGCGTAATTCCCCGTCTGAGCTGACGGTATAGGACTCGGCTCCCTCTGCTAGTAATCGAACTATCTGCTCCTGACAGAACGAGTCATTAGCTTGTGCCCGTACTACCTTTGTGATAATGTGCTGTGTAACGGTCATCATAGACATGAAAGATCGGGCCACTGCATCCTGGTGTCCCAATTCCTTCCACTTAGCCTTCCACACCTCTGCCACCTCATCTGCTGGCCTACGGCTCAACGCGTCTGCTACCACGTTAGCCTTACCCGGGTGGTACTGGATGTCGAACTGGTAGTCTTACACAAACTCAAGCCACCTACGTTGCCGCATATTCAACTCTTTCTGCGTGAACAGGTACTGTAGGGACTTGTGGTCCGTGAACAGTTGGAACTTCTCCCCCAAAAGATAGTGCCTCCAAATCCGTAGGGCAAATACCACTGCCGCCAACTCCAAATCGTGCGTGGGGTAATTCTTCTCGTGAGGCTTAAGCTTACGGGAAGCATAAGCTATGGCCTGTCTCTCCTGCTGCAATACACCTCCCAGTCCTTGCAAAGACGCATCGGTGTAAACCAAATACTCAACTTTCGGTCTCGGCAATGCTAACACAGGTGCTGAGGTCAATTTGTCCTTCAATTCATCGAATGCCAACTGACAGGCATCACTCCAGATGTAGGGCACACCCTTACGAGTAAGGTGTGTCAAAGGACCTGCTATCTCCGAGAAACCCCGAATAAACCTCCTGTAGTATCCTGCTAGACCCAAGAAACTACGAATCTCCGTTGGTGTCATGGGCTGTCCCCACTCCCTCACCGCTGATACCTTCCCCGGATCAACAGATATCCCTTGGTCGGAAATAATGTGACCCAAGAACTGGACTTCCTTCAGCCAAAACCCGCACTTCTCATATTTTGCATACAACTCGTTCTGACGAAGCGTCTGTAAAACCTGCCTCAAATGCTCGGCGTGCTCCTCCTCTGTCTGAGAGTAAACCAGAATGTCATCAATGAAGACAATGCCAAACTGATCTAGGAAATCCCTGAACACTCTGTTCATCAAGTCCATAAACACTGCTGGAGCGTTGGTCAAGCCGAAAGGCATAACACGAAACTCGTAAGAACCATATCTCGATAAGAACGCAGTCTTCGAGACATCCTCCTCCCTGATACGCAACTGATGGTATCCCGATCTCAAGTCAATCTTCGAGAAGAAATAAGCTCCTCTCAACTGGTCGAATAAGTCATCGATTCGAGGCAACGGATACTTATTCCGTATCGTGACCTTATTCAACTCTCGGTAGTCCACACACAATCTCAGTGAACCGTCCCTCTTCTTCACAAACAAAACCGGAGCTCCCCAAGGTGAGGTACTCCTGCGAATAAAGCCCTGCCCTAACAGCTGCTCTATCTGATCCCGTAGCTCTCGCATCTCAGCTCGAGCCATATGGTACGGTGCGCGTGCTATAGGTCTCGTACTCGGTAGCAAATCTATAACGAAGTCTATCTCTCGACTGGGTGGTAAGCCTGGTATCTCCTGAAACACATCCGAATACTCCCTGACAACCGGGATCGAATCTAAAGGAATAACAACCTCCTTAGAGGTATCCTCCTCTATGTAATACAGATGAGCGGTCGATCCTCCCACTGGGTGAGGCATCGCCACTACAAACATCTCTTGCCCCGGAATGGCAAAAACAATGCTCCCGCTGAAGCAATCAATCATGGCCCTATATGCTACGAGCCAATCCATACCGATGATCACATCGTGAACATGCATGTCTAACACTAACATGTCTGCAGGCAATACCAAACCACCAATCTCTACTCCCACTCCCCGACATATAAAGAAAATAAGTGACCCATTTCCCAATGGTGATTCGACACACGTCACTGTGCTCTCTGCCGTAGCTAATAATTCTAAAGCTTTCGCGAAGTGTGTAGCTATAAAACAGTGTGTAGCTATAAAACAGTGTGTAGCACCCGTATCAAATAACACCCGACCCATAGTGCCATGGATAGGAAACGTACCCTCAATCGCGGGCGGTGCCTGTGGAACTGCAGCCTGGTGGACGTTGTAGACACGTCCATACTGTAGCTGCCCCTGCTGAGCTGGGACTGCTGGAATGGGTGGTAGTGCTGCCATCTGTGGCGGTGCGGGAAGAGCGGCGGGAAACATAGGCCTCTGTGGCTCCTGGCGAGCGCCCTGCTGCTGCTGCTGTGGGGCCCTGCCCCTATCAGGACAATCCTGTCGCTTATGGCCAGTCTTGCCACAAACAAAACACTTCCCTGGGAAGTTCCCTCCTCTCTGCCCCTACTGTCCCCGGCCCTGGTGGCCGTTACCATTCCTCCCTTGGCCCTGCTGGCCTGGTGAAACTGCTGCCCATTCTGTCCCTGTTGGCCGTTTGGACCCTGATGGCCCTGACGGAAACCTCCCTGTCCCTACCTGTAGTTCCCTGACCGGAACCTCTTATTATCCCCCTGCTGGGAGCCTTGCTCATTCTGTCTCTGTCCCTAACCAGATTGTGCCCCGCTGGCACCATGTCCTCCAGTCCTGCCCTGATGGCTAGATTCTCCCGACCTTTTGCCCTCGACCATATGAAAACGGTGGTCCTGGCAGTGTAACAATGCAGCGTTAACCATATCAGAATACGTGGCCAACGATAGGTTCCCTAGCAGATGCTGACGGATCCTCCAATTCAACCCGTCGGTGAACTTCTCAATTTTCTTCTTCTCTGTTGGTATCTCGTCTGGAACGATGTTCAACAGATTAGTGAACTCGGCCTCATACTCAGCCACTGTCTTGCCTTCCTGCCTCAGACTCATCAGCTTCCTCCTCATTTCCGTGTGAACAGCCGACGAAAATTACTTGCGGTCAAACCGCACCCAGAACTCCTGAATCGTGAGAGTATCCCTCTCCTCTGCGGTGGTAATAGACTCCCACCACTGTAGTGCAGATCCCACTAGCTTGAAAGTAGATTTTTGGGATTAATTAATTAAATGCGTATTAATTGGAAATTAATCCGGGTTATAAATACTAACGAGATACGAGTTGGTATTTGATTATGTGCATACATGTTTTGATATATGTATTTGGTATTATGAAATTGTCGTGAGATTTATATACGGCATTTTAGAAATTTTGTTGAGACGCGTGGGACCGCCGCGTCACGGTGTAATATTTTGATAATAAAAGTGAATTTAAAATCTATAATCCGTATGGTCATTTTGAGTGCTCCAACGCATCCGGAAGGGTCGAGATAGTCAGAAAACACTAGCCGGGGGTATAGTTTGGGTCCCGGGGTATTTTTAGGCCATACCGGCAACTTAAAGGGTATTTTGGTAATTTTACATTTTGAGGAATTAAAAGTGACGAAAATTGGTTAATTAAATCTGATGTGGATTAGACCCACTAAGCCCATAACCAACCCATATTAACCTAGAAGGCTACGTAGGTTATCATTTAGGTTTTCTAAGTTCCCCAAATCAAACCCTAGCCACCTTAAGCCACCATTGGAGAAGGAGCTTGGAGAGAGAAAATTCTGCAGAAAACTTCATCAAACCTACACCAAAATCAGAAAGCAAACCAAGGCAAGTGATTTAAATTACATTCCTTAAGCATTGAATGCTTCTTCCATGTTAGAAACCTTGATAATCAATCTTATATAAGAGTTAAAAGAAAACCCATGAAATTGGAAGTTATTATTTAATTTTGGGATAGGTTTGCATGTAGAAACATTGTTTGAAGATTGAATTCAGAGATTTCATATCTATGTGATGTATAAACGGATTAAAATCTGGGAAATTATGATGAGAAAAATCTAGGGTTTGTGTTCTTGAAGAAAATTAAGGAATAATGTAGAAACTTGTGATTTATTGATGTTTAGAAGGTATTAAACCCTTAAAAGATGTTAGTATATCTCCTTAGTATGTTTGAGGATGGTTAGAGAACTTAATACATTGTTGGAACGAATTTTAGAAGAGATTTGAGGAGTAAAAATGGATGAAAAACGAATTGGGGAAAAATCTGGGCCGAAACTGGTCAGTCGTTAGAAGCAGTCCCAGGTCGTTCGAACGAGCTTCTAACGAGTTGACCAGTCGTTGCTAACGAGTAGGGATTTCGTTCGATATCTCGTTCGAACGAGATA
Organism: Sambucus nigra; assembly: GCA_949130495.1. Taxonomy (NCBI): domain Eukaryota; kingdom Viridiplantae; phylum Streptophyta; class Magnoliopsida; order Dipsacales; family Adoxaceae; genus Sambucus; species Sambucus nigra. Next base: position 201,096,710 of record OX422218.1, read on the forward strand.
TCGTTAGAAGGGACAGTTCGTTCGAACGAACTGGATCTCGTTCGAACAACCTCGTTCGAACGAGACTTCTAACGAGCTGACAGTCCAAACTCGTTCGAACAATCTCGTTCGAACGAGACTTCTAACGAGCTGGCAGTTTGGACCATTTTGGACTGTTTTGATTTTTGGAGTTCCGTAAACTTATTCGAGGATATAGATATCATTCCGTAGATGTAGTAATGATAGAATTGGGACATTTGGGTATTTATGAGAAGGAATTTACATACGAGAGTTGTATTACATGGACTGTTGGGTTGAGACGTGAGTGTGTGCTACGACGTGAGAAGATTATGGCGCGTATGATTATAAACCGGAATAGTATAAATTGTGATAAGTATAAGTTAGTACGAGAATGCGATATGTACTACGATTAGAATACGGTATTACTAAGACGTGTGTTTACTTAGTATTGGTATATGAATTGTGTGTATGACATACCTACCATACTTGCTATCACGGGAGGTTACGTTCGCTTAGGACCCTCTAATCCTTGTGTGCCTACGGGGGGGATATAGACTGGTACCTCGATGAACATAGGTCAGAGAAAGACTTATTGGGATGTTAATAAGTCCGCTGATCGTGGGAGCGTAGGTATGTACGTGACCCATGTGATGTGACTGTGTTCGCCTCCACTATTTGTGATTTGTGTTATCTGAACTATTCCTGAGAGATTCGGAATATGTGATCCTTATGTACGTGATGTACCGGGATGGATAGCAGAGTATGTGTGCACCGCAGCTTAGTTCTCGGGGTGCTTGTATTGTATATTTATGAGGAGAATAATATACACTTAATTAATAGGAACCTTCATGTTAATATTATGAATATAATTTCGGTATTATTTCGAGTTAGCTGATAGTGATATATATATATTGCATATTGAGTATTTGAGTTTGCGTTAAATCCCTATCTAATTACCAGCGTTATATGTAAATAGAACCGAGTAATAAGGGTAGGAACTATTACAGTCTAGCTAGTTATGATGTCACTTAGCTAGCGGTTTATATCGTTGTAGATGGGTACTTACGTTAGGAGTGCACAGTTAGACGAGAGGTGAGAATATCATGTGAGTGTACGTCCTAACATGTACTTTGCATTTAATGTTTTAAATGTTTTTAAAGCACTTGCAGGTTTTTAAAATATAACTCCACATTCGGGCTCTGACCCGTTTGCTTTTCAAATCTTTTTCTTGTAAAACCATTTTAGGTGCCCAGCCACAAGGACACCAAGCATAGGATGTTCATTCAGGTGACGAGCTGTAGCTGTTTGTGGAAGCTATAGGAATTTGCTTATAGACGCTTCTATCTTTTGGATTCCAGAGTCACTATCTATCAGTTGTAGGGCATGTTGCGTCCTTTGATGTAGAGACGTATTATTTGAAATTATGGTATTCTTTGCAGTTGGTTACTACCCGTTCGGGAAAAGGGTTAGTTTTAAAGAGTGAGCTATAGAAACCTCCGTGTGGGTCACTTATAAGAATTTTGAGGAATTCGGTCAATCTAGTGCCTAGTAATTTAAGGGAACACATTTACTGAATTTGAGGATATGGTAATGTGCAATAATGCATCAGCAGAGGTTAGTTCGTTTAAACCAGGACCCACAGCGAGATGGACGTCAGTTTATAGATGAAATTATTTGTGGAGAAAGAAATTAGTGAGAGTATCGGTGGTAAATAAGGAATTTTCCTACTTTGGAGTATATGGGATATGTTTTGTTTGATATTGGGACTTAGTGTTCACTTGAGTTTTGTTAATACCTTATAAAGGATAAACTTTGTATTTGGGAGGGTATTGTACATTGATCACCGTGGGGGAGAAGGAATATTGTTTCGTTGGTGCGTGGATACATAGACATGTATACTGGGTGGCTTATGTTTATTTTAGGCCTATTTGTTAGCTATGTCGGAGTATGATATTTTTCCTGGGAATGGAATTATAGTTACATGGAATATGTTAATTTTATGTAGACTGCTATGAGTTGTGGTCATGTCTGAGAGACAAGATTGGTTAGAAATCGATGTTCACCTCTACACTAAAATTGTCGGATTGTTACGGTCATTGACTGTGAAAGGTCTGGGGGTGACAACTATTTTTGTCACGGTCCTATCACGATCAAAGACCATGATAAATTCATTAAACTTATCACGATCCTGTCACGGTCTTTGACCTTGACGAGTTTTGTCACGGTTAAAGACCGTGACAAGCTCTAAAAAATTGTCACGTTCATTGACCATGACAAGTTTTATTTGTCACGAACTTGTCACGGTCAATGACCATGACATATCTGGACAGAATTAAAAAAAAAATCTACTGGGAAGTTTGGCTACTGCCACTACCCAACACTATATTTGTATCTGTTATAGTAAAATTGTACCTATTCAAACAACATATATCCAAATAAAATAGAAATAGTGCACCAAATCATTGCATATATAATTCCATATCCAAGTAAAATAAAAATACAATCCATATCCAAACCAAAATGTAACAAATCAAAAAAATTCAAATATAATCCAAGTGTCCAAATAAAAATAGATACAAATAATGTCACGCCATAAAGTTCAGGGTAGGTTCTAGGAGGAAGGAAGGCCACACAATATACGCATTGAGGCACCCCTCAATATGCGTCACGCTGCATTGTTTACGCAACCATAATATGGAGTTCTCCTTATTGGTTATCATATGCGTGACGAGCACCTTGGCCTCGATGTTTTGAAGGATACGTCCATGAACCAACATACCCGGGACGGTATTCGGGTCCCTCAACCCCCTTGCTATCCGCTGGCCATCATATATGTCGAGTAAAAACACGTTCGGCCAACCGATTATTGACATAGGCTATTGGACAGGAGCTAAGTAGGGGACTGGATCATCAAGTGGTGAGTCTGCGCATATCGACGATAAAGCAATGACGTCCACGTCCTCTTCCTCATCCACCTCCTCCTCCACCATCTTCTTCTTCCCCTTGCCCTTTCCCTTTCCCTTTTCTCCTAACTCACGCTTCATGAATGCGTACATATCTAGGATCGTTGGCTCCAACCTTGATAGCTTCGCGTCATGCGTGTCCACCTGACGAGCCAACCAGGTGTCTCTCGTCTCCATTCCGATGATCCTAGATTTTCCCACCTGCGAGCTCACCCCTAGTCCTCCCCTTGCGATCAACGCCGAGCACTTGGCTGAGTGCATCCGTGGATAAATATGCCTTGTCGGCATTAGACTGCGACTCATGAACTTCCTCAAGCTTTGCCTGAAATGACAAAAAGCACACGATTAGTTAATTAAGTAAATAAAAAATTATAACGTAATTAACAAAAATTAAGATGTCGAATTCCTTACAATCGTGCATGTGACGCTTGGGACACCTCCTTATCCTTTCCCTTCTTCATCCGAATTTCCACATAGGCATCGAGACTATGTGGCCTACCCCCAGGGCCACTCCCCGTCCCCTGAAATAAAATAATGCAAAATTAGTAAGTAATGCAAAGTAAAATAATGCAGAATAACATATTTCTATAATTATGGAAAAATAAAAACTTACCATCTTGTGCTCCATCTTGGCGTAAGACGTCCGACCGGAGTAGTACACGTCCGTCTTTTTTGCTCGGTTTTCCCTCCCGGATTGGTGAGATGCCAATTATCGCTCCTCGATCTCATTGTCAATGAACTTTTGCCATTGTACCAATGCGATCGACTCCTTCGGCGAGACGAACTCACGCATTCTGAGAATGGAGTCCCGGGTCTTTCCAAAGTATCGGGCCCGCAATTTCTTCTTCCATGTCTTATGTTTCTCCCTCAACTTCTCCAACACGGAATTACGGAGTTCTAGGGGAAGGCTGAATTGTTCCTGTCAAACAAATACCAAACAAAAATAAAGTAAGTGTTAGTTGTGAATAAATATAAATATAAATGTAAATTGAAATTAAAATTGAAATATAAAAACATTACCTGTAGTGCTGCCCAAATAACTAACTTGAGCTCAATTGGCACCTCCCTCTAACTAGTGTACCCCGGGCCGATAATCGTCTTCACCAGCTCGAGGGATCTAGACAATACGCCTGTCTTGTTCTCAACGGCAATTCTCAATTTGCCCCATTTTGGGAGCTTAGGGGCCGAGGATCCCTCGTTGCCTCCGCTATAGCCAAGCCCCGAAGAAGGCATTTTCTGTAAAAATTGTTGTTATTAGTACAAATCCAAATGAGTTATAAGAATACAAAGAACTAACCATATTATAAAAAAAATACTAGCAACTTTGAATTAATGCACTAAACTGATCAAGTACAAATGAATTAAAAACATTAGTTAAACTCATGTCCGATAATAATAAAAAACTAGAATAATACACCCACTAGACATGGACTTTGATTTAATGCTTAAGAATCAAATATAAATATTACATGCACTAAACCGATCAAGTACAAATAAATTAAAAGCATTAAACTATTGTTCGATAATTGGAATACTTTTTACAAATCTAAAAATTATTTCAAATTCGGGTTATCATAAAAAATGGATTGATATTTGGTAGGAGGAGCCAAGTCATCCACACTACTGTTTAAACGCTTTGGCCCATGTAGGATGATTGACCACGACTCGTTGTTGATATACTCTGAGTAAAGCACTTGCTTGACCTTTTGAAATGTACAAACAAATGACTCATCGCTCACGTGTTCGTTGCTCTTCAACTTGGACAAGTCAACCATGATCAAATTGGTGCCAGGATCAACTTTACAAGCATTTTTATCCTCAAGTCTTACCCAATCACAGTAAAATACAACCTCTTTGAAGCTTACATAGTCCAATTCAAATATATTTCAAATTACACCATAGTAAGTAATTTCATCTTCAACAAGGTTTTTATCTTTTGTGCTCTCTCGAAAGAAAGTATGAGCCTTGTATGAAATGACCGAGTTATGTACATTTGTGCTTTCCTCATACACCCTTGCGCCGAATACATAACCATTCAATCGGTACTTTTTGTACTCTTGTGCCATGAACAAGGGTCCAGTGGCTAGACGAGCAAGCCTTGATGTCGCACCAGCCGTCTTTAAGAGATGAGAATACAGATAAATTAATTAAGTTAGTTGTAAAGTTTTATTGTAATGTAACGTTATATAACAACCATTTTCATTATAATTACCTCGTATGACAACCACATCCTAAATTCACTATCTGATTGTGTCATTATTTTTCGTCTTTTATTGTTCTCATAAGCTTCATATTTTCTGCGTAAAATTAATGTGATGAACGTATTAAAAAATGAATAATGTATAAAATAATCTAAAATAATGTAAAACTTAAAATAATTTAAACTTACTTTTTCCATTCTTCGACATCTTCATGTGTGTCAAATAGATAACGAGCTACTTGTTCATGTTGCAAACTCGTTAATTTCACTCGTTTGCCCATCACATGACCACCCTCATCGACGAACCCATCAATGTCATCAACGTTGATCGAGTCAGGCATATATTCCCGAGTATAGATTGATGACTCCACGGTTATGTATTCCTCTGCAATTGATCCTGCAATGTATCGTGTATTCTTGACGTAATCTTTGAAAACTTTCATCATTTTTTCAAATGGATACATCCACCCTTATCTAACTGGACCGTAAATAAGTGCCTCATCGCATAGGTGTACCAACAAGTGAACACTTATGTCAAAGAATAATGGGGGAAAGTACTTATCCAACACACAAATCGCTTCAGTAACTGCCAATTTTACGGACACTATGTGTTTTCGATTGACTACCTTCTCACATAAAAGTGATAAGTAGATACTAATTTCCATAATAGCCCTTTATAAATCCTTGTGCTTGGAGAAACAATGCTTAAACAATAGAGGAACCAATTGCATGACCACATGCCAATCGTGGGACTTACACTTATGCAAATCATGTGTAGCATAATTCACAATCCTTTGCAAGTTGGACGAAAATTAGATGGAACCTTCAAATTATATATTGTGTCTAAAAGCACCTTCTTTTCCTCACTCGTCAAAGTAAACGCACTAGGGAGAATTATTGTCCTTCCCCTACTATCTTCTTCCAACCTTAGTTATGGCCTAAGTTTCAACGATTATAGGTCTTTTCGTGCATTTTCTCCATCCTTTGAATGACTCCCCCCAAGGCATGTGCCCAAAATATGTTCAACGATGTTCTTCTCTTCATGCATCACATCCAATACATGGTGAACCGGGTTATTCTTCCAATAAGGGAGGTCAAATAAAATTGACCTCCTAGACCATGCCTTTCTTGTCTCAGTTTTATTGCCAGTTGGGGTCCTCTTACGCTCAACATTCTTAAATTTAGGATTCTTACCTGGCACATTAGGGCCACAATCAGAAGATTTACTTTCAATTTCTGAACCTGAAAGTTTATCAGCGGTAGCTTTAACCCCGCCCAAAACCTTTCTCAAATCTGAAACTATGACCGGGGGGTGAAAACCTCCTATGACAATGGTATACATTTTTTGAGCTAACGGGGGGACAAAGAGATTCAGTTTCCTATCCACTAATAGGATACCCCAAATAACCATGTACTACACAATCGGATAATGTCCCATAAGCTAGAAAATTATGAATTGCCCACATCAACATAGCTTTCAGTGTAAACTCTTCTATTATAAAGGAGTAAAATGATTGCACACCCTCTTCCCATAACTCATTTAATTCTTCTACCAAAGGAGCCAGGTAGACATCGATGTCATCACTTGGTGCCTTTGGCCCAGGTATCAACAAAGACATCATTGAAAATCTCGGTCTCATGCACTGTGAAGGAGGGAGGTTGAGTGGGCTAGAATCACTGGACATACACTTTGATTGGTGCTTAATTTTCGAAATGGATTGAAACCATCTGTTGATATTGCCAAACAAATGTTACGCTATTCTCGAGCAAAATTGGGATACTCATAACTCATCCTCCTCCAAGCTGTAGAATCAATAGAATGACGTATGAGATTATCCCCTACTTCTGCCCTAGAATGCCAGGCCATTGCCTCCGCTATCCATGGTACTTTGAAAAACCTCTTTAATCTAGGCCCACCAGGAAAATATTTTAACACTTTTTGAGGAACTTTTGAGCTTGTGCCTTCCTTGCCAGTAGATTGGACATATCTAGGTTCGCATACCGTATACCGATCGATATTTTCATACTCCTTTTGATATAGTATGAAGTCATACACACAAGCATGAATCGATTTATACTTCATTCCTAAACCTTTCAAACTGTTCTTCATAACTGGATAACTATTTGGAAGTGTATTCTCCTTGGGTAGTAAACCCTTCACCCAATTAAGAATTCCTATCATGCTATTGCCAGACAAACCATATTGGGTCTTCAAACTATGCAAACCAACCATGTCATGTAAAGTTATTTGATCTTTCTCACAGCCATAGTATAACGGTTGAGTTGCCTTAAATTTTAAACTTTAGTAGTCATCGTCAAGGTTTATCCCGATATCTTCATGAGCACTTGAACCTTGTACATCGTCAGTGAACTCATTCTCATCCACTTCATGAACTCCATACGTATCATCAACTAAATCCTGTAATATATTATGATCTACGTTGGCCCCTTGTACATCTATCCTACTTGTTGAAGGTTGTTATAGAGGTTACTCGGGGATAAAATGAACTTTCGATTCCCCGTGAAAACTCCAAAATCGATAACTATCTTGCATACCCCATCTTAACAAATGTAGTTCAACTGTTTTTCACTCAAACACCTTACCATTCTCACACCCAGCACACGGACACGAAAACTCTTCATTATTATGATATCTCTTTGTGTATTCCACAAATTAATTAGCACCTCTGTGAAACACATCCCCTAACCTATTTATCTCACCCATCCACTCTTTTTATTTAGGATATCCCATCACAACTACTCCAAACAATGACCTATTATATGTAAGAAGCGTATATTCATGGATTAGTGTAAAAAAATGTGTGAACATGTAGTTCCCATTAGTATAAACAATCACCTATTACTTGTTGTATAAAATTTATAGTATGTTTAATTTATTTTTGTCTTATTTATATTAGATTTTTAAATTTCAAATTCAATTTATAATATTAATTCTTAATTTCTCCATCTCCTCTAAAGGGTGAGGGGTCCTATCCCATTCAAGACCGCATATTTGTGTAATATACTTAACAACTCATGCACATTGTTCCAATTTGAGAAAAATTCGGCATCATGTTCCCATAGTTCTCCAAGTACATGACGTAGATTTTTAAGTGTCAGTGTTATTTCAATTGATAATTGAAATAACACTCAATATTGCATCATCTAGTATGTACCCAGAGAACATTAAGATACGACTGCAGAACTTGCTCCAAAAGTAACAAGTTTAAGCCACTAAGAATATTATTATACAGAAACTATTCAGTCCTAAACTGTCCAAACGGGACAATTCGAGAGATCTCATTACAGGGGTAATGACTCTCGGACGGGTTTAAGGGCTACTGAATGCGTACACATAATAACTAGAAGGCTAGTATCTATGCGCACTATGCATAATTTTAAGTATGTTTCATTTAATTATAATAAGTCTGTGGTCGTGACACAAAGTAATTTTAGAAAAAATTGAAAACTCCCCCTCCCCCCATTTTGACAATAATCCAGTGGTCGTGCCACTTCCAAAATTAACCAGCCCAATAAAGTAAGACAATATAATTATTTAAGGACTTATTAGTGTGAATTAAATTAAGGATTTAAAAAAAATTTAACAACCAACGTCCATATCCAACCACATCCGTCCAATATAATCCAACAACACCAACAAACCAACAAATGTGTATCCCGTACTCCTTATAATTCATCTACTCACTTAATTCAACATTAACAATTTCAAACCTAAATAAAAATATAGAAACAATATTTATAATGTCAAATTAATTTTAGTCTCTAAACAATAAGATTCAATCAATATTAACAATACCTATTAATTTCAATCCCTTCTAACATCACCCAATCAACATTAACAATTAATTTCAAATCCTAAACTAAACATCAATTTCAAGTCCCCAATCAACATTAACAATTAATTTCATGTCCTTAACTAAGCATTAATTTCAAGTCCTAAATCAACATTAACAATTAATTTCAAGTCCTAAACTAAACATTAATTTCAAGTCCTAAATTAACATTTAATTTCAAGTCCTAAACATTAACGAATAATTTCAACACCCACCCACCCCCCTTCCCCCCCCACCCTCTGCCCCACCATCCCCTGCCCCACCACTCCCCCTTTCCCCCCCACCACACACCCCTGCAGACACACACACACACACACACACCTTCACACCCCCCTCCTCCATGCCCCCTGCCCCCACCACACACACATGCACGCACACACACACACACACACACACACACACACACACACACACACACACACACACACACACACCTGTACAAGCACACACACACATACACATATACACACATACACACACATATACACACATACACACATATACACACACATATATACAAAGAAAAGAGAAAGAGAGAAGAAAATAGACCTTAAAGCGTAGAGAGAGAGAGAGAGTAGTCGCTTAGAGAGAGAAAATGGGAGGGACGTGAAAACAGTGGGAAAAAAGAAGAGGGGAGGGTGTTTTTACTGACAAAGTTGTCACGGACCTATCACGGTCTTTGACCATGACAACATTATAAGGTACCGTGACAAGGCCATGATAACTGTACTTGTCACGGTCAATGATCGTGACAAGCCTTTATCACGGACTCGTCTGAAAAACATGTATTTTTTATCACGGTCATTGATCATGACAAGGGTGGCCGGTTGAAATATGACAATTTGACCTTTTTGGTGTAGTCCACCGTAGTCGTGCTGATTATTGTGAGAAATTTTTTATGGGCAATCCTAGTTTTGAAACAATGAATTTCAATGGGAACTTAGGTCGTGCCAGTACCTTTAGGAATTGGAGTATGCTTAGGGAAGCAACACGTGAGTGTGATTTAAAATTTTGAATAATTCAAAGAGGTAAATGCAGGTGAATAAACTCAAAATTATGGGATAAATCGGGTTATGCCCAAGTTAGAGCAATGGTCTTTTATGTGGAGGGAAACGTTGGCGGGATAATGTAATAGTATGATTTGGGAAAGTATTGCCTTAGCGAGTATAGGCAATCAAGTAGAAGTAAGACTAGTGACAGCTTCAATTATTAAGATTTTATATGATTCTGTTTAATGTTTGCATAGCGACGTTGTTATTGAAGTGGTAATGGTAGACCTGGTTTGCATGGGTATGCCTTTGGAGACTTAGAAATGACTAAGTGCTCCATAGAGTAAATACGGGCAGAAAATGTCCCACCTAGGTCGTGGTGAATTAAGTGTTGGGCATGGTAGGGTCGGTTGACTATAAAGGAGTTTGGTATAACTCTTATAATGGATAAGTGGTTGGTTTGGAAAAGGGAAAATATTGAAATTTACATGATTAGCGTAATAATTATTTTTATTTTCCCTTTTTGTCTTGGGCTGATGGATCTCAATAACTGTCTAAGCTGTGCAGTAGTGTATCAGGAGGGTTCCTTGGTTTGATTTCTCTTGTGAGACATCCCACGCATGAAATTAGCAAAAGTCAGGAGTTGAAGGAAATTGGATACTAAGATGGTTGTTTTCTTGTTACATATACATATGTGATGGTATACTTGATGTACGGTTATGCCGAGTGTGATTGGTACAAATTAGATGTATATGTGTCATTCCTATTTGTTAAATGGTACGTGTGCATGTGCATGAAATGTGAAATATATGGGCGCCCTAGTAACGTTATGATAGGCATAGATGATCCTTTTTATTTATCTCATGGGATGTGAGTATGGACTAATTGGGTATAAACATAAGTTAACAGTGCAAAATGAAATGTGACTTCATGCTATTTTGAATTCCGAGGACGGAGGGAATGTAACACCCCGCATTTTTTTGGAATAAAATAAAATTTAATAGGGATTAATTTAATTTGTTGAAATTAATTAATCAAGGTTGTGATTAATTAGACTCATTATTATTTATAAATTTTAAAGTTGGGCTTTAATGATTTGGAGTAAATCAAAAGGAATTTTATTTTGAGTAAAAAGTATTAGCGTGTGTCACGTCACAATTAAAATATATTTTTGGATAAAAATATTCGAGACACACTTAAAGAGGTATTACGGGCTCATTCGAGCATTTTAGATCCTTGGGAATGATCCCGGGATATATATATGAGTTAGAAAGTTATCAGGCTAGTTAAATAATGGATTTGGGCTCATTTGGGGGTCTAAAGTTATGTCCTAAGGCCCAACTCTGGATTTGAAGATTAATAATGTTTATTGAGGGTTAAACCATCCATTGGAAGTTATATCCATGAACCTTAGACACGCCCACCCAAGAGGAGGAGGAAGAACCACCCTAGGAGGAAAAAAAGAGGAGGTTCTCCACTATTTTCAGGCAAGGATTCTCTTACCATTCTTATTCAAAGTGTACTAATCTTGTATTAATGTTGATTCCATGCTTAGACTAAGATTGGTTCATATTTTAAGACTGCATATTTTGAGATCTTTAGATTAATGCAGAAATTGATATTAATTATATGATCCATGCGTAGATCTGTAACCCCCCGTATTGAATCTGTATTCGTGTGATTTAAATTAAAGATTCATTGTAGGAAACATGTGGTAGAACCCTCCAAACTAATCTGGAAATTATTGTTGTAGTGTAAGATGAAATCTATAAATTTGCATGTTCATGAGTTCTTGAAAGAATCTTGAAAATTGATGACAATCTAGGGTTGAATTTGAGTTTTAATCTCGTGGATAATGATCCTATGATATTTTAGAGACTACATCTATACCTTTCTTTAAGTTGTTGAATCATTAAAATGAAAGTTGATGAATGAGGTTTTGATGATAAAAATCCTGTATGCAATTTCGAAACAGATCTGGGCTTCTGCCCAGGTCCGAATCAATTCGGATCCCAAGCGAATCGATTTGGTGGCTTGGCGAATCGATTCGGCGAAAAGGCGAATCGATTCGGTTTTGCCCAAAAATTCAGTTTGGGCTATTTTTGATGGTTTAGGCTTTGGGTATTGATCCAAGTGAGGGGCGATAGTTATTAAAACATGTTGGGAGTATTATTATGGACTTATATACATATTTAATGCAGAATGGGTTCGTGCTATGAGGGTGCATGCATAGTGACTTAGAGTAAAAGTTAACTATATGAAGAGGACGACTTATGAGTTATTCGTGAACTAATGTATATGAAATACATATTTTAAAAGGCAGAGATGCACCTAGATGATTGGGTGATTTTGGTAGGGGCATAGAGGATAAGACCCTAATAGATACGGTGATGATATTGTTGTTTATTCGAGGTGAATTGAAATAAAAAGGAACACTTATTTGAGATAAGTCGAATGTATGAGGTTATAATTAATTATTAATTTCCTCAAATTATTACCGGGTAAGATACTAAGCAGAAATGCATCCTCAACCTAGTGGGCTAAGTCTAAATGGTTAACGTCGATTATGGTAGTAGGTTGAGTGAGACTACTTATCCATGTTAGAGGATTTCGTATATATGTACATATACCCCTTATTCACTTTAGTTGGCTCCTTATATATGTACATATAAACCTTATTGAAAAGGTAACAAGAAAATAATGATTATTAATAATCTGGAATGATTTAAGTCTAAGTCAAGAGGACAACATGCTAAAATCATTAAATATAGTGGAAGGTTAGTTTTGGGATAACTATACCGATAACTGTATTGGTGAGGTTAGTTTTGGGATAACTATAATTATAATTGTGCTGATAAGGTTGGTTTGGGGATAACTATACCTATAATTGTGCTGGAAAGGGTAGTTTAGGAATAACTATACCTATAATATTTTGGAAAAGTTAGTTTAGAAATAACTGTACCTATATGTTGAAAGACATATAAATGATGAAGCAAATGTGATTTAAGTCCAAAATGCAATGTATGAGACTTAATATTTAATTGGGAAGTAATCGTAGGGTGTCAACATAAAATGTCTTATGTGACAAACGGCTAAAATGTTATGGTTAAGCCGGAAGGGCTATTTATTTATATGTATAAGGATTCCTTGGGTTAAATTAGTTATCGAGTAATTGATTATACATATTGGATAGTAATATGTATTATATTGTTTTGTGTCAACATACCTGGGTTCGTGGACCGTCCTATCGATTGGGGTTTGAGTGCGATCGGGACTGCGTAGCACACGTCGACACAGGTCGGCTAGACATTGTGTAGGTAATTTAGGTACTACATAGCAGCGCCACTTACTAGATGGTAGGTGTTGATGCTGAGATTCTTTGTCACCGCTGTGTATGGACCGTGAACTAGTGTACTGCGTAGGCACCGCCTCACTTGCTTGTGTTTTGTTACCCGTTTAGGATAAGAGACTCTTCCGAGTATTACCAATAGAGCACGAGCAGGACACCGAAGATAGTTGTCTTTGTGTGTCATATATATATATATATATATTCCTCCATTTACACATTGTGGTGTGCCTTGTATGGGAATGCGCCCTCTCAGTCTATAGATGTAGACAATGCTTAATGATAACAAAGGCTGGTTAATATAATGATATGGATAATTAAGGACGGAGAGGATTCCTAATGAATAACGTGATAGACAATTATTAATGAGAATAATAATTGGCCAACCTAAGAATGTAGATAGTAATTAAAGAAAATGAATAATGCGGTAGACAATTATTAATGAAATTAATAATTTGGTAGTTTAAGATAATGAAACCTATAATCTAATGGGGTAGACGACGAGGAGAATGAATCAAATATCAAATAGTCTGAAGAGATATACTAAGGTTATGGAATATTATATGAGGTAAAAAAATACGCAACGAGTTTATATCAAAATGAGTAGCCCCATTATGGAATCCATTCAGGGGATAGTGTGTTAAGTATAAATATCTACTTTTAGTTAACGCATAGCTAAATGGCTTATTCTTTGCGTGTAAATTAAATAATGGAAGTTACAATTGATATTTTGGTTGAGGATACGAGTAGGACTGCTCCTAGATGAGAGGTGAGGTACACGTTACATGTGAGCGTCAATGAAGAGACGTGAAGTATGAGTTAGTAACATTTTTCCATATTTACTGGTGAAGAATCCTTTCAACTCTAGGGCTCTGACCCAAATTATAATTATTTTTCCCCCAGGTATTCTTAATGACAGGGTTGGCTGGACTGATAATGGATCAGACTTGCAGTTGCATTGGACGTAGTGGATTTCTCTCCATTGATTCTAGTATAGGTTGTACTTCAACATTTTTTCGCTTTATTTCATAATGGGATTTGTACGAGTATAGGCAAAAGCATTTATTTGTGGCAGTTGTACTTAGCTTTACATTTTGGATATTGTATGATGTTTCAGTTTTCATTATTCATCTATTAAATCAATTTTATTCAGATATTTTTACACATTGTGGATTTTGATATAAAATAAAGAAATTTTATTCCTTCAGTGCTGAGAATGGTATAAATTGTTGATAAGCCCCATCTTCGACGTATTGAGCCTGACCAACCTTTACGTGAGAAAATGAAGGTTATTATAAAGCCAGTTTTAGTTTAGTGGATAAAATCTCCGGCCACTGTGAAACCTCCATATGTGCATCCTCCAACTGTTTGGAAAGGGAAATAAAAAGTGAGTGAAGAAGGGGAAGGATCAAGAAAAGGACAACTCCAAAGAATCATTGAAAGATAATAGAAAAAAACAATCTCAAACAAATACATATATTTTCTTCGAAAATACAGATAAGAAGTTGGAAGCTTATGTCAATAAAGAAGGGGTTGATTCATCCATCTTTGAAATAACACAGTTGGCAACAAATCCTCAACCGACAGGTGTTTGTGTATTTGACGTTGAGAAAATGGTTGAAGAAAGCTCTAAAAGGATGTTAATGAATCAGGAGACTTCAAAGAGGGGTAATGAGAAGGGAATAAAGTTTGTTGTGGAGGAAGTTAATGTTGAACAATGAATTATTGATGTTAATGAAGGGGAATGATACAATATAAAAGATGTTGAAGGGGGTCCTTGCTCCTTTCCCCTCCATATAAGACACAATAGTGGAAAATACCCCTTTAGGTGTTCGTCAAAGTGCCTCAATTGATATAAATGCTTTTCCATCTTTTGTGGATGTAGAATTATCACCCCAATTGTAATAAAAGACTAACACATTTCAAAAAGTTATTTCAGAGACTAGAGTGATGATTAGTGAGTCTAATGGTACTAGTGGTAAAAAAAATATTCCTTCCCTGCTCTTAGCATAGAGGAGAAAGTTACTCGAAATATAATCATAGGCCTCCTACAAGTAGATTTAGACATCATCGCTTTAGGTTTAGTTAGTTGTATTTTACATGTAAGCCTCGGGGGATAGGCCCTTTGTCCCCTCCTACTCTTAATAAAATCTTATAATTTTTCTTTAATTTTTTTTAAGGATAATAACATTTTTAATTTTAGTGATAAATATATTGCCACAAGCCATACAAGTAAAACATTAGAAAGTACACAATATGAGGAAACAAAAGCATTGAATTTTTTTAGAACGCATCATTCAATGAAACTGCAAACTTAGTTTGACAATTTAGAATGGGCGTTTTTGGGAAATGTCCAATCTAACTCAAAGTGTATAACAAATAACACACCATATAATTTTATAAATTTAGTCTCTCTACTAAAAAAATCATGAAAAATGACCAATATACCATTTGATAACTCATAAAAAAAAACCATCAAATTTTTAAAAGTCCGTAAATTCAAATCTATGATTCTAAAATTCACAAAATTTATATATTTGAAATCTAATCGTTGAGATCTATCCAACAACACTTATATTTGATATTTTTTGACAAAAAAATCGAAATCGATAAATTTACCATTTCACTAAAACTTTTATTTTTTCCTGCATAAACTTCATTTATTCCGGTGAAAACCCTTCTTCTCCAATGCTAGCAATGGTGCCACTGGCGTGGACCAAAAAAATGAAAGACATAGACGAAGAGAGAGAGAAACGAGGAGAGCGAAACAATCCAACAAGAATTCTGACGGTCTCCGACGAGGATTTCAGCGTTCCGACGAGGATTCCGGTGGGTGGGGTGGGGTGGGGTGGAGGTGGGGTTATGTGTTTATTTTTAGAATGATTTTTAAATGAGTATGAGTAAGGGTATGGATATAACCTCTTTAGCTAAAACAAATAAAATTACATATTTTGTGTACTCCTAACTCTGAAGGGACCACACAAATAAATGTTATTATACTATAGGGTGTAGATTTATAAACCTGAAAATCATTGTCCTATAAATTCAAATACAGGAAGGAACATGACCTTGACCTTAATTCTCTGTTTAGAAATTATATTTCCATTAAAATCATTGAATATTCAAATCCTATTGGAAGTTGATTTTCCTTCTCAATCAATTGCTTTCTGCCTTGTAACGGGTCATTTATGATAAATTCTTTCCTCAAGGCCGCTTTTTCTACCCAAAGTTTTGGGTGCTTTCTCTTATGAAACTTATGCTTTAGGGGAATTTCTTTGCTTAAGACCACTTTTCCAATCCAAAATTTATCTTTCATCGACTTTCGTATTCCACTTATTATTGAAATGGCCCGTTTCGTTTGAGGTAAAATATTTTTACCACGATGAAATGCATAATGGTGAAATATCTTTTCACTTATTTGGAGTTCAATTTTGTTCATAATTTTTGTTTACAAATTTTGTTTAAACTTACATAATTATTGAGTGTGCACTTATTCATAATTTCAAATCAACAAAAAATTAATTTTAAATGTGAGAAAAAATATATCACCACTATAATGTAATATAATGAAATATGTTTTCACTTATTTGGAGTTCACATTGTTCACCATTTTTGTTATAACTTACATAATTATAGGGCGAGCACTCATTCACAAATTCAAATCGATAAAAAAATAATTTTAAATATGTGAAAAATATATCACCATTTTACTATTCATCGCAGTTAAAAGTATTTCATCCCGAACCAAACGGACCCGTATCTGAAGGTCTTTTGTTAACTAACTTGTTTTTGTTCCCAAGCAGCTCACAAAAATGTGTTAATACGTTCCGTTAAATTATCAATATCAACATTGTGGCATAATAGTTATAACACACTTAAAAATAAAATATCTTAGTCAAATGGAAACCGCACAATAGATGTTAGCTGACCTGCGTCCCAGCATGAACAAAGCTAAAAATTAAAATGAAGAAATAAAATTAACTAACCAGAGTACCAAGGCTAGAGAGGACCGCACGAGGACATAAAATTGAACCTTATGGTGGCATTAGGACTCAAAATCTTCTGATCTTCTTTAGTATGATAACTATTCTTCCTCGGCCCCGCTCAAAACCCGAAAAGAAAATATCGAAATACGTAGAAAAACTAGGAAAACAATACATTGAAAGAAGTAGAGTAAAAAATCATTGTTGGATGCAGCATTAGTTTTTAAGTGTTATACATTTACTTTGAATTTTTTTGGATAATGATATAGACCTATTTGTCCAATAATTTTCAAAGTAAATGTATAACACTTAAAAATTAATCTATAGTAAACATTGAGTGAGACGTTATAAGTTTGAAGCTTAATGTGACAACTTCCATAGCAAGATTTTCTTTTATATTTAAATTCAAATAATCTTTGAGACTAGTTGATAACCCTTGGGGGCAAAGTTCATCTAGTGCTAATGCTTAGATCTTCCTGATTCGAAATAAAGGAAATATAAAAGGACACTTTAAGATCATTCAAATTGCTCTAAAATTAAATAACAAGAATGTATGATTTGGTCTGAAAATTTATACCAGGGGATTGTAATATAGAAAAGGATTGAAGAGCCTTCGTCAACATTTCTAAGGAGTTGTTATCGTCTCGTGGAAGAGGTCGAGGTTTTAAAAAGAGGAAAAGGTTAAGTAAATTAAGGGTGATTTTGGTTAAACCAGAAACCTGTATGGAGCCCCACTTTACTCAAACCTTTATTTTGGGTTGACAACCTATTAACGTCCCCCATAAATAACGGTTTGACAAAAAAAACTCAAAATGGGTATATTTATGACCACTTGTTTTTAAGACAACTTCAAACAAATCCTCATCAGACCTCCATCCTCCCTCATTTTCCCCATCCGATCAATAACAGCTTCTCCATTTTCTCTCATCCGATCCATAACAGCTTCTCCATTTTTTTGATAGCTTGTATTGACATATTTAATGGTTTAAATGAAAGCTATGAATTATTCAGTTATTCGCAAAAAAAAGGGTAATTAGCTGAGTTAAATTGGTTGTAATATTGTTCTAAGATTATAAATTTGACTCTTGTGATGTTGTCTTTTCAACAAAACCTTCTGATCGGACTGCCTCACACTGTTTTCTTATTTTTTACGCAGGTATCTATTCTATGTAGAGTTCAATGCAGGTAAGGTTTCTGATCAGTGTAGGCTTTGTTTTTTTTATACAGATAAGTAATTTATGTAGAGTCCATGTGATTATGGTAATAAATATCAGATAAGACTCTCAGTTCTTGAGTATTACGGAGAGGTTTAGTTTGCTAGTTTTACAATAGGTTGGGGGCTGTTGAAAGAAACAACAGGTCTAAACAAAAATACCCTAAACTAAAGAATATTCATTCCAATAAACAAGCATGGTTAGAAAGAGTCGAACATAATAAGGGAACAAAGAATGGAGGAAACTGAAAAGCCCCATATTTTTGTTTCTCGACTTGAAAAGCAAGTTTAAGTGATTCTTTTTAGCTGGAACTTGGCAGCTCAAGACTCATCTCTCTCATTCCATCGAGAAAATAACATGTTTTTGTTGTGAGTTCTTTTAAAAAAAAAACTGGTTTCCTCTTCCGGGATTCGAACCCGGATGAATTTCATTTACATATAGTTTGTGCTACAACGGATAATTGTTAAATAATTAACAAACAAATATATATTTATATTACTTTATTAACCCTTTTAAAACCCCTGATTTTTTTGCTTTCACCTGTAGACTGGTTTCGTTTGATCCATCCCAAAAGCAATAATTCGAATTCTAAATTTAATCACAAAGTAATAGATTGGTGGCCTAAATTGACTTAATATTTTTCTGACCATATTCATAGTTTAAAGAATGAGGTGGTGAGTTTGTATTAACAAAAAATACATATTTAACATAATAAATATCCCATGTCAAGCAATTTGATTTCATCACTTTTTTTTGCGTTATTATTGACGGAGGCAATCGCCAAGAATCTACCTAGAAAACATGCTTTCCATATCTTATACGAAGGAATTTGATATAGATGTTTTCTGGGTGGGTCACCGCTATGTAAAAATCATCGACCACTTCCGCGAGATCGGGGGCAGGAGCTCCCAAGTCGATTTTTTTAGGGTTGTTTTTAGATTATAAAACAAATATTCAATTACTAATTTGCACTTCTAGAGAATTATAACTCAAATAAAACGACCTGAGATACAATAACACAAATGCACATAGTATATTATTAACAAAATTCCAAAATTAATGTCAGCATGCCATGTAGGGCCGACCCAAGGGGTAGGCCAATGAGGCAACCGCCTTGGGCCCCCAAATCTGATATAAAAATATAATATTGTATAGGTGTGTATTATATAAGTTTCTAAAAATAGGCCCAAGCCCAAAATATAAATTTAAAATCCACCCATCAACAACTAACCCTTCATCTCCACTTGCTCATTCATTACACTCATTTAAGAATTGAAAAAAACGACTCTCACCCCACCCAAGACCAACTTTCCAAATTCCATCCAACTTCCAACTATTTAAACTCTCTTTCATTATCTCTAAAAAAATCAACCCTCTTTTAAATGCTTACAATACTCTCAAGTTTCAGCTCAAAAAATTCGAGAGGTTTGTATTTTTTTTATTCACCCTCTCTCATTATCTCATGCTAATTTTTTAGATTGAAATCTTCATTGTTGTTAAATATAAATGTTATTTTTTATTAATTTATTGAACACTTGTAAAATGATGTTAATTTTTTTGTTAAGTTATTCTTGTTCATATTATTTTTAAATCCAGAAATATAAATGTCATTGTTTTACTAATATGTTAAACTCTTTTATTAATTTTTTTAAAGGTTGTCATTGTACTAATCTAAGATTTAAAGTGTATATAAATCTATCTCTTCTTATTGTCATTTTTTTTACCTCTTCTTGTTATCATTTTGTTAAGTTTTTGTTGCCATTTTTTTTTATTAATCTGTCATTTTTTAATTATAATTATTGTTGTTAATTTTTGGATTTAAATGCTGTTTTTTATATTTTTGAATTTAAATGTTGTTCTCGTTGTCTTTTTTTTTTTTTATATTTTAAACACTTAGATTAGTACAAACAACATTTATATTTAAAGATTTAAATAATGTTGTTTAAAAGTGAATAGAAAGTTATATGTTCTTGTTATCATTTTTTTGTTAATATGTCATTTTTTTTAATTATATTTTTTAGTGTTAATTTTTTTTGTTAAGTTCTTGTTATTAATCCTGTTGCTCCTTTTAATCTGCTATTAATATTTTTATTCTATCAGCAAAACAGGTTCCATTGTTCCTTTATTTTTTTGTGGTCGAAATTTTTTAGATTGATTGTTGGGTTGTTGTGTATTCTATTTTGTTCTTTTCTTGTTAGCTTGTAAAAATACATATTAGACTTTTCGGAAAAAAAATTATATAAAGGGCCCCATTTTACAAGTTCGCCTTGAGCCCCCAAATCTTTCGGGCCGGCCCTGATGCCATGTCATCCAATCCAAGTAAATTAAGTAATTAATAAAAGCAAACAAGTGATAAATTACAAACCTAAAATAAATGTTAACTTGAACAACCATAAAGAGTTAAATTTTAAATGCATAAAATATTTTTTCATAGCTGAATTAAGAAATAAGGTCTTAATATTTATTGTTTTACATTTATCATGATATCCAAATTAAAAAAAAAAATACTAAAATTTAGGATAAATACCTCAGTAGAAACTACACACCACAATAGCAAATCTCAATCCAAGAATTTATCCAAATTAGCAAATCATGATTTCAATTTAAAAAATCTTAAAAAACAACCAACATAAATTAACTCAAACCTTTTATATATCAAAGCCATAAAATAAATTGCAACAAAATTAATTCAAACCTAACCTAAGTAACAACAAAATCGATTCAAATCCTAATCTAACAACAACAAAATTAATCCAAGTAAGTAATCAAAGTTACCTTTCTATTACAAGATTTCCAAATGAGAGAGCTTGCGTTGCTTGTTTTTTTATTTATTTTTTATTTTTTAATTATTTGGTGGGTGGGGTGGGGGTTCCAAATATTAGTGAAAATATTTTGAGAGAAAAGAGAGCTCAGATTTTTTTAAAGTAAAGAAAGTGAAATGAGAGAAGGTTTTGAAAGGTATCAAAGTGGGCAAGAAGGCAAGTGGGAAATGGAGAGAGTGCAGCGAGTTGAGTGTTTTTTCAAACTAAAAGATAAAAATTATATATTTTTATCCTTAACTTTCAAAGTAAACATATATACCCTTATGTTTTATTAATATATATATATATTTTTGAAAATGCTGGGGTGGGCACTTACCCCCTTGCCACCCCTATATATATATATATATATATATACAGTCTTGCTCTTGTGCGGACTAGTCCGCATTCTAAGAATGCGGACCGAACATGTGTCACCTGACGGTGAACCCAGAAAAGAGAGAGAGTGTGCCTATAATTTAGGCGTTAATTTCTAGGCGCACATTTACGAGACACGTGTCCGGTCCGCATTCTTAAAATGCGGACTAGTTCGCACATGAGCATTATTATATATATATATATATATATATATATATATATATATATATATATAGAGAGAGAGAGAGAGAGAGAGAGAGAGAGAGAGAGGGAGAGGTTCAAAAGTGAACCAAAAGAATGAACTTTTTAATGAACCTACCAAGACATTAAAAAATTGATCCTTAATTTCTTGTTGTAATTGGTCCGCGCCAGCAGCAATGAATAATTTTTCAATCCCCCCGCTGGCGCGGACCAATTACAACAAGAAATTAAGGATCAATTTTTTATGTCTTAGTAGGTTCATTAAAAAGTTCATTCTTTTGGTTCACTTTTGAACCTCTCCCTATATATATATATATATATATATTGCAAAGTAGCTCCGTCACTACATGCTTTCCAATTTCCCCAATTTATTTACTCACCGTTGATGGATTTTCAAAATAAATATCTTCTTAGGATAATTTTGATATACTCTTTGTATTTTGAAAAATTAATTAAATTGTGAAAATTATTTCAAATAAGATAGATGGAAAAATCCCGAGTTAATATATATTTTTAATTTTAAAGGTCAATTGTTTAGTAAAAATATATGTGTGTATTGAAAATGGTAATTATTTAATGTTATAATTTAATTAAAAGGATAAGCCTACATGCATCACGTTTTTTATTTATTTTTATTTTTTATCAAGCTTTTATTTCAAGTGCATCAACTAATTGTAATTACAATTGAGGTACATTATTTTAAAGAACTTGGGATACAAACTTTGTAAAAAACATTGGTACGAATGATTTTTAAAGTCAAAAGATTTGGGTTTTATCAATATACACGTTCTTTATGACTTTTGTCAAAATGTAAAACATTGGCCAAAAGACACCAAGAAAGACAACATATTAAAATAGAAGTGTGTTTCTCGCACCAAAAGAGTGGAGAAATAACAAGATCATATTTCTCTAAATTTGTCTTATAAACCAAAATACATGCTTAGATTCTTTTCTCGACAATCTAGAATTTGTGGGGATGCAACAAAATATTATAATAGATTATGCGCTTTTAGGGCTTAAAATAATATTGATTATGGATATAGGAAAACAAATATTTCATTTTTATTTTTAGTTCCTATTTTTAAATTATCAGTTGACGTGGCATACTGTGATTGATTGAGATTTTATGGATATGGGTCTGCGCTAGTGGCTTTATTAAAAAATAGGGGCTAAAATTATAAATAAAATATTTGTTGTCCTATTTCCAGAATACATATTACACTAGGTCCTAAATTTACAAAGCCCCTAAATATCACTTAATTGTATCTTGACCACAAATTTGCGCACTGTTACGATGGGGTCAATGCAATAATATTTTTTAGTTATCATTATTTCCACATTAAAATTTCCACCATTCCCCTCCTCCTCCCCCCCCCCCCCCCCGAAAAAAAATAAAAGAAGTTATTGTAACGGGGGAAAAAATTTGTGCATGTTGAAAAAATTCACTTGTTTGTGCTTTGTTTACAATACCAAATGGCCGAGTTTAGAGTATTTGTTAACTAATAGAGTGGAAGAAGTTGAGGTTCTAAGAAGATGAGTAGAATAAGTGGACCATACAAAAATCCTAATATATGGTGATACCCTAACTAGGTGAACGCCCGAAGCCTCGGCCCATAGGCCTGTGGTCGATCTCTCCAATTAGAACATGTGAAAATCCTAATAGAGTGATACCTTAGACTAGGAGCACTCGTGAGCAAGCGTCGTCACACAATTGCTTCATAGGCCTATGGTCGACCTCACCAATTAGACCATACAAAATCAAAATACAGGGAAATACCCTAAACTTGGTGCACGCCTGAGCGAGCCTCGGTACACGAATGCTTAAAATCCCTATGATCGGCCTCACCAATTGGACCATATGATAAAACATAAAAGCGAACTATGATCGACCTTGTAAGGACACAAATTTTCAATTGAGTCCTTTGTAGTTTTTGCTCAATTCCGGACAAAAACGTTTGAGTCATGGGATAGAGTTATTGATCATCCTTCAAGCCTATGACATACTAAAGTTGAAGACGTAGTGGCCAAAAGTATAAAGCTTAATCAAATTGTCGAGTTTAATGTACCTCGGTTCTACGTCATCAACAATGTTCCGTTTACTCCTAAGGTATGAATGCATTGTAAATATATATAGGAGCTTGGAACATGTTTCTTTGGGTGAACGATTTATTTAAAACTGTTGTTTATTTTCAGGAAGATTTTATTAAAACAATAAAATAAAGTTTATGAAGTTTTTGGGCTAAAAATAGATTTTTCAAACTTTCTGGAAGTTCGTTCGAAATGTCGTTCGAACGAGTTTGTCGTTCGAACAACAATGTCGTTCGAATGAGTTTGCCAACGAGTTCCCAGATAGACCACTGGAATGTCGTTTGAAGTATCGTTTGAACGAGAATAATGGTTCGAACGAGATATCCAACGAAATTTCTAACGAGTTCACACTGGAACTTCGTTAGAAGGCTCGTTCGAACGAGACTTCATTCGAACGAGTTTTGGCGGGAACAGTTTTTTGGCCGTTTTTAACCCATTTTCCCACTTCTTTTCCCACTATCTTTTGACATAACTTCTTAAGTGCGAAAATGAACTTTTTCTAATTAACTTTTTCACTATCCTACATCTTCTATAGAGAGTTTTGAGAGTTCATCTTTCCTAAGAAAAAGTTCAAGTTTAAGTGTTCATTTTTGTAAGAAAAATCCTTTATACACTTTGTTTCACCCATATTGTTTATTCCAAGTCTTCTTTATATATATATATACATAGCTTGGAGTTTTGGCATCGATTTTTATCTCTACTGTTTTGAAGAGACGTTTGGGTTTGCTTCTAAATCCCACAAAGAAGAAGATGTTTGCGTTGATTTACCCACTTGGAGAAAGGTTCATAGTTTGGGTGACGGTGACCATATAAAGCTCGATCATTGGATTCCGAGACCGCGGTGGAGCTCCGTGGTTATTCGCTAGGCGGAGGTGTATACAAGAAGGAGCGTCGGGGATTGAGAGGGATCGAGTCGAGTGTTGTAAGTCTACTGTCTTGTATTTGTAAAAACCATACTTAGTGGATTTGAGGCTAGGGTCGTCCGAGGTTTTTTTTTCCCGTTGTGGGTTTTTCCTCGTACATCGCGGCGTAGTGATTCATTGTTCAATTTTATCTTGCTATATCACCTAGAACACATGCTTAGGTAAAAAGATAAAATTTGGTTTAATCTCTACTTATGTTTAATTTGATGTTAAATAAATATTGGGTAATGTTTATGTTAATTTAATTCAAGTCATTAATTTAATTTGGTAAAATTTGATTTGGCCTAATTTGGAAATATTGAAAATATGACTTAGGCAAATTTCTAGGACTTGGGTTAATTAATTGGTTTAAGTGAAATTTAAATTTGTTTGGATTTAATATTATGTCACTTTGTTTAATTTTAATTTGATAAGAAATTAAAATTTGTTGTTTAATTGAACCATCGTCTTACGCTTTCGCATATACTTAAAAGGAAATTATCACCTCTTGTGAAGTATAAGAATTTTGTTAAAATTGGGGGCCTTTTGTTCCAACAAGTGGTATCAGAGCCAAAACGATAAATTATTTCGTTAAGGATCCTTTAAATTTTTTTGGCTAAAATGGAATTTTCCCCATTTTCAAAATTTTCTATTTTCGATGGTTCTAATTACGCGTGCTGGAAAGCGCGTATGAAATCGACACTTAAATCTATCGACGAGAGGGTTTGGTTATCTGTAGTTAACGGGTGGTCTCCACCATTTTATTTAGTAGATAATGAACGTGTTCCCAAACCGGCCGATAGATGGAGTGAAAATGAATTTAAACTTTCAAATTTTAATTCCCGTGGTTTAAATGCCTTGTTTAGTGCTGTCACACCGGATGAATTCTGTCGCATTATGACGTGTGAAACCGCTAAAGAAGCTTGGGATATTTTACAACTCACTCATGAAGTTACAAGTGTCGTAAAAGCTTCGAAACTCCAAAACCTCACCACTCAATTTGAAACCATCAAAATGAACGATAAAGAAACTTTTCATGAATTTTATGCTAGACTTTTTGATATTGTTAATTCATCTTTTAACTTGGGAGAAAAAAATACCCGACAACCGAGTAGTAAAGAAAATTTTAAGGTCTCTACCTGATAGATTTATTTCAAAAGTGACCGTTTTAAATTTTTTACCAACTTTAGCCTCTACGAAATTAGAAGAGCTCGTAGGTGATTCACAAACCTATGAACTGGACATGTTTCCGTCTAAAACTGAAAAGAAAATAGAAAAGGGCGTTGCTTTAAAATCCCGAAAAGAGGAAAAATAAGTAGTAGAGAGTGAAAGTGATAGTGACTCGGAAAATATGGCTATGTTTGCTAGAAAGTTTCAAAAATTTCTTAAATTTAACAAAGATAATTTTAAAAATTATTTTAAGAAATTTGAAAAATCTAGGCATGACAAAGCCGAGAAGACCCCTGAAATTCTAATGAAAATGTTAATAGGGACGAGTCAGATAAGTGTTTTGGTTGTGAAGGGTATGGCCATAGGACTTTTGAGTGCCCCACTAAACTAAGGAGAGAGTGGAAGAAACTAATTTCTTTTAATGCAACCCTTAGTGATAGTGAGAATGAAGAGGGACCCGATTACCCCACTAAGCCCAACTTTGTGGATTTTATAGCTAGTCGTGTGAGTGATAGTGAGAACTCGTCTATTAATGAAACCTTAAAACATGAAACTTCGAAGGTCATAGTTTATGATTCCCTTGTTTTTGATGGTAGTGAGAGTGAAGATGAAAGAGAGAGTGAAAATGAAGAAGAGGTTAATGTGAGTGAACTTCAAAATGCTTTTCAAGAATTATATGATGAATCTATTAAATTAAAAAAAGCAAATTGGAATTTAGAAGCTTGTTTAAGAGAGCGTGTCAAGGTCGTTAATGATAGTACATTAGTGGAAGACCTTAGGACACGAGAGAGAACTCTTCGAGAGAAGCTTGAATATGTAGAAGGCGAGAGAGATAACCTTAGAGGTTTAATGGAATCCTTGAAAAAGGAGCTTCTCGAGTTTGAAGAGAGAAATGTTTTATTAGAGTCTAATATTTTAGATTTAAGAAATAAATTAAAAGACTCTAGGAAAGTCAAATTTGATTTGGAGTGTAGGTCCGAAAAACTAGATAAAATCTTAGGCACGGTCCAAATAAAAAATGATACTTGTGGTTTAGGCTTCGATACTTATAATGAATCTACTCTAAAGCCAAAACCAGTTTTTTAAGAGAATCACCTAGGAAAGTCTTTAGAGATTAACCCTTAGGTCCCAATTTTTGACGTGTTTTTACTTGTGCACATTGTGGTCGAAAAGTTCATCTTAGAAAATTTTGTTTTGATCTTAAACGAGGTCCTAGAAAATCCCACCGTAAGGAAACTGAGGTAGTCAAGATTCCTACACCCCGAGATAGTCACTCTTCATTAGTTTGGATTAGGAGATCCGACTTGGTAGCTTTACAAGATAGGGTATTTGATTCTCATTTACTTTCACATGCTTCCTCCCTTGCAAAATCTAAAGGTTGAATGGTTTGTTTTATTTGAATACTTTAGCTTTTGTGCCTCATGCTATATCATCATGCTAATTGTATGCTTATTTAGTCATTTTCTAGTCATTGCTTTATTTCATATCTTATGCTAGAAATCATGACTTATTTATCTTTTGTATTATATTTTCCTCATTTTAGTTTGCATTAAATAAAAAATATAAAAAGATTTTGTTTATCATTTGAGTTTTTATCTCTTGGTAATTTAAGCTTAATGAAAAATTCAAATGATTTTTGTTTGTCTTTTGAGTATATATTTTTATTTTTGGTTAAAAATTTCAAAAACTCAAAAAGATTTTTTTGTGTGCATTTTAGTTTGACACACTGTATGAGGCAAATACTTGTGTTTGAATCCCATATTTTACGCTCCCATGTGGCTAGAAATTTTGGTTTAGATTGTCAATCCTTATTATATTCTTTACCATGCTTACATGCAGTAGTTGGATTTTGTGTTGTTTAAGTGGATTCTATTTTTTTATATGCATCTACTCACACATGCACGAGTTCCTTTAAACTTTTAACTTCATATGTATATTTGAGCTTTGTGAGATGTTCTCCTACCAATCTTGTCATCTACATATTTGTGACCTAGGAGGACTAGTGCATGTCAAAATCCGTTGCACGTGATATTTGTGAGAAATAAAAATAATATGTATAAATGTGCATGGGGAGGGGATCCGAAAGGATTTTTATCCTTTGCAAATAGTAAGCCACCGTTTGTTTGGACCTAAAAGAAATACGTGGTCCAACGGCCTAAAAATAAGAATTATGGCATTAAAAAGATAAAATAATTGCCAAGGCCTAAGTTTGATTGATATATTCATTCAAAATTAATATATGCTTATTGAGGGATATTGGATGGTATATCAATGGTTTGCACAATGTCCGGTTATCCTAGTTGCGTTTTTAATGTCAGGACTCTATTGGTTTGTAGAATCATCAACATGCTAGTCTTGTATGCATTGTGTATATTTTTTCATTTTTTGAGTTCAATTTATATTGTCACATGAGGTTATATTCAAATGTGATGAAGTTTGCAAGCAATTGAGAACTCCGTTAACATGTTTTTAAGTGATTGAGTCTAAATTTAATTATTGTTAGTTCACTCCCCAACACTATCGTTTCCATATGACACATTTTTGCCATACGAGTGTGAAAAGCTTATCTTATTTTGTGTCATTTGTGTGTTTATATCTATATATGTGTACTTGAGTCTATTAGGTATATATTATGTATACATATATTTGATATTTTGTTTAAGTCTTTTCATGTTTAGTTAGTCCATTTATGCTTCAATTCATAATTGGTACCTTGTTTGTTGCGTAGTTTGCTTGATAAAACATGTTTAGAATCTTATTTGTCAATTTGTTATCATTTGTTTTCGCATCATGGTTGGTATTCATTTGTATGGATTAGTTATGATTTTGTTGCCTATGTACTTTAATGTTCTCATCACTATATGCATAACTGCATGTTTTTTAGCTTGTTATCCCATTCTATTTATTCCTTGCTTAGTTTAGAGGGTGTATATGCCTTAATTGGGGAAGATAAGTTAATTTTTAATTCTTTAGCATTTGTCTATTCCTCAATAAAAAGGGGGAGAATGATAGGGGGAGAAATTTTATCTAATCCTATTATAATCGTATCTTAGTTTGGGGGAGATTTAACTTAGGGGGAGTCGCTCTCTTCTTAGGTTGATCATAGTTGATAAAGGGGAGAATTAATTTAGGGGGAAGTAATTACTTAATTTCATTTAATATTTTGATATTCCCTATGCGTTTAATGTGTTTGCTTAAGTGTGCAGGAATTATATTCTAAGTGACAACTTTCATCGGGCAAAGATATTGATCCTTGAGTTGTTTGTGTCAAGAATTGTATTTTTATTTTGGGTGGGACATTTTTGTCAGTCTAGTATAGCTTGACGGCCCTTTAGGATTTTTTGTTTAGTTTTTGTCCCGGAATAGCCAAAGGGGGAGATTTATAAGGACACAAATTTTCAATTGAGTCCTTTGTAGTTTTGGCTCAATTACGGATACAAACGTTTGAGTCATAGGATATAGTTATTGATCATCCTTCAACCCTATGACATACTAAAGTTGAAGACGTAGTGGCCAAGAGTATAAAGCTTCATCAAATTGCCGAGTTTAATGTGCCTCGTTTCTACGTCATCAACAATATTCCGTTTATTCCTAAGGTATAAATGCATTGTAAATATATATAGGATCTTGGAACACGTTTCTTTGGGTGAATGATTTATTTAAAACTATTGTTTATTTTCAGGAAGATTTTATTAAAATTATAAAATAAAGTATATAAAGTTTCTGGGCTAAAAACATATTTTTAAAACTTTTTGGAAGTTCGTTCGAAATGTCGTTCGAATGAGTTTGTCATTCGAACAACAATTTGGTTCGAACGAGTTTGTCAACGAGTTCCCAGATAGGCCACTAGAATGTCGTTCGAAGTATCGTTCGAACGAGAATGATGGTTCGAACGAGATATCCAACGAGTTCACACTGGAACTTCGTTAGAAGACTCGTTCGAACGAGTTTTGGCGGGAACAGTTTTTTGACAGTTTTGAGCAGTTTTTAACCCACTTACCCACTTCTTTTCCTAATATCTTTTGACAGCATTTTTTAAGTGCGGAAATGAAAATTTTCTAATTAACTTTTTCACTATCCTACATCTTCTATAGAGAGTTTTGAGAGTTCATCTTTCCTAAGAAAAAATTCAAGTTCAAGTGTTCATTTTTCCAAGAAAAATCCTTTAAACACTTTGTTTCACCTATATTGTTTGTTCCAAGTCTTCTTTATATATATATATATATATATATATATATATATACATAGCTTGGAGTTTTGGCACTGGTTTTTATCTCTATCGTTTTGAAGAGACATTTGGGTTTGCTTCTAAATTCGCACAAAGAAGAAGATGTTTGCGTTGATTTACCCACTTGGAGAAAGGCTCCT
This sequence comes from Sambucus nigra, assembly GCA_949130495.1. Lineage (NCBI taxonomy): Eukaryota > Viridiplantae > Streptophyta > Magnoliopsida > Dipsacales > Adoxaceae > Sambucus > Sambucus nigra. The sequence continues at coordinate 201,127,164 of OX422218.1, forward strand.
AGTTTGGGTGACTGTGACCATATAAAGCCCGATCGGTGGATTCTGAGACCGCGGTGGAGCTCCATGGTTATTCGCTAGGCGGAGGTGTATACAAGAAGGAGCGTCGGGGCTTGAGAGGGATCGAGTCGAGTGTTGTAAGTCTACTGTCTTGTATTTGTAAAAACCATACTTAGTGGATTTGAGGCTAGGGCTGTCCGACTTTTTTTTTTTCGTTGTGGATTTTTCCTCGTACATCGCGGCACAGTGATTCATTGTTCAATTTTATCTTGCTATATCACCTAGAACGCATGCTTAGGTAAAAAGATAAAATTTAATTTAATCACTACTTATGTTTAATTTGGTGTTAAATAAGTATTGGGTAATGTTTATGTTAATTTAATTCAAGTCATTAATTTAATTTGATAAAATTTGATTTGGCCTAATTTGGAAATATTGAAAATATGACTTAGGCAAATTTCTAGGACTTGGGTTAAATCAATTGGTTTAAGTGAAATTTAAATTTGTTTGGATTTAATCTTATGTCACTTTGTTTAATTTGAATTTGATAAGAAATTAAAATTTGTTGTTTAATTGAACCATCATCTTACGCTTCCGCATATACTTAAAAGGAAATTATTACTTGTTGTGAAGTAAAAGAATTTTGTTAAAGTTGGGGGCCTTTTGTTCCAACACACCTGATCCCACGAGAGTACGTAGGCAGCGCGACACGCTCGAGTCCGGTTCTCATATCAATTGAACATCTCTCAACTCAAGCAAAGTTTTCCTCTGAGACCTTACCAAGGCAAGCAGATCAACCAAAGAAGGATTAAAACTTGAACGACAATTCAAAAAACAAAATGCGAGTTCAGTTCACGTCGATAATTACACACGTTTGAAGAGATTACTGACCACCTTCCAGCTCATGTCAAAATCAACTAAGTTGAACTGCGACCTATGGGGCTATTGGAAGAGGGGGACGAGGGATTTTATACCTACATAAATAGAATGACACGTGGCGAGCACACTGATCAAGATGGCGATCAGCATGCGCTCCAACAAGATAAGAACGACTAGAGCCCTTGATAAAGTAGAAGACCGAGAAGCTCTATTTTATTAAAATCAAACTCTACAACGATAAGACTTATCTATTTGTAACCACCAACTCTATATAAAGGGGACTCCCCCTATTGTGAAAAGGGGCTGAGAGGCTTGAGAAACACTCATACAAATTCTCTCATCATTATAGTGAAATACTATTGAAGCGCCATGGACGTAGGCCATTTATGGTTGAACCACGTAAATCATTGTCTCTTTTTCATTTATTTTTGTACTAGCATCGTGATGGTTTGACACTCCCCTACGGGTGAGTTTTTTTTCTACCACAGTTATATATTAGCAACATGAAATTCACCTTTGTCTCTTCCTCAATATTTTGGAAATTAACTCAAACAAAACATAAAATTCAATTAACACACCATCACACATAAAATGTTAAAATTTTAAAAATTAGTGATAAATATATGGCTACAAACCATACAAGTAAACCATAAGAAAGTAATCTGGGTAACAACAAGCATCGAACATTGTTTAACACACTGCACTCTGCGAAACAGCAAACTTAGGGTGTGTTTGATAAATAAGATGAAAAATAAATGCTAAAATTCAATTTTCATGGAATTGAAAACTTGAAAATATTTTCCATGGAAAAAAATTGTTGGTGTTGTTTGATTGCAATTATTTTCCAGGTGGAAAGTGTTCTATTTTCTCTTTTAAATGTTTGATTTCCAATATTTTCCTTGGGAAAAAAAGTAGAATATATATATATATATAACCGAAAAATAATAAAAATACAAAAAAATAATAAAAATAACTAGAAAATTTAAAAAAAAAAACACAAAAAATGAATAAAAATCCAAAAATAAAAAATACAGAAAATGAATAAAAAAAATCAGAAAAAAAATATAAACCCCAAAATAAATTTAACAGTTTAGAAATATTATAATTCCATTAAATCCCTTAATATTTAAATCCCATAGGAAGTTGGCTTTCCTTCTCTATCACATGCTTTCTGCCTTGAAACGGGTTGTTTAAGAAAAAATCTTTCCTTAAGGCCGCTCTTTCTATCCATAATGTTGCAACCTTTTTGCCCTGGAACTGGTGCATTAGGAGAAGTTCTTTGTTTAAGACCACTTTTTCGACCCAAAACTTCTCTTGCATCAATTTTCTTATTCAACTTATTATTATTCAGGGCCGAAGTTCTTTTGTTAACTAACTTGTTTTTGTTCCCAATCAGCTCGTCATTCTCTGCAAGGCAAACCCAAAGTTGTGTTAATTGTATTCCTAATTTAGCATGCATGTAAAAACCCCACATTCGCGTTCAAATGATCATATATTAGTCAAGATATGACCAGTGCATCCAGCAAAGGTAAAAATTAAAACAAAGAAACAAAATTGACGAGAGTACCAGGGCTAGATAGGACTGCACGAGGGCGTAGAATTGCACCTACGGGGGCATTAGGACTGGAATCTTTCACTTCTTCTCTAGTATGATTGGCATTCTTCCCCGGCGCTGCTCAAAACCAGAAGAAAAAAATTATCAAAATGCATAGAAAAAAATAGGAAAACAATATATTGACCATGGCTGCTGCTTCTGCGTGAAAAAGGGTGTGAGAGAATAGCTTTAGTTTCTCTGGCAGAAGAGTTTTATTATCTTACAACAAATAATATATAAGTAGAAATTAAGCTACTCTAAAAGAAGAAAACTGGAACCTCTGATTGGTTAAAGGGTTATAATTCCTCTCCTTCTGCACCCTAGATCTATATAGTAAGAAGATGAGCAGAAGAAGTGGATAGCAGGAAAAAAACATGGCAGCTTATTAGGACTTCTTATTTGAGTTCGAATATGCTTTCTATGATAATGAAAAATTTCTCTAAGATTGAATAATTTGGTCACAAAATTTGTACCGGGAGATTCTAGTAGAGAAAATGATTGAATAGTCTTGTTCAACATTTCTAAGGAGTTGTTATCATCTCGTGAAGAAACCGGATGGACATGTTCTTGTTCATTCACTTTTACCCTGGGATACACTTGAGCATTCAAAAACATATTCATATTAAATCTCAACTAATGAAAAAGAAGAAGATCAATGTAACAGGGAAAAAAATATGTGCATAAACTCACTTGTGTGTGCTTTGTTTACAATACCAAATGGCCGAGTTTAGAGTTTGTGAACGAATAGGGTGGAAGAAGTTGAGGTTTTAAGAAGAGAAAAAGGTTGAGTGAATTAAAGGCATGCACGTCAATAGACAATAGTGGTCACAAAGAGTCGCACAAAAGAAAGGAACACGCATGGAGGAAGCTGAAAAGAGCCATTTTTTGTTTCTTGACTTGGAAACCAAGACGAATGATTCTTTTCAGGTGTAACTTGGCAGCTCAGGACGCCATCTCTGTCGCCCATCAATATATTATTACATGTTTTTAGTTTGAATAATGTTACCAATAGTTAGTACCAAATATACTTTATATGGTTTGTACTATGGTATCAAATATACTTTATATGATTTGTACTATGGTGTGGATCTCGCCAGGATACAAATCATATAAAACATATTTGATACTAACTATTGGTAAGAGTATCATTACTCTTTTAGTTTTTAGTTTTGTGAGTTTTCAAAAATGTGATCTCCGCTGCCGGGATTCGAACCCGGATGAATATCATTTCCATTTAGTTTGTGCTAGAGCGGATTGTTATTTGAGAATTAACAAATAAATATATTTATACTACTTTAATTTAAGGGTTATTTGACTTTTGGTCCTCATTTATTATTGGTTATTGAGTCAAACACTCACTATTTTTTATTTTTGGTGTTTAATACCCAAACTAACACTTATTTTTACACTTGTTGGCACTTGTGTTTTCCAAAATGACCATCATAAAGTATCAACCACACATAAATAATAACCTATATGTTCTACGTGATAAAAAATATATAAAAATAAATCTAACATGTATATAACATATATAATACTATTTCATGTCGAACTCATATTTGAATGTAAAGGCAAATGAATGATTAGATAATACTAATAAAATAATTATCTTTTTTTTTGGTTGGTAAACATAAATTTCTTAACAAAATGGATAAATAAGTAAACGAAGAAGAGAATGTATTATGTAAATAATAATAATAATAATAATAATAATAATAATAATAATAATAATAATAATAATAATAATAATAATAATAATATTTATATTTCCTTAGTAATACAGAGTGTCAAAACGAAATTCACTTCAATAAAGAAAAATAGAGTGACAGACAGTTACAAAGAAAAATAGACTACTAGATTGTATGTCTATCCGAGGTACCTGATACATAAAAAAATATATAAGCAAGGGTAAGAAACACATAAGAAAACACATAAACATATAGTATGCATTATTTAAACACAAAAATTGTAGAACGTAAGCATAAAAAATATAAGAAAAATTATTATATCCGTCTCAACTTAATCAAGTTGCTTGAGTTATCTTAGAGGTGTAATAATGTAATGTATTACCTAATCCTAGTGTATGTTGTGAATACATTCACAATAATACAATAAAGATGTGAATGAATGAAAAAGAAGATGTTGACTAGTACTAAAGTTATATTCTTAACATACAAATGAGTTTTCTATTCAACTTCTTCAAATTTATTTGAAAAACAACAGGCCAAAAGTCATAGTCTCTATTTTTGTTCCTCGAAAATTATTCATTAATTGGCCTCACTACAAGAAATAATATACATGCCGACGTTTTTTTAAAAAGTCGCAAAAAAAACATTGGCATTGAAATGTTTACCGACGTTTATTAAAAAATGTAACTAAATTTACCTGCGTTATTGTCAGAAATTACCGACGTTTTAATGATACTGCATTGAAATTTTATTTGGTGATCGTTGCATTCTGTCGAAAGATTCCAAAGATGTATTCCACTTATATTTAGTCGAGAATGTTATAATCGTTTATATATATCACTGATATGTGTGAATGCTAAGCTAATTCACATGCGCGCGCGCGCGGGCGCACACACACACACACACACACGGATATGGGAGAGTATATTTGTATTGATTTTATGTTAGGTTCAAGATACTTTATATTTATTCAAGAAAATCCTCACATAGGATGTATGTTCTCAGAAATTGTGTCTTCTGCACAATGAAAATGAATCTTGAACATATATAAAGTACTTCACACAAGACTCCCGCTTAACTTTAGGTATCTGTTCCAGATTCATTGTATATCTGTTCATGTTTGAGCTTGAAAAGAACATATCCTCATATAGGTTTAGACAATGTTAATTCATATACAGTTAAGATGGTGAATATTGCACGTAAAGTTAAAATATTAATATAAGAAATAAAATTAAGTCAACCATTCGTTTCATTATCGGTTTATCTTAAACTTCATAATATATTGAATAGATATGTAATTTAATGTTTTTGAAAATGATTAAAAGTAATGCCCACATTATGTACTGCAAAACAGAGAAGGAGAAAATAAGTTAAACTAAGAATACCGTGGATGAAATAACAATTAGGAGTACTGTTTATGAGGCTCTTATATAATTTTGTTTGACAATAACTATTTTATTAAAGAAACAGACCTTACTGAGTACTCTGTCTAACCAAGGATATGTAATTTAGAGGATTTTAATGGCTTTAGCTAATCTAAAACAACATAGTACAAAAGTTGGATTGCTGGCACCTAGAAATTGCTGGCACTTAGAAACTTGTATGTACATGGTTGAGTATATTTAAGTTAAGTATATTAAAAATCGTACTACACGTAATAATGTTCAATACATAATTCATTTATTCAAAGAATTCCAAGTGTTTATACCGAATTTACCGAACCATACCTAAAGGCATTCATGTTATTTGGGTGACAAGTGACAGAATTTACTGTAAGCAACAATAAATTATGTAGGTAGAGTATTATACATATCCAAAAAGTTGTTACATATCAACCAAATACAACAAATACAAATGAATGGCATCGCTTTGTTACATACAATGTTATTTCATGTTATGCATAGAGTGTTATACATATTATGCATACTAAATGATGATTTTGTACTTGTCTAATTGAGCCAATATAAATAAGAATATATATGTTGATACCAAAATTAATATGCTGATGTGGACGAATAATACGAAGACACGTGTCAATCTACATGACACAATAGTCGCGAGGAAGTTAATTCCTTCAACCATTTCATATTCTCTCCGAGCAACGAGGAAAACACCCCGAGGAACTCCATCATCCCGAGATACTACATGCGCTCCGAGGAACTCTTGATCAACGAGCAACTAAGGCGGTCCGAGCTGCATCTCGGCCGTATCATTAATTACCAGACGGAAAACTGTTCAACTATTCATTGAATGTTTATATTCTTGACGCCCACGCTACATTAAATGTATTACCCTTTCACATGTATATCATTTAATGTATCGAACCTTTCATGTACAACCTAAGGGCTATAAATACCTGGTATCATCCTCATTCAAAGGGGACCGAAATTTCTTGAGAGAACTTGTAATCAAGAATTCTGCAAACACTCAGCAATAACATAACAGTGGACGTAGGCTTTATTCCTAGCCGAACCACTTCAAAAATCTCTGTCTTATTTATCTGTGATTGAATAATTAGAGCAATCTAGTTTTTTAAATCAACAGATTGGCGCCGTCTGTGGGAAACGACTGTTAATATCGTTTTTCATAAAAAATCATTTGTCATCAATGGCAGATAATCCAGAATCCAGTAATCGAAACGCTGGAAATACTGGAAATCCTCCAAATCCATCTGCACCTCCAGATCTGGCCGGAATTATGACAAATCTGGCTCAAGGACAAACCGCCATGCAAGAATCTGTGAGGCAACTCATTCAAACTCTTCAAGGCGGTGCACCTACCTATTCAGGACAAAGGAGTGATCGTGGGCAATCACGATCCAGACGTACTGGGTCATATCGCAATGGGGAGTCTACTGATTCTACGTATCAACCTGGGCGAACCTCATCGATACGGGCTACGGATACATATCAACATATTACTCTCTCTCCGGAGAGAGCTAGCGCTTTGGAAAGATTAAGCAGGGTATCTCCTTTCAGTCGGTTTGGACCAAGGAGGAATATGAGTCCACCTAGAGCTCCATCGAGAAGTTTTCGGCCACCATCAGGTTTGAGAGAAGGATCAGCACAATCACGACCAACTACTCGTCGAGATAAATCTCAGGAAGCTACGTCAGAGCAATCAATTGCTCGGACTAAGCGGCCTGAGGAAGGAAATGAAGCATGGAAAGGTTCCATTCAGCGGTTGGAGGATAGACTGGGAGAAATGGCTAAGGCAAGAAACCCCTTACAGAGAACTTTTGTTCAAGGAACACCTTTTGTGCAAGCCATTGTGGATTTTCCTACACCGTCGAAATTCAAAGCACCTGTAGTGACCCCCAAGTATGATGGAAAGACAGATCCTGTTCTTCATATAGAACAATACCAAGCTGCTACCGATATCTATGCCGTCCCCGACGAGATGAGGTGTAGAGCATTCTCAGGAACTCTTACCGGATCTGCACAGATATGGTATAATAATCTTCCTCGGTGTAAGATTTCAACTTTTATTCAATTAGCCGAGTTGTTCATTGGCAATTTTTGTTTTGGGGCGAAGCCAGTAAAGCGAGTAGCACACTTGCAAAGTGTTAGACAAAAATCAGGTGAAAGTACTAGAGATTACATAACTCGTTTTAATAACGAGAAGTTGGAAGTCATAGATTACGAAGAAAAGACAGCAATCACTGCTTTGATGAGTGGTTTGTTTCCTAATAAGTTATACTACACTTTGGCCAAAGATCCACCTAAAACTATGTCGGAGTTGATGGCAAAAGCGGCCAAAATCATGAATGCCGAGGAGGCTATGGCTGCAAAGAAGAATATGGATAAAGAAACCAAGGTGGAGGTCGACAAGTCTAAGAAGAAAGAGCAGAAAGGTAATGGTGGTGACAAGCACTCCAAGAACAATAGAACGTCATGGGAAGTCCTAAAGAAGTACGATAATTATACTCCATTGAAAATGGGTATTATTCATATTTTGGAAGAAATCAAGAATAGCGAGGAAATCAAGTGGCCAGAAAAACTGAGGACAAATCCTGATTTGAGGAATAAGGCCAAATACTGCGAGTTTCACAAAGATCATGGCCATATGACCAAAAATTGCATAGCCCTTCAGAACGAGATTGAAAGGCTTATCCGAAGAGGAAAATTGTCAAAATATGTAGATCGCAGGGGTGAGAGGAAGAATGATGATAGAACTAGAGAAAGATCTAGATCTCCTCGTCGTGCAGAGGAGAAAAAGAAGAGGGACCATGAAGATGATCCAGATGATGACCCCGATCTTCCCAAGAAGCCAAGGCAGCCTGAACGAGAGGTATTTTCCATACGTTTTGGGTCATTTGATTGTAATGTTATTACAGGAGGAGATGCAGGAGGAGGAGACCTTACTGCAGAAAGAAAAGCTTACCTCGGAGAGGCTCAAGCTTGTTCATATATTCAGCGAATAAATCTGGCCGAGGATGATCGTCCGAGGAAGGTAAACAAAGAGAAGCTAGTGATTGGTTTTTCAAAAAATGACCTGGCAGGTGTTCTTTACCCTCATGATGATCCTTTGGTGATCAAAATGAGGATGAAGGACGTGGTCATTTCAAGGGTGTTAGTAGACAATGGTAGCTCGGCAGACATCATGTACTATTCATGCTTTGATAGCTTGAATTTAAAATTATCTCAATTGGAACCTTATCACAGACCCCTTCTGGGTTTTGCTGGCCAGAAAGTTTTTCCACTTGGGACGATCAAGTTGGATATACTCATTGGAACTTGGCCTGCTTGTCGAATAGAAAGAATACGCTTCTTTGTGATGGATAAGAATGTGCAGTCAGCCTACAACATCATCATGGGAAGAGTTGGATTGAAGAAGTTCGAAGCAGTTCCATCTACAGTACATCAGTGTTTGAAATTCCCAACGAATTTTGGAGTCGGAATTATGAAAGGTGATCAAAAGGTAGCTCGGGAATGCTATTATTCGTCTGCCGAGCAAGAAGAACTTGAAGAATCAAGGAAAAAGACTACTACCTACCAAGTGGAGGAAAGTACAGAAATTGAAACCCTTGATCCCAGGGATGAATCCCAACTTGTAAAAGGACATGTGGTGGAATCTACAGAAAATGTTATTCTGGACGACGAGCATCCTGAACGAGTAACCCAGATAGGATCGTCGTTGGATGTTTCAATAAAACAAGAGTTGATAGTTTTCTTGAGAAACAGGAAGAATACTTTTGCTTGGAGTCATGAAGACATGCCAGGGATAGATCCAAATTTCTTATGTCATGAGCTCAATGTGAATAAGGAGATCAAGCCTGTGAAGCAGAGAAGAAGAGTGTTTAGTCCCGAGAAGAACCAAGCCATACAAGAGGAGGTCGAAAAGCTCCAGAAAGCCCAATTCATTGAAGATGTGAAATATCCAGATTGGTTGGCAAATGTGGTGATGGTAAAAAAGAAGAATAATAAATGGAGAATGTGTGTTGATTTCACTGATCTTAACAAGGCATGTCCTAAAGATCATTTTCCATTGCCCAGAATCGATCAGCTAGTGGATGCTACCTCGGGACATGAGCTGCTCAGCTTCATGGATGCATACTCTGGCTACAATCAGATCAAAATGAAACCTGAAGACAGGGAAAGTACTTCTTTTATTACCCCAAGGGGAACTTATTGTTATAATGTTATGCCTTTTGGTTTAAAAAATGCAGGTGCAACATATCAGCGGCTGATGAACAAGGTTTTTGCCGAACAAATCAGCTGCAACATGGAAGTCTATGTCGACGACATGCTCACCAAAAGCAAGAGAGCTACTGATCATCTAGTTGACTTAGGCCAGACCTTTGATCAACTGGATAAATACCAAATGAAGCTCAACCCGATGAAGTGTACCTTTGGAGTACGAGAAGGAATATTCCTCGGATATATCGTCAACTAAAGAGGCATTGAGGCGAATCCAGAAAAGATCAAAGCTCTTTTAGGGCTGCGATCCCCAACGACGAGGAACGAGGTACAGAGTCTTACAGGACGAGTTGCAGCGCTCAACAGATTTGTATCCCGAGCAACCGATAAATGCCTCCCATTCTTCAAAACACTGCGGAAAAGTTTTGAGTGGACTGATGAATGTGAGAAGGCCTTTCAAGATTTGAAGAAGTATTTGGGAACCCCACCATTGCTGTCTAGGCCAATAACAGGAGAAAAGTTGTACTTGTATCTGGCAGTATTAGAGAATGCAGTCAGCTCGGCGTTGATCAGATTGGAGAATGGAGTCCAGAAGCCAATTTATTACACAAGTAAGGCTTTCCGAGGTGCAGAAATCAGGTACACAAAGCTAGAAAAATTGGCATTAGCGTTAATTGAGGCAAGTAGAAGAATGAGGCCATACTTCCAGGCCCATACCATCATCGTGTATACCGACATGCCGTTAAGACAAGCCCTTCACAAGCCAGAAAAATCAGGAAGGTTGATGTATTGGGCAATAGAACTCGGTGAATATGATATTGTGTATGAACCCAGATCATCATTAAAGGGGCAAGCTGTAGCAGATTTTATAGCAGAGTTCACATACCCTGATACCCCCGAGGAACAAAAGGTACTTGCTGACCTACCTGTGGACGATACAAGATCAACAGACACAGTTCCAGACCAACTAAGGTTGGTAAAAGGACTTGTGGATGTAGAAAAATCATCATATTCAAACCCAGACCAACTCCGGTTGGTAAAAGGGCACGAACAGATGACCGACGAGGAACGAAAGATACCAGGGGATGATGAAAGAAAACAGCAGATATTTTACCGAGGAGCTCTGACAGATAAGAAATTTGAAGACGAGTTACCTACATGGAGATTATATGTAGATGGATCATCTTGCACAGCTGGTTGTGGAGCAGGGATTATTTTAAACACCCCAGATGATATTGACATGGAATATGCCTTGCGATTCCAATTCAAGGCTTCCAATAATGAAGCTGAGTACGAGGCCATGATAGCAGGTTTTCATTTGGCGAAAGTAATGGAGGCACGACAAATAATTGTTTTTAGTGATTCTCAATTAATTGTGAATTAAATGATGGGAATATATGCAGTTAAAGTAGAATTAATGGTGAAGTACCATGCAAAGGTGATGGAGTTATTGAGAGAATTTGATGTTATTCAATTGGTGAGAATACCTAGGATGGAGAATGCTAGAGCAGACGCATTGGCCCGATTAGCGTCAGCTACGCGCACCGAGCTGCGAAGAACGATACCAATTGAAGTATTAGAAAGTCGGAGCATCGAAGAAGATCTGACGGTGAAAATTATTACCCTTGATTTAGGACCATCTTGGATGGATCCTATCAGGGCATACATTGAATAAGGAGAATTACCGGAGGACAAGCTAGCTGCCAAGAAATTGAAGTATAAAGTTGCTCGGTATGTGTTAACTAATGGTGTTTTGTATAGACGAGGAATTATGGCAGGTTTGCAGAGATGTGTGCATCCATCAGAAGTCAAGGAATTGGTTGAAGAAATCCACGAAGGATCTTGTGGAGCTCATGTAGCAGGTCGGACACTTTTGCAAAGGGTAATGACACAGGGATATTACTGGCCGACGATGAGGGCTGATTGTATAGCCTATGCCAAGAAGTGTGACAAGTGCCAACGTTTTTCCTCCATCCGAAGAACTCCATAAGCATTGTTGACACCCATAACTTCACCTTGGCCATTTGCCATGTGGGGGGTTGATCTGGTTGGACCATTGCCGACGACCCGAGGAAGGTTCAAGTACCTCGTCGTAGCAGTGGATTACTTTACTAAGTGGGTGGAAGCTGAACCACTGATTGATATGACGTACGAGAAGGTTTATCAATTCATTTGGAAGAACATCATCTGTCGATATGGTCTCCCCCATGCTTTCATCACAGACCATGGAACACAATTCGATAATGAAGAATTTGCTGCCTATTGTCATCAGTCGAACATTTTGAAGCTTCATTCAGCACCAGGCCATCCCCAAAGCAATGGACAGACTGAGGTGACGAATAGAACATTACTAAATGGTTTGAAGAAGAGGTTAAGTGAAGCTAAATCAAATTGGATTAATGAGCTCCATTCAGTACTATGGGCTTACCGAACAACTCCCCGAGCAGCAACTGGAGAATCACCATATATGCTAGCATTTGGAAGTGAGGCTGTGATACCTGCCGAGTTGGGTCTCCCAACGCATAGGGTACTGAATTTCAATTCCCCAGTCAGCGATTTGATGAGAAGACTGGATTTGGATATGCTCGAGGAGGTTAGAGAAGAGGCAGCCATTAGGAATGCTGCGTACCAACAACGTACAGCTCTGTTCTATAACAAAAGGGTGAAGAAATGTGACTTAAAAGAAGGGGATTATGTGCTAAAGAAAGTCATTCAGAAGCAAAATAAGTTGGAAGCAAACTGGCATGGACCTTACTGAGTTACAGAGGTTGTTCGACCAGGAACTTACAGAATAGCAACTCTAGAGGGAGAAGAATTTAAGAATGCATGGAATGCTGAACACCTGCGCAAGTACTATCAGTAATGTAAAATGTAAAGCATTTCCTTCATTATGAATAAAACGAGGATGTTTCATCATTTTCTTTCTGTTGAAAGTTTTTCGGGGAATACTAGTGTAATACACTACGCACAAAAAATACTCCTTTGGTTAGGAGGTGACACTAGTGTGACCAACTACGGTTGGTAAGATATCTAGTGGACAGTTCGAAAGAACCAAAAAATACTCCTTTGGTTAGGATGCGACACTAGTGTGACCAACTACGGTTGGTAAGATATCTAGTGGACAGTTCGAAAGAACCAAAAAATACTCCTTTGGTTAGGAGGCGACACTAGTGTGACCAACTACGGTTGGTAAGATATCTAGTGGACAGTTTGAAAGAACCAAAAAATACTCCTTTGGTTAGGAGGCGACACTAGTGTGACCAACTACGGTTGGTAAGATATCTAGTGGACAGTTCGAAAGAACCAAAAAATACTCCTTTGGTTAGGAGGCGACACTAGTGTGACCAACTACGGTTGGTAAGATATCTAGTGGACAGTTCGAAAGAACCAAAAAATACTCCTTTGGTTAGGAGGCGACACTAGTGTGACCAACTACGGTTGGTAAGATATCTAGTGGACAGTTCGAATGAACCAAAAAAATACTCCTTTGGTTAGGAGGCGACACTAGTGTGACCAACTACGGTTGGTAAGATATCTAGTGGACAGTTCGAAAGAACCAAAAAATACTCCTTTGGTTAGGAGGTGACACTAGTGTGACCAACTACGGTTGGTAAGATATCTAGTGGACATATAGTTCGAAAGAACCACTACTACTCCTTTGGTTAAGAGGTGTAAACCATCATGATCAATTACGGTTGGTAAGATAAAAATATACTCTCACATTACAACTTATGTTGGTCGGGAGGTAAGATTATTACAAAAAATTCTTTGAAGAACAAAATATTCCAAAATACACCAAGTATAGTTGGTCGGGGATAAAAACCCACTAACTGTAGTTGGTCGACGAGGACAAATTATTGACCTTGGTTTGTCGGATACATTTTATGAAAATATTTGAAATTGAACCAAGTATGGATGGTCGGGGATAAAATCCCATCAACTGTAGTTGGTCGACAAACATTATTTAACCACTTTGGTTGGTTGGAAATATTGTGAACATTTTATACTCAAGTGATTGAACAACCTTGATACTTGTAACTTTTTATTAAGTTGCTCGATGAACAATATTATTGTTATCTTTTTAACAGATACATATGCACAAATATAAAGGTGTTTGATAAACACAAGACAATAGCAAAATTTGCAAACAAAAAATGAAAGTCTTTTCATTAAAATTCGAAATAAATTACAGATTACATGAATGTACTAACTGTTACATTGAAAACCTATTCTATTGGTTTCTTTCCTTTATTTTTTGAAACAGGCTCCTCGCCAGCAGGAGGATCCTCTAAGCAAAGAGGAGAATTAATGAAATTAACATCTCTGAGCATTCTGACGTTCATCACAGAAGGTGTATCCAAGAGATGCTCAGGACGAGATAATTCAATTTGGGAATGAAGGCTATAATCATCGAGGTATTTTGAAATTAAACTACGAGGAATGGAACGAGCTGGGATCCAGGCCATGTCCAATTTAAAAGGTGGCACAGGCAAGTCTAATAACCCTGGAGCATGATAATCCCATAAAAAATGCCCTTGCTCCAATTTTAACACACCCAGTGCATTCAACCACCCCTGCTTATAACCTTCATTGTTGGCATGTTCAATACGAGCATCCAAGTGAACAAGAGCTTCATTATATCCTGCCATCCAGAATTCCCTGGGTTGCTTATGAAATTGAAAGGTTAATCTATCCAATTGTTCGAGAAAGTTTTTGGCAAAAAGATCCTTAGTATGTAGAGCAGACTTCGTTGCAGTAAGTTGATCTTCCAAAAATAGATTTTTCTTGGACATTTCTGATAGAGCTCGATCTTTGATGTTTAATTGGAATGCTTGAGTTTCCAAAGTAGATTGGGTACGAGCCTCTTCAACATTCCGACTAAGAACTCTTGATCGACTCCGAGCAGCGATTGGAGAACTCTGCTCCTCGGCAACATTTTGGATAGCTCTTCCTCGCCCCCGAGAACCTCTTCCTCGTCCCCGAGCAGTCCCAGAAATATCAGATCTTCTTAAGTCATCCAGTTCTTGCCTTAATTTGGCATTTTTGACTTCTAAGAACGAGAAACCTTAATCAGTAACTGGTACTAAAGCAGTGGAAGATGATGCTGCAGATTCATACTGAGCCAAATTTTTCTGCAAAGTATTGTTCTCCTGTTCCAGCAATTCAGCAATCTGCCTGCAAGCTTCAACTTCACCTTTTAAAGTCCTTTCCCTAACGTCGTATCCAGCAAGGATCTTTTTATGGCCTGTTTCAGAAGAAAGTTGTTGGTATTTATTTTCATAATCTTTGTGCAACAAAGCCATTGATTCATTGTGCTGACCTTGAAGATATTCTAAGGAACAATGAAGTTCCTCGATCAATTCGTAGTATGCCACATTATTGGCCACAGATCTGTCAAGTAAATCCTTCAAGTACCGGTAAGCCTCAACTGCTTGTTCCGAAGCTTCGTGGCCAAGGATGTCGACAATCTCTGATACAGTCAGGTCTGTATGACCAGCTTTATAATATCCATTGCATTATTTCATCAACTCGGCATCGAGGGCAGATATCAATTCCATTCTGGCCAAAAACTAATAAAGAAGAGGGCAGGAGTTAATAAATAAAAGCAGACAAAGTATCAACAATGAAGAGGAACGAAGATGTGTTTTATTAGATCATCAAAAGATTACATTGTTCGATTACAAGTAATGAAAGAAAGAACTGATACCGAATAACTTCACACCTTTTCCTTGTCCCCCAAGACTTTCTCGGGAGGCTGGGACGAGGAGCTCGGTTGCTCGGTGGTAACAACAGCTTGATCGGCAGGAATCTTCTCGGGAGGAGGAGGCATGGAAGAAATGTCCTCGGTGGCAGAGGGTTGAGAGGCAGAGACCTGATCACCTATGGCAATAGAAGATTCATCAGAGACAGGCTCATCTTCTTCTTCTTCCACAATTGGTGGAGGAGGACCAGGGAGGTGCATCTGGAATAGATCAGAATCATCCTTGATCTTCAGTTCCTGCAGAGCAGCTACCCAGCCATCGTGGAAGTATTTCAACTTCCCATATTGAACTTGGGAGGTCATCACAACAATTCCCTTATCCCATCCTTTTTCCCAGCCAGCGCTGAAGGATTTTTTGACTGCGACTTTTCTTCTTAGTTTCTCCGAGGAGAGCTTCACATCCAATTCTTCTTTTTGGACCTTGATATCTTGCAGGGCGGACAACTTCTCCTCTGCCTTCTTCAACTTATCTTCAAGCTTTCCCAAGTTCTTGAGCTTGACATCATACTTCTGATGTTCGACCTCTAAATTTTTTACTTTATCCTCCAAATTCTTGGAGACCTCAGCCATCTTCACTTTCTCGGCCTCAACGGCAGACAACTTTTTCTCCCAAGCAGTCTTGTCCTCATTGTACTGTTGGCGAGATTCCTTCAAAGATTGGGTCAAACCCAACAGAGCATCCTCTACACCAGGCGAGGAACTAGAGGCTTTAATTACCTCATCCTTCTTCACAATGTGATTAAAACAGTTCACCAGCTGAAAGAGGAGAAAAGCAGTAAGTCAGTGCAAAAATACAAATACTCAGAAAAAGAAAAGAAATTCAAAGTAAGAGAAATTTACCGAAGCAAGATGACGAGTAGCTAGGGATGTCAGCATATCCCTCGAAATTTTTTCATCAATTCCTTGGACCTCGGGTATGATCCAAGTTTTCACCGAGCTCATTGCAGAGCTCGGAGGAATGATGGTGGGAACACCAACACCACCAGCTGGCAATGTGGAGGCAGTTTCAGCCAAATTGACTGAGGATGATTTCCTCAATCTCTTCAATGGGACGTCAGCAACTTCAACCAAGGAAGAACTCTTGGTCGGAGAGATAGTAATCACTTCCACAGGAACAATTTTCTTGCTCGGAGCCACTGGGGGCTTCTCGGTAGTTTTGGAAGGTGCAGCATCCACCTTCTTAGTACCCTCAGGGACATCAGTTTTGCTCTTCTTGGCCCCAGCAGCAGAAGTAGTGTCATCAAAAAGAGAAGGGGGAGCTCTTTTCTTGCCCATTCTATGACTTAAAGGAAGATGAGAATCTGAAGAAGAGTCTTCTGGAGTGGAAGCTGGCTCAACAGGGCGAGCAGTATAAGAAGTTGTATAACTCTTATACTGTAGCAAATATGATGCAGACCTGATGTGCTCGTCTGCAACGTTCTTATGCAAACCCCAGATAAGTTTCAGATGCTTGATATTAACCTCTGATTCTTTTGGAGTTTTTCGTTTGCTATCAGCTGCAAATAAATACATAATGAGATATCAGTCATACATTTTGTCAAACATGATAAAAGCATAATTTCATAAGTAAAATAAAATAAAAAATAAACCTATCCCATTGCCATATGGGGGGCATCTGGGACCGTTGTATACTCCATCTCCAACTAAAGGGGCATATTGCCAATTTTTAATAACCAACCCATGTTCAAAATAATCTCTGTTTGAATCAGGGAGGTTAACTACAAGGGCTCTATTCAGAAACCTAGTTTTTAAGTAATAAATATTATCTAGAGTGGCCCACTTATAGCAGTACATAATTTCAGGGATCCCTATACGAGTCCCATGAGTTAAATTTAATTTGTACACCCCATTAATTATTCTCCATGAACTGGGGGCTATTTTTGCAGGGACAAGATCGAAATACGGACAAAACTCAAGACACAATGGGTTTGGTGGAAAAGAAAATCCACATTCAGCAACAAAAAGACTGGGGAACCAATGTCCCTCAGCTAATCGAAAGTAATCTAAAGGCTCAGAAAGAACCTCTAGAGTTACCCACGAAGGAATGGAAAAATCAGAACGAAATTTCTCAACAGACTCCACAATATAAACCATACTGAATAAAAGAGAAGAAAGGAAAAAGATCTTACAGGAAGAAAGGAAGTATGTTGACAACGAACGAAAACAAGGATGAACGCACAAGAGAGAAGGAAAGAATAGAAAGCTTGAAGGCAAGAAATTGGGAAAAGAAGAAGACGGTATGGTTACCTAAGAAGTTTAAATACTTTGGGAAGCGGCGAAAGAAATGATTACAAAAAAGAAACTATTGAACTTCCGGCGGCTAAAAGGACAAAAAGGGCACTAAGATCGAAGTGCTCTTAAAAGTTCGAAAAAGGCGGATTCTTCGAATTTGGAAATAAATTCAAATACGATGCTCCTAAAACCTAGGAAGATCATTCAATATTACTACATACCGAGAAAGAATATTCCATACTCCTCAAAGTTCGAAATATGAAACATTGGGGGCTTCTGTTGATACCAAAATTAATATGCTGATGTGGACGAATAATACGAAGACACGTGTCAATCTACATGGCACAATAGTCGCGAGGAAGTTAATTCCTTCAACCATTTCATATTCTCTCCGAGCAACGAGGAAAACACCCCGAGGAACTCCATCATCCCGAGATACTACATGCGCTCCGAGGAACTCTTGATCAACGAGCAACTAAGGCGGTCCGAGCTGCATCTCGGCCGTATCATTAATTACCAGACGGACAACTGTTCAACTATTCATTGAATGTTTATATTCTTGACGCCCACGCTACATTAAATGTATTACCCTTTCACATGTATATCATTTAATGTATCGAACCTTTCATGTACAGCCTAAGGGCTATAAATACCTGTTATCATCCTCATTCAAAGGGGACCGAAATTTCTTGAGAGAACTTGTAATCAAGAATTCTGCAAACACTCAGCAATAACATAACAGTGGACGTAGGCTTTATTCCTAGCCGAACCACTTTAAAAATCTCTGTCTTATTTATCTGTGATTGAATAATTAGAGCAATCTAGTTTTTTACATCAACAATATATAATGTAAATAATCATACACTTTATATATTAGTAGTTATTGTTCCATATTATTTGTTATATTTCTAATATAAATTTGATTTAAGATAGTTAGTTAAATTTTAATTAGTTATTTGTTCCCTATTTTTTATACTTGCATTGTTAATGTAAATTAAACTATGTCCATGTAACTTCTGTTAACATGATAACATGATGTACAATTAGTATGTGTTTGTATATATTTTGAATTATAACTACATGTCGCCATATAATATAGAAAATTTGAAAATAGATTTATTGATCGAATGTTTCAGTTTTCTCTCTTATTTTAGGATCGCGTGGCATCAAAGAAGGCAAATAAACATAAGTGGTCTAGAAGATAAATTTGTAATGTAAGTCTTAATATTTTTTTAAATGCAATTTATTCATTTTTGACACTTTGTTTTTCCTCATTTTTGTAGGTTTTGCTAGCATTTTATCATGTTCATGGACAAGGTGCCTTCACGGATGTTAGACATATATTTAGTGTTAGTCTAGGGGTACAATGTTAGTAAATGGATATTGTGTTTTGGTATTTTGATGATCCGACGTTTTGGACTTATGTTTAATATTATTAGGTTATTATTTGAGAAGGTTATACTATTTTGATGATATAGATATTGATATTTTTTTTGGATAATGGTGTATGAAGGGTGGCTAGTTAATATAAATAGTTCAAATTATATTTTTTGGATAATTTGGTGTCATCATAACATGCTTAATATTTGTGAATAGAGAAATAATATTTTGCGACATTTTTCAACTTTTATTGGCATAAGTTTGGTAAAGAATAAAAAATCTTGACGTTTTTAATTTACAGGGGAATTGGGGATATGGCCAAGTAGGTAACTGCCATTTTTAAAGTGTTTGTACAAATGTCGGGATATCAAATTGTCGACGTTCTAAATAAAGATGTTAATTATTGACTGCAGCAATGCCGACGTTTGATAAAAATGTTGGAATATCTTTTCTCGACGTTTTAATATATTTTACCGACGTTTTTAAAAAGTCGTCTAATCCTAAAGAATTTTGTAGTGGCCTAAAAGTAAAAAAATATATTTCTTCCTACATAAACATAGAAGATGTGTAACAAAAGAAAACATCAGTGAAGCAATAAAAAAAAGCATTGAGAAGAAACATACCTTTTTAATCTCTCTCTCTCTCTCTCTCTCTCTCTATATATATATATATATATATATATATATATATATATAGGTGCTATAAATACATAAAATATAGGTGCTATACATACATAAACTCGAGAAACTATATTTATGGGCAGAGTATATGAAGTTGTACAATCGGAGAGAGATAGAGATAGTTTAAAAAAAAAAGGAAATGAAAAGACAATAATGGGAATGGAAAGGGCAGTTCCATTTGGCCAAGATAATATTGGTGACAATGGAGGTACTTAGAGTGAATGAGGTTCTTTTTATAGATTATGTAATTTTAGAACTTAAAATAATATTAATTATGGATATAGGATAACAGATATTTCGTTTTCATTTTTAGTTTCTCGTTTTAAATTAAAGGGACATGTGGTATGCTGTAATTGGTTGACGTTTTATGAATATGGGTCCGGGCCAGTGGCTTATTAAAAAATAGAGACTAAAATCATAAATAAAATGTTTGTTGTTCTATTTCTAAAATACATATTACAATAGGTACTAATTTTACAAAACCTCTTCGTTTTAATTACATGTCTATTTGAAAGCCACTTGGGATAATTAGGATTGGAAAGCAATTGTGTAAAATTGAGAATCTAATAAATGTTAACCCAATGCTAGATCACGCGACATATTTTTTAGTGGAGACACAATATTTAATATTATATATTACATTAGATTGAGTCAAACACTCACTACTTTTCATTCTTGGGGTTTAACTCCCAAGCTAACACTTTTCGTTATTTGACAATTGATTTACCCTTGTTGGCACTTGTGTTTTTCAAAATGATCCTCGTAAAGTGTCAACCACCAATAAATAATATGTACTTATATTTTATTCATAATTAAACATTTTTTTAAATACAGCTTTTTTTTACACAAATATTTTACAAATTTTAAAAAACATTTTTTTGCAACATGTTTGGACAGTTTCCCTTGGTTTAAAATATTTACATTTTAACAAAAGAAATAGTTTTTTTAAATAAAAAAAACTGTAATCACTTTTTAAAAAGTTGTTTCTTTAATATTTTTTATCAAAATTTTTTCAATAGCTTTTTTTTTTAAATTAAAAACAAAATTATTTTGCCTATATAAAAAATTATTTTTTTTTTCTTTTGTTTATAAAGCGATGTTTTTCTTAGAAAATTGTTTTTATTATAAGCAGCTGTACATAAATTATACGATAATTAAAAGACTATTTTTCACTTTTTTTTACATTATTCATTTATTAAAAACTAAATTTTGAAATAAAAAACAATTATTTTATAAAAATTAAAAACATTTTTTTTATACAAAGAATTGCATTAACTATTTAAGAAGCTATTTTGACTATTTAAAAATTTATTTTAAAAAAGAACCGTTATATATATATATATATGTTATAACTATCTAAAAAATGTTGTTTCCCAAATATATTTATACTTGTTGTAAAATAAAGGGAACATAGAGAGAATTTTAGCGGGAGCAAGTCTTTCATTTCATTGATCTATTAATACTAAAGGTGTATGACCCGTATTTATAGTACAAAATAATGTAATCCAATAGACACTTTAATAATTATGAAATACCAATGAATTGGAATACAAGTGGACATCCACTTAATAAATATAACACTCTGGCTTGGATGTACACTATATCCATCATTCAATGATTATTGCCTCATTAAAATCTGACTAAGGAAAAACCCCGTGGGAAAAAAATCAAAGCGAAGGAATAAGAGTACAACTTTTGTGATCACTGAATTGGTGTTGGACGCGCTTACTGTTGCCTCATTAAAATCTTTAATTGGAAAATCCAAAGGAAAAAAATCGAGTTAAAGGAAAAAGAGTACAATGTGCATCTTTAACTAGTCAAATGCTCCTCCCGATTCGATACTCCCCCCAATTATGATATTTCTCCGATGATTGAGTCGATGCATATTAGTTTCATACACAACCTTTGAAAATGTTGCTTTGACATGGTGAATAGACTTGATTGGTTGTTACTTCAATTTCAGTTTTCTTCATAAGCTTGACTTCTATAAGACTTAAGTAAAGAGGGATGGACATGTCACTTTTTCAGATCTATTTGACTTCAATAGTATTACTCTTTCGAAATTTATGTGTTGCATAACTCTTCTTGAGTTCATGGTGAATAGACTTTATTAGATGGTGTTTGTATATTGTAACGTGTCTGTTGATACCAAAATTAATATGCTGATGTGGACGAATAATACGAAGACACGTGTCAATCTACGTGGCACGATAGCAGCGAGGAAGTTCATTTCCCGACCAACCATGCTTCTTTCCGAGCAACGAGGATACACTGAGGAACTCTAGCGCACCGAGGAACTCTAGCACACCAAGGAACTCTAGCGCACCGAGGTACTCTAGTTCTCCGAGGAACTCCTGATCAGCGAGCGGCTATGGCGGTCCGAGCTGCACCTCGGTCGTATCATTAATTGCCAGATAATCAACAGTTCAGATATTCATTGAATGCTTATATTCTTGACGCGCACGCTGCATTAAAAGTATTACCTTTACACATGTATATCATTTAATGTATCGAACCTTTCATGTACAGCCTCAAGGCTATAAATACCTTGTATCAAACCCATTCAAGGGGACCGGAATTTCTTGAGAGAACTTGTAATCAAGAATTCTGCAAACACTCAGCAATAACATAACAGTGGACGTAGGCTTTATTCCTAGCCGAACCACTTTAAAAATCTTTGTCTTATTTATTTATCTGTGATTGAATAATTAGAGCAATCTAGTTTTTTACATCAACAGATTGGCGCCGTCTGTGGGAAGCGACTGTTACTATTGTTTTTCGCAAAAATCATTTGTTATCAATGGCAGATAATCCAGAATCCAGTAATCGAAATGCTGGAAGTGCTGGAAATCCTCCAAATCCATCTGCAACTCCAGATCTGGCTGGAATTATGACAAATCTGGCTCAAGGACAAACCGCCATGCAAGAATCTATGAGGCAACTCATTCAAACTCTTCAAGGCGGTGCACCTACCTATTCAGGACAACGGAATGATCGTGGGCAATCGCGATCCAGACGTACTGCGTCATATCGCAATGGAGAATCTAATGATTCTTCTTATCAACCTGGGAGGACTTCATCGATACGGGCTACGGATACAAATTAACCTATATCTCTCTCTCCGGAGAGAACCAGCGCTTTGGAAAGATTAAGCAGGGCGTCTCCTTTCAGTCGATTAGGACCAAGGAGGAATATGAGTCCACCTAGAGCTCCATAGAGAAGTTTTCGACCACCATCAGGTTTGAGAGAAGGATCAGCACAATCACGACCAGCTACTCGTCGAGATAAATCTCAGGAAGCTACGTCAGAACAATCAGTTGCTCGGACTAAGCGGCCTGAGTAAGGAAATGAAGCTTGGAAAGGTTCCATTCAGCGGTTGGAGGATAGACTGGGCGAAATGGCTAAGGCAAGAAACCCCTTACAGAGAATTTTTGTTCAAGGGACACCTTTTGTGCAAGCCATTGTGGATTTTCCTACACCATCGAAATTCAAAGCACCTGTGGTGACCCCCAAGTATGATGGAAAGACAGATCCTGTACTCCATATAGAACAATACCATGCTGCCGCCGACATATATGCCGTCCCCGACGAGATGAGGTGTAGAGCATTCTCGGGAACTCTTACCGGATCTGCACAGATATGGTATAACAATCTTCCTCGGGGTAAGATTTCAACTTTTATTCAATTAGCCGAGTTGTTCATTGGGAATTTTTGTTTTCGGGCGAAGCCGATAAAGCGAGTAGCACATTTGTTAAGTGTTAGACAAAAATCAGGTTAAAGTACTTGTTGATACCAAAATTAATATGCTGATGTGGACGAATAATACTAAGACACGTGTCAATCTACGTGGCACAATAGCAGCGAGGGAGATCATTTCCCGACCAGCCATGTTTCTTTCCGAGCAACAAGAATACACCGAGGAACTCTATCACACCGAGGAACTCTATCACACCGAGGAACTCTATCACACCGAGGAGCTATTGATCAACAAGCAACTAAGGCGGTCCGAACTGCATCTCGGCCGTATCATTAATTATCAGACGGACAACTGTTCGACTATCCATTGTATTCTTGACGCACACGTTGCATTAAATGTATTACCCTTTCATATGTAAATCATTTAATGTATTGGACCTTTCATGTACAGCCTCAAGGCTATAAATACATTGTATCTCCCTCATTCAAAGGGACGGGGAATTTCTTGAGAGAACTTGTAATCAAGAATTCCACAAACACTCAGCAATAACATAACAGTGGACGTAGGCTTTATTCCTAGCCGAACCACTTTAAAAATCTTTGTCTTATTTATTTATCTGTGATTGAAAAATTAGAGCGATCTAGTTTTTTACATCAACAGATTGGCGCCGTCTGTGGGAAACGACTGTTATTATCGTTTTTCATAAAAATCATTTATCACCAATGGCTGATAATCCAGAATCCAGTAATCGAAATGTTGGAAATACTGGAAATCTTCCAAATCCATCTGCATCCCCAGATCTGGCTGGGATTATAACGAATCTGGCTCAAGGACAAACCGCCATGCAAGAATCCATGAGGCAACTCATTCAAACTCTTCAGGGCGGTGCACCTACCTATTCAGGGCAAAGAAGTGATCATAGGCAATCGCAATCTAGACGCACTGGGTCATATCGCAATGAGGAGTCTAATGATTTTTCTTATCAACCTGGGCGAACTTCATCAATACGGGCTTCGGATACAGATCAACGTATCACTCTCTCTCCGGAGAGAACTAGCGCTTTGGAGAGGTTAAGTAGAGTATCTCCTTTTAGTCGGTTAGGACCAAGGAGGAACATGAATCCACCTAGGGCTCCATCAAGAAGTTTTCGACCGCCGTCAGGATTAAGAGAAGGATCTGCGCAATCGCGACCAACCACTCGTCGAGATAAATCTCAGGAAGCTACGTCAGAGCAATCAGTTGCTCGGACTAAACGGCCCGAGGAAGGAAATGAAGCATGGAAAGGTTCCATTCAACGATTGGAGGATAGACTGGGAGAAATGGCTAAGGCAAGAAATCCCTTACAGAGAACTTTTGTTCAAGGAACACCTTTTGTGCAAGCCATTGTGGATTTCCCTACGCCGTCGAAATTCAAAGCACCCGTAGTGACTCCCAAGTACGATGGAAAGACAGATCCCGTACTTCATATAGAACAATATCAAGATGCTGCAGATATCTACGCTGTTCCCGACGAGATGAGGTGTAGAGCATTCTCGGGAACTCTTACTGGATCTGCACAGATATGGTACAATAATCTTCCTCGGGGTAAGATTTCAACTTTTGTTCAGTTGGCCGAGTTGTTTATTAGCAATTTTTGTTTTGGAGCAAAGCCGGTAAAGCGAGTAGCACACTTGCTAAGTGTTAGACAGAAATCAGGTGAAAGTACTAGAGATTACATAACTCGTTTCAATAACGAAAAGTTGGAAGTCATAGATTATGAAGAAAAGACAGCAATCACTGCTTTGATGAGTGGTTTGCTGCCTAACAAGCTGTATTACACTTTGGCTAAAGATCCACCTAAAAATATGTCGGAGTTGATGGCAAAGGCGGCCAAAATCATGAATGCCGAGGAGGCTATGGCTGCGAAGAAGAGTATGGATAAAGAAGTTAAAGTGGAGATCGACAATTCTAAGAAGAAAGATCAGAAAAGTAATGGTGGTGACAAATATTCCAAGAATAACAGGATGAAGTTGGAAGCCCTAAAAAAGTATGATAATTATACTCCATTGAAAGTGGGTATTAATCATGTTTTGGAAGAAATCAGGAATAACGAGGAAATCAAATGGCCAGAGAAACTGAAGACAGATCCCGACATGAGGAATAAGACCAAATATTGCGAATTTCACAAAGATCATGGCCATATGACCAAAAATTGTATAGCCCTTCAGAACGAGATTGAAACACTCATCCGAAGAGGAAAATTATCAAAGTACGTAGATCGCAGGAGTGAGAGGAAGAATGATGATAGAACTAGAGAAAAATCTAGATCTCCTCGTCGTGCAGAGGAGAAAAAGAGGAGGGACCATGAAGAGGATCCAGATGATGACCCCGATCTTCCCAAGAAGCCAAGGAAACCAGAACGAGAGGTATTTTCCATACGTTTTGGGTCATTTGATTGTAATGTTATTACAGGAGGAGATGCAGGAGGAGGAGACCTTACTGCAGAAAGAAAAGCTTATCTCGGAGAGGCTCAAGCTTGTTCATATATTCAGCGAATAAACCTGGCCGAGGATGATCGTCCGAGGAAAGTAAACAAAGAGAAACTAGTGATTGGTTTTTCAAAAAATGACCTGGCAGGTGTTCTCTACCCTCATGATGATCCGCTGGTGATCAAAATGAGGATGAAGGATGTGGTCATTTCAAGGGTGTTAGTAGACAATGGTAGTTCGGCAGACATCATGTATTATTCATGCTTTGATAGCTTGAATTTAAAATTATCTCAGTTAGAACCTTATCACAGACCCCTTCTGGGTTTTGCTGGCGAGAAAGTTTTTCCACTTGGGACGATCAAGTTGGATATACTCATTGGAACTTGGCCTGCTTGTCGAACGGAAAGAATACGCTTTTTTGTAATGGATAAGAATGTGCAGTCCGCCTACAACATCATCATGGGAAGAGTTGGATTGAAGAAGTTCGAAGCAGTTCCATCTACAGTTCATCAATGTTTGAAATTCCCAACGAATTTTGGAGTAGGAATTATGAAAGGTGATCAAAAAGTAGCTCGGGAATGCTATTATTCGTCGGCCGAGCAAGAGGAACTTGAAGAGTTACAGAAAAAGACTACTACTTACCAAGTGGAGGAAAGCACAGAAATTGAAACTCTTGACCCTAGGGATGAATCTCAACTCGTTAAAGGACAGGTTGTGGAATCTACAGAAATTGTTATCCTGGACGACGAGCATCCTGAGCGAATAACTCAGATAGGGTCGTCGTTGGATTTTTCAATAAAACAGGAGTTGATAACTTTCTTGAGAAACAGGAAGAATACTTTTGCTTGGAGTCATGAAGACATGCCAGGAATAGATCCAAACTTCTTATGTCATGAACTCAATGTGAATAAGGAGATCAAACCTGTAAAGCAAAGAAGAAGAGTGTTTAGTCCCGAGAAGAATCAGGCCATACAAGAGGAGGTCGAGAAACTCCAGAAAGCCCAATTTATTGAAGACGTGAAATATCCAGATTGGTTGGCGAATGTGGTGATGGTAAAGAAGAAGAACAACAAGTGGAGAATGTGTGTTGATTTTACTGATCTCAACAAAGCATGTCCAAAAGATCATTTTCCATTGCCCAGAATTGATCAACTAGTGGATGCTACTTCGGGACACGAGCTACTCAGCTTCATGGATGCTTATTCTGGCTACAACCAAATCAAAATGAAGCCTGAAGACAGGGAAAGTACTTCTTTTATTACCCCAAGGGGAACTTATTGTTATAACGTTATGCCTTTTGGTTTAAAAAATGCAGGTGCAACATATCAGCGGTTGATGAACAAGGTATTCACCGAACAAATCAGCCGCAATATGGAGGTCTATGTCGACGACATGCTCACCAAAAGCAAGAAAGCTGCAGATCATTTGGTTGACTTGAGTCAAACTTTTGATCAACTGGATAAATACCAGATGAAGCTTAATCCGACGAAATGTACCTTTGGAGTACGAGAAGGAATGTTCCTCGGATACATCGTCAACCAACGAGGTATTGAGGCAAATCCAGAAAAGATCAAAGCTCTTTTAGGGCTGCGATCCCCGACGACGAAGAAAGAAGTGCAAAGTCTTACCGGACGAGTTGCAGCACTCAACAGATTTGTATCCCGAGCAACTGATAAATGCCTCCCATTCTTCAAAACGCTACGAAAAAGTTTTGAGTGGACTGATGAATGTGAGAAAGCCTTTCAAGATCTGAAGAAGTATTTGGGAGCCCCACCATTGTTGTCTAGGCCAATAAATGGAGAGAGGCTGTACTTGTATTTGGCAGTATCAGAAAATGCAGTTAGCTCGGCGTTGATCAGATTGGAGAATGGAGTCCAGAAGCCAATTTATTATACAAGCAAGGCCTTCCGAGGTGCGAAAATCAGATACCCAAAGCTAGAAAAATTGGCACTGGCATTAATTGAAGCAAGTAGAAGAATGAGACCATACTTCCAGGCCCATACCATCATTGTGTATACCGACATGCCGTTAAGACAAGCCCTTCACAAGCCAGAAAAATCAGGAAGATTGATGTATTGGGCAATAGAACTCGGTGAATATGATATTGTGTATGAACCCAGATCATTGTTGAAAGGGCAAGCCGTGGCAAATTTTATAGCAGAGTTCACATACCCTGATACCCCCGAGGAGCAAAAGATGCTTGCTGACCTACCTGTGGACGATACAGGATCGACAGACACAGATCCAAACCAACTAAGGTTGGAAAAAGGACCTGTGGATGTAGAAAAATCATCATATTTAAATACCGACCAACTCCGATTGGTGGAAGGGCACGAACAAATGATCGACGAGGAACGAAGGATACCCGGGGATGATGAAAGAAAACAGATGATATTTCACCGAGGAACTCTAACAGATAAGAAATTTGAAGACGAGTTACATACATGGAGATTATATGTAGATGGATCATCTTGCACCGCTGGTTGTGGAGCAGGGATTGTTTTAAATTCTCCAGATGATATTGACATGGAGTACGCCTTGAGATTCCAATTCAAAGCTTCCAATAATGAAGCTGAATATGAGGCTATGATAGCAGGTTTTCATTTGGCGAAAGTTATGGAGGCACGTCAGGTAATTGTTTTCAGTGATTCTCAGTTAATTGTGAATCAAATGATGGGAATATATGCAGTGAAGGGAGAGTTAATGGTGAAGTACCATGCAAAAGTGATGGAATTGTTAAAAGAATTTGATGCTATTCAATTGGTGAGGATACCGAGAATGGAGAATGCCAGAGCAGACGCATTGGCTCGACTAGCGTCAGCTACGCGCACCGAGCTGCGAAGAACAATACCAATTGAAGTATTAGAAAGTCGGAGCATAGAAGAAGATCTGACGATGAAGATTATTACCCTTGATTTAGGACCATCTTGGATGGATCCTATCAGAGCATACATTGAAGAAGGAATACTACCGGAGGACAAACTAGCTGCCAAGAAATTGAAGTATAAAGTTGCTCGGTATGTGTTAACTAATGGTGTTTTGTATAGACGAGGAATTATGGCAGGTTTGCAGAGATGTGTGCATCCATCAGAAGTCAAAGAATTGATTGAAGAAGTCCATGAAGGATCTTGTGGAGCTCATGTAGCAGGTCGGACCCTACTGCAAAGGGTGATGACACAGGGATACTATTGGCCGACGATGAGAGCTGATTGTATAGCTTATGCTAAGAAGTGTGACAAGTGCCAACGTTTTTCTTCCATCCGAAGAACTCCACAGGCATTGTTGACACCTATAACATCACCTTGGCCATTTGCCATGTGGGGGATTGATCTGGTTGGACCACTGCCGACGACCCGAGGAAGGTTCAAATATCTCGTCGTGGCAGTAGACTATTTTACTAAGTGGGTGGAAGCTGAACCACTAATTGATATGACGTACGAGAAGGTGTATCAGTTCATATGGAAGAATATCATTTGTCGATATGGTCTCCCCCACGCTTTCATCACAGACCATGGAACACAATTTGATAATGAAGAATTTGCTGCCTATTGTCATCAGTCAAACGTCTTGAAGTTTCATTCAGCACCAGGCCATCCCCAAAGCAATGGGCAGACTGAAGTGACGAACAGAACATTACTAAATGGGTTGAAAAAGAGGTTAAGTGAGGCTAAAGCCAATTGGATTAATGAGCTACAGTCAGTTTTGTGGGCTTATCGAACAACTCCCCGAGCAGCAACAGGAGAATCACCATATATGCTAGCATTTGGAGGTGAGGCTGTGATACCTGCCGAGTTGGGCCTACCAACACATAGGGTGTTAAATTTCAATTCCCCGATCAGTGATTTGATGAGAAGGATGGATTTAGATATGCTTGAGGAAGTCAGAGAAGAGGCAGCCATTAGGAATGCAGCTTATCAACAACGAACAGCTCTGTTTTACAACAAGAGGGTAAAGAAATGTGATTTAAAAGAAGGGGATTATGTGCTAAAGAAGGTCATTCAGAAGCAGAATAAACTAGAAGCAAACTGGCATGGACCTTACCGAGTTACAGAGGTTGTTCGACCAGGAACTTACAGAATAGCAACTCTAGAAGGAGAAGAATTTAAAAATGCATGGAATGCTGAACACCTGCGCAAGTATTATCAATGATGTCCAATGTAAAGCATTTCTCTCATTATGAATAAAACAAAGATGTTTCACCAGTTTTCCTTTTGATGAAAGTTTTTCGGGGAATACTAGTGTAATACACTATACAACAAATACAGCTCTTCGGAGCAAAAGTGCTCTAAGGAGCCAACAAATACAGCTCTTCGGAGCAAAAGTGCTCTAAGGAGCCAACAAATACAGCTCTTCGGAGCAAAAGTGCTCTAAGGAGCCAACCTCCTTTGGTTAGGAGGACAGCTCTTCGGAGCAAAAGTGCTCTAAGGAGCCAACCTCCTTTGGTTAGGAGGACAGCTCTATTGAGCAAAAAGTGCTATAAGTAGCCAACCTCCTTTGGTTAGGAGGATATGCTCTACGGAGCCAAAAAATGCTCTAAGGAGCCAAAAGCTTTAAGGAGCCAAAAAGTGTACACCAGCAGGATCAACCACGGTTGGTAAGATAAAAATATACTCTCATATTACAACTTATGTTGGTCGGGAGGTAATATTGTTACAATGAGTTCTTTGAAGAACAAAATGTTCAAAAAATACACCAAGTATAGTTGGTCGGGGATAAAAACCCAATAACTGTAGTTGGTCGACGAGGACAACTTATTGATCTTAGTTGGTCAGATGCAATTTTATAATCAAACCAAGTATAGCTCGTCGGAGCTGTATTTGGTCGACAAACATTATTCACCCACCTTGGTTGGTTGGAAACAGTTTGAACATTTTCTCATTACTTTATTATTAAGTGCTCGAGAAACATTACTAATACCTGTAACCTTTTATTAAGTTGCTTATTGAACAATAATACTGTTAGCTGTTTAATAGATACATAGATACATATGTACAAATATAAATGTGTTTGATAAAACAAAATTGGCAAACAGAAAATGAAAATCTTTTCATTAATCTAGAATAAATTACAAATTACAAAATTGTTACATGGACATTACTATTCTATTGGTTTTTTACCCTGTGCTTTAGAAACAGGTTCCTCGCCGGCAGGAGGGTCTTCTAGGCAAAGGGGAGAATTGATGAAATTAACATCTCTGAGCATTCTGACGTTCATAACAGAAGGTGTATCCAAAAGATGCTCAGGACGAGATAATTCAGCTTGGGAGTGAAGGCTATAATCACCAAGATATTTCGAAATTAGACTGCGAGGAATGGAGCGAGCTGGAATCCATGCCATATCCAATTTGAAAGGTGGTACAGGCAGGTCTAATAGTGATGGAGAATGATAGTCCCATAAAAAATGCCCTTGCTCCAACTTTAATACACCCAATGCATTTAACCATCCTTGCTTGTAACCTTCATTATTAGCATGTTCAATGCGAGCATCCAGATGAACGAGAGCTTCATTGTATCCTGCCATCCAGAATTCTCTTGGCTGTTTATGGAATTGGAAGGTTAATCTATCCAGTTGTTCATGAAGGCTTTTGACAAAGAGATCTTTGTTATGCAAGGCAGATTTCGTTGATGCCAGCTGATCTTCCAGAGACAGATTTTTATTGGACATTTCAGTCAGAGCACGGTCTTTTACTTTCAACTGGAATGCTTGAGTTTCCAGAGTAGACTGAGTGCGAGCTTCCTCAACATTTTGGCTGATTCTTCCTCGCCCCCGAGAACCTCTTCCTCGTCCCCGAGCAGTTCCAGAAATAGCAGATCTTCTTAAATCCTCCAGCTCTTGCCTCAGTTTGGCATTTTCTACTTCTAAGAACGAGAAGCCTTCATCAGTGACTGGTATTAATGCAGTAGAGGATGAAGCAGCAGATTCATACTGAGCTAATTTCTTCTGCAAATTGTTATTTTCTTGCTCCAGGATCTCAGCGATTTGTCTACAGGCTTCAATTTCACCTTTTAGGGTCCTCTCCCTGACGTCATACCCAGCAATGATTTTCTTGTGGCCTGTTTCTGAAGAGAGCTGCTGGTATCTATTTTCATAATCTTCATGTAACAAAGCCATTGATTCGTTATGTTGATTTTGAAGATCCTTTAAGGAACCATGAAGCTCTTCAATCAATTGATAGTAAGCGACATTGTTGGCTACTGCTCGGTCGAGTAAAGCTTTCAAGTATTGATAAGCTTCAATAGCCTGCTCTGAAGCATCATGACCAAGGATATCAACAATTTCCGATGTACTAAGATTTGTATGACCAGCCTTATAATATTGATGGCATTGCTGCATCAGCTCGGTATCATGAGAAGAGATCAATTCCATTCTAGCAACAAACTAATGACAAGAAAAAGACAACAATCAACAAAAACAAGTTATCAACAACAGAGATGAGCAAAGATATATTTTATTAGATCATCAAAAAGTTACATCGTTCGATTACAAGGAAATACAGAAAGGCTGCCGAACAACTTCACACCTTTTCCTTGTCCCCCAAGACTTTCTCGGGAGGCTGGGACGAGGAGCTTGGTTGCTCGGTGGTAACAGCGACTTGATCAGTAGAAGTCTTCTCGGGAGGAGGAGGCATGGAGGAAATGTCCTCGGTGGCAGATGGTTGAGAGGCAGAAATTTGATCGCCCATAGCCATGGAAGATTCATCTGAAGCAGGTTCATCTTCTTCTTCTTCTTCCACAATTGGTGGAGGAGGACCAGGGAGATGCCGTTGGAATAGCTCAGAATCATCTTGGACTTTTAGCTCTTGCAGAGCAGCTACCCAACCATCATAGAAGTATTTCAACTCCCCATATTGGACTTGGGACGTCATTGCAGCTATCCCTCTCTCCCATCCTTTCTCCCAACCAACACTGAAATGTTTCTTGATTGCAACTTTTCTCCTCGATTTCTCCGAGGAAAGCCTCACCTCCAGTTCCTCTTTCTTAACCTTAATATCTCGCAGAGTAGATATTTCTTCTTCTGCCTTCTTCAATTTATCATCAGATTCCTGATGTTTAACTTCCAGATCTTTAATTTTCTCCTCCAAATTCTTGGAGGTTTCAGCCATCTTCATCTTATCAGCCTCAGCCACAGCCAATTTTTTCTCCCAAACAGTTTTCTCCTCGATGTACTGTTGGTGAGATTCCTTCACAGATTGGGTTAAACCCAACAAAGCATCGTCAACATCGGACGAGGAAGTGGAAGCTTTAATAACTTGATCTTTCTTCACGATGGTATTGAAGCAGTTCACCAGCTGAAAGATAAGAAAAACAATAAGAGTCAACACAAATGCAAGCATTCAAGAAAAAGAGAGAAAGATCAAAGGTATGAGAAATTTACTGAAGAAAGATGGCGAGCAGCTAGGGACGTCAGTGTATCCCTAGGAATTTTTTCATCAACCCCGAGAACCTCGGGTATAACTGAATTCGTTGAAGAACTCGGAAGAAGGATGTTTGAAACACTACTACCACCAGCTGGTAGAGAAGATGCAGTCACAGCAAGATTAACTGAGGATGATTTCCTCAATCTCTTCAAAGGACGGTCAGCAGCATCAACCAAGGAAGAAGTCTTGGTCGGAGAGATGACAATTACATCAGCAGGAGCATTTTTCTTGCTCGGGGCCACTGGGGGCTTCTCGGCAATTTTGGAGGAACCAGCATCTACTTTTTTAGTCCCCTCCAGGACATCAATTTTGCCTTTCTGGGCTCCAACAGCAGAAGAAGTGTCACCAAATAGAGCAGGAGGAGCTCTTTTCTTGCCCATTCTCTGAGATAGGGGGATATGAGAATCTGAAGATGAACTTTCTGGTGTTGAAGCTGGTTCAACAGGGCGAGCAGTATAAGAGGTTGTGTAACTCTTATACTGTAGTAAATATGAAGCAGATCTAATATGCTCGTCAGCAATGGTCTTATGCAAATTCCAGATAAGTTTCAAATGCTTGATATTCACTTCTGACTCTTTTGGAGTTTTTCTTTTGCTATCAACTGCAAACAAATACATAATAGAATATCAGTCATACATTTTGTCAAACACGATGAAAGCATAATTTCATAAGTAAAATAAAACGAAAAATAAACCTATCCCATTGCCGTATGGGGGACATCTGGGACCGTTGTATACTTCATTCCCAGATAAAGGCGCATGTTGCCAATTTTTTATGACCAACCCATGCTCAAAATAATCCCTATTTGAGTCAGGGAGATTAACTACAAGAGCCCTATTCAAATACCTAGTTTTCAAATAATAAATATTATCTAGAACGTCCCATTTATAACAAAACATAATTTCAGGGATCCCAATACGAGTCCCATGAGTTAGATTTAATTTGTGCACCCCGTTAATTATTCTCCATGAATTGGGGGCTATTTTTGCAGGAACAAGATCAAAATATTGACAAAACTCAAGGCATAATGGGTTTGGTGGAAAGGAAAAACCGCATTCAGCAACAAAAAGACTGGGGAACCAATGTCCCTCAGCCAATCGAAAGTAATCTAAAGGCTCAGAAAGAACCTCTAGAGTTACCCACGAGGGAATGGAAAAATCAGAACGGAATTTCTCAACAGATTCCACAATATAAACCATATTGAATAAAAGAGATACAGAAGAAAGAAAGAAGATCTTACAGAAAGAAAGGAGATGTGTTGACAACGAACGGAAACAAAGATGAACGCACAAGAGAAGAAGAGAAGAGAAAGCTTGAATGCAGAGAGTGAAAAACGTAGACGACGGTATGGTTACCAAAGAAGTTTAAATACTTTGCATTGGGAAGCGGCGAAAGAAATGATTACCAAGAAGAAATTACTAAACTTCCGGCGGCTAAAAGGACAAAATTTGCACGAATATCAAAGCGCTTATCAAAAAGGCGGAAACTGCGAAATAAGAAGGAAAATTTGAATACAATGTTCCTAAAACCCGGGAAGTACATTTAATATTGCCACATACCAAGAAAGAATGTTCCATACTCTTCAAAGTTCAAAATATGAAACATTGGGGGCTTCTGTTGATACCAAAATTAATATGCTGATGTGGACGAATAATACTAAGACACGTGTCAATCTACGTGGCACAATAGCAGCGAGGGAGATCATTTCCCGACCAGCCATGTTTCTTTCCGAGCAACAAGAATACACCGAGGAACTCTATCACACCGAGGAACTCTATCACACCGAGGAACTCTATCACACCGAGGAGCTATTGATCAACAAGCAACTAAGGCGGTCCGAACTGCATCTCGGCCGTATCATTAATTATCAGACGGACAACTGTTCGACTATCCATTGTATTCTTGACGCACACGTTGCATTAAATGTATTACCCTTTCATATGTAAATCATTTAATGTATTGGACCTTTCATGTACAGCCTCAAGGCTATAAATACATTGTATCTCCCTCATTCAAAGGGACGGGGAATTTCTTGAGAGAAATTGTAATCAAGAATTCCACAAACACTCAGCAATAACATAACAGTGGACGTAGGCTTTATTCCTAGCCGAACCACTTTAAAAATCTTTGTCTTATTTATTTATCTGTGATTGAAAAATTAGAGCGATCTAGTTTTTTACATCAACAGTACTAGAGACTACATAACTCGTTTTAATAACGAGAAGTTGGAAGTCGTAGATTACGAAGAAAAGACAGCAATCACTGCTATGATGAGTGGTTTGCTGCCTAATAAGCTGTACTACACCTTGGACAAAGATCCACCTAAAACTATGTCCGAGTTGATGGCAAAAGCAGCTAAAATTATGAATGCCGAGGAGGCTATGGCTGCGAAGAAGAATATGGATAAAGAAGTAAAAGTGGAGGTCGACAAGTCTAAGAAGAAAGATCAGAAAGATAATGGTGGTGACAAGCATTACAGGAATAATAGGACAACGTTGGAAGTCCTAAAGAAGTATGATAATTATACCCCATTGAAAATGGGTATTAATCATGTTTTGGAAGAAATCAAGAATAGCGAGGAAATCAAGTGGCCAGAGAAACTGAAGACAAATCCCGATCTGAGGAATAAGGCCAAATATTGCGAGTTTCACAAAGATCATGGCCATATGACCAAAAATTGCATAGCCCTTCAGAACGAGATTGAAACACTCATCCGAAGAGGAAAGTTGTCAAAGTATGTAGATCGTAGAGGTGAAAGGAAGAATGATGACAGAACTAGAGAGAGATCTAGATCTCCTCGTCGTGCAGAGGAGAAAAAGAAGAGGGATCATGAAGATGATCCAGATGATGACCCTGATCTTCCCAAGAAGCCAAGACAGCCTGAACGAGAGGTATTTTCCATTCGTTTTGGGTCATTTGATTGTAATGTTATTACAGGAGGAGATGCAGGAGGAGGAGACCTTACTGCAGAAAGAAAAGCTTACCTCGGAGAGGCTCAAGCTTGTTCATATATTCAGCGAATAAATCTGGCCGAGGATGATCGTCCGAGGAAGGTAAACAAAGAAAAGCTAGTGATTGGTTTTTCAAAAAATGACCTGGCAGGTGTTCTTTACCCCCATGATGATCCTTTGGTGATCAAAATGAGGATGAAGGATGTGGTCATTTCAAGGGTGTTAGTAGACAATGGTAGCTCGGCAGACATCATGTACTATTCATGCTTTGATAGCTTGAATTTAAAATTATCTCAATTGGAATCTTATCACAGACCCCTTCTGGGTTTTGCTGGCGAGAAAGTTTTTCCACTTGGGACGATCAAGTTGGATATACTCATTGGAACTTGGCCTGCTTGTTGAACAGAAAGAATACGCTTCTTTGTGATGGATAAGAATGTGCAGTCAGCCTACAACATCATCATGGGAAGAGTTGGATTGAAGAAGTTCGAAGCAGTTCCATCTACAGTACATCAGTGTTTGAAATTCCCAACGAATTTTGGAGTAGGAATTATGAAAGGTGATCAAAAAGTAGCTCGGGAATGCTATTATTCGTCTGCCGAGCAAGAAAAACTTGAAGAATCAAGGAAAAAGACTACTACTTATCAAGTGGAGGAGGGTACAAAAATTGAAACTCTTGACCCTAGGGATGAATCTCAACTTGTAAAAGGACAGGTGGTGGACTCTACAGAAACTGTTATTCTGGACGACGAGCATCCTGAACGAGTAACCCAGATAGGATCGTCGCTGGATGTTTCAATAAAACAGGAGTTGATAACTTTTTTGAGAAACAGGAAGAATACTTTTGCTTGGAGTCATGAAGACATGCCAGGTATAGATCCAAACTTCTTATGTCACGAACTCAATGTGAATAAGGAGATCAAGCCTGTGAAGCAAAGAAGACGAGTGTTTAGTCCCGAGAAGAACCAGGCCATACAAGAGGAGGTCGAGAAATTTCAGAAAGCCCAATTCATTGAAGATGTGAAATATCCAGATTGGTTGGCAAATGTGGTGATGGTAAAAAAGAAGAACAACAAATGGAGAATGTGTGTTGATTTCACTGATCTCAACAAGGCATGCCCAAAAGATCATTTTCCATTGCCCAGAATTGATCAACTAGTGGATGCTACCTCGGGACATGAGCTACTCAGTTTTATGGATGCTTATTCTGGCTACAATCAGATCAAAATGAAGCCGGAAGACAGGGAAAGTACTTCTTTTATCACCCCAAGGGGAACTTATTGTTATAATGTTATGCCTTTTGGTTTAAAAAATGCAGGTGCAACATATCAGCGGCTGATGAACAAGGTTTTTGCCGAACAAATCAGTTGCAATATGGAAGTCTATGTCGACGACATGCTCACCAAAAGAAAGAGAGCTACTAATCATCTAGTTGACTTAGGCCAGACCTTTGATCAACTGGACAAATACCAAATGAAGCTCAACCCGACGAAGTGTACCTTTGGAGTACGAGAAGGAATGTTCCTCAGATACATCGTCAATCAACGAGGTATTGAGGCAAATCCAGAAAAGATCAAAGCTCTTTTAGGGCTGCGATCCCCAACGACGAGGAAAGAAGTACAGAGTCTTACCGGACGAGTTGCAGCGCTCAACAGATTTGTATCCCGAGCAACTGATAAATGCCTCCCATTCTTCAAAACACTGCGAAAAAGTTTTGAGTGGACTGATGAATGTGAGAAGGCCTTTCAAGATTTGAAGAAGTATTTGGGAGCCCCACCATTGTTGTCTAGGCCAATAACTGGAGAGAAGATGTACTTGTATTTGGCAGTATCAGAGAATGCAGTTAGTTCAGCATTGATCAGATTGGAGAATGGAGTCCAGAAACCTATCTATTACACAAGTAAAGCTTTCCGAGGTGCAGAAATCAGGTACCCAAAGCTAGAAAAATTGGCATTGGCATTAATTGAAGCAAGTAGAAGAATGAGGCCATACTTCCAGGCCCATACAATCATTGTGTATACCGACATGCCATTAAGACAAGCCCTTCACAAGCCAGAAAAGTCAGGAAGATTGATGTATTGGGCAATAGAACTCGGTGAATATGACATTGTGTATGAACCTAGATCATCATTGAAGGGGCAAGCTGTAGCAGATTTTATAGCAGAGTTCACATACCCTGATACCCCCGAGGAACAAAAGGTACTTGCTGACCTACCTGTGGACGATACAGTATCAACAGACACAAATCCAGACCAACTAAGGTTGGTAAAAGGACTTGTGGATGTAGAAAAATCATCATATTCAAACCCAGACCAACTAAGGTTGGTAAAAGGGTGCGAACAGATGACCGATGAGGAGCGAAAGATACCAGGGGATGATGGAAGAAAACATCAGATATTTTACCGAGGAACTCTGACAGATAAGAAATTTGAAGACGACGTACCTACATGGAGATTATATGTAGATGGATCATCATGCACAGCTGGATGTGGAGCAGGGATTGTTTTAAACACCCCAGATGATATTGACATGGAGTATGCCTTGAGATTCCAATTCAAAGCTTCCAATAATAAAGCTGAGTATGAGGCCATGATAGCAGGTTTTCATTTGGCGAAAGTTATGGAGGCACGGCAAATAATTGTTTTCAGTGATTCTCAATTAATTGTGAATCAAATGATGGGGATATATGCAGTGAAGGGAGAGTTAATGGTGAAGTACCATGCGAAGGTGATGGAATTATTGACAGAATTTGATGCTATTCAATTGGTGAGGATACCGAGGATGGAGAATGCTAGAGCAGACGCATTAGCCCGATTAGCGTCAGCTACGCGCACCGAGCTACGAAGAACGATACCAATAGAAGTATTAGAAAGTCGGAGCATAGAAGAAGACCTGATGGTAAATATAATAACCCTTGATTTAGGACCATCTTGGATGGATCCTATCAGGGCATACATTGAAGAAGGAGAATTACCAGAGGACAAGCTAACTGCAAAGAAATTGAAGTATAAAGTTGCTCGGTATGTGTTAACTAATGGTGTTTTGTATAGACGAGGAATTATGGCAGGCTTGCAAAGATGTGTGCATCCATCAGAAGTCAAAGAATTGGTTGAAGAAATCCATGAAGGATCTTGTGGAGCTCATGTAGCAGGTCGGACACTTGTGCAAAGAGTAATGACACAGGGATATTACTGGCCGACGATGAGGGCTGATTGTATTGCCTATGCCAAGAAGTGTGACAAGTGCCAACGTTTTTCCTCCATCCGAAGAACTCCACAAGCATTGTTGACACCCATTACTTCACCTTGGCCATTTGCCATGTGGGGGGTTGATCTGGTTGGACCACTGCCGACGACCCGAGGGAGGTTCAAGTATCTCGTTGTGGCAGTGGATTATTTTACTAAGTGGGTGGAAGCTGAACCACTAATTGATATGACGTACGAGAAGGTATATCAGTTCATTTGGAAGAACATCATTTGTCGATATGGTCTCCCTCATGCATTCATCACAGACCATGGAACACAATTCGATAATGAAGAATTTGCTGCCTATTGTCATCAATCGAACATTTTGAAGTATCGTTCAGCACCAGGCCATCCCCAAAGCAATGGACAGACTGAGGTGACAAACCGAACATTACTAAATGGTCTGAAGAAGAGGTTAAGTGAAGCTAAAGCAAATTGGATCAATGAGCTCCAATCAGTACTATGGGCTTACCGAACAACTCCCCGAGTAGCAACTGGAGAATCACCATATATGCTAGCATTTGGAAGTGAGGCTGTGATACCTGCCGAGTTGGGTCTCCCAACGCATAGAGTACTGAATTTTAATTCCCCGGTCAGCGATTTGATGAGAAGATTGGATTTGGATATGCTCGAGGAGGTTAGAGAAGAGGCAGCCATTAGGAATGCTGCTTACCAACAACGTACAGCTCTGTTTTACAACAAAAGGGTAAAGAAATGTGAAATAAAAGAGGGGGATTATGTGCTAAAGAAAGTCATTCAGAAGCAAAATAAGTTGGAAGCAAACTGGCATGGACCTTACCGAGTTACAGAGGTTGTTCGTCCAGGAACTTACAGAATAGCAACTCTAGAAGGAGAAGAATTTAAGAATGCGTGGAATGCTGAACACCTACGCAAGTATTATCAGTAATGTAAAATGTAAAGCATTCCCTTCATTATGAATAAAGCGAGGATGTTTCGCCATTTTCTTTCTGGTTGAAAGTTTTTCGTGGAATACTAGTGTAATACACTATGCACACAAAAAGTGCTCTAAGGAGCCAAAAGCTCTAAGGAGCCAAAACTCCTTTGGTTAGGAGGCGCTCTAAGGAGCAAAAAGTGCTCTAAGGAGCCAAAAGCTCTAAGGAGCCAAAACTCCTTTGGTTAGGAGGCGCTCTAAGGAGCAAAAAGTGCTCTAAGGAGCCAAAAGCTCTAAGGAGCCAAAACTCCTTTGGTTAGGAGGCGCTCTAAAGAGCAAAAAGTGCTCTAAGGAGCCAAAACTCCTTTGGTTAGGAGGCGCTCTAAGGAGCAAAAAGTGCTCTAAGGAGCCAAAAAGTGCTCTAAGGAGCCAAAAAGCGCTCTAAGGAGCCAAAAGTTCTAAGGAGCCAAAAAATACTCCTTTGGTTAGGAAAAACAAAATATTCCAAAATACACCAAGTATAGTTGGTCGAGGATAAAGACCCACTAACTATAGTTGGTCGACGAGGACAAATTATTGACTTTAGTTGGTCGGACACATTTTATGAAAATATTTGAAATTGAACCAAGTATGGCTGGTCGGGGATAAAGACCCATCAACTGTAGTTGGTCGACAAACATTATTCATCCATCATGGTTGGTTGGAAACAGTTGGAACAATTTATACTCATTACTTTATTGAATAACCTTGATATTTGTAACTTTTTATTAAGTTGCCCAATGAACAATATTATTGTTATCTTTTTAATAGATACATATGCATAAGTGTAAAGTGTTTGATAAAACACGAAATAATACCAATACAGATTTATAAACAAAAATGAAGTCTTTCATTAAAAATTCAAAATAAGTTACATATTACATGTATGTGCTGACTATTACATTAAGATTCCTATTCTATTGGTTTCTTGCCCTTTGCTTTTGAGACAAGCTCTTCGCCAGCAGGAGGATCTTCCAAGCAAAGAGGAGAATTAATAAAGTTTAAGTCCTTCAGCATTCTGACATTCATTATTGAAGGGGTATCCATTAGATGCTCTGGACGAGATACTTCAACTTGGGAATGAAGGCTATAATCACCGAGGTACTTTGAAATTAAGCTGCGAGGAATGGAACGAGCTGGGATCCAGGCCATGTCCAATTTGAAAGGTGGCACAGGCAAGTCAAGTAGCCCAGGAGCATGATAATCCCATAAGAAGTGCCCTCGCTCCAATTTTAACACACCCAGTGCATTCAACCATCCCTGTTTATAACCTTCATTATTGGAATGTTCAATACGAGCATCCAAGTGAACAAGGGCTTCATTGTATCCTGCCATCCATAATTCCCTTGGCTGTTTATGGAATTGGAAGGTTAATCTATCCAATTGTTCATGAAAGCTTTTGGCAAAAAGATCCTTATTATGCAGAGCTGATTTCGTCGCTGTAAGTTGATCTTCCAAGGATAGATTCTTCTTGGACATTTCTGATAGGGCCCGATCTTTGACGTTTAATTGGAATGCTTGAGTTTCCAAAGTAGATTGGGTACGAGCCTCTTCAACATTGCGACTAAGAACTCTTGATCTGCTCCGAGAAGCGACTGGAGAGTTTTGCTCCTCGGCAACATTTTGAGCAGCTCTTCCTCGCCCCCGAGAACCTCTTCCTCGTCCACGAGCAGTCCCAAAAACTGCAGATCTTCTGAAATCATCCAGTTCTTGCCTTAATTTGGCATTTTCGACCTCTAAGAAAGAGAAACCTTCATCAGTAACGGGCACTAGAGCAGTGGAAGATGATGCTGCAGATTCATATTAAGCCAACTTTTTCTGTAAATTGTTATTTTCTTGTTCCAGGATCTCGGCAATCTGCCTGCAAGCTTCAACTTCACCTTTTAAGGTCCTTTCCCTAATGTCGTATCCAGCAATGATCTTCTTATGACCTATTTCAGAAGAGAGTTGCTGGTATCTATTTTCATAATCCTCGTGCAACGAGGCCATTGTTGCATTGTGTTGATTTTGAAGATCCTCTATGGAACCATGAAGTTCCTCGATCAGTTTGTAATACGCCACATTATTGGCCACAGATCTATCAACCAAATCCTTCAGATACCGGTAAGCCTCAACTGCTTGTTCTGAGGCATCGTGACCAAGGATGTCGACAATCTCTGATACACTTAGGTCTGTATGACCAGCTTTATAATATCCATTGCATTGTCGCATCAACTCAGTATCAGGAGCAAATATCAATTCCATTCTGGCCAAAAACTAATAAAGAAGAGGAAGCAGGAGTTAATAAATAAAAGCAGACAGAGTATCAATAAAGAAGAGGAACGAAGATGTATTTTATTAGATCATCAAAAGGTTACATTGTTCGATTACAAGAATTGAAATATAGAAGTGATACCGAACAACTTCACACCTTTTCCTTGTCCCCCAAGACTTTCTCTGGAGGCTGGGACGAGGAGCTCGGTTGCTCGGTGGTATCAACGGGTTGATCAGCAGGAATCTTCTCGGCAGGAGGAGGCATAGAAGAAACGTCCTCGACTACAGAGGGTTGAGAAGCAGAGACTGGGTCACCCATAGCCATAGAAGACTCATCTGAGGCGGGCTCATCTTCTTCTTCTTCTTCCACAATTGGTGGAGGAGGACCAGGGAGATGTTGTTGGAATAGCTCAGAATCGTCTTGGACCTTCAACTCTCGCAGAGCAGCTACCCAGCCATCGTGGAAGTATTTCAACTTCCCATATTGGACTTGGGATGTCATTGTAGCTATCCCTCTCTCCCATCCTTTCTCCCAACCAGCACTGAAATGTTTCTTGATTGCGACCTTTCTCCTCAACTTCTCCGAGGAGAGCTTCACCTCCAATTCCTCTTTTTTGACCTTAATATCTCGCAGGGTAGATAACTCTTCCTCTGCCTTTTTCAGCTGGCCATCATATTCCTGATGTTTAACCTCTAAACCTTTTACTTTCTCCTCCAAATTCTTGGAGGTTTCAGCCATTTTCACTTTCTCAGCTTCAGCCACAGCTAATTTCTTCTCCCAAACAGCTTTTTCGTCAACATACTGTTGACGAGATTCCTTTAAAGACTGGGTCAAACCCAACAGAGCATCCTCTACACCTGACGAGGAGCTTGAAGCTTTAATAGCTTCATCCTTCTTCACAATATTATTAAAACAGTTCACCAACTGAAAGATGAGAAAAATAGCAAAGTCAATACAAAATGCAAGCTTTCAGAGAAAGAAAGAAAAACCAGAAGTATAAGAAATTTACTGAAGCAAGGTGACGAGAAGCTAAGGATGTCAGCATATCCCTAGGAATTCTTTCATCAATACCGTGGACCTCGGGTACAACCGAGTTCATTGCAGAACTTGGAAGAATGATGTTTGGAACATCAGTACCACCAGCAGGTAGGGAGGAGGCAGTTTCAGCCGGAGTAACTAAGGATGATTTCCTCAATCTCTTCAACGGGCGGTCAGAACCTTCAACCGAAGAGGTCTTGGTCGGAGAGATTGTAATTACATCTACAGGAGCATGTTTCTTGCTCGGAACCATTGGGGGCTTCTCGGTAGCTTTGGAAGACCCAGCATCCACTTTTTTAGTCCCCTCTAGGGCATCACTTTTGCTTTTCTTGGCCCCAACAACAGAAGTAACATCATCAAAGAGAGCAGGAGGAGCTCTTTTCTTACCCATCTTTTGACTTAAAGGAAGATGAGAATCTGAAGATGAACCTTCTGGAGTTGAAGCTGGTTCAACAGGGCGAGCAGTATAAGAGGTTGTGTAACTCTTATACTGTAGCAGATATGAGGCAGACCTGATGTGTTCGTCTGCAATGTTCTTGTGCAAACCCCAGATAAGTTTCAGATGCTTGATATTAACCTCTGATTCTTTTGGAGTTCTTCTTTTGCTATCAACTGCAAATAAATACATACGAGATATCAATCATACATTTTGTCAAACATGATGAAAGCATAATTTCATAAGAAAAATAAAATGAAAAATAAACCTATCCCATTGCCATATGGGGGGCATCTGGGACCATTGTATACGCCATCTCCAGCTAAAGGGGCATGTTGCCAATTTTTTATAACCAATCCATGTTCGAAATAATCCCTATTTGAGTCAGGGAGGTTAACTACAAGGGCTCTATTTAAAAACCTAGTTTTTAAGTAATAAATATTATCTAGAGTGGCCCATTTATAGCAGTACATGATCTCAGGGATCCCAATACGAGTCCCATGAGTTAGATTTAATTTGTACACCCCA
Source organism: Sambucus nigra (assembly GCA_949130495.1). Taxonomy (NCBI): domain Eukaryota; kingdom Viridiplantae; phylum Streptophyta; class Magnoliopsida; order Dipsacales; family Adoxaceae; genus Sambucus; species Sambucus nigra. The sequence continues at coordinate 201,171,979 of OX422218.1, forward strand.
TTAATTATTCTCCATGAATTGGGGGCTATTCTTGCAGGGACAAGATCAAAATATTGACAAAATTCGAGACTCAATGGATTTGGTGGAAAGGAAAAACCACATTCAGCAATAAAAAGACTGGGGAACCAATGTCCCTCAGCCAAATGAAAGTAATCTTGAGTTCCAGAAAATTCTTCCAAAATTACCCAAGATGGGATGGAAAAATCAGAACGGAATTTTTCAACAGATTCAATAACATAAACCATGGTGAGTAAAAGAAGAAGGAAGAAAAAGCTTACAGGAAGAAGGGAGAGCTGTCAATAACGAACGAAAACAAGGACGAACGCACAAGACTGAAAGAGAGAATAGAAAGCTTGAAAGCAGAAAATTGGGAAAAGTAGAAGACGGTATGGTTACCTAAGAAGTTTAAATACTTTGCATTGGGAAGCGGCAAAAGAAATGATTACCAAAAAGAAACTATTGAACTTCCGGCGGCTAAAAGGACAAAAATTGCACGGCGATCGAAGCGCTTATAAAAAATTCAAAAAAAAGGGCGGAAGCTGCGAAATGAGAAGGAAATTTGAACACAATGTTCCTGAAACCCAGGAAAAGTCATTTAATATTGCCATATACCGAGAAAGAATGTTCAATACTCCTCAAAGTTCGAAATATGAAACATTGGGGGCTTCTGTTGATACCAAAATTAATATGCTGATGTGGACGAATAATACGAAGACATGTGTCAATCTACGTGGCACGATAGCAGCGAGGAACTTCATTTCCCGACCAACCATGCTTCTTTCCGAGCAACGAGGATACACTGAGGAACTCTAGTGCACCGAGGAACTCTAGCACACCAAGGAACTCTAGCGCACCGAGGTACTCTAGTTCTCCGAGGAACTCCTGATCAGCGAGCGGCTATGGCGGTCCGAGCTGCACCTCGGTCGTATCATTAATTGCCAGATAATCAACAGTTCAGATATTCATTGAATGCTTATATTATTGACGCGCACGCTGCATTAAAAGTATTACCTTTTCACATGTATATCATTTAATGTATCGAACCTTTCATGTACAGCCTCAAGGCTATAAATACCTTGTATCAAACCCATTCAAGGGGACCGGAATTTCTTGAGAGAACTTGTAATCAAGAATTCTGCAAACACTCAGCAATAACATAACAGTGGACGTAGGCTTTATTCCTAGCCGAACCACTTTAAAAATCTTTGTCTTATTTATTTATCTGTGATTGAATAATTAGAGCAATCTAGTTTTTTACATCAACAGTGTCTATAAATCAACTAAAATCAAAACATAGAGGGTATAAGACTTAATATTCTATTTCTAATTTTCAATTAAAAGATGTTATTGTGGGGTGGAAATTTAAACTTACATACACAACATGACACATGTCGAGCACATCGGTCAAGATGGCGACCAACATACGCTCCAACAAGACAAGGACGCCTAGAGTCCTTGAAGAAGTAGAAGACCGAGGACCACTATTTTATTAAAATCAAACTCTACAAGGATAAGACTTATCTATATATAACCCCTAAATCTATATAAAGTAGAGTCCCCCCATTATGAAAGGGGCCTCAGAGGGAAGAGAAACACTCATGTAAATTCTCTCATCATTATAGTTAAACATTATTGAAGCGCTGTGGACGTAGGGCATTTATGGCGGAACCAGGTAAATCTGTCTCTTTCTTATTTATTTTTGTACTTGCATCATGATGGTTTAGCACCCCCTACGGGTGAGTCTTTTTGCTACCACAATTGGCACCGTATGTGGAAAACGACACAAAAAGTCTTTCCTTATTATTTAGGAGACGAGGATTTTCAATGCGATGCAATGATTTTCACGCACGATAATTAAGAGCTAAGTTTTCTTTTATATCTCCACATGAACAATTATATATTTTCAATGACACGTTGTTTCATTGACATGATTTTTGTACATTTGTATTCATAAATATTGTATTATATTTTTAGTCATTTGAAAATTCGCCCAACAGGGTTGATTCTAGAAAATTTTCATTATTTAGTTCAGATGAATTCCATTGTAGGTAGTCTTCAACGACTCCCTGAATATCTGGACTTCCACTATAATTTTTTGGTGTGATACGGTTGTTCATTATATTTTTCTATCTGCAACTGAAATATAGGATGAGATAAATGTCCAAGAGCAATTTTCTCTCCTGGGATCTCAATTACAGATAGAAATTTGATGTCTTTGAGACATCAAATTTTTTGATGTCTTGGATTTTGATTGGTCAATACCACTAGTGCGGAGTCATTTTCATAAGTGATGTGAGTCCCCACTAACAGTATTGATCAATCACAATTCAAGACATCAAAAAATTTAATGTATGAGAGACATCAAACTTTTTTCCCAAAATTACCCACCTCCGTAATAGAATGTGAAAATAACCGAAATGACCGTTGCTCCTGAATTTCAGAGGAAACCACATCAATTTGTGGCTCTCGGCACAAATTCGAGGTTGGAATTTCTTAAAAATCCGTCGTTGACATCCTTGTTGAACAAAGTATCAAAACACAGATATCTAGGTTTATTTGCCAACGAATTTAAAACTAGACTTGAGTATCCCAACTCCTTGTTGGAGGAGTCAGAATTCGGTGTTCATCATTCATTCCTTCAAATAGGTACCAACAGATTTTCGTCCAACGACCCAGGGCCATCATTCAGTCGAGCTCCAGTAAATTTTCTGGTCTCCTCTTCGATTATTCTTCGATCTGCAACCTTCCTCGTTGAGCGGCTCAAATCGGCTCCACCCCTGCTGGTCGGCATTCCTATGCGACGAACATGGCACATCGGAGCACCCTTGATGATTGGTGACCACTACGTAACCACCGTACGAAGAAGAGAGCCTCAACAACATCACCGGGCCACCCCTGGTGGCAGGCAACCACTGTGCGACGATGAAGAGGCCAGAGGAAAGATCTCCACCATTTCGTAATTACTGGTCGACGAAAAATCTTAGAGGACAGCAGCAGTACTGAGAATTTATTTTCTCGCGTACAGATGGAACATATTGGTTTCTATTATAATGGGTCTGCTACAAGCACAAACGTTTTGAAAGGATATTTCATTATCACTCAAACATGCAAGTTTGAGTGTTTGTATATATTTTGTTTTTTTTTTTGGCTTTGTAGATTTGTAAAATATTTGGTTGTCAATGTAGCTTTCACTGTGTTATTTTGTATATGGGAAAGAAAGTGTGGATTTTATCTACCCTGTAATCATACTGGCAAAATTCTCTAATAGAATTATATTGTTATCTTATCTTTTTTTAATAGTATCATACAAACTTCTTATACATATGAACTCAAATTAAACAAAACTACCCAAAGTCAACCATCTAAAATAAAAGCAAATTTCACAATATATTCGGATATTTGAAGTCTCTCTCTATGACGTAACTGCATCGAGAAATTATTTTCTCGCGTACAGATGGAACATATTGGTTTCTATACACTTCTACTTTATTAAAATCAACATTTGCTGTTTAAGGTTTTCAATTTACAAAACCACCTCCCTATCTTTTTTCTCATTTCGCAGCTTTATGTGGAAGTAGAGTTTTGAAACCATCTTGTATTTAAGTACTAGTATGAAGGCCACATGATGCGTGACCGACTTTATCTAAACTGTATTGTTTTAAATAAGAAAAAAATGATACTTATAAAAACTATTTTATTCCAACATGTCATAGCGTTTGACACTAATTTTAATTTTTCATACAGAACAATAAACCAACCTAAAATTGTTGTCTTAAAACAAATGCCTACTATGATTCGATTTGGATATTATAATTTTGTAATGAAATCTTTTTAACCAACTTATTAAAATGTGCTCAAGTCTCACCATTTTCATGAACTTTTTTCTGGGCATAGATTTCAAAACTAAAACTCAAACGAAATTATCAATCTAACAACCTCCTTTAAAACTAATATTTAAATTGAATTCACACAATGAGAATAAATATCTATATTTTGTAGCATAATAAAAAAAGTATATAATAAAATATAATGACAAAGTGAATGTTTTCAAACAAACCCCTTAAAAAAAGATAAGGTTGTATGTGGGTGTTTATAAATATAAGAATAACTTAAGGAGAAAACAAAAATCAAAGAAGAAATGATTTGTCATAATTTAGACTCTCCCCACATGCTCTTCATCTACACCATAACAAAAACATGAAGTTTGAGTCTAAATTTCTAAAGATAAAGGAGAACCACTGATCATACTAATCGATAGTAAAAAAAAAAATACCAATACACCACAATTGTAATATTTTTTATTTGTGTATTCCCAATATTATAACCCAACCAAAATCAAGCCCAAAGAGTGAGAATCGATATACAATAAAATCATCATTAAAAAAATCATCTCCACCTGAAGCTTTTCCACCAATTCACCTTGAATAGCAACAAACTTATATTTAGCCTAGAAGAACATGCATATGAGAAAAATATGATAGATTCCTCCCAGTGGTCCTTAACCACTTGCTTGAAAGAAAGATGCTGAATCTATACTAACTTGAACTCGAAACAAATAGATCATATACCAACGTTTCTTTCCAGACTCACAACTATTAATTAAAGGAATCTTATATCCATTAAATTTCGTCTTGAATTTTTTATCTCCCTCATAGGATCATTTACAACTTAAATCTTGTCCATGTCTATTAACATCTTTTTTTTGTCTATATATATTTATATATTACTAAGCGGAGTCAACAATTAAAATTATAACAAAAATGTTCATTGTTTGTGTAATTCCTTCAAACAGATAGAGCATATACCCAACAGGTGCATTTGTCCTATTCTTTCACCAAGCCTGTTAAACCCAACAAACCAAATCATGTTATACCCCTCTGAAACTGCAAAATTCACATTATTGTATTGAAAGACCCATAAAATCAGAAGCAATATTAATACATTCTATACCATACCATGATCCAATAGATGACAACGAATAACAAAAATGTTTAGTGAATGAAACACAACATAGGCAGTAAAAATGGTGAGAATCACCTTAAGATCAACTCCAACAACCGACCCACCATTTTTTAATGGTCTCGAACTCTAGAAAGCTACCTGTATTGAGCACCCCAGAGAAAAACACATAAAATCAACCAAACATAACAAATACATAAAAGTAGAAAGGAAAAGAGATAGACCTGAAGCTAGGCACCAGGAGCACAACCAAGGTCGAGAATAGAAGAAGCAGGTGTTATGAGTTTTTACTGTTTCTGGATCTGAAGTAGCTGCTTGTGACACCCCGACTAATTAAACACCGGGTAGCTACTCCTTTATAAAATTAATTCAAAATGCCAAGTTGGCTCAGTTAATAGCATCACTGTCGAAAACATTTTAAAGATTACTAACCACCTAGTATTTAAAAAGTAAGTGCCAAATTTTATTAAATCTGATTAACATGCAACAAGAGTAATGAATAACTAAATAACACCATTCACCATGCTGAAGTAAAACGGATAACCATCACAATATGTAAATAAAACCTGGAGGAAAAACTCCTCAATACAAATCCCACAACTGATAAGTAAACTGAAATAAATAACTAAAACTGAATACTGAGCAATACATGCTAGAGTCTGAAAACTGAAATGTAAAAGAGGTCTCTAAAGAAATGGGCAACATGCCCTACAAATGATAGATAGTGACTCTGGAATCCAAAAGATAGAAGCGTCTATGAACAAATCCCTGTAGCTTCCACAAGCAGCTACAGCTCGTCACCTGAATGAGTACCTATGCTTGGTGTCCTTGTGGCTGGGCACCTAAAATGGTTTTACAAAAAAAAATTTGAAAAGCAAATGGGTCAGAGCCCAAATGTGTTATATTTTAAAAACCTGCAAGTGCTTTAAAAACATTTAAAACATTAAATGCAAAGTACATGTTAGGACGTACACTCACATTATATTCTCACCTCTCGTCTAACTGTGCACTCCTAACGTAAGTACCCATCTATAACTACCATACCACTAGCTAAGTGACAACGTATCTAGCTAGACTGCCAAAGGTCCTACCCATAATACTTGGTTCATTTAACATAACAACACTCGTAATTTAATCGAGGTTTAACGTAAACTCAGTTATTAAATATGCCATTGATATAGCTATCAGCTAACTCATTATATTTCTGAAACAATACCGTAATATTTTTACAACATTAACATGAGGATTCTATTAATATAATGTATATTATTCATCTCATAAATATACAATACAAGCACCCCGCAATCTAAGCTGTAGTGCACACATACTCTGCTATCCATCCCGGTACATCACGTACATAAGGATTACATATTCCGAATCTCTCAGGAATAGTTTACTGATAACAACATCACAAATAATGGAGGCGAACACAGTCACCATCACATGGGTCACGCACATACCTACGCTCCCATGGTCATGCAGACTTATTAATATCACAATAAGTCCTTCTATGATCTATGTTCATCAAGGTACCAGTCTAAATCCCCCCCGTAGGCACACAAGGATTAGAGGGTCCTAAGCGAACGCAAACCTCCCCCGTGATAGCAAGTATGGTAGGTATGTTATACACATAAACTATATACTAAGAATTCACACATCTTAGATATTACCATATTAATAAGGTATTTTCTGCATCATTATACCATTATTCCAAACTTATATAATTCAAGTCTCCCGTTAATATAAGGTTAAATTGCCGACACGTCTCACGCCGTAGTCCCTTATCCTTAAAACCTATCTTGAATAGACTATTAAGATCCCATAATTCCCACATATGACATCTATATACCTAAGGTCTTTACTTCTGTCCTAAACCTTATTTCATCGAATTACACAATTTTGCACTATTAACCCAAACGTTACCTCTCTAACGAATTTCAATAACCTAGAATAATTCCCCGAATTGTATTCTAATTAAAGTCCACTATAATAATCACTCCTACTGGTCTCCTTAAGGTTGAGGGTATTCATAAGTTCTCCAAACATATTCTCCGAGGGTTTCCACCATTAAAATCAAATTAAGGAAAATTTTTCTCATTCTGGGAAGGTCGATCGATCGACCTATGAATATCGATCGATCGATCTAGTCGATCGATCGACTGATGAATGTCGATCGATCGATCGAACAGGTATGGCTACGGACTGCTTCTTTCTGCAGATTTGAAAACGTCCCAAAACTTATTTCTAACGTGTGATTCTCAAATATAACGTTATAGTAATGTCATATAACAATCCTACAATATTACTAACGTCCATAAATCAATATTTCAACAACTATAGGCTACATATGGATCAATCTTCATCAAAAACCTAGTTTTTCTGATTTTTCTCAAGAACAGTCATGAACCTCATCTTAAATCCGTTTTTGGTATTACAAAAGGCAGTAATTCACATAATATGATCGTCCAGTAACATTCTACATGCAACCTATATCCCAAAATTCAAACTAATAACTCCAATCTTATGGGTTTTTCATTATCTTCCAAGAACATATAAAATTTATGACTAATCTAACATGGAAGAAGCATTCTCTGAAATTTAAATGGAATAAATCACTTGCCTTGGTTTGATTTCGGATTTGGTGTTGATTTGGTGAAGAATCTCTGCAGAATTCCTCTCTCTCTCTCTCCTTCTCCAAGCTTTCTTCTCCAAAAGATGGCTATGGTGGCTAGGGTTTGCTTTGGGAGAGTTGGAAGACTAAATGATAACCTACGTAGCTTATGGGGTTAATAAAGGGTTGGTTGGGTCAATCCTTATCAGATTACAACTCTTAATTTTCGTCACTTTTAATTACCCAAAAATGCCAAATTACTAAAATACCCTTTAAGTTACCGGTATGGCCTAAAAATATCCCGGGACCCAAACTATACCCCCGGCTAGTGTTTTCTGACTATCTCGACCCTTCCGGACGCGTTGGCGCACTCAAAACGACCATACGGATTATAAATTTTAAATTCACCTTTATTATCAAAATATTATACCGTGACGCGGCGGTCCCACGCGTCTCAACAAAATTTCCAAATTGCCGTATATAAATCCCACGATAAATTTTATAATACCAAGTTCATATATAATCATATATGCACAAAATCAAATACCAATTCGCATCACATTAGTATTTATAACCCGGATTAATTTCCAATTAATACGCTAATTAATTAATTAATCCCAAAAATAATTATAGTCAAAAGTACGGGGTATTACATACTTCCCCCCTAATAACTGAATTTCGTCCCGAAATTCGAAACTAGAAAGTACCTGCTAAAAACAGTTCTGGATAACGCTCGCGCATCTCATCCTCGCGCTCCCATGTGGACTCCTCGACATTGTGATGTCGCCACTGAACACACACTAACGGGACTATCTTTGACCGCAGTTTCCTCTCGCTTCGGTCCAAAATAGCAATTGGCCCCTCCTCGTAAGAGCCATCCGGCTGGAGATCGATGTCCTCCACAGCAATGTGAGAATGAGCCAAATTATCTCTAAGGTATTTCCTCAGTGAGGAAATATGGAACACGTCGTGAATCCGATGCAAGTGCTCCGGTAGTCCCAGTCTATACGCAACCGGTCCGATCCGCTCAATAATAGGAAACGGCCCCACATACCTTGGTGCCAACTTCCCCTTCTTCCCGAATCGCATAATCCCCTTCATCGGAGATACCCTGAGCAAAACCTGGTCCCCTACTTGGAACTCCCTGAAAAACCTCTTCGCATCAGCATAACTCTTCTGCCTGTCTTGAGCTACCCGAATGCGACTCCGAATCAACTCAATCCTTGCCGAAGTATCCTGAATAACTTCCGGCCCAAGCAGTTTGTTGTCCCCCACCTCCAACCAACATGCTGGGGAACGACAAGGCCTACCGTACAATGCCTCAAACGGAGCCATGCCAATCGTGAACTGATAGGAGTTGTTGTAAGCAAACTCCACCAGTGGAAGGTACTGCTCCCATCCACCCCCGAAGTCAATAATGCACATGCGTAGCATGTCCTCCAACATCTGATTGGTGCGCTCTGTCTGCCCATCGGTCTGCGGATGATAAGCCGTACTCAACCGCAATTCCGTGCCCATTGCCTCCTGGAAACTCTCCCAAAACCTCGAAACAAATATCTTGTCTCTGTCAGACACGATATTCAGGGGCACACCGTGAAGTCTCACAATCTCTGAAATGAAAAGCTGGGCATACTGTCCCGTAGTGTAGTCAGTCCTTACGGGTAAGAAGTGAGCGACCTTGGACAACCTGTCCACAATTACCCAAACGGAGTCGTGACCCTTCTGCGACGTAGGCAACCCCGTGATAAAATCCATGGATATGCTCTCCCACATCCACACTGGAACCTCCAACGGCTGTAGCAATCCTGCTGGTCTCTGATGATCCACTTTTACGAGCTGACAAGTGGCGCATTTCGAGACAAACTCAGCGATATCTCTCTTCATACCGCTCCACCAATACTGTCGTCTCATGTCTTGGTACATTTTATCCCCTCCGGGATGTACCGCGAACCGTGAGCCGTGCGACTCTGCCATAACATCGTGCCGCAATTCTTCCCCATCCGGAACCACCAATCTTCCATTGAAGCGCAATCCCCCGTCTGAGCTAACGGTATAGGACTCGGCTCCCTCTGCTAACAATCGAACTATCTGTTCCTGACAGAACGAGTCATTGGCCTGTGCCCGTACTATCTTTGTGACAATCTGCGGTGTAACGGTCATCACAGACATGAAAGATCGGGCCACTGCATCCTGGTGTCCCAATTCCTTCCACTTAGCTTTCCACACCTCTGCCACCTCATCTGCTGGCCTGCGGCTCAACGCGTCTGCTACCACGTTAGCCTTACCCGGGTGGTACTGGATGTCGAACTGGTAGTCCTTCACAAATTCAAGCCACCTACGCTGTCGCATATTCAACTCTTTCTGCGTGAACAGATACTGTAGGGACTTGTGGTCTGTGAACAGCTGAAACTTCTCCCCCAAAAGATAGTGCCTCCAAATCCGTAAGGCAAATACCACTGCTGCTAACTCCAAATCATGTGTGGGGTAATTCTTCTCATGAGGCTTAAGCTTACGGGAAGCATAAGCTATGACCTGTCTCTCCTGCTGCAAAACACCTCCAAGCCCTTGTAAAGACGCATCGGTGTAAACCAAATACTCAACTCCCGGTCTCGGCAATGCTAACACAGGGGCTGAGGTCAATTTGTCCTTCAACTCATCGAATGCTAACTGACAGGCATCACTCCAGATATATGGCACACCCTTACGAGTAAGATGTGTCAAAGGACCTGCTATCTCTGAGAATCCCCGAATAAATCTTCTGTAGTATCCTGCTAAGCTCAAGAAACTACGAATCTCCGTTGGTGTCGTGGGCTGTCCCCACTCCCTCACCGCTGATACCTTTCCCGAATCAACTGATATTCCCTGGTCGGAAATAATGTGACCCAAGAACTGGACTTCCTTCAACCAAAACCCGCACTTCTCATATTTTGCATATAACTCGTTCTGACGAAGTGTCTGCAAAACCTGCCTCAAATGCTCGGTGTGCTCCTCCTCTGTCTGAGAGTAAACCAGAATGTCATCAATGAAGACAATGACAAACTGATCTAGGAAATCCCTGAACACCCTGTTCATCAAGTCCATAAACACTGCTGGAGCGTTGGTCAAGCCGAAAGGCATAACCCGAAACTCGTAAGAACCATATCTCGACAAGAACGCGGTCTTCGAGACATCCTCCTCCCTGATACGCAACTGATGGTATCCTGACCTCAAGTCAATCTTCGAGAAGAAAGAAGCTCCTCTCAGCTGGTCGAATAAGTCATCGATTCGAGGCAACGGATACTTATTCCGTATCGTGACCTTATTCAACTCTCGGTAGTCCACACACAATCTCAGTGGACCATCCCTCTTCTTCACAAACAAAACTGGAGCGCCCCAAGGTGAGGTACTCCTGCGAATAAAGCCCTGCCCTAACAGCTGCTCTATCTGATCCCGTAGTTCTCGCATCTCAGCTGGAGCCATACGGTAAGGTGCACGTGCTATAGGTCTCGTACCCGGTAGCAAATCTATAACGAAGTCTATCTCTCGACTGGGTGGTAAGCCTGGTATCTCCTGAAACACATCTGAATACTCCCTGACAACCGGGATTGAATCTAAAGGAATAACAACCTCCTTAGAGGTATCCTCCTCTATGTAATACAGATGAGCGGCCGATCCTCCCTCTGGGCGAGGCATCGCCACTATAAACATCTCTTGCCCCGGAATGGCAAAAACAATGCTCCCGCTGAAGCAATCAATCATGGCCCTATATGCTACGAGCCAATCCATACCGATGATCACGTCATGAACATGCATGTCTAACACTAACATGTCCACAGGTAATACCAAACCACCAACCTCTACCCCCACTCCCCGGCATATAAAGAAAATAAGTGACCCACTCCCCAACGGTGAGTCGACACACGTCACTGTGCTCTCTGCCGTAGCTAACAATCCTAAAGCTTTCGCGAAGTGTGTAGCTATGAAGCAATGTGTAGCACCCGTATCAAATAACACCCGACCCATAGTGCCATGGATAGGAAACGTACCCTCGATTGCGGGCGGTGCCTGTGGAACTGCGGCCTGGTGAACGTTGTAGACACGTCCATACTGTAGCTGCCCCTGCTGAGCTGGGACTGCTGGAATGGGTGGCAATGCTGCCATCTGAGGCGGTGCAGGAAGAGCGGCGGGAAACATAGGTCTCTGTGGCTCCTGGCGAGCACCCTGCTGCTGCTGCTGTGGGCCCCTGCCCCTATCAGGACAATCCTGCTTCTTATGGCCAGTCTTGCCACAAGTGAAACACTTCCCTGGGAAGTTCCCTCCCCTCTGCCCCTGCTGTCCCCGGCCCTGGTGGCCGTTACCATTCCTCCCTTGGCCCTGCTGGCCCTGATGAAACTGCTGCCCATTCTGCCCCTGCTGGCCCTGATGGCCGTTTGGACCCTGATGGCCCTGGCGGAAACCTCCCTGTCCCTGCCTGTAGTTCCATGACCGGAACCTCTTATTGTCCCCCTGCTGGGTACCCTGCTCAGTCTGTCTCTGCCCCTGACCGGTCTGTGCCCCGCTGGCACCATGCCCTCCAGTCCTGCCCTGATGGCTAGACTCCCCTGACCGCTTGCCCTCGGCCATATGAAAACGGTGGTCCTGACAGTGTAGTAATGCAGCGTTAACCACATCAGAATACGTGGCCAACGATAGGTTCCCAAGCAGATGCTGACGGATCCTCCAATTCAACCCATCAGTGAACTTTCTATCTTCTTCTTCTCTGTTGGAATCTCGTCTGGAACGATATTCAACAGGTTAGTGAACTCGGCTTCATACTCGGCCACTGTCTTGCCTTCTTGCCTCAAACTCATCAGATTCCTCCTCATCTCTGTATGAACTGCGGACGGAAAGTACTTGCGGTCGAACCGCACCCAGAACTCCTGAATCGTGAGGGTATCCCTCTCCTCCGCGGTAGTAATGGACTCCCACCACTGCAGCGCAGATCCAACTAGCTTGAAAGTAGCTAGCACCTGCTTCTGAACATCAGAACACTCATGCATCCTCAAGTGCCTCTGCATATCCTTCCTCCATTGGCTCGAGACTACCACATCTGAGCTTCCTGCAAACTCTGGCGGATGCGCTTTCTGAAAAGCGTCGCGTACACGTTCCCAAGCAGACGGGAATGCATTAACCTGGATGGGCGCGGCAACCGGTGCCTAAGGTGGTGCCTGCTGAATCACGGCAATCACGGCATTCACCGCTTGAGCTACTATAGCTGCAACCTCAGTGGCGTTCAACATGCCCTGAACTGGAGCGGGCTGGGGTTCGGGCGTTGCATTCCTGGGAACTCGTCGTGCACGTCGTGGAGGCATCTGAAATAAGAACAAAGTTTATAAGTTCACGGTTTATAAACTTAACATAGCTGAAGAACGAAGCATACACAATAAGAGTACAACAGTCCTAAAATATAGGGCTCTATATCAAAGAAAACGTAGCGGAAACATAATAGCCGTACAGATCCTAAAGGACACTAGAACCTAATGCTCTGATACCACCTGTGACACCCCGACTAATTAAACACCGGGTAGCTACTCCTTTATAAAATTAATTCAAAATGCCAAGTTGGCTCAGTTAATAGCATCACTGTCGAAAACATTTTAAAGATTACTAACCACCTAGTATTTAAAAAGTAAGTGCCAAATTTTATTAAATCTGATTAACATGCAACAAGAGTAATGAATAACTAAATAACACCATTCACCATGCTGAAGTAAAACGGATAACCATCACAATATGTAAATAAAACCTGGAGGAAAAACTCCTCAATACAAATCCCACAACTGATAAGTAAACTGAAATAAATAACTAAAACTGAATACTGAGCAATACATGCTAGAGTCTGAAAACTGAAATGTAAAAGAGGTCTCTAAAGAAATGGGCAACATGCCTTACAAATGATAGATAGTGACTCTGGAATCCAAAAGATAGAAGCGTCTATGAACAAATCCCTGTAGCTTCCACAAGCAGCTACAGCTCGTCACCTGAATGAGTACCTATGCTTGGTGTCCTTGTGGCTGGGCACCTAAAATGGTTTTACAAAAAAAAATTTGAAAAGCAAATGGGTCAGAGCCCGAATGTGTTATATTTTAAAAACCTGCAAGTGCTTTAAAAACATTTAAAACATTAAATGCAAAGTACATGTTAGGACGTACACTCACATTATATTCTCACCTCTCGTCTAACTGTGCACTCCTAACGTAAGTACCCATCTATAACTACCATACCACTAGCTAAGTGACAACGTATCTAGCTAGACTGCCAAAGGTCCTACCCATAATACTTGGTTCATTTAACATAACAACGCTCATAATTTAATCGAGGTTTAACGTAAACTCAGTTATTAAATATGCCATTGATATAGCTATCAGCTAACTCATTATATTTCTGAAACAATACCGTAATATTTTTACAACATTAACATGAGGATTCTATTAATATAATGTATATTATTCATCTCATAAATATACAATACAAGCACCCCGCAATCTAAGCTGTAGTGCACACATACTCTGCTATCCATCCCGGTACATCACGTACATAAGGATTACATATTCCGAATCTCTCAGGAATAGTTTACTGATAACAACATCACAAATAATGGAGGCGAACACAGTCACCATCACATGGGTCACGCACATACCTACGCTCCCATGGTCATGCAGACTTATTAATATCACAATAAGTCCTTCTATGATCTATGTTCATCAAGGTACCAGTCTAAATCCCCCCCGTAGGCACACAAGGATTAGAGGGTCCTAAGAGAACGCAAACCTCCCCCGTGATAGCAAGTATGGTAGGTGTTGATACCAAATTTAATCTGCTGACGTGGACCAATCATACGAAGACACCTGGCTATCTACATGGCAACAACAGACCTCTCCGAGGAACTCACAGGCTCCGAGGAATAGACCTCTCCGAGGAACTCACAGGCTCCGAGGAACTCATAGGCTCCGAGGAGTAGACCTCTCCGAGGAACTCTTGAATACCAGGAAGATCAACATACCCGAGTTACTCAGACGGTCCGAGCTGCATCTCGGCCACAGCATTGATTGCCAGATAACGAACAGTCCAACTGGTTCATTAAATGATTATCCTTGACGCACAAGCCTAAGGGCATTAAATGTATTACCCTTTCATATGTATATCATTTAATGTATCGACCCTTTCATGTACAGCCTCAAGGCTATAAATACCTTGTATCACCCTCATTCAAAGGGACCGGAATTTCTTGAGAGATCTTGTAATCAAGAATTCCACAAACACTCAGCAATAACATAACAGTGGACGTAGGCTTTATTCTTAGCCGAACCACTTTAAAAATCTTTGTCTTATTTATTTATCTGTGATTGAAAAATTAGAGCGATCTAGTTTTTTACATCAACAGATTGGCGCCGTCTGTGGGAACGTGTTACAAGCGTTGTTCTCCACCAAAAGCTAAGTTTTATTTTCTCTACGTATAATCAATTATACATACATCTTTTGATTCAATCATGATTTTTATGTTTATATACATAAATTAATTGTCCAATTTTTATCTGCAAAATGTTGCATATCATGATTTTTAAATCATAACTGTTAGATTAATTCTTATTTAGAAATCTGAAAAATAGTAGATTTCATAAATCATAATTCTTTGCTTGATTCTTAAGTTTTAATCATGGAATAAATATTTTAAATGATTACATATACCAATATATACGACGATGATAAGATTTGATAATTTTCATTGTTGATTTAGAAATAAATTTTGTAAGATCTTTGATGTCTATTCAAATTCCTATCATATTTTTAATAAAAGAATGGGAAAAGGTTAAAGACAATGAAAAGTCTTCTCATGGAAATCATGACCCATATATATTCTCTCTCTCTTTAAGTTTGAGTCTCTTTGCATTCACAAGTTTAAGTCTCTTTGTATTCATTTTTATGAATTATATACTTAATTTGGTTCATCTTCCATCTATGTCAATAAAGTCAAATTGATTGATTTTTTATATAAATTTGGTAATGACTTTAATCATTGACCATATTTTTATCTCTCCAAATTGGAAATAGGAAGGGATCAATATAAATAAATAATTTTCTCTCACCTGAAAAATCATTACCCACCTCTTGTAAAAGAGGATCAGTAAAACAATCATGACCATATCAAGACTTTGGGCACAAATTTGATATGTTGGCCCCTCGTTCATCACATCACAAGGTTTCTTTGATGAAATCACACGATCTAGTGGGTTATATATTTATTCATTTAATTAACAGTCTCAAGGCTTAAATTTTACATTGAATGTTATTTTTTGATCTAAAGATTCGAGATATTCTAGTCATCCAACCATATATTTTATAATTTGAGATATCCTTAAATGTTGGTCGGCAACATCCATGTTGTTTGTCGGCAGGACTAGAATCTTGGGGTATTAAAAAATGCTAAGCACCCCTGATATTTCTTTAAACACAAGTTCGGCTTGGGGACAAGCAGGGGGCTTAAGTCTTTTTAACTTATGATCACCCCAAAAATATTTTTAAACAGCAACTAATACCTGATTAGTTGTTGGAGATTAAAAAAAAAAAAAAAAACTTTACGTCTTATTTATGATGCATATTTGATAATAATTTATCCATCTCACACACATTTGGCATAAAACATATTATTTCATATTTTGAAATTTTTATGCTGATACATATCATATATTGATTGGATGAGTAAATTATTCTCATGACTAATCAATTCAGCCTACACATATGGTAGAGCAAATTATTAATTTTTACAGGCACAAGACTCAATGCCGACGAATGTTGAAGCATAAATTATTCTATATCCGTTCAGATTCATATTTTATATTTATCTCAGCATGGAGCTCGAAAAATTTCTTCTCTATATATATATTCGGCTCCGAGGAAAAGCTACAACAGTTATTATATTTCACCCCCAACGGATAGTTGGTCGGGGTAATTCTTATTTATATTCAAGCCCAGATATCTGCTCCAGCACAAATGACTCTATATATCCATTGGGATTCATATTCTATATTCATCTCAACATGAAGCACGGCGAGATACTTATTATCATATTCAGCTCTGAGGAGAACTGTAACATTTATTATATTTCACCCCCAACGAATAGTTGGTCGGGGTGATTCTTATTTATATGCAGGCCCAGCAAAGTTCTCGGCCATATTCTTATATTCTGGAAAATATTATTCTTATTCGGCATTCCGCAATTATGCCTCGACAAGATACTTATTCAGCTTTAAGGAGAATTACAACATTCGTTCGGATAATTCTTATTTATATGCAGGCCTGACAACGATCTCGGCCATATTATTATGTTCTGAAAGATCTTATTCTTGTTCGGCATTATATGATTCTACCTCGACTGATCGGCGAGGCACTTTATTATTTTTAATTATTCTTTATATCTATTTGGATGCATATTCTATTCTCATTTCAGCATGGAGCTCGACAAATATTTATTATATCTTATTCAGCTCCAAGGATGTCTCCAACATTTATTATATCTTATTCAGCTCCAAGGATGTCTCCAACATTTATTATATCTTATTCCCAACAATCTGTTGGTCATCACCAAGGAGGTATCCTGCATTTATCTTATTCCCAACAAATCTGTTGGAGGTATCCTGCATTTATATTATTCCCAACAATCTGTTGGTCATCGCCGAGGAGGTATCCTGCATTTATATTATCTTATTCCCAACGAATCTGTTGGTCAGCGCCGAGGAGATCTCTAGCATTTGTATTATCTTATTCCCAACAAATCTGTTGGTCAGCGCTGAGAAGATTTCCAGCATTTATATTATCTTATTCCCAACGAATCTGTTGGTTAGCGCCGAGGAGGTCTTCAGCATTTATATTATCTTATTCCCAACGAATCTGTTGGTCAGCGCCGAAGAGATCTCTAGCATTTGTATTATCTTATTCCCAACAAATCTGTTGGTCAGCGCTGAGGAGGTCTCCAGTATTTATATTATCTTATTCCCAACAATCTGTTGGTCAGCTCCGAGGAAGTCTTCATCATTTATTATCAATTACCACCAACTCTGATCGGTAGATAAAATCCAACTCCGGTTGGTAGACAAAATCCAACTCCGGTTGGTAGATAAAATCCAACTTCGGTTGGTAGAAAAAATCCAACTCCGGTTGGTAGACAAAATCCAACTCCGGTTGGTAAATAAAATCCAACTTCGGTTGGTAGAAAAAATCCAACTCCGGTTGGTAGATAAAATCCAACTCCGGTTGGTATTGGTCGATAAATCTCATTCAAAGTTCACATTCCACAGTTGGGGTCTTATATTACAGATATATTTGTTCATTTGGTGGCACATTCTTATATCATCATGCAGTCGAGCATCAAATTCAACCCCGACTAATCATCATTCAGGAGTTATTTTTCTCAGGAATTACTTTTGATATTGAAGTTCAGGAGATATATTGAAGTTCAGGAGTAATATTGAAGTTCAGGAGGTATATTGAAATTCAAGAGGTGTATTCAGAAGTATCACGACATGATGAAAGAAAGCGACAAGTATTCCCCCGAGGAACTCTGTCAGACCAGAAATTTGAAGACGAGGTACCTACATGGAGATTATATGTAGATGGATCATCTTGCACAGCTGGTTGTGGAGCAGGGATTGTTTTAAACACCCCAGATGATATTGACATGGAGTATGCCTTGAGATTCCAATTCAAAGCTTCCAATAATGAGGCTGAGTATGATGCTATGATAGCAGGTTTTCATTTGGCGAAAGTCATGGAGGCACGGCAAGTAATTGTTTTCAGTGATTCTCAATTAATTGAATCAAATGATGGGAATATATGCAGTGAATGGAGAGTCGATGGTCAAGTACCATGCAAAGGTGATGGAGTTATTGACAGAATTTGATGCTATTCAATTGGTGAGGACACCGAGGATGGAGAATGCTAGAGCAGACGCATTGGCCCGATTAGCATCAGCTACTTGTACCGAGCTGCGAAGAACGATACCAATTGAAGTATTAGAAAGTCGAAGCATATATTGAGGAGGAACAATTACCGGAGGATAATCTCGCTGCCTAGAAATGGAAGTTTAAAGCTGCTCGGTATGTATTAATTAATGGTATTTTGTATAGACGAGGAATTATGGCAGGTTTGCAAAGATGTGTACATTCCTCCGAGGTGAAAGAATTGGTTAAAGAGATCCATGAAGGGTCCTGTGGAGCCCATGTAGCAGGTCAGACACTTTTGCAAAAGGTGATGATGCAGAGATACTACTGGCCGACGATGAGAGCTAACTATATAAGCCTATGCCAAGAAATGTGACAAGTGCCAACGCTTTTCCTCCATCCGAAGAATTCCACAAGCATTGTTGACACCCATAACTCCCTTTGGCCATTTGCCATATGGGGATTGATTTGGTTGGACCATTGCCGACGACTCGAGGAAGATTCAAATACCTCGTCATCACAGTAGATTATTTTACTAAGTGGATAGAAGCTGAGCCACTTATTGACATGACATACGAGAAGAAGATCATCCAGCCCCGAGAAGAATCAAGCTACACAAGAGGAAATGAAGACCGAGCCAAAGAGAGATCTAGATCTCCTTGCCGGGTAGAAGAAAAACAATAAATGGAGAATGTGTGTTGATTTCACCGATCTCAACAAAGCAGTGGATGCTACCTCGGGACACGAGTTGCTCATGGATATTTACTCTGGCTACAACTAGATTAAAATGAAACCTGAAGACATAACAACGGCTGATGAACAAGGTTTTTGCCGAGAAAATCAGTTGCAGTATGGAAGTCTATGTTGATGACATGCAAGAAAGCTGCTGATCATTTGGTTGACTTGAGTCAAACTTTTGATCAACTGGATAATTATCAAATGAAACTCAACCCGACGAAGTGCACATTTGGAGTACGAGAAGGAATGTTCCTCGGGTACATCATCAACCAGCGAGACGTTGAAGCAAATCCAGACAAGATCAAAGCCCTTTTAGGGTTGCGATCCCCAAAAACGAAAGAAGAGGTGCAGAGATCAGATACCCAAAGCTGGAAAAATTGGCAGTGGCATTAATTAAAGCAAATAGAAGAAGGAGGTTGTGTTTCCAGGCCCATACCATGCATACCGACATGCCATTAATACAAGCTATAGCAGAGTTTACTGATCTTAATACTCCTGAGAAACAAAAATTGCTCGCTGATCAACCTGTGGATGTTACAGGATCAACCAAGAAGACTGCTCTACGGAGTCATGCTCTACGGAGCCATGCTCTACGGAGTCATGCTCTACGGAGCGCTCTACGGAGCAAAAGTGCTATAAGTAGCCAACCTCCTTTGGTTAGGAGGATAAGCTCTCCGGAGCGCTCTACGGAGCAAAAGTGCTATAAGTAGCCAACCTCCTTTGGTTAGGAGGATAAGCTCTCCGGAGCGCTCTACGGAGCAAAAGTGCTATAAGTAGCCAACCTCCTTTGGTTAGGAGGATAAGCTCTCCGGAGCGCTCTACGGAGCAAAAGTGCTATAAGTAGCCAACCTCCTTTGGTTAGGAGGATAAGCTCTACGGAGCGCTCTACGGAGCAAAAGTGCTATAAGTAGCCAACCTCCTTTGGTTAGGAGGACATGCTCCAAGGAGCCAAAAAGTTCGAAAGAACCCTACTACTCCTTTGACTAGGAGGTATACACCAGCATGATCAACTACGGTTGGTAAGACTTTATATATTCTCGCATTACAACTTATGTTGGTCGGGAGGTAACATTATTACAAAAAGTTCTTTAAAGAACAAAATAAAATATTCCAAACTATACCAAGTATAGTTGGTCGGTGATAAAAACCCATTAACTGTAGTTGGTCGACGAGGACAAATTATTGACCTTAGTTGGTCAGGCACATTTTTATATTTGAAATTGAACCAAGTATGGCTGGTCGGGGATAAAAACCCACTAACTGTAGTTGGTCGACAAGCATAATTTAACAACCTTGATTGGTTGGAAAAATTCTAAACATTTTTATTCATTACTTTATTATTAAGTGATCGAGCATCATAGATACATACGCACAAATATAAAAGTGTTTGATATTTACAAGACAATAGCAAAATACAAATTTGCGAACAAAAATGAAATTCTTTCACTGAATTCAAAATGAATTATGCAAATTTATTACATTGATATTAAATTGTGTACTAACTATTATATTGAGATTCCTACTCTATTGGTTTCTCTCCCTCTGCTTTTGAAACAGGTTCCTCGCCAGCAGGAGGATCATCCAAAGCATAAGGGGAGTTTTATAAAGTTAAGATATTTCAGCATTCTGATGTTCATCACAGATGGTCTGTCCGAGCAACCCTTGCTCATCCCCGAACAGCTCTTACTCGCCCCCGAGTAGAGGTAGAAGTTAAAATCAGCATCTACATCACTGAGATCTTTGCTACTACTGTCTCGACCAACATCGAAGAAGAAGTTGCAAGAAAATGTTTCAAAGTCCACCACTAGCTTGGTACTAATCAGATTGAAGAGTTGGGTTCAAAATCTAGTATGTTACTCGACAAAGTATTCAGAGGATCATAAATCAGAAGAATCAAGCACGTGAAGTTAGCATTCAGTTGCTCGACACAGGAAGCATTTGGTCGGCTAGCAAACCAATCAACATACTTGAAGATTATGATAAGCTACAAGCGGCATCATATGTCGTCCAGAAGATAATGCACTTTATGTTGAGAAAATCAAGAAGGTAGATCAAGAATTTCACGAGCACCGAGCAACACTGCAGAATAAAATACTCCATCCTTTCAAGTAAACCATCAAGCATGAAGCATTGGGGGCTTCTGTTGATACCAAATTTAATCTGCTGACGTGGACCAATCATACGAAGACACCTGGCTATCTACATGGCAACAACAGACCTCTCCGAGGAACTCACAGGCTCCGAGGAATAGACCTCTCCGAGGAACTCACAGGCTCCGAGGAACTCATAGGCTCCGAGGAGTAGACCTCTCCGAGGAACTCTTGAATACCAGGAAGATCAACATACCCGAGTTACTCAGACGGTCCGAGCTGCATCTCGGCCACAGCATTGATTGCCAGATAACGAACAGTCCAACTGGTTCATTAAATGATTATCCTTGACGCACAAGCCTAAGGGCATTAAATGTATTACCCTTTCATATGTATATCATTTAATGTATCGACCCTTTCATGTACAGCCTCAAGGCTATAAATACCTTGTATCACCCTCATTCAAAGGGACCGGAATTTCTTGAGAGATCTTGTAATCAAGAATTCCACAAACACTCAGCAATAACATAACAGTGGACGTAGGCTTTATTCCTAGCCGAACCACTTTAAAAATCTTTGTCTTATTTATTTATCTGTGATTGAAAAATTAGAGCGATCTAGTTTTTTACATCAACAGTAGGTATGTTATACACATAAACTATATACTAAGCATTCACACATCTTAGATATTACCATATTAATAAGGTATTTTCTGCATCATTATACCATTATTCCAAACTTATATAATTCAAGTCTCCCGTTAATATAAGGTTAAATTGCCGACACGTCTCACGCCGTAGTCCCTTATCCTTAAAACCTATCTTGAATAGACTATTAAGATCCCATAATTCCCACATATGACATCTATATACCTAAGGTCTTTACTTCTGTCCTAAACCTTATTTCATCGAATTACACAATTTTGCACTATTAACCCAAACGTTACCTCTCTAACGAATTTCAATAACCTAGAATAATTCCCCGAATTGTATTCTAATTAAAGTCCACTATAATAATCACTCCTACTGGTCTCCTTAAGGTTGAGGGTATTCATAAGTTCTCCAAACATATTCTCCGAGGGTTTCCACCATTAAAATCAAATTAAGGAAAATTTTTCTCATTCTGGGAAGGTCGATCGATCGACCTATGAATATCGATCGATCGATCTAGTCGATCGATCGACTGATGAATGTCGATCGATCGATCGAACAGGTATGGCTACGGACTGCTTCTTTCTGCAGATTTGAAAACGTCCCAAAACTTATTTCTAACGTGTGATTCTCAAATATAACGTTATAGTAATGTCATATAACAATCCTACAATATTACTAACGTCCATAAATCAATATTTCAACAACTATAGGCTACATATGGATCAATCTTCATCAAAAACCTAGTTTTTCTGATTTTTCTCAAGAACAGTCATGAACCTCATCTTAAATCCGTTTTTGGTATTACAAAAGGCAGTAATTCACATAATATGATCGTCCAGTAACATTCTACATGCAACCTATATCCCAAAATTCAAACTAATAACTCCAATCTTATGGGTTTTTCATTATCTTCCAAGAACATATAAAATTTATGACTAATCTAACATGGAAGAAGCATTCTCTGAAATTTAAATGGAATAAATCACTTGCCTTGGTTTGATTTCGGATTTGGTGTTGATTTGGTGAAGAATCTCTGCAGAATTCCTCTCTCTCTCTCCTTCTCCAAGCTTTCTTCTCCAAAAGATGGCTATGGTGGCTAGGGTTTGCTTTGGGAGAGTTGGAAGACTAAATGATAACCTACGTAGCTTATGGGGTTAATAAAGGGTTGGTTGGGTCAATCCTTATCAGATTACAACTCTTAATTTTCGTCACTTTTAATTACCCAAAAATGCCAAATTACTAAAATACCCTTTAAGTTACCGGTATGGCCTAAAAATATCCCGGGACCCAAACTATACCCCCGGCTAGTGTTTTCTGACTATCTCGACCCTTCCGGACGCGTTGGCGCACTCAAAACGACCATACGGATTATAAATTTTAAATTCACCTTTATTATCAAAATATTATACCGTGACGCGGCGGTCCCACGCGTCTCAACAAAATTTCCAAATTGTCGTATATAAATCCCACGACAAATTTTATAATACCAAGTTCATATATAATCATATATGCACAAAATCAAATACCAATTCGCATCACATTAGTATTTATAACCCGAATTAATTTCCAATTAATACGCTAATTAATTAATTAATCCCAAAAATAATTATAGTCAAAAGTACGGGGTATTACACTGCTCTTCTCCGAAAAAAAGTAAATAAATTTAACATAGCCCACATATGTGTGTGTGTGTATAAGAAGAAAAAGATTGTAATGGCAGATCTTGAAGGCAGAGCGAGAAACATAACAGAGGAATTGAGTTTGTAGAGAAAAAACCCCTTAGTGTGCCAACAAACCCTTGGTTTTCCAGATAATGTGTCTGTTTCAATAACCAAGTCTGTCAGCCCTTGTTTCGCATTTGGTAATTTAAAGAAGCACATCATGGGAGGCGTGAGAGGCTCCGTGTAAGGAGTAGGCCACGTGCAGAGAAAGAGAATCATAAATGAGATGCCACGTGTCAGCGTCACACGATTTGGGTCTACAGTTTTTATATAGTTATATAGATTTGCGCTAGACTTCAAATAATCTTACATAAATTCGGAACTAAACCCTATGTCTTACATATGGTATATATTCAACAATTATATGCTCATTTGACATGTAATCGGCATAAAGTTTATTATTTTATGTTTTGTAATTTTCATTGCCCAATAGCCGAGCAGATATGCGTCATATATTCTTTGATCGAATAAAAAAATCTCATGATGAATTTTATTTAATTTAGCTCCAACGGATGGTTGGAAAACTTATTAATTCCTTCAGGTACAAGATTCAGTCCTGACGGATGCTCGACCATAATCTTTAGTTCTTGGAAATCTTATTAATGCTCCGACAGATGCTCGTGCACAAATTGCTCGAAATATCTATGTAGCCATGTACAATTTTGCCTCGATAAATGATCAGGCACTTTTATTCTCTTCGAAATGCCTCGCCGGACGCTCGTGCAGTGATAATTCATATTGATTATCTGACACTATGATTCTTAACCTGAAGGATGGTCAGGAATATTCAAGATTCATCTCAGTAGATGATCGACAAAATATTTATTATCATATATTTAGTCCCAAAGATATCTACGACATATATTGTATTTTATCCCCGACAAATGGTTGATCATGATAGTCCTTATCTATATTCAGTCCCAACAAACGATTGACATATTCGATTATTAATCAACATTGTATTTATCATTTTGATTTAACACTAATGGATAGTCTGGAAATTTATTTTTCACTAACATTGCAGGATCGTTCATAATATCTGCTAGGTCCCTTAAATCCTACCTCGATAGATGCTCATGCATCATTTATCTTATCAATGCTCCGACAGATGCTCGAGCAGAGATCGTTCGCAATATCTACTAGATCTTTTACAATTTTGCCTCGACGGACGTTCAAGCATCATTTATTTCCTTTGAAATCTTATTAATGCCCCGACAGGCGGTGAACACTAACATTAGTTCTCTGGATTTTCTATCAGTTTTGATGGATAGTAGATGCAAGTTATATTATGTGATCATTTTGAAGCCCCAACGGACGATTTGGCAATGCAACTCTTATTTGATTCAACCTTGGCTAATGGATGTAGGCTCCTTCATTAGCCAGCGTTATATTGTTGCAATCCAGTTCATATGCATGGACATATATTGGCTGTATAACCTCATTTATGAAGCCCCAACTGGAAGTTGGGCAAGATATTTGATGCGATTTAAAATGTGTTTAAAGTGCGTGCTTATATAGACTCAAGTGCAAGCCTATCGAGTAAGTAATAAATCAGGTAAGACGGGGTCGAATCTATAGGGAAATAGGACAAATTATCATGATGACGAACGGTAAGACGGTCAACCCTAACCCGACTCTAAAAAGAAACGAAAAAGATGATCGAAGTAGGAAAATTTCTATCAACGAAATGGAAGTTAATTAAACTAATTATGAAACTAAACAAGCAAGAGTAAGCTAATTCTAATTTACTAAGTATGATGGGGAAAATAGATTAGAATGCGATTCCCTGACCCTAATACGTTGAACGGCTATAAAACTAGTTATGAATTAAATAATTGATTAAATCCAGTGTTTATTAATCTCAAGAATTACATATATGAGGATAATGGCCCGCATTGTACATAATCAAAAGTAAGAATAAAGCGGTGTCGTAGTAGCTACACGCGCGTTGCACTCTTAAGCATCCCGGTTACCTAGGGCAAACGAGATCAAAAGTCCTACAATGGTTGTGATCACCACACAACACGATTCGATCATTTACTTAATTCAGGGAGCTAATTTTACACACATGCAAAGCACATCGGGGTGGGTTCATGCATCCTAACCCTTAAAAGTCTATAGCCTAACATGGTGCAATTAATAAAAACTAGGGTTTCTACAGTGCATGTAACTGAACTCATGGTGAAATTACTTCTAAATAAGAATAAAGATGTAATATCTGTTGGGAATAAACTGATTATACAAGAATTATTGAAATTAAATAATAGAGGAGAAAGAAATCAACTTTACTGTAAAAATTATAATTGGGAATTAACAACTAAAATTTGTGAGCTTCTAGGGTTCTTCACTACTTTCTCTCTCTAAAATTATGTTAAAAGAAGATCTCCCATGTTTGGGAGTCGATTTTGACTAAATAACCTACGAATTTACAAGAGTTTTAGCTATGCAAGACTCTAGCTGGAAAACAGGATAATTACAAAATTTAACCTCCGGATCGATCGAGCCTGATATTTCGATTCGGTCCAGTGTATACCGAACCGGTTTGTTTTCTCCTTATATCGGATCGATCCGCTTCATGTAGGGTATACAGTGAGTTTTAAGGGTCTGAACCGATTCATTTTTAATGGAACCCGGATCGGTTCATTTCACAATACTTATACAATGACTTCAAGGGGTCGAATTGGTTCGTCTTTTATAGAATCCGGATCGGTCCTGATCCTTGATCAATTTCTCTTCAGTTTTTCATGAGTTTCTCATGAGTATCTCACATCTTTCAAGGCTCATAACTTTTGCTCCGGGACTCGAATTTGGACGCCGTTTCTTCCAACGTGCTTGTAGGCTCGAGGTTTTCAACTTTCATTTTGGGTCCTCGTCTGGATTCCAACTGCAAATTACTCTTTTGCCCTTTTGACTTTTCTTCTAGTTTCTTTCTTTATCCCATAATTTAAATACTGATAAAATTTATGAGAAATACACAAAACTCGGGAATCAATGCATTTTACATCACCCGAGGTGATAAAAGCCTCTAAATTAAAGGGATAAATCAGGAGAATTTATGCCTAGTCAATATTCGTATTTATGTCCAGCTCGACGAATGATCAACGAGATATTCTTCAACATAACAAATCCTCGAGGGATGGTCGCACTACACCAAAATGATAAAATTATCACCTTTCAGCCGGTCACCCTTGTCAAGGTCATTGACTGTGACAAAAAATACGTGTTTTGTGTCACGGTCATTGACCTTGACACGACCGTATTGTCACGGTCAATGACCGTGACAATTCTTTAAATAATTGTCACGGTCAATGACCTTGACACGACCGTGACAATGTTTGCAGCAAAAACCCTTTCCCCTTCTTTTTTCCCTCCCGCCGTTCCCTCTCTCTCTCTCTCTCTCTCTCTCTCTCTCTCTCTCTCTCTCTCTCTCTCTCTCTCTCTACTTTCAGGTTTAATTCTCTCCCTCTCTCTTCCATTTATATATATGTTTGTGTGTATATATATGTGTGTATGTGTGTATATATATGCGTGTGTGTGTGCGGGGGTAGGGGGTGGGGCAGGGTGGGGGTAGGGGGTGGGGTAGGGTGGGGGTAGGGTGGGGGCAGAGTGGGGGTAGGGGGTGGGGCAGGGTGCGGGTAGGGGTTAAAAATGTAATATTATTTTGATACAACATTAATTTGTGTATGAGTTTCATAATTATAAATAATATCCAAAAATATTGGATAACAATTTATTTTCATTCAAAATAAATAAGTAATTTTCTACAAATTTCATAAAAAAATGAAGGCCGGCTTAATATGTGATTTAAGTGTGAAATAATCGCTATATACTTATACTAATGGAGAAAAAAACCACATATGGCATTTTTTGTTTTTATTAGATGCAAAATAATACATATAGGTATCACATGACTTTATATCCATCAAATAAAATTTTACCATAAAATATCAATTTGTGGAAGGCAAGATCTATTACAATATATTTACATACCTAAATGATTTTTTTTAAATGACATTACAACAAAAAACTACAATAAGGGTTAAAATGGCATCCGAAATTGCTAAAAGCATGAAAAATAAAATATCATTTAGTCTATGTTGTTGAAAAATTTGATCAAATTGGTGAGCCCTTCATATTTTAAAAATGTTATTTTTATTCCTATTTAATTTTCTTTCTATACACCCCTAATTATATTTAAAGTTTAATAAAATAGGAGTTATAGAAAGAAAAATGGGGTTTAAATAAAAACACTTTTTTTAAATTTTAGGTTCTGGTGCATAATCTTACTTTGTCACAATTAATTTATATGTCTCAAAGTTATTTTATCACTCTTAGTTTATATTTGAGATAATACTTTATGAACCACAACTTTAGGTTGATTATTTTAGAACTTAAACTTCAAGATACAGCTTAGATATCTTAACAAAACACATATCTAACATTGAATAGAGGTGGGGATGTGTGTATGTATGTGGTGAGTGAGGGGTGTGGAGGGAGGTGGGTGTGTGTGTGTATGTGGTGAGTGGGGGTGTGTGGAGGGAGGTGTGTGTGTGTGTGTGTGTGTGTATCTGAATTAATCCATGAATTTGTATTTTTGAATTTGAATTAACCCATGAATTTATTTTTGTATTTGAATTAACCCATGAATTTATTTTTGTATTTGAATTAACTCATTATATGAAACATACTTGAAATTAAATATAGTGCGCATAGATACTAGCCTTCTAGTTCTTATGCGTACGCATTCAATCGCCCTTAGACCCGTTCGAGAGTCATTACCCTTGTAATGAGATCTCTCGAATTGTCCCGTTTGGACAGTTTGAGACTTTATAATTTCTGTATAATATTCTTATTGGCTTAAAGTTATTACTTTTGGAGGAAGTTGTGCAGTCGTATCTTAATGTTCTCTGGATACATACTAGATTGACAAGTGTGACTGTTATTTCAATTGACCAATTGAAATAACACTCACATCTGCCAATCTACGTCGTGTACTTGGAGAACTACGGGGATATGCTGTCGAATTTTTTTCAAATCGTAACAATGTGCTTGAGCTGTTAAGTATATTACAGAAAAATGCAGTCTTGAATGGGATAGGACCACTTACCCTTTAATAGGATAATTAAATGATGGGATAATTAAATAAAACATACTATAAATCTAAGTTTTGTTTACCTTTAATAGATGTTTAGTTGTGGTAGCTGTGATGGGATATCCGAAATACAAAAAGTATCGATTGAACGGTTACATTTTCGGCGCTAAAGTGTACGAGGAAAGTACAAATGTACAGAACTCGGGAATTTCATACAAGGCTCTTACTTTCTTTAGAGCGAGCGCAGACGATAAAAACCTCGTTGAAGCTGAAATGACTTACTATGGTGTAATCCAAAATATATTTGAATTGGATTATATAAACTTCAAAGAGGTTGTATTTTACTGTGAATGGGTAAGAGTTGAGGATAAAAATGCTTGTAAAGTTGATCCTGTCACCAATTTGATCATGGTTGACTTGTCCAAGTTGAAGAGCAACGACCACGTGAGCGATGAGCCGTTTGTTTGTGCATTTCAAAAGGTTAAGCAAGTGTTTTACTCGGAGTATATCAACAACGAGCCGTGGTCAATTGTCCAACACGCGCCAAGGCGTCTAAATAGTAGTGTGGATGACTTGGCTGCTCCTACCGAATATCAATCCATTTTTGATGATAACCTGAATTTGAAACAATTTTTCAATTTGTAATAAATATTTCAATTTGTACCGAAACATCCATTTTTAATGCTTTTAATTGATCTGCACTTTATCATTTTCACTCTTGTGTAGTGTGCGTGTGTGGAGAGGAGATTAATACATAAATATTCCAACTACATCTAAGTTTTGTTTATACTAATCCATGAATATACGCTTCTTACCTTTAATAGGTGATTAGTACATAGTTATTTGGGGTGTCCTATTTGTGGAGAGGAGACTGAATCTCTTCGTCTATCCGAACACTAAGAAATGCCATAATCCTATGGAGCGATGCTCTGCAAATTCCTCCCAACCGTTATGTAGCCAAACATCACCAGTTGAAGTTGTCAATTCCACTTTCCATACTCCACCACTTGGAACTTCTAGAAAAACATGGGAGACCATTGAAAGGTGGAATTGACAACTTCAACTGCTGATTTTTGGCTACACAACGGTTGGAAGGAATTTGCAACGCATAACTTCATAGGATTATAGTATTTCTTAGTGTTTAGATATGAAGAGAATTATATTTGACACGATTGCCCGGGGTACATTAGTTGGAAGGAGGTACCATATGAGCTCAAGTTAGCTGTTTGAGTGACACTATAGGTAATGTATTTATATTTATATGTCAATTTTGATTTTGATTTCGATTTCAATTACGATTTATTTTTATCTATATTTGAGGGGCAGATACTAATTTTACTTTATTTCAATTCAGGGGACAGGGAGTGGTCCTAAGGGTAGGCCACATATGCTCTATATTTATGTGGCTATTCGGACGAGAAGGGAAGGATAAAGAGGTGTCCCCGAGCGTCGCGGTACAAAATCTCTTTTTCATGCAAATAGTTTGTAGATTTGAGATAATTGATGGTGATGTTGTTTCTTCTTAAATAGTTTCTATTTTGAATATATATATTTGCATTATCTTTGGTTTGTTTGGATTATGATGTTTGGAACAGGTACAACGTTGCTATAACAGGTACAAATATACTGCTGGGCAGTGGCAGTGGCCATACTGCCCAACAGATTTTTTTTAAATTCTGCCCAGAATTGTCACGGTCATTGACCGTGACAATTTTTTTAAAAAGGGGCACGACTTTGTCATGGCTAGAAACCGTGACAAACGTGCCACGGTCATGGACCGCGACACGACCGTGACAAAAAAAGTTTTCTCGCCTCGAAATGTCACGGTCATTGACCTTGACAAGTTGGATTTGTCATGGTCAATGACCTTGACAATTTGGCAGATTTGGTGTAGTGTCGGGCATACTTATTATCTCAGTTATTAAGGACAATCGACATTAAATTGAATCAATGTCCCGAATAGGGGCCCCATTGCAATGTTGAAATGTGAACAGACACAAGTGCTTCATAGGCGTGTGGCCGACTTCTCCAATTGGACCATATAAAAATCCTAATACAGGGTGATACCTTAACTAGGTGAATGCCCGAGTAAGCCTTGGCGCATAGGCCTGTGGTCGATCTCTCCAATTAGACCATATAAAAATCCTAATAGAGGGTGATACACTAGGTGAACACCCGAGTAAGTCTCAACGAATAGTACTGTGGTCGGCCTCTCCAATTGGACCATATAAAAATCCTAATTCAGAGTGATGTCCTAACTAAGTGAATGCCCGAGTAAGCCTCAGTGCATAGGCCTATGATTGCCTCTCCAATTGGACCATATAAAAATCCTAATACAGGGTGATACCCTATCTAGGTGAACGACCGAGTAAGCTTCGGTGCATAGGCACGTGGTCGGCCTCTCCAATTGGACCATATAAAAATTCTAACTCAGGGTGATACCCTAACTAGGTGAACGCCCGAGTAAGCCTCGGTGCATAGGCCTGTGGTCGGCCTCTCCAATTGGACCATAAAAAAAATCCTAATACAGTGTGATACAGTAACTAGCTAAATGCCCGAGTAAGCCTCAGCACATAGGCCTGTGGTCAGCCTATCCAATTGGACCATATAAAAATCCTAATATAGGGTGATACCCTAGCTAGGTGAATGACCTATGCCTCAACGCATAGACCGTAGTCGGCCTTTCCAACTGGACCATGTGAAAATCCTAATATAGTGATACCCTAGACTCGGTGCACTCCCGATCAAGCCTCGTCACACGATTGCTTCATAGGCCTATGGTTGGCCTCACCAATTAGACCATACAAAATCAAAATATAGGGAGATACACTAAACTTGGTGCATCCCCCGAGCGAGCCTCGGTGCACGAATGATTAACAGGCCTGTGGTCGACCTCACCAGTTGGACCATACAATAAAACATAAAGACGAACTACGATCGACCTGATCCCATGAGGGTATGTAGGCAGCTCGACACGCTCGAGTCCGGTTTCCATATCGATTCAACTCATGCAAAGCATTCCTCTAAGACCTTACAAAGGCAAGCAAATCAACCGAAGAAGGCTTAAGAGTTGAACGGAAATTCAAAAAAAATGCGAGTCTAATTCACGCCGACAATTGCACACGTATGAAGATATTACGGACCAACTCCTAGCTCATCTCAAAACTAACTTAGCTGAATTGTGACCTGTGGGGATATTTTGTGTGTGTGTGGGTGAGGGGGGGGGGGGAGAATTTACACCTACATAAATAACATGAAACATGGTGAGCACATCGGTCAAGATGGCAACCAACATACACTCCATTAAGATAAGGACGAGTGGAGTCCTTATAAAGTAGAAGACCAGAGAACACTATTTTATTAAAATTAAACTCTACAATGATAAGACTCATCTATTTGTAACTCCTAACTCTATATAAAGGGGAATCCCTCCCATTGTGAAAGGAGGGCTCAGAGGCTAGAAAAACAATCACGTAAATTTTCTCATCATTATAGTGAAACACAATTGAAGCGCCGTGGACGTAGGTCATTCATGGTCGAACCATGTAAATTTTTTCCACTTTCTTACTTATTTTTGTACTTGATTCGTGATGGCTAGACACCTCCCTACGGGTGAGTTTTTTCTCTACCAGAGCTATATATGAGCAACATGAAAGTTCACCTTTGTCTGTTCCTCAATATTTTGAAAAGTACCTCAAACAAACCATAAAATTCAAGTAACACACCATCATATATAAAATGTTAAAATTTTAAAAATTAGTGATAAATATATTACTACAAACCATACAAGTAAAGCATAAGAAAGTAATCTGGGTAACAACAAGCATTGAACATTTTTTAACACACGACACTCTCTGAAACTGGAAACATACTATCACGTGCTTTCTGTGTTGGTACAGCAGCTTCACATCTGTCATGTCAGTGCAAAGCTTTAAAACCAAAAGCTTTTGTTTTGCTTTAGACCATTTGAAGAGAAAAAAATGCCCACGCCCGTGAAAGTTAGTCCCACATCGGTAAGGGGATGGGTTTTGGTGTGGTATATTTACAATTTATTTGGAAAAAATGGGCAAGCCCTTTGGGCATTAGATGTTTTGTGTGTATGGGTGGGGGACTTATTGGGCCAAGTCACACACGTGCGCGCGCCGTAGCCGCCGTTCGTTCGGGCTGGCCCGTGCCCGTGTCCGGGTTCGGGTCCTGGGTCTTGGGCTTGGGATCATTAAGAAATAATTTTTTGGACAAATACAAAATTATTTTTTGGGCTTTAAAAAATTATTTTTTAACATTTTTTTTAATTCCGAAAATTAAAACGTGATTATATCTGAGTTGAATTTTTCAACCCAGTTGCCCACTACTTTCCAGATTTTTCTCTCCATGTTTTTGTCCAACGTCTCTTTTGTTTCCCCATAAAAGAGGTATTCCACCTCCGTTTTAGACAGACCTGTTCTGCAACTTTTCTAAACAAAAAACTGCTTCGAATTTTTTTTTTCTCCTACACTGGAATAATAAATCTACCCCAGATTTATTATTAGACTCGAGCAATTATCACGAACGGATGTACATGGACCGGATTGATTCTTGTGCTTCATCAATTCGTATTTTATTAATTGAAGGCTGTTTTATCCTGGGGGTGGCAAGGCATTTCTGACTGTCAGCACACATTGGGCAGAGCCGCAAAACACCTTAAAGAGAGCGACATTGTCCGCGACTCAACTGTTTTCTAGACTGTACTTGCTTTCGGGGTTTTTGGTTCTTTCTGTCTCGAATTTATTTGCTCCAAAATTGAGTAATTTCATTCCTTAATTCTGCATTTAATTTACTACTACTATAACAATTTTAAGGTGTTCTGAAATTCTGCCATGGACGAAATTAACTCAACCAACCTTAACAAGTCTTTCAAATATGAATGCACCCATTTTAAACGTTGGAGCAAAAAAATGCTATTTTATTTAACTACGAAAAAAGTCGCATCGTGTGTTCAATTTGATAAACCCCTAGTAAATAATCGACCTACTATTGAGGAAAGCAAAGCAATTAGAACTTGGGAGGAAAATTATTTTTTGTTAAAGAACTATATTTTGAATGCTCTAAGTGACGAACTTTATGACTACTATGCCAATTATAAAACTGCAAAAGATGTTTGGGGTGCACTATTTAAAAAATATGACACGGAGGAGGCGGGTGCTAAAAAATATGCCGTCAGCCGTTATTTGAAATTTCAAATGACGGATAACAAATTTGTTGTTGCTCAAATCCATGATTTGGAAATGATTGCCCATGAAATTATTTTCGAGGGAATGGCTTTAGATGAGCAATTTCAGGTGGCTGTGATTATTGATAAATTGCCTCCACTGTTCAAAGAGTTTAAAAATATTTTGAGGCATAAGTCTAAAGAATTTTCACTAGAGTCACTCATTACTAAATTGAGAATTGAGGAGGAATCTCGAAAACAGGACTACAAAGATGAAATTCTTGTTGTGTCTAACCATAAAAATCAGAAAAGAACCACACTCCAGTTGTTTTAAAGGCAAACAAAAAAAATATGAAAAATCAGAAAAGAGCCACAACCAGAATTTTAAAAATCAGACTCAGACTCAGAATAAGAATAAGAACCCTGGAAATGGACAGTCTAGCAACTCGAGACAGTTTCTCTGTTTCAAGTATGGCAAGCCTGGCCATATGGCTCGCAAATATCTCAATGTGCCAATCTCACAAGCGAATTTGACCGAAGAGGACCTATTTGCTATGATTTCAGAAATCAACATGGTTAGCGGTGCCGAAGGGTGGTGGTTGGATACTGGCGCTTCCCACTATATCTGTTATGACCGTGCTCTGTTTAAGACTTATTTTGAGACTACAGATAAGAAGGTGTTGTTGGGTGATTCTCATTCCACTGAGGTTGTTGGTACTGAAAATGTGGAATTAAAGTTCACTTCGGGAAAGATTGTTATCCTCAAAGATGTTCTTCACACTCCCGAGATAAAGAAAAATTTGGTTTCAGGTTATCTTCTCAACAAAGCTGGCTTTACTCAAACTATTGGTGCTGATTTATTTACTTTGACCAAAAATGGAATTTTTTTAGGCAAGGGTTATGCCACTTGTTGATACCAAAATTAATATGCTGATGTGGACGAATCAGACGAAGACACGTGTCAATATACGTGGCACAATAGTAACGAGGAAGTTCATTTCCTCGACCAACTCATGTTCTCCCCGAGCAAACGAGGATATACCGAGGAACTTCAGCACTCCGAGGTACTCTAACGCTCCTTGGAACTCCTGAGCAACGCGCAAATAAGGCGGTCCGAGCTGCATCTCGGCCGTATTATTAATTGCCCGAATGTCAATAGTTCAACTATTCATTGAATGTTCATTATCTTGACGCACACGCTGCATTAAATGTATTACCCTTTCATATGTATTCTCATTTAATGTATCGACCCATTCATGTACAGCCTAAGGGCTATAAATACCTTGTATCACCCTCATTCAAAGGGACGGGAATTTCTGGATTGAACTTGTAATCGAGAATTCCTAAACACTCAGCAATAACATAACAGTGGACGTAGGCCATTCTTATAAGGCTGAACCACTTTAAAAATCTTTGTCTCATTTTATTTATCTTTGATTGAATAATTAGAGCGATCTAATTTTTTACATCAACAGATTGGCGCCGTCTGTGGGAAACGACTGTTGCTATCGTTTTTCACCAAAAATCATTTATCATCAATGGCAGATAATCCAGAATCCATTAATCGAAATGCTGGAAATACTGGAAATCCTCCGAATCCATCTGCACCTCCAGATCTGGCTGGAATTATGACGAATCTGGCCGAAGGACAAACCGCCATGCAAGAAACAATGAGGCAACTCATTCAAACTCTTCATGGCGATGCACCTACCCATTCAAGGCAAAGGAGTGATCGTGGGCAATCGCGATCCAGGCGTACTGATTCATATCGTAATGAAGAATCTGATGATTTTTCTTATCAACCTGGGCGAACTTCATCGATACGGGCTACGGATACAGATCAACATATCACCCTCTCTCCGGAGAGAACTAGCGCCCTAGAAAGATTAAGCAGGGAATCTCCTTTCATTCGGTTAGGACCAAGGAGAAATATGAGTCCGCCTAGAGCCCCATCGAGAAGCTTTCGACCACCATCAGGTTTGAGAGAGGGATCATCACAATCAAGACCAGCTACTCGTCGAGATAGATCTCAGGAAGCTACGTCAGAACAATCAATTGCTCGAACTAAGCAGCCCGAGGAAGGAAATGAAGCATGGAAGGGTTCCATTCAGCGATTGGAGGATAGACTTGGAGAAATGGTTAAAGAAAGGAATCCCTTACAGAGAACTTTTGTTCAAGGGACACCTTTTGTGCAGGCCATTGTGAATTTTCCTACACCATCGAAATTCAAAGCACCTGTAGTGACCCCTAAGTATGATGGAAAGACAGATCCTGTTCTTCATATAGAACAATACCAAGCTGCTGCCGACATATATGCCGTCCCCGACGAGATGAGATGTAGAGCATTCTCGGGAACTCTTACCGGGTCTGCGCAGATATGGTACAACAATCTTCCTCGGGGTAAGATTTCGACTTTTATTCAGTTAGCCGAGTTGTTCATTGGTAATTTCTGTTTTGGAGCAAAGCCAGTAAAGCGAGTAGCGCACTTGTTAAGTGTTAGACAAAAATCAGGTGAGAGTACTAGAGATTACATAACTCGTTTCAATAACGAGAAGTTGGAAGTCATAGATTACGAAGAAAAGACAGCGATCACTGCTTTGATGAGTGGACTGCTGCCTAACAAATTATACTACACTTTGGCCAAAGATCCACCTAAAACTATGTCAGAGTTGATGGCAAAAGCGGCCAAAATCATGAATGCCGAGGAGGCTATGGCTGCGAAGAAGAATATGGATAAAGAAACCAAGGTGGAGGTTGACAAATCTAAGAAGAAAGAGCAAAGAGGTAATGGTGGTGACAAGCATTCCAAGAATAATAGGACGTCATGGGAAGTCCTGAAAAAATATGATAATTATACTCCATTGAAGATGGGTATTAATCATGTTTTAGAAGAAATCAAGAATAACGAAGAAATCAAGTGGCCAGATAAACTGAGGACCAATCCTGAACTGAGGAATAGGGCCAAATATTGCGAGTTCCATAAAGATCATGGCCATACGACCAAAAATTGCATAGCCCTTCAGAACGAGATTGAAACGCTCATCCGAAGAGGAAAGTTGTCAAAGTATGTAGATCGCAGAGGTGAAAGGAAGAATGATGATAGAACTAGAGATTGTTCCAGATCTCCTCGTCGGACGGAGGAGAAAAAGAAAAGAAATCATGAAGATGATCCAGATGAAGACACCGATCTTCCAAAAAAGCCAAGGCAGCCTGAACGAGAGGTATTTTCCATACGTTTTGGGTCAATTGATTGTAATGTTATAACAGGAGGAGATGCTGGAGGGGGAGACCTTACTGCAGAAAGAAAGGCCTATCTCGGAGAGGCTCAAGCCTGCTCATATATTCAACGAATAAATCTTGCCGAGGATGATCGTCCGAGGAAGGTAAATAAAGAAAAGCTAGTTATTGTTTTTTCAAAAAACGATTTGGCAGGTATTCTTTACCCTCACGACGATCCCTTGGTGATCAAAATGAGGATGAAAGATGTGGTGATTTCAAGGGTGTTAGTGGACAATGGTAGTTCGGCAGACATCATGTATTATTCATGTTTTGATAGCTTGAATTTGAAATTATCTCAATTGGAACCTTATCACAGACCCCTTCTGGGTTTTGCTGGCGAGAAAGTTTTTCCACTTGGGACGATCAAGTTGGACATATTCATTGGAACTTGGCCCGCTTGTCGAACATAAAGAATACGCTTCTTTGTGATGGATAAGAATGTGCAGTCAGCCTACAACATCATCATGGGAAGAGTTGGTTTGAAGAAGTTCGAAGCAGTTCCATCTACAGTGCACCAATGCTTAAAATTCCCAAGAAACTTCGGAGTAGGAGTTGTGAAAGGTGATCAAAAAGTAGCTCGGGAATGCTATTATTCATCTGCCGAGCAAGAGGAGCTTGAAGAATCAAGGAAAAAGACTATTACCTACCAGGTGGAGGAAGGTACAGAAATTGAAACTCTTGATCCCAGGGATGAATCCCAACTTGTAAAAGGACAAGTGGTAGAATCTACAGAAAATGTTATTCTGGACGAGGAGCACCCTGAACGAGTAACCCAGATAGGTTCGTCGTTGGATGCTTCAATAAAACAAGAGTTGATAATGTTCTTGAGAAACAGGAAGAAAACTTTCGCATGGAGTCATGAGGACATGCCAGGAATAGATCCAAATTTCTTATGTCATGAACTCAATGTGAATAAGGAGATCAAGCCTGTAAAGCAGAGAAGAAGGGTATTTAGCCCCGAGAAGAATCAAGCCATACAAGAGGAGGTCGAGAAGCTCCAGAAAGCCCAATTAATTGAAGATGTGAAATATCCAGACTGGCTGGCAAATGTGGTGATAGTAAAGAAGAAGAACAATAAATGGAGAATGTGTGTTGATTTCACTGATCTCAACAAGGCATGCCCAAAAGATCATTTTCCATTGCCCAGAATTGACCAACTGGTGGATGCTACCTCGGGACATGAGCTGCTCAGCTTCATGGATACTTACTCTGGCTACAACCAGATCAAAATGAAACCTGAAGACAGGGAAAGTACTTCTTTTATTACCCCTAGGGGAACTTATTGCTATAATGTTATGCCTTTTGGTTTGAAAAATGCAGGAGCGACATACCAGCGGCCGATGAACAAGGTTTTCACCGAACAAATCAGTTGCAACATGGAAGTCTATGTTGATGATATGCTAACAAAAAGCAAGAAAGCTGCAGATCATCTAGTTGACTTAGCTCAGACATTTGACCAACTGGATAAATACCAGATGAAGCTCAACCCGACAAAGTGCACATTTGGAGTACGAGAAGGAATGTTTCTCGGATACATTGTCAATCAGCGAGGCATTGAAGCAAATCCAGATAAGATTAAAGCTCTTTTAGGGTTGCGATCTCCAACAACAAAGAAAGAAGTGCAGAGTCTTACAGGACGAGTTGCAGCGCTCAACAGATTTGTATCTCGAGCAACTGACAAATGCCTCCCATTCTTCAAAACACTTCGAAAAACTTTTGAGTGGACTGATGAATGTGAGAAGGCCTTTCAAGACTTGAAAAAGTATTTGGGAGCACCTCCATTGTTGTCCAGGCCAATAACAGGAGAAAAGTTGTACTTGTATCTAGCAGTATCAGAGAATGCAGTTAGCTCGGCATTGATCAGATTGGAGAATGGAGTCCAGAAACCAATTTATTACACAAGTAAGGCTTTCCGAGGTGCAGAGATCAGGTACCCAAAGTTAGAAAAATTGGCATTGGCATTAATTGAAGCAAGTAGAAGAATGAGGCCTTATTTCCAGGCCCATACCATCATTGTGTATACCGACATGCCATTGAGACAAGCCCTTCACAAGCCAGAAAAATCAGGAAGATTGATGTACTGGGCAATGGTGAATATGATATTGTATATGAGCCCAGATCATCATTGAAAGGGCAGGCTGTAGCAGATTTTATAGCAGAGTTTACATACCTTGATACCCCCGAGGAACAAAAGTTGCTCGCTGACCAACCTGTGGATGTTACAGGATCAACAGACATAAATCCGGACCAACCCCAGTTAATAAAAGGACTTATGGATGTAGAAGGATCATTAACTTCAAACTCAGACCAGCTTCAGTTGGTAAAAAAGCGAGAAGAAATGATCGACGACGAGCGAAAAGTGCTAGGGGAGGATGAAAAGAAGCAAAAAATATTTCACCGAGGAACCCTGTCAGAGAAGGAATTTGAAGACGGTTTACCCATATGGAGATTATATGTAGATGACTCATCTTGCACAGCAGGTTGCAGCGCAGGAATTGTTTTGAGCACCCCAGATGAGATTGACATGGAATATGCTTTACGATTCCAATTCAAAGCCTCTAATAATGAAGCTGAGTATGAGGCCATGATAGCGGGGTTAAACTTAGCAAAAGTTATGGAAGCACAACAAGTGATGGTATTCAGTGATTCTCAATTAATTGTGAATCAGATGACGGGAATATATGCGGTTAAAGGAGAGTTAATGATCAAATATCACGCAAAGGTGATGAAGTTGTTGACAGAATTTGATGCCATTCGGTTGGTGAGAATACCGAGGATGGAGAATGTACAAGCAGACGCACTGGCCCGACTAGCATCAGCTACTCGTACCGAGCTACGAAGAACAATACCAATTGAAGTCCTGGAAAGTCGGAGCATAGATGAAGACCTGACAATGAATGTAATTACCCTTGATTTAGGACCATCTTGGATGGATCCCATCAGGGCATATGTTAAAGAAGGAAGATTGCCGGAGGACAAGCTCGCTGCCAAGAAACTGAAGTATAAAGCTGCTCGGTATGTGTTAACTAATGGTATTTTGTATAGACGAGGAATTATGGCAGGTTTGCAGAGATGTGTACATCCCTTCGAGGTGAAAGAATTGATTGAAGAAATCCATGAAGGGTCTTGTGGAGCTCATGTAGCAGGTCGAACGCTTTTACAAAGGGTAATGACTCAAGGATACTATTGGCCAACAATGAGGGCTGATTATATAGCCTATGCTAAGAAATGTGACAAGTGCCAATGTTTTTCCTCTATCCGACGAACTCCACAAGCATTGTTGACACCCATAACTTCCTCTTGGCCATTCGCCATGTGGGGAATTGATTTGGTGGGACCATTGCCGATCACCCGAGGAAGATTTAAGTACCTCGTCGTCGCAGTAGACTATTTTACTAAGTGGGTAGAAGCTGAACCCCTCATCGACATGACATACGAGAAGGTATACCAGTTCGTTTGGAAGAATATCATCTGTCGATATGGTCTCCCTCATGCCTTCATCACAGACCATGGAACCCAATTTGATAACGAGGAATTTGCTGCTTATTGTCATCAGTCGAACATTTTGAAGGTCCATTCAGCACCAGGCCATCCGCAAAGCAATGGACAAACTGAAGTGACGAATAGAACACTGCTAAATGGTTTGAAGAAAAGGTTAAGTGAAGCTAAAGCTAACTGGATTAACGAGCTACAATCAGTATTGTGGGCTTACCGGACAACTCCCCGAGCAGCGACTGGAGAATCACCATATATGCTGGCATTTGGAAGTGAGGCTGTAATACCTGCCGAGTTAGGTCTCCCAACGCACAGAGTGATGAATTTTAATTCCCCAGTTAGCGACTTGATGAGAAGACTGGATTTGAACATGCTCGAGGAGGTCAGAGAAGAGGCAGCCATTAGGAATGCTGCTTATCAACAACGAACAACTCTTTTCTACAACAAAAGGGTGAAGAAATGGGATTTAAAAGAAGGAGATTATGTGCTAAAGAAGGTCATTCAGAAGCACAATAAATTGGAGGCAAACTGGCATGGGCCTTACCGAGTTACAGAAGTTGTTCGACCAGGTTCTTACCGAATAGCAACTCTTGAAGGAGAAGAATTCAAGAATGCTTGGAATGCTGAACACCTTCGCAAGTATTATCAGTAATGTAAAATGTAAAGCAGTTCCTTCATTATGAATAAAACGAGGATGTTTCACCATTTTCTTTCTATTGAAAGTTTTTCGGGGAATACTAGTGTTGTACACTACGCTGCTCGACAGCAAAAAGAAGAAAAAAGTTCGAAAGAACCAAAAAATATACTCCTTTGGTTAGGAGGCGTTCACTAGCGTGACCAACTAAGGTTAGTAAGATAACTAGTGGACAAATAGTTCGAAAGAACCAAAAAATATACTCCTTTGGTTAGGAGGCGTTCACTAGCGTGACCAACTAAGGTTGGTAAGATAACTAGTGGACAAATAGTTCGAAAGAACCAAAAAATATACTCCTTTGGTTAGGAGGCGTTCACTAGCGTGACCAACTAAGGTTGGTAAGATAACTAGTGGACAAAAAGTTCGAAAGAACCAAAAAATATACTCCTTTGGTTAGGAGGCGTACACTAGCGTGACCAACTAAGGTTGGTAAGATAACT
Organism: Sambucus nigra; assembly: GCA_949130495.1. Lineage (NCBI taxonomy): Eukaryota > Viridiplantae > Streptophyta > Magnoliopsida > Dipsacales > Adoxaceae > Sambucus > Sambucus nigra. The sequence goes on from OX422218.1 coordinate 201,213,894, forward strand.
AGTGGACAGAAAGTTCGAAAGAACCAAAAATATGCTCTCATAAGCCAACAAGTTGGTCGGAAGGTAAAATCATTCCAGAAAATACAAAGAATTCCAAACTGAGCCAAGTATAGTTGGTCGGTGATCAACTATACTTGGTCGACGAGGATAAATTATCGACCATGGTTGGTCGGATACATTTTAGGAAAAAGTTTACCAAGTATGGTTGGTCGAGGATAAAAACCCATAAACTGTAGTTGCTCGACAAACACAATTTAACAACCTTGGCTGGTTGAAAATATTTTAAACATTTTATACTCATTACTTTATTATTAAGTGATTGAGCAACATTGATACTTGTAATTTTGCTTAATAAATTGGTTGATGAACAGCATCATATTGTTATCTTTTTAACAGATACACATACACAAATGTAAAAATGTTTGATAAACACAAGACAATCGCAATACTAATTTGCAAAAAGAAAATGAAAGTCTTTCATTAAAAATAAATTATAGGTTACATGAATGTACTAACTATTACATTGAGATTCCTATTCTATGGGTTTCTTGCCCTTTGCTTTTGAAACAGGCTCTTCGCCAGCAGGAGGATCTTCCAGGCAAAGGGAAGAATTAATAAAGTTCAAGTCCTTTAGCATTCTGACATTCATTATTGAGGGTGTATCCATTAGATGCTCTGGACGAGATACTTCGATCTGGGAGTGAAGACTGTAGTCACCAAGGTATTTTGAAATTAAGCTCCGAGGAATGGAACGAGCTGGGATCCATTCCATGTCCAATTTATAAGGTGGTACAGGCAAGTCTAATAACCCAAGAGCATGATAATCCCATAAATAATGCCCTTGCTCCAATTTTAATACACCCAAGGCGTTCAACCACCCCTGCTTATAACCCTCATTATTGGCGTATTCAATACGGGAATCCAAATGACAAAGGGCCTCATTGTACCCTGCCATCTAAAATTCCCTAGGCTGTTTATGGAATTGGAAGGTTAATCTATCCAATTGTTCATGAAGGCTCCTGGCAAAAACATCCTTATTATCCAGAGCAGACTTCATCGCAGTAAGTTGATCTTCCAAGGATAGATTTTTCTTGGATATTTCAGACAGAGCTCGGTCTTTTGCGTTCAATTGGAATGCTTGAGTTTCTAACGTCGACTGAGTACGAGCTTCTTCAACATTGCGGCTAAGAGTTCTTGATCGAATCCGAGCAGCGACTGGAGAACTTTGCTCCTCGGCAATATTTTGAACAGCTCTTCCTCGTCCGCGAGAACCTCTTCCTCGTCCCCGAGCAGTCACAGGAATAACAGATTTTCTTAAGTTGTCCAGTTCCTGCCTTAATTTGGCATTCTCAACTTCTAAGAACGAGAAACCTTCATCGGTAACTTGCACTAAAGTAGTGGAAGATGACGCTGCATATTCATATTGTGCCAGATTTTTCTGCAAATTATTGTTTTCTTGTTCCAGCAACTCAGCAATCTGCCTGCAAGCCTCGACTTCACCTTTTAAAGTTCTTTCCCTAACGTCGTATCCAGCAAGGATCTTTTTATGGCCTGTTTCAGAAGAAAGTTGTTGGTATCTATTTTCATAATCCTTGTGCAACAAAGCCATTGATTCATTGTGCTGACCTTGGAGATCTTCTAAGGAACAATGAAGTTCCTCGATCAATTCATAGTAAGCCACACTGTTGGCCACAGCTCGGTCGAGTAAATCCTTCAAGTACCGATAGGCCTCAATTGCTTGTTCTGAGGCATCATGACCAAGGATGTCAGCTATTTCTGATGTACTAAGATCTGTATGACCAGCCTTATAATATTCGTGACATTGCTGCATCAGCTTTGTATCATATGTAGATATCAGTTCCATTCTAGCAACAAACTAAGGATGAGAAAAAGACAACAATCACCAAAAACAAATCATCAACAACAGAGATGAACAAAAATGTATTTTATTAGATCATCAAAAGATTACATTGTTTGATTACAAGTGATAATAAAAGATAGAAATGATACCGAACAACTTCACACCTTTTCCTTGTTTCCCAAGACTTTCTCGGGAGGCTGGGACGAGGAGCTTGGTTGCTCGGAGGTGATAGCAGCTTGAACAGCAAGAGTTGAAATTTTGTCAGAAGGAGGAGGCATGGAAGAAATGTCCTCGTTGGCAGCAGGAAGAGAGGCAGGGACTTGATCACCTATAGCCATAGAAGATTCATCAGAGGCAGGCTCATCTTCTTCTTCTTCCACAATTGGTGGAGGAGGACCAGGGAGGTGCAACTGGAATATATCAGAATCATCCTTGACCTTCAATTCCTGTAGGGCAGCTACCCAGCCATCTCGGAAGTATTTCAACTTCCCATATTGGACTTGGGATGTCATCACAGCAATCCCCTTATCCCATCCTTTTTCCCAGCCAGCGCTGAAGGATTTTTTAATGGCGAGTTTTCTTTTTAGCTTCTCCGAGGAGAGCTTCACATCCAATTCTTCCTTTTGGACCTTGATATCTTGCAGGGCGGATAACTTTTCCTCTGCCTTCTTCAACTTATCTTCAAGCTCTCCCAAGTTCTTGAGCTTGACATCATACTTCTGATGTTCGACCTCTAAACCTTTTACTTTATCCTCCAAACTCTTGGAGATCTCAGCCATCTTCACCTTCTCGGCCTCAACTGCAGACAACTTTTTCTCCCAAACAGCCTTATCCTCACTATACTGTTGGCGAGATTCCTTCAAGGATTGGGTCAAACCCAGCAGAGCATCCTCTACACCTGACGAGGAGCTTGAAGCTTTAATAGCTTCATCTTTCTTCACGATATTATTGAAACAGTTCACCAGCTGAAAGATGAAAAAAACAGTAAAGTCAATACAAAATGCAAGCATTCAGAGAAAGAAAGAAAATTCAGAATGTGAGAAATTTACCGAAGCAAGATGACGAGTAGCTAGGGATGTCAGCATATCCCTAGAAATTTTTTCATCAATTCCTTGGACCTCGGGTATGATCCAAGTTTTTACCGAGCTCACTGCAGAACTCGGAGGAATGATGGTTGGAATACCAACACCACCAGCTGGTAGAGAAGGGACAGTTTCAGCCTAATTGACTGAGGATGATTTCCTCAATCTTCTCAAAGGGACTTCAGCAGCTTCAACCAAGGAATAACTCTTGGTCGGAGAGATAGTAATCACTTCCATAGGAGCAACTTTCTTGCTCGGAGCCACTGGGGGCTTCTCGGCAGCTTTGGAGGGTGCAGCATCCATTTTCTTAGTCCCCTCTGGGACATCAGTTTTGCTTTTCTTAGCCCCAACAGCAGAAGTAATGTCATCAAAGAGAGCAGGAGGAGCTCTTTTCTTGCCCATTCTTTGACTTAAAGGAAGATGAGAATCTGAAGAAGAATCTTCTGGAGTTGAAGCTGGTTCAACAGGGCGAGCAGTATAAGAGGTTGTATAACTCTTATACTGAAGCAAATATGATGCAGACCTGATGTGCTCGTCTGCAACGTTCTTATGTAAACCCCAGATAAGTTTCAGATGCTTGATATTAACCTCTGATTCTTTTGGAGTTTTTCTTTTACTATCAACTGCAAACAAACACATAATGAAATATCAGTCATACATTTTGTCAAACATGATAAAAGCATAACTTCATAAGTAAAATAAAATGAAAAATAAACCTATCCCATTGCCATATGGGGGGCATCTAGGACCGTTGTATACTCCATCTCCAACTAGAGGGGCATATTGCCAATTTTTAATAACCAACCCATGTTCAAAATAATCTCTATTTGAGTCAGGGAGGTTAACTACAAGAGCCCTATTCAGAAACCTAGTTTTTAAGTAATAAATATTATCTAGAGTGGCCCATTTATAGCAATACATAATTTCAGGGATCCCTATACGAGTCCCATGAGTTAGATTTAATTTGTACACCCTATTAATTATTCTCCATGAATTGGGGGCTATTTTTGCAGGGACAAGATCAAAATACTGACAAAACTCAAGACACAATGGGTTTGGTGGAAAGGAAAAACTACATTTAGCAATGAAAAGACTAGGGAACCAATGTCCCTCAGCCAATCGAAAATAATCTAAAGGCTCAGAAAGAACCTCCAGAGTTACCCAGGAAGGAATGGAAAAATCGGAACGAAATTTCTCAACAGATTCCACAATATAAACCATACTGAATAAAAGAGATACAGAAGAAAGGAAGAAAATCTTACAGGAAGAAAGGAGGTATGTTGACAACGAACGAAAACTAGGATGAACGCACAAGAGAGAAGGAGAAAATAGAAAACTTGAATGCAGGAAATTGGAAAAAGAAGAAGACGGTATGGTTACCTAAGAAGTTTAAATACTTTGCCTTGGGAAGCGGCGAATGAAATGATTACAAAAAAGAAACTATTGAACTTCCGACGGCTAAAAGGACAAAAAGGGCACTAAGATCGAAGCGCTCTTAAAAGTTCGAAAAAAGGCGGATTCGTTGAATTTGGGAATAAATTTAAATACGATGCTCCTAAAACCCAGGAAGATCATTCAATATTGCCATAAACCGAGAAAGAATGTTCCATACTCCTCAAAGTTCGAAATATGAAACATTGGGGGCTTCTGTTGATACCAAAATTAATATGCTGATGTGGACGAATCAGACGAAGACACGTGTCAATATACGTGGCACAATAGTAACGAGGAAGTTCATTTCCTCGACCAACTCATGTTCTCCCCGAGCAAACGAGGATATACCGAGGAACTTCAGCACTCCGAGGTACTCTAGCGCTCCGAGGAACTCCTGAGCAACGCGCAACTAAGGCGGTCCGAGCTGCATCTCGGCCGTATTATTAATTGCCAGAATGTCAACAGTTCAACTATTCATTGAATGTTCATTATCTTGACGCACACGCTGCATTAAATGTATTACCCTTTCATATGTATTCTCATTTAATGTATCGACCCATTCATGTACAGCCTAAGGGCTATAAATACCTTGTATCACCCTCATTCAAAGGGACGGGAATTTCTGGATTGAACTTGTAATCGAGAATTCCTAAACACTCAGCAATAACATAACAGTGGACGTAGGCCATTCTTATAAGGCTGAACCACTTTAAAAATCTTTGTCTCATTTTATTTATCTTTGATTGAATAATTAGAGCGATCTAATTTTTTACATCAACACCACTGATGGGATGTTTAAGTTGAATGTTGATGCAATGAATAAAATTTCTCCTTCTGCTTATATTGCTTGTTCATTTAATATTTGGCATGCTAGGATTTGTCATATTAATAAACGACTTGTTAAAAATATGAGCACTTTAGGATTAATTCCATAATTATCATTAAATAATTTTGAAAAATGGGAATGGTGTAGTCAAGCAAAAATCACTAAGACACCACATAAATATATTTTTAGAGAATCTGAAGCACTTGATTTAATTCATTCGGATATTTATGAATTGGATGGTGTCACAACTAGAAATGAAAAACGTTATTTTATAACTTTTATTGATGACTGTTCTGATTATTCATTTGTATATTTAATGAAAAATAAAAGTGAAGCGTTGGACATGTTTAAAATTTTCCTAAATGAAATTGAAAATCAATTTAATCGGAAAATTATTAGTTACGTAGTGATAAAGGCACCGAATATGACTCTGGACCATTTATTGAATTTTATAAAACCCACGGCATTATTCACGAAAAAACTGCCCCTTATTCGCCCGAAATGAACGGTAAAGCCAAAAGAAAAAATAGGACATTAACTGAATTAGTTGTTGCTATTTTATTAAATTCGGGGCCTGCCGCACATTGGTGGGGTGAAATTATTTTGACTGTGTGTTACGTACTTAATAGAATTCCTAAGACCAAAATGAAAATATCTCCTTATGAAATTTGAAAAAATATTAAGCCCAACGTGTCATACTTTAAAACGTGGGGGTGCTTTGCCTATGTACGTATACCCGACCCTAAAAGGTCTAAATTTTCAAGTAGCGCATATGAGTGCGTTTTTATAGGCTATGATATTAATAGCAAAGCATACCAATTTTATGACTTGAAAAATCAAGTAATTATTGAATCAAATGACGCCAATTTTTATGAAGATAAATTTCCTTTTAAATTGAGAAATAGTGGGGGCGAGTCATCCACTAATATTTCTTTAAAAATAATTTAAGAAAATAATGAATCCATTTTAGAAATTCGAAAAAGTGAAAGGGCTCGTGTAGAAAAAGATTTTGGTCCCGACTTTTTTGCTTACACTTTAGAGGAGGATCCTAACACTATTCAAAAAGCTTTATCTTCTTTAGATGCCGATTTATGGCAAGAGGCTATTAATGATGAAATGAATTATTTGGAAACAAATAAAACTTGGCATTTAGTGGACCTTCCTCCTGGGTGTAAAACAATTGGGTGTAAATGGATTCTTAAAAAGAAATTAAAACCTAATGGCACTGTTGAAAAATATAAGGCACGTCTTGTTGCTAAAGGTTTTAAACAAAGAGAAAACGTAGACTTTTTTGATACATTTTCACCCGTGACTAGAATAACGTCTATACGTGTACTATTTGCTATAGCTGCCTTAAATGATTTAATTGTACACGAAATGGATGTTAAAACAACATTTTTAAACGGAGAATTAGAATGAGAGATTTATATGGATCAACCTGAAGCTTTTATTGTACACGGTCAAGAAAATAAAGTATGTAAATTAGATAAATCTCTTTATGGACTCAAACAGGCACCAAAACAATGGCATGATAAATTTGATAGCCTAGTCATCTCCAATGGGTTTAAAATAAATGAAAGTGACATATGCATTTATTATAAATATGTTGAGAACATTTGGATTATCATATGTCTTTATGTTGATGACTTGCTAATATTTGGTTCTAATATTCATGCTATAGAAAATGTTAAATCATTATTGTGTGCCAATTTTGATATGAAGGATTTGGCTGAAGCTAGTGTAATATTATGAATTAATATTACTAGGTTAAAAAAGGGACTTTCTTTGGATCAATCTTATTATATTGAGAAAGTTCTAAAGAAATATAATTACTTTGACTGTAAACCTGCTAGTACTCCATTTGACCCTAGTGTAAAGTTATTTAAGAACACTGGCGACAGTGTAAATCAAAATGCTTATGCAAGCATTATAGGTAGCTTACGCTATGCTACAAATTTCACTAGACGTGACATAGCTTATGCTGCGGGAGTACTATGTATATTTACCAGTAGACCTAGTATGGAGCATTGGCATGATATTGAGAGGGTCATGCGGTACCTTAAAAAGGACGATGAACCTCAGATTACACTATAATAAGCATCCCGTTATCCTTGAAGGATTTAGTGATGCTGATTGGAACACCCTATCTAATGATTCTAAGGCTACTAGTGGATATATATTTAGCATCACTGGTGGTGCAGTTTCTTGAAAATCTAAGAAACAAACAATTTTGGCTCAATCCACTATGGAGTCTGAGATGATAGCGCTAGCTACTGCTAGTGAAGAGGCAGGTTGGTTAAGAAACCTCCTATCAGATATCCCATTATGGGAAAGACCAATACCAGCCGTTTTGATTCATTGTGATAGTACCGCGGCTATTGCAAAAGTAGAGAACCGTAATTATAACGGTAAGAAACGATAAATACGTCGTAAGCATAGTACTGTTAGAGAATTTATCTCAACGAGTGCTGTGAGGGTGGATCATATACGGTCTGAACAGAACTTAGCTGATCCTTTGATGAAAGAACTAGCTAGGGAGAAGGTGTGGAACACCACGAAAGGGATGGGACTAAAGCCCTTGTATAAATGAGTCATTTGTGATGGTAACCCAACATATAAACTGGAGATCCCAAGAAATATGTTCAAAGGGTAATAACAAGTCACAAGTGATATGTGTTGAATCATGCGATTATTAATTAATATAGAACGGGGTTTACTCCGAGTCCATCCCTATGGAGCATGATATCCTGAAGCGAGTAAATGAGGAGTTACTAAAACTCTTAATGAGTTCTATAGCTCTATTTTGAGTGGGGTACCTAGCTACAAGAGTACTCTTGATAGACTCACCTATGTGAATGTGAAAGTGTGGCCGCTTCCTATGGATATTTTGGACAAATTCCTAAAGCGTTCACTATACTGGGATAGAAGCACATGGCCGTAACGTGCTAGCTATTAGAATGACATCCAAGTAGGGTTGTGTGTGGGATGTTGTCAGAGATGGAGTTCAAAACTATGGTTACTTTAGTATATTCTGAATCATCTTTACTATGTAAATGTTCAAGTCGAAAGATACCTTTGCTTATGAACAATTCTATATATTATTGCTCGATAAAATGTTTTCAAATTTTGCAAGTGGGGGATTGTTGGTACAGCAGCTTCACAACTGTCATGTCAGTGCAAAGCTTTGAAACCAAAAGCTTTTGTTTTGCTTAGACCATTTGAAGAAAAAAAAATGCCCACGCCCGTGAAAGTTAGTCCTACATTGGTAAGGGACTGGGTTTTGGTGTGGTATATTTATAATTTATTTGGAACAAATGGGCAAGCCCTTTGGGCATTAGATGTTTTGTGTGTATGTGTGGGGGACTTATTGGGCCAAGTCACACACGCGCGCGCGCCGCCGCCGCCGTCCTTCCGCCCCGGCCCGTGCCCGTGTCCGAGTCCTGGTCTTGTGCTTGGGCTCATTAAGAAATAATTTTTTGGACAAATATATAATTATTTTTTGGGCTTTAAAAAATTATTTTTAACGTTTTTTTTTAATTCCGAAAATTAAAACGTGATTATATCTGAGTTGATTTTTTCAACCCAGTTGCCCACTACTTTCCAGATTTTTCTCTCTACATTTTTGTCCAACGTCTCTTTTGTTTCCTCATAAAAGAGGTATTCCACCTCCGTTTTAGACAGACCTGTTCTGCAACTTTTCTAAACAAAAAACTGCTTCTAAATTTTTTTCTCCTACGCTGGAATAATAAATCTACCCCAGATTTATTATTAGACTCGAGCAATTATTACGAATGGATGTACATGAACCGGATTGATTCTTGTGCTTTATCAATTCGTATTTTATTAATTGGAGGTTGTTTTATCCTGTGGGTGGCGAAGCATTTTTGACTGTCAGCACACATTGGGCAGAGCTGCTAAACACCTTAAAGAGAGCGACATTGTCCGCGACTCAGCCGTGTTCTAGACTGTACCTGCTTCCGGGGTTTCTGGTTCTTTCTGACTCGAATTTATTTGCTTCAAAATTGGGTAATTTCGTTCCTTAATTCTACATTTAATTTACTGCTGCTACAAGCTTTAGGAGAAGTTCTTTGCTTAAGACCACTTTTTCAATCCAAAACTTCTCTTGCGTCAATTTTCTTATTCAACTTATTATTATTCGCGCCAAAGTTCTTTTGTTAACTAACTTGTTTTTGTTCCCAATCTGCTCGTCATTCTCTGCAAGGCAAACCAAAGTTGTGTTAATTGTATTCCTAATTTAGCATGCATGTAAAACCCTCACATTTGCGTTCAAATTATCAATGCCCACATTGTGGCATAACAGGAATAACACGCTTCATGCATAAGATATATTAGTGAACATATGACCAGTGCATCCAGCAAAGGTAAAAATTAGAACAAAGAAACAAAATTGACGAGAGTACCAGGGCAAGATAGGACGGCACGAGGGAGCAGAATTGCAACTACGGTGTCATTAGGACTGGAATCCTTCACTTCTTCTCTAGTATGATTGACATTTTTCCCCAGCGCTGCTCAAAACCAGAAGAGAAAATTTCAAAATGCATAGAAAAAAAATAAGAAAACAATATATTGAGAAGGGCATAGTTAAAAATCAGTGTAGGATGACCTCGGTAGACTTTATTCAATTTTCAGACGTAATCATTTGTACAATTCGCTAACATGCTTAATGTGTGAGCGGACCAATAGTGGAATATGACGACCACGTAAATATTGTATGTTTAATTTGTGTTTTTGCAAATTACACTTGTTGTTGTGTTGTGTGAATATGTCTACTAGCAAATTACACTTCTTGTTATGTTGTGTTGTGTGAATATGTCTATAGATATTGTTAAAGAAATGAAAATTGAACTCATATTTTGTGAAAAGCGTAATATTTATGGAAAAAAAATATTTTTATGAGCATTCTAGTGATGGGATTAGACATTAGTATATTAAAATTGATTTTCTACATAAAAATTTGTTTTGCATCGAAAAATGCGAGAACACATTTTCTTTAATTTGATTTTTTTTTATATAAAAGGGCCCCATTTTGATTTTTCGCCTAGGGCTCCGAAAACTATAGAGCCGGCCCTGGGTATATGCCCCTTAATTTAAGGGTTATTTGACTTTTGATCCTCATTTATTATTGATTGATAAGCCAAACACTCGTTTACTTTTTATTTTTGAGATTTAGCAATCAAACTAATACTTCTCCTTATTTGACCCTTAATTTACCCTTGTTGATACTTGTGTTTTTGAAAATGACCCTCACAAAGTGTCAACGACCAATAAATAATCCGCACATACTTTTTTTTGTTTTTGAACAAATCAATTTTTTTTTAATATTTTAAAAAACTAGTCAACACATGTGCAAACTTAATGTTCATGAGAGCGTGCCCCCCCTCCCCCCCTCTCTCTCTCTCTCTCTCTCTTTTATATATATATATAGCCCCTATAGCTCTTATATATATATGATAATGATGGGAATGGAAATAGCAGATTTATTTGGCCAAGATAATATTGGTGAAATCGGAGGTAATTAGAGTGAATAAGGTTCTTCTTAACTACATGTCCATTTGGAAGACACTTAGGACATTTAAAATTAGAAAGCAATTGAGGCTAATAAATGTTAACCCAATACTATATCACCTGGCATATTTCCTTAGAGGAGACACTTTTTTTAATATTATATATTAGATTAGATTGAGGCAAACACTCACTACTTTTCATTCTTGGGGTTTAATGCCCAAACTGACACTTTTCGTTATTTGGCCGTTAATTTACCCTTGCTGGCACTTGTGTTTTTCAAAATCACCCTCATAAAGTGTCAACCACAAATAAATAATTTATACATATATTTTATTCATAATTAAACATTCTTTTTTTTAAATATAGCTTTTATTTTAAAACACAACTATTTTACAAATATTAAAAAAAAGTTTTTTTTGTAATATGTTTGGACAGTTGCCCTTGGTTTAAAATATTTACATTTTAACCAAAAAAAGTTTATTTTATAAAAAAACTATATTCACTTTTTAAAAAGTTGTATTTTTTATATTTTGTTTTTATCAAAAAATAGTTTTATAGCTTTTTTCTAAAACTAAAACAAAATTGTTGTCTATATAAAAAACTATTTATTTATCAAGCGATGTTTTTCTTAGAAAATTGTTTTTATTGTAAGCAACTGTACATGAATTATACCCTAATTAGAAGACTATTTTTGACTGTTTTTTGACACTATTCATTTATAAAAAATAGATTTCAAAATAAAAAACCATTATTTTGTAAAAATTGAAAACAACTTTTTTATACAAAAAAACTGTATTAATTATTTAGAAAGCTGTTTTGACTATTTAAAAATTTGTTTAAAAAAAACTGTTTAATATATATATATATATATATATATATATATGTTGTTGACGTCTACTAAATGATAGAACAAATAAAATGAAGATAAACAATCCAACCAAGCACATGAGAGACGAGAATTTTCAAAGTGGTTCGGCTATGAAGAAATCCTAAGTCCATTGTTTGTTTTATTTAGTAGGGTTACAATAGAATATTTGGGTGCGCTTGAGAATGATTGAATTGTCCGTTTGATCTATGAGAGAGTATGTATCTATAGGGGTTAGGAGTCCAAGAGATGGAATGCCTTTATATATTTAGACATTTACATCTATATACAATAAATATAACTCTTGATATTCACGTGTACAATAACTGTTGGTGACTCCACACAAATGGCTTTTGATATTCTTGATGGTTGATATTCTTAAGGTTGGTTGGTCGGTTAGCTGACTAACTGTCTCTCTCGTTGACCAAATAAGTAAGTACTGTGAAAATTGCCACATAGGAGAACATGTCTCCATTTCTCATTGGTCCACGCAGATGGATAATTTTTGGAATCAACAAAAGCCCCCATGCTCCATGATCCATGCTTGATGATTTAGTGAAAAAATGGAGTATTTATTGAAAAGTTGTTCGGTGCCCGTACATAATGAATGAGATTATTGGCCTTTTAAAACATATATGGAGCGTCTCTTGATAATTCCCATGTGTTTGACCCTTGTTCTTCTTGACGATTTACCTTCTTGAGGTGTCTTATTAGGAGGACAAGTGTCCTGATGCTCGGCTGGTACTGTGTGATGTCCTCAATTCTTCTTTCCATAATGTTCCACTTGGAATTTCTTATCAAGATATGACAAATGTTCTTTCTCAGCCTTTGTGTGTGCTGCGAGTCGATAGTTGACTTATTGGGTTTTGTAAAATATTTCACCGTTGGTGGAATTTTTTCGGGTGGTTTGAAAAACTTCAAATAGCTAAAAGGTACTGTGTTTTTTCTTCCCTTGATGTCGCTCTTGCTGGGGTGGATAAGGCCGAGCAAAAATGCTCCATGAATTGACTCCTCAGAACTTTTGTTATTTCCTTGTAACGACTGAATCTGTTGTTGTAATATTTTGCTAAAGCCATTGGTGTAAAAATAATTAGTTGATCTTTATTTAAGCTTGTGATTAGTTTTTAATCAGCCTGCCGACTAGGTAATATGTGTAGACTAGTTAGTCGGTTCAGTGATTTAAATAATCTTGCTTAAATGTTAAATGATTGTAATGCCTTATATTCTACTAATGTTGTTCTTAGATAAAACTGTAAATAGTTTTGTTGATCTAAGTTGTAACATTAGTTATCAGTGGCGACCAAGTGTATCGGGAATGTGTAATTTCCCTCCGTTTCTCTTACCCCAAATCTTCCTTTTCTATTCTGTCGCCGCTTGCTTTCCATTGCTGTTTTTCAAACTTTACTATTCCTTTTAGATCTCTGTAAACCATTATGTTTTTTCTTTGTAACTAACACTTCTTGAATATAATGATGGTATGGTTCTAGTTTTGATCCTTGTCATTTTTTATTTGAGCTTATGGTTAGTGGTAATCGTATCGCCAACTATGTAAACTATCTGAAGATTAATTAATTCGATTGCCAAATAGTTAACCTGCTCAAATGATGATTTAGGGTTGAATTTATTTATATGGCCTTAGATTCTACTAGTGCACTGAGGTAAAATTATAAATAGTTTTGCTAATCTAAGTTGTAATATTAGTTATCAATAGTTACCAAGTATATTATGAATATATATATGCATTCATGTGTTTAACCTAGTCGGGTAAAACTTCTTGTGTTTATACATGAAGTTTTACGGACTTATTGCTCTTGACTTGTCAAAGACGAAGTCATACATGAAGTTTGATGTTAGGATCTTGTTCATGCGTCAGTCAAGTATGATCGGATCTTGTTGTCCATAAGACTGCAACGGACTTTCCTAAATTTTGTGAACTTCTTATTCGTGATTTGTTGGGAGACGAGGTCATACAGGAAGTTTGATTTTATTCGAGCAGCTGAGGTGCTTTGATGAGACGTCTTCAGTCTTTGGACCAATTTTTAGTAGAATGCGCTTCTTCTTCATTTTCTTTTATCCGACTCATACTTTGTGCAAGCCAGTATTATCTATTAATAGGATAAATAGCCTAATTGGAGAGGCCAACCAAAGGGCTGTGAAGAATTTATGCACCGAGGCTTGCTTGACTAATGTTGTGGGGAATAGGTCAACATAGCTATGGAGCTCCCAGTTGGGGTTATGAACAGATGGCGAAAAAATAATTTCATCGGACCAATAATAATAATGCCCGATCATCCGTCGAACTTTGTAGCGATATAATGCCCGAGCATCTGGACTGAATCGCAAATATAATGCTAATTTAGTCTTTAGCCGAGGTTGAATTAAATAGGAATGGTAGTTCCCAACAGTCTGTTGGGGCTAAATTGTGATGATTCACATCATATATACTGCATCAACTATCCATCGAATGCTGTGAGAAATCTAGAGAAATAATGAAAGGGCCGATCATTTGTGGGGCTAAATTAAATAACATCTGAGGGGACCGCGTAATTGTTACTAATGACCCTGAGGCGACCAAGTAAATATTACGAATGATCCTGCATTGTTAGAGAAAAATATTTTTCCAGACCATTCATTAGGGTTGAATATCAATAGTAAATTTAATGTCGATACGTAATCGATTATGCCGACTGTAAGGACACAAATTTCAAATTGAGTCCTTCGTAGTTTGGCTCAATTCCGGACAATAACGTTTGAGTCCAGGATAGAGTTAATTGATCATCCTCCAAGCCTATGACGAGTTTGTTTGAAGACGTAGCGGCCAAGTGTATAAAGCTTCATCAAAATGCCGAGTTTAAGTGCCTCGTTTCTACGTCATCAATAGTGGTTCCATGATCCCCAGGTATGAATGCATTATATATATATATATATATATATATATATATATATATATATATATATATATATATATATATATATATATATAGGAGCTTGGAACGATTTATTGGGTGTTAGGTTTTATTAAAATTGTGTTTTGTTTTCAGAAAGAATGAATTAAAACTTTAAATAAAGTTTCTAGGCTAAAATTGAGAATTTCTAAACTTTCTTGAAGTTCGTTCGATATGTCGTTCGAACGAGTTTGCCAACAACTTCCCATATTGGCCACTGGAACTTCGTTCGAAATGTCGTTCGAACGAGATGGTTGTTTGAACAAGATTTCCAACGAGATTCTAACGAGTTCACACTGGAACTTCGTTAGAAGTCTCATTCGAACGAGATTTCGTTCGAACAAAAATGTCGTTCGAACGAGATTTCAGGCGGGAAAATTTTATGGCAGTTTTTAACAGTTTTTACCCATGTTTCTCACTTTTTACCCCACTAAATTTTTACTGAATATCTATGTGCGGGAAACCAACTTTTTCTTTTAACTTTTTCATACCATACTAACTCCTAGAGAGCGTTTTGAGAGTTTATCTTTTACAAGAAAAAGTTCATGTTTTGAGTGATAATTTTCGAAGACAAATTCATTTACCACTGTAGTTTTCACCCATTGTCTTGTTTATTCAAGTTCGTATATATACATCTTGTTTGGAGTTTGGCACCGGGTTTGTCTCTATACCTAATTGAAGAGATCGTTTGGGTTTTCTTCTAAATCCCTCAAATAAGAAGAATTGTTTAGCTGCGGCTTTCTCACATGGTAAAAGGCACCATGTGTGGTTGACGGTGTACCTATTGTCCGATCGGTGAGTTCGAGATCGCGGTGGAGCTCCGTGATTATCCGCTAGGAAGAGGTGGTTACAAGAAGACGCGTCAAGGCTTAAGAGGGTTCGAGTTGAGGAAGTAAGTCATCTGTCTTGTAAATGTAAATTCCGTACTTAGTGGATTTGAGGCTAGGGCCGTCCGAGGTGGTTTCCCGTTGTGGGTTTTTTCTCGTACATCGTGGCGTAGTGTGACTGATTTTCTCTTATCTTGCATAATAACTTAGAACACATGCTTAGAATAATTCAAGATAAAATTGGTTTTAATTATCACACTTAATTTAATGTGGTGCTAACTTAAATTTGGGTAACGCTAATTTAATTCAAGTCATTTCTTAAAATTGATTTGGCCTAACTTGATATAATTGCAAAATATGACTTAGGCAAATTCTAGGACTTGGATTAATTATGTTTAAGTGAAAATGTTTTTAATGGATTTAGTTAATGTCACTTGGTTTAATTTTAATTTGAAAAAGTAAATTAAAATTTGGTGTTTTTATTGAACCATCATCTTATCGCTTTCGCATCTAGTTAACAAGGAAATTGATTTTAAAGTATAAGAATTCAAAAATTGGGGGCCTACTCCTATTCAACAAGTGGTATCAGAGCCAAAAACGATAAATTACTTCGTTAAGATCCTTTAAATATTTTTGGCTAAAATGGAATTTTCTCCATTTTCAAAATTTCCTATTTTTTATGGTTCTAATTACGCGTATTGGAAAGCGCGTATGGAATCGGTACTAAAATCTATCGACGAGAGGGTTTGGTTATCGGTAGTTAACGGGTGGTCTCCACCAACTCATTTAGTTGAAAATGAACGTGTTCCCAAACCGGCTGATAGATGGACTGAGAATGAGTTTAAACTTTTAAATTTTAAATCTCGTGGTTTAAATGCCTTGTTTAGCACTGTCAGACGGGATGAATTCCGACGTATTATGACATGTGAGACTGCTAAAGAAGCGTGGGATATTTTACAACTCACTCATGAAGGTACAAGTATCGTTAAAGCTTCGAAACTCCAAAACCTCACCACTCAATTTGAAACTATCAAAATGAACGATAAAGAAACTTTTGATGAATTTTATGCTAGACTTTCCGATATTATTAATTCATCTTTTAACTTGGGAGAGAAAATACCCGACAACCGAGTAGTAAAGAAAATTTTAAGGTCCCTACCCAATAGATATATTCCAAAAGTGACCGTTTTAAATTCTTTACCAACTTTAGCCTCTATGAAATTAGAAGAGCTTGTAGGTGGTTTGCAAACCTATGAAATAGACATATTTCCCTCTAAAACTGAAAAGAAGATAGAAAAGGGCGTTGCTTTAAAAGCCCGAAAAGAGGTCAAACAAGTAATAGGGAGCGAGAGTGATAGTGACTCGGAAGATATGGCCCTGTTTGCTCAAAAATTTAGAAAATTTCTTAAATTAAACGAATATAAATTTAAAAATGATTTTAAGAAATTTGAAACTTCTAAGTATGACAAAGTCGAAAGGATCCCTAAATCTTCTAACGGAAATTTAAATATGGACGAGTCAAATAGGTGTTTTGGTTGTAAAGGTTATTGCCATAGGGCTTTTGAATGCGCCACTAAACTAAAGAGAGAGGGTAAGCAACCTATTTCATATAATGAAATCCTTAGTGATAGTGATAAGGAAGAGGGACCCGATTCCCCCACTAAGCCCAACTTTGTGGCTTTTATGGCTAGTCATGTGAGTGATAGTGAGAACTCATCTATAGATGAAAATTTAACACATGACACTTCCAAGGTCATAGTTTTTGATTCCCTTGTTTTTGATGATAGTGAGAGTGGAGAAGAAAGAGAGGGTGAAAATGAAGAAGAGGTTAATGTGAGTGAACTTCAAAATGCTTTTCAAGAATTATTTAAAGAATCAATTAAATTAAAAAGAGTTAATTTGAAGTTAGAAGCTAGTTTAAAAGAACGTGTCACGGTCATTAATGATAGCATGTTGGTAGAAGACCTTAGGACACGTGAGAGGACTCTTCGAGAGAAGCTTGAATATGTAGAAGGCGAGAGAGATAGCCTTAGAGGTTTAATGGAATCCTTGAAAAAGGAGCTTCTCGAGTTCGAAGAGAGAAATGTTTTATTAGAGTCTAACATCATAGAATTAGAAAATAAATTAAAAGACTCTAGTAATGACAAATTTGATTTAGAGTGTCGTTCTGAAAAATTAGATAAAATATTAGTCACGGTCCAAATTAAAAATGACGCTTGTGGTTTAGGCTTCAATACTTGTAATGAATCTATTCATAAAGCCAAAACCAATGGTTTAGGAGAATCCACTAGGAAAGCATTTAGAGATATTTCCTTAGGCACCAAATCTCGACGTAATTTTATTTGTACACATTGTTGTTGAAAAGGCCATCTTAGGAAATTTTGTTTTGATCTTAATCGAATTCCTAAAAAATCCCAACGTAAAGCAACCAAGGTAGTGAAAATTCCTACACCCCAAGATAGTCATTCTTCATTAATTTGGGTTAGGAAATCCGACTTAGTAGCTTTACAAGATAGGGTGTATTTGATTCTCATTTACTTTCACATGCTTCCTCTCTTACAAAATCTAAAGGTTGAATGTGTTAGTTTTATTTGCATACTTTATCTTTTCTGTTTCATGCTATATCACCTATGCTAATTGTATGCTTGTTTTAAGTCATTTTCTAGTCTTTGCTCCATGCTTAATCACATGCTAGAATTATGATTTTTGTTTATCTTTTGTATTATATTTCTTTCATTTTTATTTGCATTAAATAAAAAATACAAAAAGTTTTTTGTTTATCATTTGTGTTTTTACCTTGTTAGTTATTTAGGCTTAATGAAAAATACAAATGAATTTTTGTTTGTCTTTTGAGCAAATATTTTTTTGGTTAAAAAGTTCAAAAAAACTCAAAAAGATGTTATTTTGTGTGTATTTTGGTTTGACACATTTTAAGTGGCATATACTAGTGTTTGAATCTCTCCTTTAAAGCTCCCATGTGGCTAGAACGTTTGGTTTAGATTGTCAATCCTTAAAATGTTCTTTATCATATTTTTATGGAGTAGTTGGATTTTGTATTGATTAAATGGATTCTATTTTTATATGCCTCTATTCACACATGCACGAGCTCTTTTGAAATTTTAATGTCACATGTTATGTTTGAGCTTTGTGAGGTGTTCTCCTACCAATCTAGTCATCTACATATTTATAACCTAGGAGGACTAGTGCATGTCAAAATCCGTTGCACGTGAGATTTGTGAGAAATAAAAAATGATAAATAAATGTGCACGGGGAAGGGCTCCAAAAGGATTCATTATCCTTTGCGATTGTAATCCACCATTTGAAATGGATCTAAAAGAAATACGTGGTCCAAAGGCCTAAAAACATATAATATGGCATTAAAAAAAATAAAAAAAAATAATTGCCAAGGCCTATGTTTGATTGATATATTCATTCGAAAATATATATGCTTATTGAGGGAGTTTGGATGGTATATCAATGGTTTGCACAATGTCTGTTTATCCTAGTGGTCTTTATTATCACGACTCTATTTGGTTTGTAAAATCATCAAAACTCTAGGCTTGTATACATTATGTATGTTTGTTCATTGAGTTCAATCTTTATTGTCACATGAGGTTATATTAAAATGTGATGAAGTTTACAATCAATTGAGAACTCCGTGAACATGTTTTTAAGTGATTGGGTTTAAATTTAATCGTTACTTGTTCACACCCCAACACTTTTGTTTCTATATGACACATTTTTGCCATACGAGTGTGAAAGACTCCTATTATATTTTGTGTGTGTCATTTGTGTGTTTATATCTATATATGTGTACTTGAGTCTATTAGATATATATTATGTATTCATATATATGATATTTTGTCTATGTCTTTGCCATGTTTAATTAATCCATTTATGCTTCAATTCATAATTAGTACCTTGTTTGTTGTGAAGTTTGCTTGATATCATGTGCTTAGAATCTTCTTTATCTTATTGGTATCATTTTGTTGCATCCTAGTTGATATCCGTTATTATTTGTTGGATTAGTTGTGCATTTGCTGCCCATATGCGTTAATGCTCTCATCGCTTTATGGAAAATTACACTTTTAGCTTGTTATCCCATTTTATTTATCCCTTGCTTAGTTTAGAGGGTGTATATGCTTTATTTGGGGGAGATAAGTTAAAGTTTGAATTCTTAGCCTTTGTCTTTTCCTGAACAAAAAGGGGGAGAATGATAGGGGGAGAAATGGTATCTAATCCTATTGTAATCGTATCGTAGTTTAGGGGAGAGTTAACTTGGGGGGAGTCGCTATCTTCTTAGGTTGATAATAGTTGATAAATGGGAGAATTAATAATTTCGGGGGAGTAATTATTTAATCTTTTGATATTCCCTATGCGTTTAATGTGTTTGCTTAAGTGTGCAGGATTTATATTCTAAGCGGAAACTTTCACCTGCAAAGATTCTTTATCCTTTGGGTTGTTTTGAGTCAAGCATTGTATCTTTATTTTGGGTGGGACATTTTAGGACATTTTTGTCAGTCTAGAAGAGCTTGACGGACCTTTAGGATTTTTGTTTGGTTTTTGTCCCGGAATAGCCAAAGGGGGAGATTTGTAAGGACACAAATTTCCAATTGAGTCCTTTGTAGTTTGTCTCAATTCCGGAAAAAAACGTTTGAGTCATAGGATAGAGTTAATTGATCATCCTCCAAGCCTATGACTAGTTTGTTTGAAGACGTAGCGGCCAAGTGTATAAAGCTTCATCAAAATGCCGAGTTTAAGTGCCTCGTTTCTACGTCATCAATAGTGGTTCCATGCTCCCCAGGTATGAATGCATTACACACACATATATATATAAGAGCTTGGAACGATTTATTGGGTGTTAGGTTTTATTAAAACTTTCTTATGAATTAAAACTTAAAATAAATTTTCTAGGCTAAAATTGAGAATTTCTAAACTTTCTGGAAGTTCGTTCGATATGTCGTTCGAACGAGATTTTCGTTCGAATCAGATGTCGTTCGAACGAGTTTACCAACGACTTCTCATATTGGCCACTGGAACTTCGTTTGAAATGTCGTTCGAACGAGATGGTTGTTCGAACGAGATTTCCAACGAGATTCTAACGAGTTCACACTGGAACTTCATTAGAAGTCTCGTTCGAATGAGATTTCGTTCGAACAAAAATATCGTTCGAACGAGATTTCTGGCGGGAAAAATTTATGGCAATTTTTAGCAGTTTTTACCCATGTTTCTCAGTTTTTACCCCACTAACTTTTTGCTGAATATCTATGTGCGGGAAACCAACTTTTTCTTTTAACTTTTTCATACCATACTAACTCCTAGAGAGCGTTTTGAGAGTTTATCTTTTACAAGAAAAAGTTCATGTTTTGAGTGATAATTTTTAAAGAAAAATTCATTTACCACTCTAGTTTTCACCAATTGTCTTGTTTATTCAAGTTCGTATATATACATCTTGTTTGGAGTTTGGCACTGGGTTTGTCTCTACACCTAATTGAAGAGATCATTTGGGTTTTCTTCTAAATCCCGCAAAGAAGAAGAATTGTTTAGCTGCGGCTTTCTCACATGGTAAAAGGCACCATGTGTGGTTGACGGTGTACCTATTATCCGATCGGTGATTTCGAGATCGCGGTGGAGCTCCGTGGTTATCCGCTAGGAAGAGGTGGTTACAAGAAGACGCGTCAAGGCTTAAGAGGGTTCGAGTTGAGGAAGTAAGTCATCTGTCTTGTAAATGTAAATTTCCTACTTAGTGGATTTGAGGCTAGGGCCGTCTGAGGTTGTTTCCCATTGTGGGTTTTTCCTCGTACATCACGGCGTAGTGTGACTGATTTTCTCTTATCTTGCATAATAACTTAGAACGCATGCTTAGAATAATTCAAGATAAAATTGATTTTAATTGTCACACTTAATTTAATTTGCTGCTAACTTAAATTTGGGTAACGCTAATTTAATTCAAGTCATTTGTTAAAATTGATTTGGCCTAACTTGATATAATTGCAAAATATAACTTAGGCAAATTCTAGGACTTGGATTAATTATGTTTAAGTGAAAATATTTTTAATGGATTTATTTAATTTCATTTGGTTTAATTTTAATTTGAAAAAGTAAATTAAAATTTGGTGTTTTTATTAAACCATCATCTTATCGCTTCCGCATCTAGTTAACAAGGAAATTGATTTTAAAGTATAAGAATTTAAAAATTGGGGGCCTACTCCTGTTCAACACCGACCATTTAACGGGACTGAATATAGATAAAGATTCTCTACCAACCATCCATTGTAGATAAAATACATATTGTGTGGCAAATATGTTTTCGTTATTAAATATGGCACAATAAATATTTTATCGATCCTCGACCGAGACGTATTTTGAATATGCATAACCATCATTCAGGTTAAGAATCAGAGTCAGATAATTGAATAAATACCATCGACCGAGCATTCTTTAGTTGTAAGAAATAACCTCTCCCAACCATTTGTTGGATCTTAATGTTTTACAGCGTGCTTGACTATTCGTCAGAGCATTAATAAGATTCGTAAGAGTTTAAGATTGTGGATGAGTAACTATTTGTGCTCGAGCATATGCTGAAGTATTTATAAGATTTCTAGGAACTTAAGATTGCGGCTGAGTATTTTTCGGGACTGAATCTTGTATCCGTGGAAATTAATAAATTTGCTCGACCATTTGTTGAGGCTAAATCAAATAGAAAGTATCATGAGATTTATTTGGCCAAAAAATATATGATATGTATATACTCTAACATCAGGCAATAAACATTTCAAAATATGAAACAATAAGTTTTATGCTAAATATGTGTCAAGTGAGCAGAGTTTTATCAAATATGTGCCATATGTAAGGCTTAATTGTTTAATCTAGAGTTTTTGTGCATTATCTCCCAAGATACATTCAATTTTTCAAAATCCTAACCCTAACCCTAACCTTCCATGGCCAAAGAGACCAAACCAAAAAATGTTAATCGAGTTTGGTGTCTATAAGCTTAAAAATTTGGCTCTGGAGATTCAAGGCTTTGCTAAAAAATAGAGATGATGAAATGAGATTGGTTTTGACCAAAACCAACGTTCCACCACCAAGCACTAACGAAATTAGTCGTTTTTACAAACTACTTTGATCTAATTTAAAGCCAATGATAGGATATCTCACCACTATTGTCGGAGACCAGAGTGACCACAACCAAGGGATTACGGATGCAATTTGTCATCGCATTATTGAGATTCCAGTTGAGCAAAAGTTGCCTCCTTTATATCTTCTGGATATTATTGTTAAAAATATTGTAAAGGAATATATGAGAGGCTTCTCTGCTCATTTGCTCGAGGTTTTCTGTGAGGCATACATGTAAATGCATCATAACCTGCATACTTCTATGCACCACCTTTTTGGATCTTGGTCAGCTGTGTTTCCACCATTAATTATTCTCAAGGTTGAGGCTCAATTTTAATTTTCTCCCTCAGTAAATCACTTATCTTTTGATTTGTCTTACTTCAGGGCTTCTGAATCTCCATGACCCGCTCATAGAATATATTTTTATCCAAAGTGTTTGGAAGCACGCCATCAATTTGAACATTACAGTGAGCGTTTGAACTATGAGAAGGAAGTAGGGAAGAGGATAGAGTTGAGTGGTCAGGATGGGACCAATATGGGACCAAGTAATGCTAGGTGGAGCTACAGGGTCAGAATGACCAACATGATCAGCAGGGTCGAAATGACCAACATGATCAACAACCTTGAAAGAAGCTCTGGTTAGGGCATGATCATCAGAAGATACTCCACTGACACCTCGCCTAATTAAATACCGGTTGATCAGGACTTTATCAAAGTAAACAGGATTTCCATCTGGTTCATTCTTAGCATAATTGTCGAAAACATTACCTATTACTAACCACCTAATAATTAATTCAGCCGGTATCAAAATTTTATCTTCTAAAACACTAAGTCACCAAGTACAATAAGAGACTAAATAAAACCACCACAATATAATAGAGTCTAAGCATTCCAAAAATATTTGAATCAAATACAAGCCGAATAAACATCAACTAAAAACATCCAAACTAAAATAAATTTGACAGGTAGGAAATAAATCCCATACAATCTGAACTGAAATAAACCATATAACTGCATTGCGCAACATGCTCGAAAATACAACTAGAGGAATGAATGAAAGATGAGTCTAATCTAACTCATTCATCACCCACATATGCCACAGCTGCGTAACCCTGAATAGAATTGAGTCTGGCATCCATGTGGTTGGATACCTAAAAGGTTTTGAAAATATTTTATAGCAAGGGTTAGAACCCAAAACATTTTGAAAATATTTAGCAAGTGAATTAAATTGCAGTAAATTAAAATGCAAGAATGCTCTTTATATTTAAGCTAGTGTCGCACTCTCTCGAGGACAGGCTCACCCCTTAACTATTGTGCACATCTAACATTTTTCTATATAACCCACCTAGTCACCTACCCCGTAACTAGTTTCCTATAATATCCTTCCTGACTACTCTAGGCCGAGTATGTTTAATATATGATTTGTAAGTTATTTATCGCATTAACTTAACTAATCATTTTTCATTTGGGACCATATAACATTCTCATGAGTTATATATAATCAATACAATTGACATGATGTATTTTATCCGTATATAAATATCTGCACCATATATACGTATCATCATATTACAACATTCACACACATGTCGTAGATGTAGAACCATCCTCCTGAGTAGGCACTCACCAGATGTTCTCTACAATGCTAACACTCCAAGTATACTCACCCACCCGGACACCCTGACAGAGTTAGCTCCCCGAATCAGTGAAACAAAATAAATGTAGTGGAGGTGGTCAGAGTTCCCTTTGAAAGTGAGACCGAATCATACCCAAAGTGTTTCACCCCTAACTACGAATGCTATGACCTAGAGATTATACTCACATTGCTCCTCAAGCCAGGGGATTCAGCCACATTGCATTGTAGTGTGTTATTAAATATCAGTGACTAGATATTTGGTAAAAAGCAGACCCCTCTAGTGCTATCATAAGAGGCTATGCGATGTGGGTGAATCCTCTGCATTGAGGAGCACGATATATATATATATATATATATATATATATATATATATATATATATATATATATATATATATATATATACTATCACACTATCGTATATATATGCATTAAATGTAATCCCGGCTATACCGTGCATAATACCCGTAGCACTAGCCTATAATATACCCGAGTCTATATTCCAACTCCAAATTTACTTAATTACACACTAATTAATTTATATCCTTGGTGTCCCTCAACTAATAAACCCGGACTCGCTCACTTGGCCCGAAAATATAATATTCAGAATTTATCTTCTAAAATTCGTTTTAACAAGTTCGTCACGCTTATTAATTTGATTTAGGATCCCAAGGTTTCTCCAATTGCTCCCTCTTTACTCCTCTACTCACTTATGTTTTCTAAAATGAGTTATGACTGCCACACCCTATCACTTTTAAGGTTTAATAAGTCAATCCCGTTTTCAGGCTTGTGGATTAAAAGGGCCTCAACACTCTTATGTGGGCTTAGTTATGCTTAAAAATGCCCCGAGACCCATTTACTACCCCCGAGCACTCTTTTCTGACTATTTTGACCCATCCGGACTCAACTGTACACTCATAATTGTCATCCGAATTATTTTACTAAAATTTCTTATCTCATCTCCAAAATAGTCAATACCCAACTCCCGATTGGGATAAATAAATGCCACGTCGCTATCGCTCGTTATGACGTAATTAAATTATCACTATCCACTTAGTAAATTTAAATCCCATAAATATTAATCGTTTACTCATCTGATTAATATTAATAATAACTAATTCAATTAAATTACGACACACATGTAATTTAAAATTAATCGAATTAATTAATTATTAAATGCCCAAAAATACGAGGTGTTACATACTTCCCCACTTACAAGGGGAATTTCGTCCCCGAAATTAGGTTGTACCTGCGGCGAATACCTCTGGTTACTGCTCTCGTATATAATCTTCACGCTCCCAAATAGACTCGTCAATGTTGTGGTGTTCCCACTAAACTCTAACTAGTGGTATCACCTTAGACCGATGCTTGCGCTCACTACGATCCCAAAATAGTTGCGAGTCCCTCCTCATACGAGACGCTTGTTATAATTCAATCTCCTCTAGTGGGACATACCAATCAAAACCCTCTCTCTTCCACTGTATTTCCTCAGTGATTTTACGCAGAACACGTTGTATATCCTCTGAAGATGCTCTGGCCAACCCAGTTTATAAGTTATCAGTCTCACTTTCTCTATGATATAGAAATGCCCCACAATTCTTGGCGCTAACTTCCCTATCACGACAAACCTCATGACCCCGTTCATGGGAGGCACCCTAACCAATACTTTGTCATCAACATCCAACTCAATGGTCTCCGACCATGTAATGCCTCAAAAGATGAGCCTATGCTCTGTCGGCTCTACTATCTCTATGTTAGAAAAGCCCCCATCTTTATGGGTGCCAATTTCTTGTTGCCAAACCTGTGACTCTCCTCGGGGTAAATACCCAAAACAATCCCTAACTACTCATTTCAGACTTCAAACCCTTAACTCGCGGTGACGTAACTCTCCTTATGTTTCAGATCTATCTGGAAAAGACGCGGTTTACTCAATCCTTGCCGATCACCACACCAAAATGACAAAATTGTCACCTTTGAGCCGACCACCCTTGTCAAGGTCATTGACCGTGACAAAAAACACGCGTTTTGTGTCACGGTCATTGACCTTGACACGACCGTGACAAAGAATTGTCACGGTCAATGAACGTGACAAGTGAATTTATCACGGATTTGTCACGGTCATTGACCGTGACAATTCTTTAAATAATTGTCACAGTCAATGACCTTGACACGACCGTGACAAGTTATTCTGCAAAAACCCCTACCCTTCTTTTTTCCCTCTCGCTGTCCCCTCCATCTCTCTCTCTCTCTCTCTCTACGCTGCTCTCTCTACTTTCAGGTTTATTTCTCTCTCTCTCTCTCTTCCATTTATATATATGTTTGTGTGTATATATATGTGTGTGTGTGTGTGTGTGCATGTGTGTGTTTGCGTGTGTGGGGGGTGGGGCAGGGTGGGGGTAGGGGTGGGGGTGTGGAGGGAGGTGGGGCAGGGTGGGGGCTATTGTGTGTGTGTGTGTGTGTGTATGTGGTGGGTGGGGGTGGGGGTGTGTGTTTATGTGGTGAGTGGGGGGTGTGGACGGAGGTGGGAGTGTGTGTGTATTTAAATTAACCCATGAATTTGTATTTTTGTATTTGAATTAACCCATGAATTAACCCATGAATTTATTTTTGTATTTGAATTAACCCATGAATTAACCCATGAATTTGTCAATTTGTTTGTGGGGGGTGGAGGTGGGGGTGGGGAGGCGGGGTAAGTCAAGGTACCATTGTAATTCTCTTAATATCGTGTTTTGATGATTCTATGAGATAATATATATTGTTTTAAGGTTAACTCATTGTAGATAAAATCATTCACATTGTAGATGATTCTATAATTACATCCACTAAAATATAATTGTTGATGTAAAAAATTAGATCGTATCGAATTATTTAATCACAGATAAAATTAAATGAGACAAAGAAAATTTTAAAGTGGTTCAGCCTTATAAGAATGGCCTACGTCCACTGTTTCTGTTATTGCTGAGTGTTTGGGAATTCTCGATTACTGGATTTATCAAGAAATTCCAGTCCCCTTTCAATGAGGATGATACAATGTATTTATAGCCCTTAGGCTGTACATGTGAAAGGGTAAGTCATTATTGCCCCTTAAGCGTATACATCTGTATGATAAACATTCAATGAATATTCGATCTGTTGGTTATCTTGCAATTAATGCTCTGTTCGAGATGCAGCTCGGATCGCCTAAGCTACTCGGTATTCATAAGTTCCTCGGAGTAATGCAGTTCCTCGGAGTAATGAAGTTCCTCGGAGTACACCTGTTACTCGGAGCGTCTGAGTTGATCGGGGAAGCAGAGTTCCTCGTTATCAACGTGATTGCATAAATGTCTGTAGGTGCCACGTAAACTAACACATGTCTTCTTGTGATTAATCCAGGTTAGCATGTTAAATTTGGTATCAACAGAAGCCCCCAATGTTTTATAGTTCGAAATTTGAGGAGTGTGAAACATTCTTTCTCGGAATATGGCAGTTTTAAATGATCCTCCTGATTTTTAGGAGTGTTTCCTTTGTATTTATTTTTCCTTCCAAATTCGCAGAATCCGACTTTTTTGAATTTTTATAATCGCCTCGATCTTCGCGCACTTTTTGTCCTTTTAGCCGCCGGTAGCGTAATCGTTTCTTTTTGTAATCATTAACTTTACCATTTCCCAAGGTAAGGTATTTAAGCGTCGCAGACAATCCCATCGTCTTATACTTTTTCAAATTTCTATCTTTGAGTTTTCCATTGTCTTTCTTTCTTGTGCGTTCATCCTTTTCAACGTTCGTTGTCAACAGAGCCACTCTTTTCCTGTAAGATCTTCTTCCTTCTTTTCCATTTCCTTTATTCATCATGGTTTACCTTGTTGAATCTCTTGAGAAGTTTCGTTCTGACTTTTCTATCCCTTCATGGGTTGTTCTGGAGGAACTTTCTGAGCCTTCAGATTATTTGTGTTTGGCTGAGGGACATTGGTTCCCCAGGCTCTTTATTGCTGAATGTGGCTTTTCCTTTTCGCCAAATCCTTTATGTCTGGAATTCTATCAGTATTTTGACGTTGTTCCTGCAAGAATAGCCCCCAATACATGGAGAATAGTTAACGGGGTTCATAGACTAAATCAAATTCATGGAACTCGCATAGGAATTCTAGAGATCATGTTTTATTATAGATGGGCAGTTGGGGATAATTCTTTTTATTTAAAAACTAGATTTTTAAATAGGGCTTTAGTGGTCAATCTCCCAGATGCCAATGGGGACTATTTTGAGCATGGGGTTGTTATAAAAAATTGGCAACATGCTCCTTTAACTGGAGATGAAGTATATCAGGGTCCCAGATGCCCTCCCTATGGCAATGGGATAGGTTATTTTGATTTTATTTTATTTTTGAAATTAAGCTTTCATTGTGTTTGATAAAATGTTTCACTGATATTTCAATTTTTATTTATTTGCAGTTGATAGTAAAATAAAGTCTCCAAAAGAGACAGAAGTCAACATAAAGAACTTAAAACTTATCTGGAGCTTGCATCAGACTGTTGTCGACGAGCATATTAGGTCTGCTTCATGCTTGCTACAGTATAAGAGCTACACATCTTCTTTTACTGCTAGTCCGGTGATCAACGATATTGAACCGGTGCCAGTTCCTGAAGATTCTTCTTCTGAATCACACATTCCCCTTAGTGAAAGGATGGGTAAAAGAAGGGTTCCGTCTATCTTTGAGAAATCTACCTCTGGTGCTGGGGAGGCAAATATAAGTAAACCTGATGTCCCATAGGGGACAAAGAAAATTGACGTTCCTCCTTCTGCTGCAACCAAGAAGGCTGCTGAGAAGCCCCCAGTGGATCCGAGTAAGAGTGATGCTCCAAAGGAGGTGATTGTCATATCACCGACCAAGAGTTCTTCCTTGGTCGAAACTATTCCTGTTCCCCCGAGGAGGCTGAAGAAGAGCTCCTCGGATAATTTGGCTGAAACCATTCTCAGCCCTCAACTACTGGAACTGGTGTTCCTACTTTTGTTCCCCCGAGCTCTGCCATGAGCTCGGTGAAGACTTGGATCATTCCCGAGATCCAAGGACTTAAAGAAAACCTTTCTCGAGATATGGTCACCTCTTTGGCTGCTCGCCATATTACTTCAGTATGTTTTATTGTTTTGAACTTCTCATTTTTCCCTTGTTATATTTATCTCTATACTGACTTGTCGTTACATTCTTTTCCCAGTTGGTGACCTGTTTTAATACCATTCTGAAGAAAGACAAAGCTATTAAAGCTTCAAGTTCCTCGTCTGGTGTGGAGGAAGCCCTGTTAGGCCTGACGCAGTCTCTGAAAGATTCTCGTCAGAAATATGATGAGGACAAGGCTGTCTGGGAGAAGAAACTCACTTCGGTCGAGGAGGAGAAAGCTCAGGTTGTTGAAGTCTCCAAGGGGTTGGAGAATAAAATAAAGAATTTGGAAGAGAAAAATAAAGAGCTCGACGAGAAGCTCAAAAACTCTGGTGAGCTTGAGAATAAGCTCAAAATTGCTGAGGAAGAGTTAGTCCATCTTCGCGAAGTAAATCGTCAGAAGGAGGAAGTGGGAAGCAAGTTGAAGGCCACCGAAGAGCTTCTATCCTAGAAGTGTTCCTCGGAGAAAACAAAAAGAAAATTAGTTGTGAAGAAGTCTTTCAGTGTTGGCTGGGACAAGGGATGAAATAAGGGTGTGGCTGCCATGATGTCGCAAGTGGAGTATGGCAGTCTCAAGTACTTTAGAGATGGATGGGTTGCTTCTCTATAAGAAATCAAGGTTGATGAAGGCTCTGACCTGTTCCAGCGATATATTCCAGGTCCCCCTCCAACTCCCGAAGAAGAAGAAGAGGATGAAGCTCCCTCTGAGGAGTCTTCCACGGTGGTGGGGGATCAGGTCCCTATTTAGTCAACCAGCGAGCAACTTCAACTTTTTCCTGCCACATCCGAGCAACCTTCCGCACTCCCCGAGCAACTATCTATTCCCCCCGAGCAACCTAGCTCCTCGTCTCAAGTTGTTCGGGTTTTTCTCTTTGTTTTATTTTCCTTTGGCACATGTAACTTTGAACTTTGTACCCCTCTTCTATGATGTAATAAAATTTGAACTTTCGATTATGCATATTGTTAGTTCTTCTTTTCATGCTCTGCTTATATTCTTATTAATTCTTGCCTTCTCCTCTTTTACTAGTTTATGGCCAGGATGGAGTTATTGTCTGCTCATGATACAAAGCTGTTGAGGCAATGTAATGAGTACTTTAAGGCTGGTCACACAGATCTGAACGAATCACAAATTGTTGACATCCTCGGCCAAGATGCTTCAGAGCAGGCAATTGAAGCTTACCAATATTTAAAGTGTCTGCTTGATCGTGCAGTAGCCAATAATGTGGCTTATTATGAAATGATTGAAGATTTACAAGGCACTCTTGATGAACTTCAACAGCAAAAGAAGGAGTCTTTAGCTCTTTTGCATGAGGGATATGAAATGAAATATCAACAACTCAGTGCTGACAAGGGCTATGACAAGATGTTCGCTGCTTACGAAGTGAGAGAGAGAACTCTGAAAACTGAGGTCGAGGAGCACAGGCAAATAGCTGAGCTGTTGGAGCAAGAAAACAATAACCTGCAAAAGGAAATAGCTCAATTTAAGTCTGTTGCCTCTTCCTCAAATGCCTTGGTCCCTGTGAACGATGAGGGATTCTCCTTCCTGGAAGTTGAAAATGCCAAATTGCGAGATGAGCTGGAGACTTTGAGGAGAGATGGTCCTTCTACTCCTGCTCGGGGATGAGCAAGAGCTTCTCAGGGATGACGAAGAGTTCTTCGGCCTACTATTGAAGAAGCTAGAACTCAATCAACATTGGAGAACCAAGCGGTCCAATTAATGGCAAAAAATCAAGCATTGGCCGAAATGTCTAAGAAAATCCAGAATTTGGACGAGCAACTCGCTGCGCAGAAATCTGCTTTGGAGAATACGGAAATTTTCGCCAAAAGCCTTCACGAGAAATTGGAAAGATTAACTTATCAATTTCATAAGCAGCCCTGAGAATTCTGGATGGCAGGCTACAATGAAGCTCTTTACCATTTGGATGCTCGTATTGAAAAAGCCAATAATGAAGGTTACAAACAGGGGTGGTTGAATGCTTTGGGCGTACTGCAGCTGGAACAAGGTCACTACCTATGGGATTACCATAATCCTGGGCTGCTCGACCTACCAGTGCCACCATTCAAGCTTGATATGAGCTGCATCCCTGCTCGGGCCATTCCTCGGTGCTTGATTTCTAAATACCTCGGTGATTACAATCTCCATTCTAATGCCGAGATATCTCGCCCCGAGCACCTGCTAGATCGCCCTTCTGTTATGAACATTAGGATGCTCAAAGACCTCAACTTTATAAACTCCCCTTATGCTTTGGATGATCCTCCTGCTGGCGAGGAACCTGTTTCAAAAGCAGAGGGGAAGAAACCAATAGAGCAGGGATATCAATGTAATAGTTAGTATCATTCTCAATGTATTTTGTTTTTTTTTGACTTAATGAAAGACATGTATTTTTGTTTGCAATCTTTCTTGCCATTGTCTTGTAGCTGTAAAACACTTTATATTTGTGTATGTATATCTTTTAAAAAAAATAACAATATCATTAAATTTTGTCGACCAACTATAGCTGATCAAAACTTTCTGTCGACTAGCTTGAATTTTTGGTAATCATTTGACTGTCCAAAAGTAATGACATTTTGCTTCTCGACCAATTTTGGTAGTAATTAAAATCATAAGTAACAAAGATTTATCTTGATCTCTTTAAAATGTTTTCGACTAACAGTAGTCAACATATTTTGATTTTCGACCAATATAAATTGGTGAATTTTTCTCTCCCGACCAACTTTGGTACTTTTGGAAAATGTTTTTTCTTCTTAACCAACCGAAGTTGGCATTTTTAGGAATATGTTGTTTCCTAACCAACCGAAGTTGGCATTTTTAGGAAAATTGTTTCCTAACCAAATCTAGTTGGCATTTTTAGGAATATTTTGTTTCCTAACCAAACCGAGTTGGCATTTTTAGGAATATTTTGTTTCCTAACCAAACCGAGTTGGCATTTTTAGGAATATTGTTTCCTAACCAAACCGAGTTGGCATTTTTAGGAATATGTTGTTTCCTAACCAACCGAAGTTGGCATTTTTAGGAAAATTGTTTCCTAACCAAACCGAGTTGGCATTTTTAGGAATATTTTGTTTCCTAACCAAACCGAGTTGACATTTTTAGGAATGTTGTTTCCTAACCAAACCGAGTTGGCATTTTTAGAAATATTGTTTCCTAACCAACCGAAGTTGGCACTTTTAGAAATATTTTGTTTCCTAACCAACCGAAGTTGGCGTTTTTAGGAATATTTTGTTTCCTAACCAACCGAAGTTGGCGTTTTTAGGAATATTTTATTTCCTAACCAACCGAAGTTGGCATTTTTAGGAATATTGTTGCCGAGTAGTCTGAGCCGAGTAGTGCGTAGCACTAGTATTCCCCAAAAAAATTTCAATAAAAGGAGAGAATCTGGCAGAATATCTTCATTTTATTTATACTGATGGAACTGCGTTACATGAGAGTTTACATCACTGATAATACTTGCGCAGGTGTTCTGCATTCCATGCATTCTTAAACTCCTCCCCCTCTAAAGTTGTTATTCGGTAAGTTCCTAGTCGAACAACTTCTGTAACTCGGTATGGTCCATGCCAGTTTGCCCCCAGTTTGTTGTGCTTTTGAATCACTTTCTTTAGCACATATTCGCCTTCTTTCAAGTCACACTTCTTCACCGTCTTATTGTAGAACAAAGCTGTTCGTTGTTGGTAAGCAGCATTCCTAATGGCTGCTTCTTCTCTAACTTCCTCGAGCATGTCCAAATCCAATCTTCTCATTAAGTAGTTGACTGGGGAGTTGAAATTCAGTACTCTGTGTGTTAGGAGACCCAACTTGGCAGGTATGACAGCTTCACTTCCAAACGCCAGCATATATGGGGATTCTCCAGTTGCTGCTCAGGGAGTAGTACGATAAGCCCACAGTACTAACTGTAACTCGTTGATCCAATTTTCTTTCGCATCACTTAGTCTTTTCTTCAAGCCATTTAGCAGTGTTCTGTTAGTTACTTCAGTCTGTCCATTGCTTTAGGGATGACCTGGTACTGAGTGGAGCTTCACAATATTGGACTGATGGCAGTAGGCAGCGAATTCCTCATTATCAAATTGCGTTCTATGGTCGGTGATGAATGCATGGGGATGACCATATCTACAAATGATATTTTTCCAGAAAAATTGATATACCTTCTCGTACGTCATATCGACAAGAGGCTCGGCTTCTACCCACTTAGAAAAATAATCCACTGCGACGACGAGATATTTGAACCTTCCTCTAGTCGTTGGAAGTGGTCCGACCAAGTCAATTCCCCACATGGCAAATGGCCAAGGGGAAGTGATAGGCGTCAATAATGCTTGTGGAGTTCTTTGGATGGAGGAAAAGCGCTGGCACTTGTCACATTTCTTGGCATAGGCTATACAATCAGCTCTCATCGTTGGCCAATAGTATCCCTGCATCATCACCCTTTGCAAAAGTGTCCGACCTGCTACATGGGCTCCACAGGACCCTTCATGTACAAAATACCATTAGTCAATATATAACGAGCAGCTTTAAACTTTAACTTCTTGGCAGCGAGCTTATCAATTGGTAATTCTCCCACCTCAATATATGCCCTGATGGGATCCATCTAAGATGGTCCTAAATCAAGGGTAATAAAATTAATCATCAGGTCTTCATCTATGCTTCGACTAGCCAACATTTCAATTGGTATTGTTCTTCGCAGCTCGGTACGAGTAGCTGATGCTAATCGGGCTAGGGCGTCTGCTCTCGCATTCTCCATTCTTGGTATTATGACCAACTGAACAACAAAAAATTCTGATACCAACTCCATCACCTTTGCATGATACTTGATCATTAATTCTCCTTTGGCTGCATATATTCCCAACATTTGATTCACGATTAATTGAGAATCACTGAAGATAATAACCTGCTGTGCCTCCATAATTTTTGCCAAATTAAGACCTGCAATCATGGCCTCATACTCACCCTCATTATTGGAAGCTTTGAATTGAATCGTAGGGCGTATTCCATATCGACCTCATTCGGGCTGTTCAAAATGATCCCTGCCCCACAGCCTGCAGTGCAAGATGAGCCATCTACATATAGCCTCCATATAGGCAACTCATCTTCTAATTTCTGATTTGACAGAGTTCCTCGGTGGAATATTTATTGCTTCCTTTCACCATCCCCTGATATTTCTTGCTCTTCATCGACCATCTTTTCTTGCCCTTTTACCAACCTAAGTTGGTCTGAGTTCGAATTTGATGATCCTGTAACTTCCACTTACCCTTTTACCAACCTAAGTTGATCTGGGCTAGTGCTTGTTGATCCTGTAACATCCACAGGCTGATCGGTGAGCAATTTTTGTTCCTCGGTGATATCAGGATAGGTGAATTCTGCTATGAAATCAACTACTGCTTTCCCTTTAAGCGATGATCTAGGTTCATAAATTATATCATATTCACCGAGTTCTATTGCCCAGTACATCAATCTTCCTGATTTTTTTGGTTTATGAAGGGATTGTCTTAACGGCATGTTAGTATATACGACTATAGTATGGGCCTAGAAATATGGTCTCATTCTCCTACTCGCCTCAATCAGCGTCAACGCCAATTTTTCCAGCTTTGGATATCTGATCTCTGCTCCTCGGAAGGCCTTACTTGTATAATAAATTAGTTTTTGCACTCCATTCTCCATTCTGATCAACGCCGAGCTAATTGCATTCTCCAATACTGCCAGGTACAAGTACAATTTTTCTCCCATCACTGGCCTGGACAACAGTGGAGGTGCTCCCAAATACTTCTTCAAGTCTTGAAAGGTATTCTCACATTCATCATTCCACTCAAAAGTCTTTCGGAGCGTTTTGAGGAATGGGAGACATCTATCAGTTGCTTGCGATACAAATCTGTTGAGTGTTGCTACTCGTCCTGTAAGACTTTGCACTTCTTTCTTCGTCGTTGGAGATCACAGCCCTAATAGAGCTTTGATCTTCTCTGGATTTGCTTCAATGCCTCGTTGATTGACGATGTACCCGAGGAACATGCCTTCTCGTACTCCAAATATGCACTTCGTTGGATTCAGCTTCATTTGGTATTTATCCAGTTGATTAAAGGTCTGACCTAAGTCAACTAGATGATCGGCAGCTTTCTTACTTTTTGTCAGCATATCATCGACATAGACTTCCATGTTGCTACTGATTTGTTTGGCAAAGACCTTGTTCATCAGCCGCTGATATGTCGCACCTGCATTTTTCAAACCAAAAGGCATAACATTATAACAATAAGTTCCTCTAGGGGTAATGGAAGAAGTACTCTCCCTGTCTTCGGGTTTTATTTTGATCTGGTTGTAACCAGAATAAGTATCCATGAAGCTCAGCAGCTCGTGTCCCGAGGTAGCATCTACCAGTTGATCAATTCGGGGCAATGGAAAATGATCCTTTGGGCATGATTTGTTGAGATCGGTGAAGTCTACACACATCCTCCATTTGTTGTTTTTCTTCTTCACCATCACCACATTTGCTAACCAGTCTGGATATTTACCATCTTCGATGAAGCAAGAATTCTGGAGCTTCTCGACCTCCTCTTGTATAGCTTGATTCTTCTCGGGAATGAATACTATTATTCTCTGTTTCACTGGTTTGATCTCCTTATTCACGTTAAGCTCATGACACAAGAAATTTGGGTCTATTCCAGGCATATCTTCATGACTCCACGCAAAAGTTTTCTTTCTACTTCTTAAGAAAGTTATCAGTTCCTGTTTTAGTGAGGCATCCAACGATGAACCTATTTGAGTTGTTCGTTCAGGATGTTCGTCGTCCAGAATGATGTTTTCTGTAGCTTCCACCACCTGACGTTTCACGAGTTGCGATTCATCTCTAGGATCCAATGTTTCAATTTCTGTCCCTTCATCCACTTGATAGGTAGTAGTCTTTTTCCTTGATTCTTCCAGCTCCTCTTGCTCGGCAGATGAATAATAGCATTCTCGAGCTATTTTTTGATCACCCTTCACAACTCCTACTCCAAAATTTGTTTGACAAGCAGGCCATGTACCAATGAATATATCCAACTTGATTGTCCCAAGTGGAAAAACTTTCTCGCCAGCAAAACCGAGGAGAGGTATGTGATAAGGCTCTAATTGAGATAACTTTAGATTTAAACTGTTGAAGCACGAGTAGAACATGATGTCTGCCGAGCTACCATTATCTACTAGAACTCTTGAAATCATCACTTCTTTCATCCTCATTTTGATCACCAATGGGTCATCATGAGGATATAGGACACCTGCGAGGTCGTTCTTTGAAAAACCAATGACCAGCTTCTCTTTGTTTACCTTTCTCGGACGATCCTCCTCAGCTAAATTTATTCGCTGAATATACGAGCAAGATTGAGACTCACAGAGGTAATCTTTCCTTTCTGCAGTAAGATCCCCTCCTCCTGCATCTCCACTTGTAATAACATTACAATCAAATGACCCAAAATGTATTGAAAACACCTCTCATTCTGGCTGCCTTGGTCTTTTGGGAAGATCAAGGTCATCTTCTGTATTATCTTCATGATCTCTTTTCCTGTTCTCCTCTGCTCGACGAGGAGATCTAGACCTCTCTCTTGCTCGGTCGTCATTTCTTCTTTCATTTCTACGATCAACATACTTTGTCAATTTTCCTCGGCTAATGAGTGTTTCGATCTCGTTCTAAAGAGCTATGCAATTTTTAGTCATATGGCCATGATCTTTGTGGAACTCGCAATATTTTTCCCTATTCCTCCTGTCAGGGTCTGCCTTCATTTTCTTCGGCCATTTTAACTCCTCGTTATTCTTAATTTCTTCCAAAACGTGGTTGATACCCATCTTCAAAGGAGTATAATTATCAAATTTTTTCAACACTTCCCATGACGACCTATTTTTGGATTGTTTTTCACCACCATTGTTCTTATGCTCTTTCTTCTTGGCTTTATCAACCTCTACCTTGGTTTCTTTATCCATATTCTTCTTTGCAGCCATAGCCTCCTCGGCATTCATGATTTTGGCTTCTTTTGCCATCAGTTCTGACATAGTTGTGGGTGGATCTTTCGCCAAAGTGTAATACAACTTATTGGGCAACAACCCACTCATCAAGGCAGTGATTGCTATCTTTTTCTCATAATCTATGACTTTGAGTTTCTCGTTATTGAAACGAGTTATATAATCTCTAGTACTCTCACCAGCTTTCTGTCTAACGCTTAACAAATGTGCTACTCGTTTGACTGACTTTGCCCCAAAATAGAAATTTCCAATGAATAACTCGGATGTTGAAAGAAAGTTGAAATCTTACCTCGAGGAAGATTATTATACCATATTTGAGCAGATCTAGTAAGAGTCCCCGAGAATGCTCTGCATCTCATCTCATCTGGAATAGCATAGATGTCAGCTGCAACTTGATATTTCTCTATATGAAGAACAGGATCGGTCTTTCCATCATATTTGGGAGTCACAACAGGTGCTTTGAACTTTGACGGTGTGGGAAAATCCACAATAGCTTAGACAAAAGGTGTCCCTTGAATAAAGGTTCGCTGTAGGGGGTTGTTGGCCTTAGCCATTTCTCTCAATCTATCCTCCAGTCTCTGGATAGAGCCTTTCCACGCGTCATTTCCTTCCTTGGGCCTGTTGGTTCGAGTAACTGATCGTGTTGCTGTGGCTTCCTGGGATCTATCTTGACGAGCAGCTGGTCGCGATTGGGCAGATCCTTCCCTTAAGTCTGATGGTCATCGAAAACTCCTCGACGCAGCTTTAAGAGGACTTTTGTTCCTCCTAGGGCCTAATCGACTGAAAGGAGAAACTCTACTTAATATTTCCAATGCGTTGGTCCTCTCTTGAGAGAGAGTGACACGTTGTTCAGTATCTGTGGCCCGCACTGATGAAGTTTGCCCAGGTTGATAACAGAAATCATCAGATTCCTCATTATGATATGAAGCTGTATGCCCAGTACGCAAAGGAAGCAGACGGGTGTTTCTTTGATCAATGCGTTGTCCTGAATGGGTTGGTGCATCGCCATGAAGGGTTTGTATGAGTTGTCACATGGTTTCTTGCATGGCCGTCTGGCCCTGGGCCAGATTTTTCATTATTCCAGCCAGACCTGGAATGTTTGGCGGAGCAGATGGATTTGGAGGGTTTCCAGCGTTTCGATTGCTAGATTCAGGATTATCAGCCATTGATGATGAATTGTTTTTTGTGAAAAACGACACTAACAGTCGATTCCCACAGACGGCGCCAATCTGTTGATGTAAAAAATTAGATCGTATCTAATTATTTAATCACAAATAAAATTAAATGAGACAAAGAAAATTTTAAAGTGGTTCAGCCTTATAAGAATGGCCTACGTCCACTGTTTCTGTTATTGCTGAGTGTTTGGGAATTCTCGATTACTGGTTTTATCAAGAAATTCCAGTCCCCTTTCAATGAGGATGACACAATGTATTTATAGCCCTTAGGCTGTACATGTGAAAGGGTGAGTCATTAATGCCCCTTAAGCGTATACATCTGTATGATAAACATTCAATGAATATTCGATCTGTTGGTTATCTTGCAATTAATGCTCTGTTCGAGATGCAGCTCGGACCGCCTAAGCTGCTCGGTATTCATATGTTCCTCGGAGCAATGCAGTTCCTCGAAGTAATGAAGTTCCTCGGAGTACACCTGTTACTCGGAGCGTCTGAGTTGATCGGGGAAGCAGAGTTCCTCGTTGTCAAAGTGATTGCAGAAATATCTGTAGGTGCCACGTAAACTAACACGTGTTTTCTTGTGATTAATCCACGTCAGCATGTTAAATTTGGTATCAACAATAATTAATAAATGAAACAGTTTTAGATGAAAGTAAATTAATAATTAGTGCCCATTTCATATGAAAGTAAGATTGCCCCTCAGTGTAAATTAGTAAATTAATAATTCTATACGTTAATTGTTAGTTTAATTAATGAAATGAATTAATTGAGTAGATAAATTAGAAGGAGTCCGGGATACACATTAGTTGTTGACATTACTGTTGGATTATTTTGTTTAGTAAATGTTTGGTTGGTTAGTTTTAAAAGTGGCATGGCCACTGGATTATTGTCCATATGGGGGTGGGATTTTTCAACTTTTTTTGAAAATTACTTTGTATATCGAACAATATATATATAGTATGATAATGAAATGAAACATACTTGAAATTAAATATAGTGCGCATAGATACTAGCTTTCTAGTTCTTATGCGTACGCATTCAATGGCCCTTAGACCCGTTCGAGAGTCATTACCCCTGTAATGAGATCTCTCGAATTGTCCCGTTTGGACAGTTTGAGACTGTATAATTTTTGTATAATATTCGTATTGGCTTAAAGTTGTTACTTTTTGGAGGAAGTTCTGCAGTCGTATCTTAATGTTCTCTGGGTACATACTAGATTGACAAGTGTGACTGTTATTTCAATTGATCAATTGAAATAACACTCACACCTTCCAATCTACGTCGTGTACTTGGAGAACAACGGGGATATGCTGTTGAATTTTTTTCAGAGCGTAACAATGTGCATGAGCTGTTAAGTATATTACAGAAAAATACAGTCTTGAATGGGATATGACCACTCACCCTTTAATAGGATAATTAAATGATGGGATAATTGAATAAAACATACTATAAATCTAAGTTTTGTTTACCTTTAATAGGTGTTTAGTTGTGGTAGCTGTGATGGGATATCCGAAATACAAAGAGTGGATGGGTGAGACTAATAGAATGGGGGATGTGTTTCGCAGAGTTGCTAACGAATTTGTGAAATATGCAAAGAGATGTCATAACGATGAAGAGTTTCCGTGTCCGTGTGCTAGGTGTAAGAATGGTAAGGTGTTTGAGTGGAAAACAGTTGAACTACATTTGTTAAGATCGGGTATGCAAGATAGTTATCAATTTTGGAGTTTTCACGGTGAATTGAAAGTTCCTTTTGTCCCTGACCAACCTTCACAACAACCTTCAACAAGTAGAATAGATGTAGAAGGGGACGACGTAGATCATAATATGTTATAGGATTTAGTTGATGATGCGTATGAAGTTTATGAAGCAGAGGAGAATGAGGTTACTGATGATGTAGAAGATTCAAGTGCTCGTGAAGATAACACGATAAAACTTGACGATGACTACCAAAGTTTAAAATTTAAGGCGACCCAACCGTTATACTCTGGCTGTGAGAAAGATCAAATAACTTTACATGCCATGGTTGGTTTGCACAGTTTGAAGACGCAGTATGATTTTTCTGGCAATAGCGTGTCGGGAATTCTGAAATGGGTGAAGGGCTTATTACCCAAGGTGAATACACTTCCAAATCGCTATCCTCTTATGAAGAACAGTTTGAAAGGTCTAGGAATGAAGTATAAATCGATTCATGCTTGTGTGTATGACTGCATACTATACCGAAAGGAGTATAAAAATCTCGATCGTTGTCCGGTATGCGATAAACCTAGATATATCCAATCTACTAGTAAGGAAGGCACAAGCTCAAAAGTGCCTCAAAAAGTATTGAAATATTTTCCCGTTGGGCCTAGATTAAAGCATTTTTTCACAGTACCATGGATTGCAGAGGCAATGACTTGGCATGCTAGGGAATAAGTAGGGGGTAATATCATGCGTCATCCTGTTGATTCTATTGCCTGTCGGAGGATAAATTTTGAGTATCCCGATTTTGCTCGAGAACAACGCAATATTTGTTTGGCTATATCAACAGATGGTTTCAATCCATTTGGAAATCTAAGCACCAATCAGAGTGTATGTCCAGTGATCCTAGCCCCACTCAACCTCCCTCCTTCACAGTTTATGAAACCTAAATTTTTGATGATGGCTTTGTTGATACCTGGGCCAAAGGCACCAAGTGATGACATTAACGTCTACCTGGATCCTTTGGTAGAAGAATTGAACGAGTTGTGGGAAGAGGGTGTGCAATCATTTGACTCTTTTAGAAAAGAAGAGTTTACGCTGAAAGCTATGTTGATGTGGGCAATTCATGATTTTCCAGCTTATGGGACATTATCCGGTTGTGTAGTACATGGTTATTTAGGGTGTCCTATTTGTGGAGAGGAGACTGAATCTCCTCGTCTATCCTCTAGCTTAAAAAATGTATACCATCGCCACAGGAGGTTTTTACCCCCAACTCATAGTTTCAGATCTGAGAAAGGTTCCAATTTTTTATTGGACGGAGTTGAACATAGGCTACCGCCGAGACAACTTTCGAGTTCAGAAATTGTAATTAAATCTTTTGAATGTGGCCCTAATATGCCAGGTAATGTCAAGCATAAGAAGACCCCAACTGGGAATGAAACTGAGATAAGAAAGGCATGGTCTCGGAGGTCAATTTTATTTGACTTGTCTTATTGGAAGAATAACCCGGTGCGCCATGTATTGGATGTGATGCATGCAGAGAAGAACTTCACTGAACATATTGTGGGTACTTGCATTGGGGGGAGTCATTCGAAGGATGGAGAAAATGCACGAAAAGACCTTAAAACGTTAAAACTTAAGCCACAACTATGGTTGAAAGAAGATAGTAGAGGAAGGACAATAATTCCCCCTGGTGCGTTTACTTTGACGAGTGGGGAAAGGAAGGTGCTTCTATACACAATATATAATTTGAAGGGCCCATCTACTTTTTTGTCCAACTTGCAAAGGATTGTGAATTATGCTACTCATAAGTGTAAGTCCCACGATTGGCATGTGATCATGCAATTGGTTCCTCTATTGTTTGTTTGGATAAGTACTTTCCCCCAACATTCTTTGACATAAGTGTTCACTTATTGGTACACCTATGTGACGAGACACTTCTTTATGGTCTAGTTAGATATCGGTGGATGTATCCATTTGAAAGATTGATGAAAGTTTTTAAAGATTACGTCAAGTGAAAGAGTTGGCGCTTGCGTTCAATTAAGAAATAATATAATAACTGCCATTTTTAACCCAAATTAACCCTAAGCATGCAACTAGGTGTGATTGAAACAATATGGAATCATGCACAAGATATTCAACACACAAAGTTTAAGGAAAAATCCCCCACAGGGGCAAAACCATTTGTATATCACTATAATTTGTAAAAGACGGTTTACAATCGGATTACAATGAAATACAGGTTGACTAAGAATTACCCTCGGGTATCGAATTCTGTAGTCGCGGCTGGAAGAAACCCTTTCCAGTAGGGCTGGTGGCTGGAACTATCCCTGTCCAGTAGGGCTGCAATGAAGAGGAAGGAGCGGTCCACTTCACAAGGGTTGAACAACAACAATGGTGTTCTTGGGTTACAAAACTTGATTCACATAGATATGGAAGATGTGTGAATCTAAAAACCTAGAATCATAAGAATCAATAGGTGAAGACTTTAGGGTTGATATGCTCTGATAATCGTGGGAAAGTCTTGAGAAAACCAACTGCTGACCGTGGTTTAAATAAGAGATCGAAACCCTACAAAATCGGCTGCACGATCTGGCAGTGTTTATCCTCGCCGGATCGGTCCGGTCGATTAGGCGGATCGGTCCGGTTAAGTCGGATCGGTTCTTTTTCTGAAACCGGATCGGTCTGGCTGGCATCGGATCGGTCCGGAAGTTTTTACCTTCATCGGTTCGCTATGGATCCGGGTGTACTGGTCTCAGCTCAGCAGGTGGATCGGTCCGGTCCCTTTAGCCGGATCGGTCCGGTGAACCGGATCGGTTCTTTTATCTGATCCGGATCGGTCCGGTCCTCAGAAATCAGATTCCTTCTTCTTTTGATCTTCGGATTTTGTTGATGACGATGTGATCTTTTCAACTATCATTCTTGTAACGGCGTATGACATATCATATACATAATGATGGACAAAATGTCCTTACAA
This sequence comes from Sambucus nigra, assembly GCA_949130495.1. Classification (NCBI taxonomy): domain Eukaryota; kingdom Viridiplantae; phylum Streptophyta; class Magnoliopsida; order Dipsacales; family Adoxaceae; genus Sambucus; species Sambucus nigra. Next base: position 201,256,938 of record OX422218.1, read on the forward strand.
ATCTCCCCCTATGTCTATGCCGGAACAAACATAAAAAATCCGAATTATCAAGTATGAAACAATGCCTATACAAATCTACCCTTCCATGAACCCAAAAGTGAAAGAGGTACAAATGATAACGGCTGCATCGTTTGTTCTTCAATTCCTCAGGAATCTTCACGCTCTTCTCATCAGGGTGTGCAACATGGGATTATCAAAAGATGTACCTACACACATGAGACAAAGCAAAATACCAAGTGACATATCGAGTTTGAAATGAGATAAATCTAGATACCAATTTATGAACAAACCTCAAAATTTCAAAACTCCCCCATAAAAACAGATAATTCATTCTCCCCCTTTTTATGATGTCCCCAAATAGACAAATGAGAGAAATAAATCAAGCAATCAAGAACCGGGGTGACACAAGGCATAAAATCACACCATGAATGACCATAAAACAACCAAGTTGATGATAGCGAAAAAAATGGGTGTGATCAAAATTCGATAGGAAAATCAAAGCATACAAACATGACATATGTGCACGATGAATATTGGATATTCCTAACGAATGAACTCAAATGCATCCTTTGGTGTAAAAGATTGGAAATATATGACATTGACTATATCAAATCTACAAATCAAAGGTCAAAGTGATTTCTACACCAATAACGTCCAAAATGATTTTCATGCTTTTTCAGGACTTTCAAGGAAGTGCAAACCCGTTTTTTTTTCAATCTCCAACCAAACTCCCTCAGATTTATATTTTGAATAGAGGAATACTAAATTCTCAAACTTTGGAGAATTGATGGTGAAACCTAAATGGCCCATAATTGGCATGAATTTCTTTTATTGCCTTTCAATTTTTTCGGGCTCTTTTAACCTCTTAGGACCTCGGATATTAAAATTCCTCCATTTTTTAGGTCCTTTTTAACGGTGGCTTTTACGCAAAGGACAAATGATTACCTTTCGCAGCCCCTCCCCGTTATACAAAAACACACAGTCTCACCAAAACGGTTTTTACATGCAATCCAATCTTGTCAAGTTTTATCGCATTTTATACATTGTATAGACAGGATTGAGATGGAAACACTCAAGTCAACATGAGATTGACAAGTGAAATAATCAAATATAGCCGTGCATGTGTGCAATAAAGGATATAGGAGTCAAGCATGTAGGAAATATCACTAATTACATCTCAAGGACTCCAATCAATGTTAAGCACATGGATGAAATGATGTAGCCTCTCAAATCTCTATCAAACAGTCACATGGATAAATGGAATGAAGTTGTGACTTGGCTATCTTAAATGCTCATCCATAAAAGGCAAATCTCTTTTTGGTCTTTTTCAAAAAAAATTTATCAAAATAAAATCTTTTTGTGCTTTTCTCAAAATTTTTCAACAAAAATCTTTTTGTATTTTTCTAAGAATAAGAAAAAAATACATACAAGCTGTACAACAAAGCTATGGTACATATAAACAGACTAGAAATAGGAAGCATATGATATGATCATGAAGAAGCATCCTATTCTAGCCATAGACCAACCCTTCAGTCAACTTTGCAAATCCCCAAAGACTTCCTAAGACTCTCAAATCTAAGGGCCTCTAAAGGTTTCGTGAAATATCGGCTAACTGATGGTCGGTAGGAACAAAACTCAGGGTTACGACCTTCTCTTCAACTAACTGACGTATAAAGTGCTCGCGTAACCTGATGTGATTTGTGCGCGAATGTTGGACAGGATTGCGGGATATGTGTATTGCGCTCGTGTTATCACAGGAAATGGTCATGGTGTCCTGTGAAATCCCATAATCCTCCAACATTTGCTTCATCCATATGAGTTGCGTGCAACAACTCCCGGCGGTGATGTACTCAGCCTCCGCAGTGGACAAAGAGATGGAGTTTTGCTTCTTGCTCAACCAAGAGACAAGAGCAGAACCAAAATAGAAACATCCACCAGAAGTGCTCCTACATCCATCTACGTCTCCGGCCCAATCGGCATCCGAATAGGCGGACAAACGGTCATCGGTATCAAAGGAATACCAAATACCGTATGAGAGAGTCCCACTCACGTATTTGATAATACGTTTTAGAGCGAGTAAGTGTGACTCTTTAGGAGACGCCTGATAACGCGCACAGACTCCAACACTAAAGGCAATGTCGGGACGACTAGCAGTCAAGTAGAGAAGACTGCCTATCATACTCCGATACAAGGTTTGCTCTACGTCCTTGCCTGAAGTGTCCTTACTAAGCTTGGTAGTGGTACTCATAGGTGTACGTACATGCTTAGCGGAGTCTAAACCAAATTTCTTCACTAGGTCTCTAGCATACTTGGATTGGGAGATGAACATCCCATCCTCTAGCTGACAAACCTGGAGACCAAGGAAGAATGTAAGCTCACCGACCATGCTCATTTCAAACTCACTTTTCATCTCCTCCTCAAAGTGGTGAGCATGCTGGGAGCATGTGGATCCAAAGACTATGTCGTCCACATAGACTTGGGCAACCAAAATAGCACCGTCATCTCTCCTGACGAACAACGTCATATCTACTCCCCCTCTCTTGAAGCCACGAGCTAAGAGATAGGAAGTAAGCCTCTCGTACCAAGCACGGGGTGCTTGATTCAAACCATACAAGGCTTTTCTCAGATAGTAGACGTGCTCAGGGTACTGAGGGTCTTCAAACCCTTTTGGTTGTTCCACAAAAACCTCCTCCTGTAGAATGCCATTCAGAAAGGCACTCTTGACATCCATCTGATATACTTTGAAGTGCAGATGACATGCGATGGCGAGTAGTAAACGGACGGACTCAAGCCTCGCAACAGGAGCAAATGTCTCCCCAAAGTCTACACCCTCTATCTGTGTGTAGCCTTGAGCGACCAACCTAGCCTTATTTCTGATTATGGTACCATTTTCATCCATTTTATTCTTGAAAATCCACCGAGTACCAATAACATTAGTATCACTAGGTCGGGGGACAAGTTCCCAGACATTGTTCTTCTTAAACTAAAGCAACTCATCCTACATAGCAGATATCCAGTGTTCATCTTTGAGTGCTTCTTTGTGGTTCTTGGGCTCGACTTTGGACGTGTAGCAATGATGACTAACAACGTTCTCTAGTTGAGCATGAGTCTTGACCCCTAGAGTGGGATCACCAACAATGGCAGAAGGGTCATGACTCTTGCGAACCCAAGCAGGTGTGTCCCCTAACACAGGAATAGGGTCCACAGAGTGTGGGAGAGGAACACGTAAATCACTGTCAGAACAGTCCTCATCCTCACACTGAAGGTTAGGATGAATAACCGTCGGAGGTTCGTCATCTTGCACGGTGACGTTTATTGATTCCATAACCTTAGAGCTCTTCAGGTTAAAAACCCGGTACGCTCTACTGTTCGATGAATATCCTAGAAATATTCCCTCGTCGCTCCGGGAGTCGAACTTTCCTAATTGCTCTCTATCCCGTAGTATATAGCATTTACTCCCAAAAACACGGAAATATGCTAGGTTGGGCTTCTTGCCAGTCCACAACTCATAAGGAGTGTGAAGTGTGTGTGGACGCAGATACACCCTATTGATCGTGTGGCATGCAGTAGACACTGCCTCTGCCCAAAATCTCTTAGAAACTTTACGACCTAGAAGCATAGATCTAGCCATCTCTTGGATCGTTCTATTCTTTCTCTCAACAATCCCATTTTGCTGAGGAGTTCTCATAGCAGAAAACTCATGTTTGATCCCAAGGCTATCACAGTACAGATCCACCTTTGCTTCCTTAAATTCAGTGCCGTTGTCACTACGTATTCTGTTAATAGTGACCCCGTGTTGATTTTGCAGGACACGGCACTTGGTCGTTAGGAATTCAACAGCATCTGATTTCTCTCTTAGAAAACCGACAATAGAGTATCTAGAGAAATCGTCCACCATCACGAGAATGTATCTCTTACCACCTAGACTTTCCGTGCGAGTAGGACCCATAAGATCCATGTGAATCAACTCAAGAGCACGTGAGGTGGTAATGGAATTCAACTTCCTATGTGGGCTATGGATTTGCTTTCCCAACTGACAGGGTCCACAGATCGTGGAAGTTGGATTTCCAAGTGATGGTAAGCCACCTACTAGGTCCTTTTTGACTAATCGAGATAAGTTTCTAACGTTCATGTGACCTAGACGTTGGTGCCACAGATCCATAGGAGTGATCGTGGCGCTGTTGCAGACTAGTGAGGATGTGGGCTCAGTCCCATAGCAGTTATCCTCAGTCCTCACCCCTTTCACTAAAAGTTTACCGGCTTGATTATAGACCTTACAAGCTTTCCGGTCAGACTTCACTGCAAAGTCATCGTCGCACAGCTGGCTGATGCTAAGAAGGTTTGCTTTCAAACCTTTGACGTACAGCACGTTTTCTAGCTTTGGAAATCCTGGTAACTCTACTGTACCTCGTCCAACTATGCTAGATTTGCTACCATCTCCAAAGGTGACTCTCCCATCATTATAATCCTCAAGATGGGTAAAATATGAGGCATCACCTGTCATGTGTCTGGAGCAACCACTGTCAAAATACCACTGTGAGGTATTATGGGTTTTGAGAGCGACATGGACAACAAGGGCCTTTTTCTCTTTCTTAGGAACCCAAGAGTAGGTACCTTTTTGTATTCCCTTGTTGTTGTTGGTTTTAGCCGGAATGCGGGGTGCATTCATTGATGGTAAGGTCATCCGACGGAATTCCTCCATCAAACTCTGTGATGTGGCGACTAGAAACTCAACACGCTCTCTCAGACTGGCAAACTCATCAGTCTGATGTGGTGGAGCAAACGTACGTCGTGTCCGACCCAACTTATAGCAATCACCCCTAAGGTGTCCATTTCTTTTGCAATGGGAGCAAAAGGGCACAGTATTTGGAGGACCTTGGTTTGCTTTTCTTGGTCGAACTCTCCTTCTTGGTTTTTTATGACGGCCATAAGGAGTCGTAGTAAACTCAGGAATTGGTCCGGGTGCAATTTGGGACGTGGAGGCACCATCAAAACCTATTCCTTGCCTGTCACCAAAACCTAAAGCGGGACTGAGGAGCATCTTTCCCATCTTTCCAGATCTGTCCTCGATTTGTACCTTGACTTTCCTAGCTCTCTCAAGGTCATGAGTAAGCTGGGCAATAAGGGCTTCAAGTTTCTTCAGAGTCTCCAGGGAGGAATGGAGCTCACTCGTAAGACTAGCCACTTGTTTAGTCAAGTCCGCTTTCTCTTTCTCAAAACTGCTCTCTCTCTCTTTAAGCAAATTCTCTTTACTAAACCAGGCAGATTCTCTCTCTCTTAAGGCGGTGCAGGTGGAGGACTCTCTCTCTTTCGTCTTTCCTAACTCTTCTTCTAACGCGGTGATCCTAAGAACTAACGCCTTGTTACGTTTTTTAGTTTTGAAAGACTCATCATATAACTCGGCGTAGGCGCGTTGAAGACTATTCTCGTCCTCACTACCTTCCTCCTCTCCCTCACTCTCTTCGCTCTCGCTGTCGAGGTGTCCCTGTGAGGTAGCAATCTCATCGTCGTGAGATGCACTAGGAGTACTCACATGACTAGCCATGAACGCGGTGAAGTTACGCTCATGCGGTGACTCATCTCCCTAGTCCACCGACTCGATCTCACTGTCGTCACTAAGGGTAGCATTTAGGACAACTTTACCCTTTTCCCTATTCAGACGAGTGGCACACTCAAACGCTCTGTGTCCCTTACCGTCGCACTCAAAACACCTCTCACTGTCTTTAGGGGGTTCTTTGAAATCCTTCTTTTCAAACCTATTTTTCTGAAAATTCTTTTTATCTTTGAAATTCCCATTTTTCTTAAATTTCAGAATTTTCTTGAAGTTTTTAGCAAAAAGTGCCAAATCATCTAGGTCAAACTCACATTCAGAATCAGAAGTTTCTATCTTTCTAGACGACTCGACTCTCTTTCTTGCCGACCCCTCACTTTTTCTCTCTTGGGCTTTAAGGGCAATTCCCTTATCTTTTGGCTTGGCAGATTTAGGAAACATGTCTATTTCATAAGTTTGTAAATCTCCTACCAGTTCTTCCAATTTTAGAGTATTTAAATTACCCAAGGAATTCAGCACAGTGACTTTAGGTATAAAACGCTTAGGAAGGGAACGAAGAATCTTTTTAACAACCCTAGCATTTGAAATATGTTCACTAAGATTATAGCTAGTATTAACAATGTCAGAAAGCCTAGCATAAAATTCATCAAAACATTCATTTTCATGCATGGTGATGGTTTCAAATTGAGTTGTTAAATTTTGCAATATTGACTCTTTAACAGCATTCGTTCCTTCATGGGTAAGTTGCAAAATATCCCATGCTTCTTTTGACGTGGTGCACGTCATTATGCGTTTGAACTCATCAGGAGTGACAGACCCAGAAATAGCACTTAGACCCTTAGAGTTAAAAGATGACCATTTAAATTCATCATCAGTCCAAGTGATGTCAGGTTTCAAGTTGGTCACATTATCAACAGTCACGGTTGGAGGAGTCCACCCTCATTCAACCAAAATCCAGACACGTTCGTCAATGGCTTTTAAAGCCGACCTCATACGGGCTTTCCAATAGGCATAATTCGACCCGTCAAAAATAGGCATTTTATAATATGACTTCTCCATTTGAACACGCTCTTTTCAAAAATCAATTTATTTCAAAAATTGATATCTTTAGAAAAATTTTGCGGAAAATAGGAATACGCGATAGATTAGCGTAACCTGCTCTAATACCAATTTGAAAGAGTTGGCGCTTGCGTTCAATAAGAGATAATATAATAAATACCAATTTTAACCCAAATTAACCCTAAGCATGCAACTAGGTGTGATTGAAACAATATGGAATCATGCACAAGATATTCAACACACAAAGTTTAAGGAAAAATTCCCCACAGGGGCAAAACCATTTGTATATCACTATAATTTGTAAAAGACGGTTTACAATCGGATTACAATGAAATACAGGTTGACTAAGAATTACCCTCGGGTATCGGATTCTGTAGTCGCGGCTGGAAGAAACCCTTTCCAGTAGGGCTGGCGGCTGGAACTATCCCTGTCCAGTAGGGCTGCAATGAAGAGGAAGGAGCGGTCCACTTCACAAGGGTTGAACAACAACAATGGTGTTCTTGGGTTACAAAACTTGATTCACATAGATATGGAAGATGTGTGAATCTAAAAACCTAGAATCATAAGACTTAATAGGTGAAGACTTTAGGGTTGATATGCTCTGATAATCGTGGGAAAGTCTTGAGAAAACCAACTGCTGATCGTGGTTTAAATAAGAGATCGAAACCCTACAAAATCGGTTGCACGATCTGGCAGTGTTTATCCTCGCCGGATCGGTCCGGTCGATTAGGAGGATCGGTCCGGTTAAGTCGGATCGGTTCTTTTTCTGAAACCGGATCGGTCTGGTTGGCATCGGATCGGTCCGAAAGTTTTTGCCTTCATCGGTTCGCTATGGATCCGGGTGTACTGGTCTCAGCTCAGCAGGCGGATCGGTCCGGTCCCTTTAGCCGGATCGGTCCAGTGAACCGGATCGGTTCTTTTATCTGATCCGGATCGGTCCGGTCCTCAGAAATCAGATTCCTTCTTCTTTTGATCTTCGGATTTTGTTGATGACGATGTGATCTTTTCAACTATCATTCTTGTAACGGCGTATGACATATCATATACATAATGATGGACAAAATGTCCTTACATCAAGAATACGCGATACATTGCAGGATCATTTGCAGAGGAATACATCACCGTGGAGTCATCAATATATACTCGGAAATATATGCCTGAATTGACCAGCGTTGATGACACTGATGAATTCGTCGATGATGGTGGTCATGTGATGGGAATACGAGTGAAATTAACGAGTTTCCAACATGAACAAGTAGCTCGTTATCTATTTAACACACATGAAGATGTCGAAGAATGAAAAAAGTAAGTTTCAATTATTATAATGTTTAACATTATTTTAGATTATTTTATACATGATTAATTTCGTAATATGCAGAAAATATGAAGCATGTGAGAACAATAAAAGACGAAAAACAAGGGTACAATCAGACAACGAATTTAGGCCGTGGTTGACACAAGAGGTAATTATAATGAAAACAGTCGTTATATAACGTGACATTACACTCAAATTTTACCACTAATATAATTAATTTATCTATATTCTCAACTCTCAAAGACGGGTGATGCGACATCAAGGCTTGCTCGCCTAACCACTAGACCCTTGTTCGTGGTACAAGAGTACAAAAAGTATCGATTGAACGGTTATATTTTCGGCGCTAAAGTGTATGAGGAAAGTACAAATGTACAGAACTCGAGAATTTCATACAAAGCTCTTACTATCTTACGAGCGAGCGCAAAAGATAAAAACCTCATTGAAGCTGAAGTTTCTTACTATGGTGTAATCCAAAATAGATTTGAATTGGATTATATAAGCTTCAAAGAGGTTGTATTTTACTGTGACTGGGTAAGAGTTGAGGATAAAAATGCTTGTAAAGTTGATCCTGTCACCAATTTGATCATGGTTGACTTGTCCAAGTTGAAGGGCAACGACCACGTGAGCGATGAGCCGTTTGTTTGTGCATTTCAAAAGGTTAAGCAAGTGTTTTATTCGGAGTATATCAACAACGAGCCGTGGTCAATTGTCCAACACGCTCCAAGGCGTCTAAATAGTCGTGTGGATGACTTGGCTGCTCCTACCGAATATCAATCCATTTTTTATGATAACCCGAATTTGAAATAATTTTTTAATTTGTAATAAATATTTCAATTTGTACTGAAACATCCATTTTTAATGCTTTTAATTGATTTGCACTTTATCATTTTCACTCTTGTGTGGTGTACGTGTGTGGAGAGGAGATTAATACATAAATGTTCCAACTACATCTAAGTTTTGTTTATACTAATACATGAATATACGCTTCTTACCTTTAATAGGTGATTAGTACATAGTTATTTGGGGTGCCCTATTTGTTGAGAGGAGACTGAATCTCTTCGTCTATCCGAACACTAAGAAATGCCATGATCCTATGGATTTATGCTCTGCAAATTCCTCCCAACCGTTATGTAGCCAAACATCACCAGTTGAAGTTGTCAATTCCACTTTCCATACCCCACCACTTGGAACCTCTAGCAAAACATGGGAGACCATTGAAAGGTGGAATTGACAACTTCAACTGCTGATTTTTGGCTACACAACGGTTGGAAGGAATTTGCAGCGCATAACTCCATAGGATTATGGCATTTCTTAGTGTTTAGATATGAAGAGAATTATATTTGACACAATTTCCCGGGGTACATTAGTTGGAAGGAGGTGCCATATGAGCTCAAGTTAGCTGTTTGGGTGACACTACAGGTAATGTATTTATATTTATATGTCAATTTCGATTTCGATTTATATTTATCTATATTCGCGGGGTGGATACTAATTTTACTTTATTTCAATTCAGGGGACATGGAGTGGCCCTGAGGGTAGGCCACATATGCTCGATACTTATGTGGATATTCGGACGAGAAGGGAAGGATAAGGATGTGTCCCCGAGCGTCGCGGTACAAAATCTCTTTTTCAGCTAAATAGTTTGTAGATTTGAGATAATTGATGGTGATGTTGTTTCTTCTTACATAGTTTCTATTTTGAATATATATTTGCATTATCTTTGGTTTTTTTGGATATATGATGTTTGAACAGGTACAACGTTGCTATAACAGGTATAAATATACTGCTTGGCAGTGGCAGTGGCCATACTACCCAGCAGATTTTTTTTTTAAATTCTGCCCAGAATTGTCTCGGTCATTGACCATGACAATTTTTTAAAACGGGACAAGGATTAGTCACGATTTTTAACCGTGACTAAACGTGTCACGGTCATGGCCCGTGACGCCCATGACAATTCTAACGAACTTGTCAAGGTCAATGACCGTGACACGTCCGTGATAAAAAAAAGTTGTCTCGCCCAGTATTGTCATAGTCATTGACCTTGACAAGTCCAACTTGTCAAGGTCAATGACCGTGACAATAATGCAGATTTGGTGTAGTGGATGGACCATAAATCACTTCGAGTGATAGAAGCTCATTACTCCCCACCACTTATCAACTAAAGGGCGGCTAACAAAATCCACCTATAAAGTCTCAGATGTGTTATGTAGATAATACACTGCCATGAGGTATCATACGTAACTCTACTAGTGGTAATTAATAGTCATAATCACCCACAAATCTGGAATTACGCATTTTTAGATTCCTTTAACAACCTAGTCGCTTTCGTCTACCATTAACCTATGGGTGACACGTCTAGAATGATATGCAACTCCATCCCCATCGCCTCCTAACACTCTCGATCAGAGGTAGGACTGAAAGGTCTTATCCTAATTCGCAACAATTTTGGATAAAACCTAGTTCCGTTTCACTTCTTTTCTTCAAGCTAAAAGTTAGATATACTGCTCGATAGTATATCCCACTCGAAAATAACAAATATTCCGCTCTGGTCAATCCATTTCGCAAACCCGATGGAAACCCTGACCTCTCCGTAATTTTGGATGTCCCAAATATGAATTTCACCACTCATTCTCATCAATCCCATCACTAGGAACATCAAAATTTTAAAAGCCTAGTTGATAATCTCGGACCAACCTTTCTCCATCCCTAAATGGTGTAAACTTGGAGAGAACCCCACTATGTATCATTCACCATGGATCCCCATGCCCATTGTTTCACATTACGAGGAACATCTTACTCCCCTTTTTCCAAAATATACATAAAATCATTGCCCTTGTGTTTGCTCCTAAAACTACTAGGCATCTAACTAAGTGAGACTCTACTCCACCCAGGGCGCCCATACACCCTATAACCCATGCATATTTGCACAAACCTCACAACATTACATACGTAGTATACTTATCGCAAGTTCGGCCCTCGCATTCTCGGCGTGGTTATATCATCCGGGTATTTTCGATCACCCCACCAATCTCTATTTAATTCTTCTCGATATTTCCCCACCCATCAACTTGTGCTGCTAAAGTTCTTCCTAGTATTTCTTTCGCAGCACTTCCCGATTCCACTGACCCTATTTCGTAATAGCTCTCATCTCAACATGTTTTATTCATACGTTTAATAATTATCATTAATCCGATGTCCTAGCATCCAAAGAATTTTCTCCACTCCCGACGTTTATTAAGTCTTATGCGTATAACATCTCACAACAAAGCCCAAAAGAGCTATTCCCAATGCACTATTCCTCAACATTGTCGGTCCTCCATTTTTATAGAACCCAAAGCATATACCCGGGACACTTAAACCCTATCCCTATACTCACAAGTATAATCATTGACTCCCATGTCTCTAAAGGAGTCATATACAACTGCGCTCGCAATATCACTAAGTCCTCAGCTCTAAATTAATAACGAGCTAAATCTCTCTGCTCCACGGTAACCCTATATACCCTGAATCTCATCAGTAAAAGTCCCAATGCACCGGAATCCAATATAACTAAAAAACTATTGTCTATTTCACAAAATATTGTCTCGAGATTGACCCTCTTTCAGGTGACACATCATAAAAATAATATACATCCTTCCCTTGAACAATGACCACGATAGCATTGTGATAACCGCCCACCATCGTTAACCCGTCCGTGCTCAGGATAAAGTCATAAGTGCATAATCACCTCTCATCATGGTATTACCTTAAAAATTCATACCCTCTCAGTGCCCACACCCACTCCCTTGCAGGTGGAACTAAAAAGAGCCCCGCTACTTAACGGTAAATATTTACAACTATAGTACTATTAATGATACCTCTACCAAACCCGTTTCACATGTGAATTTAGTGCTAACAAACTACCATGACTCGCCCGTGTCACACAAAATATACCCCAATCAATTCGAAATAAAACTCGTAGTTTCAGTTGTCCATAACACTGGTGATTTAAAAGGTTCTAGGACATGACAGTTTCGTCCTAGCCGAACCAAAAATTCTATAACTGCTACCCTTACTAGGCAACCCGCTCCTATCCCTTGACTCGTTGCGGATAAGATCCACACATGTATTTCTACCTTTTTTTAACATAAGACACCTCGTTGTGACCTTCCCATTTCTCTGGCCCCATCGGCTATGTTGGGGTTGTCCTTTTTACGGACTTGGTAGTTTTGACCCTGAATGCAACCCCCATTGTTCCTTTGGATATGCTAGCCCTATGGGACTAGTTGCGGGTCTTGATGGCCCTAACTAAATTCACCCTCACTTGGTAGAAATTCTATTGATCTCGATCATTAATTTGGGTCCTTTATTTGGTATCCCTTCCTTGGTGCCACACTAGCACTGAAAAATATAGTCTTGCCCTTCGGTTAGATTTTCTAACTCCCCTAACACCCTTCTCATTAATATAATTTTTTTAAATGTATGACCTTGATGACAACGACATCAGTCATCCTAGCCGGATCTCTTACCCACGCTTGTATTTTTTACCCACGGGTCTATTATCAACTTACAAACCCTTTTGATTATTCGTACCCCCCTCATCGGGTATGAAGTTTGCGATTTTCATCAACTTTATTCACATCCGACCATTGTCCGACCCTTTTGGAAAACGTACTGAAATCCACCTTGTTTCTCCATCAAGACAACTGGTGAGGGGATTTGTAATAATCTGCACCCCAAATTTCTCGTTATTCGGGGTAATTTTTCCATGGATATGGTGACTAACTCCCATCACCCTACGCTGCTCCTATAAGCAAACATTTTTTCCCAGAATTTTTGACTTGAATGTCACTCCCACATATGATCCCCATTGGATATTCTCTCTTCATCATTAAATCACTTTTTTTCACTTTCCTCGACTTTTAGCAAATTATTATTCTGAAACAAATTTTCCTCGACCTTCACCCTTATCATCTGCACTTGGGGTTTAACTTTACGCCATCCTCCTTTTTTATGGTTCTTGGGTAGCTACTGTGCCTCAGCGGTTACTCCAATGTGAATTGTTCAGATAATAAACATAGGGACTCATATCGCATCACTATTCCCAAATTATTCTATGGCTCCTTCTGAGTTCTCCCTCCTGAAATCCTCCTAACATCTCGTTCTTGTCATTCCATAATGCTCGATTTTTCACACTCAACTGAAATCGTATACGAATCACATCAACTATACTTAATAGCAGGAGAACGTATAATAGAGCTTTATATCAAATAATGCTAAGCTGAAATGTGAAAAGCCTCACAGATCCTAAGGACACTAAAACCTGATGCTCTGATACCATTTGTGACACCCTGCCTAATTAAATACCGAGTGATAAGGACTTTATCAAATTGAACAGGATTTCCATCTGGTTCATTCTTAGCATCACTGTTGAAAACATTATTTATTACTAACCACCTAATAATTAATTAAGCCGGTATAAAAATTTTATCTTTTAAAATGCCAAGTCACTAGGTACAATAAGAGACTAAATATAACCATCACAATATAATAGAGTCTAAGCATTCCACAAATATTTGAATCAAATACTAGCCGAATAGACATCGACTAAAAACATCCAAAAAAAAGTAAATCTGACAGGTAGGAAATAAATCCCATACAATCTGAATTGAAATAATTTGAATAACTACAGTGAATAGCATGCTCGAAAATACAACGGAGACAAAATTCTTAAACTAGAAATGAATGAAAGAGGAGTCTAATCCAACTCCTGCATCACCCACATATACCGCAACTGCGTAACCCTGGAATAGAATCAAGTCTGGCATCCCTGTGGTTAGATACCTAAAAGGTTTTGAAAATATTTTATAGCAAGGGTTAGAACCCAAAACATTTTGAAAATATTTAGCAAGTGAATTAAATTGTAGTAAATTAAAATGCAAGAATGCTTTTCATATTTAAGCTAGTGTCGCACCCTCTTGAGGACAGGCTCACCCCTCAACTATTGTGCACACCTAACATTTTTCTATATAACCCACCTAGTCATCTACTCCGTAACTAGTTCCCGATAATATCCTTCCTGGCGCACTACTCTAGCCCGAGTATATTTAATATATGATTTGTAAGTTATTTATCGTATTAACTTAACTAATCATTTTTTATTTGGGACCATATAACATTCTCACGAGTTATATATAATCAATACAATTCACATCATGTATGTTACCCGTATATAAATATATGCACCATATATACGTATCATCATATTACAACATTCACACACATGTCGTAGATATATAACCATCCTCCTGAGTAGGCACTCACCGGATGTTCTCTACAATGCTATCACTCCAGGTATACTCACCCACCCGGACACCCTGACACGGTCAGCTCCCCGAATTAGTGAAATGAAATAATCATAGCGGAGGCGATTATAGTTCCCTCTGAAAGTGAGACGTAATCATACACAAAGCATCTCACCCCTAACTACGAACGCTATAACCTAGAGACTATACTCACCCTGCTCCTCAAGCCAGGGGATTCACCCACATCACGCAACCTCTTATGATAGCACTAGAGGGGTATACTTTTTACCCAATATCTAGTCACCGATATTTAATAACATACACACACGCACAATATATATATATATATATATATATATATATATATATATATATATATATATATATATACTATCACACTACCGTATTTATATACATTAAATTCAATCCCGGATCACACAACCTCTTATGATAGCACTAGAGGGGTATGCTTTTTACCAAATATCTAGTCACCGATATTTAATAACATACAGACACACACAATACATATATATATATATATATATATATATATATATATATACTATCACACTATCGTATTTATATACATTAAATTCAATCCCGGCTATACCGTGTACAATACCCATAATAGTAGTCTAAAATATACCCGAGTTTATATTCCGACTCCAAATTTAATTAATTACACATTAATTAATTTATATCCTTGGTGTCCCTGAACCAATAAACCTAGACTCGCTCACTTTGTCCGAAAATATAATATTCAAAATTTATCATCCAAAATTCTTTTTAATAAGTTCGTCACACTTATTAATTTGATAGACCTTACTACTCATCTTCCAACCTTAATTATTTCTATTTACCATTGCACTATTTTCCCCCATAGAAATTTCCCCACACTACCAAGAAAAGGAGACTTAAACCTCAATTGTAGAAATCCCCCCAAACAGTCCCAAGCTAAACCGTAGAAGAGACAACAGGTGACCGGTTTTAACACGTCGTTCTAACGTGACCATATGTCGTTCGAACGATAATGGATCTCGCGCGAATGAAGCCCAGGTCATTCGAATGACCCTGGATTTTCTCTATCTCTACTTCGATCAGTTCCATTCCGCCATTGATGAATTATATTAAACTCTCTGCCCAGAATTCTTCGATTAATTCTTTAACAACTCAATACCGAACCTAAAATTTCAAGATCCCCAATCTTAAGTAAGACACCCACATCAATATAAGGTTAATGAATTAAATCCCTCAATCCGTTACAGTTCATAAACCCAAATTATATAAAACCCAATTTAAATATCAAAACCAACCCCAAATTCATTTGTGTTCATCACACCCACTATGATATGAATTGAAGACTGCAATTAATTTAGAAGCAAGTTAACCACTTGCCTTAGGGTTCGTAGGGTCTGATTCCGTTGGTGTATATGATGATTTGATGAAGATTGCCCACATTTATTCTTGATTTAGGCTCCCAAGATTTATCCAATTGTTCCCTCTTTACTCCTCTACTCACTTATGTTTTCTAACATGAGTTATGGCTACCACAGGATTGTGGGCTTTATTAAAAGGGCCGAAACACTCTTATGTGAGCATGTTTATGCTTAAAAATTCTCCGAGACCCATTTACTACCCCCAGACACTCTTTTCCGACTATTTCGACCAATCCGGACTCAACTATACACTCAGAATTTTCATCCAAATTATTTTACTAAAAGTTCTTATCTCAACCCCAAAATAGTCTATACCCGACTCCCGATTGGGATAAATAAATGCCACGTCGCTGTCGATCGTTATGACGTAATTAAATTATCCCTATTTACTTAGTAAATTTAAATCCCATAAATATAAATCGTTTACTCACCGGATTAATATTTAAATAATATTAATAATAATTAATTAAACTAAACTAAATTACCACACACATGTAATTTAAAATTAATCGAATTAATTAATTATTAAATGTCCAAAAATACGAGGTGTTACACTTCCAACACGATAATAGGGTCTCGCAGATTCCTCTGGACAGGTTCAGGAACCACACCAGGGAGAGCAAGTGCCAGATAGGAAGTTAGGGATGGATTTCACAGGTGATTGTTTCAAATGTGGAGAGAAAGAACACATAGGTAAGAAATGTCCTATGATTCGGGCCCAGCAGGGCCAGGGATTCCCAGCGCCGGGACCACAGGGTGCTATTGTGCCACTTGTATCACAGGCGGGGAAACCTCATGAACCACACCGGGGAGAGAAAGTGACAAATAGAAATCTAGGGAAGGATTTCGTAGGTGTTTGTTTCAAATGTGGAGAGAAAGTACACATAGCTAAGAAGTGTCCTAAGACTCGAGGCCAACAGGGCTAGGGATTCCAAGCACCGGGACCATAGGGTACTATTGTTGAAACGACCTAACGGTTATTAAAAAGGACCAAAGGGTACTCGCTAATGCGTATTAGGTTATTTAAAAACTCTTTTAAACTCTTTGATGAAATTTGTTATAATTTAAAAACACTTACGTACACAAGTAAGTAAAAGGTGGTGATGCTAGATATAAAAATAATTCCCTTTAAGAATGAGACGAAGAAAAGTAGAGTGTGACACAATATTTGTTCTCGAGAAACCCACCATGGGGGTAAACCCGTGTCCCTAGTCCCAGGACAACTCACACACCCAAGTCCAATATTACCAATTACAAGTTACAGATTACAGTCCCCAAGTCCACAATGAATTAAACTAAGCAAATACACACCCGTGTAACTAACATAGTAAAAAAAAACCAACTTTACTGAAAATCAGTCATCCAAATAAACCCAGGTAATAGTACTCACTACACACGCAACACTAATAATAATGTTTAGATAAAGAATTCAACAACCCAGTGTAAATGAAATAGTTAGGCCAATACAAAATCAGTACACCCGAGCAACAACTAAACAACCCCACAATACTGAATCTTACTAAACAACCAAGATAGTGAAACCGTGAGACACACACACACAACTACACACTCAAACCCGAGAACCCGTGAAGTTGTGCAAAACAGATTTAATAATAAAGTTTGTTTTAATCAAAACAACAAAATAATCTTGTTTAGAAAAAGAGACTCAACACAAACCAGGTTAAGTCTATTTTAATTGACAAGAAAAATTACCAATCAATGATAATGTGAAAGGTAAGACAAAATTGAATTAATCGATACTAAAAGAATAAATAAATACTAAGTCACAAGACACATGCAAGGTCTTACTTAATAATTAATATTCAAGTAAAGATTAATCCTAAAACAATTTAGTTGGCATAAATGACCACAAATAAAATAGAAAATAAAATTTCAACAATTGTGCTGTGCAACTAAAATAAAAAATTAACCTAACACCAAATAGAATATGAATCAATTTAAAGAGGTGTTATGTTAAAATATTAAGTCCAAGTACAATGAGAAAAAAGATAAATATGTGTAGCACTTAGCTCATACAAATTAGGACTTAACTAATGTCAACACAAGAAAGTTACAAAAAAAATTTAGTTAAGTCCAAATTGCAAAAATGTGTAACACAAAAAATAATCACAAAGATTAAATTCCAAGTTTTAGTTCAAGCTAATACTTTAACTAGGTTTGGATCAAAAACTCATACACACACAAACACCACCTTAGTATAAAAGAATATAACAAAATCTATTCAACTTAGGTAATAAAAAGTGTATGAGTCAATTGATACAATCCAAGTCAAATGAGTACGAGATAAAGAGTGTAGCACTCGATTCACTAAAATAGTATGGGTTTAACTAAAATAAAATTTAAATAAATAAAGATGTGATTTAAAATCCACACACTAATTAAACCCAACTAAATAAAGTGAACACACAAAAGTTCAACTTAGAGGATGTAACTAGTTAGAGACAAAAACCAAGTTATCTTTAAACCCAAATTAATTTAAAATGGATAACAAATATTTTAAATAAATAAAATGTGTGACACAAAAAAAAAACTTTACCCAAATTTTTAAGTCAAGTTAACAAGTGCACTGAGATGGGTGTAAACAAAGTCTCAACAACAAACACCGGAAATTTCAGACTTGGATCTAAAGGGTCCAAATAAAATTTTAGTAAAAAAAATTAAAAAAAATATCACACCACAAGCAAGGTTAAAAATAAGTCAAATCTTAAACTATACCAACCAACAAAAGGAACTCAACCATTTATATGGTTTAAACAGTAAGGATAGCCGAAAAAGAAAACTTTAACAGTTTCACCAATCAGTAAAGAGGTTTAACACGGTTTTGACACCTTAAACAAACCAAATCTAAAAATTTTAAATATAACAAATACGAGTCACTTTATATTAAAAAAATATTATTACTATTATTATTATTATTTATTTTTTAAAACAGAAAAATTAGATTCATGCCAAAATAATAACAACATTATTTCAAAGTTTAAACAGGTCTAAACAAGCCAACACATCAACAAAAAAACTAAACTCAGTTTGAAAATCTTAAACTAAACTAGATCTGTACTTTTTACAAAAAAAATTAAATACATTTTTTTTTGTTAACACACAACAAACTCAGCTTTAAATTATCCGATCCAAACAAAAAAAATCGTCAACTCATTGTCGTAACAACACAACAACTCAGTAAATGTTAATGGATCTAAACAACCACAAAATAATCTATATATAAAAGAAACAACATAGAGTGTGTATATTCGGATTGGAAAAAAAAACCAACAAAGGATTTTTAACAAAACAAAACTGAGTATATATAAAGCATGTACGGTATCTATAAAAAGATATAAATATATATAGCATGTATATTATATAAATATAGATATAGCAGGATCGTCTATGTATATAAGTATACATGTCTAGATACGTATATATGTGTAGAATATATATATATATATATATATATATATATATATATATATATATATATATATAGAGAGAGAGAGAGAGAGAGAGAGAGAGAGAGAAATGTTACCAAAAAAAATTGCGAGTGGAAATAACTCCGGACCGGGAAGAGAAATATGTGACACGCCACTTATTAAAATAAGAGGTGGCCAACCCGATACTCCAATAAATACAGGAATCATAGATGGTCCATGGTCCATTCTTAGCATCACTGTCATGAAAATAATAATACGAGATAACCACCAATTATTTTAGAAAATGGATGTCAAACTAATTTGTAAGTTTAAATAAAACCATTTAGACAATCCAATTTGAAAAGAAGGTGGATATAAAGAAAGACAGATAACAGTTTAACGATCATTCACAACATAATAACCGAATAAGCTATTGGTTAACAAACCAATACAAATGGTTACATTAAGTATTACAAGGAAATATCACAGTATATAAGCAAGTACAAAACTTGGGCAACACGCCCGAAGGTACAGATCGATCATAACTAGATTATACAAAAGAGTGATGCGTCTATCACAAAAGTCCTATAACATCCGCAAAAATTCTATAGCTCCTAGCCACCAGGAAGGAAGGATCAACACGGGCTTCCTTGCGGCGGAGCACCTGGGAGTAAAAGAGAACCACACAAGACAGAGAAATATAGACGGGTCAGGGCCCGGTTGGATATGATGAACATGTGAATAAAATGCATAATAGTTATGAATGCTAAACTTCATAAGCAATTTTGGTTCGCTCTTACATACAAGAATTATCCTCACCTCTCATCTAAGTGCACATCCTGGCGCAATATCATTTATAGGGTTAACTATACATTACTGCAAGAGAGATAACAAAATTCCAATTCAATAAACTTACATTTCAGTTTTGTACAATATGACTTCACCAGTCCATTTCTCTTTAGGAAACTCATTACAAACAGTTGATTTATAAAATGCTTAACCCATATATAATATGCCACGTTCGTGAGAATAGTTACAATCACACTATAACTATTCTAAGACCATCCTTCCTGCAGTCACCCCACTGGATGTGCCCCTAAATAGCTATCATCTTTCAGGGCCTATAACCATGACTACCTGGGCACCCTAAATCGCGTCTCGTGGGAAGAGGCCATATACCTTCGACAGTGAGTCATAACCATACCCGGAATTACCTCACTTCGAACAAAACAACAACACAATGTAACCACCGGTCCTATGGTCGAGGACTATATTCACCCTCCATGCACTAGCTAGGGGACTTCACCTCATTCGCGTAACTTTCCTTACGATAGAATTTAGAGAGGTATGTATATGCATGTCATAATTCACATGATATGTCAATAAAAGTACATTTTTTATTACATTTGGAACTATGTGTGCCTAACGACATAAGTTACCAAGTTTAATTTTACCCCCATACTAACCTCCGAGAATTTATAACACACTAAGGGCTACCACGCATAATTTTCCTCAATTTAGTCGCCAGGAGTCCCAAAACAATACCACCTCACTTTACTTTTGTCCTAGGCCAGCTTGCTAGAAGAAAACTATAATACTCTTATTAAACTACCCTTAAAATAAACCCAATTACCCCCTTTCTATTCTAAGGTATTCATCTCCCAAATATAAGACTCTAGTAATCTATTTTACTTCATAAGAGAAGGTTCCTAGGTCTTACCTAAAATAAAATGGCTAAAAACTAAGTTGGAAAAATATCCCAAAACAGTAGGATTTCGGAATCGATTTGCCTAGGGCCAAATCGATTCGCCCCTTATAGCGAATCGATTCGCCCAAAATGCGAATCGATTCGCCCAAAAAGTGAATTGATGCGGCTGGGGAAACCAACATTCTGTCTCATGCCAAATCAATTCGGCCTTAACCCGAATCGATTTGGCTCCCCAGACCTATAGCCACCCTTTTTAGCGAATCAATTCTCTAGGGAGGGCGAATCGATTCGCCCTAGTCGATTTGCCCAGTTGTGGGCTACGGGTATATGAATCCTAAATACCCAAATCCCATTTCTCTTTCATCTATCCAACTCCAACAATAAATAATCCCACCAAATCAATCGTACACAACCATTAAGTAATGTAACCAACATAAATTCATATCTAAATCACTGTTTAAGGGTTTAAATACCAAAAATCATCAAAACCCACAAATGGTAAATCTCAAGAACACAACTAAAATACAAATTATCCACACTAAATCATACATTTGCAAGTTTGAAACTTGTCTTAGGATCGTAGTCTCGGATTATCTTTCGATAACAACTCCAAGCTCCAATCTTCAATTTTCTCTCTTTCTCTCCTCTTTCTCCCAAGCTCTCTCTTCTTTCCAACTCTCTCTAAGTTTAGGAACACATAAATGAGAAATAATTATTCTTGGAAGACTTAAATTCCCAAATACACTAATTCCAACTTTAAATGCTACTACATAATTGGAATGACTCGCAACAACATACTTAAGTCATAACCGATCAAAAGTACCCAATACCCAAAAATACAAACTAGTACTTATTTTGACTATTTCGACTATTTCCAGATTAACCGCGCCCTCTAAATTGGCATCCGGGATAACATAAATTATTTCATGTTCTCACGTCTTTTTAATTTATTAATAATGATTCAATTGGAATATAAGCCATAACCGTCGCTTAAAACACAACGACGCAATAAAAACATAATATGATGCTATTTACATTCACTTAACAGTAAATATGCTAAAATCAGTAAATTTTATCTCTTAAATCGCTTAAAGTAATATTTACTCCAAATTCCTTTATTTTATATAATTAACCCGCATGGCAAATTAATATAAAAATAATTACTCATAAATAAGGGGTATTACAAAACACCGCCGAAAAAAGCAACAAGCTGGATCACCGGAGAATATCCAACCGAAAAAATCTCCCGACAAAACCCCTCCAAAATCGAAACAATAAAATCGCCTCCAAACCAAGACAGCAAAAAGATCGAGTCTCCAAAACAAAACCACCTCTGTAAAATAAAACCCTAAACAAAACTCTTAAGGCAAAAAAAATCGGTAGAGAGAAATATGAAAAATGATTGGGCAAAAAAATGTTGGCAGATGGTGGTCATTTAAGAGAGAGAGAGAGACCAAAACATTTAACCCAAAAAATAAAACTCAAACGACTCTCAACACCAAAACAACACGCCAACAGATATGGAGCGACACAAAGCCTCGAAACCATAAATGGTTTTGACACGAAACAAATGGTACAAAAAAAACAATGGGCTGCCAAATTAATATTATGCTAAACTAGATAATTAAACAACACACATGTTTAATTAAATGTTATAATTTAACACATTAAAAAATAAACACTCATAAAAATACCAATTCTAAAAAATATAAAATGATACTACAAAATTATGTAACTAAAAAATATATTCTGAACATGAATTTTATTTTATATATCAAGTCAAATGAGATAAAAGACTTGTAATATAAAATAAAGTTTAAATTCAGAAAAATATAAAAACTCATACTAGAGAACAAATATAAAAAAATTGAATGATACCCAAAATATTTTGACACTACACAAAAATTATTTTTATAAAAAAATAATCAATAGAGGAAAATATGATTTAAGGTATAAAAAATAGATTTTAATAAAAAATAAATGCAAGAGCAAATAAAAAATGATTGTCTCAAAATTGATCCAATACATGAAGAATGAGATTTTCAATCTCCCCCTTTGGCCAATTTTGAGACATACAAAACCGAGACTCAAAAATAAGAAACTATACAAATTACATAACTCAACTATAGACATGAGTCTTAAAGAAAATAGAAGAGTACATAACTCAACTAACAACAAGGATTCCTAAAAGAAATAGAAGAGTACATAACTCAACTAACAACAAGAAATCCTAAACGACTCAAGGAAATTTTAAAATATAATACTAAAAGAGTCTCAAATTCTCCCCCTGTTTATCTCAAAAGGACAAAGGATAGGGAAGAATCCTACTAAAATAGTTAGCACAACATAAATATGCGAAATAAAATGTACAAACCAAACAAACAAACTAACACAAACAAACAAACTAAAAGAAAATTAGTTTGAAATTCTAGTACAACCTAAGTCATCTTTCTTAATCCACTGAGATTTGGCATTAGGAGTAACAGCCTTAAAAGAGGCAAAATAACCATGAGATTAGGAACAATTGTCAAATAAATTTAGACTTTAAATGGATCCTGGGAATATTCTTAAAACCATTTTGTTGTCTACTTAAATGCTTATAGGAGAATTTTCCTAAATGACCTATTTTAAGACAAAAACTGTATTTAAACAGAAGCCTACAATTGGATTTAGAATTATCACGAAAGCTCACATGTTTAACATATTCAGATTTACTATTTAAATTCAAACTCTTAAAATAGAATTGTTCTAAATGTCCAGATTTGGAACAGAAGTTACACTTCAAAGTCTTGTTCTCAACACATTTAGCATTACATCATTTAGTGGGCAGTTTTTCAAAATCAAAATTTAACTTTTTATGACAAAACTGCTCTAAATGACCAATTTTAGAACAAAAATTACACCTAAAAATATATTTTTTTTGCATGTTTAATTCTATCAAAATGCTTATTTTTGCCCAAACAGCTTGATTCTGCCCTAATTTCTTAAAACATAATTTTTTCTACATGTCCAGTTTAAGTACAAAAGCACAGTCTTGGTAGTTGTAACAACCCATCCTTTTTGGAGACAATTAAATTCCATAATTAAATATAAATTGGAATTTGGGGAATTTTCTTAAATAGTAATTTTTGAGATTTTGGAGGATTAAATGAGTTTCGAAGGATGTTGTGATTATTTTTGGGACTGCATAGGTCGAAATATTTTAATTATATGTCGCCGTGGAGAAAAGCGACACGAGGTAAGATTTTTAATTGGAAAACCCGCATTTATTTATTTTGGGTTGGAATAGTGAATTGCGGTCAAGTACCTCAGATGGGAATTTTGACTGCGCCATGATTCTCGGAATGGCCGAGATAGTCGAAAAAGAGTGTCCGATTGTCGAAAATGAGTTTCGGGTAATTTTAGAGGTAAAAGTAACTCGTAATTGGGTAACGAGTCGTTTTTGGGTTTTAAGGGGTATAACCCTTTTTCTTTCTTTATAAAGAGAGGGAGAGGGAGAAAAAGAGAACGAAAGAAGAGAAAAGAGAGAGAAGAGAGAGAGGAAGAAGAAAAGAGGAAGAAAATGGGAGATTCCAATCTACCTCCGCGGGATTCGGCTCGAGGTCGTCGGATTATATCCACGAGGCAAGTGTTTACTTGTTTTATTTATCTTTTTACATAAATATCTCATACCGTAGTTTGTTATAAACAAACCCTAAAGGTTTTGGGGTGGGTTATCGTGGATAAAACGGGTTTTTGGGAGTTAAAACAATTAACCCCAATAATATTTCAATTTTGTGGCACTTAGGTTTTAACCTAAATTAATTGGTGGTTTTGGGTCCTAGGATGTTTAGATCCCTTAATATATGTGTATTTGTAGTTGATTGAGGTTGTAGGATGTTGGGTGAGGCGACAAAAGCTTGGGAGAAGCTTTAATGGCCGAAATCATCTCGGAGAAGATGATGAATAGTAACCCGTCACCTTAGGGGGACTTTTTGGCCAGAAAAAGAATTGATTTAGCTTTCGGCCAAAACACAAAAGTTGTAGATCTTTTCGATACGGTAGCGTGGGAGCTAACTGCGTATTTTTCTGATTTTTCTACGATTTGATATGATTTTTACAAGATGACAGCTCCGGGGTGAAATTTCCAACTTGGAAATCAAATCGGAAATTGGAAAAATTACGGCTAGAATTAATCGTGTAGATGTGTGCGATTATTTTTGGTGTAGTTTAGAAACCCCGTTAATGAATTTGGGTGGTTGGATTAAGGAATCGAGGAATTTTAATTTGGGAGACCTGGTGTGACCGGTCGACCGCTCCCCTAAGGCCGGTCGACCGCGTCAAAGAGAAAGGGCCTACTGCTTTGTTTCGTAGGCTTATTTGCAACCCACAGTCGACCGGGGGTCTAGGACTGGTCGACCAGTGCCCTGTTTTCAGCCCAAGATTTTGGAGATTAGGATTATTTCTCCTTTTTGAGTTTAAAGTTTAAGGGCCTTCCAAATTAGAGATTATGGAGGGTTATGTCCTAAAGGACTTGAGGAATTGGGAATATATATATGTGTATATTCACTTAGAGTGGATTAGTATAATTGGAGATATCCAAATGAATCCGTAGATGGGATTTTGGTATATATTACTTAATAAAGTAAGAATATACTTTGGGTTTAGTATTATGCATATATGAATGCATGATTATGATTCTTTGAGAGAATCTTTGGGATTATTGGTCATCGATAGTGTGGTGACAATTATTATGCAACACAAATAAATATGAAAGAGGTAACAATAAAGAAAAGATAAATAAGATGCCAATCACACAACAACGGGTATACGTGGTTCAGCAAATATGTGCCTACGTCCACGGTGGTTCAGTCAGTGTTATTTTTCTATATTCTGAGGAATAAGTACAGAGAATACAACTTGTCCTTTGCCCCGGACTTAGGGTTTAATTTATACATGTATATGTTGGAGTAGTGGGGGTGATGGGTTCCTCCTTATTAGCCATCTCCCCTACATGGGATCGCGCTCCCTCACAGCTTCTCTTCATGGGATCGTGGGGTAATCGGATGAGTACAAGAGGTGATGGGCCTGGACTTTGGGCCGCTAAGGAGGGGCTACTCGTCCAGGCCTTATGGTGCTAAATTCAGGGTGCCCACAATTGCCCCTAAATTTGTTGGGCCATTTTTACAGGTCCAATGAATTTAAATAATCAACCATGATGGTCGATTTCTTTGAAAACTGTGAAGTTGCTTTGGCGGCACCCGCTTCGCTATCCGTACGTTATGATTAGACTTGAAGGCTTGTTGGAATAAGACACATTTTCTCTTCGTCGCTCCATCTTTTCCAGCAATCTTCTATGTTCTGAGAACTCTTAAGCTTTGTACCTTCTGTTTTCGGTCTCCACTCTCGTCGCTTCTTCGCCATTTGACCTGATCTTCTGTCTTGTAAGTCTCTCGTGCCCTTTTCTCGAGTTTATAGTTTTTCTTGTATTTTTCCAATGGCGAAGATTGGAAATAGGTCAGTAACTGAGTTTAGAAAATTCTACAGTATTCCTGAGTGGGAAGAGATTGAGTGTTGTGCCTCGCCGCCTAGGAACGTTAGGGATATAGAGGATGCACATTGGATTCACGTCCTGTTGCTCTCCCAGGGGGGTCTTACCTTTCCCCCTAATGGTCTGTTTCTGCACTTCTTTAGCTATTTTGGTATTGTTCCTGCACAATGTTCGCCCAACGTATGAAAAATAGTGAACGGCGTGCATAGGATAAATCAATTGTACGGCACAAGGTTAGGGCTTGCCGAGGTCTGCTTTTGTTATTCTTTTTCTCGAACGAGTTCAGGTGTCCTGTACCTTAAGGCTCGGAGCCCTGATAGGGTATTGGTAGTAAATTTACCTGATTCCGATAAGGACTACTGGCAAGAAGGTTTTCTTGTTAGGAATTGGCAATTCTCCCCCCAATTTGAAGGGTCGAGGTCTGAGAGGTTCACTGTTCCCTTTTATGGGGAAGAATATATAGGTAGATGTTGTATTATTGTTTCAACCTTTGCTGACTTTGTGATTTTTCTAACCTCTTCTTGCTTTCTCTTTTACAGCGAGGACAAAGAAATTGGAGCCTGCTCTCAGTGAGGTTCGCATCTCAGAACTGGTGAAAGCTTGGAACATCAGGGAACCTTTGGGTGACGGCGAGCATCCTAGGTCTGCTGCTTTTCTGCTTGAATACAAGAACACAGGCTCCAGCTTCATAGCCCGACCTGTGGATAGTGTTCCGGACTTTGACTCTTCCGAAGAGATTTCTGTTGAGCCCATCCAATTGGACGAAGAGGAGAGCAGCTCGGAGAGTGAGCCTGCAGGTGTTAGTAATTTGGGTGCAGGCAGTGTTGACAGTAGCAGTTCTTCGAGCACTACCAGCAGTTCTGGTGAAGAGATGCCTCCCAGGAAGGATTTAATCAGAGATGATGATGATGATGATGATGTACTTCTTGCCCAGAGGTCCAAGAAATCGAAGACTGCCTCTGGGGCCATAGCTACTGGTTCTCGGCCTTCTTCTCAGGAGCAAGAGAAGAAGAAGAGAGAGGAGGAGCAGGCGAGAGAGAGAGAGAAGAAAAAGGAGGAGGAGAGGAAGAAGGTGGAAGAGAGAAAGAGAAGGGAGAGAGAAAAGGAGGAGGAGAGGAGGAAGATGGAACTGAGGAACAAAACTGGTCAAGCCTTGGTCCCAGTATCTACTTTGCCTGAGGGGGCTTCGGTGGCCACCTCTCCTCAGCTTGCCCCTGCGCTGCTCGAGAGAGCAGTCCTCCCTGCAGATCGTGAGAGGGCGTCGGGGTCCGATCAGCTGGCTTTGCAAGCTAGCCAGAGGCTTGCCTTGGTAAGGTTCCTCTTCTAATTCTCAACTTCCTTTAATCCGTTTTGATGGTTTCTTCTTTCTGATCCTTCACTCATTTTTTGCAGTTTGTGACTGACTTTGCTGTGCTCTATCGCTCTCGCGACGAGCTGTTGAGAAGGAACAGCGAGCTGGAGCAGCAGAAGTCTACTCTGGTGGCCAGGGGTTCTCAGCTGGAGGCCGATCTGAAGGCTGCTGATGCGACTCGAGCTTCATCTGCCTCGGCCCTTGCTAATTCTGCTTGCGAGAGAGATAATGCTGTCAGGGAGCTTGGCGAGCTGAGGAAGTCGTATGATCTGGTATGCTCGAGCAAGCTAGACTTTGCGGAGAAGAACAGGGTTCTTGCCGAGCAGCTGGAGGCGGAGAAAGCCCAGGCAGCCACTCTTAAAGAAGATTCGTACAATTCTGGCTGGGCTGCTGCGTATGAGGACGCCGAGGTTCAGATAGGCTATATCAGCCGTCTGAACTTCAAGAAAGGGTGGAACAAGGCCCTCGTGGCTGCTGGGGTGGATTTTGCATCCCCACTCTTTTACGAGCATAATCCAGGGCCAAAGCCAGTCGTGGATGAGGACCCAGCCCCAACTGCTGAAGGCACCAATCCTGTTTCTCAGGCGACTCCTACTGATGCTCCCTTGGTCGAGGGGGCAGTGGACACCCCTGCAGAGGGTAATGCCCCTGCTGATGCTGATAAGGACAAGGGTCCATCCACCAAGGTTGCTAATTGATAGGGCTTCTTTGTAACTTTTTTCTTTTTTGATCTGATGTAACTTCGCTCATTATCAATGAAAAGACTTTATTTTTGCTTATGCTGATCTCTTTCTTTTCTCTTTCTTTTACTTGTAGTTGGTTGATGTGGATGACTATATTCCTGTTACCTCCCAATTAGGTAGGACTCTGGGTCCTAATGCAAGCCCTGCAGTTCGCCAGGCCTTTGCTAGGCTTTGCAGGTTTGCTAAGTCAAGGAACCAGAAATATAAGGATCAGTCCGAGCTGGTGGCCAAATTGAAGGACAGGATCCAGGAAATGGAAGAGATCGGTGCTTCAGTGCAAGAAGAAGTTAGCGAGCTGAGAGCAAAGTTACTGGAGGCCACCGAGATCAACCAAGTCATGGAGTTTCTTCAGAGGGAGAATGAAGACCTGAGGCGGGAGGTCTCGAAGCTTAAGGAGCATTCGTCGAGCACCGCATCGGCAGTCCTACAAGGCTCTTCCTCGTTGCGAGCTGCTCGGCCTCCCCTCCCGCGTGCTGGTAGGAGTAAAAGGGGTAGGAGTAGGGAAGCCGAGGAGCGGCGTGAGAGAGAAATGGAGGAGCTGCGCGGCGATGTTCGGCGAGCTTATGTGACTGCTGCTGGGCTCCAAAGGGACGTCACCCGACTGCGGCATTTATTCAAGAAGGGCCCTCGCCAAGTGTGGACTGATGGCTATGATCAGGGCTGGCTGGATGCTCCCACAAGGTTATCAGAGTTCGAGGAGCTTTCCTTCATCAGGGGGTGGTTGAGTGCTCTCAAAGAGCTGCAGGTCCCGAGGAACTCGATATTGTGGTATCGGCACGCGATGTCCCCCTCTACTCTGATGCCCAATCCATTCAGGTGAGATGATCGATGGATCCCCATCGATGCTATCCCCCGGCGACTATTAGAGTTGGACGCAAGTGAGGTCGTGGAGGAGTTCGATCCTGGTCCTGATGATGGGAGGAGAGCTAAAGTTGCTGACTATCTTGCTCGGAGACTTCCACCTTCTTGATATTTTGTTTTTTAATAATTGTAAATGCTTTGGGCGAGCTTCGCCGACTAAACATGTACTATTATTGTTTGTAAATATAAAAGATTAATGGAAAGTTCGAGTTTTGGGCGATTTTGCCGACTAAACGTGTTCATCCAATCTTTTCATATTTTTGTAGCTTTACCATCCTTTTTATCTTGTCATGTGAGTGTCCGCCCAGTCCAGTATTAAGAATACCATTGTGCCCTTCCTTTACCTTTTAGGTCATGTCGTCACACTCCCTTAGGCCTAAGTAGGGCAATTGGTGAGGACACACCTGTTATAGGATGTCTTTATCCGGTCAGGATTTTGTTTCACCAAAGTAGGTTCGATGCCTAAGAATACTCTGTAGGGCTTCATATATTGCCATGGGCAATGCTATGAGGTCTGTCGTGCTTCATGACGATGACCTGAGGAGGGGTATCCCCCTGCTATGCCAACCATTATACCTGTGATTTGAAAAGGATGTGCAATAATATATAATTGTTACTTTTTAGAGAGTGATCAACTGAGAGATTTTCATTGGTGAAATGAGAAATAAACTGTCTTTTCCCATAATGAGTACAATAAAAGATCTAACAATAGAACTCCTAAAAATAGAATTTCTTGAGATTAGCTGCGTTCCATGCTCGTGGTATCTCTCTGCCCTCCATTGTTTTCAAATGATAGGCACCTTGCAGATCGTTTCTAATTATCTCATAAGGTCCTTCCCAGTTCGGGCCCAGTTTATCGTCTGATGGCTTCACTGTGTTGCCCAGGACCTTTCTTAGAACATAGTCCCCCACTTCGAATTTCCTCGGATTGACCCTTTTGCTGAAGTGCTTTGCGAGCTGTTGCTGATAGCTCGCTAGTTTCACTAGGGCAAGTTCCCTGCGCTCGTCGGCCAAATCGAGTTCAGCGAGCAAAGCCTGATCGTTCTGACCCTGCTCGACAAGGTCGGATCTCATTGTAGGCAATCCTGCTTCTAGTGAGATGACTGCCTCCATACCATATGCTAGTGAGAATGGCGTTTCTCCTGTGGCTCGCCTAGGAGTCGTTCTATACGCCCATAGGATATGCGGTAGCTCGGTTGTCCACGCGCCTTTGGCTTGTTCTAACCGCTTCTTCAATCCAGCGATCACTGTCTTGTTGGAAGCCTCAGCTTGTCCGTTGCTTTGAGGGTAAGCCACCGAGCTGAAGTGGTGCCTGATCCCGTGTTGGTCGCAGAAGTCCTGAAAAGGGCCACTCTCGAACTGTGTTCCATTGTCAGTGATGATGGTTCTGGGGATCCCGAATCGAGTGATTATATTTCTCCATATGAACCTCATCATGTCAGCATCCCGGATGTTCGCCAGTGGTTCTGCCTCGATCCACTTGGTAAAGTAATCAGTTGCAACCAACAGGTATTTGCGATTGCCGGCAGCGGTGGGCAGTGGTCCCACAATGTCCATTCCCCACTGGGCGAAAGGCTAGGGGCTAGTCAGGGATTTTAACTCGCTGGCGGGCTGGTGGACCATGGGGGCGTGAAGCTGGCATTTTAGGCATCTGCGGACATATACTGCGGAGTCCTTTTGCATATATGGCCACCAATAACCTTCCTTCATTGCTCAGAAGGCTAGGGACCTTCCTCCGACGTGACTCCCGCAGATTCCTTCGTGAACTCGTGAAGTAATGTCTTGACATCGCCTGGGTGGACGCATCTAAGGTAGGGGCCGAAGAAAGATCTTTTATACAAGTCGCCTCCCGTGGATAAGTGAAAGCGAGCAGCTTTGACTCTTATCTGGTGGGCAGTCCTCTTATCCTCTGGGAGCGTTCCGTTCTTCAAATAGTCTCTCAAGGGATCCATCCAGCTGGGGGCTGGTTCCAATTGGAGTATTGGTTTCGCTTTGGTCAGCTCGCAGTTGGGGTAAATGCTCGGGCAGCTGAGGAAATCGATAGGGATGATCCTTTTAAGGCTGGAATCAACTGTCGAGCTCAGGGCTACCAAGGCGTCAGCGTGGCTGTTCTGCCCCCTGGGAAACTGTTGGATGTTGATTTCTTCAAAGTTCGTCATTAAGTTTTTCACCAAGGAGAGGTAGGCTTCCATCCTCTCATCCTTCGTGTTATAGTCTCCACTTATCTGATTGGAAACTAGTTGCGAGTCTCCGAATACCTGTAAATGCTTTGCTCCCAGAGTTTGCGCCCTTTGGAGACCTGCTATTAAGGCTTCGTATTCTGCTTCGTTGTTGGAGGCTGCAAATCCCAGCCTGATTCCTTGCTCGAAGACTGTATTTTCTGGAGTGATGAGAACAATTCCTACTCCTGCCCCCTTTGAGTTGGAGGCTCCATCAACGAATAGTTTCCAGCTTCCCCCTGTAGCCTGGATGTTTTGTTCTGTTCGCTTAGGCTGGCTGAAGGGTTCTTCGCCTGTGAATTCAGCTATGAAGTCAGCAAGGATTTGACCCTTGATAGCTGTCCTTGGTTGAAATTGGATGTCAAATCGGCCGAGCTCGACTGACCATTTAGACAGTCTGCCCGATAAATTCGCCTTCCTTAGGACAACCTTGAGGGGGTGTGATGTAAGGACGATGATCGTATGAGCTTCGAAGTAATGCTTCAGTTTCCTCGAGGACATTACTAGGGTGAATGAGAGCTTTTCCAATGGCAGGTAGCGCTGCTCGGCGTCTAGTAAGGTTTTGCTCACGTAATAGACTGGATGTTGGATCCCTGTAACTTCACACATTAGCGCTGAGCTGATAGTATGGCTGGATACAGAGAGGTAGAGGTACAAAGGGTCCATTTGCTGTGGTATGACAAGCAGTGGTGGGGAGCTTAGGTAGGACTTGAGCTCGTCTAATGCTTGTGAGCAACCTGGGGTCCATTCTACTGTTTTGTTCCCTTTTAAGAGTTGGAAGAAGGGCTTGCATCTCTCGGAGGATTTAGAAATGAAACGATTTAGAGCAGCGAGCATTCCAGTGAGCTTCTGTACATCGCGGATTGTGCGAGGAGGTTGCACCCGTTTGATTGCATCAATCTGGTCCGGATTAGCCTCTATGCCACGCTTGCTGACCAAATACCCAAGGAACTTTCCTGACTGGACACCGAAGGAACACTTGCTCGCGTTGAGTTTCATTCGGTACTTCCTGAGGATTTCGAAGGTACTTGACAGGTCCGAGAGGTGATTTTCCTTCTCCTTGCTTTTGACGAGCATGTCGTCGATGTAGACCTCCATCGTGTCTCCCATCTGATTCTTGAACATTTTAGTAACCAGCCGCTGATAGGTTGCCCCTGCATTTTTAAGCCCAAAAGGCATGACCTTGTAACAGTATAAACCAACCGTCGTGATAAATGCCGTTTTGTCCTGATCTAGGGCATACAGGGGAATCTGGTGATAGCCTGAGTAGGCGTCCAGGAAACTCATTCGTTCGTGAGCTGCAGTGGCGTCTACTAGTTGGTCTATTTTCGGAAGAGGGAAGCTATCCTTGGGGTAGGCTTTGTTGAGGTCAGTGAAGTCTATGCAAACTCTCCACTTCCCGTTGCTTTTTGGAACTACCACTGGGTTGGATAACCATTTGGGGAATTGCACTTCCCGTATGGACCCTGCATCCAGCAGTTTTTCGACTTCTTTTTCTATTGCTCTGGCCTTCTCGGGAGCAGTTCGTCGTGCCTTCTGTGCTATCGGTTTTAATGTGGGATTGACGTGCAACTGATGGCAGACCATATTGGGATCAATTCTTGGCAGCTCATAGGGTTCCCAAGCGAAAACATCTATGTTGTTTCTGAGTAAGGTTAACAAATCCTTTTGCTCTTGGTCAGTGAGTGAGGTCCCGATCAGGAAGACTCTGCTATTGTTGCCTTCTTTAGCAATTACTTCTACCAGGTCCTCTACAACGTGCTCGGAGGGGAGGAGCCTGGTCTCTTCCACTCCGGGCCTTCCATATTTTAATTGCTATTTGGAAGGGATTGCACCTTCCTCCACTTTCTCGCTGGTTTGAACGGCTTTTTTCTCTGGCTTTGGTCGGATGGCCGCTATGAAGCACTTTCTCGCCATCGCCTGGTCGCCATGTATCTCCATCACTCCCCGCTCGGTGACATACTTGAGTTTCTGGTGGTAGGTCGAGGAGACTGCCTTCATTGCGTGAAGCCATCCCCTGCCGAGGATGGCTTGATACGGTGAATCGATGTCGACCACCAAGAATTCAATCATTTTTGAAACATTTCCAGCGAGCACTGGTAGTACAATCTTGCCCAGAGGCATGGTCATTTTCCCAGCGAAGCCGACCAGAGGAACGGTTGTTCCCTTTAGGTCGGCGATGTTCAACTTCAATTTTCTGAATAGGTCGATGTACATCACTTCGGATGAGCTCCCTTGATCGACGAGCAGCCTGTCGATATCAAAGTTGGCTATCCTGAGTGTAATGACTAAGGCATCGTGATGTGGGGTCCTTACTCCCACAAGATCTTCATCCGTGAAAACAATATGCTTGTTGTAGTTGATGTCCTCTGCTCGCCGACGTTTTCCTGCCTGTGATTTTGCTGGATCAATCTGAAAAGCTTGCATTACTGCTGTCAGCTTCTTTACCTCCATTCGAGCTGAGTTACCCTGGATTTGCTTAACATAGGATACTCCATGGATTACTGCGAATTCGTGTCCGGCGTCGTCTTCCAATACGTTGTCGGGTTTTGCCTCCTTGTGGACAGTCACTCTTTCTACCTTCCTTTCCACGAAGTCATTCAAATGTCCGGATTGGGCCAACTCCTCGAGGTGGGACTTAAGAGCCTTGCAGTGCTCGGTCTTATGCCCTCCCTCTTTGTGGAAGGTGCATCTCAGTGCATTGTTTCTTTTCGATGGGTCTCCTCCCATTTTCCGGGGCCATTTGATGAACGGCTCATCCTTGATCTTCGCGAGAATTTTATAAATTGGTTCTTTGAAGACGGTGTTGACCGCCTGGAACGACTTTGCAACGTCAGGGTTCCCTCCGTTCTTGGAGCCATTCTTGCTCCCATTATTTCCTCCTTTTTTCTGGTTATCAACTTTCTCACTTCCCTTGGTAGCGAGCTTGGCTCGACCGTTTTCTCCTACGTTAAGGCGGGTGACATCTTCCACCTTTGCGTATTTCTCAATCCGGGCCATCAGGTCATCAATGGTGGCTGCTTCCTTCTTTGTCAAGGACTGGTAAAGGAGGGAAGAGCTAGGTAGCCCAATTTTGAATGAAGCCACTGCCACCTCTTCCGCGCAGTCCTCGACTTCGTTGAATAACTCCCAGTACCTCTTCGCGTAGTCTCAGAGTGTCTCCTGAGGAATTTTCTTCATCGTTAATAGGGCATCCATCCTTTTGGGATGGGAGCTGCTGGTGATGAACCGGGCCGTAAAGAGTTCAGCCAGGGATTTGAAATTTCTGATGGATCGGTGAGGGAGTTTCTCGAACCATTTCTGGGCCACGTCATGAAGGCTCGAGGGAAAAATACGGCACATCAGTGCATCTCGGTGATTCCAGAGGGTCATAGCCTGCCGGTACTGCCTGACATGATCAATGGGATCAGTCTTCCCGTTGTAAATCTTGAACCTTGGAATAGCAAACTTTTTGGGAGCTTCTTCTTCTTCAATTCCCTCGTGAAGGGCGATTTCATCTGGGTCTTGAGGGCTCTCCTGGCGAGTTCTCTGGTCGACCTGGTGCCGCGGTGAGCTGGATGTTGGTCCATTTCTCTGTGGACTAGGTTCCGTATGTTGTCGTCGCTGCGAGCAGGACTCTGATAGCGGCGAGCTTTTCTCAGTTGCTCGCGGAGGTCGTCGTCTGAGTCGCCACCTTCGAACCCTTGATATTGCCGCCTAGGGCTCCTTCCTCGGCTGCGAGATTTGCTCGCCTGAGGGCTAGGAGTGCGATAGGGGGTCTCCTGGTATCAGGACGTAGTTCTTTCTCCATTTTTTCCAGTCTTCTTTTCAAGCGAGCGTTCTCAGCCTCATATCTGCGAGAAGACTCCCTCTGCTCGTGGAGCCTTGCTTCGTATGCATCGATCAATCTGGATATCTGAGTGGACCTTGCTAGTCCTTGACTTTCTTCTGAGGCTGGCCTTTCTAAGCGAGCCCCTTGATCTGAACGTCGGACTTCAGACCTAATCCTGCGAGGAGCGGGTGGCTCCTGAATATCTCCTGCTTGAGGAGCGTTGCTGCTGTGATCAGACATCTTAGATTTTTTCTCGGCGTGGGCTCTTCTCAGGGAGAGATAAATGCTTCCCATAGACGGCGCCAATTGTGGTGACAATTATTATGCAACACAAATAAATATGAAAGAGGTAACAATCAAGAAAAGATAAATAAGATGCCAATCACACAACAACGGGTATACGTGGTTCAGCAAATATGTGCCTACGTCCATAGTGGTTCAGTCAGTGTTATTTTTCTATATTCTGAGGAATAAGTACAGAGAATACAACTTGTCCTTTGCCCCGGACTTAGGGTTTAATTTATACATGTATATGTTGGAGTAGTGGGGGTGATGGGTTCCTCCTTATTATCCATCTCCCCTACATGGGATCGCGCTCCCTCACAGCTTCTCTTCATGGGATCGTGGGGTAATCGGATGAGTACAAGAGGTGATGGGCCTGGACTTTGGGCCGCTAAGGAGGGGCTACTCGTCCAGGCCTTATGGTGCTAAATTCAGGGTGCCCACAGATAGATGGTTTGGCAAATATGACCATATTTATATATTCAGGTAGGAATATATATATATATACTATGTGATTAAAGTATATATATGAATTAAGAGAAATGACTTATGAAAATGTAAATATAAATGTTTTCAAAAAGGAAAGATAAATGATTTTCATAATTAATAAAATATGGATACACACCTCTCTAAATCGCTATCATAAGGGAAGTTGCGTGCGTATGGTGAAGCCCCCTGACAGATTAACGCAGGGTGGATATAGTCATATAGGCCATATGAGCGTTTGTTGTATTTTTTCTGCGCTGGTTAGGAGATTCCGCGTGTGGTCTTGACTATCCCGCAGGTAGGGCTGTAAACGGATATTCGAAAATCCGCATCCGTCCGATATCCGAATCCGAATTTACGAATATTTATCCAAAAAATGGAAATGGATACGAATATGGATACTCTATAAAAATATCCGAAAAAATGGATACGGATACGGATAGTACTAATATCCGACATGGATAATCCGTATCCGATGCGGAGTCTCCATTTTACTGGATATCCGTTTTACCGGATATCTGTATCCGTCTAACACTAGTTTCAAATATTACTTATATAATATTTTAGGTATAAAGTAACACTTAAAATAACATTTGGGGTAGATGTTTAATTATCAAAACTTTAAAATCTAATCTTCTAACCTAATAAATCAAAAACAGATATCGTCCCAAAACAAAAAAACATTTGTGCCCTTTCCCTCTCTAGCCGCCCAAACGCTCCATCACCATCCCTC
The DNA here is from genome assembly GCA_949130495.1 of Sambucus nigra. Lineage (NCBI taxonomy): Eukaryota > Viridiplantae > Streptophyta > Magnoliopsida > Dipsacales > Adoxaceae > Sambucus > Sambucus nigra. Next base: position 201,293,735 of record OX422218.1, read on the forward strand.
TCCCTCGTCCAGCCGCCCAAACGCTCTAACCCCCTGTTTCCCTCTCTAGCTGCCCTAACGCCCGCCGAAACTCTCCGGTTGCCTGTCCAGCTGCCGCCGACGACGAAAATAGCTCAAACCCTTCCTTGCAGGCCGCCTACGACAAAAACCGAAACCCAGGTAATATTTTTGTAGATCCAACAGTATTAATTCAGTATCTAGGGCTTAATATTTTTGTAGATCCAACAGGTAATATTTTGGGTTTCGATTATGAAGGGTTGCATCAGTCCTGGCGGCTATAGTTGAAGTGGGGGCTGATATGTTTTAAATCCCTCAATTCGGGAGTGAGAGTTCTCGAGGAGTTTTAAATCCCTCTCACACATTAGCAAAGGGCTTAATTTTAACATTAATTCAGTATTAATGTTCAGTATTAATTCAGTATTAATGTTCTGTATTAGTGAGAGTTCATTGGGAACCAATTTTTGTTCCAACATTAATTCAGTATCTAGGGCTTAATTTTAAATCCCTCTCACACATTAGCAAAGGGATAATAATGTTACCGCCACTTGTAATTATTGTAAGAGAAAGTTCGATGCTGGAAGTTCGAAAGGGACGTCTCATTTAAATAATCATTGGAAATCATGTAAAGCAAAACCAAGAGATGGTGGTGGTGATATTCGATAAAAAATTCTCGGAAGTTTCAAGTCTCCCACCGATCCAATTCCAAAGTTCGAAAATCATAAGTTTGACCCGGAGGTGGAGCGAATGCTATATGCTCAAATGGTTGCACGACACGATTATTCATTTCTTATGGCTAAGCATGAGTATTTCAAGTATTGTCTTTCTTATTGTTGCCCCACATACAAATTTTGTTCAAGAGCTACTGTGAAAAATGATTTGAAAAATTGTTTCAAGATCGAGAAAGAAACACTTTACAAAGTTTTGGAAAATCTTTCTTCAAGAGTTACCCTAACCACTGATATATGGACTCCTAAGCATCAAGGCACCGGTTATTGTTGTTTAACATGTCACTATATTGATGATGAATGGGATTTTCATAAAAATATAATTGCTTTTTGTTGGATTGAATGTCCTCACGATGCGGAAAATGTGGCCGAGTGGGTGAAGGCTAGAATCTTGGAGTGGAATATTGATAAGAAACTAATGACTATTGTTGATGTAAAAAATTAGATTGTATCTAATTATTGAATCACAGATAAATTAAATAAAACAAAGAATATTTAAAGTGGTTCAGCCTTATAAGAATGGCCTACGTCCACTGTTTCTGTTATTGCTGAGTGCTTAGGAATTCTCGATTACAGGTTTGATCAATAAATTTCGGTTCCCCTTAAATGAGGATGATACAAGGTATTTATAGCCCTTAGGTTGTACATGTGAAAGGGTAAATAATTAATGCCCCTTAAGCGTATACATCTATATGATAAGCATTCAATGAATAGTCAAACTGTTGGTTATCTGGAAATTAATGCTATGGTCGAGATGCAGCTCGGACCGCCTTAATTGCTCGACATTCAGGAGTTCCTCGGAGCAGTGGAGTTCCTCGGAGCAATGAAGTTACTCGGAGTGTCTGAGTTGATCGGGGAGGCAGAGTTCCTCGTTGCTAAAGTGATTGTAGAAATGTCTGTAGGTGCCACGTAACCTGACACGTGTTTTCTTGTGATTCGTCCATGCTAGTACGTTAATTTTGGTATCAACAGAAGCCCCCAATGTTTCATAGTTCGAAATTTGAGGAATATGGAACATTCTTTCTCGGAATATGGCAATTTTTAAATGATCCTCCTGATTTTTAGGAGCGTTTCCTTCGTATTTATTTTTCCTTCCAAATTCGCAGAATCAACCTTTTTGAATTTTTATAACCGCTTCGATCTTCGCGCGTTTTTTATCCTTTTAGCCGCCGGTAGTGTAATCGTTTCTTTTTGTAATCATTTCTTTCACCGTTTCTCGAGGCAAAGTATTTAAGCATCGCAGACAATCCCATCGTCTTCTACTTTTTCAAATTTCTGTCTTCGAGTTTTCCATTGTCTCTCTCTCTCTCTTGTGCGTTCATCTTTTCCATCGTTCGTTGTCAACAGATCCCCTTTTTTTCTGTAAGATCTTCTTCCTTCTTCTTCATTTCTTTTATTCATCATGGTTTATCTTGTTGAATCTCTTGAGAAGTTCCGTCCTGATTTTTCTATCCCTTCTTGGGTAACTCTGGAGGAACTTTCTGAGCCTTCAGATTATTTTCGCTTGGCTGAGGGACATTGGTTCCCCAGGCTCTTTATTGCTGAGTGTGGATTTTTTTTCCACCAAATTCCTTATGTTTTGAATTCTGTCAATACTTTGATGTTGTTCCTGCAAAAATAGCCCCCAACACATGGAGAATAGTTAATGGGGTGCATAGGTTAAATCAAATTCATGGAACTCGCATAGGAATTCCTGAGATTATGTTCTGTTATAGATGGGCAGTTGGAGATAATACTTTATATTTAAAAACTAGATTTTTGAATAGGGCTTTAGTAGTCAATCTCCCAGATGCCAATAGGGACTATTTCGAACATGGGGTTGTTATTAAAAATTGGCAACATGCTCCTTTAACTGGAGATGCAGTATATCAGGGTCCCAGATGCCCTCCCTATGGCAATGGGATAGGTTATTTTGATTTTATTTTATGTTTGAAATTATACTTTCATTGTGTTTGATAAAATGTGTGACTGATATTTCAATGTGTATTTGTTTGCAGTTGATAGCAAGAGAAAATATCCAAAGGAAACAGAAGTTAACATAAAACACTTGAAACTTATCTGGAGCTTGCATCAGACAGTTGCAGACGAGCACATTAGGTCTGCTTCATACTTGCTGCAGTATAAGAGCTACACATATTCTTTTACTGCTCGCCCTGTGATTAGCAATATTGAATCGGTGCCAGTTCCTGAAGATTCTTCTCCTAAATCTCACATTCCCCTGAGTCAAAAGATGGGTAAAAGAAGAGTTCCTGCTATCTTTGAAACATCTTCCTCTGCTGGAGAGGCAAAAAAGAAATAAGTCTGATGTCCCGGAGGGGACAAAGAAAATAGATGCTGCTCCTTCTGTTGCAACCAAGAAGGCTGCTGAGAGGCCCCCAATGGCTCTGAGCAGGAATGATGCTCCCAAGGAAGTGATTACCATTTTCCCTACCAAGAGTTCTTCTTTGGTTGAGACTGTTCCTGTGCCCCCGAGGAGGCTGAAGAAAAGCTCCTCGGTCAATTTGGCTAAAACCATTTCCCAGCTCTCAGTTAGTGGTGCTGGTGTTCCTACCATTGTTTCCCCTGCTATGAGCTCGGTGAAAACTTGGATCATCCCTGAGATCCAAGGACTTGAAGAAAACCATCCTCGGGATATGCTCACCTCTTTAGCTACTTGCCATATTGCTTCAGTAAGTTTCTCTTGTTTTGAATTTTCCTTCTTTCCCTTATTACGTGTGTCTCTGTACTGACTTGTCGTTATTTACTTTTTCAGTTGGTGAGTTATTTTAATACAATTGTGAAGAAAGACGAAGCAATCAAGGCTTCTAGCTCCTCGTCTGGTGTGGAGGAAGCTTTAGTGGGTTTGACCCAATCCTTGAAGGATTCCCATCAGAAATATGACGAGGACAAAGCTGATTGGGAGAAGAAACTGGCCTTGGTCGAGGAAGAGAAGGCTCAGATGGTTGAAGTCTCCAAAGGGTTGGAGAATAAAGTGAAAGACTTAGAAGAGAAGAATAAAGAGCTTAATGAGAAGCTCAAAAATGCTGAAGAGCTTGAGAGAAAACTCAAAGTTGCTGAGGAGGAATTAATTCAGCTCCGAGAAGTAAATCGGCAAAAGGTGGAGGTGGAAGGTAAATTGAAGGCCACCGAGGAACTTCTATCCGAGAAGATTTCCTCAGAGAAAGTGAAAAGAAAATTGGTTGTTAAGAAGTCCTTCAGCGTTGGCTGGGACAAGGGATGGAATAAAGGAGTGGCTGCCATGATGTCACAGGTAGAGTACAGCAGTCTCAAGTACTTCAGAGACGGTTGGGTTGTTTCTCTACAAGAATTGAAGGTTGATGAGGGTTCTGACCTATTTCAACAACATATTCCTGGTCCCCCTCCAACTCTCGAGGATGAAGAAGAGGACGAAGCTGCCTTCGAGGAGTCCTCCATGGTTGTAGGTGATCAAATCCCTGCCCCACAAGTTATCCATCCAACCAACGAGCAGCTTCCACTTCTGCCTGCCCCCTCCGAGCAACCTCCTGCCCCTGTCGACCAACTTTTTGTTCCTGCCGAGCAACCTAGCTCCTCGTCCCAGGCTCCCGAGATAATTTTGGGAGACAAGGAAAAGGTGTAAAGTTGTTCGGTATTTATCTTTGTTTTATTTTCTTTTGGCATATGTACTTTGAACTTTGTACTCTTTTTCTATGATGTAATAAAACATGCATTTTTGATCATACATGTTGTTGATACTCTGTTTGCATTCTTATTAACTCTTGCCTTCTCCTCTTTATTAGTTTCTGTCCAGAATGGAATTGTTGTCTGCTCATGACACAAAACTGTTGAGACAATGCAATGAATACTTTATAAGGTGGGTCATACTGATTTGGATCAGTCACAAATTATAGACATCCTTGGCCAAGATGCTTCAGAACAGGCAATTGAGGCCTATCAATACCTGAAGTGTCTTCTTGATTGTGCCGTAGCCAATAATGTGGCTTATTACGAAATGATTGAAGACTTATAAGGTACTCTTGATGAACTTCAACAACAATACAAAGAATCTTTAGCTCTTTTGCATGAGGGGTATGAAAAGAAATATCAATAACTCAGTGCTCACAAGGTACATGACAAGATATTTGCTGCTTTTGAAGAGAGAGAGAGAGAACTTTGAAAATAGAAGTCAAAGAGCACAGGCAAATCGCTGAGCTGTTGGAGCAAGAGAATAATAATCTGCAAAAGGAACTAGCTCAGTTGAGGTCTGTTGCCTCCTCCTCAAATGGCTTGGTACCTGTGACTGACGAGGGATTATCCTTCTTAGAAGTTGAAAAGGCTAAATTACGAGAAGAATTGGAGACTTTGAGAAGAGTTGGTCCTTCTACACTTGCTCGGGGACGAGAAAGAGGTTCTCGGGGTCGAGCAAGAATTGCTCTGAATGCTGTCGAGGAACAGGGTACTTCACCTGCTCGGGGACGACCAAGAGTTCTTAGGCCTACTATTGAAGAAGCTCAGACTCAATCAGCGTTGGAAAACCAAGCGTTCCAGTTGATGGTAAAAAATCAAGCCTTGTCTGAAATGTCCAAGAAAATCCAGAGTTTGGACGAGCAACTTGCTGCGCAGAAGTCTGCTTTGGAAAATAAGGAAATCTTTGCAAGAAGCCTTCACGAGCAATTAGAAAGATTAACTTATCAATTCCATAAACAGCCCGAGAATTCTGGATGGCAGGCTACAACGAAGCCCTTTTCCATTTGGATGCTCGTATTGAATATGCCAATAATGAAGGCTACAAGCAGGGGTGGTTGAACGCTCTGGGTGTACTGAAATTGGAGCAAGGTCACTATTTATGGGATTACCATAACCCTGGAATACTCGATCTACCAGTTCCACCATATAAACATGACATGAGCTGGATACCTGCTCGGGCTATTCCTCGGTGCTTGATTTCTAAGTATCTTGGTGATTATAATATTCATTCTAATGCAGAGCTATCTTGCCCCGAGCACCTGCTGGATAGACCATCCATAATGAATGTCAGGATGCTTCAAGACCTCAACTTTATAAACTCTCCCCTTTCCTTGGAAGATCCTCCTGCTGGCGAGGAACCTGTTTCAAAAGCTCAAGGAAAGAAACCAATAGAATAAAGCTCTTGATGTAATGGTTATTTATGCATTTCATAATCAATGTACCCTATTTTTGGATTTAATGAAATACATATATTTTGTTTGCAAATGTTGATTGCTGTTGCCTTGTAGTTGTAAAATACTTTTCGTTTGTGTATGTATCTCTGTTAAAAAGATAATAACATTATATAATTTTGTCGATCAACTATAGTTGATTCAAACTTATTGTCGACTAGCTTAAATTTGTAGTAATCATTTGGCTGCCCAAAATAATGATGTTTTGCTTTTCGACCAATTAAAAGTCATAAGTAATAAAAATTTAACTTGGTCTCTATAATATTCGTAAAATGTTTCCGACCAACACTGGTCAACATCCTTTGATTTTAAGCAATATAACTTGGTGAATTTTTCTTTTTCCGACCAACTTAGGTACTTTTTGGAAAATATATTTTTATTCCTAACTAACCTGAGTTGGCATTTTCAGGAATGTCGTTGCTTCCTAACCAAACCGAGTTGGCATTTTTAGGAGTATGGTTTCCTAACCAACCGAAGTTGGCATTTTTAGAAATGTCGTTCCCTAACCAAACCGAGTTGGCATTTTTAGGGATATTTTTGCCTCCTAACCAAACCGAGTTGGCATTTTTAGGAGTATGGTTTCCTAACCAACCGAAGTTGGCATTTTTAGGAATGTCGTTCCCTAACCAAACCGAGTTGGCATTTTTAGGGATATTTTAGTATTGCTGAGCAGTGTAGTGTGTAACACTAGTATTCCCCGAAAAACTTTCAATAAAAGGAAAGAGGCTGGCAAAATATCATCATTTTATTCATACTGATGGAACTGCTTTACATTTTACATCACTGATAGTACTTGCGTAGGTGTTCAACATTCCATGCATTCTTAAACTCTTCTCCTTTTAAAGTTGCTATTCGGTAAGTTCCTGGTCGAACAACTTCTGTAACTCGGTTTGGTCCATACCAATTTGCCTCCAACTTATTGTGCTTCTGAATGACCTTCTTTAGCATGTAATCTCCTTCTTTTAGGTTCTTCACCCTCTTATTGTAGAACAGATCTGTTCGTTGTTGGTAAGCAGCATTCCTAATGGCTGCTTCTTCTCTAACTTCCTCGAGCATGTCCAAATCCAATCTTCTCATTAAGTCGCTGACTGGGGAGTTAAAGTTCAGCACTTTGTGCGTTGGGAGACCCAACTCGGCAGGTTTTACAGCCTCACTTCCAAATGCCAGCATATATGGGGATTCTCCAGTTGCTGCTCGGGGAGTAGTACAATAAGCCCATAGTACTGACTGTAACTCGTTAATCCAATTTGCTTTTGCCTCACTTAGCCTTTTCTTCAAACCATTTAGAAGTGTCATGTTCGTCACTTCAGTCTGTCCATTGCTTTGGGGATGACCTGGTGCTGAATGGAGCTTCAAAATGTTGGATTGATGGCAATAGGCAGCGAATTCCTCATTATCAAATTGCGTTCCATGGTCGGTGATGAATGCACGAGGAAGACCATACCTACAAATGATATTTTTCCAGATAAATTGATATACCTTCTCGTAAGTCATGTCAACAAGAGGCTCTGCTTCTACCCACTTAGTAAAATAATCCACTGCGACGACGAGGTATTTAAACCTTCCCCTGGTCGTTGGCAGTGGCCCGACCAAATCTATCCCCCACATGGAAAATGGCCAAGGGGAAGTGATAGGTGTCAACAATGCTTGTGGAGTTCTTCGGATGGAGGAAAAACGCTAACACTTGTCACATTTCTTGGCATAGGCTATACAATGAGCCCTCATCGTTGGCCAATAGTATCCCTGCGTCATTACCCTTTGTAAAAGAGTACGACCTACTACATGAGCTCCAGAGGACCCTTCATGGATCTCTTTAATCAATTCTTTTATCTCTGAGGGATGTACACATCTTTGCAAACCTGCCATAATTCCTCGTTTGTACAAAACACCATTAGTCACTACATATCGAGCAGCTTTGAACTTCAATTTCTTGGCCGCGAGCTTATCCATTGGTAATTCTCCCTCCTCGATATACGCCCTTATGGGATCCATCCAAGATGGTCCTAAGTCAAGGGTGATAAAATTCATCATCAGGTCTTCATCTATGCTTCGACTAGCTAACACTTCAATTGGTATTATTCTTCGCAGCTCGGTACGAGTAGCTGATGCTGGTCGGGCCAGGGCGTCTGGTCTCGCATTCTCCATTCTTGGTATCCTGATCAGCTAAACGACAACAAATCCTGATACCAACTCCATCACCTTTGCATGATACTTAATCATTAATTCTCCTTTGGCTACATATGTTCCCAACATCTGATTCACAATTAATTGAGAATCAATGAAGATAATAACCTGTTGCACCTCCATAGTTTTTGCAAAATTAAGACCTGCTATCATGGCCTCATACTCACCCTCATTATTTGAAGCTTTGAATTGGAATCGTAGTGCATATTCTATGTCGACTTCGTCTGGGCTGTTCAAAACGATCCCTGCCCCACAGCCTGTAGTACAAGCTGAGCCATCTACATACAACTTCCATATAGGCAACTCGTCTTCTAATTTCTGGTTTGACAAAGTTCCTCGATGGAATATTTATTGCTTCTATTCACCATCCCCTGATTTTTCTTGTTCTTCGTCGACCATATTTTCTTACCCTTTTACCGACCTAAGTTGGTCTGAGCTCGAATTTGATGATCCTGTCACATCCACTTGCCCTTTTACCAAACTAAGTTGGTCTGAGCCAGTGTTTATTGATCCTGTAACATCCACAGGTTGATCGGCGAGCTGCTTTTGCTCCTCGGGGGTATCAGGATAGGTGAATTCTGCTATGAAATCTGCTATTGCTTGCCCTTTAAGCGATGACCTGGGTTCATAAATTATATCATATTCACCGAGCTCTATTGCCCAATACATCAATATTCCTGATTTTTTTGGTTTATGAAGGGCTTGTCTCAATGGCATGTCAGTATATACGACTATAGTATGGGCCTGGAAATATGGCCTCATTCTCCTACTCGCCTCAATCAGCGCCAGTGCCAATTTTTCCAGCTTTGGATACCTGATCTCTGCTCCTCGGAAAGCCTTACTTGTGTAATAAATTGGCTTTTGCACTCCATTCTCCATTCTGATTAATGCCGAGCTAACTGCATTCTCTGATACTACCAAATACAAGTATAATTTTTCTCCCATCACTGGCCTGGATAGCAGCGGAGGTGCTCCCAGATACTTTTTCAAATCTTGAAAGGCCTTCTCACATTCATCATTCCACTCAAAAGTTGTTCGGAGTGTTTTGAAGAACGGGAGACATCTATCAGTTGCTCGCGATACAAATCTGTTGAGTGCTGCTACTCGTCCTGTAAGACTTTGCACTTCTTTCTTCGTCGTTGGAGATCGTAGCCCTAACAGAGCTTTGATCTTTTCTGGATTTTCTTCAATGCCTCATTGATTGACGATGTACCCGAGAAACATGCCTTCTCGTACTCCAAATATGCACTTCGTCGGGTTCAACTTCATTTGGTATTTGTCTAGTTGATCAAAGGTCTGACCTAAGTCAACTAGATGATCAACAACTTTCTTACTCTTTGTCAGCATATCATCGATATAGACTTCCATATTGCAACTGATTTGTTCGGCAAAGACCTTGTTCATCAGCCGCTAATATGTCGCACCTGCATTTTTCAAACCAAAAGGCATAACATTGTAACAGTAAGTTCCCCTAGGGGTAATAAAAGAAGTACTCTCCCTGTCTTCAGGTTTCATTTTGATCTGGTTGTAACCAGAATAAGCATCCATGAAGCTGAGTAGCTCGTGTCCCGAGGTGGCATCCACCAGTTGATCAATTCGGGGCAATGGAAAGTGATCCTTTGGGCATGCTTTGTTGAGATCGGTGAAATCAACACACATCCTCCATTTGTTATTTTTCTTCTTTACCATCACCACATTTGCTAACCAGTCTGGGTATTTAACATCTTCAATGAATCGAGCTTTCTGGAGCTTCTCGACCTCCTCTTGTATAGCTTGATTCTTCTCGGGACTGAATACTCTTCTTCTCTGATTTACTGGCTTGATCTCTTTATTCACGTTGAGCTCATGACATAAGAAGTTTGGGTCTATCCCTGGCATGTCTTCATGACTCCATGCAAAAGTTTTCCTTCTGTTTTTCAAGAAAGTTATCAAATCCTATTTTATTGATGCATCCAACGATGAACCTATTTGAGTTGTTCGTTCAGGGTGCTCGTAGTCCAGAATGACATTTTCTGTAGCTTCCACCACCTGACCTTTTACAAGTTGAGATTCATCTTTAGGATCCAATGTTTCAATTTCTGTGCCTTCATCCACTTGATATGTAGTAGTTTTTTTTCTCGACTCCTCCAATTCCTCTTGTTCGGCAGATGAATAATAGCATTCTGATCGAGGTGTAATACCAAGCGTCCGTGTAATACGCTAGTCGTTGTTATCGGCTTCCAACCTCAATACAAAAAAACCTAAACTTGTAACTACACTTCTTAAGGAGTATAGTGGCGAGTCTGGGTATCGAATCCACAAGGAATTAGGACGTACGAACGTGACGACAAAGGTAAGGTAGTTTAATCCTAAAGTTTATGTTAAAATAAAAGAAAAGAAAAAGATGATTGATGGGTTTAAATTTCCAATTGGTGATGAAATAAAATGTGCATAAAAATACTAAGAATTGTAAAGAAATTATATTTGAAAATGAGAGAAAATAGGGTGGAGTACAATCCCTCAAACCTTAGTAAATTACCGTATAGAATACTAGAACTGTAAATTGAAATTTTGACTAAATCCAGTCTTTATAGATCCTAAGCATTACATATATGAGGGAGCTTGCCCGCATCATATGAAATCAAAGGTAAATACAAAGCGGTGAATGGACAAATACACTTGCATAGCGTTCTTAAACATCCCAAGTACCTAGGGCAAGAGAGATTACAAGATTGGCTATGTTTGTATAATTTTCATACACGATTCGGTCAATATTTAGTTTACCCTCTATTTTCTAAATGGGTAATTCACCTCGGAATGATTTCATGTACCCCAGCCCTTGAGAATTTAGCTAGACATGGTTTTAATAAAAAAAAACAAATTCGTACATGGAATTATGGATCTAACAGACATTGTAAATGATTTGCAAATAATAAAACAAGATAATGAAAAGATTTTACTTGAATTCAGCAACAAAAACGGAATTGGAATTCAGAAATTCTTACAAATTAGGGTTCATGAAAACTCTTGAAGAAATTGAAACTTTCTAGCTTTTCTCTCTCAAAAACTAACCCTAGAAATTGACCTAGAATTTAACCTAGAAGTCAGCCCCCTAAAATGATGTAGGGCATGGGTTTTTATAACACGAATTTAACACGAAATTGACAGCCCATATTGCTTATTGCACAAGTTTCACCAGCTACGCACTCAAAAAATCTGCACAATAAATGCCAGGATTTCACATGACCGGACCGGTCCGGATCACCCTCGGATCGGTTCTTTTTTTATTCTATCGGATCGGTCCGGTCCTTATCGGATCGGTTCTGCTTCTGCTTCCATCGGTTTGCCATTCATCCGGGGTGTACTGGACTTAGCCATTTCGAATCGGTCCGGTTCCAACCGGATCGGTCCGATTTTCTTCTACTTTGACTTTTTCCCTTAAACTTTGACTGGCCATAACTTTTGATCTAGAACTCCGATTTGGGTGCCGTTTCTTCCTATGCTCTTGTGAACTCATGCTCTTCAACTTCCTTTTTGGTGTCGATTTTGAATTCTAAGTAGAACTTTACGCTTTTGCCCTTTGACTTTTCTTCCATTCATCTTTTGGTTTCTTTCTCTCCTTTCTTGCTTTCCATTCCTGAAAACTTCATAAAAAATACACGAAAAATAGGAAAAATTGTTAGAAACAGACAATGGAGTGATATGGCATAAAATTGGTTCAATTACCTTGTTCGAGATATTAAAATCACTAATTTAAGGGGCTAAATTCAGAAGAATTTACGCTTGGTCACATTCCCGAGCTACTTTTTGATCACCTTTCACAACTCCTACTCCAAAGTTTGTTGGGAATTTTAAGCACTGATGTACTGTAGATGGGACTGCTTCGAACTTCTTCAATCTTACCCTTCCCATGATGATGTTATAGGCTGACTGAACATTCTTATCCATCACGAAGAAGCGTATTCTTTCTGTTCGATAAGAAGGCCATGTACCAATGAATATATCCAACTTGATCGTCCCAAGTGGAAAGACTTTCTCGCCAGCAAAACCGAGGAGAGGTCTGTGATAAGGCTCCAATTGAGATAACTTTAGATTTAAACTGTCGAAGCACGAGTAGAACATGATGTCTGCCGAGCTACCATTATATACGAGAACCCTTGAAATTATCACTTCTTTTATCCTCATTTTCATCACCAATGGGTCATCATGTGGGTATAGAACACCTGTGAGGTCTTTCTTTGAAAAACCAATGACCAACTTCTCTTTGTTTACCTTCCTCGGACGATCCTCCTCGGCCAAATTTATCCGTTGGATATATGAGCAAGCTTGAGCCTCATAGAGGTAAGCCTTTCTTTATGCAGTAAGATCTCCTCCTCCTGCATCTCCACCTGTAATGACATTACAATCAAATGACCCAAACGTATTGAAAATACCTCGCGTTCTGGTTTCCTTGGCCTCTTGGGAAGATTGGGGTCATCTTCTGTATCGTCTTCATGATCTCTTTTCCTGTTCTCCTCTGCCCGACGAGGAGATCTAGACCTTTCTCTTGCTCGGTCGTCGTTTCCTCTTTTATTTCTACGATCAACATACTTTGACAGTTTTCCTCGTCTAATGAGTGTTTCGATCTCATTCTGGAGTGCTATACAATTTTTAGTCATATGGCCATGATCTTTGTGAAACTCGCAATATTTTTCCCTATTCCTTCTGACAGGGTCTGCCTTCATTTTCTTTGGCCATTCTAACTCCTCGTTATTCTTGATTTCTTCCAAGACGTGGTTGATACCCATCTTCAAAGGAGTATAATTATCAAACTTCTTCAAGACTTCCCATGACGACCTATTTTTGGATTGTTTGTCACTACCATTGCCCTTATGCTCTTTCTTCTTAGCTTTGTCGACTTCCACCTTGGTTTCTTTATCCATATTCTTCTTCGCAGCCATAGCCTCCTCGGCATTCATGATTTTGTCTGCTTTCGCCATCAACTCTGACATGGTTGTAGGTGGATCTTTAGCCAAAGTGGAATACAACTTATTGGGCAACAACCCACTCATCAAGCCGGTGATCGTTGTCTTCTCTTCATAATCTATGACTTCTAGTTTCTCGTTATTGAAACGAGTTATGTAGTCTCTAGTACTCTCACCACCTTTTTGTCTAATGCTTAACAAATGCGCTACTCGTTTTACTGGCTTTGCTCCAAAATAGAAATTCCCAATGAATAACTCGGCCAGTTGGAGGAAAGTTGAAATCTTACCCCGAGGAAGATTGTTGTACCATATCTGGGTAGATCCAGTAAGAGTTCCCGAGAATGCTCTGCATCTCATCTCGTCGGGGGAAGCATAGATGTCGGCGGCAGCTTGATATTGTTCTATGTGAAGAACAGGATCTGTCTTTCCATCATATTTGGGGGTCACAACAGGTTCTTTGAACTTTGACGGTGTGGGAAAATCCACAATGGCCTGGACAAAAGGTGTCCCTTGAACAAAAGTTCGCTGTAGGGGGATCCTCGCCTTAGCCATTTCTCCCAATCTATCTTCTAGTCTCTGAATAGAGCTTTTCCACGCGTCATTTCCTTCCTCGGGCCTATTGGTTCGAGCAAGTGATCGAGTTGATGTGGCTTCCTGAGATCTATCTTGACGAACAACTGGTCGTGATTGTGCTGATCCTTCTCTTAGATCTGATGGTTGTCGAAAACTCCTCAACATGGCCTTGGGTGGACTTCTATTCTTCCTAGGGACTAATCGACTGAAAGGAGATACCCTGCTCAATCTTTCCAGGGCACTGGTCCTCTCTAGAGAGAGAGAGTGATACATTGTTCAGTATCTGTGGCCCGTATTGATGAAGTTCACCCAGGTTGATAAGAGAAATCATCAGATTCCTCATTATAATATGAATCAGTACGCCTGGATCGTGAAGAAAGTAAATGGGTTTGCCTTTGACCACTTCGTTGTCATGAATGGGTAGGTGCACCACCATGAAGGGTTTGTATGAGTTGCCTCATGGTTTCTTGCATGGAGGTCTGGGCCTGGGCCAGATTTGTCATTATTCCATCCAGATCTGGAACAATTGAAGGTGCAGATGGATTTGGAGGGTTTCCAGCGTTTCGATTGCTGGATTCAGGATTATCAGCCATTGATGATGAATTGTTTTTGGTGAAAAACGATAATAACAGTCGTTTCCCACAGACGACGCCAATCTATTGATGTAAAAAATTAAATTGTATCTAATTATTTAATCACAGATAAATTAAATAAAACAAAGAATTTTTAAAGTGGTTCAGCCTTATAAGAATGGCCTACGTCCACTGTTTCTGTTATTGCTGACTGCTTAGGAATTCTCGATTATAGGTTTGATCAAGAAATTCTGGTTCCCCTTAAATGAGGATGATACAAGGTATTTATAGCCCTTAGGTTGTACATGTGAAAGGGTAAATAATTAATGCCCCTTAAGCGTATACATCTGTATGATAAGCATTCAATGAATAGTCGAACTGTTGGTTATCTGGCAATTAATGCTATGGTCGAGATGCAGCTCGGACCACCTTAATTGCTCGACATTCAGGAGTTCCTCGGAGCAGTGGAGTTCCTCGGAGTGTCTAAGTTGATCGGGGAGGCAGAGTTCCTCGTTGCTGAAGTGATTGTAGAAATGTCTGTAGGTGCCACGTAACTTGACACGTATCTTCTTGTGATTCGTCCACGCTAGTACGTTAATTTTGGTATCAACAACTATTGTAGTTGATAATGCTAGCTATAATAAGCCAATGGTTGATCATATTAAATTGTGGTTGAATGGTAAAAAATCCCTTCTTAAAAACGGTGATATGTTTCACACTCGTTGCACCGCACATATAATCAATATAATTGTGAAGAATGGGTTGAAAGTAATTGATCGTTTTATTGAAAGGATTAGGAACAGTGTTAAGTATGTTGGTTCGTCACTTCCAAGAGGTCACACATGGAGTATAGCTTTACGACAAACCCAATTGAATTCGAAAAAGAATGTTGAACTTGATTGTCAAACTAGATAGAATGCCACTTACCATATGCTTGAGAGTGCTATAGATGTGAGAGCAGCATTTGAGCGTTTAGCGGAATTGGATAAGGAATACCAATGGCTTCCAAGTGAACAAGATTGGGAGCGTGGTAAATTTATCTTTCAATGTTTGAAAATATTTTATGACATGACAAATCATCTTTCTGTCACAAAATATCCAACGGCAAACTATTACTTTAATGATGTATGACAAATTAATTTTCAGTTGATGCAGTGGCAACAAAGTAATATAGATTACGTTCGTTTGATGGCATTGAAGATGCAAGTTAAGTTTGAAAAATATTGGGAGGATTGTAGTTTGGTATTGACATTTGGATTAGTGCTTGATCCTAGGTACAAAATGGAGTTTGTTCAATTTGCTTACCATGAGATATATGGTTCTTTGGCCGATAGTTACATACATAGAGTTCGTACATCTTTATTTGATTTGTATGGCGAGTATAAGAGTTTAAATGTTTCATCTTCTACTCCCACAATATTTGAGCATTCTCGTACAAGTGATAGTGATGGTGAAATAACAAACCAAATGAGGGTTGGATTTACTGGAGGGTTTAAGAGGTACATTAGGGAGCGTTTCGGCACTTCATTGGTGCAAAAGACGGAGTTGGAACAATATTTAGAGGAGGCTTTATTTCCTCTTGATGATTCAAATGACATTTCTTTTGATATATTGAATTGGTGGAAACTTAATGGGCCAAAGTATCCAATACTTGCAAAGATGGCTTGTGATATTCTAGCTATACCTGTTTCGACCGTAGCGTCAGAGTCCGCTTTTAGTTGGGGACGTTGGATTGTGGATGATTCACGTTCATCGTTGGCTTCAGAGACCGTTGAAACTCTTATATGCATAAAAGACTGGTTGCCATCAATTGGTGACAAACTAAGTAAGTCAATTAATTATTTATTACATATTAACAAAAACTAAGTAGTCAATTAATTTTCATTAATTCATAATTTTTTTTCAGATAATTTGAAGGTCACAAGGGATACTGAATGACGACTACCGAGACGTTACAAACTTTTTGTTTATGAAGCGATGTTTTTTTTGGCAAAAACAATCTTTATTGTTATTTCAATTCTTAGTATGTATCGTGGGACCACTTTTCGTTTATGGACGTTGCAAACTTGACTATGTATCGTGGCACCACTTTTTGTTATATTGCAAAACTATTTGCACTTACTTCAAATCATTTACTTGTTATTTATAGTATTTTCATTATTAGTTGATTTTATTATTGTATGCACTCCGTATTCTATCAATTAACAGGTTTTTTTGGAACGTGATTGTCATGCTGATTTCAGAAAACAATCTGGACACACAAATGATCTTATGAGTATGGATATTAAAGGTTAGTACTTCATTTATTAGTAATTTCCTATAGAATATATTGTAGCTTTTTTAATAGTTATTTTTTTAATGGCTAAAGAGTGTAAACGGATACGGATATTATCCGAATCCGAGGTATCCGAGCGGATACGGATACGGATAGTTATTTTAACTATCCGGGCGGATACGGATACGGATATGGATAGTGCATCCAGATAGCGGATACGGATATGGAAAACATGGTATCCGATCTGTATCCGTCCGTTTACCACCCCTACCCGCAGGCATATGGCCGCTTCCCGACGTCTTGCGATGTAAGATCCCAGGTTGTCTTGATGATAGGCCCTGGAAGATGATAGCCATTTAGGGGCGCGCACAGTTGGGAAACCCGGGCGGGCGGTCTTAGAATGCGTTATATATTCAAGCAATTCATGATAATGGATTGGCTTTAATTACATTTTCTGGATATAGGAAGGGAAATGGGATAAAGGTTTGGCTTCGGTAACACTCCCGGATGGAAGAAGGGATGTGGAAGCATATGATATGATCAAAGCATTTTTATGATAATGAAAATGGCTTTGAATACATTTCCTGAGTATAAAAAGGGAAATGGGATGATATAAAACGGAAAAGCATTTTTATGATAATAAAATTGGCTTTTAAAAGTATATGATTTGTAAAAGAAATTCATGATAATGAATTGGCTTTTATATTTACATTTCCTGAGTATAAAAAGGGAAATGGGAAGTTTTGAGAAAAATGAAAGTATTGATAAATACTTGATATATGAATTCTCAGTCCGGGAGATAGATCCGGATGATTATGGAAATATGTATATATAAATGGATGAATCGAGTACCGAGGGTCTAATGGATCCCGATGATCGACCTTGTCGCATAGTAGTGTATCGGGGGGGTTCCTTATTTGGATTTCGCTTTGCGAGACACCCCACGCTGGGGAGAAGTTTAATCCTTAGTGCTTTAATATTATAAATGCTTATGGTATATATTTATATATATCTTTTTGTACTGAGGGACTGGCGGATCTCGACGATCGACCGTGCCGCGTAGTAGTGTATCGGGGGGGGGGGGGGTTCCTTTTTTGGATTTCGCTTCGCGAGACATCCCACGCACGAACATGGCATAGCGTTGAGACTGGGGTGAAGTTTAGCCCTTAGTACATTGCTTGGACTATCTAGGATTGATAGTGGGTTGGTGATAGACTATTTTAGCAGGATAGCTTGACTAGGATGTTTAGAGGGATGCGCTAGGAGTGCACTGTTAGAAGAGAGGTGAGGGGTATCTCATGGGAGTGCGATACCAAACTTAAATATGAGATAAAACCTTTTTCAAAATAATAAGGCATTTATGCACTTGCTAAATATTTTCAAAACTCGGGCTCTGACCCGTTTAACTACTCTTCCTTTCTTTTTATATTATATATATATATAGGTGTCCAGACACAGGGACGCCTGGATGACACATCTTTCGAGTCAGACGTCAGCTGCAGCAGCTGTGGATGCGTGCAGGTTTTTGATAGCCTCTTACATTCTTGAAATCTAGATAGGAGGTATTGTATAAACATTCGAGCTAACATCTCAATTGCATTTATTTATTCTTTTAGTACATCATTCGATATGGTTGTATATTTTAACCGAGTGTTCGGTTACTTTATTTCATTTCAGTTTCATTTTCGCAAAACTGTGTGGATGTTTTATTTAGTAATTGTTTAAAAAGAGTAGTAAAGTTAAAATTTTGACACCGGCCTAATAGGTTATTAGTAAATAAATGGATTTTCGACAGTGATGCTAAGAATGATCCATACGAGACTCCTGTTTTAATTTGATATAGGAGTGATCGCCCGGTATTTTATTAGGCGGGGTGTCACAGTAGTTTTAAAATTCCCAACATTTTGAATTTTCCTAAACCATAATTGTTTTGTCCTAATTTCTTAAAACAAATTCTTCTAAATGCCCTTTCTTAGAGCAAAAAGTACTTTTAATTGCAGGTTTAGTATATTGAACGTTCCTAACAGTTTGAGTTTGCCTAAATTCGCCTAAATCATAATTATTTTGTCCCACCTTTTTAAAACAAATTTGTTCTAAATGTTCAGATTTATGGAAAAAATTACATAAAAATACCGGCTTAACAAATGCGGTATCACAATCCTCAAATTTAACATGTTTATTGCTTGTTTAATTTTAGTCAAATCAGGACATTGTTCCCTACAACTAACAAAATTAGTTTCATCAAATGTTTCGCCTTTAAAACCAATCCCTTTTAAAGGAACAAATTCATCAACATACTTATTATGGGATTCGACAATTAAACGAGAATTACAAAAACCGTCAACATTATTAGATGCAATCTTAAGTTCTCTTAGGCTAAGTTCTCTTAGGCATTCATCATACTTATCTAAAACAACCTTAAGTTCAACTTGATTCAAATTTAAACAAAAATTCCTTATTTTTAGTTTCAAGAGAATGATTAAGCTCCGTTAACACAATAATTCTTTTCTCTAAAAAAGGAAACAACATTTTTAAGTTCATCTATACGAAATTCAGATTCTTCAAACATTAACTTGATTTGATTGTTTAAAACGTCATTTTTAGCCATAAAACTAGAATTAATTTGAACTAAATTAGTGGAGTCCTCAAAAGTATTATCGATGGAAATATTATCTACACAACCTTCTAAATTCGTAATTACCCATGCTTCTAAAACGGTAGAATCGTCTACATTTTCAGATTCATCAACATCATCAAAAATATTATCAAGATTAGATATGGAAGCTATGAAAGTAGGGTGATATTGAGCAGGTGAGATACGAGAAGAAATCATATCGTCTAATTCAGAATTATTTACACATAAATCAGAATTATCGGAACTAGTATATAAGTTGTCAAAAATATTCTCGGACATGAAAACACAACGAGAAGTAAAAGCAACTAAATTATCACAACTAGTTCGCTATCACAAATAGAAATATCATCGCATACACTAGATAAATGGGTAGAAGAATGTGAAATTTCCCAAGCATCTAAAGATGTGGTGCAAAATGAAATATCTTTAACTTCGGTTGCACCCATCGCTTGGCAAAAACCATCGTCGCTTTTAATGTCATCTTGTGAATAACGCTCTGCCTCGTTATAACATTCATAAAGGGATTTTCTAGAAGAAAAATCAGCATCACCATATAAGTTACCCATATTTAAAAAATATAAAATATAGATTTTAAAAAGAGTTTAGGACCTTTGCGGAATAAAAACTTTTATAAAGTGAATCCTGAAGCTCTGATACCACTTGAAACGACCTAACGGTTACTAGAAATGACCAATGGGTACTCGCTAATGCGTATTAGGTTATTTAAAAACTCTTTTAAACTCTTTGATGAAATCTATTTTAAATTAAAAATACTCACGCATACTAGTAAATAAAAGGTGGTGATGCTAGATATAAAAATAATTCCCTTTAGGAATGAGATGAAGAAAAGTAGACGGTGACACAACATTTATTCTAGAGCAACCCACCGTGGTGGTAAACTCCGTATCCCTAGTCCCAGGAAAACTCACACACCCAAGTACACTATTACCAATTGCAAGTTACAGATTACAGTTCTCAAGTCCACAATGAGTTAAACTAAGCAAATACACACCCGTACAACCAGCCTAGTCTAAAACAAACCCAACTTGACTGAAATCAGTCAACCAAATAAATTCAGGTAATAGTGACTATTAGTCACTCACTACACACGCAACACTAATACCAATGTTTAGATAAAGAATTCAGCAACCTAGTGTAAATGAAATAGTTAGGCTAATACAAAACCAGTACACCTGGGCACAAATTAAATAACCCCACAATACTGAATCTTACTAAACAACTAAGGTAGTGAAACTGTGAGACACACACACAACTACACACTCAAACCCGAGACCCCGTAAAGTTGTGCAAAACAGATTTAATAATAAAGTTTGTTTTAATCAAAATAAAAAAATAATCTTGTTTAAAAAAAAGTGACTAAACACAAACTAGGTGTTGATGTAAAAAATTAGATCGCTCTAATTATTCAATCACAGATAAATAAAATGAGACAAAGATTTTTAAAGTGGTTCAGCCTTATAAGAATGGCCTACGTCCACTGTTATGTTATTGCTGAGTGTTTTGGGAATTCTCGATTACAAGATCTATCAAGAAATTCCGGTCCCCTTGAATGAGGGTGATACAAGGTATTTATAGCCCTTAGGCTGTACATGAAAGGGTTGATACATGAAATGATATACATGTGAAATGGTAATACATTTAATGCAGCGTGTGCGTCAAGATGATAAACATTCAATGAATAATTGAACTGTTGATTATCTGGAAATTAATGCTATGGCCGAGATGCAGTTCAGACCGCCTTAGTTGCTCGTTGCTCAGGAGTTCCTCGGAGCGCTAGAGTACCTCGGATTGCTGAAGTTCCTCGGTGCATCCTCGTTGCTCGGAGAGAACATGAGTTGGTCGGGGAAATGAACTTCCTCGTTGCTATTGTGCCAAGTAGATTGACACGTGTCTTCATATTATTCGTCCATATCAGCATATTAATTTTGGTATCAACAGAAGCCCCCAATGTTTCATATTTCGAACTTTGAGGAGTAAGGAACATTCTTTCTCGGTATATGGCGATATTAAATGACTTTCCTGGGTTTTAGGAGCCTTTTCTTCATATTTGAATTTCTTTCAAATTCACAGAATCCGCCTTTTTCGAATTTTTATGAGTGCTTCGATCTTCGTGCATTTTTGTCCTTTTAGCCGCCGGTGGCGTATTAGTTTCTTTTGTGTAATCATTTCCTTCGTAGCTTCCCAAGGTAAAGTATTTAAACTTCTTAGGTAACCATACCGTCTTCTACCTTTTTCAATTTTCTGCATTCAAGCTTTCTGTTCTCTCTCTCTCTTATGCGTTCATCTCTGTTGTTGATGATGATTTGTTTTTGTTGACTGTTGTCTCCTTTTCATCATTAGTTTGTGGCTAGAATGGAACTGATATCTGCACATGATACAAAGCTGATGCAGCAATGCCATGAATATTATAAAGCTGGTCATACAAATTTGAGTGTATCAGAAATTGCTGACATCCTTGGCCATGATGCCTCAGAACAAGCAATTGAGGCTTATCGGTACTTGAAGGATTTACTTGACTGAGCTGTGGCCAACAACGTGGCCTACTATGAATTGATCGAGGAACTTCATTGTACCTTAGAAGATCTACAACATCAACACAATGAATCAACTGCTTTGCTGCACAAGGAGTATGAAAATAGGTATCAACAGCTTTCTTCTGAAATAGGCCATAAAAAGATCCTTGCTGGATACGATGTTAGGGAGAGAACTCTAAAAGGTGAAGTTGAGGCCTGCAGGCAGATTGCTGAGTTGCTGGAACAAGAGAACAATAATTTGCAGAAAAAGTTGGCACAGTATGAGTCTGCAGCTTCCTCTTCCACTGCTTTAGTACCGGTTACCGATGAAGGTTTCTCTTTCTTAGATGTTGAGAATGCCAAATCAAGGCAAGAACTGGATACCTTAAGAAGATCTGGTACTTCTGCTACTGCTCGGGGACGAGGAAGAGGGTCTCGTGGGCGAGGAAGAGCTGTTCAAAATGTTGTCGAGGAGCAAAATTCTCCACCTGCTCGGAGTCGATCAAGAGTTCTCAGCCGTAATGTTGAAGAATCTCGTACTCTGTCAACATTGGAAACTCAAGCATACCAATTGAACGCCAAAGATCGGGCTTATCTGAAATGTCCAAGAAAAACCTATCTTTGGAAGATCAACTTACTGCGACGAAGTCTGCTTTGAATGATAAAGATATTTTTGCCAGGAACCTTCATGAGCAACTAGAGAGAATAACTTTCCAATTTCACAAACAACCTCGTGAGTTTTGGATGGCAGGCTACAATGAAGCCCTTTGTCACTTGGATGCTCGTCTTGAAAGTGCCAATAACGAAGGTTATAAACAAGGATGGTTGAACGCCCTGGGTGTGTTAAAGCTAGAGCAGGGCCATTTCTTATGGGATTATCATGCTCCTGGGCTACTAGACTTGCCTGTACCGCCTTATAAACTAGACATGGAGTGGATCCCAGCTCGTGCCATTCCTCGGAGCTTAATTTCAAAATACCTTGGCGACTATAGTCTCCATTCTCAGATTGAATTATCTCATCCCGAGCATCTCTTGGATACACCTTCTGTGATGAACGTCAGAATGCTCAGAGATATTAACTTCATTAATTCTCCTCTTTGCCTTGAGGATCCTCCTGCTGGCGAGGAGCCTATTTCAAAAGCTAAAGGAAAGAAACCAATAGAATAGGTTTTTCAGTGTAACAGTTAGCACATATGTAACTTGTAATTTATTTTGAATTTTAATGAAAGATTTTCATTTTCTGTTTGCAAATCTGTAATTGCTATTCTTTTGTACTTGTCTAACACTTTTACATTTGTGCATATGTATCTGTTAAAAAGATAACAATATTGTGTTGTTCATCAACCAACTTAGTAATAAAAATTACAAGTATCAATGTTGCTCAATCACTTAATAATAAAGTAATGAGTATAAAATGTTTAAAATGTTTCCAACCAACCAAGGTTGTTAAATTGTGTTTGTCGACCAACTACAGTTGATGGGTTTTTATCTCCAATCAGCCATACTTGGTAAATTTTTTCATAAAATGTGTCCGACCAACCAAGGTTGATAATTTATCCTCGTCGACCAATTACAGTTTTGATCACCGACCAACTATACTTGGTTCAGTTTGGAATTCTTGTATTTTCTGGAATGATTTTACTTTCCGACCAACATAAATTGGCATATTTTATTTCTTAACTAGCCAAAATTGGCATTTTTAAGAATGTTGTTCTTGCCCTCTTACCAACCGGAGTAGGTCATGAGTTTGAACTATCGGGTTCTTTCGAACTATCTTGTCCACAAGGTCTTTTACCAACTGAAGTTGATCACGCAAGTGTACGCCTCCTAACCAAAGGAGTATATCAGGTTCTTTCGAACTATCTTGTCCACAAGCTATTTTACCAACCGAAGTTGATCACGCAAGTGTACGCCTCCTAACCAAAGGAGTATAATTTGTTATCGCTATTTTACCAACCGAAGTTGATCACGTTCGAACTATCAGGTTCTTTCGAACTATCTTGTCTACAAGTTCTTTTACCAACCGAAGTTGATCACGCAAGTGTACGCCTCCTAACCAAAGGAGTATATCAGGTTCTCTCGAACTATCTTGTCCACAAGCTCTTTTACCAACCGAAGTTGATCACGCAAGTGTACGCCTCCTAACCAAAGGAGTATATCATTTGTTCTCGCCCTTTTACCAGCCGGAGTTGGTCGTGGGTATGAACTATCGTCTTCTTTTTGCTGTTGAGCAGCGTAGTGTACAACACTAGTATTCCCCGAAAAACTTTCAAACAAAGGAGAGAAAAATGGTGAAAACATCATCGTTTTATTCATATTGATGGAACTGTTGTACATTTTACATCATTGATAATACTTACGAAGGTGTTCAGCATTCCAAGCATTCTTGAATTCCTCTCCTTCTAGAGTTGCTATTCGGTAAGTTCCTGGTCGGACAACTTCTGTAACTCGGTAAGGTCCATGCCAGTTGTCTTCAAGCTTATTGTGCTTCTGAATGACCTTCTTTATCACATAATCCCCTTATTTTAAGTCGCATTTCTTCACCCTTTTATTGTAGAAAAGAGTCGTTCGTTATTGATAAGCAGCATTCCTAATGGCTGCCTCTTCTCTGACCTCCTCGAGCATATCCAAATCCAGTCTTCTCATCAAGTCACTGACAGGAGAATTGAAATTCAGTACTCTATGCGTTGGAAGATCCAACTCGGCAGGTATTACAGCCTCACTTCCAAATGACAGCATATATGGTGATTCTCCAGTCGCTGCTCAGGGAGTTATTCGGTAAGCCCACAATACTGATTGTAGCTCATTAATCCAGTTAGCTTTAGCTTCACTTAGCCTTTTCTTCAAACCATTTAGTAGTGTTCTGTTTGTTACCTCAGTCTGCCCATTGCTTTGAGGATGACCTGGTGCTGAATGGGTCTTCAGGATATTTGATTGTTGACAATAGGCAGCAAACTCCTCGTTGTCAAATTGTGTTCCATGATCTGTGATGAAGGCATGAGGGAGACCATATCGACAGATGATGTTCTTCCAAACGAACTGGTATACCTTCTCGTATGTCATATCAATAAGCGGCTCAGCTTCTACCCACTTAGTAAAATAGTCCACTGCAACGACGAGGTACTTGAATCTTCCTCGGGTGGTCGGCAGTGGTCCAACCAAATCAATTCCCCACATGGCAAATGGCCAAGGGGAAGTTATGGGTGTCAACAATGCTTGTTGAGTTCGTCGGATGGAGGAAAAATGTTGTCACTTGTCACATTTCTTAGCATAGGCTATACAATCGGCCCTCATCGTCGGCCAGTAGTATCCTTGAGTCATTACCCTTTGCAAAAGTGTTCGACCTGCTACATGAGCTCCACAAGACCCTTCATGGATTTCTTCAATCAATTCTTTCACCTCGGAGGGATGTACACATCTCTGCAAACCTGCTATAATTCCTCGTCTATATAAAATACCATTAGTTAATACATACCGAGCAGCTTTATACTTCAATTTCTTGGCAGCGAGCTTATCTTTCGGTAATTCGCCTTCTTCCACATATGCCCTGATGGGATCCATCCAAGATGGTCCTAAATCGAGGGTAATAATATTCATCGTCAAGTCTTCATATATGCTTCTACTTTCTAGTACTTCAATTGGTATCGTTCTTCGCAGCTTGGTACGAGTAGCTGATGCTAGTCGGGCCAGCGCGTCTGCTCGTGCATTCTCTATTCTTGGTATTTTGATTAATTGAATCGCATCAAATTCTACCAATAACTCCATTACCTTGGCATGATACTTGACCATTAATTCTCCTTTAACTGCATATGTTCCCATCATCTGATTCACAATCAATTGAGAATCACTGAATACCATCACTTGTTGCGCTTCCATAATCTTTGCTAAATTAAGACCTGCTATCATGGCCTCATACTCAGCCTCATTATTGGAGGCTTTGAATTGGAATCGCAAAGCATATTCCATGTCAATCTCGTCTGGGGTGTTCAAAACAATTCCTGCCCCACAACCTGCTGTGCAAGATGAGCCATCTACATATAATCTCCATATGGGCAACCCGTCTTCAAATTTCTTATCTGATAGAGCTCCTCGGTGAAATATTTGTTGCTTCTTTTCATCCTCCCCTGACACTTTTTGCTCCTCGTCGACCATCTCTTCTCGCTCTTTTACCAACCGGAACTGGTCTGAGCTCAAAGTTGATGATCCTTCTACATCCACAAGCCCTTTTACCAACCGGAGTTGGTCTGGACTTATGTCTGTTGATCCTGTAACATCCACAGGTTGGTCAGCGAGCAATTTTTGTTCCTCGGGGGTATCAGGATATGTAAACTCTGCTATAAAATCTGCTACAGCCTGCCCTTTCAATGATGATCTGGGCTCATACACAATATCATATTCACCGAGCTCTATTGCCCAGTACATCAGTCTCCCTGACTTTTCTGGCTTATGAAGGGCTTGTCTCAATGGCATGTCGGTATACACAATGATGGTATGGGCCTGGAAATATGGCCTCATTCTTCTACTTGCTTCAATTAATGCCAATGCCAATTTCTCCAGTTTTGGGTACCTGATTTCCGCACCTCGGAAAGCCTTACTTGTGTAATAGATTGGTTTCTGGACTCCATTCTCCAATCTGATCAATGCTGAACTGACTGCATTCTCTGATACTGCCAGATACAAGTACAACTTATCTCCTGTTATTGGCCTGGACAACAATGGAGGTACTCCCAAGTATTTTTTCAAGTCTTGAAAGGCCTTCTCACATTCATCAGTCCACTCAAAAGTTTTTCGAAGTGTTTTGAAGAATGGGAGATATTTATCAGTTGCTCGGGACACAAATCTGTTGAGCGCTGCAACTCGTCCTGTAAGACTCTGCACTTCTTTCTTCGTCGTTGGGGATCGCAGCCCTAAAAGAGCTTTAATCTTCTCTGGATTTGCTTCAATACCTCGTTGGTTGACGATGTATCCTAGGAACATCCCTTCTCGTACTCCAAATGTACACTTCGTCAGCTTGAGTTTCATTTGGTATTTATCCAGTTGATCAAATGTCTGAGCTAAGTCAACTAGATGATCTGCAGCTTTCTTGCTTTTTGTCAGCATATCATCAACATAGACTTCCATGTTGCAACTGATTTGTTCGGTGAAAACCTTGTTCATCAGCCGCTGGTATGTCGGTCCTGCATTTTTCAAACCAAAAGGCATAACATTATAGCAATAAGTTCCCCTAGGGGTAATAAAAGAAGTACTTTCCCTGTCTTCAGGTTTCATTTTGATCTGGTTGTAGCCAGAGTAAGCATCCATGAAGCTGAGCAACTCATGTCCCGAGGTAGCATCCACTAGTTGATCAATTCTGGGCAATGGAAAATGATCCTTTGGGCATGCCTTGTTAAGATCGGTGAAATCAACACACATTCTCCATTTATTGTTTTTCTTTTTTACCATCACCACGTTTGCCAACCAGTCTGGATACTTTACGTCTTCAATGAATTGGGCTTTCTGGAGCTTCTCGACCTCCTCTTGTATAGCCTGATTCTTCTCGGGGCTAAATACCCTTCTTCTCTGCTTTACAGGCTTGATCTCCTTATTCACATTGAGCTCATGACACAAGAAGTTTGGATCTATTCCTGCCATGTCTTCATAACTCCACGCAAAAGTTTTCTTCCTATTTCTCAAGAAAGTTATCAACTCCTGTTTTATTGAAGCATCCAACATAGAACCTATCTGGGTTACCCGTTCAGGGTGCTCGTCGTCCAGTATAATATTTTCTCTAGATTGCACCACCTGTCCTTTTACAAGTTGGGATTCATCTCGAGGATCCAGTGTTTCAATTTCTGTGCCTTCATCCATCTGGTAGGTAGTAGTCTTTTTTCTTGAATCTTCAAGTTCCTCTTGCTCGGTAGACGAATAATAGCATTCCCGAGCTACTTTCTGATCTCCTTTCACAACTCCTACTCCAAAATTTATTGGGAATTTTAAGCACTGATGCACTGTAGATGGAACTGCTTCGAATTTCTTTAAACCAACTCTTCTCATGATGATGTTGTAGGCTGATTGCACATTCTTATCCATCATAAAGAAGCGTATTCTCTCTGTTCGACAAGCAGGCCAAGTTCCGATGAATATGTCCAACTTGATTGTCCCAAATGGAAAAACTTTCTCGCCAGCAAAACCCAGGAGGGGTCTGTGATACGGTTCCAATTGAGATAATTTTAAATTCAAGCTGTCAAAGCATGAATAGTACATGATGTCTGCCGAACTTCCATTGTCTACCAACACCCTTGAAATCACTACTTCCTTCATCCTCATTTTAATCACCAAAGGATCGTCGTGAGGATAAAGAACACCTGCTAGGTCGTTTTTTGAAAAGCCAATAACCAGCTTCTCTTTGTTTACTTTCCTCGGACGATCGTCCTCGGCTAGATTTATTCGCTGAATATATGAACAAGCTTGAGCCTCTCCAAGGTAAGCCTTTTTTTCTGCAGTAAGGTCTCCTCCTCCTGCATCTCCTCCTGTAATGACATTACAATCAAATGACCCAAAACGTATAGAAAATACCTCTCGTTCTGGTTGTCTTGGTTTCATGGGAAGGTCGGGGTCATCATCTGGATCATATTCATGGTTTCTCTTCTTTTTCTCTTCTGCTCGACGAGGAGATCTAGACCTCTCTCTAGTTCGGTCGTTATTTTTTCTTTCACCTCCCCGATCAACATATTTTGCTAGCTTTCCTCTTCGGATGAGTGTTTCAATCTCGTTCTGAAGAGCTATGCAATTTTTGGTCATGTGACCATGATCTTTATGAAACTCACAATATTTATCCTTACTCCTCGAATCAGGGTCTGACCTCAGTTTCTTTGGCCATTTTACCTCCTCGTTGTTCTTGATTTCTTCCAAGACATGATGAATACCCATTTTCAAAGGAGTATAATTGTCGTATTTCTTCAGGACTTCCCATGATGATTTATTATTTCTGGAACGTTTGTCACCGCCATTGCCCTTATGCTCTTTATTTTTAGACTTGTCGACGTCTACCTTGGTGTCTTTATCTATATTCTTCTTTGCAGCCATAGCTTCCTCGGCGTTCATGATTTTGGCCGCTTTTGTCATCAACTCTGACATAGTTTTAGGTGGATCTTTCGCCAAGGTGTAATACAATTTATTAGGCAACAACCCACTCATCAAGGTGGTGATTGCTGTCTTTTCTTCGTAATCTATGACTTCCAGCTTCTCGTTATTGAAACGAGTTATGTAATCTCTAGTACTCTCACCAAATTTTTGTCTAACACTTAACAAGTGTGCTACTCGTTTTACTGGCTTTGCTCCAAAACAGAAATTGCCAATAAACAACTCGGCCAACTGAAAGAAAGTTGAAATCTTACCCCTAGGAAGATTATTGTACCATATCTGGGCAGCTCCAGTAAGAGTTCCTGAGAACGCTCTGCATCTCATCTCGTCGGGGACGACATAGATGTCGGCAGCAGCTTGATATTGCTCTATGTGAAGAACAGGATCTGTCTTTCCATCATATTTGGGGGTCACTACAGGTGCTTTGAACTTTGACGGTGTAGGAAAATTCACAATGGCCTGTACAAAAGGTGTTCCTCGAACAAAAGTTCGTTGTAGGGGGTTCTTTGCTTTGGCCATTTCTCCCAATTTATCCTCCAACCGTTGGAGAGATCCTTTCCACGCTTCATTTCCTTCCTCGGGCCTATTGGTTCGAGCAATTGATCGTTCTGATGTAGCTTCTTGAGATCTATCTTGACGAGCAGCTGGTCGTGATTGTGCTGATCCTTCTCTTAGATCTGATGGTTGTCGAAAACTCCTCGACATGGTCTTAGGTGGACTCCTATTCCTCCTAGGGCCTAATCGACTGAAAGGAGACACCCTACTCAGTCTTTCTAAAGCACTGGGTCTTTCTGGAGAGAGGGTGATATGTTGATCAGTATCTATAGCCCTTATTGACGAAGTTCGCCCAGGTTGATAAGAGAAATCATCAGACTCCTCATTGCGACGTGACTCAGTACGCCTGGATCGTGAAGAAAGTAAATAAGTTTGCCTCTGACCACTTTGCTGTCCTGAACGTGCAGGTGTACCACCATGAAGGGTTTGTATGAGTTGCCTCATTGTTTCTTGCATGGCGGTTTGTCCTTGAGCCAGATTTGTCATGATCCCGGCCAGATCTGGAGGTGCAGAGGGATTTGGAGGATTTCCAGCATTTCCAGCGTTTCGATTGCTAGATTCTGGGTTATCCGCCATTGATGATGAATGATTTTTGGTGAAAAACGATAATAACAATCGTTCCCACAGACAACGCCAATTTGTTGATGTAAAAAATTAGATCGCTCTAATTATTCAATCACAGATAAATAAAATGAGACAAAGATTTTTAAAGTGGTTCAGCCTTATAAGAATGGCCTACGTCCACTGTTATGTTATTGCTGAGTGTTTTGGGAATTCTCGATTACAAGATCTATCAAGAAATTCCGGTCCCCTTGAATGAGGGTGATACAAGGTATTTATAGCCCTTAGGCTGTACATGAAAGGGTTGATACATTAAATGATATATATATGAAATGGTAATACATTTAATGCAGCGTGTGCGTCAAGATGATAAACATTCAATGAATAATTGAACTGTTGATTATCTGGCAATTAATGCTATGGCCAAGATGCAGTTCGGACCGCCTTAGTTGCTCGTTGCTCAGGAGTTCCTCGGAGCGCTAGAGTACCTCGGATTGCTGAAGTTCCTCGGTGTATCCTCGTTGCTCGGAGAGAACATGAGTTGGTCGGGGAAATGAACTTCCTCGTTGCTATTGTGCCAAGTAGATTGATACGTGTCTTCATATTATTCGTCCATATCAGCATATTAATTTTGGTATCAACACTAGGTTAAGTTTATTTTAATTGAGAAGAAAAAATTACCAATCAGTGACTAAGTGAAAGGTAAGACAAAATTGAATTAATCGATACTAAAAGAATAAATAAATACTAAGTCACAAGACAAATGCAAGGTCTTCCTTAATAGTTAATAATCAAGTAAAGATTAATCCTAAAACAATTTAGTTGGCACAAATGACCACAAATAAAATAGGAAATAAAATTCCAACAATTGTGTCGCGCAACTAAAATAAAAAATTAACCTAACACTAAATAGAATATGAATCAATTTAAAGAGGTGTTATGTTAAAATATTAAGTCCAAATATAATGAGCAAAAGATAAATATGTGTAGCGCTTAGCTCATACAAATTAGGACTTAATTAAAGTCAACACAAAAAAGTTACAAAAAATTTTAGTTAAGTCCAAATTGCAAAAATGTATTACACAAAAAATAATCACAAAGATAAAATTTCAAAATTTAGTTCAAGCCAATACTATAATTAGGTTTCGATCAAAAACTCGTACACACACAAACACCACCTAAGTATAAAAGAATACAACAAAAAGTATTCAACTTAGGTAATAAAAAGTGTATGAGTCAATTAATACAATCCAAGTCAAATGAGTACGAGATAAAGAGTGTAGCACTTGACTCACTATAATAGTATGAGTTTAACTAAAATAAAATGTAAATAAATAAAGATGTGATTTAAAATCCACACACTAATTAAATCCAACTAAATAAAGTGAACACACAAAAGTTCAACTTAGAGGGTGTACCTATATAGAGATAAAAACCGTGTTATCTTTAAACCCAAATTAATTTAAATCGGATAAAAAAATATTTTAAATAAATAAAATGTGCGACACAAAAAAAACTTTACCCAAATTTTATAAGTCTAGTTAGAACTGTCAATGGGTCGTGTCGAGTCGTGTTCGTGTCGTTTTTTATCGTGTTTGGGTCTTATTGGGTTCGTGTCTAAACGAGTGACTTTTTTATCATGTGAAAAAATCATATCCAAACCTAACCCGTTATGTTATCGTGTCGTGTTCACTCGTTAATACCCATTAAGATAATAAATTATTTTTAAGTGTATACAAGTTGTTATAGTATCTCATTTTTGAACCCAAATAGACCCATTAATTCATTGACATTACTATATCTCTCATTTAGTAAAATTCATTATGATTAAATTAGCATTATGCTATATAAATTATTTATAAGTTCCAAAAGTATATCTTATTTACTTAAATTAATGGGTCATAACGGGTTTTATCGGGTGAAGGGGGTCAATCCTAACCCGACCCGTTAACTATCTTGTCTTATCGGGTTGGTACTGATATGACCCGAACCCATTAACTTATAATTTCGTGTCCTATTATCATGTCGTACCACATTTTGACAGATCTAAGTCTAGTTAACAAGTGCACTCAGATGGGTGTAAACGAAGTCTCAACAACAAATACCCAAAATTTCAGACTTGGATCTAAAGGGTCCAAATAAAATTTTAGCAAAAAAAAATATCACACCACAAGCAGGGTTAAAAAGAAGTCAAATCTTAAACTATAGCAACCAACAAAAGGAACTCAACTATTGATATGGTTTAAACAGTAAGGATTGCCAAAAAGGAAAACTTTAACAGTTTAACCAATCAGCAAAGAGGTTTAACACGATTTTGACACTGTTGACGTAAAAAACTAGATTTGATCTAATTGTTTAATCACAGATAAAAATGAATATATAAATATAAGACAAAGGATTTTAAAGTGGTTCAGCCTTGTAAGAATGGCCTACGTCCACTGTATTTGTTATTACTGACTGTTTGCAGAATTCTCGATAAAGGATTTACCAAGAAATTCTGAGTCCCCTACTAATGAGGAGGTTACAATGTATTTATAGCCTTGAGGCTGTACAAATGAAAGGACAATGCGTTGTTACCCAATCGACATGTACATCTGTACTATATTAGTGAGCATTTAATGCGCAATTATATCCTGGATTCTCTTGATTTGGATACGCTGTACACTTATGTAGCTCGGACCGCTTAAGCTGCTCGGCACTCATTAGTTGCTCGGTGGTCTTGATTTGTTCGTCTGGTATATTCGTATTTACCATGTAAATTAACACGTGTCTTCATGTGATTTGTCCATGTCAGCAGACTAAATTTGGTATCAACAGAAGCCCCCAATGTTTCACAGTTCGATATTGAGGAGGAGTGTGGAACATGCTTCTCGAAATATGGAGGATTAAATAGTCATCCTGAATTTTAGGAACGTTTTCCTTGTATTTATTTCTTCTTTTGAATTCATAGAATCGGACTTTTTGAATTTTTCTAACCGCTTTGGTTTCCGTGCCTTTTTTCTCCTTTTAGCCGTCGGTAGCACAAATGTCTACCTTGGTAATCAATACTTTTTCTGTTCCCGAGGTAAAGTATTTAAACACGGTAAGAACTCCTATCGTCTTTTACTTTTCAAACCTGTGTCTTCAAACGTTTCATTTCCTCCCTATCTTGTGCCTTCGTTTCCTCCATTGTTCGTTGTCAACTGACTCAGTCTTCTCCTTTAAGTTCTTCTTCCTTTTCTTTTACTTATTCTGTTCATCATGGTTTACTCTGGTGAGTCTCTTGACAAATTTTGTTTTGAATTTTCAATTCCTTCATTGGTCATTTTGGAGGAACTCTCTGAACCTTCTGACTATTTCTCTTTGGCTGAGGGACATTGATTCCCAAGTCTCTTCGTGGCCAAATGTGGCTTTTCTTTTCCTCTAAACCCTTTATGTTTGGAATTCTGTTAGTATTTTGACGTTGTTCCTGCAAAAATAGCACTGAATACCTGGCAAATAGTTAATGGAGTCCATAGGTTAAATCAAATCCATGGAACTCGTTTAGGAATTCCAGAAATTATGTTTTGCTATAGATGGGTTGTCATCGATAGTACTTTTTATTTAAAAACTAGGTTTTTAAATAGGGCTTTAGTTGTCAATCTCCCAGATGCCAACATGGATTACTTCGAGCATGGGGTTGTTATGAAAAATTGGCAACATGCTCCAATAAATGGAGATGATGTATATCAGGGTCCTAGGTGTCCCCCTTATGGAAATGGAATAGGTTGTTTTTATTTTTTGGAAATATTATTTTCTTTGTGTTTGATAAAATGTCTTACTGACATTTGTTTTTGTTCATTACAGTTGACAACAAAAGAAAATCTCCAAAGGAGACAGAGGTTAATTTAAAGCACTTGAAACTTATCTGGAATTTACACCAATCCGTTGCTGACGAACATATCAGATCATCATCTTATTTATTATAGTACAGGAGCTATACTTCATCCTTCACTGCTCGTCCAGTGGTGGTTGACATCGACTAAGTACCAGCTGGTGATACTAGTGTGGAGGGTTCTTCTTCAGAGTCAAATATTCCAATTAGTGACATAAGGAAGAGAAGATAAGTTCCCTTTTTTTTCGACAAGTCTGATTCTCCTACTGTGGAGACAAACAAAAGTAAAAAAGATGTTCCAGAAGAGAGGAGAAAGTCTGCCGAGGTACCCTCTTCTGATGCAACCAAGAAATTCAGTGAGAAGCCCCCTGTGGCTCCGAGGAAAGTTCTTGTTGTTTCTCCTCCAAGTGAGGTTATTGTTATATCACCAACCAAAATCACATCTTTGGTTGAGAATGTTCCTGCTCCTTCGAGGAGGTTAAAGAAAATTTCTTCTGAGAGACCCAGCAAAACCTGTCTATCAGTCTTTGAATGTTGAAGGTGGGGTTCCCACTTTTGTTCCTCCGAGCTCTACTATGAGCTCGGTGAAGTCTTGGATTATCCCCGAGGTCCAAGGTATTGAAGATACTCTTACTCGTGATAGGGTCACCACCTTGGCTGCTAAAATATTGCCTTAGTAAGTATTATTAATATAAGCTTTCATTTTTCAATACTATGTCCTCGCACTGACTCAAAGTTATTTTCTTTTTTTCAACTGTTAACATGTTTTAATACTATTCTGAAGAAGGATGAAGCTATCAAGGCTTCAGTCTCCTCGAGAGGTGTAGAGGAGGCCTTTACTGGATTAACCCAGTCTTTGAAAGATTCTCATCAGAAGTATAAGGAGAATAAGATCTCTTGGGAGAAGCAAGTTAAGTCTGTCGAGTAAGAGAGAGATCGAGCTGTTGAAGCCTCCAAGGGATTGGAGAATAAATTGAAAGAGTTTGATAAGAATAACAAAGAGATTAAGGAGAAGCTCAAGAATGCTGCAGAGCTTGAGAATAAGCTCAAAGCTGCTGAAGAGGAAATCGGGAGACTTCATGTCGTTGAGCGTCAGAAAGTGGAGGTAGAGGAGAAGTTGAGGGTTGCCGAGGAGCTCCTTAGGGAAAGGACCTCCTCGGAGAAAGTTAAAAGGAAGAAAGCTGTTGTTGATGTAAAAAATTAGATCGCTCTAATTATTCAATCACAGATAAATAAAATGAACAGAGATTTTTAAAGTGGTTCAGCCTTATAAGAATGGCCTACGTCCACTGTTATGTTATTGATGAGTGTTTGGGAATTCTCGATTATCAGTTCAATCCAGAAATTCCGGTCCCTTTGAATGAGGTGATACAAGGTATTTATAGCCCTTAGGCTGTACATGAATGGGCCGATACATTAAATGAGAATACATATGAAAGGGTAATACATTTAATGCAGCGTGTGCATCAAGATGATGAACATTCAATGAATAGTTGAACGGTTGACATTTTGGCAATTAATACTACGACCGAGGTGCAGCTCGGACCGCCTTAGTTGCTCGTTGCTCAGGAGTTCCTCGGAGCGCTAGAGTACCTCGGAGTGTTGCAGTTCCTCGGTATATCCTCGTTGCTCGGGGAGAACATGAGTTGGTCGAGGAAATGAACTTCCTCGTTGTTATTGTACTCCGTAGACTGACAAGTGTCTTCGTATGATTTGTCCACATCAGCATATTAATTTTGGTATCAACAGAAGCCCCCAATGTTTCATATTTCGAACTTTGAGGAGTATGGAACATTCTTTCTTGGTTTATGGTAATATTGAATGATCTTCCTGGGTTTTAGGAGCATCGTATTTGAATTTATTTCCAAATTCAAAGAATTCGCCTTTTTTCGAACTTTTAAGAGCGCTTCGATCTTAGTGCCCTTTTTGTCCTTTTAGCCGCCGGAAGTTCAATAGTTTCTTTTTTGTAATCATTTCCTTCGCCGCTTCCCAAGGCAAAGTATTTAAACTTCTTAGGTAACCATACCGTCTTCTTCTTTTTCCAATTTCCTGCATTCAAGCTTTCTATTCTCTCCTTCTCTCTTGTGCGTTCATCCTAGTTTTCGTTCGTTGTCAACATACCTCCTTTCTTCCTGTAAGATCTTCTTCCTTTCTTCTGTATCTCTTTTATTCAGTATGGTTTATATTGTGGAGTCTGTTGAGAAGTTTCGTTCCGATTTTTCCATTCCTTCTTGGGTAACTCTGGAGGTTCTTTCTGAGCCTTTAGATTATTTTCGATTGGCTGAGGGACATTGGTTCCCCAGTCTTTTCATTGCTGAATGTGGTTTTTCCTTTCCACCAAACCCATTGTGTCTTGAGTTTTGTCAGTATTTTGATCTTGTCCCTGCAAAAATAGCCCCCAATTCATGGAGAATAATTAATGGGGTGCACAGATTAAATCTAACTCATGGGACTCGTATAGGGATCCCTGAAATTATGTATTGCTATAAATGGGCCACTCTAGATAATATTTATTATTTAAAAACTAGGTTTCTGAATAGGGCTCTTGTAGTTAACCTCCCTGACTCAAATAGAGATTATTTTGAACATGGGTTGGTTATTAAAAATTGGCAATATGCCCCTTTAGTTGGAGATGGAGTATACAACGGTCCCAGATGCCCCCCATATGGCAATGGGATAGGTTTATTTTTCATTTTATTTTTCTTATGAAGTTATGCTTTTGTCATGTTTGACAAAATGTATGACTGATATTTTATTATGTGTTTGTTTGCAGTTGATAGTAAAAGAAAAACTCCAAAAGAATCAGAGGTTAATATTAAACATCTGAAACTTATCTGGGGTTTGCATAAGAACGTTGCAGACGAGCACATCAGGTCTGCATCATATCTGCTACAGTATAAGAGTTACACAACCTCTTATACTGCTCGCCCTGTTGAACCAGCTTCAACTCCAAAAGATTCTTCTTCAGATTCTCATCTTCCTTTAAGTCAAAGAATGGGCAAGAAAAGAGCTCCTCCTGCTCTCTTTGATGACATTACTTCTGCTGTTGGGGCTAAGAAAAGCAAAACTGATGTCCCAGAGGGGACTAAGAAAGTGGATGCTGCACCCTCTAAAGCTGCCGAGAAGCCCCCAGTGGCTCCGAGCAAGAAAGTTGCTCCTATGGAAGTGATTACCATCTCTCCGACCAAGAGTTCTTCCTTGGTTGAAGCTGTTGAAGTCCCTTTGAGAAGATTGAGGAAATCATCCTCAGTCAATTTGGCTGAAACTGCCTCTTCCCCACCATCTGGTGTTGTTGGTGTTCCAACCATCATTCCTCCGAGCTCTGCAATGAGCTCGGTAAAAACTTGGATCATACCCGAGGTCCAAGGAATTGATGAAAATATTTCCAGGGATATGCTGACATCCCTAGCTACTCGTCACCTTGCTTCGGTAAATTTCTCATACTCTGGGTTTTCTTTCTTTCTCTGAATGCTTGCATTTTGTATTGATTTTACTATTTTTCTCATCTTTCAGCTGGTGAACTGTTTCAATAATATTGTGAAGAAGGATGAAGCTATTAAAGCTTCAAGCTCCTCGTCAGGTGTAGAGGATGCTCTGCTGGGTTTGACCCAATCCTTGAAGGAATCTCGCCAACAGTATGATGAGGATAAGGCTGCTTGGGAGAAAAATTTGTCTGTAGTTGAAGCCGAGAAGGTGAAGATGGCTGATATCTCTAAGAATCTGGAGGATAAAGTAAAAGGTTTAGAGGTCGAACATCAATAGTATGATGTCAAGCTCAAGAACTTGGGAGAGCTTGAAGATAAGTTGAATAAGGGAGAGGAGAAGTTGTCCGCCCTGCAAGATATCAAGGTCCAAAAGGAAGAATTGGATGTGAATCTCTCCTCGGATAAACTAAGAAGAAAGGTCGCAGTCAAAAAATCCTTCAGCGCTGGCTGGGAGAAAGGATGGGATAAGGGAATTGCTGCTATGACATCCCAAGTTCAATACGGGAAGTTGAAATACTTCCACGATGGCTGGGTAGCTGCTCTGCAGGAAATGAAGGTCAAGGATGATTCTGATCTATTCCAGTTGCACCTCCCTGGTCCTCCTCCACCAATTGTGGAGGAAGAAGAAGATGAGCCAGCCTCTAATGAATCTTCTATGGCTATAGGTGATCAAGTCCCTGCCTCTCTTCCTACTGCCAGCGAGGACATTTCTTCCATACCTCCTCCTTCTGACAAAATTTCAACTCCTGCAGACCAAGTCGCCGTTACCACCGAGCAACCGAGCTCCTCATCCCAGCCTCTCGAGAAAGTCTTGGGAGACAAGGAAAAGGTGTGAAGTTGTTCGGTATCATTTCTATCTTTTATTATTTGTAATCGAACAATGTAATCTTTTGATGATCTAATAAAAATACATCTTTGTTCCTCTTCATTATTGATACTCTGTCTGCTTTTATTTATTAACTCATGCCTTCTTCTTTATTAGTTTTTGGCCAGAATGGAATTGATATTTGCCCCTGATACCAAGTTGATGAAACAATGCAATGGATATTATAAACCTGGTCATACAAACCTGACTGTATCAGAGATTGTCGACATCCTTGGCCACGATGCCTCGGAGCAAGCAGTTGAGGCTTACCGGTACTTGAAGGATTTACTTGACAGATCTGTGGCCAATAATGTGGCATACTACGAATTGATCGAGGAACTTCATTGTTCCTTAGAAGATCTCCAAGGTCAGCACAATGAATCAATGGCTTTGTTGCACAAGGATTATGAAAATAGATACCAACAACTTTCTTCTGAAACAGGCCATAAAAAGATCCTTGCTGGATACGACGTTAGGGAAAGAACTTTAAAAGGTGAAGTTGAAGCTTGCAGGCAGATTGCTGAATTGCTGGAACAAGAAAACAATAATTTGCAGAAAAAGCTGGCTCAGTATGAATCTGCAGCATCATCTTCCACTGCTTTGATACCAGTTACTGATGAAGGTTTCTCGTTCTTAGAGGTCAAAAATGCCAAATTAAGGCAAGAACTGGATGACTTAAGAAGATCTGCTATTTCTGGGACTGCTCGGGGACGAGGAAGAGGTTCTCGGGGGCGAGGAAGAGCTGTTCAAAATGTTGCCGAGGAGCAAAGTTCTCCAATCGCTGCTCAGAGTCGATCAAGAGTTCTTAGTCGTAATGTCGAAGAGGCTTGTACCCAATCTACTTTGGAAACTCAAGCATTCCAATTAAACGTCAAAGATCGGGCTCTATCAGAAATGTCCAAGAAAAATCTATCCTTGGAAGATCAACTTACTGCAACGAAGTCTGCTCTACATACTAAGGATGTTTTTGCCAAAAACCTTCTCGAACAATTGGATAGATTAACCTTTCAATTTCATAAGCAACCCAGGGAATTCTGGATGGCAGGATATAATGAAGCTCTTGTTCATTTGGATGCTCGTATTAAACATGCCAACAATGAAGGTTATAAGAAGGGGTAGTTGAACGCATTGGGTGTGTTAAAATTGGAGCAAGGGCATTATTTATGGGATTATCATGCTCCAGGATTATTAGACTTGCCTGTGCCACCTTTCAAATTGGACATGGCCTGGATCCCAGCTCGTTCCATTCCTCGTAGCTTAATTTCAAAATACCTCGGTGATTATAGCCTTCATTCCCAGATTGAATTATCTCGTCCTGAGCATCTCTTGGATACACCTTCTGTGATGAACGTCAGAATGCTCAGAGATGTTAATTTCATTAATTCTCCTCTTTGCCTAGAGGATCCTCCTGCTGGAGAGGAGCCTGTTTCAAAAAATAAAGGAAAGAAACCAATAGAATAGGTTTTCAATGTAACAGTTAGTACATTCATGTAATCTGTAATTTATTTTGAATTTAATGAAAGAATTTCATTTTTTGTTTGCAAGTCTTTATTGCTATTCTTTTGTGTCTGTCAAACACTTTATATTTGTGTATATGTATCTGTTAAAAAGATAATAATATTGTGTTGTTCATAAATCAAGATAAAAGTTGCAAGTATCAATATTGCTTAATCACTTAATAAAGTAATGAGTATAAATTGTTTAAAATGTTTCCAACCAACCAAGGTTGCTAAATAGTGTTTGTCGACCAACTACCGTTGATGGGTTTTTTATTTCTGACCAGCCATACTTGGTTCAATTTCAAAAAAATTTCAATAAATGTGTCCGACCACCTAAGGTCAATAATTTATCCTCGTCGACCAACTACAGTTGATGGGTTTTTTATTCCCGACCAACCATACTTGGTTCATTTTGGAATGTTTTGTTCTCTGAAGAACTTTTAACTTTTATAATAATATTACCTCCCGACCATCCGAGGTTGGTGTTATAAGAATGTTGTTCTCGCCCTTTTATCAACCGGAGTTGATCATGGGTCCGAACTATCGTGTTCTTTCGAACTATCTTGTACACTAGTTATTTTACCAACCGAAGTTGATCACGCCAGTGTACGCCTCCTAACCAAAGGAGTATATCAGTTGTTCTCGCCCTTTTACCAACCGGAGTTGATCGTGGGTCTGAACTATCGTGTTCTTTCGAACTATCTTGTACACTAGTTATTTTACCAACCGAAGTTGATCACGCCAGTGTACGCCTCCTAACCAAAGGAGTATATCTTTTGTTTCTTTTTGCTGTCGAGCAGCGTAGTGTACAACACTAGTATTCCCCGAAAAACTTTCAATAGAAAGAAAATGGTGAAAAATCCTCATTTTATTCATAATGAAGGAATTGCTTTACATTTTACATTACTGATAATACTTGCGAAGGTGTTCAGCATTCCAAGCATTCTTGAATTCTTCTCCTTCTAGAGTTGCTATTCGGTAAGTTCCTGGTTGAACAACTTCTGTAACTCGGTAAGGCCCATGCCAGTTTGTCTCCAATTTATTATGTTTTGAATGACCTTCTTTAGCACATAATCTCCTTCTTTTAAATCGCATTTCTTCACCCTTTTGTTGTAGAACAGAGTTGTTCGTTGTTGATAAGCAGCATTCCTAATGGCTGCCTCTTCTCTTACTTCTTCGAGCATATCTAAATCCAGTCTTCTCATCAAGTCACTAATCAGAGAATTGAAATTC
The DNA here is from genome assembly GCA_949130495.1 of Sambucus nigra. Classification (NCBI taxonomy): domain Eukaryota; kingdom Viridiplantae; phylum Streptophyta; class Magnoliopsida; order Dipsacales; family Adoxaceae; genus Sambucus; species Sambucus nigra. The sequence goes on from OX422218.1 coordinate 201,334,505, forward strand.
AGCACTCTGTGTGTTGGTAGGCCCAACTCTGGAGGTATCACAGCTTCACTTCCAAATGCCAGCATATATGGTGATTCTCCAGTCGCTGCTCGGGCAGTTGTTCGGTAAGCCCACAATACTGATTGTAGCTCATTAATCCAGTTAGCTTTAGCTTCACTTAGTCTTTTCTTCAAACCATTTAGCAGCGTTCTGTTCGTCACCTCAGTCTGCCCATTGCTTTGAGGATGACCTGGTGCTGAATGGGTCTTCAGGATGTTTGATTATTGACAATAGGCAGCAAACTCCTCGTTGTCAAATTGGGTTCCATGGTCTGTGATGAAAGCATGAGGGAGACCATATCAACAGATGATATTCGTCCAAACGAACTGGTATACCTTCTCGTACGTCATGTCGATGAGGGGTTCAGCTTCTACCCACTTAGTAAAATAGTCTACTGCAACGACGAGGTACTTGAATCTTCCTCGGGTGATCGGCAATGGTCCCACCAAATCAATTCCCCACATGGCGAATGGCCAAGGGGAAGTTATTGGTGTCAACAATTCTTATGGAGTTCGTCGGATAGAGGAAAAACGTTGGCACTTGTCACATTTCTTAGCATAGGCTATACAATCAGCCCTCATCGTTGGCCAATAGTATCCTTGAGTCATTACCCTTTGTAAAAGCGTTCGACCTGCTACATGAGCTCCACAAGACCCTTCATGGATTTCTTCAATCAATTCTTTCACCTCGGAGGGATGTACACATCTCTGCAAACCTTCCATAATTCCTCGTCTATACAAAATACCATTAGTTAACACATACCGAGCAGCTTTATACTTCAGTTTCTTGGCAGCGAGCTTGTCCTCCGGCAATCCTCCCTCTTCAATATATGCCCCGATGGGATCCATCCAATATGTTCCCAAATCAAGTGTAATTACATTCATTGTCAGGTCTTCATCTATGCTTCGACTCTCCAATACTTCAATTGGTATCGTTCTTCGCAACTCGGTACGAGTAGCTGATGCTAGTCAGGCCAGTGCGTCTGCTTGTGCATTTTCTATTCTGGGTATTCTGATCAACTGAATGGCATCAAATTTCGCCAATAATTCCATCACCTTTGCATGATACTTGACCATTAGTTCTCCTTTAACTGCATATGTTCCCATCATCTGATTCACAATCAATTGAGAATCACTGAATACCATCACTTGTTGCGCTTCCATAATCTTTGATAAATTAAGACCTGCTATCATGGCCTCATACTCAGCTTCATTATTAGAGGCTTTGAATTGGAATCGTAAAGCATATTCCATGTCAATCTCATCTGGGGTGCTCAAAACAATTCCTGCTCCGCAACCTGCTGTGCAAGATGATCCATCTACATATAATCTCCATATGGGTAATCCGTCTTCAAATTCCTTCTCTGACAGGGTTCCTCGGTGAAATATTTGTTGCTTCTTTTCATCCTCCCCTGACACCTTTCGCTCTTCGTCGATCATCTCTTTTCTCTCTTTTACCAACCGGAGCTGGTCTGAGTTTAAAGTTGATGATCCTTCTACATCCACAAGCCCTTTTACCAACCGGAGTTGGTTTGGACTTATGTCTGTTGATCCTGTAATATCCATAGGTTGGTCAGCGAGCAGCTTTTGTTCCTCGGGGGTATCAGGGTATGTAAATTCTGCTATAAAATCTACTACAGCCTGCCCTTTCAATGATGATCTGGGCTCATATACAATATCATATTCACCGAGTTCTATTGCCCAGTACATCAATCTTCCTGATTTTTCTGGCTTGTGAAGGGCTTGTCTCAATGGCATGTCGGTATACACAATGATGGTATGGGCCTGGAAATATGGCCTCATTCTTCTACTTGCTTCAATTAATGCCAATGCCAATTTTTCTAACTTTTGGTACCTGATCTCTGCACCTCGGAAAGCCTTACTTGTGTAATAAATTGGTTTCTGGACTCCATTCTCCAATTTGATCAATGCTGAACTAACTGCATTCTCTGATACTGCCAGATACAAATACAACGTCTCTCCTGTTATTGGCCTGGACAATAATGGAGGTGCTCCCAAATACTTTTTCAAGTCTTGAAAGGCCTTCTCACATTCATCAGTCCACTCAAAAGTTTTTCGAAGTGTTTTGAAGAATGGGAGGCATTTGTCAGTTGCTCGGGACACAAATCTGTTGAGCGCTGCAACTCGTCCTGTAAGACTCTGCACTTCTTTCTTTATTGTTGGAGATCGTAACCCTAAAAGAGCTTTGATCTTATCTGTATTTGCTTCAATGCCTCGCTGGTTGACAATGTATCCGAGAAACATTCCTTCTCGTACTCCAAATGTGCACTTCGTCGGGTTGAGCTTCATTTGGTATTTATCTAGTTGATCAAATGTCTGAGCTAAGTCAACTAGATGATCTGCAGCTTTCTTGCTTTTTGTCAGCATATCATCAACATAGACTTCCATGTTGCAACTGATTTGTTCGGTGAAAACCTTATTCATCAGCCGCTGGTATGTCGCCCCTGCATTTTTCAAACCAAAGGGCATAACATTATAGCAATAAGTTCCCCTGGGGGTAATAAAAGAAGTACTTTCCCTGTCTTCTGGTTTCATTTTGATCTGGTTGTAACCAGAGTAAGCATCCATGAAGCTAAGAAGTTCGTGCCCCGAGGTAGCATCCACTAGCTGGTCAATTCTGGGCAATAGAAAATGATCCTTTGGGCAGGCCTTGTTAAGATCAGTGAAATCAACACACATTCTCCATTTTTTATTTTTCTTCTTCACCATCACCACATTCGCCAACCAGTCCGGGTACTTCACATCTTCAATGAATTGAGCTTTCTGGAGCTTGTCGACCTCCTCTTGAATAGCTTGATTCTTCTCGGGGCTAAATACCCTTCTTCTTTGCTTTACAGGCTTGATCTCCTTATTCACATTGAGTTCGTGACATAAGAAGTCTGGATCTATTCCCGGCATGTCCTCATGACTCCATGCAAAAGTTTTCTTCCTGTTTCTTAAGAAAATTATCAACTCTTGTTTTATTGAAGCATCCAACGACGAACCTATCTGGGTTACTCGTTCAGGGTGCTCCTCGTCCAAAATAACATTTTCTGTAGATTCTACCACCTGTACTTTTATAAGTTGGGATTCATCCCTGGGATTAAGAGTTTCAATTTCTGTACCTTCCTCCACCTGGTAGGTAATAGTCTTTTTCCTTGATTCTTCAAGCTCCTCTTGCTCGGCAGATGAATAATAGCATTCCCGAGCTACTTTTTGATCACCTTTCACAACTCCTACTCCGAAGTTTGTTGGAAATTTTAAGCATTGATGTACTGTAGATGGAACCGCTTCGAACTTCTTCAAACCAACTCTTCCCATGATGATGTTGTAGGCTGACTGCACATTCTTATCCATCACAAAGAAGCGTATTCTTTCTGTTCGACAAGCGGGCCAAGTTCCAATGAATATGTCCAACTTGATCGTCCCAAGTGGAAAAACTTTCTCGCCAGCAAAACCCAGAAGGGGTCTATGATACGGTTCTAACTGAGATAATTTCAGATTTAAGTTGTCAAAGCATGAATAGTACATAATGTCTGCTGAACTTCCATTGTCTACTAACACCCTTGAAATTACTACTTCCTTCATCCTCATTTTGATCACCAGAGGATCATCGTGAGGATAAAGAACACCTGCCAAATCGTTTTTTGAAAAGCTAATAACCAGCTTCTCTTTGTTTACCTTCCTCGGACGATCGTCCTCGGCCAGGTTTATTCGCTGAATATATGAACAAGCTTGAGCCTCTCCGAGGTAAGCCTTTCTTTCTGCAGTAAGGTCTCCTCCTCCTGCATCTCCTCCTGTAATGACATTACAATCAAATGACCCAAAACGTATAGAAAATACCTCTCATTCTGGTTGTCTTGGCTTCTTGGGGAGATCGGGGTCATCTTCTGGATCATCTTCATGGTCTCTCTTCTTCTTCTCCTCTGCCCGACGAGGAGATCTAGACCTTTCTCTAGCTCGGTGGTTATCCTTTCTTTCACCTCCCCGATCAACATATTTTGCTAGCTTTCCTCTTCGGATGAGTGTTTCAATCTCATTCTGAAGAGCTATGCAATTTTTGGTCATGTGACCATGATCTTTATGAAATTCACAATACTTATCCCTACTCCTCGAATCAGGGTCCGACTTTAGTTTCTTTGGCCACTTGATCTCCTCATTGTTCTTGATTTCCTCCAAGACATGATTAATACCCATTTTCAAAGGAGTATAATTATCATACTTCTTCATGACTTCCCATTTATTCTTGGAATGTTTATCTCCACCATTGTTTTTATGCTCTTTCTTCTTAGATTTTTCGTCTTCCACCTTGGTTTCTTTATCCATATTCTTCTTTGCAGCCATAGCCTCCTCAGCATTCATAATTTTGGCCGCTTTTGCCATCAATTCTGACATAGTTCTAGGTGGATCTTTCGCCAGGGTGTAATACAATTTATTAGGCAACAACCCACTCATCAAGGCGGTAATTACTGTCTTCTCTTCGTAATCTATGACTTCTAGCTTCTCGTTATTGAAACGAGTTATATAATCTCTAGTACTCTCACCAGATTTCTGTCTAACACTTAACAAGTGTGCTACTCGTTTTACTGGCTTTGCTCCAAAACAGAAATTGCCAATAAACAACTCAGCTAACTGAAAGAAAGTTGAGATCTTACCCCGAGGAAGATTGTTGTACCATATCTGGGCAGATCCAGTAAGAGTTCCTGAGAAGGCTCTGCATCTCATCTCGTCGGGAACAACATAGATGTCAGCAGCAGCTTGATACTGTTCTATGTGAAATACAGGATCTGTCTTTCCATCATATTTGGGAGTTATCACGGGTGCTTTAAATTTCGATGGGGTAGGAAAATCCATAATGGCCTGTTCAAAAGGTGTTCCTCGAACAAAAGTTCGTTGAAGGGGGTTCTTTGCTTTAGCCATTTCTCCCAATTTATCCTCCAATCGTTGGAAAGATCCTTTCCACGCTTCATTTCCTTCCTCGGGCCTATTGGTTTGAGCAATCGATCGTTCTGAGGTAACTTCTTGAGATCTATCTTGACGAACGATTGGTCGTGACTGTGCTGATCCTTCCCTTAGATCTGATGGTTGTCGAAAACTCCTTGATGTGGTCTTAGGTGGACTCCTGTTCCTCCTAGGGCCTAATCGACTGAAAGGAGACGCCCTACTCAGTCTTTCTAAAGCGCTGGGTCTTTCTGGAGAGAGGGTGATATGTTGATCAGTATCTGTCACCCTTATTGACGAAGTTCGCCCAGGTTGATAAGAGAAATCATCAGACTCCTCATTGCGACGTGACTCAGTACGCCTAGATCGTGAAGAAAGTAAATAAGTTTGCCTCTGACCACTTTGCTGTCCTGAACGTGCAGGTGAACCACCATGAAGGGTTTATAAGAGTTGCCTCATTGTATCTTGCATGGCGGTTTGTCCTTGAGCCAGATTCGTCATAATTTCGGCCAGATCTGGGGGTGCAGAGGGATTTGGATGATTTCCAGCATTCCCAGCGTTTCGATTGCTAGATTCTGGATTATCCGCCATTGATAATGAATGATTTTTGGTGAAAAACGATAATAACAATCGATTCCCACAGACGGCGCCAATTTGTTGATGTAAAAAATTAGATCGCTCTAATTATTCAATCACGGATAAATAAAATGAACAGAGATTTTTAAAGTGGTTCAGCCTTAAAAGAATGGCCTACGTCCACTGTTATGTTGTTGATGAGTGTTTGGGAATTCTCGATTATCAGTTCAATCCAGAAATTCCGGTCCCTTTGAATGAGGTGATACAAGGTATTTATAGCCCTTAGGCTGTACATGAATGGGCCGATACATTAAATGAGAATACATATGAAAGGGTAATACATTTAATGCAGCGTGTCCATCAAGATGATGAACATTCAATGAATAGTTGAACGGTTAACATTCTGGCAATTAATACTACGACCGGGGTGCAGCTCGGACCGCCTTAGTTGCTCGTTGCTCAGGAGTTCCTCGGAGTGCTAGAGTACCTCGGAGTGTTGCAGTTCCTCGGTATATCCTCGTTGCTCGGGGAGAACATGAGTTGGTCGAGGAAATGAACTTCCTCGTTTTTATTGTACTTCGTAGACTGACAAGTGTCTTCGTATGATTTGTCCACATCAGCATATTAATTTTGGTATCAACAGCTGTCAAAAAATCCTTCAGCGTAGGTTGGGACAAGGGCTGGAATAAATGTTTGGCTGCTATGTCATCACAAATGGAATACGCCAGCCTGAAATACTTTAGGGACGGATGGGTGGCAGCTCTACAAGAGCTGAAGGTTGCTGAAGATTCTGAATTGTTTCAATAACACACTCATGGCCCTCCTCCCTCTTCTGGAGAAGAAGAAGAGGACGAAGCTGCCTCCGAAGAATATTCCATGGTAATCGGAGATCAGGCCCTTTATGTTCCAGCTATTTAATCATGCTCCGAGCAACCCCAACCACCATTAATCCTATTGAGCAACTTTCTTTGGCCTTTGAGCAACCAACCTCTTCGTCCAAACCTCCTGAGGAAGTTTTAGGAAGCAAGGAGAAGGTGTAGAGTTGTTCGGATCTTTCTTTTCCTTTTTTGTTGAATGTAATTTTGGACTGTACTTCTCTTTATGATGAAATAAAAATTCAAACTTTGGGTTGTGTTTGTCTTAACCTTTTCTTTTACTTGCTCTTTCTGCATTCTCATTGATTTTTTGTATCTCTTCTCTTTATTAGTTTATGGCTAGGATGGAGCTCTTGTCAGCTCATGATACTGAACTGATGAAAAAATGTAATGACTACTTCAAGGCTGGCCATGCAGACCTAAGCGAGGCTCAAATTGTTGACATCCTTGGTCCAAATTCTTCTGAACAAGCAGTTGAAGCATATCAGTATTTGAAATGCCTGCTTGACTGAGCTGTTGGTAATAATGTGGCATATTATGAGATGATTGAGGACCTTCAAGGAACCATCGAGGATCTCTAATAACAATATAAGGAATCTTCTGCCCTTTTGCATCAAGGGTATGAGAAAAAATATCAGCAACTAAATGCTGATAAAGGATATGATAAGTACATCGCTGCTTACGAGAAAAAAGAGAAAATTCTAAGGGTTGAGCTCGAGGAGCATAGGCAAATTGCAAAACTGTTGGATCAGGAAAATAATGTTTTACGAGGAGAGATATCTCAACTGAAATCTGCAGTATCTACCTCTGGAGCCTTGGTCCCTGTCAACGACGAAGGTTTCTCTTTCTTGGAGGTCAAAAATGTCAATTTGAGAGATGAATTGGAAACCTTAAAGAGGACTGGACCCTCTACTTCTGCTCGTAGTCGAGCAAGAGCTTCTCGAGGACGAGCAAGGGCTGCTCGAGTTACTATTGAAGAAGCTAGAACGCAGGCAGCCTTGGAGAATCAAGCATTCCAGTTGGTGGCGAAGAATCAGGCTTTGTCAGAGATGTCCAAGAAGATTCTGAACCTCAACGAGCAACTTTCCATATAAAGTTCTGCCTTAGAGAATAAAGAACTTTTAGTGAAGAACCTCCACGAGCAACTGGAGAGGTTAACTTACCAGTTTCACAAACAGCTTAGAGAGTTTTGGATGGATGGATATAATGAAGCCCTTTATCATCTCGATGATCGAATCCAGAATTCAAATAATGAGGGTTACAAGCAAGGATGACTGAATGCACTGGGGGTGTTAAAGTTAGAGCAGGGCCATTATTTATGGGATTACTATGACCCTGGATTGCTCGAGTTGCCCATGCCACCTTTTAAACTTAATATGAGCTGGATTCCTGCTCGGGCAATTTCTCAGTACTTAATCTCCAAGTATCTCGGTGACTACAGTCTTCATTCTAATTTTGAGATATCTCGCCCTGAACACTTGCTTGATCGACCATCTGTGATGAATGTGAGGATGCTTCGAGATCTGAACTTCATAAATTCCCATTACGCCTTAGATGATCCTCTTGCTGGAGTGGAACCTATTTCAAAGGCAGAAGGAAAGAAACTAGTAGAATATGATTTTTATGTAATGATTTTTTCTTTTTTTAGCACATGTAATCCTTCTTGATTTGAATGAAAAGTTTTTTGTCTTTTGTCATCTCATTTTCTTCCAAGTAATTTGCAGAATGTCTTTACTTGTTGGTTGGTAAGTATATATATGTTTATGACATACTTAACTCTTTGTAGTGATTTCTTAAGCAATAGAACAACTTACGTTCCATGGTATTGCTTAATTTAAACAACCGGAGTTGATTGAAATTGGCTTACCGACTAACCGGAGTTGGTGGTTTTTAATTTCCAACCAACCGGAGTTGGTGGATTTTATTCCCGACCAACCGGAGTTGGTGGATTTTAATTTCCAACTAACTAGAGTTGACGAATTTTAACTTCCAACCAACCGGAGTTGGTGGATTTTTATTCCCGACCAACCGAAGTTGGTGGATTTTTTTTCCCGACCAACCTGAGTTGGTGGATTTTTTTTTCCCGACCAACCGGAGTTGGTGAATTTTTTTTTTGAACAACCGGAGTTGGTGGATTTTTTTTATCTGGACTTGATGCGTAGTGTGTAGCACTAGTACTCCAAAAAATTTCAAAAATAGGAGAGAATTGGGTAAAACATCCAAAAATTTATTCATATTGAAGAAAACTGCATTACATAGGGATTTTAACTACTGATAATATTTGTGCAGATGCTCTGCGTTAAATGCATTTTTAAACTCTTCTCCTTCTAAGGTTTCAATCCTATATATCCCCGGTCGAACAACTTCTGTTACTCTGTAGGGTCCATGCCAATTAGCTTCCAGTTTGTTGTGCTTTTGAATTACTTTCTTTAGCACATAGTCCCCTTCTTTCAAATCACACTTCTTTACTCTTTTATTGTAGAACAGAGTTGTTCGTTGTTGGTATACAACATTTCTGATTGCTTCTTCTTTTCTAACTTCCTCGAGCATATCCAAGTCTAATCTTCTCATCAAGTCACTGATAGGAGAATTGAAATTCAGTATTCTGTGCGTGGGCAAACCCAATTCAGCTGGTATGACAGCTTCACTTCTAAATGCCAGCATATATGGAGACTCTCCTGTTGCTGCTCGTGGTGTTGTACGATAAGCGCACAACACAGAATGTAGCTCGTTAATCTAATTTGCCTTTGTATCGTCCATTCATTTTTTTAAACCATTCAGCGTTCTGTTTGTCACCTTCGTTTGTCTATTGCTCTGGGGATGGCCTAGTGCAAAGTGGGTTTTCAATATGTTTGACTGATGACAATATGCAGCAAATTCCTCGTTGTCGAATTAGGTTCCATGATCAGTAATGAATGCATGAGGAAGACCATATCTACAAATGATATTCTTTCAAATGAATTGACACACCTTGTCATATGTCATATCAATAAGAGGCTCAGCTTCCACCCACTTAGTAAAGTAATCCACGGTGACCACAAGATATTTAAATCTTACCCTGGTCGTTGGAAGTGGCCCGACCAAGCCTATTCCCCACATGACAAATGGCCAAGGGGAAGTAATGGGTGTTAACAATGCTTGGGGAGTTCTTCGGATAAGAGAGAAGCGCTGACATTTGTCACATTTTTTGGCATAGGCTATACAATCAGCCCTCATTGTTGGACAATAATATCCCTGCGTCATTATTCTTTGCAAAAGTGTCTGACCTGCTACATGGGCTCCATAGGACCCTTCATGGACCTCTTCAATCAAATCTTTCACCTCGAAGGGATGCACACATCTTTGCAAACCTGCTATAATTCCTCGCCTATATAAAATACCATTAGTCAATACATAACGAGCAACTTTAAACTTCAGTTTCTTGGTTGTGAGTTTATCAGTTGGCAAAGCTCCTTCTTCAATATATTCCCTAATGGGGTCCATCCAAGATGGTCTTAAATCAAGGGTAATAAAATTCATCATCAGATCTTTGTCTATGCTCCGACTAGCCAAGACTTCTATTGGGATTGTTCTTCTTAGCTCAGTACGTGTTGCTGAAGCTAACCAAGCTAAGGCATCTGCTCTTGCATTCTCCAATCTTGGTATTCTAATTAAATGTACTACGATCAGGCTTGATACAATCTCCATTGCTTTTGTATGATACTTGATCATTAATTCTCCTTTGGCTGCATATACCCCCAGCATTTGATTTACGATCAATTGTGCGTCACTGAATATGATAACCTGCTCAGCCTTCATAGTTTTTTCCAAACTAAGACCAGCAATCATCGATTCATATTCAGCTTCATTATTAGAGGCTTTAAATTGAAAGCGCATAGCATATTCCACATCAATCTCATCTGGGCTGTTTAAAACAATCCATGCTCCACTGTCTGTAGTGCACGAAGAACCATCTACATACAAATTCCACACAGGTATCTTATTATCAAACTCTTGGTCAGACAGAGTTCCTCGGTGGAATATTTGATGCTTCTTTATATCCTCCTCCAATACTTTTTGCTGCTCGTCGACCAGCTTCTCTTGCTCGTCTACCGATTGAGGTTGGTCGGAGCTTAAGTTTGATGATCCTATAACATCTACAGGCTGGTCGATATTCAACCTCTACTCTTTGGAGGTATCTGAATAGGTGAACTCTACGATAAAGTCTTCCACTACTTGCCCTTTAAGTAACGTCCTAGGCTCATAAATGATATCATATTCTCCCAATTCTACAGCCCAATACATCAATCTTCCTGATTTCTCTGGTTTGTGCAGAGCTTGCCTTAATGGCATGTCTGTATACACAACTATAGTATGAGCTTGGAAGTATGGCCTCATTCTTCTACTTGCTTCGATCAATGCCAGTGCTAACTTATCCAGACTTGGATATCTGATCTCTGCTCCTCGGAAGGCCTTACTAGTGTAATAGATTGGTTTTTGCACTCCATCTTACACTCTTACTAGCGTCGAGCTTACTGCGTTTTCTGAGACTTCCAGATACAAATATAGTCTTTCTTCCATTACTGGCCTGGACAACAATGGAGGTGCTCCCAGGTATTTCTTCAATTCTTGAAAATCCTTTTCACATTCGTCGTTCCACTCGAAAGTCTTTAGGAGTGTTTTGAAGAATGGTAGGCATCGATCAGTTGCTCGCGACACAAATCTGTTAAGTGCTGCAACTCACCCTGTGAGGCTTTATACTTCCTTCTTCGTCATTGGGGATCATATCTCCAATAGAGCCTTGATCTTTTCAGGGTTCGCCTCAATTCCTCGTTGATTTACGATATATCCGAGAGCTATGCCTTCTCGTACTCTGAATATGCACTTGGTGGGATTCAACTTCATTTGATATTCCTCTAGTTGATCAAAGGTCTGGCTTAAATCAACTAGATGATCAGCAACTTTCTTGCTTTTCGTTAGCATATCGTCAACATAAACTTCCATGATATGACCGATTTGCTCTGCAAACACCTTGTTCATCAACCGCTGATAGGTAGCACCTGCATTTTTAAGTCCAAAAGGCATAACATTATAATAATAAGTTCCCCTTTGGGTAATAAATGAGGTACTCTCCCTATCTTTAGGCTTCATTTTAATCTGGTTATAACCAGAATAAGCATCCATGAAACTTAATAATTCGTGCCCCGAGGTAGCATCTACCAGTTGATCAATTCGAGGCAAAGGAAAATGATCCTTTGGGCATGCCCTGTTGAGGTCAGTAAATTCTACACACATCCTCCACTTGTTATTTTTCTTCTTTACCATTACTACATTTGCTAGCCAGTCAGGATATTTAACATCCTCAATGAAAGAGGCTTTTTGCAGCTTCTCTACTTCCTCCTGTATAGCTTGATTTTTCTCAGGACTGAACATTTTTCTTCGCTGCTTTACTGGCTTGATTTCCTTGTTCACATTGAGCTCGTGACACAATAAATTCGGATATATTCCTGGCATGTCTTCATAACTCGACGTAAAAGTTTGCTTTCTTCGCCTTAAGAATGCTATCAATTCTTATTTTATTGATTCATCCAAGGATGCACCAATTTGAGTTGTTCGTTCTGGATACTCGTCGTCCAGAATGACATTTTCAGTAGCCTCCATAACCTGCCCTTTCACGAGTTGGGACTCGTCTCTAGGGTCTAATGTTTTAATTTCCGCATCTTCTATTTGGTAGCTAGTAGTCTTCTTTCTAAATTCTTCATGCTCTTCTTGCTCGGCAGATGAATAGTAGCATTCCCGAGCTACTTTCTGGTCGTCTTTCACAACTCCCACCCCAAAATTGGTTAGGAATTTTAGACATTGATGCACAGTAGATGGTATTGCGTCAAATTTCTTCAGACCTACTCTTCCCATGATGATGTTGTAAGCTGATTGGACGTTTTTATCCATTACAAAAAAGCATACTCTTTCAGTTCGACAAGCAAGCCATGTACCGATAAGCATATCCAACTTGATCGTCCCAAGTGGGAAAACCTTCTCGCCAGTAAAACCAAGGAGGGGCCTATGATATGGCTCCAACTGGGCTAGCTTTAGATTTAAACTGTCAAAGCACGGATAGAACATGATATCCGTCGAGCTACCATTATCCACCAGTACACGTGAAATCACCACTTCCCTCATTCTCATCTTGATTACCAATGGATCATCATGAGGATATAGTACACCTGCCAAATCGTTCTTAGAGAAACTAATGATCATCTTATCCTTATTCACCTTCCTCCGGCGATCATCTTCAGCTAGATTTATTCGCTGAATGTACGAGCAAGCCTGAGCCTCATTGAGGTAGACTTTTCTCTCAGCAGTCATATCTCAGCCTCCTGCATCTCCACCTGTAATGACATTACATTCAAATGATCCAAAATGGATAGAAAATACCTCACGTTCTGGCTATTTTGGTCTTTTGGGGAGATCGGGGTCGTCTTGGTCATCATCCGGATCCTCTTCGTGGTTTCTCTTCTTATCTTCTTTTGCTCGACGAGGAGATCTAGATATCTGTCTTGCTCGATCGCTGCTCTTTCCATCATTTTGACGATCAACATACTTGGACAACTTTCCTCGTTTGATGAGTGCTTCAATTTCATTCTGAAGAGCTATGCAATTTTTGGTCGTGTGACCATGGTCTTTATGGAACTCGCAATATTTGGTCTTATTCCTCTTGTCAGGATCTGTCTTCATTTTCACTTGCCAATTTAGCTCCTCGCTGTTCTTGATTTCTTCCAGAATATGGTTTATGTCTACTTTCAAAGGAGTATAATTTCCAAATTTCTTCAACAGTTCCCATGCTGGCTTTGCTTTTGACTTCTTGTTGCCACTATTGTTCTTATGCTCTTTCTTTTCAGCCTTATCACCCTCCATCTTGGTCTCTTTGGTATCCATATTTTTCTTCGCAGCCATAGCTATCTCGACGTTCATAATCTTTGCTGCCTTTGCCATTAGTTCTGCCATGGTTCTAGGCGGATCTTTGGCGAGAGTGTAGTACAATTTATCTGGCAACAGTCCGCTCATCAGAGCAGTAATTATTGTCTTTTTCTCGTAATTAATAACTTCGAGCTTCTCGTTATTGAAACGAGTTATATAATTCCTGGTACTCTCACCTGCTTTTTCTCTAACACTTAACAAGTGTGCTACTCGTTTAACTGGTTTTGCTCCAAAACAGAAATTTCCAATAAAGAGCTCGGCCAGTTGAAATCTTCCCCTGAGGAAGATTATTGTACCATATTTGACCAGATCCGGTAAGAGTTCCCGAAAATGCCCCGCATCTTATCTCATCTAGCACGGCATAGATATCGACAGAAGCTTAGTATTGTTCTATATGAAGGACATGGTCAGTTTTTCCATCATATTTAGGAGTCACAACAGGTGCTTTGAACTTTGATGGTTTGGGAAAATCCACAATTTCCTGGATAAAAGGTGTTCCTTGGACAAAAGTTCTTTGTAGAGGATTCTTCGCCTTAGCCATTTCCCCTAGTCTATCCTCCAACCTTTGAATAGAGCCTTTCCATGCATCATCTCCCTCCTTGGGCCTATTGGTTCGAGCAACTGATGGTATTGAATTTTCTTCCTAGGATCTTTCATTACGAGAAGTTGGTCATGATTGGGCAGAACCCTCCCTTAGATCAGATGGTCGTTGAAAGTTCCTCGACACAATCCTAGGAGGACTTCTATTCCTCCTAGGGCCCAAACGATCAAAAGGAGAGACCCTTCTTAACCTCTCCAATGCACTAGTCCTTTCTGGAGAGAGAGTGATGTTTTGTTGAGTATCTGTAGCTTGTACTGATGAAGTTCGACCAGGTTGATAAGAAAAATCATTAGATCTCTCAGTGCGATATGAATCGATACGTCTGGATCGAGATTCCTCTGGGATCAACATTCGCCTAGTATGCGAAGAAGGTAAACGGGTATTTCTTTGAATGCTTCGTTGTCCTGAATGAGTAGATACTCCACCTTGGACAGTTTGTATGAGTTGTCGCATAGTTTCTTGCATAGCTGTCTGGCCTTGGGCTAGATTAGCCATTATGCCAGCCAGATCTTGAATATTTGGAGGAGCAGATGGATTTTGGGGGGTTTCTAGCGTTTCGATTACTGGATTCAAGATTATCAGCCATTGGTGATGAATTATTTTGGTAAAAAACGATAATTACAGTCGTTTCCCACAGACGGCGCCAATCTGTTGATGTAAAAAACTAGATTTGATCTAATTATTTAATCACAGATAAAAATGAATATATAAATATAAGACAAAAGATTTTTAAAGTCGTTCAGCCTTATAAGAATGGCCTACGTCCACTGTATTTGTTATTACTGACTGTTTGCAGAATTCTCGAAAAAGGATTTACCAAGAAATTCCGAGTCCCCTGCTAATGAGGAGGTTACAATGTATTTATAGCTTTGAGGCTGTATAGATGAAAGGACAATGCGCTGTTACCCAGTAGACATGTACATCTGTACTATATTAATGAGCATTTAATGTGCAATTATATCCTGGATTCTCTTGATTTGGATACGCTGTACACTTATGTAGCTCGGACTGCTTAAGCTGCTCGGCACTCATTAGTTGCTCGGTGGTCTTGATTTGTTCGTCTGGAGTATTCGTATTTACCATATAAATTGACACGTGTCTTCATGTGATTTGTCCATGTCAGCAGACTAAATTTTGTATCAAGAGACACCTTAAACAAAACAAAATCTAAAACTTTTAAATATAAGAAATACGAGTCATTTTATATTAAAAAAAAATTATTATTATTATTATTATTTTAAATAAAAAAAATTAGATCCGTGCCAAAATAATATCAGTAGTATCTCAATGCTTAAATAGGTCCAAACAAGCCAACATTCCAAAAAAAAAAACTAAATTGAGTTTGAAAAATCTTAAAATAAACTAGATCTGAGCTTTTTACAAAAAAAATTAAATACTTTTCTTTTTGTTAACACACGACAAATTCAGCTTTAAATTATCAGATCCAAACGAAAAAATGTTCAACTCTAATGGGTCTTAACAACACAACAACTCAGTAAGTGTTAATGGATCTAAACAACCACAAAAAAAATCTATATATAAAAGAAACAACACACAGTGTGTATATTCGGATCAGAAAAAAAAAACCAACAAAGGATTTTTAACAAAACAAAACTTAATATATATAAAGCAGGTACAATATCTATAAATAGATATAAATGTATATAGGAGGTATACTATATATATATATATATATATATATATATATATATATATATAGCAGGATCGTATATGTATATAAGTATATATAGTAGGACGTATCTATCTATCTATCTATCTATCTATCTATCTATCTATCTATCTATCTATCTATCTATCTATCTATCTACTACTTAAAAAGAGGGAAGTTCCTCTTCAAATCTCAAAGTACTAAATTATCCTCATTAAATTAACATTTCCTATCATACCCTTAATATTAGTCTCACACATTCATTAAATTAAAATCATTCAATGAATCTCAACTTGATACGTTTTCTCTCCTAATACATTCATTTAACAAAACTTTCAAATACATTCATCTTGAAACCCTATAAATCAAAAGTCAGTTGCCCAAGTTCATTCATCTTCCCATCAGATTCATATTGTATAGTTTCTTCATTGCTACTGTTTCTCATCCAAAAAACAAGGTCAATACTCTTAATTTCCTTTCTAATTTTGTATTCCTTTTTCATTTGCCATCAAAAGTATGCATTTGTTAATTTGAAAGCAAATACATAATTTTTGTAATTATATCTATCTCATTCATGAATGTTGTCTCTCTTTTGTGCTCAGATTTTGTATTTTCAATTTTGTTGTTGTTCTATTCATGTTTTATAATAATTCTAAATTCAATGTTAATTTCAGAAAAATTATATGTATATTTTAAGTTAAGGAATTACCAAGTTCACACCTTATTATATTTAACACACACCCCGCCCGGCGAGAGCGAACGGAGCGCCACTATCGATAAAACTAACCAAATTTGCAAATAACAAGGTATAGAGCATCTAAAATTCTCACAATATAAACGAAACTACTAATCTCAATTCTTCAAATTCAATACAACAAAGTCTCTCGAAATAATATAAATCACCAATACTCTATACAACACAATAAAATAATACAAATCTTCCAAAAATATTCTTCTCAAAATAAATCACGCTAAAAGTATCCCAATTGGTCCATAGCGCTCAAATTCACACTAACCTCCCAACTAAAAGAAAATATGAAAAAGTACATAAGACGACAGAAAAAATGCTCAACAAATATATTAACGATGAATAAAACGTAACAACACGAGTACGAATATTCAAATCAAATACAAATCTCAATAGCATTTATCAATAAATTCCTCAACAACACATCAGTGGATGGCTCTAAAGATCAAACAAATACATTTTTATTTGTTAATTTTTTTCAATAAAAAACAGTATTTTTTTTAAAAATATTTTTTTAATTTTTAAAATTAAAAAATAGCTGTTTTTTATAAAAACTATTAAAAATAGTTTTAAAAACCCTTTATTATTTAAAAAATTGTTATGATACTTTTATAGATTTTTTTTTAAAGATAGATTTAAAAACTTAAAAAAACAATGGTTTTTACATAAAATTGGAAAAAAATTAACAAATAAAAACTGTTGTTTAAATTGAAAATTGTTTTTATAACCGAACACGACTCAAATAAAAGTAACTCGACACAACATGACTAAAAGTGACACGACACAACATGAAATATTATTTTTTTACAAAACACGAACACGACCCAAGTAAAAGTGTCACGCCACAATATATGTTATTTTTTTAACCAAACACGAGCCCAACCAAAATAAAAATTATACGACACACCTCAAAATCTTATTTCCACCAATAAAAGTAATATGATACAACATGAAATCTCATTTTTCTACCAAATACTAACACAACCCACTTAAAATACAACACGTAAAGTGGATCGTGTTCGCATTTTGTAAAAAAAGGGATTTTGTGTCGTGTCATGTTACTTTCATATGTGCCATATTCATTTTACGTAAAATTAAGATTTTGAGGTGTGTCGTACCATGTCGTGTTAATTTTATTTTGATCGCATATTATAAAACATTTTAAATAAAATGTACAAAAAAACAGTTTTAAATAAACAGTTTAAAACAATTTTTAAGTGCCTAAAGATTTTATTTAAAAAAAAATTAAGATTCTAATAGTTACTGTTTTGGAACTACTGACTTTTTATTTTTATAAAACAATTTTTGTAACTATTAGAATTTTTATAACAATTTTCTTAAAACACTCACATGCTTGGATTTTACTTAAAAGAATTTCTTTTAAATAAAATCTTTAGGCACTTAAAAAATTATTTAAAACTGTTTTTTTGTACATTTTATTTATAATATTTTGTAATACCGCCTATACATATCGCTGACGCGTACCAACATACTAAAAAAATGGTCCCCGCCATCCATCATATTATGTAAATGTAATGACTAAAAAGAACTAATTCTCTGTTTAACTTCATAGTGATGATTAAGTAATTGAACATTTGGGTATTAATTCCTCACTTAAGGATTTCCTTCTAAGAATTGGCAATGGGATGGAAGCATAAACACATGACGAGAGCCCTGAACAGTCTCTCATTGGCATTATCTTCCCATCATTAAATATAAATACCAACTCGCCAAACTTCTTGACAAATCGAGCAATTCTTCTAACAACAACGAGCACGTAGACTCACTCATTGATATGATGATTGATATGTTTCCCGGAGAATTGAAGACATTAAATAGCTTTGATAAAGCTGTGGATGACACGCACAACTATTACCAAGAAGAATTTTTAAATTCTTTGATGCGGAATGGATTGCCACCACACGCATTGAAACTTAAACATAATTGTCCAATCATTCTTCTACGCAATATAAATCCATCAATTGGATTATGTAATGGAACAAAAATGTTGTACAAAGGTTCTTCGAATAATGTCATCCACGTTCGTCGCTCAGAAAGTTGAAGAGGAAGAAGAACCTTTGAATCTTAACAAACGTCAAAAACAACATATTGAAGCATTAAATTTTTAGTTTTAAGGATTACACATTGTTTTTATCAAATGTCATCTTTTAATAACTATGATTTGGAATTTTCTTTTTTAACGTCCTTTTTTAATGATATTTCCCTATAAATCATTTCAAGCCAATTTCATTGTGATATATTTATTCGGATTATATATACATACATGTTTGTGTGTATTTCTTCCTGCTTTTGAGTAGGGAGTTCTGAGTTCGTTTGTGATAGATTTAGAGTATTCATAGGAATATCTTGTATAGTTTACAGTTGAATGGAGGTTTGGTTTTTGGGGTAATGATTGATGCTTCGTACTAGGTAGTTTATGTTATATTCTAACAAAATAAATTCTACATAATATATTGCAAGTATTTTTATTACTTTGTCCTTCACATATTTGCTGTGGAAGATTAATATCTGGAAACGTCCATACGTGCAACGCACGTGGGCACAACTAGTTATATAAAGGGTACCGCTAATCCCACTCCACCATTATACTAAGGCACTCCAAAATATTATAACATGACCAAAAAACCCTTAAACACCTTTACAAACATTTTAACTTTTCCAGTAATAAAATTATATATACATAATAAGGGACTGATTAAAAATAAAAATAAAATATTAAAAGTAGCAGTTTAATTGCAATACTAAGGGCTGATTAAAATAAAAATAATTATTTGATTAACAGTAATTAAAAAGTGGAAGTATGATAATAATTATAAAAAAAAGAGTAATGCAAAAAAAATACAAACTTGTGTCGTGTCATGTCGCGTTTATGTCCAAAAAACTCTTGCATTGTCATATCGGGCCAGCCCAAAAAAAAAATTTGGGACACCAACGCAACACGGCACAAGCTTGTATTTTTTTATCCGACACGAACACCGACCATTTAAAACTCGACATGAAATGATTAACATTCTGTTAAGTGTTTGAAATAAAGTTTTGTGAAGTTTCGCGTGCCAGTTCATGTCGTGTTGCTTATTTTTTTAGGTCATGTTGGTGTTAGGTAAAAAAAATATGAGATTTCGCATCGTGTCGTGTCATGTTGCATTTTTTAGAACCTCGGATAATACAAGAGTTTTTTGGATACAAACGCGACACAACACGACACAAGTTTGTATTTTTTTTGCATTACTCTTTTTTCGAATTATTGTCATACATGCACTTTTTATTTAGTTTTAATCAAATAATTATTTTTATTTTTAATCAGTCCCTTAGAACTGTCCATTAAACTGCTACTTTTAATATTTTATTTTTATTTTTAATCATCCCCTTATTACGTATAAAATGTTAAAATAAATTATTTTTTTCATCATAATTTGGAAAAAAAGTTATTTATGTTTTAGGCATATATACATATATTTATATATAATTTATAATTATTAAATATATGTAAATTAATTTTTGGCCTTTTTTGTTCTAAACTTCAGGGACCATATATTTAATTTTCTGTCGTGTCGTGTCGTGAATTAATTGGATCGTGTCATATCACATTTTATTTCAGTCGTTTTTGTGTTAGGTAAAAAATGAGATTTCATGGCATATAACATTTTAATTGGGTTGTGTTCGTATCTTATTTTTTAAAAATATTCTCTATAATGTCGTATTGTGTCTTGTCCCATGTGCCTTGTCTCTTTTTAATTGAGTTGTGATCGTCTTTGGTTAAAAAAATTGGTTTTGTATCGTGTCGCTTTTATTTGGATCATTCGTCTGTGTTAAATATAAAAAATAGGATTTTGTGTCGTGTCTTAAAAAATATGTGCTCGTGTTAAGTAAAAATAATAAAAAATCTCGTGTCGTATTGTATCGTGTCTCTTTTATTTGGATGACGTTCGTATTAGATAAAAAAATTAAGATTTTGTATTGTGTGATGTTGAGTCACGTTTTATTAAGTCATTTTCGTATTTTTATGTATTAAATATTTATTAATATAAAATGAATATATATGTATAGTCCTTGCTTTTTTTTAATAGTTCATTTTTAAAATTATGTGTATAATTTTTGGGGTAAAGAATAAATTTATTTCTCTTTGTGAGTGAGAAATAATGGAAGGGATTAATCATAAGGCTATAAGGGTCCTTAACTTTTATTTGAAAAGAAAGTGGAGTGTTAGGGTCCGTTTGGTTGACAATGGGCAAAACAGTGGGCATGGCAAAATTTGCCTAGGCAAATATTACCTAGTTTTTTTCACATGAGGCTATCAAACAATCATTAGGCGAAATTAAAGTCAATCCAATTAATTTATTTAAAAACAGTTTTTATATTATATTCAAAAATGTTAAAAATCGTTTTTACAATATTTTTATATTACAGTTTTTTTTAAAAAATTTAAAACATTCTCTTAACAATTTTTAATAATATTAACAATAGTTTTTAAAATATTACAAAACAATTTTTAAATATTCACAATAGTTTTTTTTAACTATTTAAAATATTTTTTAAGTTTTTTAAACTTTAAAACTATTTTTATATTATATTCAAAACAGTTTTTAAAAATGTTAAAAACTATTTTTACAATATTTTTATATTACAGTTTTTCCAAAAAATTGTAAAACATTGTCTTAACAAAATTTTATAATATTAAAAACAGTTTTTTAAAATATTTCATAACAATTTTTAAACATTCAAAACAGTTTTTTTAAATATTTAAAACAGTTTTAAAAAATGTTTTTAAAACTTTAAAACAGTTTTTATAATAAAACTTTAAAACAGTTTTTAAAAACAAAAAAATCTTTATTCACTTTTTAAAAAACTGTTTTTTCTATATAAAAAAACTGTTTTATAGCTTTATTTTAATTAAAAATAAAAATGTTTTATTTATATAAAAACTATTTTTTTTTATAAAATGATTTTTTTTCTTAGAAAATTGTTTTTATTGCTGTACATGAATTATACCCTAATTAAAAGAATAGTTTTGTCTTTTTTTTGACGTCATTCATTTATAAAAATAGATTCTAAAACAAAAAACAACTATTTTATAAAATTTAAAAAACAACTTTTTCTATATAAAAAATACTGTTTTGACTATTTAAAGAGATGTTTTGACTATTTAAAATTTAAAAAAAAATGTTCAAGTGTTTTTGTTTACACCCACCATTTCAGTCCACTTCCTCTACAAATATAAACTTTGAAATTACTTGACATTTCTTGAAGGTAAAATATATATATATATATATATATATAGAGAGAGAGAGAGAGAGGCCCTCTCCTGTAAGGATTACTTATGGTGGAGACATCGGTATATACCACTTTTTTAAAATAGTAAAAAAATGAATTTTTTGATGAAAATTAATGGATATGATCTCCACGGTGAGAAGATCATCTCCAATTTTTCCTATAAAAAAATTCAATAAAAAAACCGTTGAGATGAAATGATATTTAAAAAAATGGTATAAATATGCATTTTCGACCATTGAAATTTTGGCGATCATCTCACCCACTTTTTCATTGAATTTTTTGATGAAACTTTGTGGATATGATCTCGACGGTGAGAAGATCATATCCATGAAGTTTCATCAAAAAATTCAATCAATCAAGTAGCTGGCGCCGACCCAAAATTTCAACGATCAAAAATGCATATTTATACCCTTTTATTACATATCACCTCATCTCAACGGTTTTTTAATCGAATTTTTTCATGAAAAAATTGGAGTTGATCGTCTTACCGTGGAGATCATATCCATGAAGTTTCATCAAAAAATTCATTTTTTTTACTATTTTAAAAAAATAGTATGTATTGGGGGCACCACAAGGAGTCATTACAGTAGACTATATATATATATATATATATCATTTTATTTGGATTCTTCTCAATGAAATGCTATACTAGTAAATATGAACTAAATGTTATCATTTGTATATATTTAATATGTTGGAAAAAACAACCATTGTTGATGTAAAAAACTAGATCGCTCTAATTATTCAATCACAGATAAATAAAATGAGACAAAGATTTTTAAAGTGGTTCAGCCTTATAAGAATGGCCTACGTCCACTGTTATGTTATTGCTGGATGTTTGGAAATTCTCGATTACAAGTTCTATCATGAAATTCCCCTCTCATTGAATGAGGATGATACAAGGTATTTATAGCCTTTAGGCTGTATATGAAAGGGCTGATACATTAAATGATATACATATGAAAGGGTAATACATTTAATGTAGCGTGTGCGTTAAGGTGATAATCATTCAATGAATGGTTGAACTGTTGATTATCTGGAAAAAAATGATACGACCGAGATGCAGTTTGGACCGCCTTAGTTGCTCGTTGCTATGGAGTTCCTCGGTGTATCCTCGTTGCTCGGAGAGAACATGAGTTGGTCGGGGAAATGAACTTCCTCGTTGCTATTGTGCCACGTAGATTGACACGTGTCTTCGTATTATTCGTCCATATCAGCATATTAATTTTGGTATCAACAACCATCGACTTTAATATCATTTCGTAACTACTCTACAATTACCGTAAAGAACACCCACGTATTGTCCACCATTATCCGTTCATTAAAAATTAACCATTTCGTAAATTATTAATCCCATTTCCCTTAGCAATTATTTAACCATCTAGTTAAATGTGATTTTCCAATTAAATGTAGGCACATTTACATTTTTAATAAATTTTTCGTTGTCCCAAACATCGTCCCACCAACTCGTACGAACATCTAAAAATATCCCGGAGTAAACTCTAGGCCCAACTCACTCAGCCTCCATGACCGAATCGATTCGGTTCTTGGCTGAATCGATTCATTGCCAAACCAAATCAATTCGCTCCAAGGTCAAATCGATTCGGAAGGCAGCAGTTGCCCATATCTGCTATTTTTCTTTAACACCCAAATTCTTAATTTCATCCCCAAGTTCAACCCAAATGTTTATTCCATTGTAAAAATCTACTAGCATGTTTCTAAGCCTTAGTTTATCATCTTACGGTGATCAATTTCACATATTAACCTCAATTACCCTCTCCGAATTCCCAGAATTTATGTGGCTATTCTATAACCTTTAATCCAAATTTCCTACTACCATGTTGTCCATGTGTAAATAAAATAAAGTGGCATATAATTTGGGAATTAAGGTCATAAATATCCTGATCATGAACATACATTAACAACTCTACATGTAAATTTCAAGACTGTCCAAATTTATCTCAATAACCGTAAGGTATTTATCATCAATTTCAACAATTCGATTCCTAGATTTCTGGGCCAACATCCTATGTTCCAATTAATCCTCTACATGCATAAGATTAATTCTAAATTTCAACTAAAACCCAGAAATCCTATAGGGTTTATTAACTATAGTAGCGATAGTAAAAAAAGTTATGTCGATAACTTGGTGGTGGTGGCGGTGGCAATGAAGTGGTGGTGGTAACAATGATAGATTTGGGGGAGGCTGTAGGAGGTGTTGGTGGTGGCAGCTTTAATTTCGGCAGTAGGTGATGGTGGTGGCGGTGACAACGTTGATAGATAATTTAGTATTTAGTATTTTTTAAATGTTAGGGGTTGTCATGTATTTTTTTTATTTTGGTTAATCCAACTTATATATTACATTTTACATTAATATAGTTGATATAATAAAAACTCTTTTAAAATGGGACTAATATACAAAACCTGCTAATTAAATTCAAAAT
This sequence comes from Sambucus nigra, assembly GCA_949130495.1. Taxonomy (NCBI): domain Eukaryota; kingdom Viridiplantae; phylum Streptophyta; class Magnoliopsida; order Dipsacales; family Adoxaceae; genus Sambucus; species Sambucus nigra. The sequence continues at coordinate 201,358,646 of OX422218.1, forward strand.
TTACTCACAACTCTAGGTTAAATTGACTAAATACTTCTCGAACCATATTCATAGTTTATAAAATGAGATGGAGAGTTTGTTGTTGATGTAAAAAACTAGATTACTCTAATTATTCAATCACAGATAAATAAATAAGACAAAGATTTTTAAAGTGGTTCGGCTAGGAATAAAGCCTACGTCCACTGTTATGTTATTGCTGAGTGTTTGTGGAATTCTTGATTACAAGTTCTCCCAAGAAATTCCGGTCCCCTTGAATGAGGATGATACATGGTATTTATAGCCTTGAGGCTGTACATGAAAGGTTCGATACATTAAATGACATACATGTGAAAGGGTAATACATTTAATGCAGAGTGCGTGCCAAGAATATAAGCATTCAATGAATATCTGAGCTGTTGATTATCTGGCAATTAATGATAAGACCGAGATGCAGCTCGGACCGCCATAGCTGTTCGCTGTTCAGGAGTTCCTCGGAACATTAGAGTACCTCGGTGAGTTAGAGTTCCTCGGTGTGCTAGAGTTCCTCGGTGTGCTAGAGTCCCTCGGTGTATTCTCGTTGCTCGGAAAGAAGCATGGTTGGTCGGGAAATGATCTTCCTCGCTGCTATTATGCCACGTAGATTGACACGTGTTTTCGTCTTATTCGTCCACATCAGCATATTAATTTTGGTATCAATAGAAGCCCCCAATGTTTCATATTTTGAACTTTGAGGAGTATGGAACATTCTTTCTCGGTATATGGCAATATTAAATGTCCTTCCCGGGTTTCAGGAACATTGTATTCAAATTTCCTTCTTATTTCGCAGTTTCCGCCTTTTTTATAAGCGCTTCGATCTTCGTGCAAATTTTGTCCTCTTAGCCGCCGGAAGTTTAGTAGTTTCTTTTTGGTAATCATTTCTTTCGCCGCTTCCCAATGCAAAGTATTTAAACTTCTTTGGTAACCATACCGTCGTCTACGTTTTCCATTCTTCTGCATTCAAGCTTTCTATTCTCTCCTTCCCTCTTGTGCGTTCGTCTTTTCCTTCGTTAGTTGTCAGCAAACCTTCTTCCTTTCTGTAAGATTTTATTCCTTCTTCCTTTGTTCATTATGGTTTATGTTATTGAATCTGTTGAGAAATTTCGTTCTGATTTTTCCATTCCTTCGTGGGTAACTCTAGAGGTTCTTTCTGAGCCTTTAGATTACTTTCGACTGGCTGAGGGACATTGGTTCCCCAGTCTTTTTGTTGCTGAATGCGGTTTTTCCTTTCCACCAAACCCATTATGTCTTGAGTTTTGTCAATATTTTGATCTTGTTCCTGCAAAAATAGCCCACAATTCGTGGAGAATAATTAACGGGGTGCATAAATTAAATCTAACTCATGGGACTCGTATTGGGATCCCTGAAATTATGTTTTGTTATAAATGGGCTGTTCTAGATAATATTTATTATTTAAAAACTAGGTATTTGAATAGGGCTCTTGTAGTTAATCTCCCTGACTCAAATAGGGATTATTTTGAGCATGGGTTGATCATAAAAAATTGGCAACATGCGCCTTTATCTGGGGATGAAGTATACAACGGTCCCAGATGCCCCCCATACGGCAATGGGATAGGTTTATTTTTCATTTTATTTTACTTATGAAATTATGCTTTCATCATGTTTGATAAAATGTATGACCGATATTTCATTATGTATCTATTTGCAGTTGATAGCAAAAGAAAAACTCCAAAGGAATCAGAAGTGAATATTAAACATCTGAAACTTATCTGGGGTTTGCATAAGAACATTGCAGACGAACACATCAGATCTGCTTCATATTTACTACAGTATAAGAGTTACACAACCTCTTATACTGCTCGCCCTGTTGAACCAACTTCAACACCAGAAAGTTCATCTTCAGAATCTCATATCCCTTTATCTCAAAGAATGGGCAAGAAAAGAGCTCCTCCTGCTCTATTTGGTGAAGTTTCTTCTGCTGTTGGAGCCCAGAAAGGCAAAATTGATGTCCCAGAAGGGACTAAAAAAGTAGATGTTGTGTCCTCCAAAGTTTCCGAGAAGCCCCCAGTGGCCCCGAGCAAGAAAAATGCTCCTGCAGATGTAATTACAATCTCCCCGACCAAGACCTCTCTGGTTGAAGGTTTTGACCGCCCGTTGAAGAGGTTGAGGAAATCATCCTCAGTTAATCTTGCTGGAACTGCATCTTCTCTACCCGCTGGTGGTAGTAGTGTTTCAAACATCATTCTTCCGAGTTCTTCAATGAGCTCAGTTATACCCGAGGTTCTCGGGGTTGATGAAAAAATTCCTAGGGATACACTGACATCCCTAGCTGCTCGTCATCTTTCTTCAGTAAATTTCTCATACCTTTGGTCTTTCTTTCTTTTTTTTTATTGAATTCTTGTATTTGTGTTGACTTTATTGTTTTTCTTATCTTTCAGCTGGTGAACTGCTTTAATACCATCGTGAAGAAAGATCAAGTTATTAAAGCTTCCAGTTCCTCGTCCGATGTTGACGATGCTTTGTTGGGTTTAGCCCAATCTGTGAAGGAATCTCGCCAACAGTACATCGAGGAGAAAACTGTTTGGGAGAAAAAGTTGGCTGTGGCTGAGGCTGATAAGATGAAGATGGCTGAAACCTCCAAGAATTTGGAGGAGAAAGTTAAGGGTTTGGAGGTTAAACATCAGGAATCTGATGATAAGTTGAAGAAGGCAGAGGAAGAATTATCTACTTTGCGAGATATCAAGGTTAAGAAAGAGGAATTGGAGGTGAAGCTCTCCTCGTAGAAGTCGAGGAGAAAAGTTGCAATCAAGAAACATTTCAGCGTTGGTTGGGAGAAAGGATGGGAGAGAGGGATAGCTGCAATGACATCCCAAGTTCAATATGGGGAGTTGAAATACTTCCATGATGGCTGGGTAGCTGCTCTGCAAGAGCTAAAGGTCCAAGACGATTCTGAGCTATTCCAACAGCATCTCCCTGGTCCTCCTCCACCAATTGTGGAAGAAGAAGAAGATGAGCCTGCCTCAGATGAGTCTTCTATGGCTATGGGCGATCAAGTTTCTGCCTCTCAACCCTCTGCCACCGAGGACGTTTCTTCCATGCCTCCTCCTCCCGAGAAGATTCCTACCGATCAAGCTGTTGTTACCACCGAGCAACCGAGCTCCTCGTCCCAGCCTCCCGAGAAAGTCTTGGGGGATAAGGAAAAGGTGTGAAGTTGTTCGGTATCATTTCTATATTTCCTTGTAATCGAACAATGTAACTTTTTGATGATCTAATAAAATATATCTTTGCTCATCTCTGTTGTTGATAACTTGTTTTTGTTGATTGTTGTCTTTTTCTCGTCTTTAGTTTGTTGCTAGAATGGAATTGATCTCTTCACATGATACCGAGCTGATGCAGCAATGTCACCAATACTATAAGGCTGGTCATACAGACCTTAGTACATCAGAAATTGCTGATATCCTTGGTCATGGTGCTTCAGAACAGGCTATTGAGGCTTATCGGTACTTGAAAGCTTTACTCGACCGAGCAGTGGCCAACAATGTCGCTTACTATGAGTTGATCGAGGAACTTCGTGGTTCCATAGAGGATCTCCAAGGTCAGCACAATGAATCAATGGCTTTGTTACACAAAGATTATGAAAATAGATACCAACAACTTTCTTCTGAAACAGGCCATAAGAAGATCATTGCTGCATATGATATTAGGGAAAGGACCTTAAAAGGTGAAGTTGAAGCCTGCAGACAAATTGCCGAGATCCTGGAACAAGAAAATAATAATTTGCAGAAAAAATTGGCTCAATATGAATCTGCTGCTTCATCTTCTACTGCATTAATACCAGTTACTGATGAAGGCTTCTCGTTCTTAGAGGTCGAAAACGCCAAACTAAGGCAAGAGCTGGAAGACTTAAGAAGATCTGCCATTTCTGGAACTGCTCGGGGACGAGGAAGAGGTTCTCGGGGGCGAGGAAGAATCCTCAGCCAAAATGTTGAAGAGGCTCGCACTCAGTCTACTCTGGAAACTCAAGCATTCCAGTTGAAAGTAAAAGACCGTGCTCTGACTGAAATGTCCAATAAAAATCTGTCTCTGGAAGATCAGCTCACATCGACGAAATCTGCCTTGCATAATAAGGATCTTTTTGCCAAAATCCTTCATGAACAATTGGATAGATTAACCTTCCAATTCCATAAACAGCCAAGGGAATTCTGGATGGCAGGATACAATGAAGCCCTTGTTCACCTGGATGCTCGTATTGAACATGCCAACAATGAAGGTTACAAGCAAGGGTGGTTAAATGCACTGGGTGTGTTAAAGTTGGAGCAAGGGCATTTTTTATGGGACTATCATGCTCCGTCATTATTAGACCTGCCTGTACCACCTTTCAAATTGGATATGGCATGGATCCCAGCTCGTTCCATTCCTCGCAGCCTAATTTCAAAATACCTTGGTGATTATAGCCTTCATTCCCAAGTTGAATTATCTCGTCCTGAGCATCTTTTGGATACACCTTCTGTTATGAACGTCAGAATGCTCAGAGATGTTAATTTCATCAATTCTCCCCTTTGCCTAGAAAACCCTCCTGCCGGCGAGGAACCTGTTTCTAAAGCACAGGGCAAGAAACCAATAGAATAGTAATATCAATGTAACAATTAGTACATTCTTGTATCCTGTAATCTTATTTTAAATTTAATGAAAGATTTTCATTTTCTGTTTGCCAATTTTGCTATTGTCTTGTGTTTATCAAACACCTTTATATTTGTACATATGTATCTATGTATCTGTTAAAAAGATAACAATATTGTACTAACCAGCAACCAACTTAAAAAATTACAAGTATCAAGGTTGATCAATAAAGTAATGAATGTAAATTGTTCAAACTATTTCCAACCAACCAAGGTAGTTGAATAATGTTTGTCGACCAACTACAGTTGATGGGTTTTTATCCCCGACCAGCTATACTTGGTTCAATTATAAAAATGCGTCCGACCAACTAAGATCAATAATTTGTCTTCGCCGACCAACTACAGTTATTGGGTTTTTATCCCCGACCAACTATACTTGGTGTATTTTTTGAATATTTTGTTCTTCAAAGAACTCTTTGTAATAATATTATCTCCCGACCAACATAAGTTGTAATATGAGAGTATATTTTTATCTTACCAACCGTAACTGATCACGCTAGTGTAGCTGGTGTACACCTTTTAACCAAAGGAATATTTTTGGCTCCTTAGAGCTGTCCTCCTAACCAAAGGAGGTTGGCTACTTATAGCACTTTTGCTCCGTAGAGCTGTTTGTGTAGTGTATTACAATAGTATTCCCCGAAAAACTTTCAACCAGAAAGAAAATGGCGAAACATCCTCGTTTTATTCATAATGAAAGAAATGCTTTACATTTGACATCACTGATAATACTTGCGCAGGTGTTCAGCATTCCATGCGTTCTTAAATTCCTCTCCTTCTAGAGTTGCTATTCTGTAAGTTCCTGGTCGAACAACCTCTGTAACTCGGTAAGGTCCATGCCAGTTTGCTTCCAGTTTATTCTGCTTCTGAATGACCCTCTTTAGCACATAATCCCCCTCTTTTAGATCACATTTCTTTACCCTTTTGTTGTAAAACAGAGCTGTTCGTTGTTGATAAGCAGCATTCCTAATGGCTGCCTCTTCTCTGACTTCTTCGAGCATATCCAAATCCAGTCTTCTCATCAAATCACTGATCGGAGAATTAAAATTTAACACCCTGTGTGTTGGTAGGCCCAACTCGGCAGGTATCACAGCCTCACTTCCAAATGCTAGCATATATGGTGATTCTCCTGTTGCTGCTCGGGGAGTTGTTCGGTAAGCCCACAAAACTGACTGTAGCTCATTAATCCAATTTGCTTTAGCCTCACTTAACCTCTTCTTCAACCCATTTAGTAATGTTCTGTTCGTCACCTCAGTCTGTCCATTGCTTTGGGGATGGCCTGGTGCTGAATGAAACTTCAAGACATTCGACTGATGACAATAGGCAGCAAATTCTTCATTATCAAATTGCGTTCCATGGTCTGTGATGAAAGCGTGGGGGAGACCATATCGACAAATGATATTCTTCCATATGAACTGATACACCTTCTCGTACGTCATATCAATTAATGGTTCAGCTTCCACCCACTTAGTAAAATAGTCTACTGCCACGACGAGATACTTGAACCTTCCTCGGGTCGTCGGCAGTGGTCCAACCAGATCAATTCCCCACATGGAAAATGGCCAAGGTGATGTTATGGGTGTCAACAATGCCTGTGGAGTTCTTCGGATGGAGGAAAAACGTTGGCACTTGTCACACTTCTTAGCATAGGCTATACAATCAGCCCTCATCGTCGGCCAGTAGTATCCCTGTGTCATTACCCTTTGCAAAAGTGTCCGACCTGCTACATGAGCTCCACAAGATCCTTCATGAATTTCTTCAATCAATTCTTTGACTTCTGATGGATGCACACATCTCTGCAAACCTGCCATAATTCCTCGTCTGTACAAAACACCATTAGTTAACACATACCGAGCAACTTTATACTTCAATTTCTTGGCAGCTAGTTTGTCCTCCGGTAGCACTCCTTCTTCAATGTATGCTCTGATAGGATCCATCCAAGATGGTCCTAAATCAAGGGTAATAATCTTCACCGTCAGATCTTCTTCTATGCTCCGACTTTCTAATACTTCAATTGGTATTGTTCTTCGCAGCTCGGTGCGCGTAGCTGACGCTAGTCGGGCCAATGCGTCTGCTCTAGCATTCTCCAATCTCGGTATCCTCACCAATTGAATAGCATCAAATTCTTTCAATAACTCCATCACTTTTGCATGGTACTTCAGCATTAACTCTCCCTTCACTGCATATATTCCCATCATTTGATTCACAATTAATTGAGAATCACTGAAAACAATTACTTGACGTGCCTCCATAACTTTCGCCAAATGAAAACCTGCTATCATAGCCTCATATTCAGCCTCATTATTGGAAGCTTTGAATTGGAATCTCAAGGCATACTCCATGTCAATATCATCTGGAGAGTTTAAAACAATCCCTGCTCCACAACCAACCGTGCAAGATGATCCATCTACATATAATCTCCATGTATGTAACTCGTCTTCAAATTTCTTATCTGTTAGAGTTCCTCGGTGAAATATCATCTGTTTTCTTTCATCATCCCCGGGTATCCTTCGTTCCTCGTCGGTCATTTGTTCGCGCCCTTCTACCAACCGGAGTTGGTCGGGGTTTGAATATGATGATTTTTCTACATCCACAAGTCCTTTTACCAACCTTGGATGGTTTGGATCTGTGTCTGTTGATCCTGTATCGTCCACAGGTAGGTCAGCAAGCACCTTTTTCTCCTCGGGGGTATCAGGGTATGTGAACTCTGCTATAAAATCTGCCACGGCTTGCCCCTTCAATGATGATCTGGGTTCATACACAATATCATATTCACCGAGCTCTATTGCCCAGTACATCAATCTTCCTGATTTTTCTGGCTTGTGAAGGGCTTGTCTTAACGGCATGTCGGTATACACAATGATGGTATGGGCCTGGAAGTATGGCCTTATTCTTCTACTTGCTTCAATTAATGCCAGTGCCAATTTTTCCAGCTTTGGGTATCTGATTTCCGCACCTCGAAAGGCCTTGCTTGTGTAATAAATTGGCTTCTGGACTTCATTCTCCAATCTGATCAACGCCGAGCTAACTGCATTTTCTGATACTTCCAAATACAAGTACAGCTTCTCTCCAGTTATTGGCCTAGACAACAATGGTGGGGCTCCCAAATACTTCTTCAAATCTTGAAAGGCTTTCTCACATTCATCAGTCCACTCAAAACTTTTTCGTAGTGTTTTGAAGAATGGGAGGCATTTATCAGTTGCTCGGGATACAAATCTGTTGAGTGCTGCAACCCGTCCGGTAAGACTCTGCACTTCTTTCCTCGTCGTCGGGGATCGCAGCCCTAAAAGAGCCTTGATCTTTTCTGGATTTGCCTCAATACCTCGTTGGTTGACGATGTATCCGAGGAACATTCCTTCTCGTACTCCAAAGGTACATTTCGTCGGGTTAAGCTTCATCTGGTATTTATCCAGTTGATCAAAAGTTTGACTCAAGTCAACCAAATGATCTGCAGCTCTCTTGCTTTTGGTGAGCATGTCGTCGACATAGACCTCCATATTGCGGCTGATTTGTTCGGTAAAAACCTTGTTCATCAACCGCTGATATGTTTCACCTGCATTTTTTAAACCAAAAGGCATAACATTATAACAATAAGTTCCCCTTGGAGTAATAAAAGAAGTACTTTCCCTGTCTTCAGGTTTCATTTTGATCTGGTTGTAGCCAGAATAAGCATCCATGAAGCTGAGTAGCTCGTGTCCCGAGGTAGCATCCACTAGTTGATCAATTCTGGGCAATGGAAAATGATCTTTTGGACATGCCTTGTTGAGATCAGTAAAATCAACACACATTCTCCATTTGTTGTTCTTCTTCTTTACCATCACCACATTCGCCAACCAATCTGGATATTTCACATCTTCAATGAATTGGGCTTTCTGGAGTTTCTCGACCTCCTCTTGTATGGCCTGGTTCTTCTCGGGACTAAACACTCTTCTTCTTTGCTTCACAGGCTTGATCTCCTTATTCACATTGAGTTCGTGACATAAAAAATTTGGATCTATACCTGGCATGTCTTCATGACTCCAAGCAAAAGTATTCTTCCTGTTTCTCAAGAAAGTTATCAATTCCTGTTTTATTGAAACATCCAACGACGATCCTATCTGAGTTACTCGTTCAGGATGCTCGTCGTCCAGGATAACAATTTCTGTAGATTCCACAACCTGCCCTTTTACGAGTTGAGATTCATCCCTAGGGTCAAGAGTTTCAATTTCCGTGCCTTCCTCCACTTGGTAAGTAGTAGTCTTTTTCTTTGACTCTTCAAGTTCCTCTTGCTCGGCAGACGAATAATAGCATTCCCGAGCTACTTTTTGATCACCTTTCATAATTCCTACTCCAAAATTCGTTGGGAATTTCAAACACTGATGTACTGTAGATGGAACCGCTTCGAACTTCTTCAATCCAACTCTTCCCATGATGATGTTGTAGGCTGACTGCACATTCTTATCCATCACAAAGAAACGTATTCTTTCTGTTCGACAAGCAGGCCAAGTTCCAATGAGTATATCCAACTTGATCGTCCCAAGTGGAAAAACTTTCTCGCCAGCAAAACCCAGAAGGGGTCTGTGATAAGGTTCCAATTGAGATAATTTTAAATTTAATCTATCGAAGCATGAATAGTACATGATGTCTGCCGAACTGCCATTGTCTACTAACACCCTTGAAATGACCACATCCTTCATCCTCATTTTGATCACCAAAGGATCATCATGAGGGTAAAGAACACCTGCCAGGTCGTTTTTTAAAAAACCAATCACTAGCTTCTCTTTGTTTACCTTCCTCGGACGATCATCCTCGGCCAGGTTTATTCATTGAATGTATGAACAAGCTTGAGCCTCTCCGAGGTAAGCTTTTCTTTCTGCAGTAAGGTCTCCTCCTCCTGCATCTCCTCCTGTAATAAAATTACAATCAAATGACCCAAAACGTATGGAAAATACCTCTCGTTCAGGTTTCCTTGGTTTCTTGGGAAGATCGGGGTCGTCATCTGGATCCTCTTCATGGTCCCTCCTCTTTTTCTCCTCTGCATGACGAGGAGATCTAGATCTCTCTCTAGTTCTATCATCATTCTTCCTTTCACCTCTGCGATCTACATACTTTGATAATTTTCCTCTTCGGATGAGTGTTTCAATCTCGTTCTGAAGGGCTATACAATTTTTCGTCATATGGCCATGATCTTTGTGAAACTCGCAATATTTGTCCTTATTCCTCAGGTCGGGATTTGTCTTCAGTTTCTCTGGCCACTTGATTTCCTCGCTATTCCTGATTTCTTCCAAAACATGATTAATACCCATTTTCAATGGAGTATAATTATCATACTTCTTTAGGACTTCCAACTTCATCCTGTTATTCCTGGAATGTTTGTCACCACCATTACCTTTCTGATCTTTCTTCTTAGAATTGTCGACCTCCACTTTAACTTCTTTATCCATATTCTTCTTCGCAGCCATAGCCTCCTCGGCATTCATGATTTTGGCCGCCTTTGCCATCAACTCCGGCATATTTTTAGGTGGATCTTTGGCCAAAGTGTAGTACAGCTTGTTAGGCAGCAAACCACTCATCAGAGCAGTGATTGCTGTCTTTTCTTCATAATCTATGACTTCCAACTTCTCGTTATTGAAACGAGTTATGTAATCTCTAGTACTTTCACCTGACTTTTGTCTAACACTTAGCAAGTGTGCTACTCGCTTTACCGGCTTTGCTCCAAAACAAAAATTACCAATAAACAACTCGGCTAACTGAACAAAAGTTGAAATCTTACCACGAGAAAGATTATTGTACCATATATGTGCAGATCCGGTAAGAGTTCCCGAGAATGCTCTACACCTCATCTCGTCGGGGACAGCGTAGATATCTGCAGCAGCTTGATATTGTTCCATATGAAGTACGGGATCTGTCTTTCCATCATACTTGGGGGTCACTACGGGTGCTTTGAATTTCGACGGTGTAGGGAAATCCACAATGGCTTGCACAAAAGGTGTTCCTTGAACAAAAGTTCTCTGTAAGGGGTTCCTCGCCTTAGCCATTTCTCCCAGTCTATCCTCCAACCGTTGAATGGAACCTTTCCATGCTTCATTCCCTTCCTCGGGCCGCTTAGTCCGAGCAACTGATTGCTCTGACGTAGCTTCCTGAGATTTATCTCGACGAGTAGTTGGTCGCGATTGTGCAGATCCTTCTCTCAAACCTGGTGGTGGTCGAAAACTTCTTGATGGAGCCCTAGGTGGACTCATGTTCCTCCTTGGTCCTAACCGACTGAAAGGAGACACCCTGCTTAATCTTTCCAAAGCGCTAGTTCTCTCCGAAGAAAGAGTGATACGTTGATCTGTATCCGTAGCCCGTATCGATGAAGTTCGCCCAGGTTGATAAGAAGAATCATTAGACTCCTCATTGCGATATGACCCAGTACGTCTAGATTGCGATTGCCTATGATCACTCCTTTGCCCTGAATAGGTAGGTGCACCGCCCTGAAGAGTTTGAATGAGTTGCCTCATAGATTCTTGCATGGCGGTTTGTCCTTGAGCCAGATTCGTCATAATTCCAGCCAGATCTGGGGATGCAGATGGATTTGGAAGATTTCCAGTATTTCCAATATTTCGATTACTGGATTCTGGATTATCTGCCATTGGTGATAAATGATTTTTATGAAAAACGATAATAACAGTCGTTTCCCACAGACGGCGCCAATCTGTTGATGTAAAAAACTAGATTACTCTAATTATTCAATCACAGATAAATAAATAAGACAAAGATTTTAAAAGTGGTTCGGCTAGGAATAAAGCCTACGTCCACTGTTATGTTATTGCTGAGTGTTTGTGGAATTCTTGATTACAAGTTCTCCCAAGAAATTCCGATCCCCTTGAATGAGGATGATACATGGTATTTATAGCCTTGAGGCTGTACATGAAAGGTTCGATACATTAAATGACATACATGTGAAAGGGTAATACATTTAATGCAGAGTGCGTGCCAAGAATATAAGCATTCAATGAATATCTGAGCTGTTGATTATCTGACAATTAATGATACGACCGAGATGCAGCTCGGACCGCCATAGCTGTTCGCTGATCAGGAGTTCCTCGGAACATTAGAGTTCCTCGGTGTGCTAGAGTTCCTCGGTGTGCTAGAGTCCCTCGGTGTATTCTCGTTGCTCGGAAAGAAGCATGGTTGGTCGGGAAATGATCTTCCTCGCTGCTATTATGCCACGTAGATTGACACGTGTTTTCGTCTTATTCGTCCACATCAGCATATTAATTTTGGTATCAACATTTGTATTCACAAAAAAATTATTTAACACAATAAATATCTCACGTCAACCAATTTAATTTCATCATTTTTTAAAGCTATTTAAAGACTAAAAATTATTTGAGTTGGAGTTTTGAGTCCTTTGTTATATGATTAAAAATTATTTCTTAATCTCAAACCTGTTTTTTATTGCTCAATGGTTTCAATTCTTTTTATTTTTGTACAAATGAGATTTGATCTTATGTTCTTGGTTATTGATCTCATCATGTTATTTGCATTATTAGATAATCTTCTCTTGATTATGAAAACTTTACATTCAAACTTTTGATAATAAACCTTGTTGAATAAAATTCACTTTCGAAATATTTTTAAAACTACTCCAAGATTTTATCCTAGCTTTGCCCTTGTAAATATCAATAAGAAATTATATTTACAAAAATACCAATAATATTATTCAAATTTGGTATTATTTAGGTCAATATTTATACTATGTTTAGATTTGTTTTAAGGTTGAAAATCTTTAACATATGGCGGCGGTGTGTGTCATTAGGATGTGCATATGACACCCCGTATATTCTAATACCGGTTAATCAAGACTTTATTAAAAATTTAACGAGAATCAAGTATGATTTCATTCTTAGCATCACTGTCGTAATATTTATTTAATTATACTAGTAACCTATTAAGTCCGGCTTCATTTCATCCGTTAACCTTTTCTCAATTAAATACAACCATAAAAAATACACACCAACTAAAGGAACAACAAAAATGAAAAGAGAATAATCATTGATAAAACAAACCGAATGAACCATCGGTGACCACCAATAATACCAATATAAACACACAAGAGAGAAATAGCAGGAAATTTCTGTCTTAAAAGAGATGTCCTAACAATCTATGGGCAACACGCCCAAATGAAAAATACTGAAATAGTGGTTCCTATCTAGATAAAAAGAACTGAGGCAACTATATTCAAATCTCGCAGCATCCACAGCTACAGTACGCAACGGCATGATAGTGCACACCTAACACATTTATTTTATTATCCTAATCATGTTACTTAGACTGACTAGGACAATAACTGCTAACATAGTCAATACCACTAATAATCACTATTAGCTAATATGCACTACCTTCACTAGGTATATCTTCATAAATGTTACACAGCTACACATATGTTATAATTAGATATTCACACAACTATCTCATATATATATATATATATATATATATATATATATATATATATATATATATATATATGCATCACTCACTATATATATATATACATACACCATCCTCGGAATAAGGCCTCGTGGATGCATACCTTGTGTGCTATCAGGCTCCAGGCACACCATGTACCACAACTGAGCTATCGGATCGGAATCTCACCATCGAACCCAAAACGTAAACACAAACAACAGAGGCAGTCGTAAACCTATGTTTGGGGATCACAACTATGCCACATCGCTCCCAACCAGTGTCAAAACCAATACCTATCCTCACTCATGGATATTGGCTATGTAACAATACTATGACTTGGGGAAACAACCCAAAACCTGTTGGTCAACGTCAGGATGGCAGCCCACTACATACAACCTCCTAACGATTACACTACCGATTTAGGTATGTTTCAAATAGGTAACCAACACACACACACACACACACACACACACACAGATATATATATACAAACTACGTACGGGAAACCCAACACCGTACTAGCCTACCAATCTCAAAGTTCGAACGGATTTTCCTATTCGAATTAATCATTGTAAAGTGTTCACCCACTTGTTAAGTGATTCGTCTCACTTAAATCTAATTAATAGTTAACATAAAACATGCACTAACACTTTAATAATATTTCAAGGTACTCCAAACCCATTATACACCCATTATCTAGTGCTAATGGTACTAAAAGAATGAAAATTAAAAATGGGACATGCCAACAACTAAACCGGTTCGCTTGGCAGATCGAACCGGTTAGGTCAAGCGAAGTGATTCACTCCCCCAGCGAACCAGTTCGGTTTGTTAGACTGCCTTTGTCTTGAACATTGGATTTACACCTTCAAGGTCCATCAATGGAGGTCCCAAGCCTCCCAAAACAACTAATTATGATCCTAAACATATATATTATTATCCCAGGTGCATTGTAAACATGATCTAAGCTCGAATCCAACATTTATTGAACCAAAGATTCTTATTTATTGTTTTAAGTCACCCGTTTTATGACCAATCAAGTCTTTAACCCAGCATTCCAAAACACTGATTAAAGTTCATCCCTTTTATTGAAAACTCACAAATTTAAAAAGTGAGGTGAAAATAGAACAAGAGAATCAACATAGGGTGCAAAGTGAAAATCTTCCATTATTCTCACAAGCACAACATTGAACACATATGGTTGGCACGGTGCAGTGGCGAGTTTGTTAGCAATATGAATGAAATATCCATGGATCAAATGTGGGGATTTAAAATTATTGGCAATCGCTGTTATAATTAAACCACTAATGACTAATAAAAGGATTGGTAACACGAGAATCACATATAAGGATAAAATGAGCCGATTAGTTCATGAATGTCTTGGGATTGACTTGGCATAGTGATCATATATGTTTATGCATTTACTAAATGAGACAAACTCGAAGGGAAATTTAAGTCTCCGTTTTTGAGCAAGTTGAGCCTCAACATTTCATGAAATGGCTAAAAATCTCGTCAATAGAGGCTCTATTTACAATGACTGAGTTTATGACATGAATTACATTTTATAGGGATGCCAGATGCAAAAGAATGAATATATATTAGGAATTGAAATTAAAATCCAAGATTTGCACACAATGGGATCACATTAGTTGTACAAATTTAGCCGTCTCACTTTATTCCACTCACATTTCCCATTAAGTCATTTTTCTCTTTCAATCCCTACACAAAAGGATCTAAGATGCAATATTGCATCATGAGAAGTAGTGTCATGGATTCTCATCCACAATGAAGTTAATTTCAAATTTGGTTTGTCATTCTATATTTCCTGCCAGGTATGTTAAGTTACTTTCGATTTTACAAATATGCTGAGTCCTTAACGATGACCATACTTTTTTGTTCCCATTTTATAACACACACACACACAAACACACACACACACACACGTGTATGTGTGTTTATACATATAAAAATTGGTTGGTATTGGTTCTTTTTCATTTCAAATTCAATTTCGATTCCTAATTTTGCATTAAAATTTGTACACACACATCTTTATAGTAGTGTGAGTTTATCTCTCGCCCACTTTCATCACTTGGACTCTCTCCTCCAATCTCTTCGCTTGTCTTGGCTTGTTGCTGAGATCCATATAAAAAGAGTGGGAAAAAGATAGACCTATATACCTAAAAATATGTGTGTATACACATCATAATTCGTAATTATAATTAGAATCAAATTTGAGATCTAAATACAACCAAACATACACATTTCTTTATATATAAACATTTATATACGCGAGGAGCAAAAGCATGAGAGACGCGGGTGATAAGGCGTAAATATTTCATATTTATCCCCTTAATTTCAGTCCTATTATGATCCCATGCATTGTATTTAACCCAGATTTATATCATATTTTTACTACTAACTCTCCTTGGCAAGTATTTCTTGTTTTGTGTATCTCTCATGTGTTTAATAGGTCATTCGTGCAAATGGATGGAAGAGAAAAGCTGAAACAGTGAAATACGTGCAAGAAAGGGAAGTCAAGAGCATTTTAATAATTTTCAAGTCAAAACCCGAAGGCGGTGCCAACTCAAAAGTTTAAGAACTTAAAGTCAAAAGAATATTGGAGAAAACGACACCTCAATCCGAGTTACGGTGAAAAAGTTATGTGAATTTGTAGTTGAGAACAAAATCTAGAAAGAAGAGAAAATATAAGCCGAGGCAACAAGTTTCCCCAAACCGCACTCCGAACCGGTTCTCCTTTAGTCACGCTTTAAAATCATGACAAATTAACTTCAGCGAGATTTTTATTTGTCCCTACTTTTTAGCCTAGAGAGTTTTATATTTTGGGGACTCTTCTAAACGACTTATACCCTATATATTTCGTCATTATGGTTCTTTTAAGATATATTTCGTTGATGTAAATCTACTAATCAATAGGAGAACAATTTTTAAGTTTTGCACCTTCAATTCAATGGATTTTTTGGTTCTTCTTCTAGCTTTTATTTATTCTTGCATGGTTGTGTTCTTCAACCTTAGTAACCTTAAATTCCAACACTGTTATTATTGTTTCATTATTTTTTCGTGCTTGTTAATGGATTCTTGTGTTGTTAACACCTTCATGTTTAGTAGCTAGTTCAAGGATTGGGATCATGTTTTCTCCTTTGATGGACATTGAGCTTTAAAAGTTAGGTTTTGGGTAGAAATATAATTAATTGAAACCTTGCGTATTAAATTTGAAATATTAGGCGTTTAACATTCTTTGTCATGCAACGTAAGTGTTTATAGCGATATTCCGAAATTAATCCGCTTGTGACCATTTTCGATTGAAAGTTTTATCTCACATTTTGGGTTAAGTCTCTTCACGCCTGATGTTTATGATTAATTATTTATGCTCGGTTAATTGTTTTCGAACCAAAAATCCTAATTGCGCATTGTTTAGTCCATCGCAAGAATGTGATTCTAATCATGTTTTCTTATTCTTTGCTTAAGTTTTAATTGGTTTTAGTTAACTTCTTTATTTTCCCCCTTTTTTTCCTTTCTCACCCCATCATAATCTTTTACAATTAAATTTAGAAGTAATAAATCAATTAAAATCTATCAAACATTCCATGTGAATTCGATACCCAGACTAGTCACTATACTCCATAAGAATGTAGTTAAAGTTAAAGTTTTTTTTATATTGCGGTCAAAAACCGATAACAATGATTAGCGTATTACGCAGACGCTCAATTTTCGCCTCGATCAGCAGGAGATATTGAGATTAACCAAAGAGTGAAAATTAAAAAATAAACATTGGAATAGATATTACGTGGAAAAAAGGAATTAACCATCCAATTACCTTTAACACGAGATATTGAGATCGAGGGTTAGTGTATCATCGTGATTATCCGATAAGATTGCGAAATCAACCATAGATCTTACGATGGTTTGTTATAAAAGGTCCAAAGCTTACCTCATATAACCAACTTCTGTAGTTGAAGATTCATCTACAATCTCCACAACATTATTTCTTTTTAACTTATCTCCCTATCACATGCACATAAAATATGAGAAAATTGTAATAAATATGATTCAGGAACTGAACAAATGTCATGCTATTTTGTACCTTATAGTTCACACTAAATCACTAAATTACTTAAGCCTTCCATTTTATTAAACTAGTTCATACACCCCAAAAAATATTTGCAAATTTTTTCCTTTTATTTATATAAAAAATAAAAACTAATCGTCTATTGTGCTACAACGTCATATACCTTATATCTCATACCAAAGAACCTCAATTAACTTTCACCCATAATTATGCCCCCTAACTCGCACACAAACAAATATATCCCTTCCAACTAACAAAACAATGAGGAAAAATAGATATGAAATAAGCAAAATGGATACAACCTTAAAAAATGAATCCCAATTAAAACACATGTTAAATCACATGATGCAAAGATTAAAGAATTGAAGCCCGAAATCCATATGTTGTCACGAGTAAAAACCAAATTTATAATAAGCCTCACATCTGTCTTATATGTGTACATACATTTTTTATATGTGTATATCAGTGTATGTATTCTATACACACCGAACATGAATCATGTACATATTTGTGCTTCTTAGATGAAAAATCAAGGACAATGAACATATATCATGTACATATTTGTTCCATATTTTGTGTAAGTTAGTGTATATACATAATTTTGAAGAGTACCTCAAAATCCCAAAATTTGGAACCCTATGTGAGTTTGAGACAGTGAAGAAGATATAAGTCATATAAGAATACCGAGAGTTTTGAGAATAAGTTTACTTCTAAAATTGCAAATCGCGAAGTGTCCATGAGTTCTGAGAAGAAGTTTGGGTGCATGGGACTCGGGGAAAGATTTCTAAGTTAGGAGGAAAAATTTCTTTTCATTTTTTTATTTTCATTTTTAAAATATTGAGTTAGAATTAGTAACCCTTATATTATATTACTAACGGTAATGTAGGGAAAGAAGTACTAATGAAAAAAATACTATTAGTAATCATAACATTAGTCCGTTACTAAAAGTCAATTTTGGCTTTGTGGATAAAATCTCAAATAGCTGCGAGACCACCATATATGCATCCAATAACTTTTTGGAAAGGGAAATAAAAAGAGAGTAAAGCAGAGTAAGGATAAAGAAAAAAACTCCAAAGAATCATTGGAAGAGAATAGAAAGCAACAATCTCAAACAAATACATATATTTTTCTGAAAAGTGGAGATAAGGAGATGGAAATTTATGTTAATAAAGAATGGGTGGATTCATCCATCTTTGAAATGACACAGTTGCCAACAAATCCTCAATCGACAGGTGTTTGTGTATTTGATGTTGCGGAAGTGACCAAAGAAAGCTCTAAAAGCATGTTAATTAATCATGAGACTTCAAGGAGGGGTGCTGAGAAAGGCATAGAATTTTTTGTGGAGGAAGTTAATTTTGAACCATGAATAATTGATGTTAATGAAGGGGACTAATAAAATATAAAAGATATTTATGGGGCTCCTTGCTCATCTCAGCTCTCTATATAAGACACAATAGGGGAAAACATCCCTGTAGGTGTTCATCAAAGTGCCTTAATTGATACAGATGCATTTCCATCTTTTGTGGATAGAGAATTGTCACTCCAATTATAATAAAAAAAAAAAACTTCAAAAAGATGTTTAAGATACCTGAATAATGATTAGTGAGTCGAATAGTACCAATGATAAAAAAAAAAAAAGTTTTTAAGGATAATAACATTTTTAATTTTAGTGATAAATATATTGCCATAAGCCATACAAGTAAAACAATATGGGGAAACAAAAGCATTGAACATTTTTTAACACACATCACTCTATGAAATTGCAAACTTATTTTGACAATTTAGAATATTTTAATTCCATTAAAATCACTGAATATTCATTTAGGTGCAAAAAATCTCACCTGTCGGGGGGTGCCAATTCATCACGATACAAGTATGAAAATAAATATGAGAGAGACAAAGATTTACGTGGTTCGACCATGAATGGCCTACGTCCACGGGGCTGCTGTTGTGTTCCATTAGAATGATGAGAGAGTTTTACATGATAGTGTTTCTCTAGCTTCTAAGCCCCCTTTCACAATGGGGGTGGCCCCTTTAAATAGAGTTAGGGGTTACATTAGGGTTACAAATATGGATGATAACTAATATGGATGAGTCATATCTTCGTGGAGTTTGATTCCAATCAGATACTTCTCCTCGGTCTTCTAGTTTGTCAAGAACTCTAATCCTTCCTATCTTGTTGGAGCGTCTGTTGCTCGCCATCTTGACCGGGGTGCTCGCCATGTGTCATGCTATTACGTAGGCATATTTATTGCCTCTACAATAGCTCCACAAGTCACAGTTCAGCTGAGTTGATTCTGAGATGAGATGGGAGATGCTCCATAATCTCTTTAAACGTATGCAATTATTGATATGAACTGGACTGGTGATCTTTGAGCTATCGTTCAACTTTTAAGCCTTCTTTGGATGATCTTATCCCCTTCATAGGTTTTTAGATGAATGATTGGCTTGAGTTGAGAGACGTTAAATTGATATGGGAACCGGACTCGAGAGTGTCGAGCTGCCTACGTTGTAAGGACATTTTTGTTCGTTAGCATTTTATATGTCGTACGCCGTTACACCATTGAGAAAATTCAAGAATCATATGCTCATCAACGGATCCGAATATCAAAAGGAGAAAAGAAATCAAGGGAACAGACCGGACCGATCCGAGCCAGATAAAAGAACCGATTCGGTTCATCCGGACCGATCCGCCTAAAGGGACCGGACCGATCCGCTTGCTGAGGTGAAGCCAGTGTGCCCCGGATCCATAGCGAACCGATGATGCCAAAATGCCGAACCGATCCGATGCCAACCGGATGGATCCGTCTTCAAAAAGGAACCGATCCGATGTCACCGGACCGATCCGCCTAAAGAGGCCGGACCGATCCGATGAGGATAAATCCAAACAGATCGTGTTCAGATCATGTTCCGAATTTTAGGGCTCAAGTTCTCCTATTTAATCCCACTACGGGAATTGGTTTTTCCAAGACTTTCCCACGATTATCAGAGCATATCAACCCTAAAGTCTTCACCTATTGAGTCCTATGATTCTAGATTCACACATCTTCCATATCTATATGAATCAAAGTTTGGTAACCCAAGAACACCATTGCTGTTGTTCAACCCTTTGTGAAGTGGACCGCTTCTTCCTCTTCATTGCAGCCCTACTAGACAGGGATAGTTCCAGCCGTGAACCCTACTGGAAAGGGATATTCCAGCCGCGACTACAGAATTCGATACCCGAGGGTAATTCTTAGTCAAAAACCTGTATTTCATTGTAATCCGATTGTAAACCGTCTTTTACAAATTATAGTGATATACAAATGGTTTTGCCCCTGTGGGGGATTTTTCCTTAAACTTTGTGTGTTGAATATTTATTGCATGATTTCATATTGTTTCAATCACACCTAGTTGCATGCTTAGGGTTAATTTGGGTTAAAATGGTATTTATTATATTATTTCTTAATTGAACGCAAGCGCCAACTCTTTCAAATTGGTATCAGAGCGGGTTACGCTAATTTATCGCGTGATCTTGATTTTTCAAGGATTTATTTTTTTGATACAATTTGACTTCTCATGTCGTCAAATTGCTATCAGAGCAGGTTACGCTAATCTGTCGCGTATTCCTATTTTCCGCAAAATTTTTCTAAAGATATCAATTTTTTTTTAAAAAATTGATTTTTGAAAAAGTGCATGTTCAAATGGAGAAGTTATATAATAATGTGCCTATTTTTGAAAAAGTTCACGACCATGCTGAGAATTTAAAAACTTTGAATTTGAAACTTTGCAAAAGAATTAAAGTTTTGGAAAAAGAAAATTCTCGTTTTAAATCCGCAATGGATCTCTTGCAAACGGTTCAAAATCAAAGAGATTTTTATCGTGAAAAATTTGTGTCCTTGGACCATGACTTTGTTTCTTTAAAATTGTCCAAGAAGGAGTGTGATGATAGGGTCCAAGTTTTAGAAAACGAATTAGAGGACCTTAAAAATTCGATGGTGTGTGTTTGTGCCAAAGATGATAAAAATATTTTAGTCAATGAGTTTGTGGCACGTGAAGAGACTCTTAGGAAAAAGTTTGCTTTAATTGAGGGGGAGCGAGATAAGCTTCTAGGTTTAATTGATAATTTGAAAAAGAAATCCCTCAATTTGGAAGAGTCTAATTCTTTGCTTGAGTCAAAAATTTTGAAGTTAAAAAATGATTTGACAAACTCAAGTAGGTTTGATAGTGATGGTAATGGCTCATCGTGTTCTCATGCTTCTAATGCTAAAGCCAAAACCATTATTTGTTTTAGAGGGTCAACTAATTCCAAGGACGCTAGAAGAGACCACACTTTAGGTGTCATCCCACCCGTTTACACATGCTCATATTGTGGTAGGAATGGTCACCTTAGGCGATTTTGTTATGATCTTGGAAGAGGTCCTAGGAATTCGAAGTCTAGTGTTTTGTTGGTTCCCAAAACCCCTTGTCGACTTGTTTCATCCATTTGGGCTAGGAAATCACTTTTGGATACACTAGATTTTAGAATAGTTGATTCCCGTTTGATTGCACATGATTCTTCTCTTGCCATATCATATAGATGATTGTGTTTGCATGTTTGTCATACGCTAGTTTTCATTTCATGATCTTTATGTTTGCTAGCATTGTGACATGTACTTTTTGTATATATTTTTTAAAAATTTTGAAAAATACAAAAAGATTTTTTTTTTTGCACCATTTATGGATGAATACTTAAGTTGACCGAGTCACAACATCATTCCATTATCTTCATGTGACTATTTGATAGTGTTTTGAGATAATAGGTCAATTCATTCTTGTGCTTTACAAAGTTTGGAGTCTTTGAGTTGCTATAGTGTTACTTTTTACATGTTTGACTCACTTTGTCCTTTATTGCACACATGCACGGATTTGTTTGATTATTGTGCTTGTCTTATCACATGTTGGTTGGGTGTTTTTACTTCAATCCTGTCCTTAAAACGAACCAAGCGCGATAAATTTTGATAAGGAAATTGTGCATTTCAAGAACCGTTTTGAATGTTTGTGTGTTTTAATTGAAAACGGGGAGGGGCTGCGAAAGTTTATTATTTATCCTTTGCGCAAAAGCCACCGTTTAAAAGGACCTAAAAAATGGAGGAATTTTAATATCCGAGGTCCTAAGAGGTTAAAAGAGCCCAAAAAATTTAAAGGCAATATAAAGACATACATGCCAAATTAGGGGCCATTTAGGTTTTTACCCAATTCTCCAAAGTTTGAGAATTTAGATTACCTCTAAAAGAAAATATCTATGAGGGTGTTTGGTTGGAGATTTTAAAACGGGTTTGCACGTCCTTGAAATGCTTAAAATGCGCTAAATAGTTTTGGACGTTATTGGGGTGAAAATCATTTTGACTTTGATTTGTTGATTTGTATAAGACGATGTCATCTAAATTCAAAATTCTTTTCACCTAAGGATACTTTTGATGTTCATTCGTTAGGAGTACACATATGCATCGTGCACATATGATTGATTGAGTTGATTTACCTATCGAATGTGTTCACACCCATTCATTCCATTTCCATGACTTGGTTGTTTGAGTCTAAATCCATGGTGTGATTTTTGTATCATATTTGTTCATATTGGTATCGTATCTTTGTATGAAAAAATTGAAAATTCAAAAATAGTTTGTGCTGTTTTGCGTACAGTGACACCCCGATTTTGCCAATTTGATTCATTCTTCTCATTTGTCTATTTGGGGACATCATAAAAAGGGGGAGAAAGAATTATCATATTATGGGGGAGTTTTGAAATTTTGAGTTTGCTCATAAATTGGTATCTAGATTTATCTCATTTCAAACTCGGTATGTCACTTGGTATTTTGCGTTATCTCATGTGTGTAGGTACTACATTGATGATCACTGATTTGCACACCCTGATGAGAAAAGCTTTCAGATTCCTGAAGATTTGAAGAGCAAACGATGTAGTCTTATTCATATGTATCTTTCCAGTTTTGGGTTCATGGAAGGGTAGATTTGTATAGGAAATTATTTATGATTGATAATTCGGATGTTTGTTTTTATGTATGTACCGGCATAGACATAGGGGGAGATTTGTAAGGACATTTTTGTCCGTTAGCATTTTATATGTCGTACGCCGTTACACCGTTGAGAAAATTCAAGAATCATATGCTCATCAACGGATCCGAATATCAAAAGGAGAAAAGAAATCAAGGGAACAGACCGGACCGATCCGGGCCAGATAAAAGAACCGATCCGGTTCATCCGGACCGATCCGCCTAAAGGGACCGGACCGATCCGCTTGCTGAGGTGAAGCTAGTGTGCCCCAGATCCATAGCGAACCGATGATGCCAAAATGCCGAACCGATCCGATGCCAACCGGATGGATCCGTCTTCAAAAAGGAATCGATCCGATGTCACCGGACCGATCCGCCTAAAGAGGCCGGACCGATCCGACGAGGATAAATCCAAACAGATCGTGTTCAGATCATGTTCCGAATTTTAGGGCTCAAGTTCTCCTATTTAATCCCACTACGGGAATTGGTTTTTCCAAGACTTTCCCACGATTATCAGAGCATATCAACCCTAAAGTCTTCACCTATTGAGTCCTATGATTCTAGATTCACACATCTTCCATATCTATGTGAATCAAAGTTTGGTAACCCAAGAACACCATTGTTGTTGTTCAACCCTTTGTGAAGTGGACCGCTTCTTCCTCTTCATTGCAGCCCTACTGGATAGGGATAGTTCCAGCCGCGAACCCTACTGGAAAGGGATATTCCAGCCGCGACTACAGAATCCGATACCCGAGGGTAATTCTTAGTCAAAAACCTGTATTTCATTGTAATCCGATTGTAAACCGTCTTTTACAAATTATAGTGATATACAAATGGTTTTGCCCCTGTGGGGGATTTTTCCTTAAACTTTGTGTGTTGAATATTTATTGCATGATTTCATATTGTTTCAATCACACCTAGTTGCATGCTTAGGGTTAATTTGGGTTAAAAATGGTATTTATTATATTATTTCTTAATTGAACGCAAGCGCCAACTCTTTCATACGTACCCTCTTGGGATCAGGTCGAACGTAGTTCATTGTCATTTTTATTGCATGACCCAATTCGTGAGGCCGACCAAAGGCCTGTTCAGAATTCGTTTACTGAGGCTTTCTCGAGCGTGCATTAAGTTTAGGGCATCTCCCCCTATTTTGATCGCGTATGGTCCATTTACTGAGGCCGACCATAAGCCTATGCGTCGAGCCTTGCTCGAGCACATACCTAGTAGGGTAAAACCCTACATTAGATTTTTCATATGG
Organism: Sambucus nigra; assembly: GCA_949130495.1. Classification (NCBI taxonomy): domain Eukaryota; kingdom Viridiplantae; phylum Streptophyta; class Magnoliopsida; order Dipsacales; family Adoxaceae; genus Sambucus; species Sambucus nigra. The sequence goes on from OX422218.1 coordinate 201,383,105, forward strand.
TCCAATTAGGTAGGCCGACCAAAAGCCTATGCATCGATCCTTGCTCAAGCACGTACCTAGTAGGGGTAAGATCCTACATTAGGTTTTTCATATGGTCCAATTGGGGAGGCCGACCAGAAGCCTATCCGTCAAGCCTTGCTCGAGCATGTACCCAGTAGGGGTCAGACCCTGCCTTAGGTTTTTCATATGGTCCAATTGGAGAGGCTGACCAGAAACCTATGCGTCGAGCCTTGATCGAGCATGTACCCAGTAGGGGTAAGACCCTGCTTTAGATTTTTCATATGGTCTAATTGGGGAGGCCGACCAGAAGCATATGCGTCGAGCCTTGCTCGAGCATGTACCTAGTAGGGGTAAGACCCTACCTCAGGTTTTTCATATAGTCCAATTGGAGAGGCTGACCAGAAGCCTATGCGTCAAGCCTTGCTCGAGCATGTACCTAGTAAGGGTAAGAACTTGCCTTAGGTTTTTCATATGGTCCAATTGGGGAGGCTGACCAGAAGCCTATGCGTCGAGCCTTGCTCGAGCATGTACCTTGTAAGGGTAAGAACCTGCCTTAGGTTTTTCATATGGTCCAATTGGAGAGGCTGACCAGAAGCCTATGCATCGAGCCTTGCTCGAGCATGTACCTAGTAGGGGTAAGACCCTGCCTTAGGTTTTTCATATGGTCAAATTGGATAGGCCAACCAAAAGACTATGCATCGAGCCTTGCTCGAGCATGTACCTAGTAGGGGTAAGACCCTTCCTTAGGTTTTTCATATGGTCCAATTGGAGAGGCTGACCAGATGCCTATGCGTCGAGTTTTGCTCGAGCATGTACCTAGTAGGGGTAAGACCCTGCCTTAGGTTTTTCATATGGTCCAATTGTATAGGCTGACTAAAAGCCTATGCATCGAGCCTTGCTCGAGCATGTACCTAGTAGGGGTAAGATTTTGCTTTAGGTTTTTCATATGGTCTAATTGGAGAGGCTGACCAGAAGCCTATACATCGAGGCTTGCTCGGGGTAAGACCCTGCCTTAGGTTTTTCATATGGTCCAATTGGAGAAGCTGACCAAAAGCCTATGCGTCGAGCCTTGCTCGAGCATGTACCTAGTAGGGGTAAGACCCTGTATTAGGTTTTTCATCATGTGATATGTAATCAGTATGCTTATCGTACTTAGGTCTTTCCCACAAGTCAATGTAACACCAATTACGTTTGCATTTTTCCATTTTCTAATGCCTCACATGTAAATATCCGCCTATTTTACCTTTTAGGTTGTTCCGTCACACTTCCTTAGGCTTAAAAGGCGATGACAAAAATGCACCTGGTTTAAGGGCCACCCACCCATTCAGGATTTTAACTGACCAACATAGTTGGCGACCAACCTAAGTTAGCTTTTTACCTAGTGTTGATACCAAAATTAATATGCTGATGTGGACGAATAATACGAAGACACATGTCAATCTACGTGGCACGATAGCACTGAGGAACTCTAGCACACCGAGGAACTCTAGCACACCGAGGAACTCTAGTTCTCCGAGGAACTCCTGATCAGCGAACAACTATGGCGGTCCGAGCTGCACCTCGGTCGTATCATTAATTGCCAGATAATCAACAGTTCAGATATTCATTGAATGCTTATATTCTTGATGCGCACGCTGCATTAAATGTATTACCCTTTCACATGTATATCATTTAATGTATCGAACCTTTCATGTACAGCCTCAAGGCTATAAATACCTTGTATCAAACCCATTGAGGGGGACCGGAATTTCTTGAGAGAACTTGTAATCAAGAATTCTGCAAACACTCAGCAATAACATAACAGTGGACGTAGGCTTTATTCCTAGCCGAACCACTTTAAAAATCTTTGTCTTATTTATTTATCTGTGATTGAATAATTAGAGCAATCTAGTTTTTTACATCAACAGATTGGCGCCGTCTGTGGGAAGCGACTGTTACTATCGTTTTTCGCAAAAATCAGTTATTATCAATGGCAGATAATCCAGAATCCAGTAATCGAAATGCTGGAAATACTGGAAATCTTCCAAATCCATCTGCAACTCCAGATCTGGCTGGAATTATGACAAATCTGGCTCAAGGACAAACCGCCATGCAAGAATCTATGAGGCAACTCATTCAAACTCTTCAAGGCGGTGCACCTACCTATTCAGGACAACGGAGTGATCGTGGGCAATCACGATCCAGACGTACTGCGTCATATCGCAATGGGGAATCTAATGATTCTTCTTATCAATCTGGGCGAACTTCATCGATACGGGCTACGGATACAAATCAACCTATATCTCTCTCTCCGGAGAGAACCAGCGCTTTGGAAAGATTAAGCAGGGCGTCTCCTTTCAGTCGATTAGGACCAAGGAGGAATATGAGTCCACCTAGAGCTCCATCGAGAAGTTTTCGGCCACCATCAGGTTTTAGAGAAGGATCAGCACAATCACGACTAGCTACTCGTCGAGATAAATCTCAGGAAGCTACGTCAGAACAATCAGTTGCTCGGACTAAGCGGCCTGAGGAAGGAAATGAAGCATGGAAAGGTTCCATTCAGCGGTTGGAGGATAGACTGGGCGAAATGGCTAAGGCAAGAAACCACTTACAGAGAACTTTTGTTCAAGGGACACCTTTTGTGCAAGCCATTGTGGATTTTCCTACACCATCGAAATTCAAAGCACCTGTGGTGACCCCCAAGTATGATGGAAAGACAGATCCTGTATTTCATATAGAACAATACCAAGCTGCCGCCGACATATATGCCGTCCCCGACGAGATGAGGTGTAGAGCATTCTCGGGAACTCTTACCGGATCTGCACAGATATGGTATAACAATCTTCCTCGGGGTAAGATTTCAACTTTTATTCAATTAGTCGAGTTGTTCATTGGGAATTTTTGTTTTGGGGCGAAGCCTATAAAGCGAGTAGCACATTTGTTAAGTGTTAGACAAAAATCAGGTGAAAGTACTAGAGACTACATAACTCGTTTTAATAACGAGAAGTTGGAAGTCGTAGATTACGAAGAAAAGACAGCAATCACTGCTTTGATGAGTGGTTTGCTGCCTAATAAGTTGTACTACACCTTGGCCAAAGATCCACCTAAAACTATGTCCGAGTTGATGGCGAAAGCAGCCAAAATTATGAATGCCGAGGAGGCTATGGCTGCGAAGAAGAATATGGATAAAGAAGTAAAAGTGGAGGTCGACAAGTCTAAGAAGAAAGATCAGAAAGGTAATGGTGGTGACAAGCATTACAGGAATAATAGGACAACGTTGGAAGTTATGGAGAATGAGGCTATGATAGCAGGTTTTCATTTGGCGAAAGTTATGGAGGCACGACAAATAATTATTTTCAGTGATTCTCAATTAATTGTGAATCAAATGATGGGAGTATATGCAGTTAAGGGAGAATTAATGGTGAAGTACCATGCAAAGGCGATGGAGTTATTGGCAGAATTTGATGCTATTCAATTGGTGAGAATACCGAGGATGGAGAATGCTAGAGCAGACGCATTGGCCCGATTAGCGTCAGCTACGCGCACCGAGCTGTGAAGAACGATACCAATTGAAGTATTAGAAAATCGGAGTATAGAGGAAGATCTGATGGTAAATATAATTACCCTTGATTTGGGACCATCTTGGATGGATCCTATCAGGGCATACATTGAAGAAGGAGAATTACCGGAGGACAAACTAGCTGCCAAGAAATTGAAGTATAAAGTTGCTCGATATGTGTTAATTAATGGTGTTTTGTATAGACGAGGAATTATGGCAGGTTTACAGAGATGTGTGCATCCATCAGAAGTCAAAGAATTGATTGAAGAAATCCATGAAGGATCTTGTGGAGCTCATGTGGCAGGTCGGACACTTTTGCAAAGGGTAATGACACAGGGATATTACTGGCCGACGATGAGGGCTGATTGTATAGCCTATGCTAAGAAGTGTGACAAGTGCCAACGTTTTTCCTCCATCCGAAGAACTCCACAAGCATTGTTGACACCCATAACTTCACCTTGGCCATTTGCCATGTGGGGGGTTGATCTGGTTGGACCACTGCCGACGACCCGAGGAAGGTTCAAGTATCTCATCGTGGCAGTAGATTATTTTACTAAGTGGGTGGAAGCTGAACCACTAATTGATATGACGTATGAGAAGGTATATCAGTTCATTTGGAAGAACATCATTTGTCGATATGGTCTCCCCCATGCTTTCATCACAGACCATGGAACACAATTCGATAATGAAGAATTTGCTGCCTATTGTCATCAGTCGAACATTTTGAAGTATCATTCAGCACCAGGCCATCCCCAAAGCAATGGACAGACTGAGGTGACAAACAGAACATTACTAAATGGTTTGAAGAAGAGGTTAAGTGAAGCTAAAGCAAATTGGATCAATGAGCTCCAATCAGTACTATGGGCTTACCGAACAACTCCCCGAGCAACAACTGGAGAATCACCATATATGTTAGCATTTGGAAGTGAAGCTGTGATACCTGCCGAGTTGGGTCTCCCAACTCATAGAGTGCTAAATTTCAACTCCCCAGTCAGCGATTTGATGAGAAGACTGGATTTGGATATGCTCGAGGAGGTTAGAGAAGAGGCAGCCATTAGGAATGCTGCTTACCAACAACGTACAGCTCTGTTCTACAACAAAAAGGTGAAGAAATGTGACTTAAAAGAAGGGGATTATGTGCTAAAGAAAGTCATTCAGAAGCAAAATAAGTTGGAAGCAAACTGGCATGGACCTTACCGAGTTACATAGGTTGTTCGTCCAGGAACTTACAGAATAGAAACTCTAGAAGGAGAAGAATTTAAGAATGCGTGGAATGCTGAACACCTACGCAAGTATTATCAGTAATGTAAAATGTAAAGCTTTTCCTTCAGTATGAATAAAACGAGGATGTTTCACCATTTTCTTTCTGTTGAAAGTTTTTCGGGGAATACTAGTGTAATACACTACGCACACAAAAAGTGCTCTAAGGAGCCGAAAAGTGCTCTAAGGAGCCAAAAGCTCTAAGGAGCCAAAAAGTGCTCTAAGGAGCCAAAAAGTGCTCTAAGGAGCCATAAAGTGCTCTAAGGAGCCAAAAGCTCTAAGGAGCTAAAAAATACTCCTTTGGTTAGGAGGCGCTCTAAGGAGCCAAATGCTCTAAGGAGCCAAAAAATACTCCTTTGGTTAGGAGGCGCTCTAAGGAGCCAAAAGCTCTAAGGAGCCAAAAAATACTCCTTTGGTTAGGAAAAACAAAATATTCCAAAATACACCAAGTATAGTTGGTCGGGGATAAAGACCCACTAACTGTAGTTGGTCGACGAGGACAAATTATTGACCTTAGTTGGTCGGACACATTTTTATATTTAAAATTGAACCAAGTATGGCTGGTCAGGGATGAAAATCCATCAACTGTAGTTGGTCGACAAACATTATTTATCCACCTTGGTTGGTTGGAAACAGTTTGAACAATTTATACTCATTACTGTATTATTAAGTGATTGGACAACCTTGATACTTGTAACTTTTTATTAAGTTGCTCAATGAACAATATTATTGTTATCTTTTTAACAGATACATATGCATAAGTGTAAAGTGTTTGATAAACACGAGATAATACCAATACAGATTTACAAACAAAAATGAAGTCTTTCATTAAAAATTCAAAATAAGTTACATATTACATGTATGTGCTAACTATTACATTAAGATTCCTATTCTATTGGTTTCTTGCCCTTTGCTTTTGAGACAGGCTCTTCGCCAGCAGGAGGATCTTCCAAGCAAAGAGGAGAATTAATAAAGTTCAAGTCCTTCAGCATTCTGACATTCATTATTGAAGGTGTATCCATTAGATGCTCTGGACGAGATACTTCGATTTGGGAGTGAAGGCTATAATCACCGAGGTATTTTGAAATTAGGCTACGAGGAATGGAACGAGCTGGGATCCAAGCCATATCCAATTTGAAAGGTGGTACAGGCAAGTCTAGTAATCCTGGAGCATGATAATCCCATAAAAAATGCCCTCGCTCTAATTTTAACACGCCCAGTGCGTTCAACCACCCTTGCTTATAACCTTCATTGTTGGCATGTTCAATGCGAGCATCCAAGTGAACAAGAGCTTCATTATAACCTGCCATCCAGAATTCCCTGGGCTGCTTATGAAATTGAAAGGTTAATCTATCCAACTGTTCGAGAAGATTTTTGGCAAAAAGATCCTTGGTATGAAGAGCAGATTTCGTTGCAGTAAGTTGATCTTCCAACGATAGATTTTTCTTGGACATTTCTGACAGAGCACGATCCTTAGCATTCAATTGAAACGCTTGAGTTTCCAAAGTGGACTGAGTACGAGTCTCTTCAACATTGCGACTAAGAACTCTTGATCGGCTCCGAGAAGCGACTGGAGAACTTTGCTCCTCGGCAACATTTTGAGCAGCTCTTCCTCGCCCCCGAGAACCTCTTCCTCGTCCACGAGCAGTCCCAGAAACAGCAGATCTTCTTAAATCATTCAGATCTTGCCTTAATTTGGCATTTTCGACCTCTAAGAAAGAGAAACCTTCATCAGTAACGGGCACTAGAGCAGCGGAAGATGACGCTGCAGATTCATATTGAGCCAATTTTTTCTGTAAATTATTATTTTCTTGTTCCAGGATCTCGGCAATCTGCCTGCAAGCTTCAACTTCACCTTTTAGGGTCCTTTCCCTAATATCATATCCAGCAATGATCTTCTTATGGCCTGTTTCAGAAGAAAGTTGTTGGTATCTATTTTCATAATCTTTGTGTAACAAAGCCATTGATTCATTGTGCTGACCTTGGAGATCCTCTATGGAACCATGAAGTTCCTCGATCAATTCATAGTATGCCACATTGTTGGCCACAGATCTATCAAGTAAATCTTTCAGGTACCGGTAAGCCTCAACTGCTTGTTCTGAGACATCGTGACCAAGAATGTCAACAATCTCTGATACACTTAGGTCTGTATGACCAGCTTTATAATAGCCATTGCATTGTCGCATCAATTCAGTATCAGGAGCAGATATCAATTCCATTCTGGCCAAAAACTAATAAAGAAGAGGAAGCAGGAGTTAATAAATAAAAGCAGACAGAGTATCAATAAAGAAGAGAAATGAAGATGTATTTTATTAGATCATCAAAAAGTTACATTGTTCGATTACAAGTAATGAAATATAGAAATGATACCGAACAACTTCACACCTTTTCCTTGTCCCCCAAGACTTTCTCGGGAGGCTGGGACGAGGAGCTCGGTTGCTCGGTGGTAACAACGGTTTGATCAGCAGGAATCTTCTCGACAGGAGGAGGCATGGAAGAAATGTCCTCGTTGACAGAGGGTTGAGAAGCAGAGACTGGGTCACCCGTAGCCATAGCAGATTCATCTGAGACAGGCTCATCTTCTTCTTCTTCCACAATTGCTGGAGGAGGACCAGGGAGGTGTTGTTGGAATAGCTCAGAATCGTCTTGGACCTTCAACTCTTGCAGAGCGGCTACCCAGCCATCGTGGAAGTATTTCAACTTCCCATATTGGACTTGGGATGTCATTGCAGCAATCCCTTTATACCATCCTTTCTCCCAACCAGCACTGAAATGTTTCTTGATTGCGACCTTTCTCCTCAACTTCTCCGAGGAAAGCTTCACATCCAATTCCTCTTTTTTGACCTTGATATCTCGCAGGGTAGATAATTCTTCCTCTGCCTTTTTCAGCTGGCCATCATATTCCTGATGTTTAACCTCTAAACCTTTTACTTTCTCCTCCAAATTCTTGGAGGTTTCGGCCATTTTCACCTTCTCAACTTCAGCCACAGCTAATTTCTTCTCCCAAACAGCTTTTTCGTCAACATACTGTTGACGAGATTCCTTTAAAGACTGGGTCAAACCCAACAGAGCATCCTCTACACCTGACGAGGAGCTTGAAGCTTTAATAGCTTCATCCTTCTTCACAATATTATTAAAACAGTTCACCAACTGAAAGATGAGAAAAATAGCAAAGTCAATACAAAATGCAAGCTTTCAGAGAAAGAAAGAAAAACCAGAAGTATAAGAAATTTACTGAAGCAAGGTGGCGAGCAGCTAAGGATGTCAGGATATCCCTAGGAATTCTTTCATCAATACCATGGACCTCGGGTACGACCGAGCTCATTGCAGAACTTGGAAGAATGATGTTTGGAACATCAGTACCACCAGCAGGTAGGGAGGAGGCAGTTTCAGCCGGAGTAACTAAGGATGATTTCCTCAATCTCTTCAACGGGCGGTCAGAACCTTCAACCAAAGAGGTCTTGGTCGGAGAGATTGTAATTACATCTACAGGAGCATTTTTCTTGCTCGGAACCATTGGGGGCTTCTCGGTAGCTTTAGAAGACCCAGCATCCACTTTTTTAGTCCCCTCTGGGGCATCAGTTTTGCTTTTCTTGGCCCTAGCAACAGAAGTAACATCATCAAAGAGAGCAGGAGGAGCTCTTTTCTTACCCATCCTTTGACTTAAAGGAAGATGAGAATCTGAAGATGAACCTTCTGGAGTTGAAGCTGGTTCAACAGGGCGAGCAGTATAAGAGGTTGTGTAACTCTTATACTATAGCAGATATGAGGCAGACCTGATATGTTCGTCTGCAATGTTCTTGTGCAAACCCCAGATAAGTTTCAGATGCTTGATATTAACCTCTGATTCTTTCGGAGTTCTTCTTTTGCTATCAACTGCAAATAAATACATAACGAGATATCAATCATACATTTTGTCAAACATGATGAAAGCATAATTTCATAAATAAAATAAAATGAAAAATAAACCTATCCCATTGCCATATGGGGGCATCTGGGACCGTTGTATACTTCATCTCCAGTTAAAGGGGCATATTGCCAATTTTTTATAACCAACCCATGTTCAAAATAATCTCTATTTGAGTCAGGGAAGTTAACTACAAGAGCCCTATTCAGAAACCTAGTTTTTAAGTAATAAATATTATCTAGAGTGGCCCACTTATAGCAATACATAATCTCAGGGATCCCAATACGAGTCCCATGAGTTAGATTTAATTTGTGTACCCCATTAATTATTCTCCATGAATTGGGGGCTATTTTTGTAGGGACAAGATCGAAATACTGACAAAACTCAAGACACAATGGGTTTGGTGGAAAAGAAAATCCACATTCAGCAACAAAAAGACTGGGGAACCAATGTCCCTCAGCCAATCGAAAGTAATCTAAAGGCTCAGAAAGAACCTCTATAGTTACCCACGAAGGAACGAAAAAATCAGAACGAAATTTTTCAACAGATTCTACAATATAAACCATATTGAATAAAAGAGATACAGAAGAAAGGAAGAAGATCTTACAGGAAGAAAGGAGGAATGTTGACAACGAACGAAAACAAGGATGAACGCACAAGAGAGAAGGAGAGAATAGAAAGCTTGAATGCAGAAAATTGGAAAACGTAGAAGACGGTATGATTACCCAAGAAGTTTAAATACTTTGCATTGGGAAGCGGCGAAAGAAATGATTACCAAAAAGAAACTACTGAACTTCCGGCGGCTAAAAGGACAAAAACTGCACGGAGATCGAAGCGCTTATAAAAAATTCAAAAAAAAGGGCGGAAGTTGCGAAATGAGAAGGAAATTTGAACACAATGTTCCTGAAACCCAGGAAAAGTCATTTAATATTGCCATATACCGAGAAAGAATGTTCCATACTCCTCAAAGTTCGAAATATGAAACATTGGGGGCTTCTGTTGATACCAAAATTAATATGCTGATGTGGACGAATAATACGAAGACACGTGTCAATCTACGTGGCACGATAGTACCGAGGAACTCTAGCACACCGAGGAACTCTAGCACACCGAGGAACTCTAGCGCACCGAGGTACTCTAGTTCTCCGAGGAACTCCTGATCAGCGAACAACTATGGCGGTCCGAGCTGCACCTCGGTCGTATCATTAATTGCCAGATAATCAACAGTTCAGATATTCATTGAATGCTTATATTTTTGACGCGCACGCTGCATTAAATGTATTACCCTTTCACATGTATATCATTTAATGTATCGAACCTTTCATGTACAACCTCAAGGCTATAAATACCTTGTATCAAACCCATTGAGGGGGACCGGAATTTCTTGAGAGAACTTGTAATCAAGAATTCTGCAAACACTCAGCAATAACATAACAGTGGACGTAGGCTTTATTCCTAGCCGAACCACTTTAAAAATCTTTGTCTTATTTATTTATCTGTGATTGAATAATTAGAGCAATCTAGTTTTTTACATCAACACCTAGGGATCCCCCGTAGGGTTTTTATTATTGCCGGGGTAACTCGTGAGGCCATTTGTGTTTAGAGATGACAAAGGCGACTTACTTAATTTAATGGGAACAAGCAAGAAGGCTGTTGTATTAAATCATGCTTAGTCTTGATCATCATTTGAAAGACTAATTCTGGTGTTAACCATATTGGCATCCATCCTGGGTTAACCTCTTCTATTTTTCTTTAAATGTTATAGTGAATCTATTCACGTGTCATCATTGCCATGGAGCCCCCAGTCGGGCTGTGAAGAGAAGACTGTTCGACTGTCCATCGAGTCATTTGATATGTATAACAGAGATGATAAGTGTACCCTGTCGTTCCTCAGGGATTTATTGTGTTGAAGAGTGTCACGTTGATCGTTCGTTGAGCTGAATATAATTAAGAATTATCTTGCTCATATAGCTCCATGTAATGTATCATTCCTCGGGGCACACTTATTTGTCGACCATGCATGGTGGTTCCGGGAGGCTGTGGAAGACTCCATGTAGCTCGTGCACATAAAGAAATTGATATGAGTTCAAAGCGTCCTTGTGCAGAAATGCGTTGATCTGATATGGCGTTCAAGAAACGTTGTTCCTCTGGAGTGGATATCTTAGTGTTGACAACGCATTAATTCGTTACTTGGTGATCGTCGATCATTGTGGGCTGTCTGACAATGTTGCTCGATACATTCAGGGTGGTCTAGTGTTGTTATCAACATGTTTTGCTCGTTGACTGTGATTTTGCTAGGTATGTGACTTCTTACAGGTTGGATTCGTCCTTGTTGATAAATATAGTTGATCGTTGCTCTTCATGTTGCTTTATGTGTTATTGGATCTTTATTGTACAGATCGGCTAACTTTTCATTTGAGGAGGTTGAATTAAATAAGAGCTGTATTGCCCACCTATTTATTGGAGCTTGAGACGTGATCACACAATGTCAACTATCCATTGAAGCTGAGGGTCCGTGGAGGCAAAATTGCAAAGGACCTAGTAGATGTTGCGAACGATCCATGCTCGAGCATCTATCGGAGCATTGATAAGATAAATGATGCTTAAGTGCCTGTCGAGGCAAAAACTATAGAGGATTTAGTAGATATTGCAGGTGATTCATGCTCGAAAATCTATCGAGGCAAAAAGGACTGAACAACTATTACGAATGATCCTGTAGTGTTAGTGAAAACTAACTTTCCAATAAATGCAATGTTGATCATTAATCGACTGTGCCAACCATCTGTTGGGACTGAATATAAGAATTATCCTGATCAACCATTTGTTGGGGATAAAATGTGACATGTGTGGCAAATATCTTCGGGACTAAATATATAGAAATATTTTCCCGATCATTTTGCCGAGATGAGCCTTGAATATGCTTGATCATCCTGCAGGTCAAGAATCATAGATCTAGATAACCCATTATGAAATTCAAGAAATATCAACGTCCGAGCATCTATCGGTTATAAATAGGGTTGCCCAAGAATTTATTGGGTCCAAGGTGGTGTAACGTGCTCGATCATCCGTCATAGCATTAACGAAATAAGTGGTGCCTGGGTCGTCTTCCAGGGCAAGGTTATACATGTCCGAGTAGATATAGAGAGCGATCAATGCTCGAGCATCTATCGATGCATTAACAAGACTTCCAAGAGCTTAAGATTGTGGCCGAGCATTCGTCGGAACTGAATCTTGTACCTATAGAAGTTAATAAGTTGATCGACCATTTATCGAGGCTAATTCAAATAGAATTTATCATGCAATATGATGTGCATCTGTTCAAGCATGTGTCGAGGAAAATATTCATAGTATTAAATGAATGACATGAATGATCCCATAATTTTTGTGATAAAATCTCACAAGGATGGTCGTGCCCGAGCATCTGTCGGGGCTACGCTAAGTATGAGTAAAGATATTACACCGACCATCCATTGGTATAACCAATAATAGCTAGACGACAATATTGAAAATTAAATAACCGAATAAATGACATGAGTGCTCTTTAAGTGCGCCCCAATATTTATGTTGACAAAATAATTGTAATAAAGTCGAATGAAAGATGCAAAATTTATCAAATATATCCAGATGTATGACACATGAGTTAATTTGGAATTTCTACAAATAGATTTAAGCAAATACTTAATATTAAGTTGGTTTCAAAAAATTATTTCCATAGAAAATTTGTGTAAAGGCAATTGTTTTTCTCATGTGAAGTATAGAGTACAGATAGCCCCCTGTTAACAAATTTATGATGATAAAAATCGTGTGCATAATTTGTGAGCAAATAAAGTATTATGAGACGAAAACGAACGATGTACAAATAAATGTGTGTATCCATCAAGTGGGGTTGTGCTAAATACAAAAATTATCCTGACCAGCTATCCACTGGGGATAAAATGCAACATGCGTGGCAAATATCTTCGGGACTAAATATATAGAAATATTTTGCCGATTATCTGCCAAGATGAATCTCAAATGTGCCTGACCGTCCTTTAGGTTACGAATCATAGAATCCGAGCTTCAGTCGGAGTAATAATAATTTTGCCCAAGCATTTCTTTGGGTCTAAGGTGCTATAGTGTGCTCGACTATCAGTTGGAGCATTAATAAAATGAATGGTGCCTGGATAGTCCGCTGGGGCAAAGTTGTAGAATACCGAGTAGATATAGCGAGCAATTCGTGCTCGAGCATCTATTGAAACATCGATGTGATTTCCAAGGACTTAAGATTGTTGCTGAGCATCCGTCGGGACTGGATCTTGTACCTGTGGAAGTTAGCAAATTCCCCGACCATCTGTTGACGCTAAATCAGATAGAAGTTATCACAAAAATGATATGTTCAACAAAGTATACAAGATATGCATCTTGTCGGCCATATGTCGGGAAAAAAAACTTCATAGTAGCGTATGAATGTAATAAATGACCCAATGATTTTTATGATAAAGATCCCATTGAGATAACCGTGCCCGAGCATCCGTCGCGGCTGAGCTAAATAACCAATAATCTCCTTCCGGTGAGACTAAATTGTTGTAGCTGAACGGCAATATAGAAAATTAAAATATTCGAATAAATGACGTGAGTGCTATATAAGTTCCCCCACTTATTTATGTGAGCAAAATAATTTTTAATAAGATCGCATAAAAAAGTGTCAAGTAAAATCATTGTAAAAAATCACACGGTCCCTTAAAATAATTTTTTTTTCAAGGAGAACCGAGCAATGCAAAAATTAGTGAAATATATCTTGAATGTAAGACACAGGGCTGATTTAGAATTTTTTGCAAAAATATTTGGACTCAAGCAAATATCCAATTAAGTTGGTTTCAAAAATACGTTTCCACCGTAAAGTTCTGCAGAAAAGAAAAGCCAAATGCTGATTTTGCTGAAGTAAGGATGGATGGAAACTCATTCAGTGTTCCATCTGTACGCGAGAAACCAACTTCTCAGCACTGTTGCTGTCTTTCAAGCTTTTGCCTCCAATCAAAGATCACCAGATGGTGGTCTGGTGAAGCCGTGGTCGTCGACCAGCTGATGTTGTCGCCGAAGAAAAACTAGCCCCAAACTGTGTTATAACCTTTGCACGGGGGCGAGCTCGTCACTGCTCGTCCTCGTCGTCGACCAACTGATGTGCTTCTCCTTTCTCCTCCCTGCCGCCGACCAGCGGATGATAATCGCAAGCTGGTCGCCGACTACCAGGGTCTCCGGTAAATCCCTCGCGGGTGCTCGATCGAAGAGTTGTGGCCCCTTGGCGAGTTGGGACACGGACTGGTTGTTATTTCTACTGCCGACGTGGTTTCTAACCACCATGGACGTCCGGTAACATAGCTGAGGTTACCCTTGTCTTTGCCACCGACCAACAAGGGCGAGTTCGGATGCAAGTCGAGGAAGATCGGAGAGATCCCAGGTCGGCTGTGATAGCTCAGGTCGTAGGTTTGTGGGGTCATATATCTACAAGGTGGAAAGCCAGAATTCCATTGTTGGTCGGCCGTCAGGTAACCCCCTAGATCGAAGATCGGCGTAGCTGAACCGTAGGTCGGCGGCGAGATGATGAGCTGCCATGTTTCTCACCAAAAAATAAAAAGCCAAGAGGTGTGGGTACAGAAATATGCTACGAGCGGTCGAGGAAAATCCTGTTGGTGCTTTGACTAAAAGATAGCCCCCAGGTCGGCATGGTCGAAGGAGATGACGCGAGCTGATAGATTGATTCCATATTTTGCCACAAGACTTTTATGTCTACTATTTATAAATAATAATTGTACAGAATTATGAATAATTAATATAAAGACAGAATTAAAACAGAATTATAGAAATGAAATACTTATTAGAATTTGCAGAAATAATATTAGAATAGAAGAAATAATCCGAGTCCTGTTTAGAACAGTGTTCTTAAGACAAATTTATTCCCTCCACAAAGTGCCAAAGGTAATGAATAATTGTCTCCCAAAATAGAACGGATTTCCAAATTAATCAAGTAGCACAACAATGATTAATTTTTTCGAACACAATTCTGTGTTTATACTCAACCAGACCAAAGAGATGATATGCAGGAATGTATGCAGTAGCAATAGAAAAATAATTTATTTTTCTAGAAAAAGTGGCAGCATAAATTCGGAATTATGGGAGGGCAAATTTTCAGTAGTCAATTCTGTAGGGGGACTGTTTAATTTATAGCTTTTGTGTTGACTGTTGGAACAATCAACCGAAATTAACTCTCAAAAACAGTTAATCAGTTAAACGAAATTAACTGTTCACTGTTGGCAATAACTGCCAACAGTTTATTAATTAATTAATTAATTTCGTAATTAATTAATAATTAAAGCCCAGAAAGTTAAATAAATTCGGCCCAAAAATGTAGGAGATTTTTACAAGCCCAAGCCCAAGCCCGAGCCGAACCGAGCCGAGCCGGCCGGACGCACGCGCGCGTGCGTGTGGACTTTTGACCGAAAGTCAACCCGTGCATAGCTTAGGTCATCTCCCCTTCAAAGGGTTGGGATACCCCCAAGGCATCCAAGCCTTAGTCCATACTTTGGGTGTTATTAACTCATCAAAATTCCACTACTCTTCCAATGTGGGACAAGAGTTAAAACACACCCAATTCATTAACTTTCATTGCTTTGTGAGTCACTTTGAAGACATAATTATCATTCATAACTTATTGAAATTGGACATATGAATATACTACGTTAACCTCCTTACGGAGGTGAACGCGTTCGTATATGGTCCCACAATTTCCGTAGTGTGGGTCCCACCTAAATTTGAGCTCAAAGTTGCTCAAAAATCTGTCCAGAAAAATCTCGACAGCTTTATAATACCCATTCAATTCCAATTTTCCAACAAACACTTCTTGTGGTGCGTTCGTCCCGTCCGATCTTGGGCCCAAGATGAGAGCAATTGTTTTTTTTTTAATTTTCTAATACCTCAGTTCAGAAGGAATTACGTGGGTGGAGATAAGATTTCATGACTGATTATGTACCCAGATCTGTGTGTATCTTTGTGAAAACATGTGTGAAAATTTAGGATATGGGAATCAGAATATGATGTAGCCCAGGAGTCTCTCAATAGAGTCCAGATATTTGGAGAGTCTTCATAGACATCTCTGATAACGAATTTCCTCTTAAATAAAATATGAAAATTATCTAGAATCAAAGTTGTTGTGCAGATTTGAAGATAACAATTAAATATAGAATGTGTAAATATAACTGCATGCAAAATCATGTATCAATGAAATGATATTTGTTCAAAACAAATAATTATATATGAAACATATAACTGTTCGTGCACAGATAAAAAAGGAAAAATTATCGTTTGATTATGTGCGTAGCGTACGTACCATTGTTCTTGAACGTAAACCTAGATCTCTTCTAGCAAGAAGGGGAAGGTCTTTTGTGCCGTTTCTCACAGACGACGCTAATTGTAGGTGCAAAAAATCTCACCCGTCGGGGGGTGCCAATTCATCACGATACAGGTATGAAAATAAATATGAGAGAGACAAAGATTTACGTGGTTCGACCATGAATGGCCAACGTTCACGAGGCTGCTGCTGTGTTCCATTAGAATGATGAGAGAGTTTTACATGAGAGTGCTTCTCTAGCTTCTAAGCGCCCTTCCACAATGGGGGGTGTTCCCTTTAAATAGAGTTAGGGGTTATATTAGGATTACAAATATGGATGAGTCCTATCTTCATGGAGTTTGATTCCAATCAAATACTGTTCCTCGATCTTTTAGTCTGTCAAGGACTCTAGTCGTCCCTATCTTGTTGGAGCGTATGTTGCTCGCCATCTTGACCGGGGTGCTCACGTGTCTTGCTATTACATAGGCATATTATTGCCCCCACAATTCAGATCTTGTTGGAAGTTTATTTTCCTTACCAATCACATGCTTTTTGCCTTGTAAGAGGTTGTTTAAGAGAATTTTTTTCCTCAAGGCCGCTTTTTCTACCCAAAGTTTTGCGTGCTTTTTGCTCTGAAATAGGTGCTTTAAGGGAATTTCTTTTCTTCAGACGACTTGACCTATACAAAATTTCTCTTTTATAGATTTTCTTATTCAACTTATTATTGTTTAAATGGTTTGTTTGATTCGAGATAAAATATTTTTCTTCACGATGTAATGTAATATGGTGAAATATGTTTTCACTTATTTTGAGTTCAATTTTGTTTACAATTTTTGTTAAAATTTACATAACTATATGGTGTGCACTTATTCACAATTTCAAATAAGCAAAAAATTAATTTTAAATATGTGAAAAATAATATCACCATTTTACCATTCACTGCCATTAAAATTATTTCACTCCGAACCAAACAGGCATGTACCCGAAGCTCTGTTGGTAACTAACTTGTTTTTGTTCCCAATCAGCTCTCAATGATGGGTTAATTACATTTTTAATCTAACATTCAAATAAAGATACCATGTTCCAGTTTAATTATCAATATCCACATTGTGGCATAACAGTTATACCACACTTTATAAATAAAATATCATAGTAAAATGAAAACCCCACAGTAGATGTTAACTAATGTAACACCCCGTGATTTTAAACTTTAAATAACACTGTTGATACCAAATTTAGCCTGCGGACATGGCTCAATTAAGTAAAGACACGTGGCAATCTTCATGGCAATAATAAACATTTCCGAACAGCGCCTTGACTCCGAGGACCCATACTGCAACGAGGAGCTCCACTTCCCCGACTAACTCAAATGCTCCGACCTACAAGAGTCCTCCCAGGAACTCTACTACTCCGAGGAACTTCATTGCACCGAGATACTCAGGCGGTCCGAGCTGCACCTCGTACAAAGCATTAATAGCGGGAAAACCAACAGATAGACTGCGCATTAAATACATACAGATGTATACGCTTAAGGGGCATTAATGAATTACCCTTTCACATATACAACCTAGAGGCTATAAATACATTGTATCATCCTCATTGTAAGGGGACCGAAATTTCTTGACAAATCCTGTAGTCGAGAATTCCCAAACAAGTCAGCAATAACAGAAGCAGTGGACGTAGGCCATTCTTATAAGGCTGAACCACTTTAAAATTTCTTTGTCTCATTTAATTTTATCTGTGATTAAATAATTAGATACAATCTAGTTTTTTACATCAACAGATTGACGCCATCTGTGGGAAACGACTGGTACTATCGTTTTTCACCAAAAATAATTCATCACCAATGGCTGATAATCCTGAATCCAGCAATCGAAACGCTGGAAACCCTCCAAATCCATCTGCTCCTTCAAACATTCCAGATCTGGTTGGAATAATGAAAAATCTGGCCGAGGGCCAGACCGCCATGCAAGAAACTATGCGACAACTCATTCAAACCCTTCATGGCGGTGCACCAGCCTATTCAGGACAACGCAGTGATCAAAGAAACACTCGTTTGCTTCCTTCGCGTACAGGGCATACAGCTTCATATCGTAATGAACAATCTGATGATTTCTCTTATCAACCTGGACGAACTTCATCAGTACGGGCCACAGATACTGAACAACGTATCACTCTCTCTCCAGAAAGGACCAGTGCGCTGGAAAGATTAAGCAGGGTGTCTCCTTTCAGTCGATTAGGCCCTAGGTAGAACAAAAGTCCTCCTAAGGTTACGTTGAGGAGTTTTCAACGACCATCCGATTTAAGAGAAGGATCGGCGCAATCGCAACCAGTTACTCGTCAAGATAAATCTCAAGAAGCCACATCAACGCGATCAATTGCTCGAACCAACATGCACGAGGAAGGAAATGATGCGTGGAAAGGCTCTATTCAGAGACTGGAAGATAGATTGGGAGAAATGGCTAAGGCTAAGAATCCCCTACAACGAACTTTCGTTCAAGGGACACCTTTTGTCCAGGCCATTGTGGATTTTCCCATGCCGTTAATATTCAAAGCACCTGTGGTAACCCCCAAATATGATGGAAAGACAGATCCTATTCTTCATATAGAGCAATATCAAGCTGCCGCCGACATCTATGCTGTCCCCAACGAGATGAGATGCAGGGCATTCTCGGTAACTCTTACTGGATCTGCTCAGATATGGTACAACAATCTTCCTCGGGGTAAGATCTCAACTTTCTTTCAACTGGCCGAGTTATTCATTGGGAATTTCTATTTTGGGGCAAAGCTAGTAAAACGAGTAGCACATTTCTTAAGTGTTAGACAAAAGGCTGGTGAAAGCACCAAAGATTATATAACTCGTTTTAATAACGAAAAACTCGAAGTCATAGATTATGAGGAAAAGACAGCGATCACCGCATTGATGAGTGGGCTGTTGCCCAACAAGTTGTATTACACTTTGGCCAAAGATCTACCCACAACCATGTCAGAACTGATGGCAAAAGAGGCTAAAATCATGAATGCCGAGGAGGCTATGGCTGCGAAGAAGAATATGGATAAAGAAACCAAGGTGGAAGTCGACAAAGCTAAGAAGAAAGAGCATAAGAGCAATGGTGGTGACAAACAATCCAAAAATAGGTCGTTATGGGAAGTATTGAAAAAATTTGATAATTATACTCCTTTGAAGATGGAAATCAACCACGTCCTGGAAGAAATCAAGAATAACGAGGAGTTAAAATGGCCAAAGAAGATGAAGGCAGACCCTGACAGGAGGAATAGGGAAAAATATTGCGAGTTTCACAAAGATCATGGCCATATGACTAAAAATTGCATAGCTCTTCAGAACGAGATTGAAACACTCATTAGACGAGGAAAACTGACAAAGTACGTTGATCGTATAAATGAAAGAAGAAATGACGACTGAACAAGAGAAAGGTCCAGATCTCCTCGTCGGGCAGAGGAAAACAGAAAAAGAGATCATGAAGATGATACAGAAGACGACCCCGATCTTCCTAAAAGACCAAGGCAGCCAGAACGCGAGGTATTTTCAATACGTTTTGGGTCATTTGATTGTAATGTCATTACAGGTGGAGATGCAGGAGGAGGAGGTCTTACTGCAGAGAGAAAAGCTTACCTAGGTGAGGCTCAAGCTTGCTCATACATTCAACGGATAAATCTGGCCGAGGAGGATCGCTCGAGAAAGATAAACAAAGAGAAATTAGTCATTGGTTTTTCAAAGAACGACCTCGCAGGTGTCTTATATCCTCGTGATGACCCGTTGGTGATCAAAATGAGGATGAAAGAAGTGATGATTTCGAGAGTTCTTGTAGATAATGGTAGCTCGGCATACATCATGTTCTACTCGTGCTTCGACAGTTTAAACCTAAAGTTATCTCAATTGGAGCCTTATCACAGACCTCTCCTCGGTTTTGCTGGCGAGAAAGTTTTTCCACTTGGGATAATCAAGTTAGATATATTCATTGGTACATAGCCTGCTTATCGAACAGAAAGAATACGCTTCTTCGTGATGGATAAGAATGTTCAGTCAACCTATAACATCATCATGGGAAGGGTAGGATTGAAGAAGTTCGAAGCAGTCCCATCTATGGTACATCAGTGCCTAAAATTTCCAATAAATTTTGGGGTAGGAGTTGTGAAGGGTGATCAAAAAGTAGCTCGGGAATGCTATTATTCATCTCCCGAGCAAGAGGAGCTGGAGGAATCAATGAAAAAGACTACTACCTATCAAGTGGATGAAGGTACAAAAATTGAAACATTGGATCCTAGAGATGAATCGCAACTCGTGAAGGGTCAGGTGGTGGAAGCTACAGAAAACATTTTTCTGGACGATGAGCACCCTGAACGAACAACTCAAATAGGTTCGTCGTTAGATGCCTCAATAAAACAGGAATTGATAACTTTCCTGAGAAGCAGAAAGAAAACTTTTGCGTGGAGTCATGAAGACATGCCCGGAATAGACCCAAATTTCTTATGTCATGAGCTCAACGTGAATAAGGAGATCAAACCAGTAAAGCTGAGAAGAAGAGTATTCAGTCCCGAGAAGAATCAGGCTATACAAGAGGATGTCGAGAAGCTTCAGAAAGCTTGCTTTATCGAAGATGTTAAATATCCAGAATGGTTAGCCAATGTGGTGATGGTAAAGAAGAAAAATAACAAATGGAGGATGTGTGTAGACTTCACCGATCTCAACAAAGCATGTCCAAAGGATCACTTTCCATTGCCTCGTATCGATCAACTAGTTGATGCTACCTCGGGACACGAGCTGCTGAGCTTCATGGATGCTTATTCTGGTTACAACCAGATCAAAATAAAACTTGAAGACAGGGAGAGTACTTCTTTCATTACCCCTAGGGGAACTTATTGTTATAATGTTATGCCTTTTGGTTTGAAAAATACAGGTGCGACATATCAGCGGCTGATGAATAAGGTCTTTGCTGAGCAAATCAGTTGCAATATGGAAGTCTATGTTAATGATATGCTGACAAAGAGCAAGAAAGTTGCCGATCATCTAGTTGACTTAGGCCAGACCTTTGATCAACTGGATAAATACCAAATGAAGCTGAACCTGACGAAGTGCATATTTGGAGTACGATAAGGCATTTTTCTCGGGTACATTATCAATCAACGAGGCATTGAAGAAAATCCAGAAAAGATCAAAGCTCTATTAGGGCTGCGATCTCCAACGACGAAGAAAGAAGTGCAAAGTCTTATAGGACGAGTAGCAGCACTCAACAGATTTGTATCGCGAGCAACTGATAGATGTCTCCCATTCTTCAAAACGCTCCGGAAGACTTTTGAGTGGAATGATGAATGTGAGAAGGCTTTTCAAGACTTGAAGAAATACCTGGGAGCACCTCCGCTGTTGTCCAGGCCAGTGATGGGAGAAAAATTGTGCTTGTATCTGGCAGTATCGGAGAATGCAGTTAGCTCGGCTTTGATCAGAATGGAGAATGGAGTGCAAAAACTAATTTATTATACAAGTAAGGCCTTCTGAGGAGCAGAGATCAGATACTCAAAGATGGAAAAATTAGCATTGGCGCTGATTGAGGCGAGTAGGAGAATGAGGCCATATTTCCAAGCCCATACTATAGTCGTATATACTGACATGCTGTTGAGACAATCCTTTCATAAACCAAAAAAATCAGGGAGATTGATGTACTGGGAAATAGAACTTGGCGAATATGATATAATTTACGAACCCAGATCATCACTTAAAGGGCAAGAAATAGCAGATTTTATAGCAGAGTTCACCTATCCTGATACCCCCGAGGAGCAAAAACTGCTAACTGATGAACCTGTGGATGTTACAAGAACAACAAACACTAGCTCAGACCAACTTAAGTTGGTAAAAGGGCAAGTGGATGTTACAGGATCATCAAATTCGAGCTCAGACCAACTTAGGTTGGTAAAAGGGCAAGAAAAGATGGTCGACGAAGAGCGAGAAATATCGGGGGATGGTGAAAGGAAGCAACAAATATTTCACCGAGGAACTCTGTCAGACCAGAAATTAGAAGATGAGTTGCCTATATGGAGGCTATATGTAGATGGCTCATCTTGCACTATAGGCTGTGGGGCAGGGATCGTTTTGAATAGCCCGAACGAGGTCGATATGGAATATGCCCTACGATTCTAATTCAAAGCTTCCAATAATGAAGCTGAGTATGAGGCCATGATTGCAGGTCTTAATTTGGCAAAAACTATAGAGGCACGACAGGTTATTGTCTTTAGTGATTCTCAATTGATAGTAAACCAAATGTTGGGAATATATGCTGCCAAAGGAGAATTAATGATCAAGTATCAGGAAAAGGTGATGGAGTTGGTATCAGAATTTGTCGATGTTCAACTGGTAAGAATACCAAGAATGGAGAATGCGAGAGCAGACGCCCTAGCCCGATTAGCATCAGCTACTCGTACCGAGCTGCGAAGAATAATACCAATTGAAGTGTTAGCTAGTCGAAGCATAAATGAAGACCTGATTATGAATTTTATTACCCTTGATTTAGGACCATCTTGGATGGATCCCATCAGGGCATATATTGAAGAGGGAGAATTACCAATTGATAATCTCGCTGCCAAGAAATTGAAGTTTAAAGCTGCTCGATATGTATTGACTAATGGTATTCTGTACAAACGAGGAATTATGGCAGGTTTACAAAGATGTGTATATCCCTCTGAGGTGAAAGAATTGATTGAAGAGATCCATGAAGGGTCCTGTGGAGCCCATGTAGCAGGTCAGACTCTTTTACAAAGGGTAATGACGCAGGGATACTACTGGCCAACAATGAGGGCCGATTGTATAGCCTATGCCAAGAAATGTGACAAGTGCCAGCGCTTTTCCTCCATCCGAAGAACTCCACAAGCATTGTTGACACCTATCACTTCCCCTTGGCCATTCGCCATGTGGGGAATAGATTTGGTCGGGCCATTGCCAACGACCAGAGGAAGGTTCAAATATCTCGTCGTCGCAGTGGATTATTTGACTAAGTGGGTAGAAGCTGAGCCTCTTGTCGACATGACTTACGAGAAGGTATATCAATTTGTCTAGAAAAATATCATTTGTAGATATGGTCTTCCCCATGCATTCATCACTGACCATGGAATGCAATTTGATAATGAGGAATTCGCTGCCTACTGCCATCAGTCCAATATTTTAAAGCTCCACTCAGCACCAGGTCATCCCCAAAGCAATGGACAGACTGAAGTGACGAACAGGACACTACTAAATGGCTTAAAGAAAATATTAAGTAAGGCAAAAGAAAACTGGATCAACGAGTTACAGTCAGTACTGTGGGCTTATCGTACTACTCCCCGAGCAGCAACTGGAGAATCCCCATATATGCTGGCATTTGGAAGTGAAGCTGTCATACCTGCCGAGTTGGGTCTCCCAACACACAGAGTACTGAATTTCAACTCCCCAGTCAGCGACTTAATGAGAAGATTGGATCTGGACATGCTCGAGGAAGTTAGAGAAGAAGCAGCCATTAGGAATGCTGCTTACCAACAACGAACAACTCTGTTCTACAATAAGAGGGTGAAGAAGTGCGACCTAAAAGAAGGAGATTATGTGCTAAAGAAAGTAATTCAAAAGCACAACAAACTGGAGGTAAACTGGCATGGACCATACCGAGTTACAGAAGTTGTTCGACCAGGAACTTACCGAATAGAAACTTTAGAGGGGGAGGAGTTTAAGAATGCATGGAATGCAGAACACCTGCGCAAATACTATCAGTGATGTAAAATCTCATGTAAAGCAGTTCCATCACTATGAATAAAATGATGATATTCTGCCAGCCTCTCTCCTTTTATTAAAAATTTTTCGGGGGAATACTAGTGCTACACACTACACTGCTCAGCAGCAACAACAAAATATCCTTAAAAATGCCAACTCGGTTTGGTTAGGGAACGATATTCCTAAAAATTCCAACTTCGGTTGGTTAGGAAATAAAATATTCCTAAAAATGCCAATTCAGTTTGGTCAGGGAACAATATTCCTAAAAATGCCAACTTCGGTTGGTTAGGAAACAAAATATCCCTAAAAATGCCAACTCGGTTTGATTAGGAAACAGAATATTCCTAAAAATATCAACTCGGTTAGTTAGGAAACAAAATATTCCTAAAAATTCCAACTTCGGTTAGTTAGGAAGAATTTTTTTTTTCCAAAAGTACCAAACTTGGTCGGGAAGAGAAAAATTCACCAATTTATATTGGTCGAAAATCAAAAGATGTTGACCATCGTTGGTCGGAAATATTTTGTGAATATATAAAAGAGATCAAGTTAAATCTCTGTTACTTGTGATTTTTTAATTACTACCAGAATTGGTCGAGAAGCAAAACATCATTATTTTTGGTCAGTCAAATGATTACCACAAATTCAAGCTAGTCGACAATAAGTTTTAATCTACAGTTGGTTGACAAGATACATAATATTGTTATCTTTTTAACAGATATACATACACAAATATAAAGTGTTTTACAACTACAAGACAATGGAAATCAACATTTTCAAACAAAATATATGTCTTTCATTAAGTCTAAAAGCAAAGTACATTGATAATGAAATGTATACTAACTATTACATCGAGATTCCTACTCTATTGGTTTCTTCCCCTGTGCTTTTGAAACAGGTTCCTCACCAGCAGGAGGATCCTCCAAAGCATAAGGAGAGTTTATGAAGTTGAGATCTTTGAGCATTCTAATATTCATTACAGAGGGTCTATCTAGCAGATGCTCAGGGCGAGATATCTTGGCATTAGAATGAAGATTGTAATCACCGAGGTATTTAGAAATCAAGCACCGAGGAATGGCCCGAGCAGGGATCCAACTCATATCAAGCTTGAAGGGTGGCATTGGCAAGTCGAGCAACCCGGGATTATGGTTGTTGATACCAAAATTAATATGCTGATGTGGACTAATCATACGAAGACACTTGTCAATCTACGTGGCACAATAACAACGAGGAAGTTCATTTCCTCGACCAACTCATGTTTTCCCCGAGCTACGAGGATATACCGAGGAACTGCAACACTCCGAGGTACTCTAGCGCTCCGAGGAACTCCTGAGCAACGAGCAACTAAGGCGGTAAGAGCTGCATCTCGGCCGTAGTATTAATTGCCAGAATGTCAACAGTTCAACTATTCATTGAATGTTTATCATCTTGACGCACACGCTGCATTAAATGTATTACCCTTTCATATGTATATCATTAATGTATCAACCCATTCATGTACAGCCTAAGGGTTATAAATACCTTGTATCACCCTCATTCAAAGGGACCGGAATTTCTGGATTGAACTTGTAATCGAGAATTCCCAAACACTCAGCAATAACATAACAGTGGACGTAGGCCATTCTTATAAGGCTGAACCACTTTAAAAATCTTTGTCTCATTTTATTTATCTGTGATTGAAGAATTAGAGCGATCTAATTTTTTACATCAACAATGGTAATCCCACAAGTAGTGACCTTCTTCCAGTTTCAGTACACCCAAAGCATTCAGCCACCCTTGTTTGTAGCCCTCATTATTCGCATTCTGGATTCGATCGTCCAAATGATAAAGAGCTTCATTATAGCCTGCCATCCAGAATTCCCGTGGCTGCTTATGGAATTGATAGGTCAATCTTTCCAGCTGCTCGTGAATACTCTTTGCAAAAATTTCCTTATTCTCCAAAGCAGATTTCTGCGCAGCGAGTTACTCGTCCAGACTCTGAATTTTTTTAGACATCTCAGCCAAGGCCTGGTTCTTTGCCATTAATTGGAACGCTTGATTCTCCAATGCTGACTGAGTTCTAGCTTCTTCAATAGTAGGCCGAAGAACTCTTGGTCGACCCCGAGAAGCTCTTACTCGTCCCCGAGCAGGAGTAGAAGGACCAGCTCTCCTCAAAGTCTCCAACTCATCTCGCAGTTTGGCGTTTTTAACTTCTAGGAAGGAGAATCCCTCATCGTTCACAGGGACTAAGGCATTTGAGGAAGAGGCAATAGACTTCAATTGGGCTATTTCCTTTTGCAGGTTATTATTTTCTTGCTCCAACAGCTCAGCTATTTGACTGTGCTCCTCGACCTCAGTTTTCAGAGTTCTCTCTCTCACTTCGTAAGCAACGAACATCTTGTCATAGCCCTTGTCAGCACTGAGTTGTTGATATTTCTTTTCATATCCCTCATGAAAAAGAGCTGAAGACTCCTTGTATTGCTGTTGAAGTTCATCAAGAGTGCCTTGTAAATCTTCAATCATTTCATAATAAGCCACATTATTGGCTACGGCACGATCAAGCAGACACTTCAAATATTGGTAAGCTACAATTGCCTGCTCTGAAGCATCTTAGCCGAGGATATCGACGATTTGTGATTCACTCAGATCTGTATGACCAGCCTTAAAGTACTCATTACATTGCCTTAATAGCTTTGTATCATGAGCAGACAATAACTCCATCCTGGCCACAAACTAGTAAAAGAGGAGAAGGCAAGAATTAATAAGAATGTAAACAGAGCATGAAAGGAATAATCAACAATAATCGAAAGTTCAAATTTTATTACATCATTAGAAGAGGAGTATAAAGTTCAAAGTTACATGTGCCAAAGGAAAATAAAACAAAGAGAAAAATTCGAACAACTTTACACCTTTTCCTTGTCTCCCAAAATTTTCTCGGGAGCCTGGGACGAGGAGCTAGGTTGCTCGGTAGGAATAGAGAGTTACTCGGGAAGTGCAGGAGGTTGCTCGGATGAGGTAGGCAGAAGTTAAAGTTGCTCGCTGGTTGACTGGATAACAGGGGGAGTAGGGACTTGATCCCCCACCACCATGGAAGACTCCTCAAAGGCAGCTTCGTCCTCTTCTTCTTCTTCGGGAGTTGGAGGGGGACCTTGGATATGTCGTTGGAACAGGTCAGAGCCTTCATCAACCTTCATTTCTTGTAGAGCAGCAACCCAGCCATCTCTAAAGTATTTGAGACTGTCATACTCCACTTGCAACATCATGGCAGCCATACCCTTATTCCATCCCTTGTCCTAGCCAACGCTGAAAGACTTCTTCACAACCAATTTTCTTTTTGTTTTCTTCGAGGAAAGCTTCTCGGATAGAAGCTCCTCGGTGGCCTTCAACTTGCCTTCCACTTCCTCCTTCTGACGATTTACTTCGTGAAGATGGACTAACTCTTCCTCAGCAATTTTGAGCTTATTCTCAAGCTCACCATAGTTTTTGAGCTTCTCGTCGAGCTCTTTATTTTTCTCTTCCAAGTCCTTTATTTTCTTCTCCAATCCTTTGGAGACTTCAACAACCTGAGTTTTCTCCTCCTCGATCGAAGTGAGTTTTTTCTTCCAGGCAGCCTTGTCTTCATCATATTTCTGACGAGAATCTTTTAGAGACTGCGCCAGGCCTACCAGAGCTTCCTCCACACCAGACGAGGAGCTTGAAGCTTTAATAGCTTCGTCTTTTGATTGGGCATAAATATTGTATATTTATCCCCCTAATTTCAGTACTTTTGTGAACCCGAGTGATGTAATAGATATGGATTTGATTCAAATTTATGCTACTAACCTTCGTTGGCGAGTATTTCGTGTTTCGTGCTTCTCTTATTGGTTTTACAGGTTAATTATGCAAGCAGTGCAAAAGAGGAAGCAAGACAGTGCAAGAAAAGCTAAGAAGGCAAGTTCAAGGGCATTTTCGTAATTTTTCAGCCTTAGTCCGGAAGTGGGTCCAACTAGAAAGTTGAATATCTTTCAATTACAAGAACACCAGAAAAAACGGCACCTCAATCCGAGCTACGATGAAAGAGTTATGACCCCTTGAAGTTAGGGAAAAATCATAGAAGAAAGGCTAGGAAGGCAAGTTCAAGGGCATTTTCGTAATTTTACAGCCCGATTATGGAGGTGAGGCCTTCTGGGAAGTTGAAGAGCTCGGAACAACGAGAACACTGGAAGAAACGGCACCAAAATCCGAGCTACGGTTGAAAAGTTATGCTCAGTTGAAGTTGAAGAAAAATCCAAGAAAAGAAGAGAAACCAGAAAAAAATCTAAGTGCTGAGAGCAAGACCAGGCTGGTACATGCGAACCGGTTCGCTGTACCTGCGAACCGGTTCGCTGTACCTGACACGCGAATTTTGTCTTTCATTTGGATTGGTCTCCAAGTCTCCTAATAGGTTTAAAAGACTCAAAACTTGTGGGGAACGAAGGCATTAACCTAAGAGCAGCCTTTAGGGTTATTTTTAGAGAGTTTTTGATAGAACAAAAAGGGAGAAATAGTTAGGAACATCAAGGGCACAAATTACTTCAAGAATTCATCGTTTCGGGTTTGTTTTTGCAAGTTTTAATTCAAAATTCTTATTCTTCATTATTGTTCTTGCATGCTTTACTTTCCCATTAGATTCAACTTGTTTCCGCATTTATAATACGTAATTACATGTTTCTAGCTAATTTCATCATGAATTCTTACACATGCAACATCATTCTTTCATGCATTAGGCAATTTAACATGTCCGGCTAGGTTTTTCAAGGTTGGGATGCATGAACCCAACCTGATGTGTTAGTGCATGTGTATAACGTCGATCCGCTGAATTTAATGATTAATTTAAATCGTATCGCGTAATTTCCTAAGAATTGTAGATCTTTATATCTCGTTTGCCTATGGGTACTCGTGATGATTTAGAGTACAATTTGAGTGTAATTACCGCGATACCGATTTACTCATCCTCAGATTAGGTATGACGCGGGCTTGAACCTCGTATACATAATGCTTGGGAGTACTAAATTCCGGGTTTGAATTAATCGGACAAATTTATGATCAACGTTGTCACTGCATTACACTAGGGTTGGGGGATTGTAGTCCCATCCTATTTTCTCATCATTTAGTTAAAAAGTTCAATTTAATTCTTCATTCTTCATTTAGATAATTTAGTTAGTTGCACCCACCATATCATGCATCATTGGAGATAATAAAATTGAGAAAGCCTTACTTGACTTGGGAGCAAGTGTAAACATACTTCCTTACTCCATTTATAGGCAACTTGACTTGGGCGATCTCAAGCCCACAAAGGTCACTCTCCAACTAGCGGATCGAACCGTGAAGATTCCACGAGGCATAATTGAGGACGTGATCGTCCAAGTTGACACCTTCTACTTTCCGGTAGATTTTGTCATTTGGGACACGGAGCCCTCCTTCACCTCAAGCAACCATGTTCCTATCATCCTTGGGCGCCCGTTCTTAGCTACGACTAACGCAATCATCAACACTAGGAATGGGCGAATGCAACTCACTTTTGGGAACATGACTTTAGAGACCAACATCTTCCATGTCGCCCAACATACGGAAGAAGAAGACGACCTTCACACGGTGAGCTTCATAGATGAGGTTGTAGGGGAGTACTTTGAGGAAAATGATTGTGGAGATGCTTCGGAGTCCTGCTTAGTGTCGAGCCATGAGAATGAGAGGTCCCACAAGAGAGAGCCGTTAGGGGTGTGCCTTATTTCATCAGGTAATAGTGGTAGATGTGACGATGAGAGCAAAGAGGGGGAGAGGTGTGTTGTGACCGCAATTGAAAGAGAGAGAGAGGGGGTAGAAGAGAGAAAACTAGTGGAGTTGGAGATCGAGCAAGTAAGAGAGGATGTAGGCACTACTAGAGAGGGAGAACTAGGCGACATGAGCATGGAAGATTTTGAAAGAGAATTCGGGAAGGTGGATGAAAGTATTACTATTGAAGGCCAATCCCTATTGGATTCATGTAGTCACTTAGACGACAGCGAATTAAAAGCAAAAATCAATGAATTTCTTGTTTGTGACCATCCACCCATACCAATAGAGGTCCCGAAGGCGAGTGAGGAGAAAAGTTGTGGTCCATACAACTTAGAGCCCGACCCATGTGTCTTAAAAATTGAAAGAAACTTAGGTGTTCCCTCCGAGTCAGCGCACGCAGACCACGCTTTGAGTCAGGATCATGAGGATCCCTTTCCAATTAGTCACGATGAGTCTCCCGATCTATCCTTTATCTATGGGCGAGGTCCCAACTTATTCCGGTTGTTAGTATATGATAGGAAGACGGGGGTGATAAGGAGAGCATCATTCCCCGTGCAAGGGGTCGGGTGAGTTTATGGAGAGATGAGAGGTCGTCGCGCCCCCGACGGGTATGGGGTGATTGTTATCGTATTTTTGAGTCATGCATGAGTGTCATATAGTGTCTTGTTGCATTTTTCATATTTGTTTGTTTTATTTTTCCGCACTTTTCATTCGCCTTGAGTTAGATTTTCGTCCTTTTTGCTTGAGGACAATGCAAAAGTCTAAGTTAGGGGGGGTCACAAGTGCGTATTTCTAAAACTTCACAAATTTTCAAAAATGCCCACAATTTCCAAAAAAAATCATAAAATTTTGAAAAATCCAAAAATATTTTTGTTCAAAATAAATAAAAATTGGAATTCAAATTTTTCAAAAATATCATTAAAAGTCAAATTGAAGTCTCAAATTGTAAACATCCAACATACACAAAGCCGAAATTGACTAAAGATGGAAATTGAGCGAAAAATTGACGACTTAACGAATAAATGTGGAGATTAACAAACCCGGTGAGATTCGAGCCTATCACGTTTTGCGAGATTTGAAATCAATCCGAGTTAATGGCTAACTCAAAGTTCTTTTTAGCGCTTAATAAGTTGTCAAGGATCTCAATTTTTTTTTTCATTTGATCGGTTTTGAAAAATGTGTGCAATATTGCCTTGAAAATCGTGCCAAATTAGTCTCTAAACTTAAATTCACCTCGAAACGCATATGGTAACGCAATTGGTATTTTGGACAATGAAGTAGGCCCTCGTTTGTCACCCAAAAATATTGGCCAGAAAAAAAGTAGCGAAAAATTATCCCTTTTGTAACCCAAATTGAGCCGAATATTTTTCCCTCTCGTTTGACAACCCGAAAAACCCAAAATAGCCCGGAATTGTGAAAATCGAACATTTATCAAATAAAGTCCGAAAAGTGCAACAAAAAGGGGGCAAGAAAAAAAAAAAGAAGAGAAGAATGCTCAACAAAAATAGCAACAAAGAAAAAAAAAAGAAAAAAAAAATAGAGAAAGAAGAAGGAAAAAATGAGCAATAGCCCGGAAAATGCACAAATGGACATCACGAATGACTTTTCCAATTCCAACCTTTCCTACCATTTTCATTTTACCCAATACAACCTTTAACCCGAAAAAGTCCTAACCGAGTCCAAATTGCGAAAATTGAGTACCGCGTGGAGAGTTAATACACCAAAAGATAATATAAGAGGTTAAATGCGCGAAATAGAGGCGATGCTCCCATTTTTAAAACCGCAATCCGTTGAAGAGATCCCTTCATCATGAAATTTCCGTCTTTCTAAATGCATGCGTGTATTTGCTTCCATTATATTTACTCCTTATATCACGCATGCCGAGAGAATAGCCATAATCCGAGAGATTCGTTTGTGAGTGCATTCCGTGAGAAATTGAAATCAAAACGAATTTTCGGATAAGTAACGTAATAATCAATCGATGGAAATTGGCGGTTATATTTCCGGCTTCGCACACACACACTACGATTTGAGACTTGTAAATATGACTTGATGATGACTATTTTATGGAAAAGTTTGAATTGTACAATTTTTGCATATTTTGAATTTTCTTTGAGTCGAATTTTGTGGGTATATTCACTGCAAACCCTCACGAGACACAACTCGTCCTACTAGGGTAACCTAGAGGTTTAAAGGCTTGTTGCATACGCTAAATGCAATCGCTTGCCCGCGAAAGTGGTATTCTATCCCAATAAAGTCCTTGAAGTGTCCTTAACTCTTACTTTCATTCTTTTACATTGCTCGGGACGCGCAAAGTTCTAAGTTAGGGGGGTTTGATTGGGCATAAATATTGTATATTTATCCCCCTAATTTCAGTACTTTTGTGAACCCGAGTGATGTAATAGATATGGATTTGATTCAAATTTATGCTACTAACCTTCGTTGGCGAGTATTTCGTGTTTCGTGCTTCTCTTATTGGTTTTACAGGTTAATTATGCAAGCAGTGCAAAAGAGGAAGCAAGACAGTGCAAGAAAAGCTAAGAAGGCAAGTTCAAGGGCATTTTCGTAATTTTTCAGCCTTAGTCCGGAAGTGGGTCCAACTAGAAAGTTGAATATCTTTCAATTACAAGAACACCAGAAAAAACGGCACCTCAATCCGAGCTACGATGAAAGAGTTATGACCCCTTGAAGTTAGGGAAAAATCATAGAAGAAAGGCTAGGAAGGCAAGTTCAAGGGCATTTTCGTAATTTTACAGCCCGATTATGGAGGTGAGGCCTTCTGGGAAGTTGAAGAGCTCGGAACAACGAGAACACTGGAAGAAACGGCACCAAAATCCGAGCTACGGTTGAAAAGTTATGCTCAGTTGAAGTTGAAGAAAAATCCAAGAAAAGAAGAGAAACCAGAAAAAAATCTAAGTGCTGAGAGCAAGACCAGGCTGGTACATGCGAACCGGTTCGCTGTACCTGCGAACCGGTTCGCTGTACCTGACACGCGAATTTTGTCTTTCATTTGGATTGGTCTCCAAGTCTCCTAATAGGTTTAAAAGACTCCAAACTTGTGGGGAACGAAGGCATTAACCTAAGAGCAGCTTTTAGGGCCATTTTTAGAGAGTTTTTGATAGAGAAAAAGGAGAGGAACATCTAGGAACATCAAGGGCATAAATTACTTCAAGAATTCATTGTTTCGGGTTTGTTTTTGCAAGTTTTAATTCAAGATTCTTGTTTCTTATTATTGCTCTTGCATGCTTTGTTTTCCCATTAGATTCAACTTGTTTTCGCATTCATAATACGTATTTACATGTTTAGATTTAGTTTTATCATGAATTCATACACATGCAACATCATTCTTTCATGCATTAGGCAATTTAACATGTCCGGCTAGGTTTTTCAAGGTTGGGATGCATGAACCCAACCTGATGTGTTAGTGCATGTGTATAACGTTGATCCGCTGAATTTAATGATTAATTTTGATCGTATCGTGTAATTTCATAAGAGTTGTAGATCTTTATATCTCGTTTGCCTATGGGTACTCGTGATGATTTAGAATACTATTTGAGTGTAATTACCGCGATACCGATTTACTCATCCTCAGATTAGGTATGACGCGGGCTTGAACCTCGTATACATAATGCTTGGGAGTACTAAATTCCGGGTTTGAATTAATCGGATAAATTTATGATTGACGTTGTCACTGCATCACACTAGGGTTGGGGGATTGTATTCCCATCCTGTTTTCTCATCCTTTAGTTAAAAAGTTTCAAATCAAACCTTCATTCTTAATCTAGATAATTTAGTTAATTGCATTTTTCATTATAGTTTCATATTGCATTTAGTTTAATCCATCTCAAAAAGCCAAATCAATCTTTTTCTTTTCTTCTTAGAGTCATCGCTAGGATTCCTTAATCTTATCCCGTCGTCACAACTTCTGTTGTCCTTCTTCCCTGAGGATCGATACCCGACTTGTCGGATTATTACTTGAACGATAGGCTTGCACTTGAGCCTAGAGAGCACACACTTTAGAGACACATTCTGAGTCGTGTCATCTTTCTTCAGAATGGTATTAAAACAGGTCACCAACTGGAAAAAGAAGATAATGGCAAGTCAGTACAGAGACATATGTAACAAGGGAAAGATGGAAAGTTCAAGACAGTAAAACTTACAGAAGCGATATGGCGAGCAACCAATGAGGTGACCATGTCCCGAGGAAGGTTTTCTTCAATACCTTGGATCTCGGGAATGATCCAAGTCTTCACCGAGCTCATGGCAGAGCTCGGGGGAACAAAGGTAGGAACACCAATTCCAGTAGTTGGGGGCTGAGAGATGGTTTCAGCCAAATTGTTCGAGGAGCTCTTCTTCAGCCTCCTCGGGGGAACAGGAACAATTTCGACCAAGGAGGAACTCTTGGTCGGTGATATGACAATCACCTCCTTTGGAGCATCACTCTTACTCGGAGCCACTGGAGGCTTCTCAGCAGCCTTCTTGGTTGCAGCAGAGGGAGGAGCATCAATTTTCTTTGTCCCCTCTGGGACATCAGGTTTACTTCTTTTTGCCTCCCCGGCACCAGAGGCAGATTTCTTAAAGATAGACGGAACCCTTCTTTTACCCATCCTTTCACTAAGGGGAATGTGTGATTCAGAAGAAGAATCTTCAGGAACTGGCACTGGTTCAATATCGCTGATCACCGGACGAGCAGTAAAAGAAGATGTATAGCTCTTATACTGCAGCAAGTATGAGACATACCTAATATGCTCGTCGGCAACAGTCTGATGCAAGCTCCAGATAAGTTTTAAGTGCTTTATGTTAACTTCTGTCTCTTTTGGAGATTTTCTTTTACTATCAACTGCAAATAAATAAACATTGAAATATCAGTGACACATTTTATCAAACACAAAGAAAGCATAATTTCAAAATAAATAAAATAAAATGAATGTTGATGTAAAAAATTAGATCGCTCTAATTATTCAATCACAGATAAATAAAATGAGACAAAGATTTTTAAAGTGGTTCAGCCTTATAAGAATAGCCTACGTCCACTGTTATGTTATTGCTGAGTGTTTTGGGAATTCTCGATTACAAGCTTTTTCAAGAAATTCCGGTCCCTTTGAATGAGGGTAATACAATGTATTTATAGCCTTGAGGCTATAATATGAAAGGGTATTCATTAAATGATATACATATGAAAGGGTAACCCATTTAATGCTCTTCAAGCGTGTGTGTCAAGATGATAAGCATTCAATGAATAGTTGAACTGTTAATTATCTGGCAATCAATGCTGTGGCCGAGATGCAGCTCGGACCGTCTTAGTTGCTCGTCGTTCAGGGGTTCCTCGGAGAGCTGGAGTTCCTCGGAGTGTTGGAGTTCCTCGGAGGGCTGGAGTTCCTCGTCGCTATTGTGCCACTTAGATTGACACGTGTCTTCTTATTATTTGTCCATATCAACATACTGTTTTTGGTATCAACAATGAAGATAACCTATCCCATTGCCATAGGGAGGGCATCTGGGACCCTGATATACTTCATCTCCAGTTAAAGGAGCATGTTGCCAATTTTTTATAACAACCCCATGCTCAAAATAGTCCCTATTGGCATCTGGGAGATTGACCACTAAATCCCTATTTAAAAATCTGGTTTTTAAATAAAACGTATTATCGCCAACTGCCCATTTATAACAAAACATGAATTCCGAAATTTCTATGCGAGTTCCATGAATTTGATTTAGTCTATGAACCCCATTAACTATCCTCCATGTATTGGGGGCTATTCTTGCAGGAACAACGTCAAAATATTAACAGAATTCTAGACATAAAGGATTTGGCGGAAAGGAAAATCCACACTCAGCAATAAAAAGACTGGGGAACCAATGTCCCTCAGCCAAACGGAAATAATCTGAAGGTTCAGAGAGTTCCTCCAGAATAACCCAAGAAGGGATAGAAAAATCAGAACGAAACTTATCAAGAGATTCAACAAGGTAAACCATGGTGAATAAAGGAAATGAAGAAGAAGGAAGAAGATCTTACAGGAAAAGAGTGGATCTGTTGACAACGAACACTGAAAAGGATGAACGCACAAGAGAGAAAGACAATAGAAAACTCAAAGATAGAAATTTGAAAAAGTAGAAGACGATGGGATTGTCTGCGACGCTTAAATAACCTTGGGAAACGGTAAAGTTAATGATTACAAAAAGAGACGATTACGCTACCGGCGGCTAAAAGGACAAAAAGTGCGCAGAGATCGAGACGGTTATAAATATTCAAAAAGTCTGATTCTTAGAATTTAGAAGGAAAAATAAATACAAAGGGAACACTCCTAAAAATCAGGAGGATTATTTAAAACCGCCATATTCCGAGAAAGAATGTTCCACACTCCTCAAATTTCGAACTATGAAACATTGGGGGCTTCTGTTGATACAACTTTAGCCTGCTGACATGGCTCAATTAAGTAAAGACACGTGGCAATCTGCATGGCAATAATAAACATTTCCGAACAGCGCCTTGACTCCGAGGACCCATACTGCAACGAGGAGATCCACTTCCCCGACTAACTTAAATGCTCCGACCTACAAGAGTCCTCCCAGGAACTCTACTACTCCGAGGAACTTCACTGCACCGAGATACTCAGGCGGTCCGAGCTGCACCTCATACAAAGCCTTAATAGCGGGAAAACCAACAGATAGACTGCGCATTAAATACATACAGATGTATACGCTTAAGGGGCATTAATGAATTACCCTTTCACATGTACAGCCTAGAGGCTATAAATACATTGTTTCATCCTCATTGTAAGGGGACTGGAATTTCTTGACAAATTCTGTAGTCGAGAATTCCCAAACAAGTCAGCAATAACAGAAGTAGTGGACGTAGGCCATTCTTATAAGGCTGAACCACTTTAAAATTTCTTTATCTCATTTAATTTTATCTGTGATTAAAGAATTAGATACAATCTAATTTTTTACATCAACAAAAGCGTTTTAAATTAAAAGGTCAAAAAGGTATTTTTGATGGAATTAAATTTTTTGACAATTGAAAGGTGGACTATTTAAAATTTAAAAGATGGTTTTGGTCAAAATTGAATTAAATATAAAATATCTTAATGGGGATGATTCATAAATTTTTATAAATCAATAAACATTAATACATTGAGTTAGTTATCAAGTGACTTAGAAATTTGATGCTACGTAAGGAGAAATTCTGAATTTTATAAATTTTGTAAATCCAAACATTTGATTTTTGGGTATGATAAAGAGATGACCTTTTGTAAAAAAAAGAAGTATATTAATTCGAATTTTTAAACCCATTCTTGAGGTGATAAAGAGAGAAATGTCAAACACCTTTTTTTTTTTCTCTTAGGTGCACATGGCTTCCAAATCATTTGGGAGCTGATTTTTTTAAATATATTTGTTTATTCATTCCTTATTGTTTTTTCTAAGAGTAAGGAGGTGACGTGAGCAGCCTCCATGATGTTTGGGACACGCACGAAAATTTTTAAGTTAGCTGTCTTCATATTATCTAAGACACGCATGGGCTAAATGGTTCCGGTCGCATTCTTAAAATGTGGACTAGTTCGCACAAGAGCATTATATATATATTGGTGGATGCCTGTGCTGAGGGTACGATGATAAATTTGCCCCCGTGATAAAAAAATAAAAATTAAAGAAAAAAACAAAAAATAAATATAAATATAAATTAAAAAATATAAAAAATATTTTAAAAATATAAATTAAAAAAATTAAATATTTTTTTGAAAAAATATAAATTAAATCATTTAAAATTATTTGCCTTTTTAAAAATAATTATTTCCCTTTCAAAAAAATAAAAACAAAACCCTTTTTACTGTTAAAAAAAACACTTTAGCATGACATTTCATGCATGGGCATGAAAGGGAGAAAATATCATGCATGAAATGTCATGTATAAAAGTGAAGATATTTTGCCAAAAATCATGCTCCTTTATATATATATATATTAATCAACCTTTTGAGAGTCGTCAATAATTAGGACTCTTTTTATTTCACCTTAAAGAAAGACTCAAACCCTTATATTTCAACTCCAAACCTCCATTAAATAAAACTTCAATCATATTTTGGGATGTCTAAACTACATATTTTTAAGAAGGCCCAAGAACGAAACTTGCTTATTTTCGCAAAACGAATGCAACCAAGTATTCATAATTTTCAAGAAACAATTTTCCAGGCATGAATATCTCTATTCTCTCTCTTTAGTATCATGCATTTTAGATGTCGCCTAAATATCAATTCATACATTTTTCTCAAAAGAAATTAGCAACCTTAATTAGGGAAAGTAAAAGCTAGTTTGGGAGTGATTTTATTAAAATTTCTAATCTGAATTAATACTCATCACCTTTGTGTGCTTAGGGTAGATATTTGATTTTGGTATGATTTGGGTAGGTTTGCATGTAGAAAATTCATAGTTTCGCTATAGAAAAAATTAGTGACTCGTGAAATTGTATGAGATTTATGTTAGTATGATATTCACAAATTATTGTGATGTGCTCCGTGAATTTGCATGATATTGGAAGTCATAAATTATGGTATTTAACTAAAATAGACAGCAGAATATGGTGACGGCGTTAGTCACACACACATGATGACACGTGTACAATTCATAAATATTTCAATTATTTTATTCTATCCCAGAATTTGAAGCAACCATATTTATTTGGCTGCATGACTTTTATATTTCAATTATTTTATTATGTCCCAGAATTTGAAGAGACCCTATTTATTTGGCTGCATGGCATTTTATCTTATTGACTTTTGGATATCCCCACCCAACGTCTCTCTTCTCTCTTCCATTTACTTCATCTCCACCGTTTACTCCAATCTTTACCTATATCTCTTATCCTCCAAAATAGTGCCATTTGGCATATATATTTGTATATGTATAAGTAGCATAGAATTGTGGTTGTATTTGTACACAAATAGGAACTTGAGCTCTAGAGAAAAATGGATGTAGAGAGAGACATAAATGATCACCCCAAAATGCAGCAAACTACACATCCCTAACACCACTGGGTATGACTCCAAACTTACCAACGTTTTCGTCGTCTGGCTTCTGCTCTTTCTAAACACTTCGTCACCCTTGGTACCACGGTAGGTAATTATATTATTTCCATCCACAAACCTTTTCCTTTTGGATTCTGTCTTTCTTCATTTAAAACCTCATGATTCAATTTATTGATGATTCATTGATTGTTATTTTCTTCATTTCCATCTACAAAACTTTTCCTTTTTAATGATCTTTCTTTTTTTTGATGAGGAGTTGACATGATGTTGTCAAAGTCAGATATTATTACCGGGACCTCCATCATTCTTGGTACTCATGTTCAGTCGACATTTGATTATTTTTTTTCTTCTAAATTTTAAGATCTTAAATTTGTTTTATATTTACTAATTTTGTGCTTCTTTCCCTTTGATACAGGAACCCTCACTCCTATCTCTCACAATCTCAAGTATACACTTTAATTTTCATATCAAAATGGTGCAATAGTACACGATTTTGAATGGCTTACTTTTTTAATTGGTTTTTAATTTTAGTATTAAAAATAATGCTTGAAATGATGGGGGGAAGAATGATGGATTCAAGATTTTGAGTTTTAAGATTAAATAGGCCTTACAGTTGGTGCATTTTCATTACCCTCTCTAGCTGTTGTTTCAAAGCTTAGGTAAGGTTACTTCATGGAATAATTTACATTTTTATAGTGCAACTTGGTTGTCATACATTTGATAAAATACCCCATTGAGGGTGTGTAGAGTTTTATTTTTAACAAGCTTTTGACGAGAGTTTATTTATTTTTTCCTTATATGTTATATTTACTTTATTGGACCGCTTGCTTCTACAAACATTATTTTTGGAGTTTTACTAGGTGCTCTGAAATTGTTATATTAAGAAAAAATTAAAAATGGAACAACTACACCATGTTTTATTTTGTTAACCATAGTGTGTATATTGTTTTAAGCTCTTTCTTTTGTCTTTTTACTTTTTAGCAGTGTAAAATGGTGTGATGTATTTGTGTTCTCTTATCCGATTATAATGGTATATTTGTATTTTTATGCTATTTTATTCTCACTCTTCACACCATATCCCCAGTCCCCACCAACTATCTCATACCTCTCTATACTGATACTTCTTTACGTGGTTCATAATGTAGTAATTGAAAAGTAATCAGGACATTTTAAGTGTTGAATTGAACATGTATAGTAGTTACACCAATTGGTTTATCTCATTGTTATATAACTATATTTGAATTACATATTTTAGTTACATGTATATACATTGCGGATGGGTTAAGCATAAAGTCGACCACGCATCGCGTGGCTTGCATGCTAGTTACTACATAAATTATGGCGAGGAATTTAATAAAATTAAATTGTGGATTAATTGCGATTGAAAATTGTGTACCTGTTGATAAATTGGATTTATATGATTATCGTTTCGATTTTTATCATTATTGCGGGGACGACGAAATTTTTGGGCACATGCTCTCACCTTAATTTTTAGGAATACTTGCTAGGTATGGGACTAGTTAGTGTAGATTTTTATGGATGGAATATTCTGGTATGGGGTTGATTTTTTGGTGTCATTCCGTTAATTTGGATAACCTAAGTGTGTGACTAGGAAGAGATTAACTATAGAAATCCATCCTACGAAATAGGATAGGACACGATTGTATTTTGGAGACCTCTAGGTATGGGACTCGGGGTGGGTTTGAGGTTTATGCTCTATAATGGGGTGGGGATAAAATAAAATAATGAGATTTTGAGAAAATAAGAAATCGAGAATTAATACTTAAGATAATAAATGGGTATTAAAAGGTTCTTGCGACGCGAGTATATGCAAGACTGACAGTTAAACGGGCCGACTCGCTATAACGACGTGGGTGTATATGGCGTCATGAGTATGTGTGGGCTGACAATTAAATGGGCTGATGGGATATAGTGACGTGTTGTGCGTGGAACCTCACGAGTATGTGCAGAACTGACAAAATACTGATTGACTGGCTGTAGTCAGGGTAATGAGTGTGGTGTAGAACTTTAAGCGTGCCAAGAGTGTGTGCAGCGCTGATAAGGGGTCGACTGGCCATATTGGTATCGCATAAATTAAATTAATTAATTAAAATGAGTAAGGATGAGAATAAGATTGTTAATAATAATATTACTCGAATATTTGGGCGCATTAGTTGTATTATTAATCATAATACGTTTATTCGCTCGTTAATTAATTATCTCGTTTAATTTAAAATATTATATTGTGTTATTTATTATGCATGATCCTACTGTCTTGGTTCACGGACCCTAATTGGGGAGAGTAGCTGGTATTCATGCCGTGGGTTTTGATCCATTGCGTTGACTAACATTTTAGGTTTAGTGCTGGAGCAGCTACATATGAGTTATTGGAGATCTTTTAGAGGTGCAACTGGAGTTTATTTATTATTTGCTTATTAGTTTAGATTTATTTCCCTTTCCGTCGCATTTTTATTGTTGATATAAGAAATCGGACACAAGTTGTTCCCATATCAGGATATCAGGTATAAAATAGAAATAAAGCATGTAAAGAGACAAAACACAGGATATAGAGTGGTTCGGCTATTAAAATGAGACTACGTCCACTTTTTTGCTCCACTCTCATTATGTATACGTCATAATACAAGTTTACAATGCCATGATAGGGGTACAATAGAGTTAAGAGAATAGAATACATGATCATAGTAGGCTAAGCTACTAATGATGGATGTGGCATACGGATCGGTACAACTGCGGCGGGGGTATGCCCCCAAGTGATCTCTAGAGAGAGAGAGTAGAGTTGAGCAGGGCTTTTCCTATGAATACTCTTTCGGTCCTTCAACAATGAGGGAAGCACCTCTATTTATAGGAGTAATAGAGGTGATGTCACGTGCCCAGGGTAACATGACAAGTGGATAATTAGATGTATATGTAGTCTTCCTAGAAGCTGGACAACTGGTAGACATCTAATGTAGTACTAGGGGCTGCGACCTGCTTGAGGTCAGGCAACGGCCATTCTGAAGGTTCTGCGGCCTGTCTAAAATAAGTCAATGGCTAGGTTCTGAGTGCAGGAGTGTGCGACCTGTTTGGCCCCAGGTGGTAGTGAATGTGTAGATGCCACGACCTGTTTGTACCAAGGCAACGACCAATATTGCATGGCCATGACTAATAAACTATGAGGCTGCACCTGTCTAAACAAAGGCTGCAACAAGTCTGGAGATTACCGTGGACTGTCTGGGAACTTGTTGTTAATAAGTCCGTGGCTATTGGGACTATATTAGTCATATTAACAACCCCCAAGCTGTCGTGCCAAGAGGTGGTGAGTTAGGGTTGCGGCTGAAGTGTTAGGATGCCGTGGACATCATCAATCGACGTTCTAACTTCCCGTGGCCTCTTATATAAATGGATCTCGTCGTGGCCTTCATTACATTTTCCAATTCCCTGAAAGAAAATCGAGAGAAAACCCTTTTCAGTTCACCCTTTGAGTTTTTTGACGAGTATTAGGTGGTGGCAAGAGGTTGAGCAACTGATTCTCATCAATTCCCAGGTAATTTTCAAATCGAAGATTTCCTTAGTAGATTTTGTAATTCTTGTTCTGTTTATCTTTGATTTTTTGCTCGTATCCATAATGAAATAAACCGTTTGAGTCCACTAACTGGCTTAACTTATAATAATGGCTAATTTTGAACTGAATTGCCTCCAATCAATAAAATGAACTGCTAAAACCATAATGATTGTTCGAATCCCTTGAATTTGTGTAGGATCTAGGGTTTAAGCTGAATTTGTTGGTTTAGGCTTAGGTTTTCAGGCTTTTCCATTTCTTTTTGTAAATGAAATTTCGGTTTCATAGACTGGAAACATAACAAATCCGTTCTTAATGTTTTTTTTTTCTTTTCAGTAAACCCTTCGAATTCTAGGGTTTTAATCTTTAGACATTAAGCTGTTTGTGTGTCTGGCTGTGGCAAGTAGCATATTCTTATGCTATTTTGATGCGACACTATGTCATTACTTGCAATTATAGTGCCTCTGCCCCTAGGGCTTCATTTTGAATTGATTGGCCGCAGCCCCTCTGTTAATACCAAATTTAACCTGCTAATGTGGACTAATCATAAGAAGATGCGTGTCAATCTACGTGGCACGTACCAGCATTTTTACAATCATATTAGCAACTAGGAACTCTGCCTCCCCGATCAACTCAGACGCTCCGACCAACAAGAGTTCTCCGAGGAACTTTACTGCATCGAGCAACTTATGGTTACTGAGCTACTTAGGCGGTCCGAGCTGCACCTCGAACAAAGCATTAATAGCAGGATAACCAACAGATTGACTGTGCATTAAATGCTTAATTATTATCATACAGATGTATACGCCTAAGGGGCATTTATGTATTACCCTTTCACATGTACAGCATGAGGGCTATAAATACATTGTATCATCCTCATTGTAAGGGACCGAAATTTCTTGAGGATACTCATACTTTGAGAATTCCTAAACACTCAGCAATAACAAAACAGTGGACGTAGGCCATTCTTTTAAGGCTGAACCACTTTAAAAATTCATTTGTCTTATTTATTTTATATGTGATTAAATAATTAGAGAGAATCTAATTTTTTACATCAACAGATTGGAAGACGCGTGTCAATCTACGTGGCACGTACCAACATTTTAACAATCATATTTGCAACTATAAACTAGTAAAGGAAGAGAAAGCAAGAATCAATAAGAGTGCAAACAGAGCATGAAGAAGAGAATCAACAGTATGCATAATTAAAAATTCAAGTTTATTACATCATAAAGGAGAAGTACAAAGTTCAGAGTTACATTTGACAAAGAAAAAT
This sequence comes from Sambucus nigra, assembly GCA_949130495.1. Classification (NCBI taxonomy): domain Eukaryota; kingdom Viridiplantae; phylum Streptophyta; class Magnoliopsida; order Dipsacales; family Adoxaceae; genus Sambucus; species Sambucus nigra. The sequence continues at coordinate 201,426,547 of OX422218.1, forward strand.
AAATATAGAGAAAATCCGAACAACTCTACACCTTTTCCTTGTCTCCCAAAACTTTCTCGGGAGGTTGGGACGAGGAGGTAGGTTGCTCGGATGGTACAGAGAGTTGCTCGGGGGGTGCTGAGAGCTTCTCGAATGATGTAGGGGGTAGTTGAAGTTGCTCGCTAGTGGACTGGATAACTGGGGGAGGAGGAATTTGATCTCCCATCACCATGGAAGACTCATCAGAGGTAGCTTCGTCCTCTTCTTCTTCTTCTTCTTCTTCTTCTTCTTCTTCTTCTTCTTCTTCTTCTTCTTCTTCTTCTTCAGGAGTTGGAGGGGGGCCCGGGATGTGTCGCTGAAACAGGTCACAATTTTCATCGACCTTCATCTCTTGCAGAGTAGCGACCCAACCATCCCTAAAATACTTGAGGCTACCATATTCCACTTGGGACATCATGGCAGCCAGACCTTTATTCCACCCCTTATCCCATCCAGCGCTGAAAGATTTTTTAATAGCCAATTTCCTTTTTGTCTTCTCCAAGGAAAGCTTCTCGGAAAGAAGATCATCGACGGCCTTCAACTTATTCTCATCTTCTTCCTTCTGACAACTTACTTCATGAAGTTGACCCAACTCATCCTCAGTAGTTTTGAGCTTACTTTCAAGCTCCTCAGCATTTTTGAGCTTCCCTTCAAGCTCCTTATTCTTCCCCTCCAAGTCCTTTATTCTTTTCTCCAACCCCTTGGAGACCTCGACTACCTGATTCTTCTCCTGCTCGATGGAAGTGAGCTATTTCTCCCAGGCAGCTTTATCATCGGCATATTTTTGATGAGAATCCTTCAGAGATTGCGTCAGACCTACCAAAGCTTCCTCTACACCTGGCGAGGAGGTTGAAGCTTTGATAGCTTCATCTTTCTTCAAAATTGTATTAAAACAAGTCACCAATTGGGAAAAGAAAATAATAGCAAGTCAGTACACATATATAAAAAAGAGAAAGATAAAAATTTAGGACAATAAGACTTACAAAAGCAATATGATGAGCTGCTAATGTGGTAACCATGTCCCGAGAAAGATTTTCTTCAATACCTTGGATCTCGAGAATGATCCAAGTCTTCACCGAGCCCATGGCAGAGCTCGGGGCAACAAAAGTGGGAACACCACTAGTCGGGGGCTGAGAGATGGATTCAACCAAATTGACATAGGAGCTTTTCTTTAGCCTCCTCATAGGAGCATCAACGGCCTCGACTAACGATGTAGTCTTAGTCGGAGAAATGACAATCACCTTGCTTGGAGCAGCAGCCTTGCTTGGGGTCACTGGGGGCTTCTCGGTAACCTTCACAGGAGAACTTGTAGAAGATGATATTGGTTCTGTGTCGCTTATCACCGGATGAGCAGTGAAAGATGAGGTGTAACTCTTATACTGCAGCAAATACGAAGCTGACCTAATATGCTCGTCGGTAACAGACTGATGCAAACTCCAGATAAGTTTTAAATGCTTTATATTAACTTATGTCTCTTTTGGAGACTTTCTTTTGCTGTCAACTGCAAATAAATAAACATGAAAATATCAGTCACACATTTTATCAAACACAAAGAAAGCATAATTTCAAAAAAAATAAAGAAAAATAAAAATAACCTATCCCATTGCCATAGGGAGGGCATTTGGGACCCTGATACACATCATCTCTAGTTAGTGGAGGGTGTTGCCAATTTTTCATAACAACCCCATGCTCGAAGTAGTCCCTATTGGCATATGGGAGATTAACCACTAAAGCTCTGTTTAAAAAACTAGTTTTTAAATAAAAAGTATTATCACCAACAGCCCATCTATAACAAAACATAATTTCAGGAATTCCTATACGAGTTCCATGAATTTGATTTAATCTATGAACTCCGTTAACTATTCACCCCGTATTGGGGGCTCTTCTTGTAGGAACCACGTCAAAGTATTGACAGAATTCCAGACATAAAGGGTTTGGGGGAAAAGAAAAGCCACATTCAGCGATAAAAAGACTGGGGATCCAATGTCCCTGAGCCAAACGAAAGTAATCTGAAGGCTCAGAAAGCTCCTCCAAAATAACCTATGAAGGAATAGAGAAATCATAACGAAACTTATCAATCGACTCTACAGGGTAAACCATGATGAATAAAGGAAATCAAAGAGAAAGAATAAGGAAATCAAAGAGAAAGAAGAATATCTTATAGGAAAAGGATGAGTCTGTTGACAACCAACGATGGAAGGGATGAACGCACAAGAGAGAGAGAGACAATGGAAAACTCAAAGATACAAATTTGAAAGTATAGAAGATGATGGGATTTTCTGTAGCGCTTAAATACCTTGCCTTATGAAGCGGTAAAGATAATGATTACAAAAAGAGACGGTTACGCTACCGGCGGCTATAAAGACCAAAAGGGCGCGGGAACCGAAGCGGTCATAAAAATTAAAAAAAAGTCCGATTCTACAAATTTGGAAGAAGAAATAAATACAAAAGAAAGTACTCCTAAATTTCAGGATGATCATTTAAAACCGCCATATTTCGAGAAAGAATGTTCCACACTCCTCAAATCTCGAACTGTGAAACATTGAGGGCTTCTGTTGATACCAAATTTAACCTGCTGATGTGGACTAATCATAAGAAGACGCGTGTCAATCTACGTGGCACGTACCAACATTTTTACAATCATATTAGCAACTAGGAACTCTGCCTCCCCGATCAACTCAGACGCTCCGACCAAGAAGAGTTCTCCGAGGAACTATACTGCATCGAGCAACTTATGGTTACCGAGCTACTTAGGCGGTCCGAGCAGCTTAGGCGGTCCGAGCTGCACCTCGAACAAAGAATTAATAGTAGGATATCCAACAGATTTACTGCGCATTAAATGCTTAATTATTATCATACAGATGTATACGCCTAAGGGGCATTTATGTATTACCCTTTCACATGTACAGCCTGAGGGCTATAAATACATTGTATCATCCTCATTGTAAGGGACCGAAATTTCTTGAAGATACTCATACTTCGAGAATTCCTAAACACTCAGCAATAACAAAACAGTGGACGTAGACCATTCTTTTAAGGCTGAACCACTTTAAAAATTCATTTGTCTTATTTATTTTATCTCTGATTAAATAATTAGAGATAATCTAATTTATTACATCAACAGATTGACGCCGTCTGTGGAAAACGACCGTAATTTTCATTTTTCACCAAAAATAGTTCATCACAAATGACTGATAATCCAGAACCTAGCAATCGAAATGCTAGAAATCCTCCAAATCCATCTGCTCCGCCAAGCGTTCCAGATCTGGCTGGAATGATGTCAAATCTGGCCCAGGGCCAGACAGCCATGCAAGAAACTATGCGACAACTCATACAAACCCTTCATGGCGGTGCACTGACCCATTCAGGACAGCGAAGTGTCCAAAGAAATACTCGTTTACTTTCTTCGCGTACTGGGCATATCGGTTATATCGTACTGAGGAATCTGATGATTTTTTTATCAACCAGGAATAACCTCGTCGGTACGAGCCACAGATACTGAACAAAAGGTCACTCTTTCTCCCAAAAGGACCAGTGCATTGGAGAGATTAAGTAGGGTTTTTCCTTTTGATCGATTGGGCCCTAGAAGGAACAAAAGTCCTCCTAAGGCTGCATCGAAAAGCTTTCGACGACCAACAGACTTAAAGGAAGGATCTGCCCAGTCGCGACCAGTTGCTCATCAAGATATATCCCAGGAAGCCACATCAACGCGATCAGTTGCTCGAACCAACAGGCCCAAGGAAGGAAACGATGCGTAGAAATGCTCTATTCCGAGGATGGAGGATAGATTAGGGGAAATGGCTAAGACCAAGAACCCTCTGCAATAAAATTTTGTTCAAGGGACACCTTTTGTCCAAGCCATTGTGGATTTTCCCATACCATCTGTTGATGTAAAAAACTAGATTGCTCTAATTATTCAATCACAGATAAATAAATAAGACAAAGATTTTTAAAGTGGTTCGGCTAGGAATAAAGCCTACGTCCACTGTTATGTTATTGCTGAGTGTTTGCAGAATTCTTGATTACAAGTTCTCTCAAGGAATTCCGGTCCCCTTGAATGGGTTTGATACAAGGTATTTATAGCCTTGAGGCTGTACATGAAAGGTTCGATACATTAAATGATATACATGTGAAAGGGTAATACATTTAATGCAGCGTGCGCGTTAAGAATATAAGCATTCAATGAATATCTGAACTGTTGATTATCTGGCAATTAATGATACGATCGAGGTGTAGCTCGGACCGCCATAGCTGTTCGCTGATCAGGAGTTCCTCGGAGAACTAGAGTTCCTCGGTGCGCTAGAGTTCCTCGGTGCGCTAGAGTTCCTCGGTATATCCTCGTTGCTCGGAAAGAAGCATGGTTGGTCGGGAAATGAACTTCCTAGCTGCTATCGTTCCACGTAGATTGACACGTGTCTTCGTATTATTCGTCCACATCAGCATATTAATTTTGGTATCAACAGAAGCCCCCAATGTTTCATATTTCGAACTTTGAGGAGTATGGAACATTCTTTCTCGGTATATGGCAATATTAAATGACTTTTCCTGGGTTTCAGGAACATTGTGTTCAAATTTCCTTCTCATTTCACAGCTTCCGCCCTTTTTTGAATTTTTTATAAGCGCTTCGATCTCCGTGCAATTTTTGTCCTTTTCGCCGCCGGAAGTTCAATAGTTTCTTTTTGGTAATCATTTCTTTCGCCGCTTCCCAATGCAAAGTATTTAAACTTCTTGGGTAATCATACCGTCTTCTACGTTTTCCAATTTTCTGCATTCAAGCTTTCTATTCTCTCCTTCTCTCTTGTGCGTTCATCCTTGTTTTCGTTCGTTGTCAACGTTCCTCCTTTCTTCCTGTAAGATCTTCTTCCTTTCTTCTGTATCTCTTTTATTCAATATGGTTTATATAATTGAATCTCTTGAAAAGTTCCGCTCTGACTTTTCCATCCCGTCTTGGGTAATCTTGGAGGAACTTTCTGAACCTAAAAATTATTTTCGTCTGGCTGAGGGACATTGGTTCCCCAGTCTTTTTATTGCTGAATGCGGTTTTTCCTTTCCACCAAATCCATTGTGTCTTGAGTTTTGTCAATATTTTGATCTTGTCCCTGCAAAAATAGCCCCCAATTCATGGAGAATAATTAATGGGGTACACAAATTAAATCTAACTCATGGGACTCGTATTGGGATCCCTGAGATTATGTATTGCTATAAGTGGGCCACTCTAGATAATATTTATTACTTAAAAACTAGGTTTCTGAATAGGGCTCTTGTAGTTAACCTCCCTGACTCAAATAGAGATTATTTTGAACATGGGTTGGTTATAAAAAATTGGCAATATGCCCCTTTAACTGGAGATGAAGTATACAACGGTCCCAGATGCCCCCCATATGGCAATGGGATAGGTTTATTTTTCATTTTATTTTATTTATGAAATTATGCTTTCATCATGTTTGACAAAATGTATGATTGATATCTCGTTATGTATTTATTTGCAGTTGATAGCAAAAGAAGAACTCTAAAAGAATCAGAGGTTAATATAAAGCATCTGAAACTTATCTGGGGTTTGCACAAGAACATTGCAGACGAACACATCAGGTCTGCCTCATATCTGCTACAGTATAAGAGTTACACAACCTCTTATACTGCTCGCCCTGTTGAACCAGCTTCAACTCCAGAAGGTTCATCTTCAGATTCTCATCTTCCTTTAAGTCAAAGGATGGGTAAGAAAAGAGCTCCTCCTGCTCTCTTTGATGATGTTACTTCTGTTGCTGAGGCCAAGAAAAGTAAAACTGATGTCCCAGAGGGGACTAAAAAAGTGGATGCTGGGTCTTCTAAAGCTGCCGAGAAGCCCCCAATGGTTCCGAGCAAGAAAAATGCTCCTGTAGATGTAATTACAATCTCTCCGACCAAGACCTCTTTGGTTGAAGGTTCTGACCGCCCGTTGAAGAGATTGAGGAAATCATCCTTAGTTACTCCGGCTGAAACTGCCTCCTCCCTACCTGCTGGTGGTACTGATGTTCCAAACATCATTCTTCCAAGTTCTGCAATGAGCTCGGTCGTACCCGAGGTCCATGGTATTGATGAAAGAATTCCTAGGGATATGCTGACATCCTTAGCTGCTCGTCACCTTGCTTCAGTAAATTTCTTATACTTCTGGTTTTTCTTTCTTTCTCTGAAAGCTCGCATTTTGTATTGACTTTGCTATTTTTCTCATCTTTCAGTTGGTGAACTGTTTTAATAATATTGTGAAGAAGGATGAAGCTATTAAAGCTTCAAGCTCCTCGTCAGGTGTAGAGGATGCTCTGTTGGGTTTGACCCAGCCTTTAAAGGAATCTCGTCAACAGTATGTTGACGAAAAAGCTGTTTGGGAGAAGAAATTAGCTGTGGCTGAAGCTGAGAAGGTGAAAATGGCCGAAACCTCCAAGAATTTGGAGGAGAAAGTAAAAGGTTTAGAGGTTAAACATCAGGAATATGATGGCCAGCTGAAAAAGGCAGAGGAAGAGTTATCTACCCTGCGAGATATCAAGGTCAAAAAAGAGGAATTGGATGTGAAGCTCTCCTCGGAGAAGTTGAGGAGAAAGGTCGCAATCAAGAAACATTTCAGTGCTGGTTGGGAGAAAGGATGGGATAAAGGGATTGCTGCAATGACATCCCAAGTCCAATATGGGAAGTTAAAATACTTCCACGATGGCTGGGTAGCTGCTCTGCAAGAGTTGAAGGTCCAAGACGATTCTGAGCTATTCCAACAACACCTCCCTGGTCCTCCTCCAGCAATTGTGGAAGAAGAAGAAGATGAGCCTGTCTCAGATGAATCTGCTATGGCTACGGGTGATCCTGTCTCTGCTTCTCAACCCTCTGTCAACGAGGACATTTCTTCCATGCCTCCTCCTATCGAGAAGATTCCTGCTGATCAAACCGTTGTTACCACCGAGCAACCGAGCTCCTCGTCCCAGCCTCCCGAGAAAGTCTTGGGGGACAAGGAAAAGGTGCGAAGTTGTTCGGTATCATTTCTATATTTCATTACTTGTAATCGAACAATGTAACTTTTTGATGATCTAATAAAATACATCTTCGTTTCTCTTCTTTATTGATACTCTGTCTGCTTTTATTTATTAACTCCTGCTTCCTCTTCTTTATTAGTTTTTGGCCAGAATGGAATTGATATCTGCTCCTGATACTGAATTGATGCGACAATGCAATGGCTATTATAAAGCTGGTCATACAAACCTAAGTGTATCAGAGATTGTTGACATTCTTGGTCACGATGCCTCAGAACAAGCAGTTGAGGCTTACCGGTACCTGAAAGATTTACTTGATAGATCTGTGGCCAACAATGTGGCATATTGCGAATTGATCGAGGAACTTCATGGTTCCATAGAGGATCTCCAAGGTCAGCACAATGAATCAATGGCTTTGTTACACAAAGATTATGAAAATAGATACCAACAACTTTCTTCTGAAACAGGCCATAAGAAGATCATTGCTGGATATGATATTAGGGAAAGGACCCTAAAAGGTGAAGTTGAAGCTTGCAGGCAGATTGCCGAGATCCTGGAACAAGAAAATAATAATTTACAGAAAAAATTGGCTCAATATGAATCTGCAGCGTCATCTTCCGCTGCTCTAGTGCCCGTTACTGATGAAGGTTTCTCTTTCTTAGAGGTCGAAAATGCCAAATTAAGGCAAGAACTGGATGATTTAAGAAGATCTGCTGTTTCTGGGACTGCTCATGGACGAGGAAGAGGTTCTCGGGGGCGAGGAAGAGCTGCTCAAAATGTTGCCGAGGAGCAAAGTTCTCCAGTCGCTTCTCAGAGCCGATCAAGAGTTCTTAGTCGCAATGTTGAAGAGGCTCGTACTCAGTCCACTTTGGAAACTCAAGCGTTTCAATTGAATGCTAAGGATCGTGCTCTGTCAGAAATGTCCAAGAAAAATCTATCGTTGGAAGATCAACTTACTGCAACGAAATCTGCTCTTCATACCAAGGATCTTTTTGCCAAAAACCTTCTCGAGCAATTGGATAGATTAACCTTTCAATTTCATAAACAACCCAGGGAATTCTGGATGGCAGGATATAATGAAGCTCTTGTTCATCTGGATGCTCGTATTGAACACGCCAACAATGAAGGTTACAAACAAGGATGGTTGAACGCACTGAGTGTGTTAAAATTGGAGCAAGGGCATTATTTATGGGATTATCATGCTCCAGGATTATTAGACTTGCCTGTACCACCTTTCAAATTGGACATGGCTTGGATCCCAGCTCGTTCCATTCCTCGTAGCTTGATTTCAAAGTACCTTGGTGATTATAGCCTTCATTCTCAGGTTGAATTGTCTCGTCCTGAGCATCTCTTGGATACACCTTCTGTGATGAACGTCAGAATTCTCAGGGATGTTAATTTCATTAATTCTCCTCTTTTCCTAGAGGATCCTCCTGCTGGCGAGGAGCCTGTTTCAAAAAATAAAGGAAAGAAACCAATAGAATAGGTTTTCAATGTGACAGTTAGTACATTCATGTAACTTGTAATTTATTCTGGATTTTTAATAAAAGAAACTTTCATTTTCTGTTTGCCAATTTTGCTATTGTTTTGTGTTTATCAAACTCCTTTATATTTGTGCATATGTATCTATGTATCTGTTAAAAAGATAACAATATTGTGCTGTCCATCAACTTAATAATAAAAATTTACAAGTATCAAGGTTGTCCAATCACTTAATAATACAGTAATGAGTATAAATTGTTCAAACTGTTTCCAACTAACCAAGGTGGATAAATAATGTTTATCGACCAACTACAGTTGATGGATTTTCATCCCTGACCAGCCATACTTGGTTCAATTTCAAATATAAAAATGTGTCCGACCAACTAAGGTCAATAATTTGTCCTCGTCGACCAACTACAGTTAGTGGGTCTTTATCCCCGACCAACTATACTTGGTGTATTTTGGAATATTTTGTTTTTCCTAACCAAAGGAGTATTTTTTGGCTCCTTAGAGCTTTTGGCTCCTTAGAGCGCCTCCTAACCAAAGGAGTATTTTTTGGCTCCTTAGAGCATTTGGCTCCTTAGAGCGCTTTATGGCTCCTTAGAGCACTTTTTGGCTCCTTATGGCTTTTGGCTCCTTAGAGCACTTTTTGGCTCCTTAGAGCACTTTGTGTGTGCGTAGTGTATTACACTAGTATTCCACGAAAAACTTTCAACCAGAAAGAAAATGGCGAAACATCCTCGCTTTATTCATAATGAAGGGAATGCTTTACATTTTACATTACTGATAATACTTGCGTAGGTGTTCAGCATTCCACGCATTCTTAAATTCTTCTCCTTCTAGAGTTGTTATTCTGTAAGTTCCTGGACGAACAACCTCTGTAACTCGGTAAGGTCCATGCCAGTTTGCTTCCAACTTATTTTGCTTCTGAATGACTTTCTTTAGCACATAATCCCCTTCTTTTAAATCACATTTCTTCACCCTTTTGTTGTAAAACAGAGCTGTACGTTGTTGGTAAGCAGCATTCCTAATGGCTGCCTCTTCTCTAACCTCCTCGAGCATATCCAAATCCAGTCTTCTCATCAAATCGCTGACTGGGGAGTTGAAATTCAGCACTCTATGAGTTGGGAGACCCAACTCGGCAGGTATCACAGCTTCACTTCCAAATGCTAACATATATGGTGATTCTCCAGTTGTTGCTCGGGGAGTTGTTCGGTAAGCCCATAGTACTGATTGGAGCTCATTGATCCAATTTGCTTTAGCTTCACTTAACCTCTTCTTCAAACCATTTAGTAATTTTCTGTTTGTCACCTCAGTCTGTCCATTGCTTTGGGGATGGCCTGGTGCTGAATGATACTTCAAAATGTTCGACTGATGACAATAGGCAGCAAATTCTTCATTATCGAATTGTGTTCCATGGTCTATGATGAAAGCATGGGGGAGACCATATCGACAAATGATGTTCTTCCAAATGAACTGATATACCTTCTCATACGTCATATCAATTAGTGGTTCAGCTTCCACCCACTTAGTAAAATAATCTACTGCCACGACGAGATACTTGAACCTTCCTCGGGTCATCGGCAGTGGTCCAACCAGATCAACCCCCCACATGTCAAATGGCCAAGGTGAAGTTATGGGTGTCAACAATGCTTGTGGAGTTCTTCGGATGGAGGAAAAACGTTGGCACTTGTTACACTTCTTAGCATAGGCTATACAATCAGCCCTCATCGTCGGCCAGTAATATCCCTGTGTCATTACCCTTTGCAAAAGTGTCCGACCTGCTACATGAGCTCCACAAGATCCTTCATGGATTTCTTCAATCAATTCTTTGACTTCTGATGGATGCACACATCTCTGTAAACCTGCCATAATTCCTCGTCTATACAAAACACCATTAGTTAACACATATCGAGCAACTTTATACTTTAATTTCTTGGCAGCTAGTTTGTCCTCTGGTAATTCTCCTTCTTCAATGTATGCCCTGATAGGATCCATCCAAGATGGTCCCAAATCAAGGGTAATTATATTTACCATCAGATCTTCCTCTATACTCCGATTTTCTAATACTTCAATTTGTATCGTTCTTCGCAGCTCGGTGCGTGTAGCTGACGCTAATCGGGCCAATGCGTCTGCTCTAGCATTCTCCATCCTCGGTATTCTCACCAATTGAATATCATCAAATTCTGCCAATAACTCCATCGCCTTTGCATGGTACTTCACCATTAATTCTCCCTTAACTGCATATACTCCCATAATTTGATTCACAATTAATTGAGAATCACTGAAAACAATTATTTGCCGTGCCTCCATAACTTTCGCCAAATGAAATCCTGTTATCATAGCCTCATACTCAGCCTCGTTATTGGAAGCTTTGAATTGGAATCTCAGGGCATACTCCATGTCAATATCATCTGGGGTGTTTAAAACAATTCCTGCTCCACAACCAGCTGTGCACGATGATCCATCTACATATAATTTCCATGTAGGTACCTCGTCTTCAAATTTCTTGTCCGTCAGAGTTCCTCGGTAAAATATCTGTTGTTTTGTTTCATCATTCCCTGGTATTTTTCGTTCCTCATCAGTCATCTGTTCGCGCCCTTTTACCAACCTTAGTTGGTCTGGGTTTGAATATGATGATTTTTCTATATCCACAAGTCCTTTTACCAACCTTAGTTGGTCTGGATTTGTGTCTGTTGATACTGTATCGTCCACAGGTAGGTTAGCAAGTACCTTTTGTTCCTCGGGGGTATCAGGGTATGTGAACTCTGCTATAAAATCTGCTACAGCTTGCCCCTTCAATGATGATATGGGTTCATACACAATGTCATATTCACCGAGTTCTATTGCCCAATACATCAATCTTCCTGACTTTTCTGGTTTGTGAAGGGCTTGTCTTAATGGCATGTCGGTATACACAATGATTGTATGGGCCTGGAAGTATGGCCTCATTCTTCTACTTGCTTCAATTAATGCCAATGCCAATTTTTCTAGCTTTGGGTATCTGATTTCTGCACCTCGAAAAGCTTTACTTGTGTAATAGATAGGTTTCTGGACTCCATTCTCCAATCTGATCAATGCTGAACTAATTGCATTCTCTGATACTGCCAAATACAAGTACAGCTTCTCTCCAGTTATTGGCCTAGACAACAATGGTGGGGCTCCCAAATACTTCTTCAAATCTTGAAAGGCCTTCTCACATTCATCAGTCCACTCAAAACTTTTTCGCAGTGTTTTGAAGAATGGGAGGCATTTATCAGTTGCTCGGGATACAAATCTGTTGAGCGCTGCAATTCGTCCTGTAAGACTCTGTACTTCTTTCCTTGTCGTTGGGGATCGCAGCCCTAAAAGAGCTTTGATCTTTTCTGGATTTGCCTCAATACCTCGTTGATTGACGATGTATCCGAGAAACATTCCTTCTCGTACTCCAAAGGTACACTTCGTCGGGTTGAGCTTCATTTGGTATTTATCCAGTTGATCAAAGGTCTGGCCTAAGTCAACTAGATGATCAGTAGCTCTCTTACTTTTGGTGAGCATGTCGTCGACATAGACTTCCATATTGCAACTGATTTGTTGGGCAAAAACCTTGTTCATCAGCCGCTGATATGTTGCACCTGCATTTTTTAAACCAAAAGGCATAACATTATAACAATAAGTTCCCCTTGGGGTAATAAAAGAAGTACTTTCCCTGTCTTCAGGCTTCATTTTGATCTGATTATAGCCAGAATATGCATCCATAAAGCTGAGTAGCTCATGTCCCGAGGTAGCATCCACTAGTTGATCAATTCTGGGCAATGGAAAATGATCTTTTGGGCATGCCTTGTTAAGATCAGTGAAATCAACACACATTCTCCATTTGTTGTTCTTCTTCTTTACCATCACCACATTCGCCAACCAATCTGGATATTTCACATCTTCAATGAATTGGGCTTTCTGGAGTTTCTCGACCTCCTCTTGTATGGCCTGGTTCTTCTCGGGACTAAACACTCTTCTTCTCTGCTTCACAGGCTTGATCTCCTTATTCACATTGAGCTCATGACATAAGAAGTTTGGATCTATTCCTGGCATGTCTTCATGACTCCAAGCAAAAGTATTCTTCCTGTTTCTCAAGAAAGTTATCAACTCCTGTTTTATTGAAACATCCAACGACGATCCTATCTGGGTTACTCGTTCAGGATGCTCGTCATCCAGAATAACATTTTCTGTAGATTCCACCACCTGCCCTTTTACGAGTTGAGATTCATCTCTAGGGTCAAGAGTTTCAATTTCTGTACCCTCCTCCACTTGATAAGTAGTAGTCTTTTTCCTTGATTCTTCAAGTTCTTCTTGCTCGGCAGACGAATAATAGCATTCCCGAGCTACTTTTTGATCACCTTTCATAATTCCGACTCCAAAATTCGTTGGGAATTTCAAACACTGATGTACTGTAGATGGAACTGCTTCGAACTTCTTCCATCCAACTCTTCCCATGATGATGTTGTAGGCTGACTGCACATTCTTATCCATCACAAAGAAGCGTATTCTTTCTGTTCAACAAGCAGGCCAAGTTCCAATGAGTATATCCAACTTGATCGTCCCAAGTGGAAAAACTTTCTCGCCAGCAAAACCCAGAAGGGGTCTGTGATAAGGTTCCAATTGAGATAATTTTAAATTCAAGCTATCAAAGCATGAATAGTTCATGATGTCTGCCGAACTACCATTGTCTACTAACACCCTTGAAATGACCACATCCTTCATCCTCATTTTGATCACCAAAGGATCATCATGAGGGTAAAGAACACCTGCCAGGTCGTTTTTTGAAAAACCAATCACTAGCTTCTCTTTGTTTACCTTCCTCGGATGATCATCCTCGGCCAGATTTATTCGCTGAATATATGAACAAGCTTGAGCCTCTCCGAGGTAAGCTTTTTTTTCTGCAGTAAGGTCTCCTCCTCCTGCATCTCCTCCTGTAATAACATTACAATCAAATGACCCAAAACGAATGGAAAATACCTCTCGTTCAGGCTGCCTTGGCTTCTTGGGAAGATCAGGGTCATCGTCTGGATCATCTTCATGATCCCTCTTCTTTTTCTCCTTTGCACGACGAGGAGATCTAGATCTCTCTCTAGTTCTGTCATCATTCTTCCTTTCATCTCTACGATCTACATACTTTGACAACTTTCCTCTTCGGATGAGTGTTTCAATCTCGTTCTGAAGGGCTATGCAATTTTTGGTCATATGGCCATGATCTTTGTGAAACTCGCAATATTTGGCCTTATTCCTCAGATCGGGATTTGTCTTCAGTTTCTCTGGCCACTTGATTTCCTCGCTGTTCTTGATTTCTTCCAAAACATGATTAATACCCATTTTCAATGGGGTATAATTATCGTACTTCTTTAGGACTTCCAACGTTGTCCTATTATTCCTATAATGCTTGTCACCACCTTTACCTTTCTGATATTTCTTCTTAGACTTGTCGACCTCCACTTTTACTTCTTTATCCATATTCTTCTTCGCAGCCATAGCCTCCTCGGCATTCATAATTTTGGCTGCTTTTGCCATCAACTCGGACATAGTTTTCGGTGGATCTTTGGCCAAGGTGTATTACAGCTTATTAGGTAGCAAACCACTCATCAAAGCAGTGATTGCTGTCTTTTCTTCGTAATCTACGACTTCCAACTTCTCGTTATTAAAACGAGTTATGTAGTCTCTAGTACTTTCACCTGATTTTTGTCTAACACTTAACAAATGTGCTACTCGCTTTATCGGCTTCGCCCCAAAACAAAAATTCCCAATGAACAACTCGGCTAATTGAATAAAAGTTGAAATCTTACCCCGAGGAAGATTGTTATACCATATCTGTGCAGATCCGGTAAGAGTTCCCGAGAATGCTCTACACCTCATCTCGTCGGGGATGGCATATATGTCGGCGGCAGCTTGGTATTGTTCTATATGAAGTACAGGATCTGTCTTTCCATCATACTTGGGGGTCACCACAGGTGCTTTGAATTTCGATGGTGTAGGAAAATCCACAATGGCTTGCACAAAAGGTGTCCCTTGAACAAAAGTTCTCTGTAAGGGGTTTCTTGCCTTAGCCATTTCGCCCAGTCTATCCTCCAACCGCTGAATGGAACCTTTCCATGCTTCATTTCCTTCCTCAGGCCGCTTAGTCCGAGCAACTGATTGTTCTGACGTAGCTTCCTGAGATTTATCTCGACGAGTAGCTGGTCGTGATTGTGCTGATCCTTCTCTCAAACCTGATGGTGGCCGAAAACTTCTCGATGGAGCTCTAGGTGGACTCATATTCCTCCTTGGTCCTAATCGACTGAAAGGAGACGCCCTGCTTAATCTTTCCAAAGCGCTGGTTCTCTCCGGAGAGAGAGATATAGGTTGATTTGTATCCGTAGCCCGTATCGATGAAGTTCGCCCAGGTTGATAAGAAGAATCATTAGATTCCCCATTGCGATATGACGCAGTACGTCTGGATCGTGATTGCCCACGATCACTCCGTTGTCCTGAATAGGTAGGTGCACCGCCTTGAAGAGTTTGAATGAGTTGCCTCATAGATTCTTGCATGGCGGTTTGTCCTTGAGCCAGATTTGTCATAATTCCAGCCAGATCTGGAGTTGCAGATGGATTTGGAGGATTTCCAGCATTTCCAGCATTTCGATTACTGGATTCTGGATTATCTGCCATTGATAACAAATGATTTTTGCGAAAAACGATAGTAACAGTCGTTTCCCACAGACGGCGCCAATCTGTTGATGTAAAAAACTAGATTGCTCTAATTATTCAATCACAGATAAATAAATAAGACAAAGATTTTTAAAGTGGTTCGGCTAGGAATAAAGCCTACGTCCACTGTTATGTTATTACTGAGTGTTTGCAGAATTCTTGATTACAAGTTCTCTCAAGGAATTCCGGTCCCCTTGAATGGGTTTGATACAAGGTATTTATAGCCTTGAGGCTGTACATGAAAGGTTCGATACATTAAATGATATACATGTGAAAGGGTAATACATTTAATGCAGCGTGCGCGTCAAGAATATAAGCATTCAATGAATATCTGAACTGTTGATTATCTGGCAATTAATGATACGACCGAGGTGCAGCTCGGACCGCCATAGCTGTTCGCTGATCAGGAGTTCCTCGGAGAACTAGAGTATCTCGATGCGCTAGAGTTCTTCGGTGCGCTAGAGTTCCTCGGTGCGCTAGAGTTCCTCGGTATATCCTCGTTGCTCGGAAAGAAGCATGGTTGGTCGGGAAATGAACTTCCTCGCTGCTATCGTGCCACGTAGATTGACACGTGTCTTCGTATTATTCCTCCACATCAGCATATTAATTTTGGTATCAACACCATCAAAGTTCAAAGCACCTGTTGTGACCCCTAAATATGATGGAAAGACTGACCCTATCCTTCATATAAAACAATACCAAGCTGCAGCCGATATATATGCTGTTCCAGATGAGATGAGATGCAGAGCATTCTCAGGAACTTTAACAGGATCTGCTCAAATATGCTACAATAATCTTCCTCGGGGTAAGATCTCAACTTTCTTTCAACTGGTCGAGTTATTCATTGGGAATTTCTATTTTGGGGCAAAGCTAGTTAAACGAGTAGCGCATTTGTTAAGTGTTAGACAAAAAGCTGGTGAGAGTACTAGAGATTATATAACTCATTTTAATAACGAGAAACTCGAAGTCATTGATTATGAAGAAAAGACAGTGATTACCGCCTTGATGAGTGGGTTGTTGCCCAACAAGTTGTACTACACTTTGGTCAAAGATCCACCCAGATCCATGTCAGAACTGATGGGAAAAGCAGTCAAGATCATGAATGCCGAGGAGGCTATGGCTGCGAAGAAGAATATGGATGCCAAAGAAACCAAGATGGAGGGTGATAAAGCTAAGAAGAAAGAGCATAAGAATAATGGTGGTGACAAACAATCAAGAACAAGGTCGTCATGGGAAGTATTGAAGAAATTTGATAATTATACTCCTTTGAAGAAAGACATCAACCATGTTCTAGAAGAAATCAAGAACAGCGAGGAGTTAAGATGGCCAGAGAAAATGAAGACAGATCCTGACAGGAGGAATAAGGCAAAATATTGCGAGTTTCACAAAGATCATGGCCATATGACCAAAAATTGCATAGCTCTTCAGAATGAGATCGAAACACTTATTAGACGAGGAAAACTGGCAAAGTATGTTGATCATAGAAATGAAAGAAGAAACAACGACCGAACAAGAGAGAGGTCTATATCTCCTCGTCGAGTAGAGGAGAACAAGAAGAGAGACTATGAAGACGATCCAGAAGATGATCCCGATCTTCCCAAAAGAATAAGGTAGCCAGAATGTGAAGTGTTTTTAATACGTTTTGGGGCATTTGATTGTAATGTTATTACTGGTGGAGATACAGGAGGAGGATACCTTACTGCAGAGAGAAAAGCTTACCTCCGTGAGACTCAAGCTTGCTCATACATTCAACGAATAAATTTAGCTGAGGAGGATCGCCCGAGAAAGGTGAACAAAGAGAAATTGGTCATTGTTTTCTCAAAGAACGACCTCGCAGGTGTTCTATATCCTCATGATGACCCATTGGTGATCAAAATGAGGATAAAGGAAGTAATAATTTCAAGAGTACTGGTAGATAATGGTAGATCGGCAGACATCATGTTCTACTCGTGCTTTGACAGTTTAAATCTAAAGCTATCTCAACTGGAACCTTATCACAGACCCCTCCTCGGTTTTGCTAGTGAGAAAGTCTTTCCACTTGGGACGATCAAGTTGGATATATTATTTGGTACATGGCCTGCTTGTCGAACAGAAAGAATACGCTTCTTCGTGATGGATAAGAATGTACAATCAGCATACAATATTATCATGGGAAGGGTAGGATTGAAGAAATTCAATGCTCTACCATCTACGGTACATCAATGCCTAAAATTTCCAATAAATTTTAGAGTAGGAGTTGTGAAGGGTGATCAAAAAGTAGCTCGGGAATGTTACTATTCATTTGCCGAGCAAGAGTAACTGGAGGAGTCAAGGAAAAAGACTACTACCTATCAAGTGGATGAAGGTGCAAAAATTGAAACATTGGATCCTAAAGATGAGTCGCAACTCGTGAAGGGTCAAGTGGTGGAAGCTACTGAAAGCATCATTCTGGACGACGAGCACCCTGAACGAACAACTCAAATAGGCTTGTCATTGGAGGCCTCATTAAAACAGGAATTTATAAATTTCCTAAGAAGCAGAAAGCAAACTTTTGCATGGAGTCATGAGGATATGCCCGGGATAGACCCAAATTTCTTATGTCACGAGCTCAACGTGAATAAGGAGATCAAGCCTGTGAAGAAGATAAGAAGAGTATTCAGTCCCGAGAAGAATCAAGCTATACAAGAGGAAGTCGAGAAGCTCCAGAAAGCTTGCTTTATTAAAGATGTTAAATATCCAGACTGGTTAGCAAATGTGATGATGGTGAAGAAGAAGAACAACAAATGGAGGATGTGTGTAGACTTCACCGACCTCAACAAAGCATGCCCAAAGGATCACTTTCCGTTGCCCCGAATTGATCAACTAGTGGATGCTACCTCGGGACATGAGCTGCTGAGCTTTATGGATGCTTATTCTGGTTACAATCAGATTAAAATGAAACCTGAAGACAAGGAGAGTACTTCTTTCATTACCCCTAGGGGAACTTATTATTATAATGTTATGCCTTTTGGTTTGAAAAATGCAGGTGCAACATATCAGCGGCTGATGAACAAAGTGTTTGCAGAACAAATCAGTTGCAATATGGAAGTCTATATTGACGATATGCTGACAAAGAGTAAAAAAGCCGCCGATTATCTACTTGACTTAGGCCAAACCTTTGATCAGTTGGATAAATACCAAATAAAGTTAAACCCGACCAAGTGCATATTTGGAGTACGAGAAGGCAAGTTTCTCGGATACATTGTCAATCAACGAGGCATTGAGGCAAACCCTGAAAAGATCAAAGCTCTGTTAGGGTTGCGATCTCCAACAATGAAGAAAGAAGTGCAAAGTCTTACAGGATGAGTAGCAACACTCAACAGATTTGTATCGCGAGCAACTGATAGATGTCTCCCATTCTTCAAAACACTCCGAAAGACTTTTGAGTGGAATGATGAATGTGAGAAGGCTTTTCAAGACTTGAAGAAATATCTGGGAGCACCTCCATTGTTGTCCAGGCCAGTGACGGGAGAAAAATTATACTTGTATCTGGCAGTGTCGAAAAATACAGTTAGTTCGGCATTGATAAGAATGGAAAATGGAGTGCAAAAACCGATCTATTACACGAGTAAGGCCTTCCGAGGAGCAGAGATCAGATATCTAAAGCTGGAAAAATTGGCACTAGCATTGATCGAGGCAAGTAGAAGAATGAAGCCATACTTCCAGGCTCATACTATAGTAGTATATACTGATATGCCATTGAGGCAAGCCCTTCATAAACCAGAAAAATCAGGGAGATTGATGTACTGGGCAATAGAACTTGGTGAATATGATATAGTGTGTGAACCCAAATCATCGCTTAAAGGGCAAGCAGTAGCAGATTTTATAGCAGAGTTCACCTAACCTGATACCCCCGAGGAGCAAAAGTTGCTCACTGATCAACCTGTGGATGTTACAGGATCATCAAACCCAAGCCCAGACCAACTAAGGTTGGTAAAAGGGCAAGTAGATGTTACAGAATCATCAAACTCAAGCCCAGACCAGCTTAGGTTGGTAAAAGGGCAAGAAAAGATGATCGATGAACAACAAGAAATATCAGGAGAGGGTGAAAGGAATCAACAAATTTTCCACCGAGGAACTCTATCAGATCAGAAATTTGACGACGATTTACCTATATGGAGTCTATATGTGGATGGCTCATCCTGCGCAACAGGCTGTGGGGCAGGGATAATTTTGAACAGTCCGAATAAGGTCGACGTGGAATACGCCCTACGCTTCCAATTTAAAGCTTCGAATAATGAGGCTGAATATGAAGCCATGATTGCAGGTCTTAGTTTGGCAAAAACTATGGGGGCAGAGCAGGTTATTGTCTTCAGCGACTCGCAATTGATCATAAATCAAATGATGGGAGTATATGCAGCCAAAGGAGAATTAATGATCAGATATCATGCAAAGGCAAAGGAACTAGTATCAGAATTTGCTGCTATTCATCTGGTCAGAATACCAAGAATGGGGAATGCGAGAACAGACGCCTTAGCTCGATTAGCATCAGCTACTCGTACCGAGCTACGAAGAATAATCCCAATTAAAGTTTTAGCTGGTCGGAGTATAGATGAAGATCTGATAATGAACTTTATTACCCTCGATTTAGGATCATCATGGATGGATCCCATCAAAGCATATATTGAGAAAGGGGAATTACCAACTGATAAACTTGCAGCCAAGAAATTGAAGTTTAAGGCTGATCGTTATGTACTGACTAATGAAATTCTATACAGACGAGGAATTATAGCAGTTTTACAAAGATATGTGCATACCACCGAGGTGAAAGATTTGATTGAAGAGGTCCATGAAGGGTCCTGTGGAGCCTATGTAGTAGGTCAGACACTTTTGCAAAGAATGATGACTCAAGGATACTACTGGCCAATGATGAGGGCTGATTGTATAGCCTATGCCAAAAAATGTGACAACTGTCAGCGCTTTTCCTCCATCCGAAGAACACCCCAAGCATTATTGGCACCCATTACTTCCCCTTGTCCATTTGCCATATGAGGAATAGACTTGGTTGGGCCACTGCCAACGACCAGGGGAAGATTTAAGTATCTCGTGGTCGCTGTTGACTACTTTACTAAATGGGTTGAGGCTGAGCCTCTTCTTGATATGACGTACGACAAGGTGTACCAATTTATTTGGAAGAACATCATTTGTCGATATGGTCTTCCTCATGCCTTCATCACAGACCATGAAACTCAGTTCGATAACGAGGAGTTCGCGACCTACTGTCATCAGTCAAATATCTTGAAGATTCACTCAGCTCCAGGCCATCCTCAAAGCAATGGACAAACTGAAGTGACAAACGGAACGCTACTGAATGGTTTGAAGAAAAGACTAAATGACGCGAAAGCAAACTGGATCAACGAGCTACACTCTATACTATGGGCTTATCGAACTACTCCCCGAGCAGCAACAGGAGAATCTCCATACATGCTAGCATTTGGAAGTGAAGCTGTTATACCCGACGAGTTGGGTCTCCCAACACACAGAATACTGAATTTTAATTCTCCTATCAGCGATTTAATGAGAAAGTTAGATTTGTATATGCTCAAGGAGGTTAGGGAAAAAACAGCCATTAGAAATGTTGCTTACCAGCAACGAACAACCTTGTCCTATAACAAGAGAGTGAAAAAGTGCGACCTAAAAGAAGGAGACTATGTGCTAAAGAAGGTGATTCAAAAGCACAACAAACTGGAAGCAAACTGGCATGGACCTTACCGAGTTAAGGAAGTTGTTCGACCAGGGACATACAGAATAGAAACTTTAGAGGGGGAGGAGTTTAAGAATGCATGGAATGCAGAACATCTGCGCAAGTATTATCAGTGATGTAAACTCTCATGTAATGCAATTTCATCAGTATGAATAAAGTGACAACATTCTGCCCAATTCTCTCCTTTTATTGAAAATTTTCGCGGAATACTAGTGCTACACACACTTCTCAGCAAAAGTATTACTGAGACTACTCAAATCTATTCCTAAAAATGCCAACTAAGGTTGGTTAGGAAGTAAATCTATTCCTAAAAAGGCCAATTAAGGTTGGTTAGGAAGTAAATCTATTCCTAAAAATGCCAACTAAGGTTGGTTAGGAAGTAAATATATTCCTAAAAATTCCAACTAAGGTTGGTTAGGAAGTAAATCTATTCCTAAAAATTCCAACTAAGGTTGTTTAGGAAGTAAATATATTCCCAAAAATGCCAACTAAGGTTGGTCGGGAAGTAAATCTATTCCTAAAAATGCCAACTAAGGTTGGTTAGGAAGTAAATCTATTCCCAAAAATGCCAACTAAAGTTGGTTGGGAAGAAAAATATTTCCCAAAAATGCCAACTAAAGTTGGTCGGGAAGAAAAAATCCACCAACTCAGATTAACTATAGTTGGTCGGAAGCATTTTATTTAAACAAAGTATGAGTACGTGAAAGTGATCAAGCAGAATTTTTTGATACTCGATAAGTTGGTCGAGAAACAAAATATCATTAATTTTTGTTAGTCGTCAAAATGATTACCACAAATTCAAAATAGTCGACAATAAGTTTAACAAACTCTTGTTGATCAACAAATAACACAATGTTGTTATCTTTTTAACAGATATACATGCATATATGTGAAGTGTTTTACAATTACAAGACAATGGCAATCAAGGTTTGCAAAGAAAATTATTTCATTAAATGTAGGGAAAAATACATCAAGAATGAAATACAAATTTATTATTACATCAAGATTCATATTCTATTGGTTTCTTCCCCTCTGCTTTTGAAACATGTTCCTCGCCAGCAGGCGGATCATCCAAAGCATAAGGGGAATTTATGAAGTTAAGATCTTTAAGCATCCTAATGTTCATCACAGATGGTCGATCGAGTAGGTGCTCGGGGCGAGATATCTAAGCATTGGAATGGAGATTGTAATCGCCAAGGTATTTGGAAATCAAACACCGAGGGATGGCCCGAGCAGGGATCCATCTCATGTCATGCTTGAATGGTGGCACTGGTAGGTCGAGCAGCCCAGGATTATGGTAATCCCACAGGTAATGACCCTGTTCCAGTTGCAGTACACCTAAGGCATTCAACCACCCTGTTTGTAACCCTCATTATTAGCATTTTGGATCCAATCATCCACATGGTAGAGAGCCTCATTGTATCCAGCCATCCAGAATTCCCTGGGTTGCTTATGGAATTGATAAGTCAATCTCTCTAACTGCTCATGAAGACTTTTTGCAAAAATCTCTTTATTCTCCAAAGCAGACTTTTGTGCAGAAAGCTGCTCCTCGAGATTCATGATCTTCTTGGACATCTCAGCCAATGCCTGGTTCTTTGCCATCAGCTGGAAGGCTTGATTCTCCATAGCTGATTGATTTCTTTATTCCTCGACAGTAATCCGAGAAGCTCTTGCTCGTCCCCGAGTAGATGTAGAAGGTCCAGCTCTTTTCAAGGTCTCCAATTCATCTCGAAGATTGGCATTTTCGACCTCCAAGAAAGAAAATCCCTCATCGTTCACAGGGACCAAAGCATTCGAGGTAGAGGTAGCAGACTTTAACTGAGCTACCTCTCTTTGCAGGTTATTATTTTCTTACTCCAGCAACTCTTCTATTTGTCTGTGCTCTTCGACCTCAGTCTTTAAAGTTCTTTCCCTCATATTATAAGCAACGAACAACTTGTCATGCCCCTTATCAGCACTGAGTTGTTGATACTTCTTCTCGTATCCCTCGTGTAAAAGGGTTGTAGATTCATTATATTATTGTTGAAGATCTTCAAAAGTTCCTTGGATATCTTCAATCATTTCATAATATGCTACATTGTTCGCTACTGCACGGTCGAGCAGGCACTTCAAATAATGATAGGCTTCAATTGCTTGCTCTGAAGCACCTTGACCAAGGATGTCAATGATTTGTGCTGCACTCATATCCGTATGACCAGCTATGAAGTACTCATTACATTGCCTCAACAGTTTTGTATCATGAGCAGACAATAATTCCATCCTGGCTAGAAACTAGTAAAGGAAGAGAAAGCAAGAATCAATAAGAGTGCAAACAGAGCATGAAGAAGAGAATCAACAGTATGCATAATTAAAAATTCAAGTTTTATTACATCATAAAGGAGAAGTACAAAGTTCAGAGTTACATTTGACAAAGAAAAATAAATATAGAGAAAATCCGAACAACTCTACACCTTTTCCTTATCTCCCAAAACTTTCTCGGGAGGTTGGGACGAGGAGGTAGGTTGCTCGGATGGTACAGAGAGTTGCTCGGGGGGTGCTGAGAGCTTCTCGAATGATGTAGGGGTAGTTGAAGTTGCTCGCCAGTGGACTGGATAACTGGGGGAGGAGGAATTTGATCTCCCATCACCATGGAAGACTCCTCAGAGGCAGCTTCGTCCTCTTCTTCTTCTTCAGGAGTTGGAGGGGGGCCCGGGATGTGTCGCTGAAACAGGTCAGAATTTTCATCGACCTTCATCTCTTGCAGAGCAGCGACCCAACCATCCCTAAAATACTTGAGGCTACCATATTCCACTTGGGACATCATGGCAGCCAGACCTTTATTCCACCCCTTATCCCATCCAGCGCTGAAAGATTTTTTAACAGCCAATTTCCTTTTTGTCTTCTCCAAGGAAAGCTTCTCGGAAAGAAGATCATCGACGGCCTTCAACTTATTCTCATCTTCTTCCTTTTGACAACTTACTTCACGAAGTTGACCCAACTCATCCTCAGCAGTTTTGAGCTTACTTTCAAGCTCCTCAGCATTTTTGAGCTTCCCTTCAAGCTCCTTATTCTTCCCCTCCAAGTCCTTTATTCTTTTCTCCAACCCCTTGGAGACCTCGACCACCTGATTCTTCTCCTGCTCGATGGAAGTGAGCTGTTTCTCCCAGGCATCTTTATCATCGGCATATTTTTTATGAGAATCCTTCAGAGATTGCGTCAGACCTACCAAAGCTTCCTCTACACCTGACGAGGAGGTTGAAGCTTTGATAGCTTCATCTTTCTTCAAAATTGTATTAAAACAAGTCACCAATTGGGAAAAGAAAATAATAGCAAGTCAGTGCACAGATATAAAAAAGAGAAAGATAAAAATTTAGGACAATAAGACTTACAAAAGCAATATGACGAGCTGCTAATGTGGTAACCATGTCCCGAGAAAGATTTTCTTCAATACCTTGGATCTCGAGAATGATCCAAGTCTTCACCGAGCCCATGGCAGAGCTCGGGGCAACAAAAGTGGGAACACCACTAGTCGGGGGCTGAGAGATGGATTCAACCAAATTGACATAGGAGCTTATCTTTAGCCTCCTCAGAGGAGCATCAACGGCCTCGACTAACGATGTAGTCTTAGTCGGAGAAATGACAATCACCTTGCTTGGAGCAGCAGCCTTGCTTGGGGTCACTGGGGGCTTCTCGGTAACCTTCACAGGAACAGCCGAAGGAGGTGCGTCAATTTTCTTTGTCCCTTCTCCTGGGACATCAATCTTAATTTTCTTTGCCTCTCTAGCACCAGAGGCAGATTTCTTAAAGATGGTAGGAGGTATTCTTTTCTTCATCCTTTCACTCAAAGGAATATGAGACTCAGGTGAAGAACTTGTAGAAGCTGGTATTGGTTCTGTGTCGCTTATCACCGGACGAGCAGTGAAAGATGAGGTGTAACTCTTATACTGCAGCAAATACGAAGCTGACCTAATATGCTCGTCGGTAACAGACTGATGCAAACTTCAGATAAGTTTTAAATGCTTTATATTAACTTATGTCTCTTTTGGAGACTTTCTTTTGCTGTCAACTGCAAATAAATAAACATGAAAATATCAGTCACACATTTTATCAAACACAAAGAAAGCATAATTTCAAAAAAAATAAAGAAAAATAAAAATAACCTATCCCATTGCCACAGGGAGGGCATTTGGGACCCTGATACACATCATCTCTAGTTAGTGGAGGGTGTTGCCAATTTTTCATAACAACCCCATGCTCGAAGTAGTCCCTATTGGCATCTGGGAGATTGACCACTAAAGCTCTGTTTAAAAAACTAGTTTTTAAATAAAAAGTATTATCACCAACAACCCATCTATAACAAAACATAATTTCAGGAATTCCTATACGAGTTCCATGAATTTGATTTAATCTATGAACTCCGTTAACTATTCACCCCGTATTGGGGGCTATTCTTGTAGGAACCACGTCAAAGTATTGACAGAATTCCAGACATAAAGGGTTTGGGGGAAAAGAAAAGCCACATTCAGCGATAAAAAGACTGGGGATCCAATGTCCCTCAGCCAAACGAAAGTAATCTGAAGGCTCAGAAAGCTCCTCCAAAATAACCTATGAAGGAATAGAGAAATCATAACGAAACTTATCAATCGACTCTACAGGGTAAACCATGATGAATAAAGGAAATCAAAGAGAAAGAATAAGGAAATCAAAGAGAAAGAAGAAGATCTTATAGGAAAAGGATGAGTCTGTTGACAACCAACGATGGAAGGGATGAACGTACAAGAGAGAGAGAGACAATGGAAAACTCAAAGATACAAATTTGAAAAAGTAGAAGATGATGGGATTTTCTGTAGCGCTTCAATACCTTGCCTTGGGAAGGGGTAAAGATAATGATTACAAAAAGAGACGGTTACGCTACCGGCGGCTATAAAGACCAAAAGGGCGCGGGAACCGAAGCGGTCATAAAAATTAAAAAAAAACCCGATTCTACAAATTTGGAAGAAGAAATAAATACAAAAGAAAGTACTCCTAAATTTCAGGATGATCATTTAAAACCGCCATATTTTGAGAAAGAATGTTCCACACTCCTCAAATCTCGAACTGTGAAACATTGGGGGCTTCTGTTGATACCAAATTTAACCTGCTGATGTGGACTAATCATAAGAAGACGCGTGTCAATCTACGTGGCGCGTACCAACATTTTTACAATCATATTAGCAACTAGGAACTCTGCCTCCCCGATCAACTCAGACGCTCCGACCAACAAGAGTTCTCCGAGGAACTTTACTGCATCGAGTAACTTATGGTTACCGAACTACTTAGGCGGTCCGAGCAGCTTAGGCGGTCCGAGCTGCACCTCGAACAAAGCATTAATAGTAGGATAACCAACAGATTGACTGCGCATTAAATGCATAATTATTATCATACAGATGTATACGCCTAAGGGGCATTTATGTATTACCCTTTCACATGTACAACCTGAGGGCTATAAATACATTGTATCATCCTCATTGTAAGGGACCAAAATTTCTTGAGGATACTCATACTTCGAGAATTCCTAAACACTCAGCAATAACAAAACAGTGGACGTAGGCCATTCTTTTAAGGCTGAACCACTTTAAAAATTCATCTGTCTTATTTATTTTATATGTGATTAAATAATTAGAGATAATCTAATTTTTTACATCAACACCGTCATTATTTAATTGTAAGGCTGTGGCATATAGAAGTATACTAGATGTTGCTCTTCCCCATTAAATATCATGTCGAGACACATAGCTTGAACTAGGACGCTTTAGAATGTAAATTGTTAAGTCGCAACCTATTGCTAACTTTTGACCTTGCTTATTACATATATTGTATACATCACGACCTCTATTTGAGGCTTATGATCATAGCGGCTGCGGCACCTAACTGCGGAGCCCTTCTGCTTTTTAGTTTTTGCCACAGCTCTAAGAGTTGGGATCCTTCAGAGTTTTTGAACAATATTTGGAGAAATTAATTCGGCAGTTACCCTCTTGATATTCCTCTGATAGAGCCTTTGAAGGCTATTGGGCCCAGCACACTCAAAGATTGCCCGAACTGCACAGTCCTTGATTTTGACTCCGTAGAATCCTTGGATTGTAGGGACTATACTGGGGCGGCAACATCCATAGAAGAAAATACAACTTCTAGCACGAATCCCCAGGCTGAAAAAACTGTTGCGGCTGTTGTTAGGACTTCTATTGTCCCAACTGAGGTTAGAAATATACCTGGGGAGCCTTCTGATCAGGCTAAGGACAGACCTCCTGCGATGCTAGAGTATAACTGTATAATAAACGAAGTGTGGGTTGCCCAAATTGTTGTGGCACTTGAATTTTTTCCATCAGTTGTATGCACACTCCCTTCTAAGGAACATAGGGCATGTTCTGCGGTACCAGACAGGGGGATTTATTTTCCTCTGCACACTTTTCTCCAAGGGCTGCGGCTTCCAGTTCCAAGTCCAGTCAGGAGAATTTTGGGCCTGATGAATTTGGCCTTAACTCAACTAGACCTAAACGTCTGGAGGTCCATTCTAGGGTCCATATTTCTTTGGAAGAAGAAATTCAAGAGGGGCACTAATCTCGCGGAGTTCTTCCACTTCTATATGCCCAAGGAGAACTCTTTGGATCTTCCGTGGTATTAATACTTCATGCTACAAACAATAAGGAGTACTTGTATACCGAAAGACCTTTCAGTGTTAAAACTAGAAAGGGAAATTTTTCTTCATATCTGGGGATGGTTGGGAGATGCACCCCGAAGAGAATGAGAGGGAGAAGACCTTTATAATGCCACAAACATGGGGACGTCCTTCCAAAATAGGTTGGGAAATATTTTTTTACCGTGGACTTTCATGCATGTACTTTCATAACTTTTCTCTGCAGGTTGTGCTAATAATTATTATTGTGTGCGGCTCTTAACAATCTTCCCTAAACAGTAAAGCGGCCAAGCGAGTTGAGGACGTTGCGGCTTTAGCAACAAGTCTAAAAGTTTCAGCGTGTTATCTACTTCCAATAATATTTATAAAATAGGGTACTTCCCCAACAAATAACTGCCAAAGAAAGTGATTGCGACAGGTAGTGAACCTACTCCTATAACTTATCTTTCTGCGGCTGGTATACTGGTGATGCTTTTATTTTAACATTTCTTTAATTATTTTACTTCTAGTTGAGGATGTTAATCGTGAGCTACTGAAAGCTCAATTAGCTGAGATGGATGAAGACACGGATGCCATCAACCAGGCCCCAAAGAAGGGGAGAAAGAGAAGGAGGGGGACAAAGTCAGCACCTATAGGTGAGCCCCCAACTGAGGCTTCTTCATAGGCTGCGGCTATAGATGGTACTCGAACTGGTGAACATCAGGTTGATGGAACTATTGCGGCACGGGAATCACTGACTGGTGGTGCTGCGGAAACTAAGATGCAAGTTGATGATGATATCGATCCCCAACTTGCTGCACCAAGTGTAATATCACCTGGGGATTATCATGATGGGCATAGCCTCACTCAAGTTTCTCCAACCCTATCTCCCCTTCCGCGAAGAGTAATGGCTATTAATGCCAATCTGCCACCTCCACAAAGTCAGCCAAGTGTAGGTCCAGATGGTCGTCCGCAGCCTGAGTTGAGGATCCCAAGTCTGAGTCTTCCTGGGATACGACTTCCAGGGCAGTCTATAAGATGAAGAAAGTTGCAGATAATATTAATCTAGATCGCCTTGTAGATGAAGACCATGAACATCCGGGGGAGTATGGTCTTCACAGCCTGCTGGGGTAAACTCTTAATTAAACTTAAATTCTGATTATATTACTTCATACTAACCATATTCGCATATCTTCCAAGCTGCATAAGTTATTATGTCACTAACAACCAAATATAAAGGCCTCTATAAGCTCAAACACGCCGCAGAGTCTATTTACAAAACAGACTTGGAAAGAGCCAAGTCGTCCTCATTTGAAGCTGGTAAGCAATCAAGTATCACAGCTGTTGATGCCACTAAAATGGCCAAGTTAAGCTTTTCAATTCTTTAAGAATAAACATTCATTAACTTAATTCCATTATCTTTCTCTATTCACCGTTATCTACAATTATCACACAGTAGATGATTTAACCACAATAAATCCAATCGTTCATTTAATCCATTATATATATATATATATATATATATATTCATATATAATACGTCACCCCGAGTCACAGCTGCGGTGCAATGCATTACTCTACTATCATGTCCCATCATCGCTTGTCGCCGAATAAGGGACTAAAGGTTCGTTAAGATTCCTCGAACCACAACAACAACACAATCATTGGAGGCGAACATAGTTCTCATACCCATGGGTCACGCACATACCTACGTACCCATAGTCAGCGGACTTATCAACTCCCCGATAAGTCTTTCATAGACCTATGTTCTCGAGCGACAAATCAAAGATCCCATGGATTCATCAGGATATGACTGCCCTCACGCGCAAACCTCCCACCGATAGCAAGTAAGCTAGGTATGTCATACACATAATCATTAATCAATCAAATAGGTATTATCATACCTATAGTATACTAACAACAATGTACTCTCATTAACCTTAGATTATTCCCTTACGTAGCATTATATCTCTTTAAATCCCACGTATTAAAATGTCATATCTTTACTTCATAATTTAATTATCCTCGCATCCTATAACACCTCTCCACTCCCGACGTCATTAAGGTTCATGCGCGGAGCATCTCGCAAAGAGAAATCCAAACAAGGAACCCCTCCAATACACTACTACTTAACTTTATCGATCGAGGAGGTTCGTCAACTTCAAATATGCGATCGGAATAACCTCATCCCCTCTTTCAACCAAATGTGTTCTAAACTCCCATCTATGTCCAGGAGTCATACTGCTAAGCGCTCGTATTACACTTAGTCCTTGCACAATCAATAATGAGCTTAAACTCAGTCCTTGATGTTCATATTGTAATCCTAAGGCTACCCAGGTGTTACATTCAATCACCACTACTGGACCTATCCTTAATCCTCAAGCAAACCAATTATAATCCAACAAATGAACTAGCAACCGATTTTTTTTAATTTAATTATCATCATTCTAATCAATTTAAATCCCAATCAAATTAATTCAAATCTTATCAAGTGTCTACTGATATTTTCTAAGTCCCATAATATTCAATTAATAATCACCGAAGATCTACAAAAGTTTTGGGATAAGAACCAACATTAAAAAGAAACAACATCATGAATTCTCATATTTTAAATACTCAGAAAAATCAGATCCAAAAAATATTCAAATCATCAATCCGACTTCAGATTTGGATTCTACACGAAAAATTGAGTCAGGTATGTGTTTTGAGTTTTTCTTAAATCTCGTCCAAATGCACTCAAAAAGAAGATCTAAACATTCCAAATTGGCTCTTCTCATTCCACTCGTTTTTGCCTCTTTTTTCAGAAAATTATCAACATATTATCTTCAAGAACACTAAATTATTTTCAGAATTTCTTCCACAAATGGATGAATATTTATTGGATTACTAACTACCTACAACATGAGTTTAATTCCTATATATTTTTAGATTCCAAAAATCCATTAACAACTATATCCTTTCATCTTCCAAGCATGAAAATCATCTCTTTTTATAGCTATCCTAACATGGACAATATACGAACTTAAATTGCAAATATCAAACACTTTCCTTTAATGAAGATCTGATCCTTTGGGGTTGAATAACATAGGTGGTTCTCCCTTTTTCCGGCCACTTTCGGTGGTGGTTGGTGGTGGTGACCTTTGGTCTTTAGTTCTCCTCCTTTCCAAGCAAGCTTTTCTCTTCCCAAGCAACCTTTCACTCTCTCTAAGAAGATGACCTTTCAATTTTGTGTAGAAGAGATGAATGAACCCACAATTTCCATCAGTATGAATAAAATGAAAATATTCTGCAAGTCTCTCTGTTTATTGAAAATTTTTCGGGGAATACTAGTGCTATGCACTACTCGGCAAAGCTCAACAGACTACTCAACAAAATATTCCAAACTGTACCAACATTGTTGGTCGACGAGGAGAAAATATTCCAAACTGTACCAACATATTTGGTCGACGAGGAGAAAATATTCCAAACTGTACCAACATAGTTGGTTGACGAGGAAAAAATATTCCAAACTGCACCAACATAGTTGGTCGACGAGGAAAAAATATTCCAAACTGTACCAACGTAGTTGGTCGACGAGGAGAAATATTCCTAAAAATGCCAACCTGTTTGGTTAGGAAACGAAATATTCAATACTGTACCAACATAGTTGGTCGACGAGGAGAAAATATTCCAAACTGTACCAACGTAGTTGGTCAACGAGGAAGAAAATATTCAAAACTGAACCAAGTATGGTTAGTCGGGGATCAACTCCCACTAACTATAATTGGTTGACGAGCACAATTTAACAACCTTGGTTGGTTGGACGAATTTTAAACATCTTTATACTCATTACTTTATCGAGCAACATTACTGATACTTGTAACTTTTTTACTAAGTTGGCCGATGAATAGCACAATATTATTATCTTTTTCACAGAGATACATGAATATAAAGTATTTGATAACTACAAGACAATAACAATTAAGATTGCGAACAAAAATGAAAGTCTTTCATTAAAATAAAAAACAAAATACATTGAGAATGAAAATGTATACTAACTATTACATTGAGATTCCTACTCTATTGGTTTCTTTCCCTCTTCTTTTGAAACAGGTTCCTCGCCAGCAGGAGGATCATCCAAAGCATAAGGGGAGTTTATGAAATTAAGATCTTTCAGCATTCTGATGTTCATCACAGATGGTCTGTCCGAGCAGCTCTTTCTCGTCCCCAAGAAGATCTTGCTCATCCCCGAGAAGCTCTTTCTCGTCCCCGATCAGGAAGTTGCTCTTCAAGATTCATGATCTTCTCGGACATCTCAGCTAAGGCCTGGTTCTTTGCCATTAGTTGGAAGGCTTGATTATCCAAAGCAAATTGAGTTCTCTGTTCTTCGACAGTTACCGCGCAGATAAATGATGAGGATGAGATTGAAGATGAAGATAAACATTCACATCAAACATATAAGAGAGAAAGATTTTTAAAGTGGTTCGGCTATAAGGAAAAGCCTACGTCCACTGTTATTTTATTCCCAAGGGTTTACAATATCACAATGTGGTAGAGAGAGGGAAATGTGTGGATCTTGTGTATGGTGCCTCTCGGTTCTTGGTTTTCTTGGATCTCCCCCCTTTGGCTAAGGGAATACATGTATTTATAGTGATGGGAGATAAAGAGATTCATTGTATGTAGACATTTATACATTATGTCTACATTCAACGAATCTAATTGTTGAATTGCTTGGTATGCTATGTGTTGTCATCTACAATATAAATGTACATTAATGATCATTAAATGCGTAGTTGTCCTTTGATCTTCCCTGTTGGTATGTCTACCAACTCTCCTCGGGTGCCGACTAACTCTCCTCGGGTATCGACCAACTCCTCGGGTGCCGACTAACACTCCTCGGGTGCCGACCAACACTCCTCGGGTGCCGACCAACTCTCCTCGGGTGTCGAATATTGCCATGTATGACATGTGTCCTTTTCTGATTGGTCCTCGTAGATAGAGAATTTTTGCGTTAACAGAAGCCCCCAATGCTCCATGCTTAATGGTTTACTTGAAAGGATGGAGTATTTATTCTGCAGTGTTGCTCGGTGCTCGTGAAATTCTTGATCTACCTTCTTTATTTGTTTAACATAAAGTGCATTATCTCCTGGATGACATATGATGCAGGCTGATCAATGGTTACTAATCTTTCTTTTGAGGAACTCCGTATGCTATGTATCACCCCTGGGAATTTGGATGCAGCCATGCCATAGTATGCAGCTTGTAGCTTGTCATAATCTTCAAGTATGTTGATTGGTTTGCCAGCCGACCAACTGCCTCCTATGCCGAGCAACTGAGTGCTAACTTCACGTGCTTGATTCTTCGGATTTATGATCCTCTGAATACTTTATCGAGTAACATACTAGATTTTGAACCCAACTCTTCAATCTTGTTAGTACCAAGCTAGTGGTGGACTTCGAAACATTTTCATACAACTTCTTCTTCATTATTGGTCGGGACAATAGTAAAGATCTCAGTGCTGTAGATGCTAAATTTGACTCCTACCTCTGATCGGGGACGAGCAAGAGCTGCTCGGGTAACTGTCGAAGAACAGAGAATTCAATCTGCTTTGGAGAATCAAGCCTTCCAACTAATGGCAAAGAACCAGGCCTTGACTGAGATGTCCGAGAAGATCATGAGTCTTGAAGAGCAACCTCCTGCTCGGGGACGAGCAAGATCTGATCGGACAGACCATCTGTGATGAACATCAGAATGCTGAAAGATCTTAATTTCATAAACTCCCCTTATGCTTTGGATGATCCTCCTGCTGGCGAGGAACCTGTTTCAAAAGAAGAGGGAAAGAAACCAATAGAGTAGGAATCTCAATGTAATAGTTAGTATACATTTTCATTCTCAATGTATTTTGTTTTTGATTTTAATGAAAGACTTTCATTTTTGTTCGCAATCTTAATTGCTATTGTCTTGTAAAATACTCTACATCTGTGCATATGTATAAGTTAAAAAGATAACAATATTGTGTTGTTCATCGACCAACTTAGTAATAAAAAAGTTACAAGTACTAGTAATGTTGCTCGATCACTTAATAATAAAGTAATGAGTATAAAAATGTTTAAAATTTTTCCAACCAACCAAGGTTGTTAAATTGTGCTCGTCGACCAATTATAGTTAGTGAGAGTTTATACCCTACTAACCATACTTGGTAAATTTTTGTCTTTTTCATAAAATGTGTCCGACCAACCAAGGTCGATAAATTCTTCTCGTTGACCAACTACAGTTAGTGGGTTTTTATCCCCGACTAACCATACTTGGTACAGTTTGGAATATTTTTTCCTCATCGACCAACTACAGTTAGTACAATTTGGAATATTTTTTCCTCGTCTACCAACTACGTTGATACAGTTTGGAATATTTTTTCCTCGTCGACCAACTACGTTGATACAGTTTGGAATATTTTTTCCTCGTCGGCCAACTACGTTGATACAGTTTGGAATATTTTTTCCTCGTTGACCAACTACGTTGATACAGTTTGGAATATTTTTTCCTCGTCGACCAACTACAGTTAGTACAGTTTGGAATATTTTTTCCTCGTCGACCAACTACAGTTAGTGGGTTTTTCAGAGAAAATCATTTTTTATATTGATCCCTTCCTATTCCCTATTTGGAGAGATAAAAATATGCTGAATGATAGAAGTTATTACCGAATTTATATCAAAAATCAATCAATTTGACTTTATTGACATAAATGGAAGCTGAACCAAATTAAGTATATAGTTCATTAAAATGAATACAAAGAGACTCAAACTTGAAGAGAGAAAATAGATCTGGGTCATGATTTCCATGAGAAAACTTTTTATTATCTTTAACCTTTTCCCATTCTTTTTATTAAAAATATGATGGGAATTTGAATAGACATCAAAGATCTTACAAAATTAATAATGAAAATTATCAATGAAAATTATCAAATCTTATCATCGTCGTATATATTGGTATATGTAATCATTTAAAATATTTATTCCATGATATAAAATTGAAACTTGAGAATCAAGCAAAAATTTATGATTTATGAAATCCACTATTTTTCAAATATCTAAATAAGACTTAATCTAACATTTATGATTTAAAAATCATGATATGCAATATTTTGCAGATAAAAATTGGACAATTAATTTATGTATATAAATATAAAAATCATGATTGAATCAAAAGATGTATGTATAATTGATTATATGTAGAGAAAATAAAAACTTAGCTTTTGATGGAGAACAATGGTTGTAACACGTTCCCACAGACGGCGCCAATCTGTTGAAGACAGAAAATGGCCACTGCCATTTTAGTGGCGTCAACAGCAGATAAATGATGAGGATGAGATTGAAGATGAAGATAAACATTCACATCAAACATATAAGAGACAAAGATTTTTAAAGTGGTTCGGCTATAAGGAAAAGCCTACGTCCACTGTTATTTTATTCCCAGGGGTTTATAATATCAAAATGTGGTAGAGAGAGGGAAAGGTGTGGATCTTGTGTATGGTGTCTCTCGGTTCTTGGTTTTCTTGGATCTCCCCCCTTTGGCTAAGGGAATACATGTATTTATAGTGATGGGAGATAAAGAGATTCATTGTATGTAGACATTTATACATTATGTCTACATTCAACGAATCTAATTGTTGAATTGCTTGGTATGCTATGTGTTGTCATCTACAGTATAAATGTACATTAATGATCATTAAATGCGTAGTTATCCTTTGATCTTCCCTGTTGGTATGTCGACCAACTCTCCTCGGGTGCCGACTAACTCTCCTCGGGTACCGACCAACTCCTCGGGTGCCGACCAACACTCCTCGGGTGCCGACCAACTCTCCTCGGGTGTCGAATATTGCCACATAGGATGACATGTGTCCTTTTATGATTGGTCCTCATAGATGGAGAATTTTTGCGTTAACAACAGCCTTAGAGGCATATAAGATGACTGCTGACGCCCAAGTTAGTGCTGCGACCAAAGCTCGAAAGACTACAGAGAACAACCTTAAAAAGGTTATGGGCGACTTAAGAATTTCCAAGGCACAGGCAGCTGAAGCTGCTCAGGTTGCTATAGATTCTAATATAAAACTTGAGCTACTCCAAAATAAATACAATGAGCTGGAGCAAAAGAGCATACAAGACAATCGGGATCACGCTACAACCATTACTAAGAAGGATGAGGATCATGCCATAGCTTTGACTAAGGCTGTAGACAAGGTTGGTGCAGCATATAAAACTTCAAAAAAATTCCTCATAACAAATAACAAAGCCTACCTCTGCGGCTTCTAGAAACTGAAGCATAGGGTCATCAAGAATTTCTCAGAGTCGAAGGAGAAAATTATGTCTTGGAAGTTGGGTGATGCTGAGTATGACCAATGCGTGGCTGAAATTAGGGCAGCGACTGAGGAAAGAGCAAGGAAGCAACTTGAAGCCGGGGTTGTGATCGATGAAGAAAAAACTAATACTGCTGTAGCAGATGATGATAAGGAAGCAGAGGATGACGCTTCCACTTAGTTTCTTTGACAACTCACTTTTTGTTCTGAACTTTATATAGGGTTGTGTCTCTTTTAAACTTATTTTGCTGTCAATAATGGTCCGCAACCCTAAACAACATTTTATAACTAGCATTAAACTCGACATTCAACTTATATCTACTAAGAGCACATGTAATCGTTGGGTTGCAACCATTTTATGAGGCTGTGCCAATATCTTCATTTCTAACCATCTTGGATATTGAACATCTCTTTTCTAGTATTATAATGCTTGGATGCCTTCCTTATGTCTTTATTTGAGTTCTTGCATGTTTATTTTTCATCTTGACATATTTGCAAGACCTTTATTACGCTGTGGCCTTTAATGAAGGCTCATATTACCTTAAAAATTGGCTGCAGCCATATATCTGGCCGTGGATTGTTAAGTTCCTCGCCCTCTTGAGGAATATTGCTCCAAAAATTTAGGATAAGGGGCCGCGGACGGTATAATAGCAAGTATCTGAGCATCATTTTATCCCCTTCACTAATGGGTGTCTTATTTGAATGTTTGAATGCTTGAGTTGCATGTTTATTTTTAACTGCCTTATAAATGAATGAATGGCCTCCTTAACGGCTGCAGCTAAATCATCATTTGGCTGCGAAAACTTCCATAACTTGAAAACTTTTTAATCATATCATCAGCTACTGCAGACTTTGGTCAATGCCAGGAAAACTTAAACTGGTTGCGGTCATATTGATATGGCTGCGATGTCTTTCATTTTAATTGCACTTGATTAAACATGATGCTGCAGAAGTGGGGTCGCGATCCATCAGGCCTTTGGCCCTTGAGGATTTACTATTGTAGAGTGGGACATTTTCAAGCCTCCCCAGGCTGATATACGGGACATTTTCAAGCCCCCCAAGCTAATGTACGGGACATTTTCAGGCCTCCCCAGTCTAGGTATTATGAAGCTTCCCCAAGCTAATGTACGGGACAATTTCAAGCCTCCCTAGGCTAATGTACGGGACATTTTTAAGCCTCCTCAGGCTAATGTACGGGACTTTTTTAGGCCTCTCCAGGCTAGGTATTATGAAGCTTCCCCAAGATAATGTAAGGGACATTTTCAAGCCTCCCCAAGAAAATGTAAGGGACATTTTGACGACTCCCCAAGCTAATGTACGCATCCCGAAAGCTGAGTGGGGGCAATTTGAGCCCTAGAAGTTGAGAGCAGCATATATTGAAGGATAGTTGGCCATATGAATATAAGAACATGTCCTTGCACCATGAGTGGTTTCGTAAGCTAACTAAGGTTGTCATTTTTGAACCATTGGATCATTCTCGAAATAAATTTTCTTTCGAGATAACTTGTCATCCTTCCCTTGAAATTTGTTTAGGACAAAAGGTCTTTTATGAGACAACAGCTAATGAAAACACAAGACATAATATATGGCAAAGTAAGCCCAATTTCATATATACATGTACGCATATATTTATGACTTTGTTAGAAAGATACAAAATCTTAAAGCCAACATTTAATTAAAGCTTTCAATATAAAATAGACAATAGGAACATATGCAGAAGTAAGGCATGCGGCTCGTTAGATAAGTGGCCTCAGCAGTTTTGAGAGTGGATGCATCCCTCATGCATCATTTATGAATCTCTGTAGCATTCCCTGCTTCACAAGCCTTTTGATTTCATCTTTCAACGCAAAACATTTGCTTGTGTGATGGCCATGGTATTGGTGAAATTTACACCACTGAGCCCGGTTCCTTTTGTGGGAAGGAGCTTTCATCTTTTCAGGCCACTTATGCAACTTGTCTTCTTTTATGAATTCAAAGATATCTTCAACCTCATAGAGCAATGGGGTGTAGGACTCAAATTCTTTTTTTGCCTTCTCCACCTTCCTCTTTTGATTCTTGTCTGCTGCTCTATGATTTCTGCATCTGCAGCCGTGGCCATGGTTATGGGTATTACAGCTGTATCTTCTGTGGGTACGGTTATAATGGTTGGAACAACAACCTTTGATGCTTCAACCTCCAGCATAAGAACCCTCTTTTGACCTGAGTCTAGAGTGAAGCATGACTGTCATAGAGATGATTGAGGTGGTTGTACAACTGAAGAATCTCTTCATTCTGCTCTGAGCTTGCTCTTGAGGCCCCATTCATGTGCTTTGTTAGTCTTTAAAATATATAAATTCTGAGACAAAACTAGCAAAAGTGAGTAAATCAAGGAATGTAGAAGAAATAACAAAGTATAAAAAATATGTTGCTGCGACTGCAGCCTTTTGAACCACATGATATGTAGCCACGGCCTTCCAGTTGTAATTTACCAGAGTTGATTCCGAGGAAATTTTTTCCAATTCCTCTCAGGCGATGCACTGAATAGAGAGAATGCACCCTTTGCAAAGGAGGGGTTGTGGCACAAAAGGAATTTAATTGCTAGTCCACATCCTATTTGCAACATCGGGGCATACGACCCTAAATTAGGTCTGAACCTATAATGATCCTTCCTAGAACACGAGAAATCAGCCTACTAGGAGTCTAGCGGGGAAAAAACGGTCCTCGAGTGCAAATAATGGCACAATTTGGTAGTAAGCCCTAGATCATGGTCAAATAAAGTAGTGAATGAGCAAACAAAACTCGACCCTAGTTACCCACCTTTGTAAAGCTATGGCCTTTTTGTGTTTTTCAGCATTATCTAGGTGTGGTAACATCATCGGGGTACATAAAATAGATCTTAGGTATGAAAAAGGATACCAATAATAGAACTAAAGATATAAAATACCCATTCGTGGGTGTATGTGCAAAATACGAGCTCAACCACCGAATCTCACCCATGAGATGATGACCTGAGGGCCCCCCGTATATGAAGAATGGTGTTAAGACCCCGAAATATGAAAGAAACGAGATTATATACCTCTTTTCCCACAGACGATGCCAAAAATGTTGATACGAGAAATCGAACACAAGTCATTCACATATCAGGTATAAAATAGAAATAAAGCATGTAAAAAGACAAAACACAAGATATAAAGTGGTTTGGCTATTAAAATGAACCTACGTCCACTTTGTTTCTCCACTCTCATTATGTATACATTATAGTAAAAGTTTACAATGCCATGATAGGGGTACAGTAGAGTTAAGAGAAGAGAATACATGATCGTAGTAGGTTAAGCTGCTAATGATGGATGTGACTTGCAGATCGGTGCAACTATGGCATGGGTAAGACCCAAGCGATCTATAAAGAGAGAGATCAGATTTTAGCTGGGCTTCGCCTATGAATCCTCTTTCGGTCCTCCAACAATGATGTAAGCACCTATATTTATAGGAGTAATAGAGGTGATGTCACGTGCCTAGGGCACATGGCAAGTGGATAAGTAAATGAGTATGTAGTCCTCTTAGAAGCAGGACAGCTGGTAGACGTCCAATGTAGTACTAGGGGTTGTGGCCTGCTTGAGGTCAGGCAGCGACCATTCTGAAGGTTCCACGACCTGTCTGAAATAAGGCAGCGACTAGGTTCTGAGTGCAGGAGGCGACGACTTGTTTGGCCCCAGGTGGAAAAGAATGTGTAGATACCGCGACCTATTTGGACCCAGGCATCAACCAATGTTGCATGGTCTTGACTGATAAACAATGAGGCTGGAGCTTTTCGAAAAAAGGTTGCACCAAGTTTGGAGATTACCGCGGCTTGTTTGTTCCCAGAAAGTGTCCTGTTGTTAATACAGTCCGTGGCTATAGGTGTAAGGACATTGTTCGTCACATTTAGTATGTCATATGCCGATACAAGTTTGTCGAAGCATTGGAAAGCGCACATCTACAATCGACGATCCAAATTTTAAGCCATATTCAGCAATAATGCCCAACAAGGACGACTTTGGTAAATATGGTCAAGTTCCATTTACATTTTAAACAAAAAATTATTGGGATTTTATATAAAAAAAATTAAAATATTTTTCCTTTTTCGAATTATTTTAAATGGATTTTTATCTTATCAAAAAATATTTTTACCATAAAATATTTTTGATAACTGTTCTCAGATTCGTAAGAGTGTTGTTACTAAGCTCCCAATTGTTTTAAAACTCTGTAAAACGAATCTCGAGATTTGTCCCTGGTCGTTCAAATGAGATCCTACCTCGTTCGAATGAGATTAGACGTCGTTCGAATGACAGGTCAGTTCATTCGAACGAGAAGTATTTTTACCTGACACGTCACCGCTTTAAAAGATATTATAAATAAGTTGTCAGGGTTCTGTATTTCGTGTGGAGAAAATTTTGTTTTGATCAGAATATGTTTTTGAGAGTTTACCTTTTCTCCAACATAATTTTTAGGGTTCATATTTGTTTTCACAATTCACAAATCCCAGAGAGTTTATTTTGTGTGAGTTGTTGTGTGGAACCCAAACTATACTTTGCCTAAAGTTCAACCCTTGTGAGAATATCTTTACAACTCGAGAGCCGAGAGCTATTATGGAGGGAGATCCTACAAGGAATCAAGATCGCGTGTCTGGGCTACGTGTCCAAATTGGTACGACTGCGAGTGAGCCACTGCTGAGTTCTAGCTGAAGCTTTGAAGGTTTAATATAGACACTGTGCATTACTCTTGAGGGAAGTTGTATGTAAGTCAATGGTCGTGTAACCTCGTCAAAGTTCTAGAATATAAAAGGTTTTGCCCTTAGAGGATTTTTTTTTCCTGAATTACTGTGTCAATTGCTTGCCTATTTTCATTTACACTTGCACGCACATGGGCTGATTTTAATTTGAATTTGATTTTGTTAAATATGAGTTACATAGTTAAATAAGTGAATTTGCAAATTAAATCAATTGGTATCACACCGCGTTTACAAACTAGTATCAGAGCAGGTTTCACTATTTTACTATGAATTCCTATTTTTCGCAAAAGTGTTTGTGATATAAATTCTTTTAAACTTTGATGGATCACTTATTTAACCGGGTACCTACTTTTGATGACAATAATTTTTCCTATTGGAAAGCTCGCATGAAATATGCTTTAAAAGCTATAGATGAGCTAAAAAGGGGAAAATGTGACTTGACCAACACGGTGTCTAGTCTGACGACACGTGTATCCCATCTCGAGGATGATGCCGAGCAAAAATAGGAGGTCCAAGTCTCTTTAGAGAACGCATCTGAGAAGGTTGATAAGATGGTTCCCTATCCCGTTTTGAATGATGGAGAGTATGTTGAAAAAGGTTATGACGGTGCATCCACTACTTTTAATGCACCCGAGCCTATCTCCACTTTGGTTAGTGATATTCATGGGTGTCCGTCTAGGAAATCTCATCCCAAAATTTTTGATAAATTAATTCCTATACCGATTTATATTTGCTCCCACTGTAAGAAGAGAGGACACCATAGGTAGTTTTGTTCTAAGTTGGGTTTTGTGCCACATCATGCCTCTTCATATGTTCACGCACATACACCCACTCATGATACTTTGCTTGCACATAATGATAGAGAGTTTGCACATATTCGTGAGCAAGTAAAGTTTTTGGTCAAGACTACACATGATCTAATGGAGTTGGTTCAAAAGATATCACCATCTTTGGAAAACTCCACCGCACTTCTCGATTGAGGACTAGACATGTTTGCTAGAATAGGGTGATTTACATGATGACATCTTTGCCTATTGCTAGTGTGTACCATTTGTTTTATTTTAGTTAGCATCT
This sequence comes from Sambucus nigra, assembly GCA_949130495.1. Lineage (NCBI taxonomy): Eukaryota > Viridiplantae > Streptophyta > Magnoliopsida > Dipsacales > Adoxaceae > Sambucus > Sambucus nigra. The sequence continues at coordinate 201,468,259 of OX422218.1, forward strand.
TTATTTTTCTTTCTTATTTTTGGTGCCATTTTAGCATTATTTTGGTTATGTTTACCCATTCCAGGAACTGTTTTTTACAAAAAAATTTCACTGGACAAAACTGCATGTTGTTGCCCAGAAAAATACTCAAGAGGGGGGTGAATTGAGCATTTACAAACTTTTCGGGTTTAATTTATATTTCAAAAAATATTTAATTTAAAACACTTAATACAAATTTCAGATTAAATAAATCTTAAAAGGTTAAACCAATAATGATTAAATAAATGTTACCGGTTAATTTAAACAATTTAAATCAGATATTGAAACACACAATAAATAAATTATCAATTAAATACTTTCAATAAATTAAACAAGTTATATTTTAAGATAATAAGATCCAAATAAATTTATAAATAATTTTCGTAATAAATAAAAATTAATATTCTGGAATTAATAATTATTACGAAAATAATTATTTTAATCTTAAAATAAAATTTACTAAATTTTCAGATTTAAATATCTTGCAAGTAAAGTGCTTAAAAAAAATAAAATTAATCAATCACAAGCATATAAATAAATTTAAACGCTGAAAATAAATGACACCGTATTTTTAACGTGGTTCGGCCAAAACCCGGCCTACGTCCACGCGCCAAGAGTAAGCTTCCGTCTCCCGCGCTTCACTAGTCCTGATCCACTTGTACGGTAGGATCAAACCACCATTTACAGACACTTGAGGCAAAAACCGGCTCCAAGTACAACCAGAGCTAAAATTCCAGCTTCAAACAAATCTGAAAGTTGAATACAAAGTTTTAATGTTGAAACTCTCTAAAATACAAATTGATCCGAGTTTCTTCTTGAGTGAGACTTCACAATAAATCTGATTTTTGGCACTAGTCTTCTTCTTGAAATTTTTGTAGCAGAATAATGATTCTTGTGCTCTTCAAATTTCTTCTTCAACAAATAACTAAGTATATTGATTGTTGCTGTCTCAAATATGTAGAGCTGAATAAAATTTGTGTTACTCTCTTGAATTGAGTGTATGAGCTGAGTAAAAATATTTCTGATTGCTCTCTTGATTGTATGTGAGCTGAATAAATTTTTAGTTGCTCTCTAATTTTTCATGTCTGCATGCGTTCAACTGAATGTGGTCTTCTTTTGTAGCCTTTAAAAAAATAACCGTTAGAAGAAAAGCTGTGGATGAGTTCTTCATCATAAATGATGAAAAGAATTTCTGATTGAGAGTATGGGTCTCCCCCATAGAGTCTGCAGACTGAGAGAGCATTAAATGCTCTATATATTTGAGAGCAAATTGTATCTGTTCGAACCTATCTTCATAAATTCTTGCAGAAAAAAAATATTATATACCGAGAGAGAAAGAGGTTATATATATATATATAAACAATATTGCACAACCCTATGTTCTGCCAAAGGCAGTTCGGTCAAATCAGTATATATAAAAAATAAAAACATAAAAGGTGGAGTACAACATTTTGTATCCAAACTGTATAAGACCATGTCTTGTACTGATAATAAGCGCATGCTGGTTATATTGATTTTAACATAAATAATTAATAAATACAACTTGTTCAAATTCAAATATGCGTTCAGATACAATTGGATAAAAAATAAAATCCAAGTATAAAAAGGTTTCGTTCAACCGTGTAAAAAAAAATTACTAAAGCCAGCTAAATCATATCACAGATAACTCGTGGTCTTAACAAATTGTCTAAAAGATATAAAAATTAGGATACTGTTGTTACTATCATTTCAATCTGTCAACAACAAAAAAAAAACAATTTGTCCAAGTCAAATAATAGGCGAGAGATTTGGATAAATCAAATGGTGTCTTGACAAGACTACTATTAAGCCACATGAACGTGTCTTCCCAAGGTAAAAGGATACAAAGAATCTCCCAAAGATTTTATATAAGAAAATGAGATTGGACATATACCAACTACACCAAAGAAATATCTGTTGAAATCAGGCTTATAACCGGAGATAAACATAATATATGCGTGTAAGATATTTATAAAAAAAATATACATAGGTGTTTTATATGTATCGAATTATATAAATATATATAAAAATAAAATTATTTTACAAAAAAAACGTTATCGATTTTATGAAAAAAAATATTTTAAATACCCGTAACAAAAATTAATTTTCTGTTTAACAACAAAAAAAAACGTAAATATATATGTATTAAGCTAAGAGTTTTCGTAAAAAAAAATAAGTGTCCGAGACAGTTTCAAGTAAATGTGATATATGTATAAGCATGTAAATATGTAAGCATATAAAAAAACTTTAAAGAAACAATATATTCTTTTACAAGAAAAGAGATACATGAAGCTCCAAATATGATATATCAAAATCTGTAAGACAAGATGTGATCTGACATGAGCATGGCTCAAGGAGGGTTAAGTGCAAATTCTCATCATTCGTAAAGGAAAAGTGGGACTGAACAAACTGCAAAGAAAGATTTGATAGATGGAATATAAATAAGAGTGTAGATATATTGCCAAAAAGAATATTTATATAAGTAATATAATCATTATACAAGACAACTTTGGGGCAAGGATACTAACACAAAAAGTCAGTGTTGATGACAACAACTTTACACTGTTGTTAAATTTTCAAGACAAAGTTTCAAAATAAAATTACATGTGTTATGATTCATGGTTATATGTAAAGAACATGATCTATGTATACATAGCACTTTAAAAAGAAGCTAGCCATATAAGGGACTTAACTTGGGCTCACAGCATGGCGTTAATGAATGTATAAATAAGATAGGATAATAAAGCAAGTGTAAGACATAAGGACAACTAAGCATTTATATATTAATTATATACATGTATAAACATAAAAAAAGTAGATATAATTTTGTACGTTAATATATAAATGAAAGTGTTCATTCCACTTGTTATTTCCATTGAGCATGATTTGTCATGAAATTCTGAGCAGGTAAATATTCCTAACAAATACTTAGTTAGGCTCAATTTTTTTTATTAACTTACTTACTTCCATGTCAACAAATAAAATTATGACAAAAAAAATTATACGAATGAATAAAAAAAAATGCATATAAAATAATACATGTATAGCAAAAAAAGTTTAGATTAAAAACAGATAACTACTAGTGTGCTTCTAGTATGTAGTACATATATAAGTTAGTATACTATATAGATGGGAGTATATAAGTTAGTCACTATAAATAACACATATGTATACAATTAAAAAAGATTATATTTATAAATTATAAATATTTATATAGTACACAATAAGTATATGTTTGGAATCATCAAAATCACTATATTACATTAAACTAAAATGTGTATTAATTACAATTAAACAAGTTAAATATTAATTAATGGGTTAAATTCATTTTCGTTTAACAATCTCCCCCTTTTTGATGATGACAAACAATGATTCACAAATATTCATAAAATGAAATATTAAGCACAAATAGTGAATCATAAATATTTCTCCCCCTTTGACATTATCAAAAAGATATTTCTTATAAATTCAGTGTCACGGGTAAAAAGGGCGAAGCTCCCCCTATCAAAAATAATTCGTGCATGGGATTCAACCATAAATCTCAAGGAACATATAAATAACATGAAAATTTTCAATACGCACACGAGTCATCATAAATTTTTTATAGCATGTATTTGAATGTGTAGATAGACAATAATATCATCAAATAATGCATAAGTTAAAAAAAATGATAAATGATACCAATTGTTGTAGTCACACACAAACCGTGCGTTGCACACAATGATTTCTCGAAACAATTTTTTATGTAAAACTAGAAATCATAGCTCAATGTTCTCAGATAATGCAAATACGAGAGATATATCAATGTGCATAAGTAATTCTCCCAAAAAAAATTGCAACAAAAAAAATTTGAATAGGCGCATATTAATTTTTATTTTAGATCACCAAAAAAAAACTTCCAAGAGCACAACCATGATACATTTCATAACTCGATGTGTTCAAATAATTAAAAATAGGCACATAACATGAGTTAGAAATAACAGCAAAAAAAATACATACCATTTTACTTAAGCTTTGCCGTTATCAAGATGTGAGCTAAAATTCTCGAAATAATCAACTCAATTGCAATATCCATAAAAATAAATCAAAGTTATGATCAAGCATTTTTCTGACAAATAATAAAAAAAAATTCAATAAACTTTTATCTCCCCCTAAGGGATACCAATTAAGGCATATATGCATATAATAAATAATGTGCATCTTTTTCATGAGATAAAATATTTTCTATATTTTTCTTTCTTAATTATCTTCGAATAAGATGTAATATTTCCATGAAAGTCATTAAATCAATTTTCAAGAATGAAACATATCATGAGGCTAAAATAAACCAAACTCAATAATTTCAGATATTTAATAACAGAAAGTACATTATGAAAATCAATACTTTCATATTTTCAATAGATAACAAAATTATTTGCTCAAGAACTTTTAAATCACTCAATAAATTTTTCAATAATGAAAGTGACATAAGTTAATCAACTTCAATATATTTTCAGATTTTTAAGCACAAACATTATAAGAGTCATTTTGTTCCAAAAAAAATAATGTTCTTCATAAAAGATAATACTTTTCAACTAATCGAATCATATAACATGCCATGAAACTAAACAGAATTTTTTTTTCAATAATCAACCGATTTTTTAAGTAACACAAAAATTAACTATAAAAATTATATATTTCATGAAATGTCACTAAAATTTAATGAATGGCACAAAACATGTAACATGTCATAAATTTAGCACATAAAGATTATGAATTTTCACCTAAAAAAAATTATCATCAAAATCAGGTGTATGCGTCATATAACATAAAATCATCAAGAATAAATATACAAATTTACATGTGAATACTAAATACTCAATCAACACGCTCATGTAATATAACAAATATTCTATGCATGGAAATATATCATAAAATAAATCATCAACAAATATATGATTTAATTTCAAGAATGGTGCTCCTTACCACCTTACCAATACCAAAGATATATTCAAGAAACTTCTTCCAAGTGTGGCATTTCCAACATTAGGCAATCATACTTTGAAATCTGTAATGATACCAATTCATATGCCTTGAAAATCCACATGCCGTCTCAAAATGCAACCTACACAACTTTAAATATTCTCTTTTCCATCCAAGAATGTGTTAGGTCCATAAAGCAATATTAAATAGAAAATTTCAGAATTCATTTTCTTATCAAAAAATTCAAGCGTAGTCATAATAAGAGATAATCATCAAGAACAATAACGACATACGCAACTTTATGACATACTAGAATGTACGTAACAGATAATAATCATCAATGTCAATTTTATCATATACAAAAATATATTATTCATCAAGGTATATAAATAATTTGTCAACCTTAGTATACTTTGTTTTGGACAAAAAGTGAGGGTATTCACATTTTCAAACAAATGATACATTTAGAAATAACATGAATTTAATCAGATTAATATTCATGAATAAGCATATAAAATCCAAAAAATCATATGAAATAATATTTCATGAAAATAAGTGTATTAAATATGAAAACAACATATCACAATATTTGTCAAGTAAAGAATGTGTTCAACTTAAGAAACATGAAAAAAAATCTAACACTAATTGAACCGGTTTTGCACCTAAAAACTTTATCTTTTGGAACCCAAAAAGAGTGTGGCAAATTAGGGTTAGCATACATGATTGTTTCTTTTGGAATCCAAGCTAATTTAGTATTATATTTTCTTTTTCTAAATTTACAAAATTTGGAATAATGTGTATGTCTACCACAATATGAACATAAAGAGTTAGAATGACTAGATGAGGCATCATTTTTAAATAAATTAGAATAATTCTTTTTCTCATTTTCTTCCTCATATCCAATACCATTATTATTAAATCGAATTCTTTGTTTTTCCATAATTTTATGAAAATAATCATTTCCTTTGGTAAAGGTATCTAAAGATTTCTTTAAATATTCAATTTCCTTTTTCAACTCAATATTTTCAGATTCAAGAGGATTAGGAACACTAACATATTTTTCCTTTTTCAAAGATTTAATTTCACTTTTTAAAGATTCATTTTCTAATTTTAGATTATCAAAATCTTTTGATATAAAATCACATTTGGAATGAGTCTTTTTCAGTGCAATAAATTTCTTTCCAATTTCTTCATATTTTTCATATAACTCATTAAATGCATCTTGTAATTCATCATAATCATCAACAATATCATCATCACTATCACTAGAGTTAGGACTAGAGAGTACCTCCTCATTATCATTTGCCATGAGACAAGTAGCATTTGTCTCCTCACTGCTTGATTCATCTAAATTAGCATATAAGCAAGGATTGAATTCTTCCTTTAAAATAAAGCTTGAAATGCAAGGTTGAGTATGTGTCCATTTTCTTCTCACATAATGAAACAATGAACAACTACAAGACATCAAACATTTTAGCATACAAATAATAAAAATGTAGAGTGCAACATTTAAAATAAATACAGAAAAGTTTATCATGATCTTTAACTCTATGATTGTTAAATCAAAATAAATAAGAAGAGATCTAGCTCTGATACCAATTGTTGCCCAGAAAAATACTCAAGAGGGGGGTGAATTGAGCATTTACAAACTTTTCGGGTTTAATTTATATTTCAAAAAATATTTAATTTAAAACACTTAATACAAATTTCAGATTAAATAAATCTTAAAAGGTTAAACCAATAATGATTAAATAAATGTTACCGGTTAATTTAAACAATTTAAATCAGATATTGAAACACACAATAAATAAATTATCAATTAAATACTTTCAATAAATTAAACAAGTTATATTTTAAGATAATAAGATCCAAATAAATTTATAAATAATTTTCGTAATAAATAAAAATTAATATTCTGGAATTAATAATTATTACGAAAATAATTATTTTAATCTTAAAATAAAATTTACTAAATTTTCAGATTTAAATATCTTGCAAGTAAAGTGCTTAAAAAAAATAAAATTAATCAATCACAAGCATATAAATAAATTTAAACACTGAAAATAAATGACACCGTATTTTTAACGTGGTTCGGCCAAAACCCGGCCTACGTCCACGCGCCAAGAGTAAGCTTCCGTCTCCCGCGCTTCACTAGTCCTGATCCACTTGTACGGTAGGATCAAACCACCATTTACAGACACTTGAGGCAAAAACCGGCTCCAAGTACAACCAAAGCTAAAATTCCAGCTTCAAACAAATCTGAAAGTTAAATACAAAGTTTTAATGTTGAAACTCTCTAAAATACAAATTGATCCGAGTTTCTTCTTGAGTGAGACTTCACAATAAATCTGATTTTTGGCACTAGTCTTCTTCTTGAAATTTTTGTAGCAGAATAATGATTCTTGTGCTCTTCAAATTTCTTCTTCAACAAATAACTAGGTATATTGATTGTTGCTGTCTCAAATATGTAGAGCTGAATAAATTTGTGTTACTCTCTTGAATTGAGTGTATGAGCTGAGTAAAAATATTTCTGATTGCTCTCTTGATTGTATGTGAGCTGAATAAATTTTTAGTTGCTCTCTAATTTTTCATGTCTGCATGCGTTCAACTGAATGTGGTCTTCTTTTGTAGCCTTTAAAAAAATAACCATTAGAAGAAAGGCTGTGGATGAGTTCTTCATCATAAATGATGAAAAGAATTTCTGATTGAGAGTATGGGTCTCCCCCATAGAGTCTGCAGACTGAGAGAGCATTAAATGCTCTATATCTTTGAGAGCAAATTGTATCTGTTCAAACCTATCTTCATAAATTCTTGCAGAAAAAAAATATTATATACCGAGAGAGAAAGAGGTTATATATATATATATATATAAACAAAATTGCACAACCCTATGTTCTGCCAAAGGCAGTTCGGTCAAATCAGTATATATAAAAAATAAAAACATAAAAGGTGGAGTACAACATTTTGTATCCAAACTGTATAAGACCATGTCTTGTACTGATAATAAGCGCATGCTGGTTATATTGATTTTATCATAAATAATTAATAAATACAACTTGTTCAAATTCAAATATGCGTTCAGATACAATTGGATAAAAAATAAAATCCAAGTATAAAAAGGTTTCGTTTAACCGTGTAAAAAAAATTTACTAAAGCCAGCTGAATCATATCACAGATAACTCGTGGTCTTAACAAATTGTCTAAAAGATATAAAAATTAGGATACTGTTGTTACTATCATTTCAATCTGTCAACAACAAAAAAAATACAATTTGTCCAAGTCAAATAATAGGCGAGAGATTTGGATAAATCAAATGGTGTCTTGACAAGACTACTATTAAGCCACATGAACGTGTCTTCCCAAGGCAAAAGGATACAAAGAATCTCCCAAAGATTTTATATAAGAAAATGAGATTGGACATATACCAACTACACCAAAGAAATATCTGTTGAAATCAGGCTTATAACCGGAGATAAACATAATATATGCGTGTAAGATATTTATAAAAAAAATATACATAGGTGTTTTATATGTATCGAATTATATAAATATATATAAAAATAAAATTATATTACAAAAAAAACGTTATCGATTTTATGAAAAAAAAATATTTTAAATACACGTAACAAAAATTAATTTTCTGTTTAACAACAAAAAAAAACGTAAATATATATGTATTAAGCTAAGAGTTTTCGTAAAAAAAAATAAGTGTCCGAGACAGTTTCAAGTAAATGTGATATATGTATAGGCATGTAAATATGTAAGCATATAAAAAAACTTTAAAGAAACAATATATTCTTTTACAAGAAAAGAGATACATGAAGCTCCAAATATGATATATCAAAATCTGTAAGACAAGATGTGATCTGACATGAGCATGGCTCAAGGAGGGTTAAGTGCAAATTCTCATCATTCGTAAAGGAAAAGTGGGACTGAACAAACTGCAAAGAAAGATTTGATAGATGAAATATAAATAAGAGTGTAGATATATTGCCAAAAAAATATTTATATAAATAATATAATCATTATACAAGACAACTTTGGGGCAAGGATACTAACACAAAAAGTCAGTGTTGATGACAACAGCTTTACACTGTTGTTAAATTTTCAAGACAAAGTTTCAAAATAAAATTACATGTGTTATGATTCATGGTTATATGTAAAGAACATGATCTATGTATACATAGCACTTTAAAAAGAAGCTAGCCATATAAGGGACTTAACTTGGGCTCACAGCGTGGCGTTAATGAATGTATAAATAAGATAGGATAATAAAGCAAGTGTAAGACATAAGGACAACTAAGCATTTATATATTAATTATATACATGTATAAACATAAAAAAAGTAGATAGAATTTTGTACGTTAATATATAAATGAAAGTGTTCATTCCACTTGTTATTTCCATTGAGCATGATTTGTCATGAAATTCTGAGCAGGTAAATATTCCTAACAAATACTTAGTTAGGCTCATTTTTTTTTATTAACTTACTTACTTCCATGTCAACAAATAAAATTATGACAAAAAAAATTATACGAATGAATAAAAAAAATGCATATAAAATAATACATGTATAGCAAAAAAGTTTAGATTAAAAACAGATAACTACTAGTGTGCTTCTAGTATGTAGTACATATATAAGTTAGTATACTATATAGATGGGAGTATATAAGTTAGTCACTATAAATAACACATATGTATACAATTAAAAAAGATTATATTTATAAATTATAAATATTTATATAGTACACAATAAGTATATGTTTGGAATCATCAAAATCACTATATTACATTAAACTAAAATGTGTATTAATTACAATTAAACAAGTTAAATATTAATTAATGGGTTAAATTCATTTTCGTTTAACACATGTCATTCTGGATAATATGGGAAATTTGTGTTTTTCTTGTTCTAACAAGACTGCATCTCGCTCGAACGAGATCGCCTGTTGTTCGAATGACATGGCTTCTCATTCGAACGACCTCTGGAATTTTGTTTGCAGTCCCTGTTTATTCTGATTGTATGTTATTGGTACTGATGGGTTGTTTCTGAACAGTGTTCGAAAAATACAAAAAAAAATTCTTTTTTAGAAAAATTTTGAAAAATTCAAAAAGAGTTGTGTATTTTGTTTGCACATTATATGAATGCACACTTAAGATGACCAAGTCACAACTTTATGCCATATCCATGTGATTGTTTGATAGTGTTTTGAGACAATAGATTATGTCATTCACGTGCTTTACAAAGTTTGGAGTCTTTGAGATGATATAGTATTGCTACCTACATGTTTGACTCACTTTGTCCTTTATTGCACACATACACGGATTTGTTTGATGTTTGTTCTCGATAAACCACACGTTGGTTACCTGTTTTCATCTCAATTCTGTCTATTAAAACGAACTAAATGCTATAAAACAAGATAATAAAAGTTGTGCAAGTTTTAGACCGTTTGCCGTGAGTTTGTGAGAATTTTATAAACGGTGAAGGGCTACGAAAGGTAAACATTTATCCTTTGCGATTAAGCCGCCGTTTAAATTGGACCTAAAAAATTGAAATTTTTTAATTATCCGGGTCCAAAGAGGTTTGAAAGAGCCTGAAAAAATTGCATGGCAATAAAAAGAAATATATGCCAATTATGGGCCATTAGGTTTATTCACCAATTCTCCAATGTTTGAGAATTTAGATCACCTCGAAAAGAAAATATATATGAAGGAGTTTGGTTGGAGAATTAAAACGTCTTTGCACGTCCATAAAAAGTCTTCAAAAACATGAAAAAGTTTTAAGACGTTATTGGTGTGAAAATCATGTTGACTTTGATTTGTTGATTTTGATTTAAGACGATGTCATCTAAGTTCAACATTTTACACCTAAGGACTATTTTTTATGTTCATTCGTTAGGAGTACATTTATGCATCTTGCACATATGATATGATTGAGTTGATTTTTCTATTGAATTTGTCCACACCCATTCATTTTGTTTCCACGATTTGGTCGTCTTAGTTTAAATTCATGGTGTGTGATGTTTGTAACATCATTTTTTGCATTTTTGTAAAAAAATTGAAAAATAGTTTGTGTTGTTTCTCATGACACCCCGTTTTGCATTTCTTGATTTATACTTTTCCTTGTCAATTTCGGACAAATAAAAAGGGGGAGAACGAATTATGATATTATGGAGGAGTTTAATGTATGGATGAGATTTAATTATTGCCTTAATTTAATATATGTTTCTTAATCATTTCAAACTCGATATGTCACGTTGTTTTTTGCTTTGTCTCATGTGTGTAGGTACAATTGAAGATTCTTTGGATTGCACATCCTGATGAGAAAATCTTGGAGATTTGAAAAGTTGATTGTTGAAGCCAAGTTTGATTGAAGACTTGTTCAGTTTATCTTTCCACATTTGAATTTATGGGAGGGTAGATTTGTATAGGTTATTTTTTGAGTTTGATAATTCGGATAGTTTTTATTGTATACCGGCATAGACATAAGGGGAGATTTGTAAGGACATTATTCGTCACATTTAGTATGTCGTATACCGATACAAGTTTGTCGAAGCACTGGGAAGCACACATCTACAATCGACGATCCGAATTTCAAGTCATCTTTAACAATCATGCCCAACAAGGACGGCTTTGGTAAATATGGTCAAGTTCCATTTACATTTTAAATACAAAATTGTTGGGATTTTTATAAAAAAATTAAAATATTTTTCCTTTTATGAAAAATGATATTTGAATTATTTTAAATGGATTTTTATCTTGTCAAAAAATATTTTTATCATAAAAGCTTTTTGATAATTGTTCTCAGATTCGTAAGAGTGTTGTTATCTAAACTCCCAAATTTTTGAAAACTCTATAAAACGAATTTTGAGATTTGTGCCTGGTCGTTCAAACGAGATCCTATCTCATTCGAACGACAGGTCAGTTCGTTTGAACGAAAAGTCTTTTTACCTGACATGTCACCGCCTTAAAAGATATTATAAATAAGGTGTCAGGGTTTTGTATTTCGTGTGGAAAAAATTTTATTTTGATCAGAATACGTTTTTGAGAGTTTACCTTTTCTCCAACTCAATTTTGAGGGTTCATATTTGTTTTCACTATTCACAAATTCCAGAGAATTTATTTTGTGTGAGTTGTTGTGTGGAACCCAAACCATACTTTGCCTAAAGTTCAACCCTTGTGAGAAGAACTCTACAACTGGAGAGCCGAGAGCTATTATGGAGGAAAATTCCTTATATATGCACATATAACCCTTTTTCCACGATTAGTTGACTCCTTATATATGCACATATAAACCTTATTAAAAAGGTATTAAGAATTGTATAATTATTAATAATCTGGAATGATTAGAGTTTGAGTCAAAAGGGCAACTTGCTAAGGGTATTAAATGTATGGATAAGGCTAGTTTGGGAATAACTATGCCTATAATGTTTTTGAAAGGTTAGTTTAGGGAATAACTATGCCTATGTATTTATAGAGTAATAAATTGTGAAGTGTGATTTAAGTCTAAAGAAGATATTTATAAAACTTAATATTTAATCGGGAAATAGTTGTAAGGCATCGGATTAAAAAAAAAGAGTTATGGAATAATTGACTATATGTTATGGATAAGCCAAGGAGGTTATAATTTATATGGATTTGGATATCTTTGGATTTAACTAGTTATAGAGTAGCTACTTATACATATTATATGAGAATAGTAATATGCATTATATTATGTTTGTGTGTGGACATACCAGTGGCTTTCCTATCATCTTGGGGGTTCATGCATTCAGGCCATTGACCACACGTCGGCACAGGTGGGCTTGATGATGTATAAGACATATAGGTACTACGTAGAGGCTCCGCTCTCAAGGGGTGGGTGTGGTGCTGACCCTTCTTGTATTACTGCTGGGTATGGGTCGTATATAGGTGTCCTGCATAGGGATCTCCCCCAACTTATGTGTGTTTTGTGGTGTCCGCTTATGATGTCAGGATTCCTTCGGACTGTCCGCTTAGGATATAGGGATTCCTTCGAACTTGCCGATAGAGTACGCATTAGGTACTAACGGTAGATGCCCCTGTGTGTCAATTATATGGAAGGACATATATTATTAATTAATCGGATACTATTAAAATAAATAAACTGTCTAAGGACGTGGACAATAAATATTATTGTGACCCTATAATGCATAATAGATGTTTATGCCTTATACTCGATACGAATGGGATTGCAATAAATGTAAGTTGAAATTTTAATTGTGAGAATTTTATTTGAATTAATTGATTATTTTTATAGTCATTTATATTGTGGTATACCTTATGGGTAGTGCCCTTTTTGTCTAACGATGTAGACACTATTTAATTGAAGATAAAATTGTGCTAATAAAATGATGTGGATAATTAAGGACGACGCTAATAACTAATGAATAATGCGACACACAATATTAATAAGAATAATAATTGGATAGTCTTAAGGAGTAGACAAACATTAAATAGAATGACAAATGGTGTAGCCAATTATTAAATGAGAATAATAATTTAGTAGTTTAAAAGAGTGAAACTGATAGTCTAACGGAGTAGACGACAGGGAATATGAATTTAATCGTAAAATGATTTGAAGAAATATACGAGGGTCATGGGGTATGATGACGTAAGGAAATGCACTTAGTTTATGTATATTGAGAAATTTATATTATGAAATCTATTCGGGGATAGGGGTATCAGACATGAGGAACCACTTGTAGTTAGTGCATAATGGAAATTATTTATTCTTTACTTGGATGATTAAATAATGAAAGTTTACAATTGATATTCATTTGGGGATACAAGTAGGACTGCTTCTAGATGAGAGGTGAGGTCCTCGTTTCATGTGAGCGTTGATGAGGAGACGTGGAGTATGAGTTAGTAGAAGATTGCATATTTATTGGTGAAGAATTCTTGCAACTCTAGGGAACTGACTCAAATTTCAAATATCCCCCCCCCCCCCCCCCCCCCCGGTATTTTATATGACAGGGATGGCAGGATTGACAATGGATTAGGCTTGCAGTTGCATTGGATGTAGTGAATTTCACTCCATTGATTCTAGTGTACGTTGTACTTCAGCGTTTTGTTATTTTATTTCATATTGGAATTTGTACGGGCATAAGCCAAAGTGTTTATTTATATCAACTGTGTTTAGTTTTACATTATCGACATTGTATGATGACTTGGTTTCTATTATTTATGTAAAAGAAATTGTATTCAGTGTTTTTATATTCATGGTGGATTTTAATATAAAATGAAAGAAGTTTTTATTCCTTCAGTGTTGATAATGGTATAAATCGTTGATAAGCCCCATCTTTGGCATATCGTGCATGTATTACGTGAGAAAATGGGGGTTGTTACAACCGACTCCCTTTGCTTCTCTTTCATTTAACTAACGTTGTTCATTAATATTTTTATATATATGTGTGTGTGTGTGTGTGTGTGTGGCTCAATTAATACTTTTGAATCTCTTTGGACTTCGTATTTGAATTTCTTGAATGTGATGGTTTGTTGAATAATATTCCATTCATAAGCACTATGTTATTACATTCCGATTTTATGTTTATCGGGAGATGATGCTTTTAGATGGCTTAGGGATGTGCAGAAAGTTTTGTAAAAGTTATATAACTCTATAAAAAAATATGTTAATTAAGTATCAAAAGAATGAATGGGGGAGGTAAACAAAATGGTGGGTTCATTCCAAAATTTCCTTTCTTTAATTTTATTTTTTTTGATCTAATTAGAATATGATATATATGAAGTTTGTTAAATTAAATTAAATATTATATATGGATATATTACATAGTACTATTCGCACTGAATTTGAATTTGTGTTTAAAACATATCTAACACAATATTTTTACACACAATCTAAATACATATGTATATAAAGCGTGTACAATTTTTGTTATTATAATTTTATTAGTTTTATTCTTAAAGTCATTCTATATCTTAAAATAATATCCAGTTGTAATTTTTTTTTTATTTCATAGAGTTTGGTATAGTAAATATAATTTTGTAAACCTGAAATTATTTGTATATCACATACATATTTGTTTACTATTCCATTTGTTTCAATATATGTAAAGTTATGAAAGACATTGTGTGGCCTATGTAAGAAAGAGATTATGTGTCGTACAATAATCTTATAAGTCCTATATTTGAAATTAAACAACATTGATGTTTTCGTAAAAAGTTTCGAGGCATTCCTAATAGTATGTAAGGTCTTCCATGACCGATGGAATATTATTTTTTCAAATGCTACATAGATCCAAAATGGAGCTACAATTAAGTCTTTAATTAAACCAACTACTACGTATTTATCTTTTCCCCTCTGTATCTCATTAACATTCTTTGACTCTCTAACTTCTGCCCCTGTATCCCATCTAGGGTTGTGTTTTTTTTTCGAACATTCCGATATTTTCCGATATCCGATCCGATATTTTCCGATTTTGGAACGTATATAAGGTTTCCGATTTTCGATTTCCGATTTTCACGAAAAAAATCGGATCGAAAATTGGAAATAATTCTGAATTTCCAATTTTTTCGATTTTTCCGAAACTATGCCGATCCGATTTTTCCGAATTATTTCTGATTTTTTCCAAAATATTTTCCGATTTACAATTTTTCTATTTTTTAAACATTCTCATGTGTCCCACATTGGCTAGGAGAGGAAGAGAGGCCCAAAAAAGTCCTCTATAAAAGGAGAATATCCCTCTATCCTCTACACAAATGAAAAAAATGGTTAAATCCTTACATATTTAGATGTTGGGTTAAAGCTTTTTTTTTATTTCTTTAAAATGAGAATTTCGAGTATTCGAAAATCCTAAATTATTTTTTTTGAAATTTTGGAATTTCCAAAATTTCTGAATTTTTAGTATATTTTTTGAATTTCCGAATTTTTCCGATTTCGGAAAGTTTTTGATTTTTCGAAAAATTTGGATAGGAAATTGGAACAAATATTTTATTTCTGAAAAAATTGAATTTTTTTCGGAAAGGTCATTTTCCGATCCGATCTGGTTGAAACACAACCCTAATCCCATCAGTTCCCCAATGCAGCACATGTTATTTCTCTTCATCTCTCACCATCACCTTGACAAACTTCTCTCCCGTTAGTCACTATTTGTTAGGTAAGTCTCTCTCTCTCTCTCTCTCTCCACACACACACACACACATATATATATATATATATATATATATATATATATATATATATACGGTCCTGCTCTTGTGCGGACTAGTCCGCATTTTAAGAATGCAGACCAGACATGTGTCACCTGGCTGTGAGCCCAGAAAAGAGAGAGAGTATGCCTATAATTTAGGCGATAATTTCTAGGTGCACTATTAGGTGACATATGTCCGCTCCGCATTCTTAAAATGCGGATTAGTCCGCACATGAGCAGTATTGTATATATATATCCTCGGAGAAGACTTTGGTATTTTCTAGGTTGGGGAAATTTTTTACACATGAACGACTGGAGATATGTAAGTTATCGTTATTTCGTTGGAAAAATCTGTTGTTCCTGATTCTAATGTTTTCGGGTCATGAGTTTTTTTAGTATTAGGTTTATTTAGTTTATGTTTGCAGATTAATGCTTACAGATAGCGTCTATCATTATGTTGTCCCTTAGCATCACAATATATCTGCCTCCACAGGTTCGTCTTTTTTTTTCGTACATCACAACTTTAATTTATATTTTCTATTTTTTATGATTCTTGATTGTATATTTAATTTTATTTATCTAACTTCCCAAACATACAAAGTACATGCTAAATAAATAGCACATTGAGAGTTAAAATCCTCAAACAGACAAAAGTGTTTATTATAACAATTAAATGTCTATTTTCAATCACTTTTTATTTTTTCTTTAATTTTCATACTTAGACGTGTCTTGGAATATTGTTTAGGCGTGTGATAATTATATAGTTGTTTCTTTATATGATTTTTATTGTCTGATTTGATTCGTACAAGGACTCATTTGATTAGCACTGTAAACTTAAAGCTTTCTTTTACTGTTGGTGAATGGACCTTTGGCCAAATGCTCAGGTCAGTGGAAAAGTCATTTGATTTGCGTGCTTTTGTTGCTTGCCAAATGAAATCATATGTTTCTTGGGTTCTGGTTAGGGACCTTGAATATGTACGAACAAATGGAGATTGCAAAATTTTGTAATGCGCACATATTGATAGACTTTTGTGAAGTTTTATTGTTGCTTCTTTCGGGAGTGAACACACATACACGACATCACAATATGGTGGAATTGTTGTACACGACATTTTATTAATGTTTTTAATTGATATTGAAAAGAAAAATATATAAGGAACTCAATAAATTGCATTGGCATATAAGATTGAAGTCTGAACATAAGTAAATACAAATATGACACGTAAGGTGAAACATTAAATAGTCTATTTTATGTGCCTTGATCAAATGTTTTAATCGGACATATACTTATAAATTAGTAGTTTGTTATCTAAACAAGTAAACTTTTGAATCTAATTTCTAATAACTGTTTCCCTTTATTTTTGCGTAATAATTAACAATTTTATTTATTTTTAATATTATGAAATTGATTCACCCTAAAGTCATCCTTTTTCAAAGAATGGTATTATATACGTGAATAAACGATCCAAATTATTATACCTGTACTATTACCATTCGGCATTCACCCGCACATTGTGTGGGTCGCATGCTACTGATTTGTA
Source organism: Sambucus nigra (assembly GCA_949130495.1). Lineage (NCBI taxonomy): Eukaryota > Viridiplantae > Streptophyta > Magnoliopsida > Dipsacales > Adoxaceae > Sambucus > Sambucus nigra. The sequence continues at coordinate 201,485,966 of OX422218.1, forward strand.
TGCTGACACAATTTTTTTTTTGTACAATTTGCTAATGCGATTAACATGTCATCATTATATAGGTTAGTGCATGCAATAGTGGAATACGAAGAGCACATGTATCCCAGATATTGATCAACAATTTATCAAGAGAAAGTGTCTCCGTGAATAATACAACTGCAAATGAACCTGGTCTGTAAAAAGAAAACTAAAATCGCTGATTGGAATAGGGGTACAATTCCTCTCCTTCCCCACCCCAGATCCATATGAGAAAGAACTTGAGCAGAAGAAGTGAATAGCAAGAAAGAAACATGGCAGTTAATAAAGGCTTTTTATTTGAGTTTGAATATGCTTCATAAATCTGTTTAAGATATAATATAGACCCATTTATCCAATAATTTTCAAAGTAAATGTATAACGCTTAAAAATTATTCTATAGTAAACATTAAGTGAGACGTTGTAAGTTTGAAGCTTAATGTGACTAGTTCAATAGCATATTTTTTTTATATATTTAAATTGAAACACACTTTAAGAGTGGTTGATAACCCTTGAGGGCAAAGTTCATCTACTGCTAATGCTTAGATCTTCCTGATTTGATATAAAGGAAATATAAAAGAACACTTTTAAGATCATGACAAGTTACTCTAAATTTAAATAACAAGAATGTGTGATGTGGTCCGAAAATTTATACCACGGGATTCTAAGTATAGAAAGGGATTGAAGAGCCTTCGTCAACATCTCTCAGGAGTTGCTATCATCTTATGGTAGAGGTTTTGAGGTTTTAAAAAGAGGAAAAGGTTAAGTAAATTAAAGGATATGCATGCCAATAGACAAGCATGGTCAGAAAGAGTCAGACAGAAGAAGGGAACAAAGAATACATGAAACTAAAAAGCCCCATATTTTTGTTTCTCGACTTGAAAAGCGAGATTAAGTGATTCTTTTCAGCTGGAACTTGGCAGCTCATGACTCATCTCTCTCATTCCATCGAGAAAATAACATGTTTGTTATGAGTTTTTTTTTTTAAAAAGAAAAATTGGTTTCTGCTGCTGGGATTCGAACCGGATGAATATCATTTCCATTTAGTTTGTGCTACAGCGGATTATTGTTAAATAACTAACAGACAAATACATATTTATACTACTTTATTAACCCTTTTAAAACCCCCCATTTATTTGCTTTCAGCTGTAGACGCTGGTTTCCTTTGATCCATTCCAAAAGCAATAATTCAAATTCTAAATTTAATCATGACTCACAAAGTAACAGATGGGTGGCCTAAATTGACTTAAAATCTACCGAGTTGCTACCAAGATCAAGTGATTCTTTTTAGATGGAAGGTTAGCCTTCCTGTTTGACTTTAGAGGATGTTGTTATAGTTTGGGGCTATTTTCACACCCTTAATGTCTCCCACATTTTTTTTAAAATATTTAAAATTTAAAAACTAATATATTCTTTCCCATTTCATTAAAATATAATATGATTTTAATACGTTATATTATTTTAGGTAAAATAAAATTTACTCTTTAAGATAAAATATAATTTTATTATTATTCTAATTTTTTCCTTTAACATATTACTATTTTTTTTTAAAATTAGATTATAGTGCATTTTATGAATTTTTTAGACTTTGCTACAGATTTCGTCGCTAAATATGAAACTTTTTCAACGAAAAAAATTATATTTCTTGACATTTAAACAATTTTTAACCCAAAAAAGTTAATTATGAAAAAACAGTTTTTTAACAAAAAACAATTTTAAAAAAAACTGTTTTTGAAAATAAAACTTTTTTTTTTTATTTAAAAACAGTTTTAACGAAACAACCTTTTTTACCAAAATAAAAAAAAGCTTATAATGAAAACTTAAAAAGAAAATTAACAAAACAAAACTGTTTTTAACATTTTTTTTAAAATACAATTTTGTTAAAAATTGTTCTTTTTTCACTAAAGTATTTTTATTTTTCTAAAAACATTTTTTAAAATAATTTTATTCTTTGAAAATTGTTTTTTTAAAGTATTTTATTCTTTTTAAAGTATTTTATTAAATAATTTTATTCTTTGTTATAAACAGTTTTTTAGTTTTGTTAAAAATTGTTTTGCTTTGTTAGAAATTGCCAGTTCTAAAAAACCCGCCTAGGCTTCGCTTAGACTTGAGGCTTGGGAGAAACGCCCCGCCTTAAGCTTTTTACGTCTTATTCTTGGTAAAACCCTTAAGGTGCACATTTTTTCTAAAATCAACAATGCTTTAGTGAAACGATATCGCCTTTTGAATTTTTTTTTACTAACTGGACCATTATCTGGTCCAAAATAATCATATAGTATTTTAATTTGTAAATATTCGTCGTTAAAACTGTTTTAAAATAAAAACAGTTTTATTTCGAAAAACTGTTTTATATTAAATTGTTTTTCTTAAAAAACTGTTTTTTCATTATAAGCTTTTTTGGGTTAAAAATTGTTTAAATGTCACCAAATATCCTTTTTTTCGTGGAAAAAGTTTCATATTTAGCGACGAAATATGTAGCATACTCTAATAAATTCATAAAATGTACTATAGTCTAATTTATAAAATTAGTGTTTTGTTAAAGTAAAAAATCAGAATAATAATAATAATAAAATTATATTTTATCTTAAAGAGTAAATTTTATTTTAACTAAAATAATATAATGTATTAAAATTATATTATATTTTAATGAAATGAAAAGGAATATATTTGTCTTATTATTTTAAATATTTTAAAAAGGTGTGGGGGAAGATGTTAAGGGTCTGTGAATAGTCACACCCTTGTTATATTGTAACATGTTTTTAGTTGTGAGTTATTAGAAAAGGATAAAAAATGATTTCCACTGCCGGGATTCAAACCCGGATGTATATCATTTCCAATTAATTTGTGCTAGAGCGGATTGTCATTTGAGAGTTAACCAATAAATATATTGATACTACTTGAGTTTATAGGTTATTTGACTTTTGATCCCCATTTGTCGGTGGTTATTGAGTCAAACACTCATTAGTTTTTATTGTCGCCCAAACTAACACTTCTCTTATTTTACTGTTAACTTACCCCTGTTGCACTTGAAGAAAATAACTTTTATTCTAAAACACAACTATTTTACAAATATTAAAAAACAGTTTTTATATAAAAAAAATCCATTCACTTTTAACAGAGCAGTTTTCTTTTTTTAAATAAAGAACAGTTTTAAAGCCTTTTTATTAAAAAGAAAACTGTTTTGTCTATATTAAAAACTTTTTTTTTCTTTTTAATTTTTTACAAAAGTTGTTTTTCTTACAATTCTTTTATTTAAACAAATGTATATGAATTGTACCCTAATTAAAAGACTATTTTAACTGTTTTCGACATTCTTTATTTATAAAAAATAGATTTTAAATTAAAAACCCAATATTTTACAAAAATTAAAAAATATTTTTTTTATATAAAAAACTGCTTTGACTATTTCAAAGGCTGTTTTGACTATTTATTTAAAAAAAACTATTTTATAGTTATGTAGTTTATAAAATGATGTTTTTCAAAAAAAAATGTTGCAATCTTAAAAAAATATTTTTCTTGTTATAATTGTATATAATTAAACTGTTACTCAGTTTTTATTATAGAAAACAGTTGAAATTTTTTATTTATATAAAAATAAAGTTCAGTTTGTTAACTAACATATATTTTTAGATAAAAAATAGTCAAAACATTCCTTCAATTAGGGTAAAATTTCAACATACATTTTTATATATAAAACAATGTACGTTAATTCAAAAATTTTTACTATATTTATAATAGAAAAAACATTTTTAACAGTTTCTAAGAATAAATCTAGAAACACTGTTAAAATATTTTCTAAAAATAATTAAAAAAATAGTTAAACCCTTTTTTTCAATAAATTAGTTTTTTAAACAGTTTCTTTTGAAAACAGTTTAAAAAGAATTAAAAATTGTTGAAATAATAAATAAAGTACAATTTTTTAATTGTAATTTTAAAAAAAAAAAAAAAAAGTCTAATAATGTATAATTTTTATAATAAAACCACTTTTTATATAAAACAATTTTTTACATGAAAAAAATATTTTTAGAAAAACAAGTTTTCAAGATATCCAAAACATTTTTTTAATAAAAAAACTATAAATATTTTTTTTTAAATTAAAAAACTGCTTTTTCAAATAGTATTTTTTAGTTATAAAACTTTTGTTTTAATTTTTGTAAAAATGGTTGTGTTTCAAAATAAAATCTATTAAAAAAGGAAATAAAAGAATGTTTAATTATGAATAAGATATATGTTCATATTTATTGGTGATTGCCACTTTATGATGATCATTTTGGAAAAAACAAATGCGAATAAGGGTGATTTAATGGTCAACTAACAAAATATATTAGTTTAAGGGTCTTAAGAATGAAAAATAGTGATTGTTTGACTTAATAATAAAAAATAAATGGGAACCAAAACCCATATAACTTTTAATTTAACCCATTTAAAATGGCCTACTTTTTGGCTTACTTCAGGTGTAGTTTGATCAATCCCACAAACAATAATTAAAAGGGTTACTTTTATTTTAGTCATACTTCTTTTATCAACCTTCATTTAAGTCACATCGACTCTAATTTAACTATATTTGTCATCCTTTTAAAATATTTTAAACTCAAATGTCTAAACTGATCATTAAAAATCCTAAAATTCCCAACATCTCATCCATTTGAAGCAAATATTTATCTTCGAATTAAAAAGAGTGAATATTGATACTCAAAGTAGGTATTACTAAGAAGAGAAGGACATGAATAATAATTGAAAAATACAAAAAATTCTGGTATGTAGTATGGGTAGTTATTGGTGATGGTATGTAATTACTTTGACAATAAATATTTACTTTGAGTCATTTTTCAAATGATTGTAAATATTTACATTGAAAGTAAATATTCACTTTTACTCATTTTCTTACGTTAATAAATAGTTACACTATTGTGAGTTTGTTGTTCTTTTATTCTTTATCATATTCTTCTTCTTCTGATTTTTTTTATTGTATGTGTATATATTTACATTTATTGAGGTTTCATTTCACTCTTTTTTATTGTGATAATAAATATTTACACACACAATACTTTAAGCAATTTTTTTGTCTCTCCTTAATATTTACTCCAAACAATATTTTTTTTGTTTCTTCTTCTTCTTCTTCTTCTTCTTCTTCTACTAAGGTTCTTAGTAAATATTACCTGTAGTGACGATAATAACAATGGTTAGGTGACAACGATCGATCTGCTGTAAGCTGTAGGAGGTGTTGTTGGTGGTGGCGGCAATGATGGCAGTAGGTGATGGTGGCGGCGGTGGCAATGTTGATAGATAATTTAGAGTTTCGTATTTTTTTTAAATGTGAGGGGTATTTTTGTCATGTTTTTTCATATAGGTTAATCGGACTTATTTAATAGTTTCTACATTAATATCACTCATATGATGAAAACTCTTTTAAATGGGACTAATATACAAGGGCGAATAATTAAATTTCTAAATTTACTCACACCTCTAGGTTAAATTAACTTAATATTTCTTGAACCATATTCATAGTTTATAGAATGATGTGGTGAGTTTGTATTTGGAAACAAATTTTTAACCCAATAAAAGTTATTTAAAGACTAGAAATTATTTGAGGTGGAGCTTTGAGTCATTTTTTCTATAATTAAAAACTATTTCTTAATCTCGAGGTTGATTTTTATCACTAAATTGTTTCATTTCTTTTTATTTTTGTACAAATGAGAACATCATCATGTTATTAGCCTTATCAGATAATCTTCTCTTGATTATGAACATTTAACATTTGAAGTTTTGGTAATCGTGATAACTAGCATATAACCAGTGCGATGCACATGCAATGTTAATTAAAAAAATATATATAGATAATTAAAAAAAATAGTAGATATCATAAATTCAATATCTTATCTTAAAGCCATTATACTTGATGATGTCTAAAATTTGAGTGATTAAATTTTATAATCACAGATAAATAATAAGTGAATTCTTAATCAAACACACAAGAGACATGGATTTTTAAAATGGTTCGGCTATGAAGAAAGCGTACGTTCACTGTTATTTTTATTTATGCTGATTACGATAGCTCAATACGGTGTGCTTGAGAACGATTGGATTGTCTCCTTGAGCTAGTGGAGACTGTCTATCAATAGGGGTATGGAACCCTAGAGATGGAATACCTTTATATTTTCAGGCATTTACATATGTATACAATAAATGTAACTCTTGGTTTTCATTGTTGATAGCCATTTTAGCCGAGTAAGTTTTGATATTCCTGATGGTTCAAATTCTATAGTTGGTCGGCCTTCTAACAGACTAGGTTCTCCTGATGCCGATTGTTGATGTAAAAAACTAGATTATATCTAATTAGTCAATTACAGATAAATAAGACAAATGATTTTTAAAGTGGTTCAGCCTTATGAGAATGGCCTACGTCCACTACTTTTATTGCTGATTGTTTGCCTTGAATCTCAATAATAGGTTTTCCAAGAGATCCAAAGTCCCCTTCTTATGAGGTGGTTACAACGTATTTATAGCCTTGAGGTTGTACATATGAAAAGATAATGCGCTGTTATCTAGTAGACATATACATCTGTATGATAATAATGCGCATTTAATGCGTAGTCTCCTTTTGATTCTCTTGCTTTGGATGCATTATACGCTAAGTAGCTCGGACCGCTTTAAGTTGCTCGGTCTGCTTAAGTTGCTCAGTATGCTTAAGTTGCTCGGTGACGGTATGCTGTTCGTTGAAAGTATTTGTATCTACCACGTAGGTTGACACATGTCTTCAAGTGATTGATCCACGTCTACAGACTAAATTTGGTATCAACAGAAGCCCCAAATATTTCACAGTTGTGATTGAATACGAATGTGGAACATTTTGCTTGAAAACTGCTTAGATTACTGGTCTTCATGGATTTTAGGAAGGTTTTCATTGTATATAATTCCTTTTTGAGCGTATAATATCAAGTTTCATAAATATTTTGAATTTTCATGAACACTTCGATATTTGTGCCTTTTTCTTCTTTTAGCCGTCGAAAATGCAAACGTCTTTCCTCATAATCATTGCTTTTCTCTATTCCCGAGGTAAAGTATTTAAGTGTGACAGAAATCCCATCGTTTTCTACTTTTCAAATCTGTATTTCTGAACTCTTCATTTTCTCTCTATCTTGTGCCTTCGTTCTCTCCATCATTCATTGTTAACCGATATCTCTTTCTTCTGTAAGATTTTCTTCCTTCTCCTTTATTTACTTTATTCACCATAGTTTATCTTGTTGAGTCGTTGGATAAATTTCGGTCTGATTTTTCAATCCCTTCGTGGGTTATTTTGGAAGAACTTCCCCGTCCTTCTAATTTATTTTCTTTGGCTGAGGGATATTGGTTCCCAAGTCTTTTTGTAACCGAATGTGGCTTTTCTTTCCCGCCAAATCCCCTGTGTTTGGAGTTTTGCCAATATTTTGTTATTGTACTTATCTGGGGCTTGCATCAATCAGTTATCGGAGAGCATGTGAGGTATGCTTCATATTTATTGAGATATAGAAGCTCCAATTCATCTTTCATTTCTCGTCCTATGGTGGTTGATCTTGATCGGACATCGAGTTCCGAAACCAGTGTGAAAGGATCTTCTTCTGACTTAAGCATTACTATTACGAATCTGATGAAGAAAAGGAAAGATCCCGCATTTTTTGACAAGTCTGCCTTTGCCACTGAAGAGGCAAAGAAAAACAAATAAGATATTCTAGATGAGGGGACAAAGAATATAGATGTACCTCCCTCTATTGCTGCTAAGGAAGATGACAAGAAGCCCCTTGTGCCCCCAAAATAGGGAGCACCTTTAATTAAAACTGTTGCCATTTCATTAAGAGAGACATCACCTTTAATTGAAAGTGCTCCTCTGAGGAGATTGAAGAGAGGTCCTTATGAGAGAACTGTTGATCCTGTCCCTCAACCTTTAAATGTTGAAGGTACAGTTCCAGCTCTTATTCCTTCGAGCTCTGCCACGGGCTTGATAAGATCTTGGACTGTCCCATAATTCTAAGGTGTTGAAGACACCTTTTCTCGTGAGAGACTTACTACATTGGTTGATCAACACATTACGTCAGTAAGTATCGTTAGCCTGACTCCTTTATCTTCTAGTACTATGTTCATATTGAATTAAACTTCTTTCTCTCTTCAGCTCGTGACGTGTTTCAATAGTATTTTAAAGAAAGATGAAGCTATCAGGGCTTCCACCTCCCCGGGGAGGATAGAAAAAGCTTTTTCTGGATTAACTCAATCTTTTAAGGAATCTCGTTAGAAGTATTAGGAAGACAAAAATGCTTGGGAGAAACAATTCCAATCAGTTGAAGTAATTCGAGATCAAGCTGTGACTGCCTCAAAAGAGTTGGAGCAGAAATTAAAGGAAGCTGAACAGAGTAACAAGTAGCTTGAGGTCAAGCTTAAATCTGTCGAGGAAAATGTCACCAAGCTTCAAGATGCTGAACGACTTAAGAAAGGGGCAGAAGAAAAACTGAAGTCTGCCGAAGAGCTCCTTAGGGAAAAGACTTCCTCGGAGAGGGCAAAAAGGAAAGCTGCTGTTAAAAAATCTTTTAGTTATGGTTGGGACAAGGGTTGGAATAAGGGCCTGGCTGTTATGTCTTCCCAGATGGAGTATGCCAGTGTTAAATATTTTAGGGATGGATGGGTGGCAGCTTTATAGAAGTTGAAGGTTACTGAAGATTCTGAGTTATTCCAAGAGCATACTCATGGCCTTCCTCCCTCTTCTGGAGAAGAAGAAGAAGATGAAGCTGCTTCAGATGAGTCTTCTATGATGACAGGAGAGCAGGTCCCTGCTGTTGCTATTGTTCAACCCTCCGAACAAGTCCAATAAGCCAACACATCTGCTGGGCAACTACCATTGTTCTCTGAGCAACCAACCCCTTCATCCAAACCGTCTGAAGAAGTCGTAGGAAATAAGGAGAAGGTGTAAAGTTTCTCGGGTCTTTTATTGTATTGTTTCTTGGATGTAACCCTGAACTATGTTTTCCTTTGCCATGATGAATAAAAATGAACTTTTGTTGTTTATTCGTTATTTCTCTCTTACTTTCTCTGTTTGCATCATTGTTGATTTTGTTTTTCATTTTCTCTTTGCTAGTTTGTTGCCAGGATGGAACTTTTATTATCTCATGATACAGAGTTGATGAAGAAATGCAATGACTATTTCAAATCTCATTATGCAGATTTTACTGAGGCTCAAATCATTGATATCCTCGGATCAGATGCCTCTAAACCAGCAATTAATGCTTACCAGTACCTGAAGTGCCTACTTGATCGTGCTGTAGCCAACAATGTGGCTTATTACGAAATGATTGAAAATCTTCAAGGGACGATCGAAGAAGTTCAACAGCAGTACAAAGAATCCACTACACTCTTACATCAAGGTTATGAGAAAAAGTATCAGCAATTGAGTGCTGACAAGGGATATGACAAGTACATTTCAGCTCATGAGAAAAAGGAAAGTGTGTTAAAGCTTGAGATTTTAGAGCACATACATATTTCCAGGCTGCTGGAGAAAGAAAATATCCCGTTGTAGGAGGAAATAAAATAGCTCAAATCTTCTGCCTCTTCTTCTTCTTCTTCAGGAGCCTTGGTCCCGATTAATGATGATGGTTTTTCCTTTTTAGAAGTGGAAAATGCTAACTTACAGGATGAGTTAGAAACTTTGAAATGAACTGGACCCTCCACACCTGCTCGTGGCAGAGCAAGATCTTCTTCTCGTGGACGAGCAAGGGTTAGTTGGGTTATTATTGATGAAACGAGAACTCAGTTGGCCCTAGAGAATCAAGTCGTTCAATTGATGGCGAAGAATCAGGCCTTGGTAGAAATGTCTAAGAAGATTCAGAATTTCTCCGACCAACTCTCCAATCAGAGTTCTGCTCTGGAAAGTAAATAAATTCTGGTGAAAAAACTCCACGAGCAACTTGAGAGGTTAACTTATCAATTTCATAAGAAACCCAGGGAATTTTGGATGGCTGGGTATAATGAAGTTCTGTATCATCTTGATGCTCGTTTGTGGCAGTCGAACAACGAAGGATATAAGCAGGGGTGGTTGAATGCCTTATGTGTTCTGAAACTGGAGCAAGGTCATTTCTTATGGGATTACTATGAACCTGGAGTCCTTGATCTACCTATGCCTCCGTTCAAACTTGACCTCAGTTGAATTCCATCCCGTGCCATTCCTCAAATTTTGATCTCCAAGTATCTCGATGATTATAGTCTTCATTCAGACTTTGAGATATCTCGTCCAGAGAACTTACTTGATCGTCCATCCATAATTAATGTCAGAATGTTGTGGGATCTGAACTTTATAAACTCTCCTTATGCATTAGATGATCCTCCAGCTGGGGTGGAACCTGTGTCAAAAGTAGAGGGAAAGAAACCCATAGAATAGGACATTTGTAATGAATCCAATTTCATATCGTATGTAATCTACATTTTGGATTTAATAAAGAAAAATTTAGTTTCTTTTACAATTTCATTTCCTTGTGAATAATTTGTAGAATGTCTTTGTTATTCGTTGGTGAATATATATATATATATATATATATATATATATATATATATATTTGTTGTTTGAAATATTTTGCAGATAATGGAACTTATCCCATTTGTTGTATGATTATAGTGACTTGTCACTCTTTGGGCCTAAGCAATGGAGTGGTTTTCATCCCATGTTCCTGTTTAGTTGTAATAATCTCGTCAAGATTACCTTGTTGCCTAGATAGTGGATGCCCAGGGAGGTCATCCATCTTCTTACCTAGTTTGGTACCCACCAACCGGGGTTGGTGGTTATTGAATTGCCAACCAACCGGAGTTGATGGTTAATGAATTATCGACCAACCGGAGTTGGTGGTTAATGAATTGTTCACTAATCGGAGTTGGTGGTTAATAACTTATCGACCAATCGGAGTTGGTGGTTGCTGCTATGAATTTGTGTTTGTGTAGTGTGTAGCACTAATATTCCGAAAAAATATCAACAAAGGAGGAAATATGGGCAAAACATCACTTTATTCATACTGAAAGAAATGTGTTACATATAGATTTTAATTACTGATAGTACTTGCACAGGTGCTCTGTATTCCATGCGTTCTTTAATTCTTTTCCCTCCAAATTTTCAATTATGTATGTCCCAGGACAAACAACTTCAGTTACTCTGTATGGTCCATGCTGGTTGGCCTCTAATTTATTATGCTTTTGGATCACTTTCTTCAGCACATAATCCCCCTCTTTCAAATCACACTTCTTCACCCTTTTGTTGTAAAACAAGGTTGTTTGTTATTGGTATGTTGCATTCCTGATTGCTGCTTCTTCCCTAACTTCTTCAAGCATATCCAGGTCTAGTCGTCTCATCAAGTCACTTACAGGAGAATTAAAATTAAGCACCCCATGTGTAAGTAGACCTAATTCAGCAGGTATGACAGCCTCACTCCCAAATGTCAACATGTACGGAGACTCCCCAATTGCTGTTCGCTGTGTAGTGCGATAAGCCCATAATACAGAGTGTAGCTCGTTAATCCAATTTCCCTTTGCATCATCCAATTGTTTTTTCAAACCATTCAGTAGGTTTCTGTTTATCACTTCAGTTTGCCCATTGCTCTGGGGATGGCCTAGCGTGGAGTGGATCTTCAGTACATTGGATTGATGACAATAGGCAGCGAATTCCTCGTTGCCAAATTAGGTTCCATGGTCAGTAATGAATGCATGTGGGAGACCATATTTGCAAATAATACTCTTCCAAATAAATTGATAGACTTTGTCATATGTCATATCAATGAGAGGTTTAGCTTCCACCCATTTGGTAAAATAATCAACAACAACCACGAGGTATTTGAATCTTCCTTTGGTCATTGGAAGTGGCCCGAACAAGTCTATCCCCCACATGGTGAATGGCCAAGGGGACATAATGGGTGTTAACAATGCTTGGGGAGTTCTTTGGATGGAAGAGAAGCGTTGTCACTTATCGCACTTCTTAGCATAAGCTGCCCAATCAGCTCTCATCGTTGGCTAGTAATACCCCTGTGTTGTTATCCTCTGTAAAAGTGTCCAACCTACTTCATGGGCTCCACAGGACCCTTCGTGAACCTCTTCAATCAAATCTTTAACTTCGGTAGGATGGACACATCTTTGTAGTCCTGCTATAACTCCTCTTTTATACAAGATGCCACTGGTTAATACGTAACGAGCAACTTTAAACTTCAATTTTTTAGCTGCGAGTTTATTAGGTGGCACAGTCCCTTTTTCGATATAGGCCCTAATGGGATCCATCCAGGATGGTCCCAAGTCGAGGGAAATGAAGTTCATCATCAATTCTTCATCTACACTCCGATCTACCCGGATTCTATTAGGATTGTTCTTTGTAGCTCGGTGCGTGTTGCTGATGCCAGCCGAGCTAAGGCGTCAGCTCTTGCATTCTTCAATCTTGGTATTCTGATCAACTGAACTGTTATAAAAGTCGAGACAACCTTCATAGCTTTTGCATGTTACTTGACCATTAATTCTCCCTTTGCCGTATACAATCCAAGAATTTGATTCACGATTGGTTGTGAATCACTGAATACAATGACCTGCTCTGCCTTCATGGTTTTGGCCAGACTTAGACCCGCGATCATAGACTCATACTTAGCTTCATTATTGAAAGATTTAAATTGAAAACGTAGAGCATACTCCATATCAATTTCATCAGGACTGTTTAAAATATTTCCTGCTCCACTGCCTATAGTGCACGAAGAGCCATCCACATACAGATTCCATACAGGTACTTTATTATCAAACTCTTGGTCAGATAGAGTTCCTCAGTGGAATATTTGATGCTTCATTTTATCTTCCCCCAAAACTTCTCGCTGCTCGTTGATTATCTTCTCTTGATCGTCCACGAATGGAAGTTGATCGGGTGTTAAATTCAATGATCCCGTAACATCCACGGGTTGGTCTATATTAAACTCCTGCTCTTTTGAGGTATCAGAGTGAGTAAACTCTGCGATAAAATCCGCTACTGCTTGCCCCTTAAGTGACGACCTAGGCTCATAAAATATGTCATATTCACCAAGTTCTATTGCCCAGTACATCACTCTTCCTGATTTCTCTGGTTTATGCAGAGCTTATCTTAATGGCATATCGGTATACACCGCTATAGTATGGGCTTAGAAGTATGGCCTCATCCTTCTGCTCGCTTCGATCAGTGCTAGTGATAACTTTTCTAGTCTTGGATATCTGATCTCTGCTCCTCGAAAGGCCTTGCTGGTGCAGTAGACTAGTTTTTATACTCCATCCTCCACTCTTATCAATGCCGAGCTAACTGCATTTTCTGAAACTGCCAGATACAAGTATAATCTTTCTCCCATCATTGGTCTAGATAACAATGGAGGTGTTCCCAAATATGTTTTCAACTCTTAAAAGGCCTCCTCGCATTCATCATTCCACTCAAAAGTCTTTCGAAGTGTTTTGAAGAATGGGAGGCATCTATCTGTTGCTCGTGATGCAAATCTGTTAAGTGTTGTAACTCTCCCTGTGAGACTTTGTACCTCCTTCTTCGTAGTTGGAGATCATAGCTCCAATAAGGCCTCGATCTTTTTAGGGTTCGCCTCGATACCTCATTGATTAATAATATATTCGAGAAACATGCCTTCTCGTACTCCAAATATGTATTTGGTGGGATTCAACTTCATTTGATATTTCTCTAGTTGATCAAAGGTCTGACTAGGTCAACCAAATGATCAGCAGCTTTCTTGCTCTTCGTCAGCATATCGTCAACATAAACCTCTATGTTATGACTGATTTGCTCTGAAAATACCTTATTCATCAGGCGCTGATATGTTGCACCTGCATTTTTAAGTTCGAAAGGCATAACATTATAGCAATAGGTTCCCCTTGGCATGATAAAAGAGGTACTTTCCCTGTCTTCAGGTTTCATTTTAATCTGGTTGTAACCAGAGTAAGCATCCATGAAACTCAATAATTTATGCCCCGAGGTGGCATCCACCAGCTAATCGATTCGAGGCAAAGGAAAATGATCCTTTGGGAAGGCTTTATTAAGATTAGTGAAGTCCACACACATCCTCTGCTTATTGTTTTTCTTCTTTACCATCACCACATTTGCTAGCCAATCAGGATACTTGACAAAAGGCTTTCTGTAGTTTCTCTACCTCTTCCTGTATAGCTTGATTCTTTTCAGGGCTAAACACCCTTCTTCGCTACTTCACTGGCTTGACCTCCTTGTTCACGTTGAGCTTGTGGCACAGGAAAGTCGGGTCTATTCCTAGCATGTCTTCATGACTCCATGCAAAAGTCTATTTTTTGTGCCTTATAAATACTATCAGTTCCTATTTTATCGATACCTCTAATGACCCACCAATTTGGGTTATTCGTTCTGGGTGTTCATCGTCCAGAATGATATTTTCGGTTGCTTCCATGACCTTTCCCTTCACGAGCTGAGAATTGTCTCTAGGGTCTAGTGTTTCAATCTCTTCATCTTCTATTTCATCCACTTGATAGGTAGTAGTCTTCTTCCTGGATTCTTCTCGTTCTTCCTATTCGGCAAATAAATAGTAGCATTCCTGAGCTACTTTTTGGTCGCCTTTCATAACTCCCACTCTGAAATTGGTTGGGAACTTTAAACACTGATGCACAGTAGATGGTACCGCCTCAAACTTCTTCAGACCTACCCTTCCCATGATGATGTTGTAAGCTGATTAGACATTTTTATCCATTACGAAAAAGACTACTCTTTCTGTTCGGCAAGCAGGCCATGTACCAATAAGCATATCCAACTTGATCGTCCCAAGTGGAAAAACCTTTTCGTTAGTAAAATCGAGGAGGGGCCTATGGTATGGATCCAACTGGGCTAACATTAGATTCAAACTGTCAAAGCATGGGTAGAACATGATATCTGTAGAGCTACCATTATCCACCAGTACCCGTGAAATCACCACATCCTTCATTCTCATCTTGATTATCGATGGGTCATCGTGAGGATATAGTACACCCTCCAGGTCATTCTTAGAAAATCCGATGACCAGTTTGTCTCTATTCACCTTTCTCGGGCGATCATCTTCGGCCAAGTTTATGCATTGTATGTAAGAGTAAGCTTGGGCCTCATTGAAGTAAGATTTTCTCTCCACAGTAAGATCTCCACCTCCTGCATCTCCACCTGTAATGACATTACATTCAAATGAACCAAAATGGATTGAAAGTACCTAGCGCTCTGGCTGTCTTGGTCTTTTAGGGAGGTCGGGATCATCTTCTGGATCATCTTCGTGATCTCTCTTCTTATCTTCTTTTGCTCGACGAGGAGATTTGGATCTTTGCCTTCCTCTGTTGCTGGTTTTTCCATCATTCTGGCGATCAACATATTTAGTTAGTTTTCCTCGCCTGATGAGTGCTTCAATCTCATTCTGAAGAGCTATGCAACGTTTAGTCGTGTGGCCGTGATCTTTGTGGAATTCGAAGTATTTAGACTTGTCCCTTTTATCAAGATCTTCCTTCATTTTCTCTGGCCAGGTTAGCTCCTCGCTGTTCTTGATCTCTTCCAAAATGTGATTTATATCCATCTTCAAGGGAGTATAATTTCTATATTTCCTTATCTTCTCCAGCGATTGCTTACATTTCGACTGCCTGTTACCACCATTATTCTTCTGATCCTTCTTCTCAGTTTTACAAGCCTCAACCTTCGTCTCCTTAGTGTCTGTGTTCTTCTTCGTAGCCATAACCTCCTCAGCGTTCATGATCTTGGCTGGTTTTGCCATTAGTTCTGCCATGGTCCTAGACGGATCTTTGACTAAAGTATAGTACAACTTGTCTGGTAACAATCCACTCATCAGAGTAGTAATTATTGTCTTCTCCTTGTAATCGATTACTTCAAGTTTCTCGTTATTGAAACGAGTCATATAGTCCCTGGTACTTTTATCTTTCTTCTGTCTAACGCTCAGTAAGTGTGCTACTCGTTTAACTGATTTCGCCCCAAAATAGAAATTCCCTATGAAAAGCTCTACCAGTTGAAGGAAAGTTGCAATCTTCCACCGAGGAAGGTTATTTTACCATATCTGAGCTGACCCGGTGAGAGTTCCTGAAAATTCCCTGCATCTCATCTTGTCTAAAACTGCATAGATATCAGTAGCAGCTTGGTATTGCTCAATATGGAGGGCAGGATCAATTTTTCCATCATATTTAGGTGTCACCATAGGAGCTTTGAATTTTGATGGTGTGGGAAAATCCACAATTCCCTCCAAGAACGGTGTCCCTTGGATAAAAGTTCTTTATAGAGGATTCTTGGACTTGGCCATTTACCCTAACCGGTCCTCCAACCTTTGAATAGATCCTTTCCATGCATCATTTCCCACCTCGGGCCTATTTGTTCGAGCGACAGATCGCATTGAGTTTTCCTCCTGGGATCTTTCATTACGGGCTGTTGGTCGTGATTGGGCAGAGCCTTCCCTTAGGTCGGATGGTCGTTGAGAGTTCCTCGACGCAATCCTAGAGGGGCTTCTATTCCTCCTAGGGCCCAATCGATCAAAAGGGGAGACTCTACTCAACCTTTCTAGAGCACTAGTCCTTTCTGGAGTTAGAGTGACATTCCTTTGAGAATTTGTAGCTTGTACTAATGAGGTCCGACCGGGTTGATACGAAGGATCATTAGATCTCTCAGTACGATATGAGTCAGTATGTCTAGATTGAAAGACCTCCGAGAATAGCATCCGTCTAGTTCTGAAAGATGGCAGATGGGTATTTCCCTGAGCATTTCGTTGTATTGATTGAGCCGGCACTCCATCTCGAACCGTTAGTATAAGTTGACGCATGGTTTCTTGCATGGCTATTTGCCCTTGGGCTAAATTAGCCATTATGCCATCCAGATCTTGAATATTTGGTGGAGCAGATGGATTTGGAGGGAATCCAGTGTTTCGATCACTGGATTTCGGAATCTTAGCCATAGATGATGAGTTGTTTGGTGAAAAATGCTAAGTATAGTCGTTTCCCACAGACGGCGTCAATCTATTGATGTAAAAAACTAGATTATATTTAATTAGTCAATCACAGATAAATAAGACAAAGAAATTTTAAAGTGGTTCAACCTTATGAGAATGGACTACGTCCACTACTTTGTATTACTGATTATTTGCCTTGAATCTCGATAATAGGTTTTCCAAGAGATCCAAAGTCCCCTTCTTATGAGGAGGTTACAACATATTTATAGGCTTGAGGCTGTATATCTGAAAAGATAATGTGTTGTTATCTAGTATACATATACATCTGTACGATAATAATGCGCATTTAATGCGTAGTCGCCTTTTGATTCTCTTGCTTTGGATGCTCTGTACGCTAAGTAGCTCAGACCGCTTTAAGTTGCTCGGTCTGCTTAAGTTGCTTGGTGACAGTATATTATTCGTTGAAAGTATTTGTATTTGCCACGTAGGTTGACATGTTTCTTCAAGTGATTGGTCCACGTCTATAGACTAAATTTGGTATCAACACCGATCAAGAAAGCTATATGGCCACTTAGTATGACAGGTGTTTGTATTTCATTGATCCACGTGGGGAGGTAATTTTTACATACAACAAAAGCCCCTAGTGCTCTATGCTTGATGATTAATCAAAAGTGTGGAGTATTTGTTCAAAATGTTGTTCGACATGCTGGTTGAGTTTGTGGCCGACAGCTGATCTCCCACACTTGTAAAAATTTTCACTAGTACTGTTGATAATGATATTTTTGTAAATAGTGCAAACTTTTTCGAACCGCCAAAGGGTAGAATGATCTTCTAAAGCTTTGAGAAGTGTTCAGCTGAAGATAACTCAATCGTTCGTTCAGTTAATCATTTCGTTCCTATTTATCGAGGCAACCTTTAAATAAGTAGAAGTTTCCCTCCATTTCTCTTCACCTTAACTTTTCTGCACTCAGTGTTCTCCTTCATTCTCAAGATTTCTTTGTACAATCTTTCGCTTCTTGTCCATTTTCCATCATTTTCTTCAGTTCTTTTAGTTACCTTTAGATCCTTGTAAGCTTTTTTTCCCTATTTCTCTATTTTTTTCATCATTTTCTCTGTTTCCACCATGGTCTGCATTATGGACGAGGGTTCGTTAGGGGAGTTTAGAGAAAAGAGAAAAATCCCTTCTTGGTAGATTTAGAGATATTCCATGGTCCAATAGACGTGTATCACTACACCAAATCCGATGAATGATCACCCCTAGGTGGTCACGACCCAAAGTCGTGACCACATCAATTTTGGCATGACCATTTCCATGACCCAGTGTGGCCATGGATGCTTTTAGAAGTGATCATGGACTAAATCCCTAACCATTATGGGTCACGAACATCGACCGTGACCAGATCATGACCATTATAATGCTAAACTCACTCCAAAGTTCCTTCCAAATTTGGACATGGTAGGGTCGTGGACAAGGGCCATGCCCATGGCCATAATGTACACCCATTGGGTCACGGCTTTGGGACATGACCATCTCAATTTTCTCTCGCGTGTGGGTCCCGTCTGAGGGCCATGACCACATGATTTCCTACACGCTGATGTGGAAAAAAATTAAGGGTCATGGTATTGGGTCACGACTTTAGGCCGTGACCAGGGTCCTTATAATAAACCCTCTGCCTTCATTTCATTTCTTCCCGCGCTAATCTCTCTCTCTCTCTCTTAGAAATTTGCATTCTCTCTCAATCTCAAACCCTAATTTCGGCCCCTAATCTCTCTATAAATCTCAAAGGTAAACCCTAATTTTTTTTTTTTTTTGTGTTAAACCCTAATGTATATGCGTGTATGTGTGTGAATGTGTGTGTATATTTCTGTGTATGTGTGTGTTTGTGTGTGCATATGTGTGTACGTGTATATGTGTGTATATTTGTGTGAATGTGTATGTATATATGTGTATGTTTTTTTACGTCTGTATATGTGTCTATGTGTGTGTAAATGTGTGTATATGTGTGAATATCTGTGTATATGTGTGTGTATGTGCATATACTTTTTTTTTCAAGAAAAAGGATGTTTTATAATTTCATATTTTGATTGGGTATGTTATATTCAGTGATTGAAATTTATTGGGTATTGTTAACATTGATTGAGAATTGTTATTTGGAGTTTGAAATTAATTGAGTATTATTGGTATTGACTGAATGTGGTCACTTAGGGATTAAAATAAATTACATTATTTAAGGGCATTGCCATTTAGGGCATGAAATTTATTTAGAGTTTGAAATTAATTGAGTATTTTTAGTATTGACTAAATGTGGTTACTTAGGGATTAAAATAAATTGCATTATTCAGGGTTATTGTCATTTAGGGCTTGGTATTTATTTAGAGTTTGAAATTAATTGAGCATTTAAGGTTTCGCATACACTGACTCAAAATCCTTTTCATTCTCAAAACCTAAATCAAACTAATATACCTTAATACCTCAAATGTTTTAATTAATAGTTATTAATTAATTAGAGCCCTCATATACCCTTATACCTTATTGTCGGACTCATATTCATTCCCTCGTATATTTTTCTCAAGAAAAATGAGGCACGATGATAATCACTGGCAATAAGAGTGCGAGAGGTTGCAATTGGACTGCACATGTAACTATTTTATTAGTGAGCGCCTTATAGAGAGTACTCCTATTTATTGGTATGGAAATAACAAGATCGAACAATTTAACTACCTTGTAAATCGTGGAGTTAATCTATAATAAGATTACCTGTTCAATCGTATTCTATATTCCTTACCAGGAAACTGGGATGATGTTATAGAAAATATATATCACACACATAATCCCGACGTAGCCCTGACTTTGGTTACGTTGTTGGAGAAGGTGGAAAAAAATCCACCCTTTATGGATACAACTGCATACAGAGAGCATTGACATAGACTGTGATATCTCGCGCCTTATGCACTTTAAATTGAATCTTGCCAACAAGTTGAAAAAAATGGGATTCCGAGTTCATGTCACGGATATCTATAATGATAAGTCTTGCTCTGTAAAGGTAGATATAGATATAGATATAGATATAGATATAGATATAGATATAGATATAGATATAGATATAGATATAGATATAGATATAGATATACATATAGATATAGATATAGATATAGATATAGATATAGATATAGATATAGATATAGATATAGATATAGATATAGATATAGATATAAGCTTGATTAATTAGTTATAATTTCATATTATTATAATTATTTAGTCACTTATGGTTTTTCATTATTGTAGATAATGTCGGTACGAAACAACCCAAGGGTACCAAGTGTCGAGGTGACACCGCAACGAGGTTCACCATCTTGTGCACAACTCAAATTCTCAACACTAGTAGATGGGCAATATATATCTCCACCAATGGTTCCCTCCTCACTAAGTCCAATTTCAAGTGCTACAGTGCCCCCATCTAGCACTCTCGTTGCTCCACCGCCCTATCCAATGCTGTCGATGCCTCCCGCTCAATCCAAAAGATTCCCATTGGGTTCTCCCTTCTTAGGAATAACCCGACGGGTGATTGGAATGATGTGATCAACTTTAAAGCCTAGTGTTTATCGCTATGAAAAATGAACGTGGGAGTTAGTGGGCCAGACAATTGGAACTTGGTTGATTAAGGCATTATAGATGACATATACGATCAACTCTGCAAGTATTTCTCTTTTCCCGATTGTTCTAAGAATAAGGTTCTATCTCGGGTTGTTGAATCATTGAGGACATACATGATAAACCTTCAGAAGAAACATTTCCCGAAGGAGGCAGCGAGCTTCGATATTTTTTCTTTAAAAGAGGCAGTGCCTCCCAATATGGAAATGCTGGTGGAGCAGTGGAATAAGTTTCTGAAGAATGAGGCGAATGAGAAAAAATGGTCCAAAGGGAGCAAAACAAAAAAAATAGGGCACAAAAAAATGATATCCATTGGCTAAGATCCAAATCATATGAGGATTTGAAGAATGAATGGGTGAGTAGGAAAAAGGATGGTCCAGATTAGGGTAAAAAAAATCAAATCGGTCCAACTTATTCATTCATGCTCGATGGGACAACGATAATAAATTCCCATTGCACTTAACTGAGACGCTAGATTCAATAGAGGCCAACAGTCAGTCAGGTTTGAACCCTAATGATGACGTTGACCTTGAAAATAATGCTCTGACCCTAACCTTTGGAAAGAACAAAAGGGGATGGACAAGAGGTGTTGGCACACATATGCCCAAAAAAAAATTTCAACACACCGCACCTCTTATTTACGAGTTATCTTTGGTGAAGGATCGTTGCTCGTCCAATGAGGAATGACAGTTCAAGACCGATGGGGACGTGATAAGCACCCAAAAGTGTCTATTTTATACCCTGAATAGATCCATTTTATTCACTCATTTTAATTAAAATTGGCCTTATGTTCGTATTTATTTATTTCTCAGGTCAATACGCAGTTGCGGTACAAGTAATGCTAAATCATTGCAATTGCGACATAATAGCGGTTAAAAGCGTGCATCGAAGAATTAAGGCGAGCGCAAAGTCAGAAGTCCCGATTAAGGCGTGCACCGAGATCAGTTCCGATACCCCGAACCCTGTTTCCGAACCAAATCTAAGCCTAAGCTGAGCCCAGTCCATCACCCGAGCATGTGTGTGTTGAGTTTGTACTTATATTATTTTTCTAGATTTTTATTTTGAGTCGTTTTTATTTTTAGGATTTATTTAGAATTTTCAAGAATTTATTTACTATTTTTATAATTCTTTATTCTGATTTTTTATTTTTATTAGCTTTTAATTTTTAATCTTTATTTTATTTTATTAGGCTTAATTTTTAGGAAGTTATTTTTAGTTTTATTAGATTTTGTTTTAGGTCTTTAGTTTTTATTTTTAATTGATTTTTATATTTTTAATTTTTATTTGAGTTTTTTTTCTTTGGATTTTATTGTTTAGATTTTTTTTTTGAGTTTGTTAGTTTTATTTCTTTTAGTTAGTTAGGGTATTTTATTTTTAGGTGTCCAAATTACAAAACACCCACACCCACATAACCTACACCTAACACATACCCTAAACAACCCCTAAGACACACCTTACCATACACCCTCACCCATACCTAATCAAAACCACTCCATCTTCTTCCCTCATCACCACCTCATTCTCTCTCCTCCCTTAACATACAATTTCAATATCCTCCTGCTTAACCCCTTTCCAAAATCACAAACTCGATTTCTCCATCATCAATCCGGAATCAACCTCACCTCACTGGCCATATACCCAACAACCCGGAACCCGCCGGAGAGCCACCTACTTCAACCGCCAACGCCGGAGAGCCCCCTGCCTCTGACTCCCACACCAAAACTGCGACCTTATCACCCCATAAACCCGATCGAACTCGGAAAAAAAAAACGAACCCAGTTTAGCCACTTAACCCCCCAACTCGTGAAATCGACCCAACCTGAGTTCATCCAACACCCAAAATCGAAAACCCAACATCCATCACCATTAAAATCGGACTTTCCATTATCTCCATTAAAATCTAATAAACCCACAAAAAAAAATAGGAACCATTTTACCTTTGATTTGGTCATCTTCAAATCCCAACAAAATCTCCACATCCAAAACAAAGCAATGTGTGCATAAGAAATGGCAACTCACTTTAAAAGGGAAAAGACTCTCAAGACAGACGACAGAGACATAAAATAGAGAGACAATGTGTATATTGTCAAAAAATAGTTTAGCATTTGAATAATTTTTAGGTTTAGTTTTTATTTATTTTTATATAATCAAGTGCTGGATTTGTGAAAACATTGGGACACACGTGCATCAACGCGATTCAAGGAATCAATTCAAAGGGAGACTGTTGTGTATTGTAATTCTTGCTCTACTCTTTAAATTATTGTTTCACGTTTGTGACTGTGATTGATTGTTTAATTATGTTAGGCTAGTCACTCTGTTCAAGGGGTGGGATGCACCGTGTAGGATACTATATTAATTAATTAATTTCATTAATTGCTATATTTCCAGGAAAATTAATTTTTAACCGTCACCAATAATTTATGTAACGAGAGCTAGTAAATTAATTGTAAAAATTAATGTTTGAATTTAGGAATCGAACTAGAGATAGGTTTTTACAACATTTGAATATTAATTCTAAGTTGAAATTTAAGAATTCATATTATTTTTATTAAATTTATCCTAGCGGGTAATTTTGTTGAAAATAATATAGTTCTTAATTTTTCATCGTGTGACATTTTTAAATTAGTTTTTTGAAAAAGATATTATTAAATTTATAATTGTAACGAGAGTTAGATTATCGATTTAATATTATCTCGAAATATTTCAAATTAATGAATTGAGGAATTAAATTAATTGATAATGCCGTGTAATCCCATCTCTTGACATTCTCACATTTTTCACAGTTGGTTGCACATTATTTTTCCTTATTTAGTCATTTCATAATTTTTAGCATTTATTAGTTAATTCTCCCTTACATTTGTTTAGAAAAAAGGATTTTAATAAAAAAAATTGCAAGTATCTACATTAATTGTTTCACCTTGAAAGTTTGATTTATACATCTACTTACTGCAATACAAGTTGTTTTAAACAAGTTTTATAGGTACTCAAGGGAATTTTGAGAGGGAATTTTGAAGACAACGACCATACACAAGAAGCTTCTTATCAAATGGCGCCGTTGCCGCTTTCTTGACGTGGAGACAAAGTGTAGACTTTGTAATTTTCATTTTTTTTAGTTGTAATTATTATTCCTCCTCCCTCCTCCTTAGACTGGTTGTATAGGATTTTCGAAGTTTGTATTTATTTGGGTGCATTTTGACACATTTTTTTGTAATAATTATTCCATAAAAAAAGAGAAAAGGGAAACCGGACAATGTAGAGAGAGGGCGTCCAACGACGAGGATTTTTGAAGCCTCTCTACTTTGGGTCGGTAGGACATGACTGAAGTTAGGCGAGCTTCCCTCCGATCGACTCAACTCGGTCTTCACCCTACATGTGTAAAAATCGTGGGAGGTGCATTCTTTATTCCTTGTGAACATCCTGCAAGCGAGTTCAATTTTTGTGTGATTATTTGCTCCTGTGTGCTTTTGATTTCTGCGCCGCACTTAAATTAAACGGTTTGATGAATTAATTTACCTAAGACCTGTAACCGGACATTGAAACGAGAAGGGATTTCATCACCCGACTCAATCGTTTATCCATTGTGTGCTACCCTAGATGTCATTAACTTTACAACAGGCGATCACAAAGATAAATTTTGTGATTCTTGTTGCCTGCGAACTTAATTAAAATTTGACTACCCCTTTCACTAATTTTGAAGAAAATAATTGGCTATGTGCTCATTAGGATTTTTTCTTGACTCGTGTGTGTTCAGTTCAATTCTTTCGGTAGTCGATTTTAGTTTGTTCGTCCAAATCACCAGTTAATTTTCTCCCCTTTTTCGAAAAATCCCAAAAAATATTTTCCTTTTTTTTTTTAAATATTTTCAAAAAAACCCCTAAAAGATTTCCCTTTTTTTCCATATTTAAAATGCCAAAAAGATTTTCCTTTTCTTATTTTCAAAAATCACAAAAAGATTTTATTTTCTTTTGAAAAATATTAAAAAACCCAAAAATATTCTTCTTGTCATGGCCGAAGAACGCCCTTTACGGGAATACTTTGGCCATTTCACATTCTCTCAAAGCGTGTTTGATGATAAGCCCCAATCGAACGTTCGTACATTAATTCATGGCTTTAACTCTCAGACACCCATTGTTGATACTCGTGTGTCGTCCACACACACATCTCCTACTCCACCGCCTCCGATGACGAGTGTCAACCCATCCCATGATTCACCATGCACACATTGCTTTCTTATTGATCACTTGTCTCATGAGTGTCCATTTATATTCTCTCCATCTGAACCCACCATGGAACATATGTATCCATATGACACTGTTTTGGAAACACCCTCGACGTATTCTCATGACATATCCAATGCTGAAGGGTATGAGTACCCCAGCTATTCATGGAGGTCTGATCACCTTTCCATGCAATATGAATCCCAATGCCATGTTGTGGATCCTTACGGTTTCCAGCAGTCGTCATCGCTACCTCGTACACCTTATACCTATCAGTCCCATCATTATGATCCTCATGTTGATCAACCCTTTGTATTTCGTGGAGATGCTTCTCTTGTGTATGACCAACTTCACACTATTCCCCACACTTCATATGACCATTCTCCACACCCTAGTGTTTCTAGCGAGTTGTGTCCACCTCAAAATCCACCGCCACCCACCACCACTTCTCCACCACCTTTCACATCCGCTCTTGAAAGCCTCTTGTAAAAGTTCACGCATATTCTTCAATCTCAAACTGAATCCCTTTAATGTCTTGAACAACGATTAAATGATTTTGAGTGTGCGAATGAGTCATATTTCACCCCAAGTCAAACCATTATTTCCCCCGCATGGGACGATGATGTGTCGTCTTGTGCCACTGATTTTAAGTGTGACCAACCCTATCATCCTAAGAATCTTAAAGTTGAGACCACCCCGTGGTCCGAGCCCCAAGTTGATAATTGTGTTGACATATCTATTGATTATGAGACTGATCCCACACCGCCCTATCCTTTCGAACCCATAATTGACGTTAACCTTTCCCCTTCCACAACTTACCTATTTATGCCAGAGTCTACACCTTTTGATCCTCCCATGTGTGTTCACGAGGGACCATTTATTTATAGGTTGTCTCCGGCTACAAATGCTTCCCACTGTCCTGAGATTGATTCTGAGATGGTTTCTACCTCTCTGGATATGGATCCTGCCCCACCATGTTTGGCTCCCTTTGAGTCATATATTCATGTTGAATCTTCTATCTCGGCTTTGGATACCTCGTTTTATTTTCCCACCACTGCGGATGGTGACATATTGGTAGGAAAGTTGACCACTCCATCTTTAGATACCACACTCCCTTATGAGTATTCATTTCCTCCTCCCGACGAGTGTGTATTCCCTACACTTGAGTTGGATAATCTTCCTCCACCATTTATCCCACCCGATCCCCCACTATCCATACCACACCACCAATTGATTTTAACCTTGTTATTATACCTTCCCTGTTCACATCTAAGTATTTAGGTTGTCACCTACACCCACCATCCACCCTAGTTCTCCACGATCCCATTTGTGCACTTTTCATCGACCCCACCATCCGTGTGAGTATGCATGCTACTCTACCCTTACGTGACACCGAGCTCGTTACCTTATGAACACCACTTCCTTGTGGCGTTGATTTTTTCTAGCTACCGCACCCGGGTGTGTCACGGCGTGACCATTATCATCGTCCATTTATAGAACAATCATTCCCTTTCTATGAGGCCCACCCTTCACTATTTCCACACCATTTTTCCTCCCCAACAAATTGGAGAACCATTCTTATAGGGTCCTTGTTTCCGTCACCTTTCGGCTCAATAAGGCCCGTGATCGATGTTTATTCTCCCCCGCCTTTCTCATTCTTGCCCTTATTCCTACCCACCCTTGGTCCACCGATGCTTTGCATCGTGTGATGCACTTTGCTGTATAAGTGCATTGACATGCTTTCTCCTTTATCCAACAGGACTGACGCTTCATCCTTGTTTGGAGGTGATTATCATCACCCATTTTCTGTCACCCCGTGCTTTCCTAGCTCTTATCTTTAGGGTGAGACTGGTTCTGTCTAGATGAAGACGTTAAACTTAGCGCTACCCGGAGGCAACCCATCGTTCATTATTTCTGAGTATGAGTCTTATCCTATTTGGGGGTGGTGTTTCACATCACCGAATGATTTTCCCATGCTTTCTAGACTTGTACATATTTTTGTGTTGCATATGTTCTTCAGGTTCCATCTTTACTTCATCATGTGGTATATTTTCACTAGTGGTTCATTATGATAATATCTTTCCTCCCTTGTGATTTTTATTTTTTATCTGTAGTTTTAAACATCGAGGACGATGTTCTCTTTTGTTTGGGGGTGGAAAATTTATCAAAATCTTACCTCTTGTGAATTTTTTTAGAAACTAGTGATTTTAAACTTTTTGTGCAGTTAAAATTAAATTTTTTATTGCATGAATTTTCTATCATCCCTTTTTTAGAAATCTTGGAATACCTGTGTTTGAACAAAAAATTACGCTTTTAATCTAAAATGAATTAACGTGCACTATGAATTCCTAAACTCGACACTTTTACACTATAACGTTTACAATCAAAAGTTAAAGATTAATTATATTCTCAAGAGATCCTTAAAAGATCACTAGTTGCGACTTAAATTCGTGAGATTTGAGCTTTTCACCTTTTTGAGGATTTTTACGTATCTCCGAGTCACAAGTTGACTCAACTTTATTTGGGTACTACATTTAGTCGTTGCATGGTCTCATTATTTTTCAATTTTGGCATAATCATTGAGAATGACATTACTTTCGACTTGTAAGAAACATGTGTCTTGTAGTTTGTCCCGAGCACTAAACCGAATTTTCCATACACTTTTCATTTTTACCCTTCACTCCACCTATTATCATTTCACGTTTTCCTTATCCATATATATATCCCACAAACCATCCACGTATCATTTTCCATCACTACCATAATTTTTGAGAAAAAGAGTGTTTGAAATTATCAATGTAAATTGTCTTCATTTTTGATATGAAAAGAAAAATGAATTGCAATAAAAAAAAGAAAAAAAAGTAGAAAAAAAAGCAAAGAAAAAAATAGAAATGAAGAAAAAGAAAGCATGCGATCAAAAATTCAAAAGATGAAGACATTATTCAAAGTGTGTCACACTCTTCTCAAAAACCCTATCATTCATCTTCTTCATTTCATTATCCTCCCATACCTTTCATAAATCACATTTTTCACCATGGGTAAAGTGTTCGAGCAAATGAGAAGACTATATATGGTGAATAACTCGACATTCTCAACATAGTGGTTAACATTCGTTCACGAGATTAATTTTCTTTCATGTATCCGTCATTTTCTATTAAGTGTGTGAGATGTTTGAACTTGCTTACATTTACTCACCTCCTCTCACACTAGAGAGATAGACTTACCCAATTCTCAGAGAGTACGATTCAGAGAGATATATCCAGTGAGAATTGAGGTCAAAGCGTCGATTCTTAAAAGGCGCTTTTGGAATTACGCTAATGATACTTAAGATTATTTCAGACTACACACGCTAAGTTTTAGGAAGGATTACGCTTTTGGTATTAAGTAATTTAATATCTCGTTTTGATAGTTGAATACGGTGTTCCTTAACGTCCTTTTAAGTTGGGTTGTATAGCGTTTCATCATCTATTCAGATACTGCATTCAAATAAGTTTTGAATTTTGTGGGTATATTCACTGCAAAGCCTCACGAGACACCACTCGTCATATAGGGCAACCTATAGGTTTAACAGCTTGTTGCACATTCTAAGTGCAATCACCAGTGCCTGCAAAAGTGGCACACTTTTGGTCACTTATCTATGTTTTCTCTCTAATTTTTGCTCGAGAACTAGCAATATTATGTTTGGGGGTGATGTGATAAGCACTCAAAAGTGTATATTTTATACCTCGAATAAATGCATTTTAGTCACCCGTTTTAATTAAAATTAGCCTTATATTCGTATTTGTTTATTTCTCAGGTCAATACGCAGTTGCGGTACAAATAATGCTAAATCAGTACAATTGCGACACAATAGCGGTTAAAAGCGTGCATCAAAGAAATTATGATGACCGCAAAGTCAGAAGTCCCATTGAGCTTGCCGAGATCAGTTCCGATGCCCCGAACCCTATTTTCGAACCAAATCTAAACCTAAATCGAGCCCAGTCCATCACCCTAGCCAGTGTGTGTTGAGTTTGTACCTTTATTATTTTTTTAGATTTTTATTTTGAGTCATTTTTATTATTAGGATTTATTTAGAATTTTCTAAAATTTATTTTGTATTTTTATAATTCTTTATTCTGATTTTTTGATTTTTATTAGCTTTTAATTTTTTATATTTATTTTATTTTATTAGGATTAATTTTTAGGAAGTTATTTTTAGTTTTATTAGATTTTGTTTTAGGTCTTTAGTTTTTATTTTTAATTGATTTTTAGTTTTTATTTTTAATTTTTATTTGAGTTTTTTTTAGGATTTTATTGTTTAGATAATTTTTTTTTTTTTAGTTTGTTAGTTTTATTTTTTTTAGTTAGTTAGGGTATTTTATTTTTAGGTGTCCAAATTACAAAACACACATACCCACATAACCCTACACCTAACACATACTCCAAACAACCTCTAAGACACACCTTACCATACACCCACACCAACACCTAATCAAAACCACTCCATCTTCTTCCCTCATCACCACCTAACTCTCTCTCCTCCATTAACACCCAATTTCGATACCCACCTACTTAACCCCTTTCCAAAACCACAAACCCGATTTCTCCCTCATCAATCCAGAATCAACCTCACCTCACTGCCCATATACCCAACAACCCGGAACCCGTCGGAGAGCCACATGCTTTAACCGCCATCGCCAGAGAGCCCCCTTCCTGACCTCCCACACCAAAATCGTGACCTTATCACCCCATAAACCCGATCGAACCCGGGAAAAAAAAATGAACTCGATTTAGCCACTTAGCCCCCCAACCTGCGAAATCAACCTAACCCGAGTTCGTCCAACACCCAAAATCGAAAACCCAACCTCCATCACCATTAAAATTGAACTTGCCATTATCTCCTTTAAAATCAAATAAACTCAAAAAAAAAAACAGGAACCATTTTACCTTTGATTTGGTCATCTTCAAATCCCAACAAAATCTCCACATCCAAAACAAAGCAACGTGGGCATAAGAAAGGGAAACTCGCTTTAAAAGGAAAAAGACTCTCAAGACAGACGACAGAGACAGAAAATAGAGAGACAGTGTGTATATTATGTACATAAAAAATTTCCAAAAAATAAAAAAAAATAGTCTAGCATTAGAATAATTTTTAGTTTTTTTTTTTTATGTAATCAAGTGCTGGATTTGTGAAAACATTGGGACACACGAGCATGAATGTGATTCAATGAATCAATTCAAACGGAGACTTTTGTGTATTGTATTTCTTGCTCTACTCTTTAAATTATTGTTCCATGTTTGTGACTGTGATTGGTTGTTTAATTATGCTTGGCTAGTCACCATGTTCAAGGGGTGAGATGCACTATGTAGGATATTATATTAATTAATTAATTTCATTAATTGCTATATTTATAGGAAAATTAATTTTTAACTAACATCAATTAATTTATGTAACGAGAGTTAGTAAATTAATTGTACAAATTAATGTTTGAATTTAGGAATCGAGCTAGATATAGGTTTTTTCGAAATTTGAATATTAATTTTGTGTTGAAATTTAAGAATTCATATATTAAATTTATCCTAGCGGGTAATTTTGTTGAAAATAGTATAATTTTTAATTTTTTATCGTGTGACATATTTAAATTAGTTTTCTAAAAAAGATATTATTAAATTTATAATTGTAACGAGAGTTTCATTATCGATTTAATATTATCTTGAAATATTTTAAATTAATAAATTGAGGAATTAAAATAATTGATAATGCGGTGTAATCCCATCTCTTGACATTCTCACATTTTTCACACTCGATTGCACATTATTTTTCCTTATTTAGTCATTTCATAATTTTTAACATGTATTAGTTAATTCTCCCTCGAAATTGTTTTAGAAAAAAAGGACGTTAATAAAAAAAAATTGAAATTGCAAGTATTCACATTAATTGTTTCACCTTGAAAATTGGATTGATACATGTACTTACCACAATACGAGTTGTGTTAGACAATTATTGTAGGTACTCAAGGTAATTTTGAGAGTGACTTTTGAAGACAACGACCATACGCAAAAAGCTTCTTATCAGGATGTCTACTATATCAAAACTAACCTGGAAATGTTGACGAATCAAATTGTGTAACATGTGTCCCTTTTTTAAAATTATGCGGTCCAAATACTTCCTCCTCAAAGTTACCCTTACCCTCCTCCTCAAGGTTTCCCTTATCCTCCGCCTTAAAGTTTTCTCTCCCAAATGTCACCTCATCCAACATTCCCCTCCCAATGCCAACTCCTTCAACATTCCCATTCCCCGTGCCTTAGTTATCACAGGACTTCAATCATCATCAAAAACTCATGGTGACTATGGCAAAAAGTACTATTTTAAAGACCTGAGAAATAAGAGGGTTGTTGGGGTGTGCAC
This sequence comes from Sambucus nigra, assembly GCA_949130495.1. Taxonomy (NCBI): domain Eukaryota; kingdom Viridiplantae; phylum Streptophyta; class Magnoliopsida; order Dipsacales; family Adoxaceae; genus Sambucus; species Sambucus nigra. Next base: position 201,517,163 of record OX422218.1, read on the forward strand.
ACTCATCTCCATGGTTGTCAAAACTCCAGTGCACAACTGACCTTTAGAAGGGGGTGAGGCTAAAATACTGGTCGATGAAATATACAACGGTTACGGAGATGTACCCGTTCACGTTGATAGTGGGGAGGGAATGTAATTGAGGGATTATGCAAACTCTTTTATTGTTTGTCCAATTTATCTGTTGTCCAAGATCTAATTATATTTTCTTTCAGTTGTAATAACAATTTTTTTCTTTCAGTTGTAAGAATATTGATTTTGTTTCAATTTAAGAATATTGGTTTTGTTTTAGTTTCAATAATATTTTTCCATTGCTTCAGTTGTAAGAATATTGCTTTTGTTTCAGTTGTAAGAATATTCTTTTATTGCTTGGCGAGTTTAAGAATATTGGTTTTGTTTCAATCGTAAGAATATTATTTTTGTTTCAGTTGTAATAATATTTTTTAACCTATTACCATAAGATTGAAATTTGAAGATTATTACATAGATTTCCCATAACACAAAGAGTGGATGAGAGAGGCTAACTGAATTCCAAATAATCATTTTAATGGCATTTAAGAATTTGTTAAATGCGCTTCAAAAAATCTTAAAAGTGACAAGATTTTGTATCCGTGCACCAGTTGTATGGACGGAGAATATAAGTCATTGGAAGACGTTGAATTGCATTTAATAAACTGGGGTACTATCAAGACTATAAAATATGGACATACTATGGTGAAAGAAATATATCTTACGTTCCGGAAGAATTTTTGGTACCTGACCGCGTAACGTAACCCCAATAAGTGGAAGTGGTACATGATTCACCAACACATCGTCCATTGACCAACTTAATTGATGATGCTTACGAAATCCACAACCGTCAAACCCACCAACCTATGGATATGGATAATGCGCATTATGACCAACTAAATGAAAATTTTGATGTTGAACTTCTAGGAGATCGAGAATACATACGATTGAAAGTCGATGTGGCGAGACTGTTGTATAAAGACTGCGGTGAAAATCACTCGATATTTAATGCAATGATTGATTTGTATAATTTGAAAAGTTAATTCGTTTTATCTGAGAACGGGTTAATTGAAATTCTTAAGTGGGTCAAAGATATTCTCCCAAAAGAGAACACGTTACCAGACAATTATCCTACCACGAAGAAGAGCTTGAAGGGTTTGGGTTTGAAATACAAATTTATTCATGCATGCAAGTATGATTGCATATTCTACCACAATGAATACGAAGAGAAGGATGAATGTCGTGTATGTAGTGAGGCTAGATATATGGTTTGTGAGAATGGAAAGGACAAAGCTGTAAAAAATTGCAAGTGCTCCCAAGTCCCACAAAGGTTTTATAGTATTTTCCACTTGGGCCACGGTTAAAATGGGTTTTTATTGTACTGTGGATAGTGGAGGCCATGACCCGGCACCCTCGATGTGAGGTGGGTGGGAATCTAATGCGTCATCCATTCGATTCACCCATTTAGAAAATTTTAAACGCAACCATGAATTTGTAAAGGAACCGCGCAATGTTCATCTTGCAATCTCAACCGATGGGTTTAAACCTTTCGATAATTAAAGTACTAGTCAGAGTTATTGGCTAGTTTTCTTGGCAACTTTAAGTCTCCCTCTGACACTGTGCATGAGAAAGGAGTTCACATTGTTATCTTTATTTATACTCGAGCCGAAGGCTCCCATCGATGATATTGATATATTCTTAGCACCATTAATAGAAGAATGTACAAAGTTATGGGATAAAGGCGTGACGGCGTTCGGCTCTCATAAGGGTGAAGAGTTCACACTTAAAGCAATGGTGATGTGGGTGATCCACGACCTTTCAGCTAATGGGACCTTATCCGGTTGTAATGTTCATGGTTATTATGAATGTCCCATATGTAGGGTGGAAATTGAAGCCCTTTGGCTAAAACATAGTAATAAGATGAGTTACACGGGTCATTATAGATTTTTGCTAACCAGCTAACCTTTTAGGAAGAACAAGTTTAACTTTTTGCCTATCGATCACAAGCGTAGAAAACCACCTGCTCACCTTTTTGGCCAGCAGATCTAGGAGAAGACAACGGCTTCGATTGTGGGGAATAGGTACGTAGGCAAACACCCCAAGTTTGTTAACTTGAAACATACAACTAGGGGGATCCGAACGACCCTAGTAAAGAGAAGTCGTAGTCTAGGCGATTAATATTTTTTTATTTTTCGTATTGGAAAGATTATTGTGTAAGGCATGTAGTTGATGTAATGCACATAGAGAAGAATGTTGCAGAACATTTGATAAGAATATGTTTAGGTGGATCTCATTTCAAAGATAGAGAGCGGGCCCGCCTAGATCTACAGGATATGAAAATAAAGAAGAAACTGTGGTTAAAAAATGATCCTACAATATGAAGAATTTCTACCCCCGGTCTGCTTTCACTTTGACTACTAGTGAGAAGAAGATCATCTTACACATGTTGCTCAACTTGAAGACTCTAACAGGTTATTCTGGTAATTTATGTAGGGTAGTAAGATACTAAGCAAATGACTTGAAATATTGCAAGTCTCACGAGTGGCACCTAATCCTCTAATTAATTCCTCTGTTATTTCGGCATTGCTTTTCTGAACACAAAGATCTCTGTCGGTCAATTATGCAAATCAGTTTGTGTTTTACCCTACTTTGTACAAAAGTGATAAACAAAAGGCACGTTAAATCTGCGAAATCAACTTTAGCCGAGGCATTTTATCTATTAAAGAAATATTTTCCTCTGTCATTCTTCGATATCAGCATCCACCTGCTTGTGCATTTATGCGATGAAGCTTTATTACGTGGTCCCGTTAGGTATCGTTGGATATATATTTTTGAGCGCTTGATGAAAACATTCAAAGATTACGTAAAGAATACACGATATATTGGAGGGTCAATTGTTGAAGAATTTATAACGGTGGAATCATCACTATATGATAGGGAACATACGGCAGAACAAGAGGTGAGGAGGTTCAATCCTCGTAGAGAACGAGTGATCGATGAACCTAACGAGTTTGAGGATGAATTGTCATTTGGGAATCCTAAATATTATAAACTCACAAATCTACAATACGAGCAAGCAGCTCGTTATGTCTTCGAATCAGAAGATGAAGTTGAAGATTAGAGAGAGTGAGTATCTACTGAATTCTTGTTCTTTGATTATATGTTTTTTATATTTTATGATCTAAACTCTACAATTTACCAGTAGGAAGTACGAGAACGAAATTGCCCAAAATCGAAGGAGAAATTGCACGACTACTGATTTTATGGCATGGGCATCAAAAGAAGTAATTTTCACATCTTATGTGTGCGGTTATTTATTCATATGTGGTAAAAACATTACATAATACAAATTCATTAATAAATACAGCTTCTAAAAAGAAGTGATGTCTCTTCCAGACTTGCATAAATGGTTTTGATTTCATTTCAAATCCATATAAGGAAAATATTTTGATGCAAAGTAGTGGAATATCAATTTCAGCCTTGACCACCTGTATCGCTAGCAAAAGCGAAAAAAATCCAAATAATTTGGTGTTAACCTATTATGGGATACCTAGAACTTGATTACTTAGATTTCACAGAAATCGTATTCTATTGTGATTGGGTAAAGGTGGAGGATACAAAAAATACTTATAAAGTTGATACTGACTCTAAACTTATTATAGTAGACTTATCAAAGCTGAAGAGTAAGGATCGCATAGTGGACGAGCCTTTTATTTGTGCCTTTCAGAACGTAAAGAAGGTATTCTAATCGAAGTCCATAAATGATGGAAATTGGTCTATTATTATGAATGAACCAAAGGGTATGACTACTCAAGTGGATGCATTAAAGGCTCTGAAAGAGTTCTAGTCAGCTCTTGATGGCAACCCTAATTTGAAGGATCTTTTAGTTGATTTAGAGGAAGATTGAGTATCAAAATATTATGTTATCCTTGTCAATCTTATTTGTATCCTCTTATGATATTGATATTGTATTAGAACTTTACTTTTATGTATGAATGTTTAGCTACTTTTATGAATATTTAATATGATTTATCACTACACCAAATCCTACGAATGGTCACGCCCAGTTGGTCACGGCCCAAGTCCGCTACTAGATGGTCACGAACTTGGGCCGTGACCATGTTAATTTTTGGCGTGACCATATTCATTACCACACTGAATTATGGGTGCTTTGGAAGTGGTCACGGACCAAATCCCTTACCACTGTGGGTCACGAACTTGGGTCGTGACTAGGGCGTGACCAAGTTGGCTCCAAATTCGCACCAAAATTCCCTCCAGGCTTGGTCGCGGATGGGTCACGGACTTGGAACGTGACCACGGGCATGACAAAGCACAAAATATACACATATGGGGTCACGGCTAGGTATCGTGACCATTTCTGGGTGTGGGTCATGGCTATGGGCCGTGACCATCCCTCAATTGAATATATGCTGCTGGTCGCCCATGGGTGTCAGACTGTAGGCCGTGACCATTCATTAATCAGGTTGCAACTCTAAAGTAATGGGTTTGCGATGGTGGGTCACAGCTATAGGCCATGACCATATCCTTCCTAAAAAGGTGCCTCATTTTCATTTGTTTCATTTATCCGCCTCATTTTCATTTTCAGTAGACCCGCTTCTCTCTCTATTTATCATCAAACACGGGTGTTGGTTTGGTTTTGGTTTGAATGGTGGGTCGGGGTTCTTGGCCGGAGTTTATGGCCGGATTTTTGGGTCTGGTTTGTGGAGGTAAAAATGGGTTCGGTTTGGTATAAGAACATGAATCGAGGGTTAAACTTTGAGTTCGCTGAAGTTTGGATTCGGGTCTATTGCCTTTTCAATTTCTAACTTTGTTTAGGAATTTTTGTGTTTAGGAGTATGGCAAAAATCCCGTTAATGGAGCTCCGCTCAAGCAAGCAGATCTCATCCCGCTTGTTTTTCACAAGAATTGTGAAGGTAATTTTTTTATTCTCAATATTGTTATTTTAGTGAAGTTTATTATCTAAAGTTCAATATTTACCCAACTTTACTTGTAGGAACTATTGAAGTTTTTTTTATTTATATTGTTTTCCACCAAAGTTGAGATTAGTGGCTTTGTTATTGGAGATGTTGTAACATGCAGATTTAGAAAGATCCAATCAATTATTTGTAGGATAAAAGAGTTATGATGTTGATGATACTCAAGTTTGTGTTGAAATAGATTCTGGAATTTACTAGCTCTCCTGTCTGTCAGTTCGTGGTTAAACTGGGACAGGAGGGACTGCCATGGAGTTGGCGGGTTGTAGTCACGAGGGTATTAAAAATGGATGGGAAATGGGTATTGTTTGGTTAGGAGGTTTTGTTTGGTTGGAAATGGATGGGAAATGGGTATTAAAAATGGAATTTGGAGCTTTATCTTTGGCTATGGGGAAAGGAGAGAGAATGTAAAAAAAAGATGCAATTTTCAGTTTAGGTCGACCATAGCTTCTCTCTCTTGTCAACTGCTGATGGCTTATCTCTCTTTATCGTCAAAGACGAAGGTATGTTGAAAATATGGGTGGTTTTCTCCCATTTGGGTGGTTTCAATTTATTTGTGTTATTTCGATTTAAGTATGTTGCTTCGATTTAAATATTGACAATATTTTCCCTCACAATCCTGTATGTTGTCTCGATCTAACTATTGACAATATTTATTTGGTTCTCTCTCAAGACAATATTTGTGTGTTTATTTTGTTTCAGGGTTGATTCAAGGTTTTGCAATATCGACAAGGTAATCTGAGTTTGAACATCAGATTATACGTGTATCTCATACATAACCCTAAGGTAACGTATTTTAATTTTTTTTCTTTCAAATAATTGTTTTTTGTTTCAAATCTAAGATTTATCATATTAACATTCTTATCCCTCCTTTTATGGTTATATTATGCGAGTAACATGGTGACTAAAGGTGGAGGTAATACGATACATTATATGTTTTAGGTTGTTCTTGATTACTATTCTTTTAAATTAGTTATTTGCAGTATGTGATTTGGTATTGTCATGTAGTGTGGAAAATAGAGGTTCGTAAAATAAATTCAAGGTGGTCAACGATTTTGTTTCTTAACATACTGAAATTAAATGGTTTGCATCCCAATTTTTTATCGTTTCACTCTAATTTCAGTAAGTTAAGTTGAATTTAAATGGTTTGCATCCCAACTTTTGGCATTGTGTTATTTGCTGGTGATAATTAACATGATTTGATTTTAATATACGAAAACGTTTATTCCAACATTTTCAGTTTTCAATTTGTTTGTATTTGTGTAAATCTAAGACATATTATAGGAAACTAATAATTCTTCAGGGGATTTGTGAGGTGATTTATTTAATTTTACATACTAGTTCTTCATTACACGTTGTTTACATATTGCAGATCTAACCAATTGCATACCAGTTCTTCATTGCATACCAGGTACTCTTTACTTTAACTAAAGTAGTTATATAGTTGATATGCATTATCTATTAAATCTTTTAGATGATAGAAGGAGTACGGGATAATTATTGGTTTTGTTTGGTTTGGCTGTTGGATAATTATTAGTTATTGGCTTGTTGTTGGATAGTATGTTAGAAGGAGTACAGGATAATTAGAAGGAGTACGAGATAATTAGAAGGAGTGCGAGATAATTAGAAGGAGTACGGGATAATTATGGGTTCGATTGTTGGATAATATGTTCAAAATATTTTAGACTCTCGGTTTGAGAATACGACGATAATTTGAAAATATCTAGACTTAGGCTTAAAAACATGGCATTAGAGGGTGAAACCCCGAAACAGCCCTCGAATGGTCCCATGAGAGGTACCAATACCTCACACCGGAAAAATGCAACTCGTAGGAACTGATCACGCGATCACATGACTCTCGATTTGAGAATACGATGATAATTTAAAAATATGAAGACTTGGGCTTAAAAAATGGCATTAGATGGCGAAACTCGAAACAACCCCCGAACGGCCTCGTGAGAGGCACCAACACCTCGTAGGGACTGACTGCGCAATCACGGGACTCCCGGTTTGAGAATACGATGATAATTTGAAAATATCTAGACTTAGTCTTAAAAACATGTAGTTAGAGGGTGAGAACCCGAAACAGCCCCCGTAAGGCCCCTTGAGAGGCACCAACACTTCGCACGGGATCAATGGAACCATAGGAACTGGCCGCGCAATCATGGCACTCTCGTATTGAGAATAAGACGATAATTTGAAAATATGAGGACTTAGGCTTAAGAAATGGCATTACAGGGCGAAACCCCGAAATAACCCCTGAACGGTCCCGTGAGAGGCACCCACCTTGCACGTGACCAATGTAACTCGTAGGGACTGACCACGCAATCACGGGAATCCCAGTTTGAGAATATCATGATAATTTGAAAATATCATAACTTAAGCGTAAAAATGGCATTAGAGGGCGAAACCCAAAACAACCCCTGAACGGTTTCGTAAGAGGCACCAACACCTCGCATGAGACTAATGTAACTCGTAGGAACTCACTGCGCGATCACGGGACCTCCTATTTGAGAATACGATGATAATTTTAAAATATATAGATTCAGGCTTAAAAAATGGCATTAGATGGGCGTAACCCTGAAATAACCCCCTAACGGTCTTGTGAAACGCACCAACACCTCGTACGGGATCAATGTAACTCATACAAACTCATCGCCGGAGCACGGGACCCCCAGTTTGAGAATACGATGATAATTTGAAAATATCTAAACATAGGCATAAAAAATGGCATTAGAGGGCGAAACCCCAAAACAACCCCCGAACGGTCCCGTGAGAGGTATCAACACCTCGCACAGGACGAACGTCACTTGTTGACCGCGCAGTCATGGGACTCCCGATTTGAGAATACGACGATTATTTGAAAATATCTAGACTTAGTCTAAAAAATGGCATTAGAGGTCGAAACCCAAAAATAGCCCCTCGAACGGTAACTTGAGAGGCACCAACACCTCGCACGGGACGAATGTAACTCGTAGGACCAGACCACGCGATCATAGGAATGTTTGAGAATAAGATGATAGTTTGAAAATAAATAGACTTAGGCTTAAAAAATGGCATTAGAGGGAAAAATCCCGAAACACCCCCCAAACGGTCTCGTGAGACGCACCAACACCTCGTATGGGACCAATATAACTCGTAGGGACTGACCACGCGATCACGGGACTCTCGATTTAAGAATATGACGATAATTTGAAAATATATACACTTAGGCTTAAAAAGTGGCTTTAGAGGGTGAAACCCCGAAAAAACCCCCGAACAGTTCCATGAGAGGCACCAACACCTCGCACGAGATCAATGTAACTCATAGGAACTGACCACGCGATCACGGGATACGATGATAATTTGCATATTTCTAGACTTAAGCTTAAAAACACGGCATTAGCGGGTGAAAACCCAAAACAGCCACCGGACGGCCCCGTGAGTGGCACCAACACCTCACACAGGACCAATGTAACTCGTAGGAACTGATTGCGCGATCACAGAACTCCCGGTTTGAGAAAATGATAATAATTTGTATATTTCTAGACTTAGGCATAAAAACATGGTGTTAGCGGGTAAAACCTTAAATAGCCCCCGAGCGGCCTCGTGAGTGGCACCAACACCACGCACGGGACCATGATAACTCGTAGGAACTTACCACGCGCTCACGGGACTCTCGGTTTGAGAATACGATGATAATTTAAAAATATCTAGACTTAGGCTTAAAAAGTGGCATTAAAGGGAGAAACCTCGAAACAACCTCGAAACGGTCCCGTGAGAGGAACAAACACCTCGCACGGGACCAATGTAACTCATAGGACCTGACAGTGTAATGACGCGACCCTCGGTTTGAGAATACGATGATAATTTCAAAATATATAGACAGGCTTAAAAAATGGCATTAGAGGGTGAAACCCCGAAACAATGCCGAATGGTCCCGTGAGAGGCACCAACACCACGCACGGGATCAATGTAACTCGTACGAACAGACCGCGCGATCACGGGACCCTCAGTTTGAGAGTACAAGGATAATTTGCATATATCAGGACTTAGGCTTAAAAATGGCATTAGAAGGCGAAATCCCGATAAAACCCATGAACGGTCACGTGAAAGGCACCAACACCTCGTTCAGGACCAATGTAACTCGTAGGGACTGACGACGTAATCACGGGTCTCCCGATTTGAGAGTATGACGATATTTGAAAATATTTAGACTTAGACTTTAAAAATGGCATTAGAGGGCGAAACTCCAAAATAACCCCCAAACGGTCTCTTGAGAGGCACCAACACCTCGTATGGGATCAATGTAACTCATATGAACTAACCGTCGGAGCACGGGACCCCCGGTTTGAGAATACGATGAGAATTTGCATATTTCTAGATTTAGGCTTAAAAACATGGCGTAAGTGGGTGAAACACCGAAACAGCCCCGAACGGCCCCGTGGGTGGCATCAACACCTCGCACGGGACCAATGTAACTCGTAGGAACTGGTCGTGCAGTCACAGGACTCCTGGTGTGTGAATATGACGATAATTTAAAGATATCTGGACTTAAGGAAAACATGGCATTAGTGGGTGAAAACTCGAAAACCACCCCGAACGGCCTCGTGAGTGGCACCAACACCTCGCACGGGACAAATGTAACTCGTAGAAACTGACCGCGCGATCACGGGACTCCCAGTTGGAGAATACGACGATAATTTTCATATTTTTAGACTTAGGCTTAAAAAATGGCGTTAGTGGGTGAAAACCCAAAACAGCCCTCGAACGGCTCCGTGAGTGGCACCAACACCTCGCTTGGGGCCAATGTAACTCGTAGGAACTGACTGCGCGATCACGGGACTCCCGATTTGAGAATACGACGATAATTTACATATTTTTATACTTAAGCTTAAAAACATGACGTTAGCGGCTGAAAACCCAAAACAGTCCTCGAACGGCCCCGTAAGTGGCACTAACACCTCTCACGGGATTAATGTAAATCGTAGGAACTGATCGCGCGATTACGAGACTCCCGATTTGAGAAAAAGATGATAATTTTCATATTTCTAGACTTAGGCATAAAAACATGGCGTTAGTGGGTAAAAACTCAAAACAGCCCCCGAACGGCCCCGTGAGTGGCACCAACACCTCGCCCCGGGACCAATGTAACTCGTAGAAAGTTACCAGGCAATCATGGGACTCCCGGTTTGAGAATACGATGATAATTTGTATATTTCTAGACTTAGGCTTAAAAACATGGCGTTAGTGGGTGAAAACCCAAAACAGGCCCCGAACGGCTCCGTGAGTGGCACCAACACGTCGCACGGGACCAATGTAACTCGTAGCAACTGACCACACAATCACGTGACTCCTGGTTTGAGAATACGATGGTAATTTGCATATTTATAGAGTTAGGCATAAAAACATGGCGTTAGTGGGTGAAAACCCGAAACAACCCTCGAATGGCTCCGTGAGTGGCACCAACACCTCGCATGGGACCAATCTAAATCGTAGAAACTTATCGCGCGATTACGGGACTGCGGGTTTGAGAATACGATGATAATTTGCTTATTTCTAGACTTAGGCTTAAAAACATGGCATTAGTGGGTGAAAACTCGAAACAGCCCCCGAATGGCCCCGTGAGTGGCAGCAACACTTGGAATAGGAGCAATGTAACTCTTAGGATTGTAACGCGCGATGACGGGACTCCCGATTTGAGAATACAATGATAATTTGCATATTTCTAGACTTAGGCTTAAAAACATGGCGTTAGAAGGTATAAACCCGAAACAACGCCCGAACGGCCCCATGAGTGGCACTAACACATCGCACGAGACCAATGTAACTCGTAGGAATTTACCACGCGATCACGAGACTCTCAGTTTGAGAATACGACGATAATTTAAAAATATTAGGGCTTAAGCAGAACATGGCGTTAGTGGGTGAAAACCCAAAATAGACCCCGAACGGCCCGATGAATGGCACCAACACCTCACACGGGACCAATGTAACTCGTAGGAACTAACTGCATGACCATAGGACTCCCGATTTGAGAATATGATGAAAATTTGCATATTTTTAGACTTAGGCTTAAAAACATGGCATTAGTGGGTGAAAACCCGAAACAACCCCTGAACGGCCCCATGAGTGGCAGCAACTCCTGGCATGGGTGCAATGTAACTCGTAGGAACTTATCGCGCGATCACGGGACTCACAGTTTGAGAATACGATGATAATTTGCATAATTCTAGACTTAGGCTTAAAAATATGGCATTAGAAGGTATAAACTAAAAATAGCGCCCAAACGGCCCCGTGAGTGACACCAACATCTCGCACGGGACCAATATAGCTCGTAGGAACTTACCATGTGATCACGGGACTCATGGTTGGAGAATACGATGATAATTTAAAATATCAATACTTAAGCAAAACATGGTGTTAGTGGGTGAAAACTCGAAATAACCCCCGAACAGCCCTGTAAATGGCACCAACACCTCGCACGGGACTAGTCTAACTCGTAGGAACTGAATGCGCGATCACGGGACTCCGGGTTTGAGAATTAGATGATAATTTGCATATCTTTAGACTTAGGCATAAAAACATGGCGTTAGAAGGTATAAACCCGAAACAGCGCCCGAACGGCCCCGTGAGTAGTGCCAACACCTCGTTTAGGACCAATGTAACTTGTAGGAACTAACCGTGCGATCACGGGACTCCCGATTTGAGAATACGATGATAGTTTTCATATTTCTAGACTTAAGCTTAAAAATAACACGTTAGCGACTGAAAACCCAAAACAGCCCCCGAACGGCCCCGTGAGTGACACTAACACCTTGCACGGGACCAATGTAACCCATAGGAACTGGGCGCGAGACCACGGGACTCTCGGTTTGAGAAAACGATAATAATTTCAATATTTCAAGACTTAGGCATAAAAAACATGGCGTTAGTGGGAAAAAACCCGAAACATCCCCGATCGACCTCTTGAGTGGCAACAACACCTCGCTCGGGACCAATGTAACTCGTAAGAACTTACCACGCGATCACGGGACCCCCAGTTTGAGAATACGATGATAATTTGCATATTTCTAGACTTAGGCTTAAAAACATGGTGTTAGTAGGTGAAAACCCAAACCAGGCCCTAAACGGCTCCGTAAATTGCACTAACACCTCGCACGGGACCAATGTAACTCGTAAGAATTGACCGCATGATCACAGGAATCCCAGTTTGATAATATGATGATAATTTTCATATTTATAGAGTTAGGCATAAAAACATGGCGTTAGTGGGTGAAAACCCAAAATAGCCCATTGAGTAACACTAACACCTCACATGGGACCAATCTAACTCGTAGGAACTTACGGCGCGATCACGGGACTCTGAATTTAAGAATACGATGATACTTTGCATATTTTTAGATTTAGGCATAAAAACATGGCGTTAGTGGGTGAAAACTCGAAATAGCCCCCTAACGGCCTCGTGAGTGGCACCAACACCTCGCACGGGACCAACCAAACTCGTAGGAACTTATCGCATGATCACGAGACTCCGAGTTTGAGAATACGATGATAATTTACATATTTGTAGACTTAGGAATAAGAACATGGCGTTAGAAGGTAAAAACCCAAAATAGCCCCCAAACTGCCCCGTGAGTGGCACCAACACCTCGCTCGGGACTAATGTTATTCCTAGGAACTGATCGCATAATCACGCGACTCCCGGTTTGAGAATACGATGATAATTTGCATATTTCTAGACTTAAACTTAAAAACATGGCGTTAGTGGCTGAAAACCCAAAATAGCCCCCGAACGGTCCCGCAAGTGGTACCAACATCTCGCACAGGACAAATATAACTCGTAGGAACTGACCGCGCGATAACTGGACTCCCGATTTAAGAAAATGATGATAATTTGCATATTTCTAGACTTAGGCACAAAAATATGGCGTTAGTGGGTAAAACCCAAAATAACCCCTGAACGTCCCCGTGAGTGGTACCAACACCTCGCACGGGACTAATATAACTCGTAGGAACTTACCACGCAATCACGGGACTCTCGGTTTGTGTATACGATGATAATTTAAAAATATCACGACTTAAGCAAAACATGGCATTAGTGGGTGAAAACCCGAAACAACCTCGTGAGTGGGACCAACACCTCACACAGGACTAATGTAACTCGTAGGAACTGATCGCATGATCACATGACTCCCGATTTGAGAATACAGTGATAATTTTCATATTTCTATACTTAGCTTTAAAAACATGGCGTTAGTGGGTAAAAACTCGATACAGCCTCCGAACGGCCTCGTGTGTGGTAGCAACACCTGGCACGGGAGCAATGTAACCTGTAGGAACTTACTTCGCGATCACAGGACTCCCGATTTGAGAATACGACGATAATTTGCATATTTCTAGACTTAGGCTTAAAAATATGGTGTTAGTGGGTGAAAACTCGAAACAGCCCCGAACGGCTCCGTGAGTTGCAACAGCACCTCGCACGCGACCAATGTAACTCATAGGAACTGACCACGTGATCACGGGACTCCCGATTTGAGAATACGATGATAATTTTCATATTTCTAGAGTTAGACATAAACACCTGGCGTTTGTTGGTGAAAACTCGAAACAGCCCCCGAACGGCCCAGTGAGTGGCACCAACACCTCGCACGGGACAAATGTAACTCGTAGGAACTTACCACGCGATCATGGGACTGTCGATTTGTGAATACGACCATAATTTGCATATTTATAAACTTTGGCTTAAAAACATGGTGTTAGTGGGTGAAAACCCGAAATAGCCTCCGAACGGCCCCGTGAGTGGCACTAACACCTCGCGCAGGACCAATTTAACTCGTAGGAACTGACTGCGCGATCACGGGATCCCTATTTGAGAATACGAAGATAATTTACATATTTATAGAGTTAGGATTAAAAACATGGCATTAGTGGGTGAAAACTTGAAACTGCCCCCGAACGGCCTCGTGAATGGCACTAACACCTCGCACAGGACAAATGTAACTCGAGGAACTTACCACACAATCACGGGACTACCGGTTTGTGAATACGATGATAATTTAAAATATCACGACTTAATTAAAACATGGCATTAGTGGGTGAAAACCCGAAATATCTCCCGAACGACCTCGTGAGTGGCAGCAACACCTGGCATGGGAGCAATGTAACTCTTAGGAACTTACCCTGTGATCACGGGACTCTCAATTTGAGAATACGATGATAATTTGCATAATTCTAGACTTAGGCTTAAAAACATGGCGTTAGAAGGTATAAATCGTAAATTGCGCCTGAACGGCCCCGTTAGTGGCACCAACACCTCGCACGGGATGAATATAACTCGTAAGAACTTACCATGAGATCACGGGACTCCCAGTTTGAGAATACAACGATAATTTAAAAATATCAGGACTTAAGTAAAATATGGCGTTAGTGGGTGAAAACCCGAAACTACCACCGAACAGCCCGTAAGTGGCACCAACACCTCACACGGGATTATTCTAACTCGTAGGAACTGAACGTGCGATCACGGGACTCCGGGTTTGAGACTTAGACTATAATTTGCATATTTTTAGACTTAGGCATAAAAACATGGCGTTAAAAGGTATAAATCCAATGACACCAATGTAACTCGTAGGAACTTACCACGTGATCACGGGACTACCAGTTTGAGAATACGATGATAATTTGCATATTTATAGACTTAGGCTTAAAAACATGGTGTTTGTGGGTGAAAACCAAAACAAGCCCCGAATGACTCCGTGAGTGGTACCAACACCTCGTACGGGACAAATGTAACTCGTAGGAACTGACCGCACGATCACGGGACTCCCGGTTTGAGAATACGATGATAATTTGCATATTTCTAGAGTTAGGCATAAAAACATTGCGTTAGTGGGTGAAAACCCAAAACAGCCCCGTGAGTGACACCAACACCTCGCATGGGACCAATCTAACTCGTAGGAACTTACCGCGCGATCACGGAACTCCAAATTTAAGAATACGATGATAATTTCCATATTTCTAGAATTAGGCATAAAAACATGGCGCTAGTGGGTGAAAACCCAAAATAGCCCTCGAACGGCCCCGTGAGTGGCATCAACACCTCGCACGGGACCAGCCAAACTCGTAGGAACTTACCGCACGATTACGGGACTTCGGGTTTGAGAATACTATGATAATTGGTATATTTACAGACTTAGAAATAAAAACATGGCGTTAGAAGGTAAAAACCCAAAATAGCAATCGAACGGCCCCGTGAGTGGCACTAACACCTCGCACGGGACCAATGTTACTCCTAGGAACTGACCGCGTAATCACGGGACTCCCGGTTTGAGAATACGATGATAATTTTCATATTTCTAGACTTAAACTTAAAAATATGGCATTAGAGGCTAAAAACCCAAAATAGCCCCCGAACGGCCCCGTGAGCACCAACACCTCGCACGGGACAAATATAACTCATAGGAACTGACCGCGTGATAACTGGACTCCAAATTTAAGAAAATGACGATAATTTTGCATATTTCTAGACTTGGGCATAAAAACATGGCGTTAGTGGGTAAAAACCCAAAATAACCCCCGAACGTCCCCGTGAGTGGCACCAATACCTCGCACGGGACCAATGTAACTCGTAGAAACTTATCACGCGATCAAGGGACTCCCAATTTATGAATACGATGATAATTTAAAAATATCAGGACATAAGCAAAACATGGCATTAGTGGGTGAAAACTCGAAACAATCCCCGAACGGCCCCGTGAGTGGCACCAGCACCTCACATAGGACCAATGTAACTCGTAGGAACTGACCGCATGATCACAAGACTCCCGATTTGAGAATACGATGATAATTTTCATATTTCTAGACTTAGCTTTAAAAACATGGCATTAGTGGGTAAAAACCCGATACAGCCCCCGAATGGCCTCGTGAGTGGCAGCAACACCTGGCACGGGAGCAATGTAACTCGTAGGAACTTATTAAGCGATCACAAGACTCCCGATTTGAGAATACGATGATAATTTATATATTTCTAGACTTAGGCTTAAAAACATGGCGTTAGTGGGTGAAAACTCGAAATAGCCCTCGAACGGCTCCGTGAATGGCAACAACACCTCGCACTGGACCAATGTAACTCATAGAAAATAACCACGCGATCATGTGACTCCCAGTTTGAGAATACGATAATAATTTGCATATGTTTAGAGTTACGCATAAACACATGGCATTAGTGGGTGAAAACTCAAAACAGCCTCCGAACGGCCCTGTGAGTGGTACCAACACCTCGCACGGGACCAATCTAACTCATAAGAACTTATCGCATGATCACGGGACTCCGGGTTTGAGAATACGACGATAATTTGCATATTTTTAGACTCAATCTTAAAAACATGGCGTTAGAAGGTAAAAACCCGAAACAGCCCTCGAACGGCCCTGTGACTTGCACCAACACCTCGCTCGGGACCAATGTAACTCAGAAGAACTGATCGCGCAATCACGATACTCCCAGTTTGATAATATGACGATTATTTGCATATTTTTAGACTTATACTTAAAAAATGGCGTTAGCGACTGAGAATCAAAAATAGATCCCGAACGGCTCCGTGAGTGGCACCAACACGTCGCACGGGACCAATGTAACTCGTAGGAACTGACCGCACGATCACGGGAGTCCTGGTTTGAGAATACGATAATAATTTTCATACTTATAGAATTAAGCATAAAAACATGGCGTTAGTGGGTGAAAACTCGAAACAACCCCTGAACGGCCCATGAGTGGCACCAATACCTCGCATGGGACCAATCTAACTCGTAGGAACTGACTGCACAGTCACGGGACTCCCGATTTGTGAATACGATGATAATTTGCATATTTCTAGACTTAAGCTTAAAAGCATGGCGTTAGCGGCTTAAAACCCAAAACAACCCCCGAATGGCCCCGTGAGTGTCACTAACACCTCGCACGGGACCAATATAACTCGTAGGAAGTAATCGCGTGATAACTGGACTCCCGATTTGAGAAAATGATGATAATTTTCATATATCTAGACTTAGGCATAAAAACATGGCGTTAGTGGGTAAAAACACGAAACAGCCCTCGAACGGCCCGTGAGTGGTACCAACACCTCGCACGGGACCAATGTAACTCCTAGGAACTTACCAGGCAATCACGGGACTCTCAATTTTAGAATACGACGCCAATTTAAAAATATCAAGACTTAAGCAAAACATAACGTTAGTGAGTGAAAACTCGAAACAACCCCCGAACGACCCCGTGAGTGGCACCAACACCTTACACGGGACCAATGTAACTCGTAGGAATTGACCACATGATCAGGGGACTCTCGGTTTGAGAACACGACGATAATTTGCATATTTCTAGTCTTAGGCTTAAAAATGTGGCGTTAGTGGGTGAAAACCCAAAACAGCCCCCGAACGGCCACGTGAGTGGCACGAACACCTCGCACGGGAACAATGTAACTCGTAGGAATTTACCGCGTGATCACGGGACTCCCAGTTTGAGAACACGATGATAATTTGCATATTTCTAAACTTAGGCGGATATGTTGATAATTATAACTCATGTATTCAATTTTTCAGCTTGAATAATTTTTTTGTAAAATTACTTGGTTGCTGATATCATTTTTTTGTTGTATCTAATCATTAGCAGGATAACATTGTATCATTTGCTTTATTTCACATGGAACAAATGAAGGAGGTAATGGTTTACAACATGAAGATTATTTATATAATGTTGTGGACATTCAGGATTATGTTTTTTATGTGTTACAGCCGTACGGGATTTTATTGTTTAGTTTTATGGTGTTGCGGGATTTTATAATTTGATTGTTAAATTTTATGGCCGTACGGGCTTTATAATAAGCAGGTTTTATATTTACAGGGTTTGGAATGTCCATAAAACAGAGGAAACTTTGCCCAATTTTTTGTTGGTCTGCAAATTATTAAGACGTGTAATACTTTTAATTTTGTATATATATTAGTTTTTTAACAACGTTCCCGATTCGGAATTTGTTTTTTTTATTGTTTTGCCAATAATAAATATTTGTAACACATCGTACGCGTCCAACATTACACGTAGCAATCGACCATGCAGTCACAGGACCCCCTATTTTAGGATTAGATAAAAAAACATTTTTTTAAAATTATAGTTAAATATGGTCATGTACTCTGTCCATGGCCATTTTTACTTTTTTCGTCGCGCATAAAAATGGTCGCGGCCAAAGTCCATGACCCCCATCCGTGACGAAAAACGGTCGCAGCCAAAGTCCGTGACCATTTTTTTCGTCTTGGTGTGGGTCACGGACTTTGGTCATGACTATTTTTTCTCACGGTTGTGGGTCACGGACTTGAGCCACGACCATTTGTTTCCTTTTTTTTCATCGCGGTGTGGGTCACGGACTTTGGCTGCGATCACTTTTTATCACGATTGTGGGTCACGGACTTGGGTCGCAACCATTTTTTTCCCTTTTTTTTCGTCGCGGTGTTGGTCACGGACTTTGGCCGCAACCAATTTTTGTCACGGTTGTGGGTCCGAGACTTGGTCCGCAACAATTTTTTCCCTGTCGCGGTATGGGTCACGGCCCAAGTCCAGGACCATCTGCCATGACCCCTGCTAGCCGTGACCCACGAAATTAGTCGCGCTCGAAATGGTCACGACCCAAGTCCGCGATCCACAGTCTTGGTCAGGGATTTTGTCCGTGACCATTCATAAGTTTTGGTGTAGTGTATGTAATTTAACTTTCGATAATATGCTAGGTTCAGTCGAATGTTTAGTAACTTTCACAAGATGCTCGATTTGAGAATAGAGTCATTTGAGTTTGTGATTTGATCGAATTTACCCAACTCAATTTCCACATGTTCATGTACATATACATTTGTTGATCAATTTCATTGATGCAGTCTTCATAAAATGAAGTTAAATTATCTTGATTTTATGAAGATTGCATTAAAGAAACTAATTAACAAATGTACATGTAAAAAATACGTTAGGGGCTCCAATATCAATTTTGGTCTAATCACACATTCAGAAGACTCTATTTAATGGACTTCTTGGATCGCAGGAATAATGTACTCTTTATTTTAACTGAAGTAGTTATATAATTGATATGCATTATCTTTTGAATCTTTTAGATGATAGAAGGAGTACGGAATAATTAATTGTTTGGTTTGGTTTGGCTATTGGATACTTATTGGTTGTTGGCTTGTTCCTGTATAGTTTGTTAAAAGGAGTAGGGATAATTTTTGGTTGTTGTCTTATTGTTGGATAATCACGGGACCCTCAGTTTGGGAACACGACATTAATTTTAAAATATCTAGACTTAGGCTTAAAAACATGCCATTAAGGGGCGAAACCCTGAAACACCACCCAAACGACCCCATAAGAGGCACCAACACTTGTCACAAGAACTTCCCCACTTTTATTGAAAACTGAATCCCCCTTTTCTTGGGCTTTTCCCTTTCTAAAGTATTTTCCCTTTGACTTAGAAAATAGGTCCTATTTGGTAAGAAAATCTGTCTTTTCTGGCCTTACCAAACAAGCGTGTTGCAGAGCTCATTAAAATTATTCTAGAAAGGAGTCCCGGATAATATGATGTGTTTTTCCATTTGGAGTTTGATAGAGTACTCCAAATATGACTCCTTTCATTACGAGGAGTGTGGCCTTCATCAAGATCCACCAATCCAGGACACTCTAACAATATTTTCCCCCGTTCTTGATGCTTCTCATTTAAAACACTCTTTTTTCCTTTCTTTGAGTGTTCTTTCGTTGTGATTTTCTCTCCGGCAAGCTTCTCGTACAAATTATAGCTTACTCTGAAAACGCTTTGGTATTTTTTCCATGAATACACCTTCGTCACGCGTACAACTTCTTTACTCGCACACCTATTATCTTGGAAAATCTTAAGATCTATATTTTTATTTCCAGATTTGTCAGGATTGTTGAGGTTATGAAATGAGAATTTAACTTTCCATTTTTTATCAAAAAATGAAAACCTGGAAATACTCGATTCATAACCTCCACAATCCCGAGACATATAGAAATGAAAATATAGATCTTAAACTTCTCGAAGAGAAAAGGTGTGTGAGTAAAGATGTTATACGCGTGATGAAGGTGTATTCGTGGAAGAAAGACCAAAACATCTTGGTAGTAAACTATAATTTATATGAGAAGCTTTCCGAAGAGAAAATCACGGTGAACGAACACTCAAAGAAAGGGAAGATGAGTGTGGTAAATGAGAAACATCAAGAATGGGGGAAAATATTATTGAAGTGTCCTGTATAGGTGGTTCTTGATGAAGGCCACACTCCCCGTAATGAGAGGAGTTCTATTTCGAATACTCTATCAAATTCCAAATGAGAAGAACATCATATTATCCGGGACTCATTTCCAGAATAATTTCAGTGAGCAATATAACACTCTACATTTGGTAAGGCCAGAAAAGGCAGATTTTCTTGCTAAACATGCCTTTAGAGCGCGAAAACTCAAAGCACCCCACAAACGGTCCCATGAGAGGCATAAACACCTCGCACTGGATCAAATATAACTCGTAGGAACTGATCGCGTGGTCACGGGACCCCCGATTTTAGAATATAATGATAATTTGAAAATATACAGACTTAGGTATAAAAACTTGCTGTTTGAGGGAAAAAAACCAAAACACCCCTAAATGGACCCATGAGAGGTGCGAACACCTCGCACAGGACCAATTTAACTTGCAAGAACTAACCTCGTGTTCATGAGACTCCCGGCATGAGAATATGATGATAATTTAAAAATATCTAGACTTAGGCTTAAAACATGCTGTTAGAGGGCGAAAATCCAAAACACCCCCCAAACAGCCCCGTGAGAGGCGCGATTACCTCGCTCAGGACCAGTGTTGCTCATAGGAACTAACCATGTGGTCACGGGACCCCCAATTTGAGAATATAACAATAATTTGAAAATATTTGAACTTAAGCTTAGAAATATGCCGTTAGAGGGCAAAAACCCAGACACCCCCAAACAACCCCGTGAGAGGCACGAACACCTTGCTCCAGACCAATGTCTAATTGTTGGATAGTTATTGGTTGTCATAGAACGTAAGATTCTCAATTTCTCTCTCCAATTAATGTTATGTTCGCAAAACTCTTGATCTCCAAAAAGTTACAAAACTCTTGATCTCTAAAAAGTTGCGTATGAGATGTTCATTCCACTCGCGGCTCCGTTTAGGTGCCGTTGGGAGTACCCTCCACCCCACCCCCCCTCGTGGTACATTTTCAAGCCTAAGTGTGCTTGTTTTCAAATTTTGTTGTATTTCACACAAACACACACCATGCTACTCTAGACAAAAAATACACTAGCTTTGACACTTTCCCAAGTTTCCAATACCATACCTATGATGACGAATCCCAAATATGAGGTGGAGTACAAATCCGCCATCGATGACATTTGGTACACCTGTCGACTGATTCTCCATGCTCAATATCTGATCATGAAGATCTTAAACTTCCCCGATTCTTGAGACGAGAAATTCAGTGCCCACCATTTCAAAACCTCGCAAGCCGTGGATGAATTTTATCAGAGGTATAAGCATGTATCCGAACAATTACAAGACAATCATTGCACCAAAATATTTAAGGCATCACCGATAGGAAATAGTTCGTCCATATGGGTATCAATGTACGTTGGAATTTTTTTACTGATACTCGTATGGACTAATTATTTCCACTCAGTGATGGTGGGTACTGTATGGACAAATTATTTCCTAGACAGACATGGTAGGCACTGTATAGACAAATTATTTCCTAGACATACATGGTGGGTACTGTATGGAAAGAGTTTCTCCATACCTCTAAATAAGTATTAGTAAAAAAATCCAACATACATTGATAATCGTATGGACGAATTGTGTCCTATCGGTGATGCCTTTGATTATTTTGGAGAAGTGGTTGTCATGTACTTGTTCGGATACAGGCCTGAACTTCTGACAAAAGTCATCCACAACTTGTGAGGTTTTAAAATGGTGGGTAATGAATTTCTCATCGAAAGACTCGGGGAAGTTTGAGAGCTTCATGGTGAGATATTGATCATGGACAATTAGTCGAGAGGTGTACCAGGTGTCGTCGGCGATGGATTTGTACTCCACCTCATATTTGGGGTTCTCCATCTTAGGTATGATGTTGAAAACTTGGGAAAGTGTCAAAGCTAGTGTAGTGTTTGTCTAGAGTAGCATGGTGCATGTGTGAAATACAGAAAAATTTGAAAAGAGGTACATTTAGGCTTGAAAATGTACCGCGGGGGAATGGACACCCAAGCTGCACCGCGAGTGGCATGAACAACTTGTGCACAACTGTTTAGAGCTCAAGAGTTTTGCAACTTTTTAGAGCTCAAGAGTCTTGTGAATAAGACTTTAATTGGATAGAGATAGCTGGAGAAATTAGGAATCCTACGTGCTACCTAAGATGGTCATGATACCACTGGTTTGAGAGCACGAGGATAATTTGAGAATATCTACACTTAGGCTTAAAAACATGGCATTAAAAGTCAAAACACCCCCCAAATGGCCCCGTGAGCGGTGCCCACATCGCGCATGAGACAATTGTAACTCGTAGGAACTGATCACGTGGTCACAGGACCCCCGATTTGAGAGCATGATGATAATTTGAGAATACCTACACTTACGCTTGAAAACATGGGGTTAGAGGGCGAAACACTGCAACACCTCCCAAACGGCCACGTGAGTAGCGCCCACGCCTCGCATGGGACTAATGTAACTCATAGAAACTAACTGCGTGGTCACGGAACCCCCGATTTGAGATCATGATGATAATTTGATAATATTTACACTTAGACTTGAAACACATGCCGGTAGAGGGCGAAACCTCAAAACACCCCCCAAACGGCCCCATAAGTGGCTCCCACGCTCACACGAGACCAATGTAACTCATAAAATCTGATCCCGTGGTCACCGAACCTCTGGTTTGAGAGTAAGGTGATAATTTGAGAATATATATACTTAGGATTTAAAACATGGTGCTAGAGGGAGAAACTCTGAAACACACCCCAAACGCCCTCATGAACGGCTCCAACACCGCGCACAGACCAACGTAACTCGTAGGAACTGATCGCGTGGTCGAGGGACCCCCAATTTTAGGGCACGATGATAAGTTGAGGACATCTAAACTTAGGCTTGAAAACATGGTGTTAGAGGGAGAAACACCCCCCCAAACATCCCCGTGAGCGGTGCCCACACCTTGCACGGGACCAATGTAACTTGTAAGAACTAACCGCGTGGTCACGAGACCCTCGGTTGGAGAGCATGGCATTAATTTGATAATATCTACACTAGGGCTTGAAAACATGGCCTTAGAGGGAGAAACCTCTAAACACGCCCCAAATGGCCCCGTGAGAAGTGCTAACACCTCGCGTGGGACCAATGTAACTCTTAGAAATTGACCGCATGGTCACAAGACCCCAAGTTTGAGAGCGCAACGATATCTACACTTAGGCTTGAAAACATGGCGTTAGAGGATGAAACCCCAAAACACCCCCAAATAGCCCCTTGAGCGACGCCCACACCTCGTATGGGATCAATGTAACTCGTAGGAACTGACCGCATGGTCACAGGATCCCTGGTTTGAGAGCACGATGATAATTTGAGCATATCTAAACTTAGGCTTGAAAACATGACATTAGAGGGCAAAACCTCGAAACACCACCTAAACGGCCCCGTGAGTGGCATCCACACCTCGTACGGTACCAATGTAACTCGCAAGAACTGATCGTGTAGTCCTAGGACCCTTGGTTTTAGAGCACGCCGAGAATTTGAGAAATCTACACTTAGGCTTGAAAACATGGCGTTAGAGGGTAAAACCCGGAAACACCCCCCAAACGGCCCCGTGAGTGCTGCCAACACCTCACACGGGACCAATGTAACTCGTAGGAACTGACACATTGGTCATGGGACCCATTATTTGAGAGAATGACGATAATTTGAGAATACCTACACTTAGGCTTGAAAACATGGCGTTAGAGGGAAAAACCCTGACCCCCCCCCCCCAAACGGCCCCGTGAGCGACGTTCACACCTCGTACGAGACTAATGCAACTCATAGGATATGGTCGCATGGTCTCGGGACCCCAAGTTTGGGAGCACGACGATAATTTGAGAATATCTACACTTAGGCTTGAAAATATGACGTTAGAGGGTGAAACTCCGAAACACTCCCCAAACAACCCCATGACCGATGCCAATACCGTGCACGGGAATAATGTAACTCGTAGGAACGGATCTGTGATCACGAGAACTTCGATTTGAGAGCACGGTGATAATTTAAGAATATCTACACTTAGGATTGAAAACATGGCGTTGAAGGGAAAAATCCTGAAATACCCCCCAAACGGCCCATGAGCCTCGCCCACACCTCGCACGGGGTTAATGTAACTCATAGGAACTGATCGCGTTGCCATGGTCCCCGGTTTGAGAGCACAAAGATAATTTGATAATATCTACACTTAGGATTGAATACATGACATTAGATGGCGAAACCCCAAAACACCTTCCAAATGGCCCCGTGAGCGTCGCCAACACCTCGCACGGGACCAGTATAACTCATAGGAACTGACTACATGGTCAGAGAACCCAAATTTAAGAGCACGATAATAGTTTGAGAATATCATCGTGCCCTCAAAACGGAGTCCCGTGACCACTCAGGCTTTTATAATTTATTATTTAGCATTATGGTCATGCGAGGTTTACATTACGCAACTTTTAGCATGTTCAGAAAATAGAGAAAATTATGCCTAATATTTTTTTTATTATAGTTAAAAATGGTCACTGCTAAAGTTCATGAGCATCTCTATTTTTTTGTCACGCATAAATAGGGTCAGGACCTAGGGCCGTAATTATTTTGGTAACGTCAATGTTTGGGTCACGACTTCAGCTGTGACCAGATCTGTGACCATTTTCCTATTCTGAAGGTTGGGTCACGACCTTGAGCCGCGACCAGAGCCATGACCACTTTCATATATATTAAAGGATAGTTCATGGCCTTTGGTTGTGACCAGCTGTGTGTTTGGGTCACGGCTTTAGTCCGCGACCATCTTTCGTGACCCCAAAGGTTTGTGACCCTTCGTTTGGTCAGGGATTTAGGCCGTGACCCATGAAAATAGTCTCGCCCGAAATGGTCACGACCTTTGGTCGGTACCCACAATCCTGGTCAGGGACTTTATCCATGACCATTCACATAATAGAGTGTAGTGTATTCTCTTCCTGAGGGTCACATGATTCCCACTTTATTTATTGCTAAGTGTGGCATCACTTTTCCACCAAACCCCATTTTTCTTCAGTTTTGTCAACACTTTGACGTAGTTCCTACTAGGCTAGCACCAAACACTTAGAGGGTTATAAAATGGTGTTAATAGGGTGAATGAGATTTTTGGGAATCATATTGGTGTCTATGAGTTTATGTTTTGCTATAAATGTGGCACTATTGGAGAGAGCACATATCATTTGAAGACTAGGTAAGATAATAGGGCTTTAGTAGTGAATCTTTCAGACTCCAATAAACACTGTTGGGATTATGGTGTACTTATTAAGAAGCGAAAACACGTTCCCCTTCCTAAGAGGGTGTCCTACACTAGTCCCAGGTGCCCCCAAGAAGGGCGTGGCATAAGTTATAATTATGTTATTTACTTTTCTCCCTTTTGTTATTTGTTTTTACATTTTGCTGATTAACTTCGCTTCTCTTTTTTGTTGTAAAGGAGAGTAAGAAGAGGTGTCCTAAAAAAGGTGAAATTAATATTGAGGAGCTTAAATTCCTGTGGGGTCTTAATCAAAGAGTTGGAGAAGAATATCCTCGAGTTCTTCACTGATGTTAGAGTACAAGAGCTCTATCACTTCCTTTTTTGCCCGACCAACACCTACCCTGCTACAGGTTGCCATAAATTTAGAAAAAGCACACGTGTCTACTTCTTTGGCTGCAGAATCAGCTGGAGCGAATTCATCCAAGGAGAAACCACTTCTTCCTTTGAATATGTTGATATATTTGATATCCCTATTTCTCCTCCATCTGACATGGGTAAAATAAAGATGCCCAATTTGTTGAGTGGGACATAATCTCCCCATCCCAAGAATAATGCTAACACTGGCAAGAAGCCAGTTAAAAAGAAGTCTCAAGCGAGTTAAAAGAGGCCCCAAGTTCTTAGTGCTGAAGATATCCAAGCTAGTGAACCTCAGTACAAGAGGTTAAATAAGGGCTTGCTTGACCCTTAGAAGCAAGAAAATAACGTCTAAGCCGACCAACAAGAGTTGGTTTTGAAGAATAATCAAGTCGACTAACAAGTGTTGTGTAAGAAATTTGAGGCCGACCTGGGTGACATTGGGTCAGCTTCTTTGACTGTTAACCCTGGATTGTCCAGGAGTTTAATCAAAGATAGAAATCTTCCAACTGACAGGTAAACTTCAGTTCCCATGCCCAGAATAAGGCTGGCTAAGAGTGCTTGCAATAATTTAGCACTGGTAATTGTCTTATCTTTACTTTTTTTTCATGTTATTAAACTTCTTCTAATATCTTGTGTTTACTCTTTTGTAGTTTTTGGTTGATTTTAACCAAATGATGGAGAAGGACGACCTACTGAGATCTTCCCCGAGCAAGGTGGAAGAGGCATTTGAAGGTTTAAAGTAGTCTTTGAAGGATTCTCATAAGGCCTTGAAATTGATGCTAAAATTATGGGATGAGACACTGTAAGAAGTCGAGAATAGGGAAGTTGCAGCAAAAGGTAAAATAAAAGCTGCTGAAAAAATCCCAAACTATTGAGAATAAAGAGAAGGAGGCTGGTGGTAGGGCCAAGGCAGCAGAGGACAAGATAACATAGATAAAAGGCCAGGCTAAGAATGTTAAGGATAAAGTGGCTGGCATAACTGCTCAAGTTGCGTCTTTGAAGGCCAAAGGTAAGAAAGCCAAGGATGCTACTTTTGATAAGGGTTGGGATAAATCATTTTTCATAGCTTATGACCAAGTAGAGTATGCTAAGAAACTATCCTTAAAGGAAGGTTGGTCGGAGGCATTGAAGGTGGTCTGCACAGAGGTAAACTCTGAGCTTTTCCAAACGCATGACCCAAGTACTCCTCCTAACTTAGATGAGGAGTTTGATGACGAGGAAGGGTCTGAGGAATCCTAAATGGTGCCTGCTGATACTTCAGTGGGTCCATCTACTATTATCGACCTGCCTGCTACCAACCAGGACCAAGCCATGAACTGTAAGGTACAAAATAGCATGACATTTGTTTAGTTCCTGAATCATATTTATTACAATTTTCTCATATTTTATGTGCATGTGATATGGAGATAAGTTAAAACGAAATAATGTTGTGGAGATTGTAGATGAATCTTCAACTACGGAAGTTGGTTATATGAGGTAAGCTTTGGCCCCTTCTATAACAAACCATCGTAAAATCTATGGTTGATTTCGCAATCCCATCTGATAATCACAATGGTACACTAACCCTCGATCTCAATATCTCTTGCTAAAGGTGATTGGATGGTTAATTCCTTTTTTCCACATAATATCTATTCTAATATTTATTTTATGATTTTCACTCTTTGGTTAATCTCAATATCTCTTATTGATCGAGGCAAAAACTGAGCGTCTGTGTAATACGCTAATCATTATTATCGGCTTTCGACCGCAATACAAAAAATAACTTTAAGTTTAACGCGATTAAGATCACATTTCTGCCATGGGATAAACAACGCACAATTAGGATTTTTGGTTCGAAAGAAATTAACCGAGAATAAATAATTAATCATAAACATCAGGCGTGAAGAGACTTAATCCAAAAATATGAGATAAAACTTTCAATCGAAAATGGTCACAAGAGAATTAATTTTGAAATATCGCTATAAACACGTAAGTTGCGTGACAAAGAAAGTTAAACGCATAATACTCCAACTTTAATACATGAGGTTTCAATTAATTGTATTTCTACCCAAAACCTAACTTTCAAAGCTCAATGCCCATCAATGGCGAAAACATGATCCCAATCCTTCAACTAGATACTAAACATGATGGTGTTAACAATGCAATAATCCATTAACAAGCATGAAAAAATAATGAAACAATATTAATAGTGTTGGAATTTAAGGTTACCAAGGTTGAAGAACACAAACATGCAAGAAGAAATCAAATCTTGAAGAAGAACCAAAAAAGTTATTGAATTGAAGGTGATAAACATAAAAAATGTTCTCCTATTGATTAAGAGCTTTTACATCAATGAAATATATCTCAAAAGAACCCTAATGACGAAATATATAGGTTAGAAGTCATTTAGAAGAGTCCCCAAAATATAAAACTCTATAGGCTAAAAAGTAGTGACAAAATAAAAATATCGCTTAAGATAATTTATTACAATTTTAAAGCGCGACTAAAGGCAAACTGGTTCAGAGTGCGGTTTGAGGAAACTTACTGCCTCAGCTTGTATTTTCTCTTCTTTCTAGATTTTGTTCTCAACTTCAAATTAGCATAATTTCTTCACCGTAGCTCGGATTGAGGTGTCATTTTTTCCATTATTCTTGTGACTTCAAGATCTTCCATTTTTCAGTTGGTACCTCCTTCGAGTTCTGATTGGAAAATTACAAAAATTCTCTTGACTTACCTTTCTTGCACTTCTTTCACCGTTTCGGCTCTTACCTTCCATCCACTTGCACGAATTAGCTTTAAAACACATGAGAGATACACAAAACACAAAATACTAGACAAGGAGAGTTAGTAGCATAAATATGATATAAATATTGGTCAAATTCAATGCACAAGATCATAATAGGACTGAAATTAAGGGGATAAATTTGAAATATTTACGCCTTATCACCCGCGCCTCTCATGCTTTTGCTCCTCGCGTATATAGATGTTTATATATAAAGAAATGTTTATGTTTGGTTGTATTTAGATATCAAATTTGATTATAATTCTAATTATAAATTATGATGTGTACACACACATATTTTTAGTTATATAGGTTTATCTCTTTCCCACTCTTTTTATATGGATCTCAGCAACAAGACGAGACGAGCGAAAAGATTGGAGGAGAGAATCTAAGTGATGAGAGTGGGCAAGAGATAAACTCACACTACTATAAAGATGTGTGTGTACACACTTTAATGCAAAATTAAGAATCAAAATTGAATTTAAGATGAAAAAGAACCAATACAGACCAATTTTTGTGTGTATAAACACACACACACACAAGTGTGTATGTGTGTGTGTGTGATATGAAAAGGGAATAAAAACCTATGGTCATCGTTAGGGACTCATATTTGTAAAATTGAAAGCAACTGAACATACCTGGAAGGAAATATAAAATGGCAAACCAAATTTGAAATCAACTTCGTAGTGAATGAGAACCCATGACACTACTTCTTATGATGCAATATTGCATCTTAGATCCTTTTGTGTAGGGATTGAAAGAGAAAGGGGCTTAATGGGAAATGTGAGTGGAATAAAGTGAGATGGCTAAAATTGTACAACTAATGAGATCCCATTATATGAAAATCTTAGATTTTAATTTTAATTCCTAATACATATTCATGCTTTTGCATTTGGCATCCCTATAAAATGTAATTCATGTCATAAACTCAATAATTGTAAATAGAGCCTCTATTGACTAGATTTTAGATCCATTTCATGAAATGTTGAGGCTCAACTTGTTCAAAAAAGGAGACTTAAATTTCAGTTCGAGTTTGGCTCATTTATTAAATGCATAAACATATATGATCTCTATGCCCAATTAATCCCAAACCATTCATGAACTAATCGGTTCATTGTATCTCTATATGTGATTCTCGTGTTACTAATCCCTTTATTAGTCATTAATGGTTTAATTATAACAACGATTGCTAATAATTTTAAATCCCCATATTTAATCCATGGATATTTCATTCAAATTGCTAATAAATTGGCCACTGCAACGAGCCAACCATATGTGTTCAATTCTGTGAACAAACTTGTGAGAATAATTATACAACGAGGGGAGATTTTCACTTTTCACCCTATGTTGATTCATTTGTTTTATTTTCACCTCATTTTTTAAATTTGTGAGTATTCAATGAAAGGGATGAACTTTAATGGGTGTTTTGGAATGATGGGCTAAAGACTTGATTGGTCTTAAAATGGGTGACTTAAATCAATAAATAAGAATATTTGGTTGAATAAATGTTGGATTCGGGCTTAGATCATGTTTATAATGCACCTAGGATTATAATATATATGTTTGGGATCATAATTAGTTGTTTTAGAAGGCTTTCGGCCTCCATTGATGGACCTTGAAGGTGTAAATTCGTTGTTGAAGACAAAGGGCAGTCTAACAAATTGAACTGGTTCTCTGGGGGAGTGAATCGCTTCGCTTGACCAAATCGATTTGGTCTGCCAAGCGAACCGATTTAGTTTGTTGGCATGTCCCATTTTTAATTTGCATTGTTTTAGTACGATTAACATTGGATAACGACTGTATAATGGTTTTAGAGTACCTTGAAACATTATTAAAGAGTAAGTGCGTGTTTTTGGTTAACTATTAATTAGATTCAAGTGAGACGAATCACTTAACAAGTGAGTGAACACTTTACAATGACTAATTGGTATCGAAAAATCAGTTTGAACTTTGAGATTGGTAGGCTAGTACGCTGTTGGGTTTCCCGTACGTAGTCTGTGATATATATATATATATATATATATATATATATGTGTGTGTGTGTGTGTGTGTGTGTGTGTGTGTGTGTGTGTGTGTGTGTGTGTGTGTGTTGGTTACCTATTTGAAACATACCTAACTCGGTAGAGCAATCGTTAGGAGGTTGTACATAGTGGGCTACCTCCCTGACGTTGACCAACAGGTTGTGGGTTGTTTCCTTAACCCATAATATTGTTACATAGCCACTATCCATGAGTGAGGATAAATATTAGTTTTGACACCGGTTAGGAGTGATGTCGTATAGTTGTGACCCCCAAAAGTAGGTTTATGACCGCCTCTGTTGTTTGTGTTCACATTTTAGGTTTGGTAGTGAGATTCTGATGCAGTAGCTCAGTTATGGTACATGGTGTGCCTGGAGCCTGATAGCACACAAGGTATGCATCCACGAGGCCTTATTCCGAGGATGGTGTATATAAGTATATAGTGAGTGATGCATATGTATATGTATATGTATATGAGATAGCTGTGTGAATATCTAATTATAGCATATGTGTAGATGTGTAACATTTATTAAGATATACCTAGTGAAGGTAGTGCATATTAGCTAATAGTGATTATTAATGTTATTGACTATGTTAGCGGTTATTGTCCTAATTAGGCTAAGTAGCATGATTAGGATATTAAAATAAATGTGTTAGGTGCGCAGAATAGTTGAGAGGTGAGGATAAGTCTCATGTGACTACGAGTAAAAGTTAAATATGAAGGTAATACACTTAAAAATATTTTTCAAATGTTGTCAAATATTTTCAAAACCCCAGGTGCTCAGTGACAGAGATTGCAGGGTTAGTCTTTCTATCATACCGTTACGTGTAGTAGTTGTGGATGCTGCGAGATTTGAATATAGCCACCTCAGTTCCTTTTATCTAGATAGGCGCCAATATTTCAGTATTTTTCATTTGGGCATTTTGCCCATAGATTTTTAGGACATCTTTTTTAAGACAAATATTTCCTGTTATTTCTATGTTGTATGTTTATATTGGTATTATTGGTGGCCACCGATGGTTCATTCGGTTTGTTTTATCAATTATTATTCTCTTTTCATTTTTGTTGTTCCTTTAGTTGGTGTGTATTTATGATTTTTGTATTTAATTGAGAAAAGGTTAATGGTTGAAATGAAGCCAGACTTAATAGGTTACTAGTATAATTAAATAAATATAACGACAGTGATGCTAAGAATGAAAGCATACTTGATTCCTATTAAATTTTTAATAAAGTCCTGATTAACCGGTATTAGAATAGACGGGGTGTTATATGCACATCCTAAGGACACACACCGCCGCCATATGTTAATGATTTTCAACTTTAAAAAAAATCTAAAAATAGTATAAATATTGACCTAAATAATACCAAATTTGAATAATATTATTGGTATTTTTTTACATATAATTTCTTGCTGATATTACCAAGGGCGAAGCTAGGATAAAATCTTGGAGTGGTGTTAAAAATATTTCGAAAGTGAATTTTATTCAACAAGGTTTATTATCAAAAGTTTGAATGTTAGGTTTTCATAATCAAGAGAAGATTATCTAATAACGCTAATAACATGATGAGATCACTAACCAAGAACATAATGTCAAATCTCATTTGTACAAAAACAAAAAGAAATGAAACCATTGAGCAATAAAAAAACAAGTTTGAGATCAAGAAATAGTTTTTAATCATATAACAAAGGACTCAAAACTCCAACTCAAATAATTTTTAGTCTTTAAAAAATGATGAAATTAAATTGGTTGACGTGGGATATTTATTGTGTTAAATATTTTTTTTCTGAATACAAACTCTCCACCTCATTGTATAAACTATGAATATGGTTCGAGGAATATTAAGTCAATTTAACCTATAGTTGTGAGTAAATTTAGGATTTTAATTAGCGGTTCTTGTATATTAGTCCCATTTTAAAAGAGTTTTCATCATATCAGTTATGTTAATGAAGAAAGTAATAAATAATTCCGATTAACCAAAATAAAAAAAATACATGAGAACCCCTAACATTTAAAAAAAATACTAAATCCTAAATTATCTATCAACGTTGTCACCGCCACCATCACCTACTGCCGACATTAAAGCCTCCACCACCAACACCTCCTACAGCCTTCACTAAATATATCATTGTTACCACCACCACTTCATTGCCACCGCCACCACTGGCAACTTATCGACATAACTTTTTTTACTATCACTGCTACAGTTAGTAAACCCCATAGGATTTTTAGGTTTTAGTTGAAATTTGGAATTAATCTTATTCATGTAGAGGATTGATTGGAACATAGGATGTTGGCCCAGAAATCTAGGAATCAAATTGTTGAAATTGATGATAGATACCTTAGGGTTATTGAGGTAAATTTGGACAATCTTGAAATTTACATATAGAGGTGTTAATGTATGTTCATGATCTGGAGATTTATTACCTCAATTCCCAAATTATATGCCCCATTATTTGATTTAGACATGGACAACATGATAGTAGGAAATTTGGATTAAGGGTTATAGAATAACGACATAAAATTTGGGAATTTGGAGAGGGAAATTGTGGTTAATATGTGAAATTAATCACCCTAAGAGGATAAACAAAGGATTAGAAACATGCCAGTACGTTTTTATAATTGAATAAACATTTGGGTTAAAATTAAGGAAAAATTAATAATTTGCGTGTTAAAGAAAAATAGCAGATCTGGGCAACTGCCTTTCGAATCGATTAGGCCTTAGTGCGAATTGATTTGGTTTGGCAGCGAATCGATTCAGCCAAGAATCGAATCGATTCGGCCTTGGGGGCTGAGTGAGTTGGGCCTAGAGTTTACTCCAGGATATTTTTAGATGTCCGTACGAGTTGGTGGGATGATGTTTAGGCCAACGAGGAATTTATCAAAAATGTAAACGTGCCTATATTTAATTGGAAAATGACATTTAACTAGATGGTCAAATAATTGCTAAGGGAAATGGGATTAATTTACGAGAAGGTTAATTATTAATGAACGGATAATTGTGGACAATACATGATTGTTCTTTAAGGTAATTATAGAGTAGTTACCTACACATATTATATGGGATAAATAATACGTATTTATGTAGACATACCACTGTTCGTGACGGTCAAATTGGCTTTGGGTTTCGTGCATTCGAGACTGCGTAGCACACTTCGACACAGGTGCGCTAGACGTTGTATAGTTCATTTAGGTACTACATAGCAACGACATCTACCGGAGGTAGGTGATGATGATGTTATCCTTTGTCATAGCTAGGTATAGGCTGTGAACTAGTGTACTGCGTATGTCATATGAGATTCCTTGAGACTTGTTGATAGAGCACGAACAGGATACCACTAGTAGATGCCTTTTCGTGTCTCATATATGGAAGGACATATATATAAAGTCTTCTGTAATGACTCCTTGTGGTGCAGACCTCAACACATACTATTTTTTTAAATAGTAAAAGAATTAATTTTTTGATGAAACTTCATGGATATGATCTCCACGGTGAGAAGATCATCTCCAATTTTTTTCATCAAAAAATTCGATTAAAAAACATTGAGATGAGGTGGTATTTAATAAAAGGGTATAAATATGCATTTTCGACTGCTAAAGTTTTGGGTCGGTGCCAGGCACTTGATTAATTGACTTTTTTTATGAAACTTCATGGATATGATGTTTTCACCGTCCAGATCATATCCATAAAGTTTCATAAAAAAATTCAATCAAAAGGTGGGTGAGATGATCGCCAAAATTTCAACGGTCGAAAATGCATATTTATACCATTTTTTACATATCGCTTCATATTAGCAGTATTTTTATTGAATTTGTTGATGGAAAAAATTGGAGATGATCTTCTCACCATGGAGATCACATCCATTAAGTTTCATCAAAAAATTCATATTTTTACTAATTTAAAAAATAGTATATACCGGGGTCTGCACCATAAGTAGTCTTTATAAGAGAGGGCCTCTCTCTCTCTCTCCCTCTCTCTCTCTCTCTCTCTCTCTCTCTCTCTATATATATATATATATATATATATATATATATATATATATATATATATATATATATATGTGTGTATATATATTGCCCTAATTTTAATGAGATTAATTAAATTGTCTAAGTTGGTACACATACCCTTATTATATTGTGCATACTAGATTTTTATGCCACTTTCGTGAGATATATAAGACTGGAATACCTTTGGGTAACTGTAAAAAGTCCATTTTGTTTTAGAAATTGGCGATAGTTAATTCAATTAAATATTAAATTGACCCATTGTCATATATATTAATATGCCCGATGTGTACCCTCGTACTCAGGGTCACTAACCTCGGCTTACCTCACAGCCGACTTACCAGGAAGTGCACAATAGCCATCAGAAAGGTTGTCCTCCTCAAGGTCGGCTCCACATTATACAACCTCGGATGGGCAGCAGTCGAGGTCTGCAGCATCTTATAGGCTCAAGCTATTGCCAGCATTGTACTCTGCTTCAGCCGACACTACATCCTATCTCATACCTAACCTGGATTAGTCGCCCAGACCGAGGTCATGCTTATGACTGGCAGGATAAAGCAACTATCACCCAACGTCTTACTCAGCTGGGTCGAGGTTCCATCAGATGATGTCACAAGTTTGAGCACACACAAGCACGTGGAAGACTTGGAACACATGAGCAAATCAGTTATAATCAAATCATTCCCCTTACGTGAGGGAATATTTGGTCATCATTCCTTACATGTGGTACAACCAGGTGTCCACCTATGATTAGTGTATTCAACGCACACATGCTCATGGCATGCTTGGGGGTACACTACACCCCCCAAGCACTATAAATACATGTCTTCTCCTGCTTTGCGAGGGATAAATAATTATAACCCTAGCCTAAACTCTGTTTGTGTACACAACAGAGAGAGAAAATGAGAGATTGTATCACAGGCCGTTAGTGCCCTCAAGCTAATGAGACTTACTCACACACTCACAGTGGACATAGGCCAAATTGGCTGAACTACTTATATACCAGTGTTTCTCCCCTTCTCCTCGTCCTATTCTACTAGATATTTAATCTTGTGCTGCCATTTATTGCTAGCTTGAGCTTATCAACACATCATCAGGTTGTGCTATTTACAACATCATCATTTTGGCACCGTCTGTGGGAACAAGAGGATTCATCTATTCCTCCTTTGTTTCTTAACCTCACTGGAGACTCTGGTGGTGAACCAGCCATCCCCCTTGATGTGGAGTTGTCTCACCATTGAAAGAGGTCCTTTTAAGGTATCAAGCTCTCTAATGTTTTCATTTATAAGCTTTATAGTCTTTTCCATGGCACCAGAGTTACCACCTCTACCATCTGGTGTTGGAGGCTCCAGTTCCAGCCAAGCGCCACCCCAGTCCGAGATGGATGAGGTGGAGGTAGCTTTGAAGTCCTT
Source organism: Sambucus nigra (assembly GCA_949130495.1). Lineage (NCBI taxonomy): Eukaryota > Viridiplantae > Streptophyta > Magnoliopsida > Dipsacales > Adoxaceae > Sambucus > Sambucus nigra. The sequence continues at coordinate 201,553,278 of OX422218.1, forward strand.
AGCCGCTACTCAATAAGTGATGCAGAATCAATTTGCTCAACTCAGTCAGAATATATTGATGAGACCACCCGGGGTCTCACCGAAGATGATTACTCCGATAGCGGTTCAGGGATAACATAAGGCCAGGGGACCACCCTAGATACCATAAAAGACCTACCTCTTCCTCAATAGCAGAGGGATGTTGCTGACCCTAGGCGTTTGCACTTGGGGAGGTAAGGAAACCCTTGCCCGGAGGACAGGTATGACGATATAGAGGCAGAAGAAGCTCCAGTTTATTGTTGGGGGCCATATGAGGTCTCAAACAATACTGTACGTCCTATCCAGTAGAGCCGAGGTCAAAGTGTAAGACGATACTACAATGCCCATCAAAGAGGGTCAGCTTTTGATCGGCTAAGTAGAGGGTCGACCTTCGAAAGATTCAGCCCAATTAATAACCTGCAAGAAAGGATGTTCAGGTCAAGAAGCATTGCTAGCTCATAAAGAGAGGGTGGCGACTATTAAACCCATCATGTCCGACCCCCATATGACCGAGACTGTGGTCAAGGGGGTCAACAATTGACGTTGTGTAACAGCTGGGGAACCCTCAGTCCACCCTTTGGAAGTGGTTGGGGACAACCTCAGCCATACCGATGTTGCTAAGCCCTGAAATGACTCTATTCAAAGGCTAGAAGAGAAGATATGTGTTCTTATAAAAAGCCGAGACCTATTATAGAGGGGGTACTTAGAGGGTTCACCATTTTGTGGCAAGGATTGTCAACTTCCCAACCCCTGCCAAATTTAAACCTCCAATGGTGTCTCTCAAGTACGATGGAAGTACTAACCCAGTCCATCATATTTAAATGTATCAGTCAATAGCAGACATTTATTCAATCTCTAATGAAATTAGGTGCCGAGCTTTCTCAAGTACCCTAACTGGGGCTACACATATATGATTTATTTCTCTACCTAAAAATTCAATTGAGAGTTTTAAAGGTTTGGCCGAGCGATTCATTTACAACTTCTATTTTGGGGTAAGGCCTCAGAAGAAGATGAACCATTTGATTTATGTAAAGCAAGGGAAGAATGAAAGCCTCAAAGACTATATCACGAGGTTCAACAAGGAAAAGTTAGAGGTAGAGGCATATAAAGAGAGTATATCAATGGCAACCCTCATTGGAGAACTTCAAAAGGGAAAGCTACTGGAATCTTGCTGAAGACACTCCTAAGTCTACGGCTGAGCTGTTGGTAATAGCTGGAAAGGTAATGAATGCAGAGGAAGCAATGGCTGCGAAATATGAAGATGAGAATAGAAGTAGTAGTAGAAAGTTCCAGAAGAAAAAGAATGGAAAGAAGAGGGCAGCAGACGACAAGTTTGCAGACTATACTCATTTAATTATGAGTTGTGAACACATCCTCAACGAGATAAAGAACAACAAGTCTCTGAGATGGCCAGAGAAGCTGTGGGCTCCTCCACATAAGAGAAATAAGAATTTGTGGTGCGAGTTCCATCAAGATAACAGCCATCTAACTGATAAATATTTTTCCCTGAAGGATGAGATTAAAAACTGCTGAAGTCTGGAAAGCTGAGAAAGTATGTGGATACAAGATATTCAAAAAATTGCTGGGCCGACCCCAGAAAGAAAAGAAATGATAAATGTCGGGAAGACACCCCTACCAGGAAATATGATGACTCTGATGATGATGACGATGACCCTGACCTCCAACCAAAGGACAATAATATCCTAGTGAAGAGAGTCAACATGATCTCTTTTGGTGTGAGCACTATCTACGAGGGATTAGCAGGAGGTGGTGCAGAGGTAGCTGATCACAAGGCTTACGTGGCAGAGGCCAAAGTAGTGACCAAATCCTAGGTTATGAACTTAGATTCAACAGAGGTTAAACTTGAGAAAATAAAGAAGCTAAACATGGACACACTCATAGTTGGCTTCTCGAAACTTCATTTCAAGGGTATCTTAGCTCCCCACGTTGACCCTTTAGTCATCACCATAAGGGTGCACCGATGTGAAGTTCAGAGGATCATTGTGGATGGGGTCAATTCTGCAGACGTTATATTTTTGAGTTGTTTCAAGAGCTTGGGTCTTAGCAGAGCAAGTCTTGTCCCTTATCATCACCCTTTGATTGACTTTAATGGGGAGAAAGTCTATCCATTGGGAATGTATGAGATAGATGTGAGAATGGGAGATGAATGGCCTAAGAGGTTGACCAGAAAAATCAATTTCTTTATGATGGATGAAAATGTCTTCTCAGCCTACAACCTCATCATGGGGTGAGTGGACCTCAAGGAATTTAAGGTCGTGCCTTCAACGGTCCATCAGATGTTAAAATTCTCGACTCCCTATAGAGTAGGGGAAGTGCAAGGTGACCAAACGTCATCCCATGAATGCTACTTCAACTCTGCAGAAGAGAGAGAGAGGCTTATAAGAGGTTAACAACCACTTACAACATTGACACCCTTAATCCTCGAGATGAAACAAAGCTCAAAAAGGGAGATGCTATGGAGGAGGAATAATCGATCATCCTTAATGAGGACAAGCCAAAAAAAAACCATCTAAGTCGGTAAATTCCTAAAGCCTGAGATCAAGAAGGAGCTAGTGAAGCTATTAAGGAAGAGACAAAGTATCTTAGCCTGGAGCCATATAGACATGCCAGGTATTAATCCTGAGATTATGTGTCATAAACTCAATGTTGTAGAAGATGCCAAGACCATTAAGCAGAGAAGAAGGATATACTCAAGAGAGAATTATGAAGTCATCAGAGATGAGGTTCGAAAGCTTGAAGAGGCCGAGTTTATTAGAGAAATTATATTCCCTGAATGGCTGTCCAATGGTGTCATAGTGCCTCAAGCTAATGGGAAGTGGAGAATGTGTGTAGACTTCACCGATTTAAACAAGTCTTGCCCAAAGGAAAATTTTCCCCTCCCTCGTATAGATTAGATGGTGTATGCCACAACAGGACATGAGCTCATGAGCTTCATGGATGCATATTCGTGGTATAATCAGATCTTCATGGACTTGGCTGACTCAGAGAAGACAACCTTCATTACAGATAAGGGGACCTATTGCTACAAGGTCATACCCTTCAGTATGAAGAACGCAGGGGCTACTTACCAACATCTTTAAATAAGATACTCGAGGATCAAATAGGCAAAACCATGGAGGTTTATATTGACGACATGTTGACCAAGAGTGTGAGGGTCAACACTCATGTGGCCAACCTTAAAAGAACTTTTGATACCATGGATAAATATAGAATGAAGCTCAACCCGAAATGGAAAGTTGTTGGGCTTCATTATCAATCAAAGGGGGATAGAGGCCAACCCTGAGAAGATATAGGCTTTGTTGGAAATAAAGAGACCTAAAACCATCAAAGACATTCAGAGGCTGACTAGACAAGTGGTTGCGCTTAACAGGTTCATCTCTAGAGCTACAGATACGTATCTTCCATTTTTCAAAATTCTTAAAAAAGCCTTCGAATGGAATGAGGAATGTGACAAGGATTTTAAAAGGATTAAGTCCTACCTTGGATCCCCTCTACTTTTATCTCGGCTAATTCAAGGAGAGAAGCTGTATATATATTTAGTTATCTCAGAGTCAGCCATTAGTTATGCAACAGTAAGAGAAGAGGATGGAATGCAGAGACCAGTGTATTTTAATAGCAGGGCACTCCAAGTATCTTAACAGAAGTACCTTAGGATAGAAAAGTTAGCCTATGCTTTGATACATGCTTCTAGGAAAATGAAGCCATACTTCCAATATCATTCCATAATCATCCTCACCGATTCCCCACTCATACAGGTCCTCTATAAGCTTGAGAAGTGAGGAAGTCTAATGACCTGGGAAGTGTAATACTCCGCATTTTTATCGATATTTATTTATGGGATTAATTGAATAAAAAGTGAATTAAGTGAGAATTAATCCGGATAAAATATTAACGAGATGTGAGTTAGTATTTGATTATAATGTGTATATATGGCAATATACGAATATTGTAACTATTGAAATTATCGCGAGATTTAAATACGGCAATTTGGGAAATTTTGTTGAGACGTGTGTGACAGTCGCGTCAGGAAAGTAATTATTTAATTAAAAAGTGAATTTTATTTCTATTAACCGTATGGTCGTTTTCAGTGAGCCAACGCATCCGAAAGGGTCGAAATAGTCAGAAAACACTAGCCGAGGGTTAATTTTGGGTCCCGGGGCATTATTGGGCCAGACCGGTAACTTAAAAGGGCATTTTGGTAATTTCGGAAATTTGGGAATTAAAACCCACGAAAATTAGAGTTAAAAATCTGACTTAGTCTTAACCCACTAAGCCATTCCCAACCCCAATCTAGATAGTGGGCTACGGGAGAAGTTTAGAAACCTTAAACTTGGCAAAAACCAACCCCACCTCCGTTATCATCTTGAGAAGAACTTGTAGAGAGAGAGAGAAAGAGAAGAATTCTGCAGAGAGAGAGAGAGGAAAACTCATCCTACAAGATTCAACATCAAATTCAGAGAAAGATTAGAGGCAAGTGGTTTAATTATAATTGATTCAATGCTATGCTTTTCCATGTTTAGGATAATCATCAAATTTTTCTTGGAAGATTGATTAGACCCATGAATTTGAGGATTAAAACTATGAACTATGTTAGGAATTGCATGTAGAAACATTCTGGACGAATTATGCATTCAAAACAGAACCATTGATGATCTAAAAACGGATTTTAGAAGAAGTTTATTAATGTTCTTGAAAGAAATAGAAAACTGGAATTCTTGGTGAAGTTTTGATCCAAACAAAACCCTTGAAGGATGAATTATTGGTTTTAGAACGTGAACACTGTTGTAGGATGGTTGTATGATGATATTATAACAGTATCTTAGAGTTTCATGCTTGTTAATAGTATTTTGAGAGGATTTGAAAACTGAAAATCGAAGCAGTCCGCAGCCTACCTGGTGCGTTCGATCGATCGACATTCATCAGTCGATCGATCGACCACCATCGATCGATCGAAGGTCAAGGTCGATCGATCGACCTTCCCAGAAAGAGTAAAATTTCCCTAGTTAAATTTTAATGATGTTAACCCTTGGAGAATATTATTGGAGACCTTATGAATATCCTTAGACTTAAGGAAGACCAGTAGGTATGGTTATAAAGTTCGGACCTTAATTAGAATTTAATTTGAGGAATTATTCTAAAAGCTATTGAAGCTCGATGAGTGAGATAATATTAGGATTAATAGAGTAATTTTGAATAAGTTGATGAATTGAGGTTTGGGGCAGAAGTAAGGACCTTAAGAATGATGATGTAAAATGTGGGAATAATAGGAAACTTAATAACCCCTTTGAGATAGGTTTTAAGTATAAGAATCTATGGCGTGAGATGTATCGACAGTCTACATGATATATTATCGGAAGACTAAAAATGTATACAATTGGAATAATGGTATAAGGATGTATAAAATACCTTTCTTAATATTGAGATATCTAAGATGTGTGCATGCTTAGTATATAATCTTATGTGTATGACATACCTGCCATACTTGCTATCACGGGAGGTTTACGTTCGCTTAGGGCCTTCTAATCCTTGTGTGCTCGGATTTAGTTTGGTACCTAGAGGACATAGTTCAAGGGAATGACTTAATTGTGAGCTATTAAGCTAGCTGACTATGGAGCGTAGGTATGTACGTGACCATGGATATGTTGAATTATGTTCGCCTCCATTTTTGTGTGTGGTGTTTATCCTAACAATTCCTGAGAGATTCGGAATTCGCAATCCTTATGTACGTGATGTACCGGGATGGATAGCAGAGTATGTGTGCACCGCAGCTTAGCCTCGGGGTGCTTATATTGTATATTTATGATGCGAATAATATACGGTTGAATGAAAAGGAATTGTGATGTTTATTTATGAGAATCATTTATAGTAACTCCATGAGAAGATAAATAAGGGGATAACCTCCAGTAAACGGTAATGCTAACAATTGAGAATCCGAGTTCAAGTAAAACTATCTATTTGAGTAATAACATTGGGAATTCATATTGTGAATCGAGTAGTTGGGTTAGAACTTATGATGGTTTAGTTAGATAAATAACACATGTATGGGTACAGGAACGTTAGGAGTGCACTGCTAGACGAGAGGTGAGTATTTCATGTGAGAGCACGTCCTAACATGTATCTCGCATTCATTGTTGTAATTGTTATTAAAGAACTTGCTGTTTTTAAAATACTCTCCACATTCGGGCTCTGACCCATTTGCTTTCAAATCTATCTTTTTTGTAAAAACCATTTTTAGGTGCCCAGCCACAAGGACACCATGCATAGTATTTCCAGTCAAGTGACGAGCTGTAGCTGTTGTGGAAGTTATAGGGACTTGATAGTAGACGCTTCATTTGCCTTGACTCTATATTCAAATTTCATCAGTTGTAGGGCATGTCGCCCATTTCTTTTAGAGACATTTCATTTATATTTCAGTTATTCAGACTTTGGTTTGTAATTAATTCAGGATGCAGACTTGTTTTATTTCATTTCATATTGGGATTGTTGTGAGGAGTATTTCCTCGAGACTCATCTTTAATTGTTGATTCATTATAGTTGGACTTTATCGTGAATGATTGTGTTACATTTCTATATTTCATTTATTGCATGTTAATCAAATTTAATTTAAAATTTGACAACTCACTTTTTAAAAACTAGGTGGTTAGTAATCATTAAAAATGTTTTCGACAGTGCTGCTATTAACTGGACTAACTTGGCATTTTGTATTGATTTAATAAAGGAGTAGCTACCCGGTATTTAATTAGTCGGGGTGTCACAGGTGGTATCAGACCCAGGTTCTAGTGTCCTTTAGGATCTGTACGGCTTATTATGTTTCCGCTGAGCTTTCTTTGATATAGAGCCCTATATTTTAGGACTGTTGTATTCTTTTATGTATGCTCCGCTCTTCAGCTATTTTAAGTTTATAACTGTGAACTTATAAACTTTATTCTCATTTCAGATGCCTCCACGACGTGCGCAGCGAGTTCCTAGGGATGCACAGCCCGAGCCACAGCCAGCTCCAGTACAGGGCACCATGAATGCCGCCGAGGTTACATCCATTGTAGCCCAAGCGGTAAATGCCGCTCTCGTCGTTGTACAGCAAGCACCACCCCAGGCACCGGTAGCCGCGCCAGTTCAGGCATATGCATTCCCGTCTTCTTGGTAACGAGTTAGAGATGCTTTTCAGAAAGCACACCCTCCGGAGTTCGCAGGTAGCTCCGATGTTGTGGCATCTAGTCAGTGGAGGAAGAATATTCAGAGGCACTTGAGGGTGTATGAGTGCACCGATGTTCAGAGGCAGATACTAGCTACTTTCAAGCTAGTGGGAGTTGCATTGCAGTGGTGGGAGTCTATTACCACCGCAGAGGAGAGAGATACTCTCACTATACAGGAGTTCTGTGTGCGATTCGATAGCAAATATTTTCCGTCAGCTGTTCACACGGAAATGAGGAGGAAGTTGATGAGCCTTAGACAGGAGGGTAAGACTGTGGCCGAGTATGAGGCCGAATTCACAAATTTGCTGAAATTGTACCAGATGAGATACCGACGGAAGAGAAGAAGATTCAGAAATTCATAGATGGATTGACTTGGAGGATCCGTCAGTATTTATTGGGGAACCTCTCATTGGCCACTTATTCTGACGTGGTTAACGCTGCATTGCTCCATTTCCAGGACCACCGCTTTCACTTGACAGAGGGGTAGCGATCAGGAGAGTCCAGCCATCAGGGTAGGACAGGGGGAAATGGTGCCAGCGGGGCACAATCAACTCAAGGTCAGTATAGGCAGAGTGATCAGGGTTCCCAGCAGGGGGGTCATAAGAGGTTCCGATCAGGGGGTTTCAGGAATGGTCAGGGAGGATTCCGGAATGGCCAGCAGGGTCATAACGGCCATCAGGGTCAGCAGGGTCAAAATGGTCAACAATAGCAGTTTCACCAGGGCCAGCAAGGCCAGGGCAGAAATGGTAACGGCCACCAGGGCTGAGGGCAGAAGGGACAGCGAGGGGGAAACTTCCCGGGGAAGTGTTTCATTTGTGGTAAGATTGGCCACAAACGTCAGGATTGTCCTGATAAGGGCAGGGCCCCACCACAGCAGTAGCAGGGTGCTCGACACGAGCCACAGAGGCCTATGTTTCCCGCCGCCCTCCCAGCATTACCACCCATTCCAGCGGTCCCAGTTCAGCAGGGACAGCTTCAGTATGGGAGAGTGTATCAGCTTCAGCAGGCCGCAGCCCCACAGAATCCGCCAGCTATTGAGGGTATGTTCTCTATTCAGGGGACTATGGGGCGCATTTTATTTGACACGGGGGCTACACACTGTTTTATTTCTATGAGATTTGCACGCACCATTGGGTTGTTAGACACCGCAGAGAGCACCGCTACTTATGTAGACTCACCGTTGAGTAGGGGTTCCATGATTTCGCTTATGTGTAGAGGTGTGGGTATAAAGAACTGGAGATTTACTTTAACCGCCGATATGTTAGTGTTAGAGATGACCGAGTATGATGCCATTATTGGTATGGATTGGCTAGTAGCGTATCGAGCCATGATTGACTGTTTTAGTAGGAGTATTATCTTTTCCATTCCCGGGCAGGAGATGTTTTTAGTGGCAATGCCTCGTCCTGAGGGAGGATCGTCCACTCATTTGTACTACATAGAGGAGGAGACCTCTAAGGAAGTGGTGATACCACTTGATTCGATTGCGGTTATTCGAGAGTTTGCCGCTGTATTTCAGGATATACCTGGATTACCTCCGAGTAGAGAGATAGATTTCGTGATTGATTTGACGCTGGGCACTCGGCCTATTGCCCGCGCACCTTACCGTATGGCTCCAGCTGAGATGAGAGAGTTACGGGATCAGATTGAGCAGTTGTTGGGTCAGGGCTTCATCCAGAGGAGTACTTCGCCGTGGGGTGCCCCTGTGTTATTCGTTAAGAAGAGGGATGGATCGTTGAGGTTGTGTGTGGATTACCGAGAGTTGAATAAGGTCACGATACGAAATAAGTATCCGTTGCCCCGAATCGATGACTTATTCGACCAGTTGAGAGGAGCTTCTTTCTTCTCGAAGATTGATTTGCGATCTGGTTACCATCAGTTGCGTATCAGGGAGGAGGAAGTCTCGAAGACTGCTTTCTTAACGAGATATGGTTCCTACAAGTTTCGGGTTATGCCTTTTGGTTTGACCAATGCTCCAGCCGTGTTTATGGACTTGATGAATAGGGTGTTCAGAGAGTTCCTAGATCAGTTCGTCATTGTCTTCATTGATGATATTCTGGTTTACTCCCAGATAGAGGAGGAGCACGCCGAGCATTTGAGGCAGGTTTTGCAGACGCTACGTCAGAACGAGTTGTATGCAAAGTATGAGAAGTGCGGGTTTTGGCTGAAAGAGGTTCAGTTCTTGGGGCATATTATTTCCGACCGGGGGATATCTGTTGATCCGGGGAAGGTATCCGCGGTGAGGGAGTGGGGACAGCCAACGACACCGACTGAGATCCGTAGTTTCTTGGGCTTAGCAGGATACTACAGGAGGTTTATTCGAGGTTTTTCCAAGATAGCGGGTCCCATAACACATCTGACTCGTAAAGGTGTGCCGTTCATTTGGAGTGATGCCTGTCAGTTAGCATTCGATGAGTTGAAGGACAAGTTAACCTCAGCACCTGTGTTAGCATTGCCGAGACTGGGAGTTGAGTATCTTGTTTACACCGATGCGTCCTTACAAGGACTTGGAGGTGTACTGCAGCAGGAGAGTCAGGCCATAGCTTATGCTTCCCGTAAGCTTAAGCCTCACGAGAAGAATTACCCTACCCATGACTTGGAGTTAGCGGCAGTGGTATTTGCCCTTCGGATTTGGAGACATTATCTTTTGGGGGAGAAGTTTTGATTGTTCACAGACCACAAGTCCCTACAGTACCTATTCACGCAGAAGGAGCTGAATATGAGGCAGCGAAGGTGGCTTGAGTTTGTGAAGGACTATCAGTTTGATATCCAATATCACCCGGGGAAGGCTAATGTGGTAGCAGACGCGTTGAGCCGTAGGCCAGTAGATGAGGTGGCAGGGGTGTGGAAGGCAAAGTGGAAGGAGTTGGGACACCAGGATGCAGTGGCCCGATCATTCAGGTCAGTGATGACTGTTACACCGCAGATTGTCACGAAAGTAGTAAAGGCACAAGAAGATGACTCGTTCTGTCAGGAGCAGATAGTTCGATTATTAACAGAGGGAGCCGAGTCCTATACCGTTAGCTCAGACGGGGGATTACGCTTCAATGGGAGACTGGTAGTTCCGGAAGGAGAGGAATTACGACACGAGGTGATGGCAGAGTCGTACGGCTCACGGTTCGCGGTACATCCCGGTGGGGATAAAATGTACCAGGACATGAGACGTCAGTATTGGTGGAGCGGTATGAAGAGAGATATTTCCGTGTTTGTTTCTAAATGCGCCACTTGTCAGCTAGTAAAAGTGGACCATCAGAGACCGGCAGGACTTCTACAGCCATTGGAGGTCCCGATGTGGATGTGGGAGAGCATATCCATAGACTTTATCACGGGGTTGCCTACGTCACAGAGAGGTCACGACTCTATTTGGGTAATTGTGGACAGATTGACCAAAGTCGCTCATTTTCTACCCGTAAGGACAGACTATACTTCGGGACAGTATGCCCAGATCTTTATTGCAGAAATAGTGAGACTTCACGGTGTGCCCCTAAATATTGTGTCTGACAGAGACAAGATATTTGTTTCAAGGTTTTGGGAGAGTTTTCAGGAGGCCATGGGATCGGAATTGCGGTTGAGTACTGCATATCACCCTCAGACCGATGGGCAAACCGATCGTACAAATCAGATGTTGGAAGACATGTTGCGAATGTGCATCATTGACTTCGGGGGTGGATGGGGGCAGTATCTTCCACTGGTGGAGTTTGCTTACAACAACTCCTACCAGTTCACTAATCGCATGGCTCCATTTGAGGCGCTGTACGGTAGACCTTGTCTTTCCCCAACATGTTGGTTGGAGGTGGGGGACAATAAACTACTTGGGCCGGAAGTGATTCAGGATACTTCGGCAAGGATAGAGCTGATACGGAGTCGCATTTGGGTAGCTCAGGACAGGAAGAAGAGTTATGCTGATGCGAAGAGATCCTTCAGGGAATTTGAAGTGGGGGACCAGGTTTTGCTCAGAGTATCTCCTATGAAGGGGATTATGCATTTCGGGAAGAAAGGGAAGTTGGCACCGAGATATGTGGGACCATTTCCTATTATTGAGCGGATTGGACCAGTTGGGTATAGACTTGGGTTACCGGAGCATTTGCATCGGATTCACGATGTATTTCATATTTCCTCGCTAAGGAAATATCTTAGAGACGATTTGGCTCATTCTCACATTGCTTTGGAGGACATCGATCTCCAGCCCGATAGCTCCTACGAGGAGGGGCCGGTTGCTATTTTGGACCGAAGTGAGCGGAAACTGTGGTAAAAAATAGTCCCGTTAGTGCGTGTTCAGTGGCGACATCATAATGTCGAGGAGTCCACATGGGAGCGCGAGGATGAGATGCGAGAACGTTATCCAGAATTGTTTTTACCAGGTACTTTTTAGTTCCGAATTTCGGGACGAAATTCTGTTATTAGGGGGGAAGTATGTAATACCCCGCATTTTTATCGATATTTATTTATGGGATTAATTGAATTAAAAGTGAATTAATTGAGAATTAATCCGGATAAAATATTAACGAGATGTGAGTTAGTATTTGATTATAATGTGTATATATGGCAATATACGAATATTGTAACTATTGAAATTGTCGCGAGATTTAAATACGGTAATTTGGGAAATTTTGTTGAGACGCGTGTGACAGTCGCGTCAGGAAAGTAATTATTTAATTAAAAAGTGAATTTTATTTCTATTAATCGTATGGTCGTTTTGAGTGCGCCAACGCATCCGAAAGGGTCAAAATAGTCAGAAAACACTAGCCGGGGTTAAGTTTGGGTCCCGGGGCATTATTGGGCCATACTGGTAACTTAAAAGGGCATTTTGGTAATTTCGGAAATTTGGGAATTAAAACCCACGAAAATTAGAGTTAAAAATCTGACTTAGTCTTAACCCACTAATCCATTTCCAACCCCAATCTAGATAGTGGGCTACGGGAGAAGTTTAGAAACCTTAAACTTGGCAAAAACCAACCCCACCTCCATTATCATCTTGAGAAGAACTTGTAGAGAGAGAGAGAGAAAGAGAAGAATTCTGTAGAGAGAGAGAGAGGACAACTTAGCCTACAAGATTCAACATCAAATTCAGGGAAAGATTAGAGTCAAGTGGTTTAATTATAATTGATTCAATGCTATGCTTTTCCATGTTTAGGATAATCATCAAATTTATTTTGGAAGATTGATTAGACCCATGAATTTGAGGATTAAAACTATGAACTATGTTAGGAATTGCATGTAGAAACATTCTGGACGAATTATGCATTCAAAACAGAACCATTGATGATCTAAAAACGGATTTTAGAAGAAGTTTATTAATGTTCTTGAAAGAAATAGAAAACTGGAATTCTTGATGAAGTTTTGATCCAAACAAAACCCTTGAATGATGAATTATTGGTTTTAGAACGTGAACACTGTTGTAGGATGGTTGTATGATGATATTATAACATTATCTTAGAGTTTCATGCTTGTTAATGGTATTTTGAGATGATTTGAAAACTGAAAATTGAAGCAGTCCGCAGCCTACCTGGTGCGTTCGATCGATCGACATTCATCAGTCGATCGATCGACCACCATCGATCGATCGAAGGTCAAGGTCGATCGATCGACCTTCCCAGAAAGAGTAAAATTTCCCTAGTTAAATTTTAATGATGTTAACCCTTGGAAAATATTATTGGAGACCTTATGAATATCCTTAGACTTAAGGAAGACCAGTAGGTATGGTTATAAAGTTCGGACCTTAATTAGAATTTAATTTGAGGAATTATTCTAAAAGCTATTAAAGCTCGATGAGTGAGATAATATTAGGATTAATAGAGTAATTTTGAATAAGTTGTTGAATTTAGGTTTAGGGCAGAAGTAAGGACCTTAAGAATGATGATGTAAAATGTGGGAATAATAGGAAACTTAATAACCCCTTTGAGATAGGTTTTAAGTATAAGAATCTATGGCGTGAGATGTGTCGACAATCTACATTATATATTATCGGAAGACTAAAAATGTATACAATTGGAATAATGGTATAAGGATGTAGAAAATACCTTTATTAATATTGAGATATCTAAGATGTGTGCATGCTTAGTATATAATCTTATGTGTATGACATACCTACCATACTTGCTATCACGGGAGGTTTACGTTCGCTTAGGGCCTCCTAATCCTTGTGTGCCCGGATTTAGTTTGGTACCTAGAGGACATAGTTCAAGGGAATGACTTAATTGTGAGCTATTAAGCCAGCTGACTATGGAGCGTAGGTATGTACGTGACCATGGATATGTTGAATTATGTTCGCCTCCATTTTTGTGTGTGGTGTTTATCCTAACAATTCCTGAGAGATTCGGAATTCGTAATCCTTATGTACGTGATGTACCGGGATGGATAGCAGAGTATGTGTGCACCGCAGCTTAGCCTCGGGGTGCTTATATTGTATATTTATGATGCGAATAATATACGGTTGAATGAAAAGGAATTGTGATGTTTATTTATGAGAATCATTTATAGTAACTCCATGAGAAGATAAATAAGGGGATAACCTCCAGTAAACGTTAATCTAACAATTGAGAATCCGAGTTCAAGTAAAACTATCTATTTGAGTAATAACATTGGGAATTCATATTGTGAATCGAGTAGTTGGGTTAGAACTTATGATGGTTTAGTTAGATAAATAACACATGTATGGGTACAGGAACGTTAGGAGTGCACTGCTAGACGAGAGGTGAGTATTTCATGTGAGAGCACGTCCTAACATGTATCTTGCATTCATTGTTGTAATTGTTATTAAAGCACTTGCTGTTTTTAAAATACTCTCCACATTCGGGCTCTGACCCGTTTGCTTTCAAATCTATCTTTTTTGTAAAAACCATTTTTAGGTGCCTAGCCACAAGGACACCATGCATAGTATTTCTAGTCAGGTGACGAGCTGTAGCTATTGTGGAAGTTACAGGGCCTTGCTAGTAGACGCTTCATTTGCCTTGACTCTATATTCAGATTTCATCAGTTGTAGGGTATGTCGCCCATTTCTTTTAGAGACATTTCATTTATATTTAAGTTATTGAGACTTTGGTTTGTAATTAATTCAGGATGCAGACTTGTTTTATTTCATTTCATATTGGGATTGTTATGAGGAGTATTTCCTCGAGACTCATCTTTAATTATTGATTCATTATAGTTGGACTTTATCGTGAATGGTTGTGTTACATTTCTACATTTCATTTATTGCATGTTAATCAGATTTAATTTAAAATTTGACAACTCACTTTTTAAATACTAGGTGGTTAGTAATCATTAAAAATGTTTTCGACAGTGATGCTATTAACTGGACTAACTTGGCATTTTGTATTGATTTAATAAAGGAGTAGCTACCCGGTATTTAATTAGTCGGGGTGTCACAAGAAGTTGTGTTGGGAGAGTATCATATTGTTTATCAACCCAGGGTTTCCATCAAAGGACAAGCACTCATAGATTTTATGGCTGAGTTTACTTGGGATGTGGCCGAGGTTGAGAACTATCTTAGAACTACAAATGAGCAAGAGGAGAGGAACGTCGATCAGGTAGCAGACGAGGCTGAGATAAGTTCATCTAGGCAAAAGGTAGTTGAGAATGAAGAAAAGATATACCCCTTCAAACAAGGGACCCTAATAGATGGAAACTTCTCTTCAAATGAAACCATTTGGAACCTCTTCGTTGATGGGTCATCTTGTGAAAATAGGAGTGGAGCAGAGCTGATAGTATCAACACCAGACGATATAAATATTGAATATGCTCTGAGATTCATCTTTAAAGACTCCAACAATGAGTTCGAATATGAGACATTGATAGTAGGTCTATCTTTGGCAAGTGCCCTAAGTGTCGGCCAACTCCTAGTTCACAGTGACTCAGGATTGGTTGTGAACTAGATCTTAGGGTTGTATGGAGCCAAAGACGAAAGGATGGTCGGATATCTGAAGAAGGTGAGATCGATGCTAGAAGGATTCAAAGAGGTAAAGATGAAGATGATACCTCAGTTGGACAACAATCGAGCTGATGCACTCGCGTGGTTGGCCTCAACAATAAGAACGGACATAAGGAGAATATTACCAGTTGAGATTCTGCTCAAACCGACCATCGAAGAGGAAGAGGTTACTAGACCTTGCCTAAATCTGAGTATGGGAACCTCGTATATGGACCCTCTTATCAGATACATCAAAGAGGGAGAATTGCCAAAGTCAAAGTTAGAGAGGAGAAAGCTAAGGTTTAGAGCTGCTAAATTCTCCCTTATGGGATATGTCCTGTACAAAAAGAGATTCTTACTCCCTCTCCTCAGATGTGTTCATCCTTTAGAGGTTCCATACATCTTGTAAGATGTGCATGAGGGATCTTGTTCAAGCCACATTGGAGGAAGATCTTTGGCTAAGAGGATAATCACTCAGGGATATTAGTGGCTGACCTTGGCCAAAGATGCAGCTGCATATGTAAAAAGATGTGATAAGTGCCAGAGATTCTCCAACATTCCCCATCAGCCTCACCAACCTCTAACTTCTATCATCTTCCCTTGGCCATTTGCAGTGTGGGGTGTTGATTTGGTAGGACCCTTACCAAGGGCTGTAAATAACTATCGGTACTTAATTATGGTGATTGATTACTTCTTTAATTAGGTAGAAGCCGAGATAATGATCACAATCACTGAGCATAAGAACTTTCAGTTCATTTGCAAAAAATATTATATGCAGGTATGGCCTCCTAAACACCCTCATCTCAGACAATGGAACCCAATTCAAGAATGTTTCCTTAGAAAAGTACTGTGAAAGAGTAGGGATCAAGCAATTCTTCTCTTCCCCTGGCTGACCCCAAGCAAATGGTCAGCCTGAGGTCACAAATAGAATAATCCTTGATTGGATAAAAAAGAAGTTGGAATAGGCCAAAGGAAGATGGATAGAAGAGGTATATGCTGTGCTTTGGGCTTACAGGGCGACAATGAAGACACCCACAGGGGAAACTCCATTTATATTAGCCCATGGCTCAGAGGATGTTATCCCAATAGAGATAGGGCTTCCCACTCATAGAGTTCAGACATATGACCCTCAGAGGAATGAGGAAGAGAGAAAATTTGATCTTAATTTGATTGAAGAAAGAAGAGAGGATGTAGAGATAAGACATGCAGTCTATCAGCAGAGAACTGCAAGATTCTATAATCATAGGGTAAAGTCAAGGCCAATAGCTGTGGGAGACCTAGTCCTGAAGAAGATGTGGAAGAAAACCAATAAGCTCCATCTCAATTAGCATGGTCCTTATGTGGTAATTGATGAGGTTGTACCAGGTACCTACCGGCTAGAGAATCTTGAAAGAGATCCTTTCTCCATCCCTTGGAATGCCGACCACTTGAAAAAATATTACTTATGATGTTGCAATCATTTTATCTTTTTGTTATACATGTATAAACCTATACAGTGAATGTTAATGAGAAAATAGAAAATTTGAGTTGATGTTTTTATTCCAATGTATATGTATTTAACATCATTCATTCGGTGAAATTTTGAGATGAAACATCATTGACTTGGTGACCTCAGACCTTTAACATCATTTATTTGGTGAAATTATGAGGTGAACCATCATTAACTTGGTGACCTCGGACCTTTAACAACATTTATTTGGTGAATTATGAGGCAAAACATCATTAACTTGGTGACCTCAGACCTTCAACATCATTCATTTAGTTAAATTATGAGGTGAAACATCATTAATTTGGTGACCTCAGACCTTTAACATCATTCATTCGGTGAAATTTTGAGGTGAAACATCATTAACTTGGTGACCTAGGACCTTTAACATCATTTATTTGATGAAATTATGAGGTGAAACATCAATAACTTGGTGACCTTGGACCTTTAACATCATTCATTGGGTGAATTATGAGGTGAACCATCATTATCTTGGTCACCTCTGACCTTTAACATCATTCATTTGACGAAATTATGAGGTGAAACATCATTAACTTGGTGACCTCAGACCTTCAACATCATTCATTTGGTGAAATTATGAGGTGAATCATCATTAACTTGGTGACCTCAATCCTTTAACATCATTTATTTGGTGGAAATTATGAGGTGAAACCCCATTTGCCTATTTTTACTTGCTTTTAAATGGTAAATTATAAGTGTCTGTTGTTGTTTTTATCCTCATCATTCAATTTTTATGATATGGTGGATAAGTGAAACATCGTAGATGTAAAATAGCAATGAAACAAGTGAAGAAAGTGGAATTTCATTCATCAAAGCATAAAGATTACATCATTTGAAAGGAAGAGGTTACAGTTCATACAAAAAAAGGGTTACATAAAAGCTTTATAAAAATTTCAGACATGAAGGTGAGATGCTCAGAGCTCAGTCTATCCCTCGGCTCCGGCCGACCCATTGGCAGGAGGGTTAGTTTGTGCAGGGTTTGGATTATTAACTTCAACCTCATCATCATGAATGCCATCATCAGCCTCAATAACCTCTAGCTAGCGGGTTTCAGCTAGACCAACCTCCTCAACCTCCTACAAGGCTTGAGCAAGCTGAGGATTGGTAAAGTCGAGACCAATAAAGTCCTCACCCGACAGACTTCCAGAGCTAGCCTATTTTATGGAAGCCTATCGGCTGGTTGCCTTAATGCCCCTCTCCAGATACTCAAGGCTGAAGCCAATAAACTCATTCGAGGTTTGATACTCCTTGATGATCATCTCTGAAGCATCTTCCATAGCAGCCTTAACAGTGCAAAAACTTTTGATTGAAGGCTCTCATCCTTCGCCTTCAGAGCTAGGGTATGGTCTTCCTTAAGCTTAATATGCTCGTCATCTTTTCCCTTCAGACTTTGCTTCAAATTATCAATCTACTTCCTAAGATCCTCCTCAATCTTCTCAATATCCCTACCCTTTTAGATCAGAGGCAGTCTCTTCAACGTATAGTCGACCAGATGATAAAGGGAAATAACACTCTATAAAAAGAAGAATTAAACACATTAGTAATGATGAATGGATATGATCAAAGGTAACATTGGACAGGAAAAGTTGCAAATAAATACATGAACCGCCTTATAGACAGCAAATTCAGCCAATAGAGGGACATCCATTGCATGCAAGAAACGTTTGTCATCCTCGGTCATCATTTGATCGAGGGCATCAGAGGCCTGGGTGTTATGGCCGATAACACTATCGCCTATCTTTAGTTGAGATAGATGAGTAGCTAAAGCTTTGTCAGTAGAAATAGGGATAACACACTCAATAGTTTGAGCTTTGTCAGGCCTCATACGGGAAGGGTCTCGAGGTGCTTTCCTCTTCTTTGTGGTGTCGGCAGGGGCCTTCCCCTTCTTTGATTGGGTAGGAGGGGTGCATTCTGGCCACCACGCTTCTCCAACATCTTCATGATACTTAGTGCAAACATGTTCTAGAGATTGTCTGAAATGCCTTCCAGTCTCTCTGTAAAAAGAAAAACATTGGAGTTAGCAGCTTAGATACATGAAAGGTACGAGACTAAACTTGTCATAAAAAAGTTATATTCTAAAGCATTTACGAAGCTCGGCCAATGGGCCACCTCCAAGACCTGTCTAAAACGAGTAGTAAGGGGTCATCAAATTCACGTACTTGATGAGATTGCAATCTTCGCCTTGACTATGAAGGTCCTCAATATTTTTATAGTTATCTTAGCTCAATCTAGGGTCAATTTTAGCTGAAAAAGAGACCTTACCCCATCTTAGGGGAGTTCTTGGAACAGATGTTCCACAAGCCTCGTTAGGGTCGAATTCCCAAGCCCCAGAGGCATAGAAGGACCGAGGCTTCCAGTTGTGGTTAGAAGTCTGGGTCACTAAGGACATCTTCTTCTTAGACTTCCTGGATACGAAATGGTATTATCCAGGATGATTTCTAGTGGACGAGGGTATGTAGCAAGCTAAGAAAACCCTAACGAGAAGGTCGGTGTGTTGAACTGCCTTCCAAAGGATGATAGCCCCAACTAAGACCCTCCAGGAATTGGGGGATAGTTGGGCAGGGGCTAGGTTAATGTAAGAAAGGACTACTCGGATAATAGGGTGGATTGGAAGACTAAAGCCGAGATTGAACATATGCTCATAAATGCAGATCTCTCCCTCTCTACCGTCGAAGGCTCTCACGCCCTTCAAAGGTTTCCTTAAAGTTATGGAAGAGGGAATGGAATACAGATAATGGAAGAAGAGAAGGTCGTATTCAGTGATTGAACTTTTATATCCTTCAACTTTATAAGTGTAAAGTTCACTCCTTTCATCATCATCGTTATCATCAACAGTCCGAGCCTGAGCCTCAAAGGGGGCACCAAGAAAATCTATTAGAGGAATGGCCTCAATTAGACCACGAAAAGCTACAGTTGCCTCTAAGACCTCTACCGATGGAGACCTACGAGAAGTACTAGCCTCTCGGTGAGATGAGGAATGGTCAGAAAGCTCTGCTTCCTCAGAGACTACACTTCCTTGGGGAGAGTAATCTATAGCCACTAGAAAAGAGTCTATGGACTCAATAGTCTCAGAGGTAAACATCGGGATGAGGCATCTGACTCAGACATAGGATTAGGAACCTCTGTAGGATCAGCAGGCTCAGGGTATATGACAACTAATGGTGGAGGAAAGATAGGTCTGAGTGTAAAATCCTCAGCCCTACGAGCCTCTTCCTGGGCTAACTCTATCTGCCTAATCTTTTCAATGGTCCTCTTATGTAGATTTGGGAATTCCTCAATAAGTTTATACAAAGGTCTGGGCATTCGGCAGACAACACAACACTTGGGAGAAGAAAGCTCAAAAGGCAAACAAGTAAACAAATTATGCTATCTAAATCAAATATCAAAGTTTGGAATTCTAAAGGTTTTCACCAAGAACACTCAAAAGTTGGGTGACCGGAGAAGATGATCGAAAGGTCATCGGAGGGTAGAAAAGAGGGGTTTTTTTTAGCTAAAACAACCTCGTATCAGCCTAGAATAGCCCCTAAAACACCTAACCACATCAACCCTAGCCTAATAACCACCAAACAGTGGTGGTTCTCCTCACCAAAAACTAAAAAACCAATCGAAAATTATGGCATGTTATAAACAAATCCAGAAAATAGAAAGCAAGGAACAAGAAGGTTGCCTGAGTAATGGGGAATGAAAAGGTAAGGGTGACAAAACCAAAGTGCCCAGAGAACTTGAAAAATGATGAATCTTTTGCCTATGAAGGAGAGAGGTAAATTTTGCAACAAGAGTGCTAAGGCGGGAGAAATGAGAAGAAGAAAGAGAAATAAGGAAAGAGAAAGGGTTTTAAACCTTCCCCAATGATATAGCTCAACTCCCAAGGCACTCATCATTGCCCTATAAATCCTAAAAGGCGCCGTCAGAGTTGTCATATCTTGGGGAATATGTTAGCCACTTCAAAGAGTGGCATGTGTCCAAAGAACCACTTCAAACCCCAAGACACCAAAAAATTTCCTTCATTAACCTCACTCTTATACCCCTCAGTCACCTACTCACATAGGAGATTAAGGGCTAGGGGTGATTGATATGCCCGATGTGTACCCTCGTACTTGGGGTCACTAACCTCAGCTTACCTCACAACTGAGTTGCCAGGAAGTGCACAATAGCCATGAGAAAGGTCATCCTCCTCAAGGTCGGCTCCATATTGTACAACCTTGGCTAGGCAGTAGCCAAGGTCTGCGGCATCTTATGGGCTCAAGCTATTTCCAACATCGTACTCTGCTTCAGCTGACACTACATCCTATCTCATACCTAACCTCAATCAGTCGCCCAGGTCGAGGTCATGCTTATGATTGGCAGGACCAACCAACTATCGCCCAATGTCCTACTTGATTGGGCCGAGGTTCCATCAGATGATGTCATAAGTTTGAGAACACGCAAGCACATGGAAGACTTGGAACACGTGAGCAAATCAGTTATAACCAAACGTGAGGGAATATTTGGTCACCATTCCTTACAAGTGGTACAGCCAGGTGTCCACCTATGATTAGTGTATTCAACGAACACATGTTCATGGCATGCTTGAGGGTACG
This sequence comes from Sambucus nigra, assembly GCA_949130495.1. NCBI lineage: Eukaryota > Viridiplantae > Streptophyta > Magnoliopsida > Dipsacales > Adoxaceae > Sambucus > Sambucus nigra. Next base: position 201,574,503 of record OX422218.1, read on the forward strand.
CTACTCCCCCCCAAACACTATAAATACAGGTCTTCTCCTGCTTTGGAAGGGGATAAACAATTATAACCCTAGCCTAAATGTTGTTTGTGTACACAGTAGAGAGAGAGAAAGTGAGAGATTGTATCACAGGCCGTTAGTGCCCTCATGCTAATGAAACTTACACACTCACAGTGGACGTATGACAAATTGGCTGAACCACTTATATACCAATGTTTCTCCTCTTCTCCTCACCCCATTCTACTAGATATTTCCTCTTGTGCTGCCATTATTATTGCTAGCTTGAGCTTATCAGGTGGTGCTGTTTACAGCATCATCATATATTATTTTGGGACTTGTTGGGATGCGGGTAATATAGCACTTAGTTGAGGGGTGAGATGTTAATCGCATGTAAGTAACGATGGAGAATATTTACTTTACATTAAATATATTTATTGCATTTTAAATTGATTAAATTAATTCTTGCACATCTAGGGATTTGACCCAAATTTCAATGATTTCTTCCCCCAGGTGCCCCTAGACAGAGATAGAGGGACTGTTTATATATCAGCCTTGTAATCTCTTTTACTTATCATACTTTTAGGTTCATTAACTCTAGCTTAAGTGCTTTTCAGCTATAGTTACTTATTTTCATTTGAGACATTTGTATGGGCATAAGCCCGAAATGTATTTACATTATGTTGCGTTGAGATACTTACTTTCATGTCAGATTTATTATACACTTGGTGTTGGTTTGGATTTATTTATTGTTGTGGAAATATTCATTGAACCTCAATTATGGGCCTTAATATAGGATTATTATTATGTTGGTGCTGAGAATGATATTAATTGATAAACAAGCCCCATAATCTGCGTATCATTCCTGACCTGCTTTTATGTGAGAAAATGGGGGTTGTTACAAAGATGCATCAAATTCTATTAACTGTTTTTAATGCATCAAGTCCTTTTTCATTATAGACTACATATATTTAGATAAATGTACCCTCCATACACCAATTTTAAATCCATTTTCTCTCTCTCTCTCTCTCTCTCTCTCTCTCTCTCTCTCTCTCTCTCTCTCTCAAAATAGGCACATAATCCTACACTCTTGCTATCTCCAGCATCTCCACCTCCAACCCCCAACCCCATCCCATCAGAGACTATCCAGAAATAGACCACCGAAAAATCTCTTCGGAGGTCGCCGAAATTCTCATCGAAGTGTTTATCTCTCCTTTCCTCTCTCTCTCTCTCTCCCTCTCTATTTCTTTATTTTTCTGGTCCGCGCCAGCAACACCATCGCCCAAACTAGAGAAGAAGAGTTTTCACCGGGAAAAATGGAGGTTTGACATAAACACTAAATTTATTTGTTTCGATTTTTTGTAAAAAAAAATATCGAATATGGATATTGTTTGATAGATCTTGATGAGTAGATTTTGAATATAAAAATTTTGTAAGTTTTGGATTTTTAGATTTTAAGTTATGGACTTTTAAAGATTTGATGGGGTTTTTTTGTAAAAAATGAGGTAACAACTATCAAAGATATTTTGAGGGTGCATTTGTCATTTTAATATGCTGAGTTGTCAAAATAGGACATTTGACACCATTGACTCAGTCAAATGATCTCTTGACTCATTGACCAAGTGAATGAGACTTGGTAACTGTTACCTCTTTTCTTTATTTCGAAGTAGGAAGATCTAAGCATTAGCATTTGATGAACTTTTCCCCGAAATAGGGACGTAGCCAGAATTTATCGAGAGAAACTAATTTAATGGAAGTTTTTGAAGGTTCGGAAGCAGGAGTTCTCGAGCCGAATTTTTCAAGGTTATTTTTTAGTATTTAGAAAATAATTACTAAAATATTTATTTAATCTAATGAAAAGAGAAACAATTTTTTGTTGATTAAATAAATTTTAAACCCTAAAAAATAGAAGCACATATAAAAATTTCAATTTGAAATGTAGACCAACAATCCCTAAAATTAATCCTAACATCTAGGCCTGTAAACGGGACGGATTCGGACCGAATCGGGTCAATCCAAATCCGAATTCGTTTATGTTAAACGGATTCGGATCCGATCTGATTATCCAACGGATTATCTGTTAGGGTTTCGAATCCGTATCCATTAAGAATCCGTTAATCCGATCCGATCCGATCCGATTATAATATTATAAATAACTTTTATAACTTTCAAAATACAGTATATATAATAAATAACTATTATAATATATATTTCAAAAAATATATTTAAATAACTATTATAATATAAATATATACAATATATATTAATACATGACTATTATAAATTACTATTTTTCTGGTCCGCGCCAGTGGCACCATCGCCCAAACTGGAGAAGAAGAGTTTTCACCGGAAAAAATGGAGGTTTGACATAAACAGTAAATTTATTTGTTTCGATTTTTTGTAAAAAAAAATATCGAATATGGATGTTGTTTGATAGATCTTGATGAGTAGATTTTGAATATAAAATTTTTGTAAATTTTGGATTTTTAGATTTTAAGTTATGGACTTTAAAAGATTTGATGGGTTTTTTTGTAAAAAATGAGGTAACAACTATCAAAGATATTTTGAGGGTGTATTTGTCATTTTAATTTGCTGAGTTGTCAAAATAGGACCTTTGACACCATTGACTCAGTCAAATGATCTCTTGACTCATTGACCAAGTGAATGAGACTTGGTAATTGTTACCCCTTTTCTTTATTTCGAATTAGGAAGATCTAAGCATTAGCATTTGATGAACTTTGCCCTGAAATAGGGACGTAGCCAGGATTTATCGAGAGAAACTAATTTAATGGTAATTTTTGAAGGTTCGGAAGCAGGAGTTCTCGAGCCGAATTTTTCAAGGTTGTTTTTTAGTATTTAGAAAATAATTAGTAAAATATTTATTTAATCTAATGAAAAGAGAAATAATTTTTTGTTGATTAAATAAATTTTAAACCCTAAAAAATAGAAGCACATATAAAAATTTCAATTTGAAATATAGACCAACAATCCCTAAAACTAATCCTAACATCTAGGCCTGTAAACGGGTCGGATTCGGACCGGATCAGGTCAATCCAAATCCGAATCCGTTTATGTTAAACGGATTCGGATCCGATTTTATTATCCGACGGAATATCTGTTAGTGTTTCGAATCCGTATCCATTAATCCGATCCGATCCGATTATAAATTTCAAAATACAGTATATATAATAAATAACTATTATAATATATATTTCAAAAAATATATTTAAATAACTATTATAATATAAATTACTATTATAAATATATACAATATATATTAATAAATGACTATTATAAATAACTATTAAAATATATATTTAAAATATTAATAAATTTCTAAATACAATATATATATATATATATATATATATATATATATATATATATATATATATATATATATATATATATATATATATATATATATTAAAAATATTATATATAGATATATTTTAACTGGATCGGATTATTAACGGATCGGATCATATGAATTCAAATCCGCTCCATTTAATAAACGGGTAATCGGATAATCTGGTAATCGGATTTCAGGCATGATCCAAATCCGTGTAAATGGATCGGATTCGGATTCGGATAAAATCCGATCCGTTGACAGGCCTACTAGCATCAACCCTAAAGTTAAACGAACATTCATCCCCAAATTTATCTCCACAATATGCCTAAAGCCAACCACAATTTAATCTTAAAACTAAACCTAGAATTTAAACTAACCAACAATAACACTAAACAAGACAAAAAACATTCACCCTTTTATCCAAAATTATGTGATTGATATCATAAAAATTCATTCAAAAATTAAATCAAAATCTAAGATTATAGATTAAACAGAATGAGAAGTGAAGTCCTTTCCTTTTATTTTCAAAGAGCTGAGTGTGAAGAAAAGATTAAATCTCATCTTAAACTTCTTAAAAACTTTATTCTATCCTTAAAATTTTCTTTTGGTACATATGTAATTTTTTTTTTAATTTTGTGGGGGTTTAAGCCCCACTAGGCTTCATGTATCCGTCCACCCCTAAGGGTTATCAACAATTCTTAAAAGAGTATTTCAATATAAATATATAAGAAAATTCTGCTATGGAATTGGTCACATTAAGATTCAAACTCATAATGTTTCACTCAATGTTTACTATAGATTAATTTTTAAGAGTTATACATTTACCTTGAAAATTATTGGATAAATTGGTCTATATTATATCTTAAGCAGATTTATTATATACGTAGTCCCTACGTTGTGTCATACGTAGTCCAAAAAAGTTTCTTCAAAAATCCACAATATCCTACACCAACGATAACCTGTAAAATAAGAAAATCACAAATGGAAGACTTTCCAAAAAAACCATGATGGGACAGTTTTTTCACGTGAAAGTTTGGGTTGTACATTTTAGACTAAGCCACCACAAAATCAATATTACCAATCTTCTCTGTTTTTGTTCGCATAGTCAAAAGTTAAAGTTACAATGAGGAAAAAAAATCAAGGGTTTTGAAATTGTAATTGAGGATCTTTGTTCATCAATCGAAATTAGATTTCTTAAATTGTAGTTAACATCTTAATTAATCAATTCAGGTTAAATTCTGGAATCCATTATCAAAAAGTCCTTCAAATATTTTTTAATGCACATTTGTTCTGAGTCTTTTTATTTTATTCCAAAAAGTCCCTGAAACACCCATTTAACCAATATTCTCTTATTTTTAAAGGGCCGCACTCCGCCCCCACCCCCCACTATCGGAGCTCCGACGACCCTCACCAGAGCTCTTTTCTTTAATGTTTTTATGTGGCGAGGGACTTTTTAAAACAAAATAAAAAGATTCGGACTAAACGTATATTAAAAAATATTTAAGGACCTATTTGGTATCTGACCCTAAATTCTATGTATTTCCTTATAAGAAGAATGAAATCTAATCTAACCATTAATGAATGTTAGAAACAAGCATTAAGGGTGCTTTTGATTGAAACGTTGGAAAATAAAACATTTTAAGTCATAAATCTTTTAACTAGAAAAGTTTTGCTTAGAAACTGAGAATGAAAAAAAATATATATTTTCATGAGGAAAAGAAAAGGGCATGCCTATCAAGGAAAACATAGCAAAAGAAAAATAACAGACCAACTCACAAAATATTATTTCTAGAACTCCAATATGATAACAAAATATACAAAAACAACTTAAATAAGCCACACATGCCAGTATTATTTGTTGTAAAAAATAAATAACCATGTCAATTAAACAAAGCTCAAAGTTATTGTTTGTAATGCCTAACCTTAGTAGAATATTAACATGTGTTAACTATAAAGGCAAATGGAATTTCTTGTTTCGATGGGTTTACATTGATGGGTTTTGGTTTTTGTCCAATCGTTTTGATTACAGTGGGATTTCGATGTATGGTTCGATTTAGTTTGGAGAGAGGGTTTTGTTTCGATGGGGTTGAGAAGCACGTTTAGCATGGGAGTGTTTTAGAAAATGTCAAGTAATTTGTGAGTTTATATTTGTAAGGGAAATTGACTGAAATACTGGGCGTGAACAAAAACACTTAATTTTAATTATTGAGGGCACATTTAGTTCTGTATATAGAAAACTCGATTTAAATATTGTTTTCAAATACATTTTTTTGTTATAAATATTAGTGTGCGTCTGTTAAACTTTTTTTTTAAATACAGGTTTTAGAAAATTTGACAAAATTAACAACATGTGTATATATATATATACAAAATTGCTCTTATGCTATCTTTTCGTACAAGAGAAAATACGGGATTGTATAGGTTAGGTTTTTTTATTGGTCAGATATGGATATACCAGCTCCATAAATTTTGCATGTTTAAACTATAAAAACACCTCCACCCCGGTATTTCTCCCTAAAAAGTAGTTACAAATTATGGTTAATTTGCACCAGATATTATAGGACTGCTATGGTCCACAAATTGCTCCTATACGGTCTTGCCGTATTGGAGCACTACTCTCTCTCTCTCTCTCTCTCTCTCTCTCTATATATATATATATATATATATATATATATATATATATATATATATATATATATATATATATATATATATATATATTAATATATATATTAATATGTGTAATTCTTATAATTAAAAAATATATATGTACGTGAACACAAAATTACGTATATTTATATTATTAAATTATATAATATACTATGATTCATATGTTAAATAATATTGTCAATAGATACATGACAATAATATATATAGTTTTATACATATATTAGTAATGTATGAAATTATATAAAATATACATATATTATTTACGTGTTACATATATAGTATATGTATATTTTATATAATTTCATAGTGAATTGATACTATATATGTGAATTGATAACATTTTTTAATACATATATAGTATATGTATATTTTATATAATTTCATAGTGAATTGATAGTATTTTTCAATACATATATAATATACGTATATTTTATATAATTTCACAGGCAACAACACCTCGCACAGGACCCCCGAACGGTCTCGTGAGAGGCACCAACACCCCGCACAGGACCAACGTAACTCGTAGGAACTGACAGCGCAATAACGGGACTCTCGATTTGAGAATACGATGATTATTTGAAAATATATAGACTTAAGCTTAAAAAATGGCATTTGAGGGCGAAACCTAAAAATAGCCCCCCCAACAGTCACTTGAGAGGCACCAAAACCTCGCACGGGACGAATGTAACTCGTAGGACCTGACCGCGAGATCACGGGACCCCCGATTTGAGAATACCACGATAATTTGAAAATATAAAGACTTAGGCTTAAAAATGGCATTAGAGGGCGAAATCTCAAAACAACCCCCGAACGGTCTCGTGAAATGCACCAACACCTCGTACGGGACTAATGTAACTTGTAGAGACTGACCGCGCGATCACAGGGCTCCCGATTTGAGAATACGATGATAATTTGAAAATATTTAGACTTATTCTTAAGAATGGATTTAGAGGGCGAAACCCCGGAACAACCCCCGAATAGTCCTGTGAGAAGCACCAACACCTCGAACGGGACCAATGTAACTCATGGGAACTGACCGCGCGATCACGGGACACCCGATTTGAGAATACGATGATAATTTGAAAATATATAGACTTAGGCTTAAAAATGGCATTAGAGAACGAAGCCCCGAAACAGGACCCGAACGGCCCCGTTAGAGGTACCAACACAACGCACGTGACCAATGTAACTCGTAGGAACTGACCATGCAATCACGGGAGTCTCGATTTGTGAATACGATGATAATTTGAAAATATCTAGACTTAGGTTAAAAAAATGGTATTAGTGGGCGAAACCCAGAAACAACCCCCAAATGGTCTCGTGAGAGGCACCGACACCTCGCACGGGATCAATGTAACTCGTAAGAACTCACCGCGCGATCACTGGAGCCCCGGTTTGAGAATACGATGATAATTTGAAAATATATAGACTTAGGTTTGAAAATGGCATTAGAGGGCGAAACCCCGAAATCCGAACGGTCCCGTGTGAAGCACCAACACCTCGCACAGGACCAATATAACTCGTAGGAACTGATCACGCAATCTTGGACCCTAGTTTGAGAATACGATGATGATTTGAAAATATATACACTTAGGCTTAAAAATGGCATTAGAGGGCGAAACCCCAAAATAACCCCCCAACGGTCTCATGTGAGGCACCAACACCCCGCACGGGGCCAATGTAACTCGTAAGAACTGATCGAGTGATCACGGGACCCCCGGTTTGAGAGTACGACTCTAATTTGCATATATCAGGACTTAAACTTAAAAAATGGCATTAGAAGGTGAAATCCCGAAACAACACCTGAACGGTCCCGTGAGAGGCACCAACATCTCGCACATGGCCAATGTAACTTGTAGGCACTGACGACGCAATCATGGGTCTTCCAGTTTGAGAATACGACGATAATTTAAAAATATCTAGACTTAGGCTTTAAAAATGGCATTAGAGGGAGAAACCCCAAAATAGCTCCCAAACGGTCCCGTAAGAGTCACCAACACCTCGTACGGGACCAATGTAACTCAAAAGAACTGATTGCGCGAGAACGAGACCCTCGATTTGAGGATACGATGATAATTTGAAAATATATAGACTTAGGCTTAAAAATTGGCACTAGAGGGAGAAACCCGGAAACAACCCCAGAAAGGTCCCGTGAGAGGTACCAAAACCTCGCACAGGACCGATATAACACGTTGGAACTGGCTGCGCAGTCACGGGACTCCCGTTTTGAGAATACGATGATAGTTTTCAAATATGAGGGCTTAGGCTTAAAAAATGGCTTTAAAGGGCGAAACATCGAAACAATCCGTGAAAGGCTTCGTCAAAGGCACCAACACCTCGCATGAGACCAATATAACTCGTAGGGACTGACTGCGTGATCACGGGACTCCCGATTTGAGAATACGATGATAATTTGAAAATATATTGACTTAAGGTTAAAAATGGTATTAGAGGGCAAAACTCCGAAATAATCCCCGAACACTCCAGTGAGAGGCACCAACACCTCAGACGGGACCAATGTAACTCATTGAAAGTGACCGCGTGATCACAGGACCCCCGATTTGAGAATACGACGATAATTTGAAATATATAGAGTTAGGCTTAAAAAATGGCATTAGAGGGCGAAACCCCGAAACAACCAACGAATGGTCCCGTGAGAGGCACCAATACCTCATACGAGACCAATGTATCTCGTAATAACTGACCGCACGATCACGGGACCCAAAGTTTGAGAATATGAAGTTAATTTGAAAATATCAGGACTTAGGCTTAAAAACATGGCGTTAGATGGACAAAACTCGAAACAGCACCCGAACGGCATCGTTAGAATGTAACTCGTAGGAACAGACCGCACGATCATGAGACTCCCGATTTGAGAATCACTACACCAAATCTTACAAATGGTCACGGCCCAAAGTCCGCGACCAGCTGGTCGCGGACTTGGGCCGTGACCCACTCAATATTTGGCGTGACCATATTTATTATCACACTAAATTCTCGATGCTCTAGAAGTGGTCGACCAAGTCCGTGACCACAATGGTCGCGGACTTGAGCCGTGACCAGGTCGTGACCATCTTAGCGCCAAACTCGTGCCAAAATTCCCTCCATGCTTGGTCGTGGATTGGTCATGGACTTGGGCCGTGACCATAGGCATGACAAAGCACAAAACACATAGATTGGGGGTCACGGCTGGGGGCCGTGACCATTTTTTGGCGTGGGTCACGGCTATGGGCCGTGACCATATGCAGTTTGATGGGTCTTTTGGTTTCGTTGGTGTTTCTTCTGGTGGGTCACGGCTGAGAGCCGTGACCAGGTTCAATCTTAAAAAAATAAAACGCTGCATTGGTTTTCTCATTCAGTAGCCTTCGTTTCTTTCATTTCCCCCCAATGAAATAGCCGTGCTAAAAAAAAACTTATCGATGGGACTATGGCTTTTCCGGCAAACCAAAGGTCGAGACCGTCGACGGTAAGTTGGTTAAATGGTAAGAGGGGTTCAACTAACGATGGCGGTGGTGGACTGTAGGGTTTCTTTCATTTCGATTGTTGTAAATGGTCTCAGAAATAGAAAGAAGACTGTATGGTTCTTTCACCCATACACTAACGACGGCGGTGGAGATGAGAGAGTTCTTTGGTGTGCAGTGAAAGCCATACAAGAAGAAAGTCTGATTTGGTGCCATACAGGAAGAGTTCTTAAACAATAGGATCTCGATTGCGTTGTGTACATGGGTGTTGGCTCAAGCACTCGATCGCTTTTCGATAAATTTACCCTCCTTAGGTACCCCCATCTCTCTAAACAAGCACGTATCAATTTCTTTTGTTTTTTTAATTTAATAGTTATATAAACTGTTAATATTACTGTTTAATACTATAATTTTTAAATAGGACACTCTCACACTTTAATATTAGGAGGGCTCCTGCTAAATAAAGAATCTTTCTCAGTTTTTTAACTTTAAGTTGCGATTGATTATATACGTATAAAGTGCGGATGCAACCTCAAGTATGATAGCCTAAAGGTTAAGTGGAGGATCCAAGATTTTTGGTAGGGGGACAAAGTTTTGAGTGTTGTTGGGTTAATTCGAGTTTTATACAAATGATACCTTTTGTTTTTATGATTTATTACAATTAGTGCCCAAGTGTTTGAGTAAATATCTCAAAGTTTGAAGGTCTTCAAAATTGCTCACTTACATATTTCTTATCATTGAAGAATTGTTCCTATTCGCAAAGATGAGTGATGTCTTGTATTTTTGTAGAGTCAAATTTCACTAATTCATTTTGAAAGTGAGCATATATACGCATACATCCAATGTTCTGCATTTTTTTATTTCATGTCCTGCATTATCAAATGCGTATTTGCTCGGTTTAGATTTATTAAAGTGGGAGACTGACTAGCCACTCTCGCTTTGCTGATATGACTTGGGTTTAATTGGGTATTGTTCGAGACTTATTTATTCGTGAAGGTAAATAGAAAGTATAACTATAACTTTTTTAAAGCAAGTAAATGAGTTTTATTTTTATTTTTTATGTACTATATGAGTATTTAGGCTTTCGGTAGTTATATATTCTCACCTTTTATATCTGATTTTGAGCCACTTTGTAGGTTATCAATTTGACTATGTATTTGATTAGACTATATTGAAGTATCCTCAGATTGGTGCCATATCTAGAGGACGAGTCAGTGTTTGTATAATTTTCTTTCGTGTTTTTTTCTTCTTCCAAGAATGTTACTTATCTAATGCTTTTGTTTTTAAAATCCCAATGGAAATGTAGGTTTAAATGCAGGACCATCTACGAAAAGGACCTTAGGTACTCTCTCTAAGCATATTCAGATTCGTCCGCGAACTGTCAAGTCTTTATATAATTATTCTTCTAATTATTCGATTTAGTGTTGTGAGTCTAATTTGAACTTTCCGGAATGGCTATGTTCCTAATTCAATTAAGATTGTAGTTTTACTGGAATGGCTTTTTTGGATTCCGTTAGATTTTTTTTAATAAATCTAACTATGCTTCTGGGGAATATATTGTATATTTTGTTGGGACTCATTTTAGTATCAGTGTGCTATAGCTCCAATTTATATTTTAAAAAAATCTTGTGTTATGCATGCTAGACGGATAGTAAAAAACATTCCCAAGTATGCTCCAGCACAGTTCTACATTGACAATGTGTTGTTTCGGATCAAGGAGAAGAACATTCCCTATTGCTATTGTTGCAGGTTAGATCTGCTATGCTTTACCTTAACAAAAGTAGTTATATAATTGATATGCTTTATCTATTAAATCTTTTATATGATAGAAGGAGTACGGGATAATTATTGGTTTTGTTTGGTTTGGCTATTGGATAATTATTGGTTGTTGCTTGTTGTTGGATAATATGTTAGAAGGAGTATGGGATAATTAAAAGGAGTACGGGATAATTATTACATAATATGTTGAAAATATTTTAGACTCCCAGTTTGAGAATACGACGATAATTTGAAAATGTGTAGACTTAAGCTTAAAAGCATGGCGTTAAAGGGGAGAAACTCGAAACATCACCTAAACGATCCCGTTAGAGGCATCAACACCTTGCATGGAACCAATGTAACTCGTACGAATAGGCCACATGATCACGGGACTCCCGTTTTGAGAATACGAGGATAATTTTGCATATATCAGAACTTAGGTTTAAAAACATGGCGTTAGAGGGCGAAAACTCGAAACAACCCCCGAACGGCCCTGTGAGAGGCACCGACACCTCGCACAGGACTAATGTAACTCGTAGGAACTAACCGTGCGAACACGGGACTCCCGGTTTGAGAATACGAGGATAATTTGAAAATATTACGATTTAGGCTTAAAAATATAGCGTTAGTGGTGAAAACCCAAAACAGCCCCTGAACGGTCCCGTGAGTGGCACCAACACATCGCACGGGACCAATGTCACTCGTAGGAACTGATCGCGCGATCACGGGGCCCTCGGTTTGAGAATACGATAATAATTTGCATATTTTGAGACTTAGGCTTAAAAACATGACATTAGTGGCTGAAAAGTCGAAACAACCCCCGAACGGCCCCATGAGTGGCACTAACACCTCGCACGGGATCAATGTAACTCGTACGGCTGACCGCGCGATCACGGGACCCTCAGTTTGAGGATACGACGATAATTTTCATATTTCTAGACTTAGGCTTAAGGTCATGGCGTTAGAGGATGAAAACTCGAAACAGCCCCCGAACGGCCCCGTGAGTAGCACTAACATCTCGTACAGGACTAATGTAACTCGCACGAACTCACCGTACGATCACGGGACCCTCAGTTTGCGAATACAACGGTAATTTGAATATTTCTAGACTTAGGCTTAAAAACATGGGGTTAGTGGGTGAAAACTCAAAACAGCCCCCGAACGGCCCCGTGGGTGGTACCAACACCTCCCATGGGACCAATGTAACTCGTAGGAACTGACCACGCAGCCAGGAACTCCCGATTTGAGAATAAGATGATAATTTGTATATTTCTAGACTTAGACTTAAAACATAGCGTTAGTGGGTGAAAGGCCGAAATAGCCCCCGAACGGCCCATGAGTGGCACCAACACCTTGCACCGGACCAATGTAACTCATAGAAACTCACCGTGCGATCACGGGATCCCCGGTTTGAGAATATAACGATAATTTACATATTTCTAGACATAGGCTTAAAAATATAACGTTAGTGAGTGAAAACCCGAAACAGCCCCCGAACGGCCCCGTGGGAGGCACCAAACCTCCCACGGGACCAATGTAACTCGTAGAAACTGACACTGGGATCACGAGACTCCCGATTTGAGAATACAATGATAATTAAAAAATATCAGGACTTAGGCTTAAAAACATGGCATTAGAGGGTGAAAACCTAAAACAGCCCCCGAACGGCCCCGTGGGAGGCACCAACACCTCTCACGGGACCAATGTAACTCGTAGGAACTGATCGCGCAGTCATAGGACTCCCGGTTTAAGAATACGATGATAATTTGCATATTTCTAGACTTAGGCTTAAAAACATGGCGTTAGTGGGTGAAAATCCAAAACAGCCCCTGAATGACCCCGTGGGTGGTACCAACACCTCCCACTGGACCAATGTAACTCGTAGGAACTGACCACGTATCCAGGGACTCTCGGTTTGAGAATACGATGATAAGACGCAGGCTTAAAAATAGGGCGTCAGTGGGTGAAAAACCGAAACAGCCCTCGAACGGCCCCGTGAGTGGCACCAACACCTCGCACGAGACCAATGTAACTCGTAGGAACTGACCGTGCAATCACGGGATCCCCAGTTTGAGAATAGGATGGTAATTTGAATATTTCTAGACTTAGGCTTAAAAACATGGCGTTAGAGGGTGAAAAATCGAAACAACCCCCAAACGGCCCCGTGGGTGGCACCAACACCTCCCGCAGAATCAATGTAACTCGTAGAAACTGACCGCACAGCCACGGGACTCCCGGTTTGAGAATACAATGATAATTTTATATTTCTAGACTTAGGTTTAAAAACATTGCTATAGTGGGTGAAAATCCGAAACAACCCCCGAACGGCCCCGTGGGTGGTATCAACACCAACCACGGAAATAATGTGATTCGTAGGAACTAATCGCGCAGCCCCGGGACTCCCGGTTTGAGAATACGATGGTAATTTGCATATATCTAGACTTAGGCTTAAAAATATGGCGTTAGAGGGTGAAAACCCAAAACAACCTCCGAACGGCCCCGGGGGTGGCACAAAGACCTCCTACGGGACTAATGTAACTCCTAGGAACTGACCGCGCAGCCGCGAGACTCCCGGTTTGAGAATACAACGATAATTTGCATACTTCTAGACTTAGGCTTAAAAACATGGCGTTAGTGGGTGAAAACCCGAAATAGCCCCCAAACGGCTCCGTGGGTGGCACCAACACCTCTCACGGGACCAATGTGACTCATAAGAACTGACCACGCAGCGGCGGGACTCCCGGTTTGAGAATACGACGACAATTTGCACATTTCTAGACTTAGGATTAAAAACATGGCGTTAGAAGGTGAAAACCCAAAACAACCTCCGAACGGCCCCTTGGGTGGCACCAACACCTCCCACGGGACAAATGTAACTCGTAGGAACTGACCGCGCTACCGTGGGACTTCTGGTTTGAGAATACGACGATAATTTGCATATTTCTATACTTAAGCAAAACATGGCGTTAGTGGGGAAAACTCGAAACATCTCTGAACGGTCCCGTGGCTGGTACCAACCCATCCCACGGAACCAATGTGACTCGTAGGAACTGACAGGGCAGCCGCGGGACTCTCGGTTTGAGAATACTACGATAATTTGCATATTTCTAAACATAGGATTAAAAACATGGCGTTAGAGGGTGAAAACCCAAAATAACCCACAAACGGCCCCATGGGTGGCAGCAACACCTCCCATGGGACCAATGTGACTCATAGGAACTGTCCGCGCAGCCGCAGGACTCCCGTTTTGAGAATACGACGGTAATTTGCATATTTTTAGACTTAGGCATAAAAACATGGCATTAGAGGGTGAAAATCCAAAACAGCCCTCGAACGGCGACGTGGGTAGTACCAACACCTCCCACGGGACCAATGTAACTCATAGGAACTCACCGCGTAGCCGCGGGACTCCCGTTTTGAGAATACGATGATAATTTGAATATTTTTAGAGTTGGGATTAAAAATATGGTTTTGGAGGTTGAAAACCCGAAACAGCTCCCGAACGGCCCCGTGGGTGGCACCAACACCTCCCACGGGACCAATGTGACTCATAGGAACTAACCGCGCAGCTGTGGGACTCCCGGTTTGAGAATACGATGATAATGTGCATATTTCTAGACTTAGCCTTTAAAACATGGTGTTAGTAGGTGAAAACTCGAAACAACCCCGAACGGCCCCGTGGGTGGTACTAACACCTCCCATGGGACCAATTGTGACTCGTAGGAACTAACCGCGCAGCCGCGGGACTCCCAGTTTGAGAATACGAAAGTAATTTGAATATTTTTAGCCTTAGGCTTAAAAACATGGCTTTAGAATGTGAAAACCCAAAACAGCCCCCGAACGGCCCCGTGGGTGGCACCAACACCTCCCACGGGACTAATGTGACTCTTAAGAACTAACCGCGTAGCCCCGGGACTATCGGTTTGAGGATATGACGGTAATTTGAATATCTCTATACTTAGGCTTAAAAATATAGCGTTAGTGGATGAAAACCCGAAACAGCCCCGTGGGTGGTACCAACACCTCCCACAGGACCAATGCGCCTCGTAGGAACTGACCGCGCAGCCCCGGGACTCCCAATTTGAGAATACAATGATAATTTGTATATTTCTAGACATAGGGTTAAAAACATAGCGTTAGACAGTGAAAACCCGAAACAGTTTCCGAACGGGCCCGTGGCTGGCACCAACACCTCCCACGGGACCAATGTGACTCGTAGGAACTGATTGCGCAGCCGCGACTCTCCCGGTTTGAGAATACGATGATAATTTGCATAGTTCTAGACTTAAGCAAAACATGGCGTTTGAGGGTGAAAACCCAAAACAGCCTCCGAACGGCCCCATGGGTGGCACCAACACTTCCCACGAGACCAATGTAACTCGTAGGAACTGACCGCGCAGCCGCGGGACTCCTGATTTGGGAATACGACGATAATTTGCATATATCAAGACTTAGGCTTAAAAACATAGCGTTAGAGGGTGAAAACCCAAAACAGCCCCCCGAACGGTCCCATGGGTGGCACCAAGACCTCCCAAGGGACCAATGGAACTCCTAGGAACTGTCTGCGCAGCCGTGAGACTCCCAGTTTGAGAATACGACAATAATTTGCATATTTCTAGACTTAAGCAAAACATGGCGTTAGAGGATGAAAACTCGAAACAACCCCCGAACTGCCCCGTGGGTGGCACCAACATCTCCCACGGGATCAATGTAACTCGTAGGAACTAAACACGCAGCCGCGGGTCTCCCGGTTTGAGAATACGACGATAATTTCCATATTTCTAGACTTAGACTTAAAAACATGGCGTTAGAGGGTGAAAACTTGAAACAACCCCCCGAACGTCCCCGTGGCACCAACACCTCCCACGGGACCAATGTATTTCGTAGGAACTGACCACGCAGCCGTGGGACTCTCGGTTTGAGAATACGACGGTAATTTGCATATTTCTAGACTTACGCATAAAAATATTGATATGTTGATAATTTTAACTCATATATGCAATTTTTCAGCTTGATTAATTTTTTGTAAAACTACTTGGTTATTGATATTTTTTTTATATATCCTATCATTTGTAGAATTTTTGCACGCGGAACAAATGAAGGAGGCAATGGTTTACAACATGAAGATTGTTTATATGTTGTGGACATTCAGGATTTTATTTTTTATGTGTTACAGCCATGCGGGCTTTGATTGTTCAGTTTTATGGTCGTGCGGGCTTTTATAATTTGATTGTTGAATTTTATGGTCGTGCGGGCTTTATAATAAGCAGGTTTTACATTTACAGGTTTTGGATTGTCAAGAAAATAGAGGAAACTCTAGCCAATTTTTTTTTGGTCTATGAATTATTAAGACGTGTAATATTTTTAAGTTTGTATATATATTTGTTTATTAACAACGTTCTCAATTTGTGATTTTTTTTATTATTTTTCCATAATAAATATTTGTAACACCTCGTACGCGTTCAACGTTACACGTAGCAACTGACGGTGCACTCACAGGACCCCAAATTTTAGGATTGGACCAAAAAAATATATATTTTTAAAAATTATAGTTAAATATGGTCATGGATTTTGTCCATGACCATTTTTATTTTTTTCGTCACGCATAAAAATGGTCGCGGCCAAAGTCCGCGACCATTTTTTTCGTACGGTTGTGGGTCACAGACTTGGACCGCGACCATTTTTTTTGTCACGGTTGTGGGTCACGGACTTTGGTCGCGACCAATTTGTCACGGTTGTGGGTCACGGACCGCGACCAATTTTTTTTTAAATTTTTTTGTCATGGTCGTGAGTTGCGGACTTTGGCCGCGACAATTTTTTTATTTATTTTTTATTTGTCACGGTTGTGGGTCGCGGACTTTGGTCGCGACCAATTTGTCACGGTTGTGGGTCACGGATGAGGGCCGCGACCCATCACGACATGGGTTACAGCCTAAGTCCGCGACCATCTGCCGTGACCCCTCTTGGCAGTGACCATTTTTTGGTCACGGATTTGGGCCGCGACCCACAAAAATGGTCACTCCCGAAATGGTCACGCCCCAAGTCCGCGACCCACGGCTTTGGTCAAGGATTTTGGCCGTGACCAATAGCCAGTTTTGGTGTAATGAATACGAGGATAATTTGCATATATCAGGACTTAGGCTTAAAAACATGTCAATTATAACTCGCATATGCAATTTTTCCAGCTTGGATACGATTTTTTTAAAACTACTTAGTTACTGATATCATTTTTCTTGTATCCTATTTTTTGCAAGATAACATTGTATCGTTTGCTTTTTTGCACGTGGAACCCATGAAGAAGGCAATGGTTTACAACATGAAGATTGTTTATATGATGTTGTTGACATTGAGGATTATATTTTTTTATGTGTTACGTCTGTGCGGGCTTTTATAGTTATATGACCGTTCGGGCTTTTATTGTTTGATTATTAAATTTTATGGTTGTGCGGGCTTTATAATTAACAGGTTTTATATTAACAGAGTTTGGAATGTCTAGAAAACAGGGGAAACTCTGCCCAATTTCTTTTTGGTCTGTGAATTATTAAGACTAATAATATTTTTAAGTTTGTTTGTATATTAGTTTATTAACAACATTCCCGGTTAGGAATTTATGATTTTTTTATTATTTTGTCAATAATAAATATTTGAAACCCCTCGTGCGCATCCATAGTTACATGTAACAACCGACCGCGCAGTCACGGGACCCCCAATTTTTGGATTGGACCTAAAAAATATCTTTTTTATTTTATTATAGTTAAATATGGTCATGGACTTTGTCCATGATCATTTTTATTTTTTCTGTCACGCTTAAAAATGGCCGAGGCTAAAGTCCATGACCCCCAATCGTGACGAAAAATGGTCGCGGTAGGGGTCACAGACTTTGGTCGCGACCATTTTTTCCTTTTTTTTTCATCACGGTGTGGGTCACGGACTTTGTCCGCGAACATTTTTTGTCACGGTTGGGGTTCACGGACTATGGCCGCGACCATTTTTTTCCCTTTTCTTTTCATCACGGTGTGGGTCACAGACTTTGGCAGCGACCATTTTTTGTCACGGTTGGGGGTCACGGCCCAAGTCTGCGACCATCTGCCGTGACCCCTCGGAACCATGATCCCAGATTGGTCACGGATATGGGCCGTGACCCACGAAATTGGTCGCGCCCAAAATGGTCATGACCCAAGTCCGCGACCCACAGTCTTGGTTAGGGATTTTAGCCGTGACCATTCGCCAATTTGGGTGTAGTGAACCTTAAGACCCAACAAATGGTTGGGTGAGGTTATTTCTTATAACCAACGAGTGCTCAGGCGATGGTATTTGTTAAATTATCTGACTCTAATTGTTAACCTAATTGATGGTTATGCATATTTAAAATTCGTCTCAGTTGAAGATCGATAAAATATTTATTGTCCGATATTTAATCTCGAAGACACATTTGCCACACAAGTTGTATTTTATCTACAACGGATGGTTAGTCGAGAGAATATTTATCTATATTCAGTCCCGTTAAATGGTCGGCATAATTGATTACATATCGACATTAAATTTATTATTGATATTCAACCCTAATGAATGGTCCGGAAAAATATTTTTCTCTAACAATGCAGGATCATTCGTAATATTTACTCCGTATCCTCAGGGTCATTCGTAATCATTACTCTATCCCCTCAGGCATTATTTAATTTATCCCCGACAAATGGTCGGCCCTTTCATTATTTCTCTGGATTTCTCACAGCATTCGATGGATAGTCGATGCAGTATATATGATGTGAATCATCACAATTTAGCCCCAACGAACTGTTGAGCACTATCATTCCTATTTAATTCAACCTCGGCTAAAGACTAAATCAACATTATGTTTGAGATTTAATCCAGATGCTTGGGCATTAATGCCACAAACGGTGAAATATTTTACAAAACCTAGTAAGTCGACTGTCGACTACCAGCACACACAAAGGCCGAGATAGAATATATGTCATATGTTGATAAGAACTTCCAAGTGGCACGTTATGGAAAGAAGAATTAATGACATCAAATAGTACCAGCCGAGCATCAGGACACTTGTCCTCCTAAGAAGATACCTCAAAAAGGCAAACCGTCAAGAAGAATAAGGGTCAAACGCATGGGAATTATCAATTGACGCTCCACACATGTTTTAGAAGGCCAATAATCTCATTCACTATATACAAGGGCCGAGCAACTTTTCAATAAATATTCCATTCTTTCACTAAATCATCAAGCATGGAGCACGGGGGCTTTTATTGATTCCATAAATTATCTATCTACGAGGGCTAATGAGAAATGGAGACATGTGCTCCTACATGAAAATTTTCACAGTACTTACTTATTTGGTCAGCTCTCGAGACAGTCGGCTAACCGGCTGACTACCCTAAAGAATATGAATCATCAAGAATATCAAAAACTATTTGTGTGGAGTCACCAACAATCATTGTATACATGAATATCAACAGTTATATTTATTATATATCGATGCAAACGTCTGAATATATAAAGGCATTCCATCTCTTGGACTCCCAACCCCTATAAATACATACTCTCCCATAGCTCAAAGTGACAATTCAATCATTCTCAAGCACACCCAAATATGCTATTATAACCCTATTAAATAAAACAAACAGTGGACGTAGGCTTTCTTCATAGGTGAACCACTTTGAAGATCCTTGTATCTCATGTGCTTGCTTGGATTGTTTATTTTCATTTTATTTGTTATATCCTTTGGTATAGGTCAACAATATATATAACAGTTTTTTTACAAAACAATTTTTTAAATAGTCAAAACAGTTTTTTAAATAATTAATATAATTTTTTTGTATACAAAAAGTTATTTTCAATTTTTACAAAATAATTATTTTTTACTTTAAAATATATTTTTTATAAATGAAGAATGTCAAAAAACAGTCAAAAATAGTCTTTTAATTAGCGTATATTTCATGTGTAGTTGCTTACAATAAAAACAATTCTCTAAGAAAAACATCGTTTTATACAAAAATAGTTTTTTATATAGACAAAACTATTTTGTTTTAATTTTTTTTAAAAAACTATAAACTATTTTTTGATAAAAAAAATATAAAAATACAACTTCTTAAAAAGTGAATATAGTTTTGTTTATAAAATAAAACTTTTTTTTGGTTTAAATGTAAATAATTTAAACCAAGGGCAAGTGTCCAAACATATTACAAAAACAACTTTTTTTTTAATATTTGTAAAATAGTTGCTATAAGTTAAAAAAAAAAGAATGTTTAATTATGAATAAAATATATGTATAAATTATTTATTGGTGGTTGACACTTTATGAGGGTGATTTTGAAAAACATAATGTGATACCCCCTACTAAAATATCGGTTGGAAAGCCCGTGATCAAAATAAAACATTGATCTCATATGGTTCATTCTTAGCATCATTAAAAACTTTTTAAAGTTACCAACCACCTAGCAATTTAATTAAATTGGTGCCAAATTTTATCTTTCATTAATTAACAACAGGCGAAAAATAAGTAATAATAAAACCATCACATAACTAATAACTGAATCCCACATAGATGAATAACATAAATTAAGATGATCGAATCAACTATCGGTTCCACATTAAAATACAACAGTAACTGAAATAATAACCTGACTAAATACAAAATCTGAGGGCGACATGCCCAAATGAGTACTGAAAAGTTCCTACACTAGGAGTAAATGAACGAAGCGTCTATTAAAAAATCCTGCAACTTCCACATGAGCTGCTGCTGCGCATTCCTGGATAGAATCCTCCAACTGGACGTCCCTGTGGCTGAAAACCTAAAATATTTTGAAAAATATTTTGACACGGGTCAGAGCCCAAGTAAAATATTTTGAAAATATTTAGCAAGCAGTTGAATTGCAATAATTAAATATGCATGTACACTTCTCATATTTAAGCTAGTGTCGCACTCTCTTGAGACATAGCGCACCCCTTATCTAATGTGCACACTTTACGTTTGCTTCTACCGTTCTTAGTTAAGCTACCCCACCTAACTAGCTATAAACAGTCTCCTTCCACATACTAACCTATTGTACCCACTCGCATTACCCATATAATATGTTACCGAATTTTCATATCTTTTATCCTATTATAAATCTCTCAGTATATGCTTATTTCTCCCCATAATATAGTTATTTTTAATGTCACTATCTTTCTCTTCTACTAAACCCACACATTAGAATAAAATCAAATGTATACATATATTACTCTGTTATATATACCAACAGTACACCCCTAAGTTGAGTTGCGGTGCGAGTATACTAGGCTATAATGTCCTGGTACATCATTTATGAAACATACGTAGTAGAATAAGTCACAAGTATATATATTTATCACATTAATTATATATATACAATACAACACCCCTAGGCTGAGACCTGCGGTGCATGCATACTCTGCTATCAAGTCCCGGTACATCACACACTGTATAAATGACTACAGATTTCGAATCACTCTAGAACCATATCAATACAAATTACACATATTTGAGGCGAACATAGTTTACATACCCATGGGTCACGCACATACCTACGCTCCCATAGTCAGCTGACTTATCAACTCACAAATAAATCTTCACAGTCCTATGTTCTTGAGGTACGAAATCTAAATCCCCATGAAGGCACACAAGACAATACTGTTCTCTTCCTATAACCTCCCGTGATAACAAGTATGGTAGGCATGTCATACACATAATAAATCATACAAATCAGTATATGTGTACACACAACCTATATCATATATTCCATACATAACATATATATCTCTCGAATATCCTACGTATTATTTAATTTAAATTATACGTCTCATCGTATATTCCCAAGTATCCCTCACTACTCAAAGTGTGCTAATTATCCTTTAAAATATTTCAGTAGGTAATTCACTCATATCCTACTGATCTAAGTCAAAGGTTCACTCATCCCCCGAATTCATTACATTTCAAATTACACCGATTTATCTAATCAATTTCAAACTAATTAATTTATTAAAGTAGTGTCACCCAACTACAATACTCCGACGCACTCATATGGTCCATATCTTCACCCTTTAGAATTTTTTACACAAAAATTCACTATTAAGGTTAACACCTCTCGTTAAATTTACTAGTCGATAATTTATTATATATCTCTATAATAAATTAAACCGGCTAATCTGTGCCTAACTCCCGTAGCACTAGCCTGAGAAATATTATAGTCAAAATCCCGACCCTTAATTTAATTACTATCACCTCTATTGATTTTTATCCAAGTGGTATCACTCAACCAAAATACCCGGACTCCCTTTATTGGTCCGTATTTTAACCTGTTAGAATTCATTTCACCAAATTTGATTAATAAGTTTAACACCCTTATTAAATTTAATAATCCTTAATACTCATACCATAAGACTCTAAGTACTAGGTTCCATTTAATTTCTATCAATTAAATACCACCTTAAGATACTAGCCCGTATGCTAAATTCATCCAAAATTCTCATTCGTTTACGTTCGTATATTTTTGGCACATATTATCGAGTGTCGTTCATTATAAATACTCCTAAATTCATACTCCGGATTCATCCCTATCTAATCCAAGGATAAAATAGTGTTCCTTTATTTTTCCAAAGTCCTTCACTAATCTACGGACATCTCCATATATCCCGAATTTATTTCTTCCTAAAGATGTCGGTCTCATGCACCCTATCGTAGAAAAATCATATCAAATCCAAAAAAAATTAGAAAAATACGAGGTCGGCGCTCATGCGACCGTGACGAAAAGATCTAAAATCTCATATTTTATAATAACTGAAGGGGTCAATCGATCGACGAATTGGGTTGATCGATCGATCGACCAGATATCAGTCATATTCCCCGAGTGTTTTTTCCACCATTTTTAAACTCCGAAGCTTTCCAACTTCAATCCAGACCTCGATTACTTTATCTCCCATATTTATTTCATCAATAAAAATGTTCAAAAACTAATATACGACATTAATCCTCAGTGATTTTCATTAAAATTCTAGGGTTCATAAATTGGGTTTTTCTCAATACCCCTTAAATAATAATTCTTAATTTGATTCAATAATCCGAATTCAACAATAATTTCTACAAGTTTTTGATTCTAAATCATATTCTAGCCTAATATGATATTATTCTCACATCAATTAAACATCAATTTCACCCACAATGTTTAAATCCCCCAAACCCAGATTTAACATGTGATACCCTCCAAAAACGAATTTTACTCTAATAACTCATCCCAAAATGAATATGGTTTACACCCACCATGATATGAATCACAATATTGCAATTTAAATGAAAGCAAGTTTAACTACTTGCTTAGATAATTTCGTAGGGTCTGATTTCCTTTGTTGTAGACGAATATTTGACGAAGAAAACACTCCTTTTCCTTTAGTTTGGCTCCCCAAAGATCTCCAATTTGTTCTACCAAACTTCCTCTACAGATTTAAGTTTTCTCCCGTTGAGGTATGGCTGCCCTCAACTCCCTTAATTAGCTTTTATTTCATTAATCTCGTTTTTAAGCTTATGGGCCAAATTAAAATGGTCTAAACACTCCCGTGTGGGTCGGTTATGCCTAAAATTATCCCGAGACCCAATTACTACCCCCAATTACTTTTTTTACTATCTCGATCCTTCCGGACTCAACCGTATACCCACAATCAGCATTCGAGTTAATTAACTGAAATCTCAAATTTCAACCTCAATTTACGATACGTGTATTCTTAAAAGAAATAACCCGAATTAATTTAAATCTCAATTCTCCAAATAAATTGAATCTTCCAATTTAAATAAATTCTCCAAATTAAATAGTTTCTCCAAATCATCAATTTAGTTTAAATTCTAATTCTCCAAATCAGATAAATTATTTATCCTAAAAAATACGGGGTTCTACACACAAGTGCCAATAATGATAAATTAACGGTCAAGTAACGAAAGTGTTAGTTTGGGCATTAAACCCCAAGAATGAAAAGTAGTGAGTGTTTGACACGATCTAATCTAATATATAATATTAAAAAAAATGTCTCCTCTAAGGAAATATGCCACGTGGTATAGTATTGGATTAACATTTATTAGTCTCTCAATTTTACACAATTGCTTTCTAATTTAAATTGTCCCAAGCGGCTTCCAAATGGACATGCAATTAATAAGAACCTCATTCACTCTAATTACCTTCGATTTCACCAATATTGGCCAAATGAATCTGCCCTTTCCATTCTCATCATTGTCACACACACACACACACACACACACACACATATAATAATGCTCCTGTGCGGACTAGTCCGCATTTTAAAAATGCGGACCGGACATGTGTCACCTAAAAGTGCGCCTAGAAATTATTGCCTAAATTATAGGCACTATCTCTCTCTTTTCTAGGCTCACCGCCAGGTGACACATGTCCAGTCCGCATTCTTAAAATGCGGACTAGTCCGCACAAGAGCAGGACTGTATATATATATTCTCTTTCCATCGAGGTTAAAAAGGTATGTTTCTTCTTAATTTTTTTTATTGCTTCACTGATGTTTTCTTTTGTTGAGATAATTATTCTATTAGTATTATCTAATCACTCATTTTCCTTTACATCAAATATGAGTTCGACATGAAATAGTATTATAAATGTTATATACATGTTAGATTTATATTTATAAATTTTTCATCACGTAGAACATATAGTTAGTATATATTTATTCATTTTTAAAGTACTACATTTTTTAACAAAAATTACAGAAGGCTCCCGCATCTCACGGGAGTAAAATCTAGTCACGAGTAACAAATAGGGACCAAAAGCCAAATAACCTTTGATCAATATAGTATAAATACATTTATTTATTTATTCATTCTGAAATAACAATCCGCTGTAGCACAAGTTAAATGGAAAAGATATTCATCAGGGTTCGAATCCCGGCAGCGGAAATCATTTTTTATCCTTCTTTGAAAACTCACAACTCAAAACATGGTACAATATATTGATTGCAAACACCATGTAAAGTAAAACGCGAAGGGTACTATAATGAGCTAACCATATTTGAGTGAGAGAGATGGCGTCCTGAGCTGCCAAGTTACACCTGAAAAGAATCATTCATCTTGGTGTCCAAGTCAAGAAACAAAAAGTGGCTCTTTTCAGCTTCCTCCATGCATGTTCCTTTGTTTTGTTCGACTCTTTGTGACCACTATTGTGTATTGGCATGCATGCAAGGGCGGATCCAGGGCGGGCCCACCAGGGCTGTAGCCCACCCCTCCCAAATTGTAAAAAAAATCTGTAAGGGTTGAAAGTTGCTTCTTGAATTTAAATTGTTATTAAAAAATAACCCCAAAGTGCGTAAGGGTTAAAATTGTTGGAATATAAAAAATAATATAGATAAATAGATACAAAAACTTCATAAATTTCTCGGGAAATCGCCCTCAACCCCGGACATTGGCCAGAACTTTGGCCTCATTGACGAAAATTCTCAGGTCCGTTTTTAATTTTAGCCCACTCCTTCTATGAATCCCAGCTCCGCCCTTGCATGCATGTCTTTAATTTACTGAACCTTTTTGGCTTCTTAAAACCTCAACTTCTTCCACCCTATTCGCTCACAAATACTCTAAACTCGGCCATTTGGTGTAAACAAAGCACAAACAAGTGAGTTTATGCACTTATTTTTTTCCCTGTTACATTGATCTTCTTCTTTTTCACAGTTGAGATTTGATATGAATATGTTGTTTTTGAATGCTCAAGTGTATCCCAGGGTAAAAGTAAAGGAACAAGAACATGTCCATCCGGTTTCTTCACAAGATGATAACAACTCCTTAGAAATGTTGAACACGGCTATTCAATCCTTTTCTCTACTAGAATCTTCTGGTATAAATTTTGTGACCGAATTATTCAATCTTAAAGAATTTTTTCATTATTTGAAAAGTGTTCTTTTCTTTTTCCTTTATTTCAAATAAGGGAGATTTAAGCATTAGCAGCAGAGAAACTTTGCCCCCAAGGGTTATCAACCACTTTCAAAAGTTTATTTCAATCAGCAAAAAAAATATTATTTTATGTAACTTGTCACATTAAGTTTCAAACTTACAACGTCTCACTCCATGTTTACTCTATAAGAATTATGAATTAATTTGTAAGTATTATATATTTACTTCGAAAATTATTGGATAAATGGGTTTGCATGAAAATTTATACAAATTTATACAGCATATTCGAACTCAAATAAGAAGTCTTAATAAACTGCCATATATTTTTCCTTCTACCCACTTCTTCCGCTCAACTTCTTACTGTATAGATCTAGGGTGCAGAAGGAGAGGAATTATCACCCTTTAACCAATCATAGGTTCCAGTTTTCTTCTTTTAGAGTAGCTTAATTTCTAGTTATATATTATATGTTGTAGCATAATAAAAATTGTTTAGCAGACACTTTTTGTTATACAATTAGCTGTCACAGTTGATATGTTAGCGATTTGTTGATCAATACGTGGGATTTACGTTGTCGTCATATTCCACTATTGGTCCACATACACATTAAGCATGTAAGCGAATTGTATCCTACACTGATTTTTAACTATGCCCTTCTCAATATATTGTTTTCCTATTTTTTTCTTATGCATTTTGATATTTTTTTTTCTGGTTTTGAGCAGCGCCGGGGAAGAATGTCAATCATACTAGAGAAGAACTGAAGGATTCCACTCCTAATGCCACCGTAGGTGCAATTCTACGTCCTTGTGCCGTCCTATCTAGCCCTGGTACTCTCGTCAATTTTGTTTCTTTGTTTTAATTTTTACCTTTGCTGGATGCACTGGTCATATGTTGACTAATATATCTTACACATGAAGCGTGTTATTCTTGTTATGCCACAATGTGGGCATTGATAATTTGAACGCAAATGTGGGGTTTTTACATGCATGCTAAATTAGGAATACAATTAACACAACTTTGGGTTTGAACAAAAGCAAGTTAGTTAACAAAAGAACTTCGGCCCTGAATAACAATAAGTTGAACAAGAAAATTGATGCAAGAGAAGTTTTGGATCGAAAAAGTGGTCTTAAGCAAAGAACTTCTCCTAAAGCACCAGTTCCAGGGCAAAAAGCTTGCACCGTTATGGATAGAAAGAGCGGCTGTTGGAAACAGCTGTCGTCTCTCGCAGCTGTTATTAGAGTTGCAAAAACTTTAAACTGCCTTTAGGCATTATCCCACATCCGTGGGTGAAAGAAATGTGTTGTGTATATTTACAATTTTAGGGAACAAAGGTTCAGCTCTTTGGGCATTCAAGTTTTTCTGGGTATGTGGGGGAGACCCAATGGGTCAAGTCGCGCGCGCCGCCGCCGTCCGTCCGGCCGGCCCGGGGCTTGGGCTCATTAAGAATTAATTTTTTGGACAAATAAATTAACGATTTTGGGCTTTAAAAATTAATTTTATAACGGTAATTAATTCCGAAAAAAACGTGGGCCTTTAACTGATTGAATTGTTCCACCCACGTTTCCAGATTTCTCTCCACGTTTTAGCCCACTAACGGTAATTTCTTTTGGCATAAAAAGAGGTTGAGACCTCCGTTTTCAATACAGTTTTTTCAACACAGTTCTGATTGAAAAAAAAAAATATTCTCCCAAAATAACTTCTTCCTTTCTCCCAGAATATTTTTTCCCCGGAATAATTAATCTCGTTCGTTAATACAGATTAATTATATTATTTAGAATCGAGCAGTTAATACAGAATGGGTGTATACAGACCGGATTGATTCTTGTGCTTCATCAATCCGTAATTTAATTTTGGAGGCTGTTTTATCCTGGGGGTGACGGGCTGTACACTGTCAGCACACTTTGGGCAGAGCCGCGAAACCCCTTAAAGAGAGCGACATTGTCCGCGACTCAGCCGTGTTCTTGACTGTCCAGTTCGGGATTTCTTATATTTATTCTGCCCCAGATTTATTTGCTCCAAATTGGGTAAATTCGTTCCTAATTTTGATTCTGCATTTAATTATTTAAATTGCTGATACAACAATTTTAAGGTGATTCATATTCTGCCATGGACGAAATTAACTCTAGTAACCTAAATAAGCCTTTCAAATATGAAGGCACTCATTTTAAACGTTGGAGCAAAAAATTGCTATTTTATTTAACTACGAAAAAAGTCGCATCATGTGTTCAATTTGACAAACCCGTAGTAAGTAATCCACCTACTGTTGAGGAAAGCAAAACAATTAGAAATTGGGAGGAAAATGATTTTTTGTGCAAGAACTATATTCTGAATGCTCTAAGTGACGAACTTTATGACTATTATGCCAATTATAAAACTGCGAAAGATGTTTGGGACGCACTTTTAAAAAAATATGACACGGAGGAGGCGGGTGCTAAAAAATATGCCGTCAGCCGTTATTTGAAATTTCAAATGACGGATGACAAATCTGTTGTTGCTCAAACCCATGATTTGCAAATGATTGCCCATGAAATTATTTCCGAGGGCATGGCATTAGATGAGCAATTTCAGGTGGCTGTGATTATTGATAAATTGCCTCCACTGTTCAAAGAGTTTAAAAATAATTTGAGGCATAAGTCTAAAGAATTCTCACTAGAGTCATTAATTACTAAATTGAGAATTGAGGAGGAATCCCGAAAACAGGACTATAAAGATGAAATTCTTGTTGTGTCTAACAACAAAAATCAGAAAAAGAACCACACTCCAGTTGTTTTAAAGGCAAACGGAAAAAATATGAAAAATCAGAAAAAGAGCTACAACCAGAATTTTAAAAATCAGACTCAGACTCAGAATAAGTATAAGAACCCTGAAAATGGACAGTCTAGCAACTCGGGACAGTTTCTCTGTTTCAAGTGTGGCAAGCCTGGCCATATGGCTCGCAAATGTCGCAATGTGCCACAAGCACAAGCGAATTTGACCGAAGAGGACCTATGTGCTATGATTTCAGAAATCAACATGGTTAGCGGTGCCGAAGGGTGGTGGTTGGATACTGGCGCTTCCCGCCATATCTGTTATGACCGTAGTCTGTTTAAGACTTATTCTGAGACTGCAGATAAGAAGGTGTTGTCGGGTGATTCTCACTCCACTGAGGTTGCTGGTACTGGAAATGTGGAATTGAAGTTCACTTCGGGAAAGACTATTATCCTCAAAGATGTTCTTCACACTCCCGAGATAAGGAAAAATTTGGTTTCGGGTTATCTTCTCAACAAAGCTGGCTTTACTCAAACTATTGGTGCTGATTTATTTGCTTTGACCAAAAATGGAATTTTTGTAGGCAAGGGTTATGCCACTGATGGGATGTTTAAATTGAATGTTGATGCAATGAATAAAATTTCTCCTTCTGCTTATATTGCTTGTTCATTTAATATTTGGCATGCTAGGCTTTGTCATGTGAATAAACGACTTGTTAAAAATATGAGCACTTTAGGATTAATTCCCGAATTATCATTAAATGATTTTGAAAAATGTGAATGGTGTAGTCAAGCAAAAATTACTAAGACACCACATAAATATGTTTTTAGAGAATCTGAACCACTTGATTTAATTCATTCGGATATTTGTGAATTAGATGGTGTCACAACTAGAAATGGAAAACGTTATTTTATTACTTTTATTGATGATTGTTCCGATTATTCATTTGTGTATTTAATGAAAAATAAAAGTGAAGCGTTTGACATGTTTAAAATTTTACTAAATGAAATTGAAAATCAATTTAATCGGAAAATAAAAAGGTTATGTAGTGATAGAGGCACCGAATATGATTCTGGACCATTTATTGAATTTTATAAAACCCACGGTATTATTCACGAAAAAACTGCCCCTTATTTGCCCGAAATGAACGGTAAAGCCGAAAGAGAAAATAGGACATTAACTGAATTAGTTGTGGCTATTTTATTAAATTTCGGGGCTGTCTCACATTGGTGGGGTGAAATTATTTTGACTGTGTGTCACGTGCTTAATAGAATTCCTAAGACTAAAATGAAAATATCTCCTTATGAAATTTGGAAAAATATTAAGCCTAACGTGTCATACTTTAGAACGTGGGGGTGCTTAGCCTATGTACGTATACCCGACCCTAAAAGGTCTAAATTGGCGAGTAGAGCATATGAATGCGTTTTTATAGGCTATGCTATTAATAGCAAAGCATACCGATTTTATGACTTGAAAAATCAAGTTATTATTGAATCTAATGACGCCGATTTTTATGAAGATAAATTTCCTTTTAAATTGAGGAATAGTGGGGGTGAGTCATCCACTAATATTTCTTTAAATAAAAATAAAGAAAATAATGAATCCATTTTAGAAATTCGAAAAAGTAAAAGGGCTCGTGTAGAAAAAGATTTTGGTCCCGACTTTTATGCTTACACCTTAGAGGAGGATCCTAACACTATTCGAGAAGCCTTATCTTCTTTAGATGCCGATTTATGGCAAGAGGCTATTAATGATGAAATAGATTCTTTGGAAACAAATAAAACTTGGCATTTAGTGGACCTTCCTCCTGGATGTAAAACTATTGGATGTAAATGGATTCTTAAAAAGAAATTAAAACCTGATGGCACTGTTGAAAAATATAAGGCACGTCTTGTTGCTAAAGGTTTTAGACAAAGAGAAAATGTAGACTTTTTTGACACATTTTCACCCGTGACTAGAATAACGTCTATACGTGTACTATTTGCTATAGCTGCCTTAAATGATTTAATTGTACACCAAATGGATGTTAAAACTGCATTTTTAAATGGAGAATTAGAAGAAGAGATTTATATGGATCAACCTGAAGGTTTTATTGTACACGGTCAAGAAAATAAAGTATGTAAATTAGATAAATCTCTTTATGGACTCAAACAGGCACCTAAACAATGGCATGATAAATTTGATAGCCTAGTCATCTCTAATGGGTTTAAAATTAATGAAAGTGACAAATGCATTTATTATAAATATGTTGAGAACATTTGCACTATCATATGTCTTTATGTTGATGACTTGCTTATATTTGGTTCCAATATTCATGCCGTAGAAAATGTTAAATCATTATTATGTGCCAACTTTGATATGAAGGATTTGGGTGAAGCTAGTGTAATATTAGGAATTAATATTACTAGGTCAGAAAAGGGACTTTCTTTGGATCAATCTCATTACATTGAGAAAGTTCTAAAGAAATATAATTACTTTGACTGTAAACCTGCTAGTACTCCATTTGACCCTAGTGTAAAGTTATTTAAGAACACTAGCGACAGTGTAAACCAAAATGCTTATGCAAGCATTATTGGTAGCTTACGTTATGCTACAGATTGCACTAGACCTGACATAGCTTATGCTGTGGGAATACTATGTATATTTACTAGTAGACCTAGTATGGAGCATTGACATGTTATTGAGAGGGTCATGCGGTACCTTAAAAGGACGATGAACCTCGGATTATACTATAATAAGCATCCCGCTGTCCTTGAAGGATTTAGTGATGCTGATTGGAACACCCTATCTGATGATTCTAAGGCTACTAGTGGATATATATTTAGCATCGCTGGTGGTGCAGTTTCTTGGAAATCTAAGAAACAAACTATTTTGGCTCAATCCACTATGGAGTCTGAGATGATAGCGCTAGCTGCTGCTAGTGAAGAGGCAGGTTGGTTAAGAAACCTCCTGTCAGATATCCCATTATGGGAAAGACCGATTCCAGCCGTTTTGATTCATTGTGATAGTACCACAGCTATTGCAAAAGTTGAGAACCGTTATTATAACGGTAAGAAACGACAAATACGTCGTAAGCACAGTACTGTTAGAGAATTTATCTCTACGGGTGCTGTGAGGGTGGATCATATACGGTCTGAACAGAACTTAGCTGATCCTTTGACGAAAGGACTAGCTAGGGAGAAGGTGTGGAACACCACGAAAGGGATGGGACTAAAGCCCTTGGATAAATGAGTCATTTGTGATCGTAACCCAACATATAGACTGGAGATCCCAAGAAATATGTTCAAAGGGTAATAACAAGTCACAAGTGATATGGGTTGAATCATGCGATTATTAATTAATATAGAACAGGGTTTTACTCCGAGTCCATCCCTATGGAGCATGATATCCTGAAGCGAGTTAAGGATGAGTTATGATAACTCTTAATGAGATCTATAACTTTATTTTGAGTGGGGTACTTAGCTACAGGAGTATTCTTGATAGACTCACCTATGTGAATGTGGAAGTGTGGCCGCTTCCTATGGATATTTTGGGCAAATTCCTAAAGCGTTCACTATACTGGGATAGAAGCACATGGCCGTAACGTGCTAGCTATTAGACTTACACCCAAGTAGGGTTGTGTGTGGGATGTTGTCAGGGATAGAGTTCAAAACTACGGTTACTCTAGTATATTCTGAATCATCTTTACTACGTAAAGGTTCAAGTCGAAAGACACATTTGCTTATGCACAATTCTATGAATTATTGCTCGATAAAATGTTTTCAAGTTTTGCAAGTGGGGGATTGTTGGAAACAGCTGTCGTCTCTGGTAGCTGTTATTAGAGTTGCAAAAACTTTAAACTGCCTTTAGGTAGTATCCCACATCGGTGGGTTGAAAGAAATGTGTTGTGTATATTTACAATTTTTTGGGAACAAAGGTTCAGCGCTTTGGGCATTCAAGTTTTTGTGGGTATGTGGGGCAGACCCAATGGGCCAAGTCACACACGCGCGCGCGCGCCGCCGCCGTCCGTCCGGCCCGTGCCCGTGTCCGGGTCCGGGTCCTGGGTCTTGGGCTTGGGCTCATTAAGAATTAATTTTTTGGACAAATAAATTAACGATTTTGGGCTTTAAAAATTAATTTTATAACGGTAATTAATTCCGAAAAAAACGTGGGCCTTTAACTGATTGAATTGTTCCACCCACGTTTCCAGATTTCTCTCCACGTTTTAGCCCACTAACGGTAATTTCTTTTGGCATAAAAAGAGGTTGAGACCTCCGTTTTCAATACAGTTTTTTCAACACAGTTCTGATTGAAAAAAAAAATCTTCTCCCAAAATAACTTCTTCCTTTCTCCCAGAATATTTTTTCCCCAGAATAATTAATCTCGTTCGTTAATACAGATTAATTATATTATTTAGAATCGAGCAGTTAATACAGAATGGGTGTATACAGACCGGATTGATTCTTGTGCTTCATCAATCCGTAATTTAATTTTGGTGGTTGTTTTATCCTGGGGGTGACGGGCTGTACACTGTCAGCACACTTTGGGCAGAGCCACGAAACACCTTAAAGAGAGCGACATTGTCCGCGACTCAGCCGTGTTCTTGACTGTCCAGTTCGGGATTTCTTATATTTATTCTGCCCCAGATTTATTTGCTCCAAATTGGGTAAATTCGTTCCTAATTTTGATTCTGCATTTAATTATTTAAATTGCTGATACAACAGCGGCCTTAAGGAAAGATTTTTTCTTAAACAACCTGTTTCAGGGCAGAAATCATGTGATAGAGAAGGAAAACCAGCTTCCTATGGGATTTAAATATTAAGTGATTTAATGGAATTATAATATTTCCAAACTGTTAAATTAGGTTTGCAGTTTCAGAGAGTGTCGTGTGTTAAAAAATGTTCAATGCTTGTTGTTACCCATATTACTTTCTTATGCTTTACTTGTATGGTTTGTAGCAATATATTTATCGCTAATTTTTAAAATTTTAACATTTTATATGTGATGGTGTGTTACGTGAATTTTATGGTTTGTCTGAGGTACTTTTCAAAATATTGTGGAACAGACAAAAGTGAACTTTCATGTTGCTCGTATATAACATCTTCTAATTGAAAAATAAAAATAGAATATGAAGTCTTATACCCTCCATGTTTCTAATTTAGTTAATTCAAATTTTCTTAATTCACTTGAATGTAGATGCTAAAAAGGACATAGTTTAGGAGTAAGAAATATATTCAAGTAATAGAAATAAAGCAGAATGGATAAACATGACGTGATTGATGTAACTAATCCCAAGTACGCATGGGAGGACCATATGCTTCTAAGCAGAGTGGGAAGCTGTTTAACTCTTTGACTTTCTTCATATGTTAAACTTTGTTTTTTTAGTAGTAAATTAAATTAAAACCCTTTTTAAGTTATATGATGTTTTATATATAAATACACACACAAGCACGATCATATGCAAACTTGAAAAAAGAACCTAAAAATGGGACCTCCCCATTTTAGGGGCCCAATGAATATTCTTTTTAATGAATTATGGAGTTGAAGAACTCCATAATTGGGAGATCATATCCATCAATTTTTATCAACAAATTCATTCACTAAGTAGTTCAAATAATCATTAAAATTTTAATTTTACATAATACCAAATTTGAATAGTATTATTAGTATTTTTCATAAATATAATTTCTTGGTCATATTGACAAGGGTAAAGCGAGGATAAAATCTTGGAGTGGTGTTAAAAATCTTTTAAAGTGAATTTTATTCAACATGGTATATCTATATCTAAATCTATTATATACCTCTAATACGATAGTATTAGAGGTATAAATAGCATTTAATTTTTTTAAGGGAAATTTTATATGTCCCGCATTGGTACCGCTTGGGGACCGCATCACCCCCTTTTTTTTCTTTTTTTTTTGTTTGTTATTCTTAAGTTTTTAACAATTAATATAAAAATAGTTTTTATATAAGAAAAAATAGTTTTTTTTTTAATAAGCTTCTTATTCTTATATTTTTAATAATTAATATAAAAATAGTTTTTTATATAATAAAAAAAAAGGATTTTCTATTAGTACAATTTTTTTTATAAAGTAAACAGTTTTTATTAAATTTAAAAAAATATTTTCATAAATAAAAAAAATATTTATTATCATGATTTCGCGATTGATTAGTGTCGATGGTGCGGACCTGCATTCCCGGACCCACATCATTTGTTGAATGTGGTCCCCACCAGTGGCACTAATTAATCGTGATATTTTTTTAATAAAATATCGCGATTAATCAGTGCCGTTAGCGCGGACCCACATTTTCAGACCAAAATCATTTGTTGAATGTAGGTCCGCACCAGCAACACTAATTAATCGCGATATTTTATGAAAAAATATCGCGATTAATCAGTGTCGCTAGCGCGGACCATCATTTCCGGACCCACATCATTTGTTGAATGTGGATCCGCGTCAGCGGCACTAATTAATCGCGATATTTTTTCAATAAAATATATCACGATTAATCAGTGCCGCTGGCGCGGGCCGCATTCAACAAATGATTTGGGTCCGGGAATGTAGGTCCGCGCTAACGGTACTGATTAATCGCCTAATGTCATTGGCGCGGATCCACATTTACGGACATAAATCATTTGTTGAATGTGGGTCCGCGCCAGCGGCACAAATTAATTGCGATATTTTTTTCAATAAAATATCGCGATTAATTAGTGCCGCTGGCGCGGACTCACATTTCCGGACCAAAATCATTTGTTGAATGTGGGTCCGCACAAGCGGCACAAATTAATCGCGATATTTTATTGAAAAAATTATTGCGATTAATTTGTGCAGCTTACGCGGACCCACATTTCCGGGCCAAAATCATTTGTTGAATATGGGTCCGCGCCAGCGGCACTAATTAATCGCAATATTTTTTTTAATAAAATATCGCGGTTAATTAGTGTCGCTGACGCGGACCCATATCAATTATTTAATTTTAATAAAAAAAATAATATTAGTAGGAAAACGTTTTTTTTTTTATATTTAAAAAAACTATTTTATTTTATTTTATTAAAGACTGTTTTTTTAATTTAAAAAAAAACTATTTATTTTTATATATAAAAAACTGTTTAAAACAAAAGAATTAAAAAAAAAACAGCGAAAAAGACAAACAGCATTCCCAATGCGGTTTCTACATGTGGTTCATGTAGAACCGCTCTTTTTTTAGTCATATCTATTGAGCGACTCTGTTTGTATTCTAACCCCACCCGTTCATATCTCACACTTTATGAAGACTTTATAAGGAGGTAAACGGGGGTTGTATTTTTGTAAACTATAATACATTCTCTCCTTACATTACCATGCATTCTCTCCTTACATTACCGGGTAGGTTGTATTTCATATTCTTTGTTTACTGAACATGCATTGGAAATGGGAAGGGAAACAAGGCTTCTCTTTTTCTTTTTTGATTGGTAGACTAACAGAGATATCATGACGAGAACTCCGATTCCAGCTAAACCTCCGACAGAGATTCCAGCAATTGTTCCTGGATTAAGCGTATTCTGTGAATTTGTCAAGGGGGTTAGGTCCATGTTTCTAGGAACAACTGCAATGGCTGGATAAGTGGTATCTGTAGTGACATTATGAGGACTAGATGGAGTTGATGGTATTGTGCATATCTTCTTAAGCGGTTTCCCACACAGATCTGCATTTCCAACGAAGGCTTCTGTTTTCTGATTAGATAATTGTAGAACTCATAATAAGAAACTCAGAGGGTTAGTCCTATAAAAGGTTCTGCAGGACCAATTTGAATATGCATTCTATAGAGCATAAGAGGCTTTCGTGGGTTCATAAGGTTTCAAGTGTGTAAATGACGAAGAAGAAGATGAAGAGGTTCTTAGGAATAACATAAAATAAGGAGATGTATTTTGAGCTTTTCATCTCTCCACCTCTCATTGAAACTCACACACGCCACTCTAGGTAGCTAGGAGTTAGCTTAAAATATAGCCATGTGATGTGTCTTTCCAGGTTATCACACTCTTACTCTCACATTGTCATAAATCCATTCATGGTTCACAAAATTATCTCATTGTTTGTATAAGGTTTGGTTTTCATTTTTTTTTAAATTAATTCTTCTGTTTTCAAGCATTGCTTTTTTTATTTTTTATAAGTCGTTGGGTTTCTTACACATGTATTTTTCACTTTGTTGTTGAAAATAACTTAATATATATAGAGGGGACAATCTAAATCAACATAATCAAACCCAATAGATCACACAGAGGATGATTAGAGGGAGAGAACTCAAGTTCATTCTTGGTTAAAGTAATTTCCTTACAGAGTATTATGATTTTTGTTTATTCAGTTAGATGCAGCTAATATGTTTTTCTACAAGTTGTACTGCTAGATACTATTTTTTAATGTTCTCTTTGTTTTGTTATTTTAAAACTACTAGGTGTTTGGCCTATTTACTGGGTTTGCTACATGATGAATATAAACAAAAATTCTCTCAGTAGTGAGTAAGTGACTCTCTTTTGTTTGCTTGGGGGGGGGGGGGGGGGGGGGGGGGGAGAGATGTATAGCTTATTTTGTATTTTTGTGTGTTGTATTTCTTTCCTTGAGAATGCCTATTGAAAATGTAAATCATAAAGAACCTTTATTAAAGGACTATGCATTTGATGTCAAGATCTGTTAATTTTTTAATTGAATATTATCTTATGATTGTGTTTATTATTCACACCAAAACTATGAGGTCCCAGTCAATCAACAAATAATTGTATAGAGGGTGGGTCTTAATGGAAAACTACATAACCTATATATTGTATGTAGTTAAGTTGCTAACAAATTTAATTTTTAATGGTACTTATTTTGTAATTTCGAGTATCAACATCATTTGTTACATGAGTTTGTGAAGTTCAATCTTTATTGAATACCGAGTAGTAACTTTTTTCTTTTTCATTCCTCACTATGAATTATGGATTCGTTATATACGTTCAATATGTATACGTGCATCCGTATACAACTTACTTAACAAGGTGTGAGATTCATTTTCTGTTTTTTTATTCAAACTTAATTATATCATTATATGGGTTTAAATTGTTCATTATGACTTTTGTATTTACGGTTTATTGATCCTCCTCTAAAAACTTTTATTTCGATGCATTTCTTTTATAATTATTTTTTATTTGTTTTGTTCTGTCTTTTCAAATTATAGTTTATAAGTAATATTATAATACGCTCGCGCATTGCGCGGGCTACATGCTAGTTATACCTCTAATACGACAATATTAGAGGAGTTAATGACACTTTAATACCTGTTATCCATTTATCTCTCATTTAGAACATTTTTTTTTGAAATAAAAAAATAAAAAATCTCTTTGAAACAAAAAAAAATCGAAAGTCTTTTGAGAACTAAAAAGATGATCCATTCTAGACTACATTAATTAATCTCTCGATCAAATATAATTTAGATTCAATTAATCTCTTTTCATCATTCTCCACTCAAATCACATCACTCAATGCTACTAATACTACTACATCTATATAATGTTTTTATTTCTAGGAAAAAATATGTTAAAAGAAAGTTTTCAAAATTTTAAAATTATTTTTTATATAAATAAAAAGTTTTTGGTTATAATTTTTTTTAACGTTGTGATTATATAAAAACTTTAAGTTTTTCTATATAAATGACATAAAGTTTTTTAAACTAAAAAAATAAAAAAAAATATATTCAATTTTTTATATAAAATACGTACAATTTTTTTGAAGTTTTCATATATAAAAAATAGTTTTTAAGCTAAAAAAAGTAATCAAAATTTCAAAATTATTTTTAATATAAATAAAAAAATTGCTTATGAAAACATTCTTAACGTTTTATTTATAAAAAAAACTTTAAGTTTGTATCTATAAATGACATATAGTTTTATAAACTAAAAATAAATAAAACTACATATAATTTTTTTATATAAAACACGTACAATCGTTTTGAAGTTTTTATTTATAAAAATAAATCAAAAATCTCGTTGAAATAAAAAAAATGAACAAATTAGAAGTTTCTTGAAAATTAAAAAGATGATCCATTCTAGACTCTATTAATTAATCTCTCGATCCAACACAATCTAAATGTATTTAATCTCTTTTTATCATTCTCCACTCAAATCACATTACACAATGCTACTAATACAACTAAACCTATATAACGTTTTTATTTTTGTAAAAAAGTTAAAAAAAAGTTTTCAAAATTTTAAAATTGTTTTTCATATAAAAAAAATTGGGTTATAAAAACATCTTTGTCGTTGTATTTATAGAAAAAACTTTAAGTTTTTATGTATAGATGACATAAAGTTTTTTAAACTAGAAACAAATAAAAATATGCATAATTGTTTATATATCATACGTAATTTTTTTGACTTTTTATTTATAAAAAATAGTTTTTAAGTTCAAAAAAATTCAAAATTTAAAAATTGTTTTTAATATAAAGAAAAAAAGTTTTTGCTTATAATTTTTTTATTGTTTTGTTTATAGAAAAAACTTTAAGTTTGTATCTATAAATGATATAAGGTTTTTTAAACTTAAAAAAATATAAATACGTATAATTTTTTAAATAAAATACGTTCAATTTTTTCGAAGTTTTTATGTATAAAAAATAGTTTTTATATAATAAAAATATTTAAAAATGATAAGAAGATTTTATTTATGAAAAAATTAAACTTTTATAATGGCTTTAAAATAAGATATTGAATTTGTGATATATATACTCATTTTTATAATTATCATTATATTTGTTTATTATACATTATTCATAAATCGCACGGGTTATATACTAGTTATACCTCTAATCTATAATATATTATAAAACGAAAGCCTCAATTTAAGTTATTTTCCCATTTATGCAACCACGTGGCACTTAGTGTTAATATTTTTATTTTCTCACTTCTTTCCCTGGCTATTTCTCTTACCCTATTTATTTTATTAGTTTTCTACATCTATTGGTATCCCTCATGATGTGAGGCTAAATTCTTTTCATATTCCTTTCACCGCCTGATAGTTAATTTAAATATATATCCTGACTTGAAATCCACAATCTAAATTCCAACCCTTTCATAATCTTTTCCCATTTTTCTCTCTCATTTGATCATGAACTACCTGTAACAACACTTGAAAGCTCACCACCCCATTTTTATCTCTCATTTAA
Organism: Sambucus nigra; assembly: GCA_949130495.1. NCBI lineage: Eukaryota > Viridiplantae > Streptophyta > Magnoliopsida > Dipsacales > Adoxaceae > Sambucus > Sambucus nigra. The sequence goes on from OX422218.1 coordinate 201,614,555, forward strand.
TCACAAATTACCCGTAAGAGCACCTGAAAACTCATCACCCCGTTTTCTCTCCCATTTGATTATCAATTACCTGTAAGAGCACTTGAAAGCTCACCACTCCACCCAGATATTCAGAAAGTTTGGTGACACTAGTTTTATTGCCAAAGGAGCACAAGATGCGCGCGCGCGCACCACACACACACACACACACACACACACACACATATATATATATATATATATATATATATATATATATATCATTCGACTCCTTAATGCTATAAGGAGAATTCAAAGATGGAAACAAATAACCAGGTTGGATGGATAGATTAAGATATTGTGAGTGTGATGGTTTAAATGCTTTTTTAATATGGATCTATAAAACATTTTTATGCTTTTAGTTAATTTAAGAAAAGAAAGGATAACATGGATTGTGTTTTTGAGAGTGGCCTAAAAACGTTAGTTTTCACCAAATATGTAAATAACAATCAATATGTTTTTTCTCATAGTGATCCACTTTGACGTATATAAATTAGATATAATAAGAGTTGAGTATTAACTTATAAGTCATTTTTATCTCCGAAATTCGAGGAATTAAATAATAAGTTTTGTCAAATTTTTTATATTCAATAAAATTGCTATATGCTACATGTTTATTTATTTAGTTATTATTTGGACAATTCATTTAAGATGTTTTTTATCATAATATAATAATACTTTCTTTTTAATATATTAATTTGCTCATTGATTAATTTTCTTATTTCTTTTTAAATTATTGAAATTTATCATTGACACGAGAGTCTTCTAATGCGTAATGAGTGTAGTATTATATATTTGTTTTAAAATAAGTGGTGATAATGACCAACATGATAAAAAACTAACTACATAATGTTATTTTAGCCACCTGCGCATCGCGCGGGTTTCACCATAGTACGATAATATTATAGGAATTAATGAGATTTTAAAAGCATTTAATGCTTTTTTGAATCGGTCTCTACAACATAACAGAAGAAGGTGAACTGTTTGGGTTTTTGATCATTTTATATACCAGAAAGAAATTAAGTCTCTTTATTTTCCCAATAAATATTAGTTTATTGGAGTCATTCATATCTAACGTAACAGTGGAATGCAGGCTCGTAGTTTTCCCTCTCATCCCTTTTGATCATTAAAATGACATCTATCACTCTCTCTCCCATTGTGACAGAAGCTCCGCAACATCTAATCTCTTATTTATAATGGATTTACACTCTCGAACTATAAAATAAAAAAGATTGAATCCATTTTCAAAATAAAACTTTTGAGGTCTAAATCTCCAGGTTCATTTTAATTTTATAAACCAAATAGTCATTGATCTTAAGTTTTTTGGTATATTATTCTGTTCATATTTTTGGTATATTAAATCTCCAGAGGGCTGCGCCAAGGGGATCTTCTTTCACCTTTTTTTTTTCATTTTGGCAATGGAGGCTTTTACCAGAATGATCGGGCGTACTGTGGAGGCAGGGTGGATCAAAGGGTTTTAGTTAAGGCCGCCGAGCGCTCAGTCTGTCAGTGTGTCCCACCTTTTGTTCGCTGATGATACCATCGTCTTCTGTGTTGTGGATACATCTCAGGTGAGGTATCTTAGACTATTATTGTTATGCTTCAAGGCAGTGTCTGGGTTACATATTAATATGGAGAAGTGTGAGATGATTCCATTTGGGGAGATGGAGGACATTGAGTACTTGGTAGGGGAGTTGGGGTGTAGGGTGGGGGCTCTTCCTTCTTCGTGTCTTGGTCTTCCCTTAAAGGCTAAGTTCAAGTCCCGTCTTATTGGGACCCTGTGATTGTTAGGGTAAGGAAAAGGTTGGCTGGTTAGAAGAACGGGTTTCGTCAAGGGGGGAGGTGTAAGGACATTTTTCTCATGTCCAATATGTTACATTTATGTATGTCGTACGCCGCTACATTTGGCACGTCACCTCACGATCTCACATGACAGCCTCTATCCGAATTTTGGGAATCAAGCATTCAACATCTCCATTAATGTGTCCCACATCTGCCTCAACGACTTCACGTTCCAAGATTTTAGGGACTTAATGCAAGTGGTACGCAAGGGAAGTCAAAATAGTAAAAAAAGGCATGATAAGAGAGTTCAAGGGCATTTTCGTAATTTCACATACATAGTCCGGAGGTATGGTCAACTTGAAAGTTGAATAGCTCGCCGCAACGAAGATACTGGAAGAAACGGTACCTCAATCCGAGCTACGGTGAAGGAGTTATGACCTTTTGAAGTTGGAGAAAATTCCTTGAAGAATGCTATTTTTTTTTAAATCCCAAACCAGAAAGGTACCCCAAACCCATTGATATACCCGTTTATATCCTCGGCTTAGATGAGGATTGCCTCCAAAACGGACGACAGTACGAGGGGACGACCCTTCACCAATCTCCTGACGACCCTCCACCAGACTTCAGACGACAGTACGAGGGGCCGACCCTCCACCAGGCTTCAGACGACAGTACGAGGGGCCGACCCTCTACCAGGCTTCAGACGACAGTACGAGGGGCCGACCCTCTACCAGGCTTCAGACGACCGTACGAGGGGCCGACAGTACGAGGCCAGAATTGGGCCAGGCTCACTACCGGAGGAAACTTTGCCCTCGGCCTCGGCTCATAGAGGGTGACATCATGACAGCGCGTGGTTTGGGGGACGCGTGGAACAGTGCGCGTGAGGCTCATATGACACGTGGCAGACCGTTATAACACAATCACACCCTCACGTGAGGGAATATTATGTCATCATTTGGCATCTACAGGTGTCAACAGGGAATTGGCTAGATCATCATTCACATGCACCATGCATACTTGGGGGGTACACTACACCCCCAAGGCCTATATATACTTGTCACTTACAACCCTACAAGGGATCGATCCATGAACAGTAACCCTAGCTAAAACTCTGCTTGTACACACAGTAGAGAGAGGGTGAGGGTTATGTGCATTGTATCCAAGGCCATTAGCGCCCATACTTAGTGGATCACACACTCACAGTGGATGTAGGCCAAATTGGCTGAACCACTATACATCATTGTCCTAATTCCTCTTATACTCATCCCCTTCTACATACTTATACACTTATACATCTCTATGGTTGCCATGGCTGCTACTGCTTGAGCTCACTATCACTTATCTGGTGGTGCTAAATCTTAGCATCATCATCCATGTACCCCAAACCGCATAAGGTACCCCAAACCGGTTCGGGGTACGTTTACGCTGGATAGAATTTCAGTGTTTTTATTTTGCAAAACTCTTCATATGTTTTGCTATTTAAACCACCTTCGGGGGAGCAGTTTTGCAAGAGTTTAGAAGACGTTTTTGAGAGTCCAAATACCTCTAGTCTTCATATTTTTTGAGTCCCAAGACTCATGTTTTGATTCACACAATTGCCAATCCTTTGTGAATCTTTTTGGTAACCCAAGAACACAACCTTGTGTTTGTTCAAACCTTTGTGGAGAGATCTTTGCAACCGAGGGTTGCGTGTCATTGCTGAGGGAGTCTCTACAAAGTTTCATGGCTACGTGTCATTGAGGAGTGCTGCGGTTCTTCCTTTGTTGATTGGACTGAGGTTCATATGGGTTCGCTGCGTGTGGATTCATTGCTGCCCTCCTGGAAAGGGATATTTCCAGCCGCCGACTACAGAATCCGATACCTGAGGGTAATTCTTAGTCACTGTATTTTCATTGTAATCCGAAATTGTATGTTACAATATTATAATGAAAATAAAAGGTTTTGCCCCTTTGGGGGATTTTTCCTGAAATTGTTTGTTTTTATCCTGCATGCTATATTTTATTTGATAAATCATCTAGATGCATGTCTTAGGGTTTAACTAAAATTTGGGATTAATTAAAATTGGTTTTTATTTGAGAAGTCGCAATATTTCCGCTGTAGCCGCACTCTCAAATTGGTATCAGAGCGGGTTACGCTAATTTATCGCGTGATCCTGATTTTTCGAGGATTTATTTTTTTTGATACAATTTGACTTCTCACATCGTCAAATTGGTATCAGAGCCTGTTGCACTAAGTTATTGTGATTTGATTCTGTTTTTGCACAAAAATGGCTTTTGATGGTTTTGATGATCTTCGATGTCAAATTTTTGAAAAAATTAACTGGAAAATTCACACGAACTCTTGCTTTAAATCTTCTGTTGAAAACGAATCTGAGAAGTGTCCTTGTTGTGAGGGTGTTGGTCACACGTTACATGAGTGTACCACAAATTTAAAGAAGAAATTGAATAAACTGATTTCTCATGTTTCTACCCTTAGTGATTGTGATTCGGAAGAAGAAGTGTTTTATGCTTCTAGGCGAGAGTTTCCCATCCATGTGATTAGTGATGATAGTGAAGGTGATGGGAGTGTGGATGAAAGTGAGGAGGAAAGTGTAGATGAGCATGACTTGCAAACTTCTTTCAATGAACTTTATGCTGAAACTTTGAAAACAAAGAAAGAAAATTTGAAATTGAAAGCTCAGTTGAAAGAGTGTGCCATAAAAAATAATGATTTTTTAGTTGAAGAACTTCGGGCTCATGTGAAAATTTTGAAAGAGAAGCTTGAGTACGTCGAGGGTGAGAGAGATAGTCTTAGAGGGTTGATGGAGACTGTGAAAAAGGAGCTTTAGAGTTTGAGGATTCTAAAAGAGTACTTGAATCTAGGATAGGTGAACTTGAGGTGAAATTGAAAGATTCAAGTAAAGTGAAATTTGATTTGGAGTCTAGGTCTGAAAAACTTGATAAGATTTTAGGCACAGTCGAGATCAAAACGGATAGGGGTGGGATTGGTCTTGAAAAATATGTTGCACCCATTCCCACACGTGTGAGAGAGCCTCCTAGGATTGTTAAGAAAGAGGAACCTAAGTTTGTTAAAAAGGCGCCCCATAGGAACATCGTGAGAGAACATCCTAGGATCATTAGGAGAGACCCACCTAGGAAAATTTGGAGAGAGCAACCGATACATTTGAGGAGAGGGCCACCTTTAGGGAACACAAATCGCCCGATTTACTCTTGCACACATTGTGGTAGGCAAGGTCATCTTAGGCACTTTTGTTATAAGCTTTTAAATGGACCTAAGAAGGTTAATGAAAGAATAAATTCGATTCCCAAAACCCCCACACTTCGTTACAGATCAATTTGGGTTAGAAAATCGGATTTAGAGGCTTATGGTTTATTTGTCCACGATTCCCGTTTGCTTGCACGTGATTCACCCCATGTGAAATCTTTTGGTTGATTGTGGTTGCATGTTTGTCATACACTAGTTGTGGTTTCATGATATATTTTTACTAGTGTGATGACTTGTACTTTTTGTATAAATTCTTGTTTTTGAATTTTTTTTGAAAAATACAAAAAGATTTTATTTTGATAAAATTTTGAGAAAATCCAAAAAGAATTTTGTATTGCACCGTTTATGGATGAACACTTTGGATGACCAAGTCACAACATCATTCCATTTTTTTCATGTGACTATTTGATAGTGTTTTGAGATAATAGGTCAATTCATCCTTGTGCTTTATAATGTTTGGAGTCATTAAGATGTAATTAAGTGTTACTTCCTACATGTTTGACTCATGTTTCCTTTATTGCACACATGCACGGATTTGTTTGATTATTGTGCTTGTCTTATCACATGTTGGTTGGGTGTTTTCATCTCAATCCTGTCTTTAAAACAAACCAAGCGCGTTAATTTTTTATAAGGAAATTGTGCATATAAAAACCGTGTTGTGAGTTTGTGTGCTTTGTTTGAATAACGGGGAGGGGCTGCGAAAGGTAATTATCTATCCTTTGCGCAAAAGCCACCGTTAAAAAGGACCTATAAATTGAGGAATTTTATTATCCGAGGTCCAAAGAGGTTAAAAGAGCCCGAAAAAATTGAAAGGCAATAAAAAGATATTCATGCCAAAAAGCGGCCATTTAGGTTTTTGCACCAATTCTCCAATGTTTGAGAATTTAGATTACCTCTAAAAGAATATATATATGAGGGAGTTTGATTGGAGAATTTAAAACGGGTTTGCACGTCCTTGAAATACTTGAAAATGCGCTACATAGTTTTGGACGTTATTGGTGTGGAAATCATTTTGACTTTGATTTGTTGATTTGCATAAGACGATGTCATCTAAATTCAACAATCTTTTCACCTAAGGATACTTTTGATGTTCATTCGTTAGGGGTACACATATGCATCGTGCACATATGATTGATTGAGTTGATTTACCTATCGAATGTGTTCACACCCATTCATTCCATTTCCATGACTTGGTTGTTTGAGTTTAAATCCATGGTGTGATTTTTGTAGCATATTTTTTTTCAAATGGTATCTATTTTTTTGTACAAAAAGGTTGAAAACTCAAAAAATAGTTTGTGAAGATTTGTTTGAGCATCTCCTTGCAAGAGCACATTTTCCATTTGATTGATCCTTTGTTTTGAATACCGTGACACCCCGATTTTTCTTGTTTGATTCATTCTTCTTATTTGTCTATTTGGGGACATCATAAAAAGGGGGAGAAAGAATTATCTTATTTTGGGGGAGTTTTGAGATTTGACTTATGCTTATCATATATTGGTCTCTATGTTTATCTCATTTCAAACTCGATACGTCACTTGGTATTTTTTCTTTATCTCATGTGTGTAGGTACTACATTGATGATCACTGAATTGCACACCCTGATGAGAAAAGATTTTAGATTTTGAAGATTGAAGATTTGAAGTTTTGAAGATTTGAAGAACAAACGATGAAGACTTATTCATTTATATCTTTCCAGTTTTGGGTTCATGGAAGAGTAGATTTGTATAGGCAATTTTGTTATTTGATAATTCGGATTTTTTATGTATGTGCAGGCATAGACATAGGGGGAGATTTGTAAGGACATTTTTCTCATGTCCAACATGTTACATTTATGTATGTCGTACGCCGCTACATTTGGCACGTCACCTCACGATCTCACATGACGGCCTCTATCTGAATTCCGGGAATCAAGCATTCAACATCTCCATTAATGTGTCCCACATCTGCCTCAACGACTTCACGTTCCAAGATTTTAGGGACTTAATGCAAGTGGTACGCAAGGGAAGTCAAAACAGTGAAAAAAGGCACGATAGGAGAGTTCAAGGGCATTTTCGTAATTTCACATACATAGTCTGGAGGTCTGGTCAACTTGAAAGTTGAAGAGCTCGCCGCAACGAAGATACTGGAAGAAACGGCACCTCAATCCGAGCTACGGTGAAGGAGTTATGACCTTTTGAAGTTGGAGAAAATTCCTTGAAGAATGCTATTTTTTTTTTAACCCCAAACCAGAAAGGTACCCCAAACCCATGTACCCCAAACCGCATAAGGTACCCCAAACCGGTTCGGGGTACCTGTACGCTGGATAGAATTTTAGTGTTTTTATTTTGCAAAACTCTTCATATGTTTTGCTATTTAAACCACCTTCGGGGGAGCAGTTTTGCAAGACTTTAGAAGACGTTTTTGAGAGTCCAAATACCTCTAGTATTCATATTTTTTGAGTCCCAAGACTCATGTTTTGATTCACACAATTGTCAATCCTTTGTGAATCTTTTTGGTAACCCAAGAACACAACCTTGTGTTTGTTTAAACCTTTGTGGAGAGATCTTTGCAACCGAGGGCTGCGTGTCATTGCTGAGGGAGTCTCTACAAAGTTTCATGGTTGCGTGTCATTGAGGAGTGCTGCGGTTCTTCCTTTGTTGATTGGACTGAGGTTCATGTGGGTTTGCTGCGTGTGGATTCATTGCTGCCCTCCTGGAAAGGGATATTTCCAGCCGCCGACTACAGAATCCGATACCTGAGGGTAATTCTTAGTCACTGTATTTTCATTGTAATCCGAAATTGTATGTTACAATATTATAATGAAAATAAAAGGTTTTGCCCCTTTGGGGGATTTTTCCTAAAATTGTTTGTTTTTATCCTGCATGCTATATTTTATTTGATAAATCATCTAGATGCATGTCTTAGGGTTTAACTAAAATTTGGGATTAATTAAAATTGGTTTTTATTTGAGAAGTCGCAATATTTCCGTTGTAGCTGCACTCTCAGGAGGCCGCCTTGATTAAAAGAGTTCTCTCCAACATCCCCACTTATTATTTATCAATCTTGCCTCTTTCGGTGTCAGTGAAATTGAGGCTGGAAAAGTTGATGAGAGATTTTTTGTGGCGGGGTAACAATGAAAGCTTTAAGTATAGTCTAATTAAGTGGGAAGATGTCTGTAACCCGGTTATGGAGGGAGGGAGCTAGGGTAAGGAGTCTTAATCACTTTAATACGGCATTGCTTGGGAAATGGTTGTGGAGATTCAACAAGGAAGAGGGAAGATTGTGGAGGATGATGGTGGAGGCCTGGGCGGGGAATACTCCTTTTGGGTGGGGGCCCAAAGTGGGAAGTTATGCTCATGGGGTTGGGATGTAGTGGTATATAGAACAAGGATGGAGGTTTTTTGCTAAATTCACGGTGTTCCAGACAGGCGGGGGATATATAATTCAGTTTGGGAGGGATAGGTAGGGAAGAGACAGTCCTTTGGAACGGTTGTTTCCGAGCATATTCCGTCTTGGCATGGATAGGGAGGGGGCAGTGGCTGAGCATGTGTTGTGGGAGGTGACAGAGTGGTGTGGAACCCGAAATTCAGAAGGAGATTGAGGGATCGGTAACTTAAGGAAGCAAATTTCTTCTTTGCTTATTTGAGTAGGGAGTCGTTACCTACTGCGAGGGTTGACACCTTGAGATGGGTGATAGGTAGGGAGAGTGTGTTTTCGATCAAAAGTTACTAACATCAACTGAGGGGTTCGGTCAGTGCATATTTTCCATGGAAGGTTGTGTGGAAAGGGAAGGCGCCTCCAAATGTTAGTTTTTTCGTTTGGACTGTCGAGAGATAGGATATCCTTACTAGCGACGGACTGAAGAGGAGAGGTCATAGGTTGGTGAGTCGTTGTTGGCTTTGCGAGGAGGCGGAGGAGACGAATGACGATTTTCTCTTGCATTATCGGGTGACGAAAGGGTTGTGGAACATCTTCGTTTCTCTCAGTCGGGTTAATTGGGTCATGTCTTAATCTGTGAGAGGGGTGCTAGCTTCATGGAAGTGTCCTAGGGGATTGTAAGAGGCGAGGAAGGTGTGGATATTGGTTCCTCATTGCTTATTTTGGACTATTTAGCATGAGAGGAACCTGAGGTCCTTCGAAGGGAAGTTATGTCTCCCTCGAGACTCCGTTATACCTTTTTGAGTACGCTTCTCCTCTGGGGTGGGGGGAATCACCCCTTATCACTTTCCATGTTTTTGGATTTTATTGATGACTTTCATAGGATTGTGTAGCGTAGGCTCTTGAAGTGCCGGGATAGATGCATTCTGTTTTTTTATGTTCTTTTTTCTTTATATACTTCTTGTATACGGGTGCCCGTCCCCATAGGAGGGTCTTTTGGTTTATTAAATCATTTATCATTTCAAAAAAAATATTTTATACCCATTTGAACCCCCAAGCAAGGTTCTTATTTATGTCTTCATTTGGGTATGGATATAAGCATGTTTATAAGCCCTCAGCCTCCATCTCTCAAGACGCATTTGAATCGTTACCAAGGTTTATCCAGTGGAATGCGGGTTCATAATTTTCATCTTCACTGATGGGGCCTGTTATTATTTTCGAAAGAGCCAGTTGAGTTGTTGTGCGCTGACGATTTTGAGTTTGTGTATTGTTTTAATTTTGAGAAAGTGTAGAGAATTTATATAAAATGTATAGTGCATGTAAAGTCTATTTTTATATTGTTTTTTCAAAAAAAACGTATGTAACCTTCTATATGTTGTATTGTTGCAGTTTTGAATATATGTATGTGATGACAGTTCATTCTTTTGGCAAAGATTATGTACTCCATTGCGTGGTGGTGTAACCATCTATTTTTTGGGATGATATGATTACTGCAATGGAATATCTAAAGCAAGTGAATTACCTATAGTTAAGGTATCTACTTTGATCGATCAAATGGATTCTTCTGTATGAGTTCAAGTAGTTAATATGGAAATGAAGAAATCAGCTGATAAGGTTAATATGATCAAAGAAAATCAAAGAAAAGTTAGTAAGATTCATTATGCTATCGGGGTCAGGTTGGTATAGTTCTTGGTTGAAAGAAAACTAATTACTCTTAAAACAGAAGAAAGTTATACATATGTATTACCTGTTTCCCCATGCTAGAAAACGAAATAAATGCATAAAATATCAACAAAACATTTGAAATTTCAATTGAATGACATGATAATAGTACTAATAATTTGAAAATATAAAGAAGCATTTACCATGAAGGTATGAGGTCGAAATTCCATGAAAAGCAAGTGTTAAATAAACGATCAACATTTTTACTACGTGCTTCTTTGAAAATATTATTTTCATTATTTTGGCTATGGTTTATATGTTCTGCAAAGCTTGTCACAACGTTTCAAGTGATATATTTGTCAAAATTTCTTCGAATAAGATTGCTCAAAGAGATGTATATTTGTTATGTATTAAATAATTGTTGATGTGGACGTTGGGTAAGTTGATCTTTATAGAGCTTTAGATGTCAATCAAAAATAGTTTTTTTCTATTCACTTATGTAAACTTATATTTCCTTTAAGTTTATATTACAAACATTTGTGTTATATTTAATATAAATTTTGTGTTGATAATATAATCCTTTAGTTTTATAATATTTCACCGCGTCTTAGCGTGAAAGGTGAAATATCAAGTGATAATCTATTATACCTATTTAATAGTGGTGCCTTCATTTGTTATTGTACCCTATGGCTTAGCAAATGATAATTAATTCATTTATGTGTTCTTTGAATATTGTGTTCTGTGAAACTAATTTTTCCCCCCATTTTTAGTTGAAAGTAGAAATATTTCAAAATTCAATTCACTGTAGGATAAACTTATAAATATATATTAAAGAATACATTTTTTTTAATATTAAAGTTATGTTTTGTTAACAATTTACAATAATTTATTTTGCAAATATTTATTATTTTGTAGCTTTATCTCTAAGTGTTATTTCTATATATAGTATATTATATTTGGAATGAATTTTCTACCTTTGCTACAATAGTGTTTGAGTACTTAACTTTAAAACATTAAATAAAGTTTGTATCATATTAATTTAGATGCATAGAAAGTTGCTGAAAATATGACATTTTTATTGTATATTAAGCATACAACAGATGAAAATTTTGAATATCACTATTGTTGTACGTAAAAATTACCTCTCCACGTGGATCAATGAAATGTAGACACCTGTCATACTTGGTGGCCATATAGCTATCTTGATCAGCACCGGGAGAACCTAGTCGGCTGGAAGGCCGGCCAACTCCAGAATTTAAAGCATCAAGAATATCAAAAGTTACTCGGTTAGAAGGGAAATGAACACTGAAAACCAAGAGTTACATTTATTGTATACAGATGCAAATTCCTGGAAATACAAAGGCATTCCATCTTTAGGGTTCTGAACCCCTATTAATAGACAATATCCACTAGCTCAAGGGGACAATCTCATCATTCTCAAGCACACCGTACTGAGCTATTCTAATCAACATATATAAAAATAACACTGGGCGTAGGCTTTCTTCATAATCGAACCACTTTAAAATCTCGGTCTCTTGGGTGTTGGATTAAGAATTCCATTATTATTTATTTGTGATTATAAAATTGGATCACTCCATTTTTAGATATCAACAGACTGGCATCGCCTCTGAGAACGAATGATTGTCATCGTTCTCTACCTCATATATTTCTTTATTTATTCTTCGATTTAAAAAATGACTACTGCTCTTGAAAGTCGCTTGGCAACTGCAGGAAACAATCTAGAAATATCTGATCCCCTTGGTGAGACAGACCTCCAGAGGATCATGTTCAATTTGGCTAAAGGACAAGAGGCTATGCAAGAGTCAGTCAGATAATTAGCTCGCATAATGCAAGACAAATCCTCCAATTCTATAAGAGATATGCCACCTCCACCAGACAGGAATAAAAGGAGTTACCATTGTCGTTCTTCTCATGAAAGATCACATCGCCCTGGCATAACTTCTTTATTCCTAAGTAGGGAATCTGCTTTTGACCGTCTAGGTCCCCGAGTAACTAGAGGTCATCATAGGGAGCAAGAATGCCATCGTGAACATAGAGAAAGATCTGTGAGATCAAGAGCTTGAATGAGGGGCTCTGTGCGTGCCGAGCAGACGTCTCGGGAGGAGAGTTCGGCACATAGGCTTAATAAAGCCACCAAATCCGCTTCTGTCAAATCCAAACTAGAAGAACATTCTTGTAAGGGATCCATGTAGCGACTGGAAGATTGGCTAGGGGAAATGGCCAAAATAAAAAGTTCTTTGCAAAGGAGATTGTTAAAGGCTCACCTTTTGTCCAGGCTATTGTGGACTACCCCACACCTTTCTAATTCAAGCCACTAGTGGTCATTCCTAAATATGATGGAAACCCTGATTCAATTCTACATATTGAGCAGTACCAAGTTGATGTTGACATTTATTTTGTCCCCGATGATATGAGGTGCAGGTATTTCTCCAATTCCATCACTGGTCCAGCCCAGACATGGTATAAAAATCTACCTAGAGGTAAAATTTCCACTTTTCATCAAGATAAATTATTCATTGATAACTTTTTCTTTGGGGCCAAGTCGATTAAGAGTGTTACTTATCTTATCTCTGGACCGTGCGTCAAAAGCCTAGAGAGAGTGCTTGGGATTATATCACTCGATTTAATAATGAGAAGTTAGAAGTGGTGGATTATGAAGAAAAAACAACCATTCCAGCGTTAATGAGTGGGTTAATGGTAAAACATCTTTATTATGCCCTCGAAAAAAAACCACCCAAGACTATGAGAGAGTTAATGGCTAAAGATGGAAAAATCATATACGCCGAGGAAGCCATGGTAGGAAAGAAGCATCGGAGATAAAAGCTTAGGGACATAAGAACAATTCATTCAAGAAATATAAAAAAGATAAGATTTCTCATAGGATCAAGAAGTTCGATGAGTATACTTTTCTCACTAAGGGTGTTCACCGCATCCTAGGAGAAATCAGGAGTAACAAAGATCTGAACTGGCCTGGGAAATTGAGGACTCACCGAACAAAAGAGACAAGTCCAAGTATTGTGATTTTTATTGTGATCATGGACACACCACTGATAGTTGCATAGCCCTCAAAAATGAAGTTAAAACTCTTATTTGACGTGGAATGTTGGCAAAGTTTATTAATCGGAATGGTAGCCGAGATATTAAGAGGAGATTCGAGTCACCCGATCGAGGAAAAGAGGACACCAAAAGGGCACACAACAATGATTATGAAGATGACCTCGATTTGTCAAATAAGCCTGATGAGCCAAAAATGAATGTAGGTATAATCTCGTATGTTTGTCATTTTATCGCAGGTGGAGATGTAGGTGGAGGAAATGGACTAGCTGAAAGAAAGGTGGACTTAAATGAATCCAAAGCTCGCCCCACTGTTAGGAAAATTGATATATCTGAGAGGAGTGATGGTCGGCCTAGGGAGGTCAACAAAGACAAATTAGTGATCGACTTCTCCAAAAACGATCTGAGTGGGGTACTATATCCTCATGACAATCTATTGGTAATTACTTACGAAGTTCACCATAGCAGAGTAGACAGAGTTTTGGTTGATAATTGGAGTTCGACTGATGTGATGTTCTACAACTATTTCCAAAGCTTAGGATTAAATGATAGTAGATTAGAATTGTATCATCGGTCATTTATAGGATTTTATAGAGAAAGGGTATATCCCTTAGGATCTGTCAAGTTGGAAGCACTGGTTGGCACTTGGCCATCAATCAGGATGGAACGAATTATATTCTTCTTATTGGACAAAAATGTACAATGAACCTATAATATAGTCCGTGGTCGTGTAGTGTTGAAGCAACTGGAAGCTAAACCGTCTACTGTGCATCAATGCATGAAGTTCCCTACCAACTATGGATTTATTGTTATAAATGATAACCAGATGAAAGCATGGGAATGTTATTATACTTCAGCCGAATAATAGGAAATGAAGAGATGCACAACAACTTTACATATTGATACTTTAGATCCTCGCGGGGAGGAGGACTATGAGAAACCAGAAAAGACCACCCAAATTGGCTCAAGACTAACACCTCCTATCAAACATTAATTAATTACATTCCTTAGAGATAGGAAGAATATGTTCGCCTGGATTCATGAGGATATACCAAGGATTGATCCCAACTTCATCTTCCATAAACTCAATATTTATAAAAATGTCAGGCCAATCAAGCAAATGTGCAAAGTTTCCAGCCTAAAGAGGAATACAGCGATCCAAGAAGAGGTGGAAAATTACAGAAAGCACACTTTAGTAAGGATGTTAAATATACGACTTCGTTGGCCAATATAGTAATGGTCGAGAAGAAGAACAATAAATAGAGAATGTGTGTGGATTTTACTGACTTTAACAAAGCATGTCCAAAAGATCACTTCACTTTACCAAAGATTGATCAATTAATGGATGCCACAACAGGTCATGAATTGATTAGCTTTATAGATGCCTATTCTTATTATAACCATATCAAGATGAAGGCGGAGGATAAGGAAAGCACATACTTCATCGACAATTAAGGAACTTATTGTTACAATGTGATGCCTTTGGGGATAAAAAATACTGGGGCAACGTATTAGAGGTTGGTAAACAAGGTATTTAAAGATCAAATTGGCAAGAACATGGAGGTATATGTAGATGACATGCTCACCAAAAGCAAGTTCACCGCCGACCACATTGCTGATTTGGCCCAAACTTTTGACCAGCTAGAAAAACATCAAATGAAGCTCAAACCGACCAAGTGCATATTCGGAGTCCAGGAAGGTATGTTCTTAGGGTATATTATAAATCAAACATTAATTGAAGCCAATCCTGATAAAATAAAGGCTTTACTAGAAATACAATCCCCGACCCGTAAAAATGAGGTGCAAAAGTTGATAGGAATAGTAGCATCCCTAAATCGTTTCGTATTTCGGGCCACAGATAAATGTATTTCGTTCTTTAAGGTGGTTAAAAATACCTTTGAATGGAACGAGGAATGTGAAAAAGATTTTTTAGACTTGACTAAATATCTGGGGTCTCCCCCACTACTCTCCTGACCAGTTTTGGGCAAGAAGTTGTACTTATATTTGGCTGTTTCAGAGTCTGCTATAAGTTCAGCCATGATCTGACTAGAGGAGGGTGTTCAAAAACCAGTGTATTACACTAGTAAGGTGTTCCAAGGAGCCGAGATCAGATATCCTCGCTTAGAGAAATTTTCATGGGCACTCATTGAAGCCTCTAGAAGGATGAAACCCTATTTTTAGGCTTGTACCATTATAGTATACGCTGACCTACCCTTACAGCAAGATTTGCATAAGCCTGAAAAGTATGGAAGACTAAGGTCTTGGGCAGTTGTGATGTGAAAATATGAAATTGTGTACGAACCAAGAACTTCATTGAAAGGGTATGCAGTTGCAGATTTCATAGCAGAATTCACTTATGCAGAGGTACCCAACACACTAAGTTTACCTGCCAAGCAGACTTCTTCGTAAGAGTGATCAGCTCAAAGTCCAACTGAGATGGTTGCTAACTGAAGAGTGCGACTGTGTGATAATTGATTTAAATTAAATTCGCAAGTTTCCAAGTACCCCTTATTTAATTAGAGTCCCTAAACATGCATCTAAGGTGCGTGTGTCATCCCATAGATAAATAAAGCATGTGACACAAAAATATGATGAGACACAGATTTCAGGAAAAAACCTTTTCGGGTAAAACCTTTATTTCACTATGAATATATAAATCTCAACTTACAATTACATAGAGAAATCTGCAATGGATCAACGCGTAGCCAACCCACAAAGACACACAGTCTTGAACTCAGCAAGAGAATACACGCAGCACCCTCCAAGGACTCGCAGCCCAAACAACAAAGGAAGAACCGTAGCTCTCCTTAATGACACGCAGCCATAAAACTTTGTAGAGACTCCCTCAGCAATGACACGCAGCCCTCGGTTGCAAAGATCTCCCCCACAAAGATGAACAGTAACAAAGTTTGTGTTATAGGGTTCCAAAAGATTCACAAAAGTAATTGGGATTTTTGTGTGTGAATCAAAAAGATGTTTGGCACATCAAAAAACGAAGTCTTGTTGTGTTTTTACTCTTAGAAATGTTTTTCAAAGACTTAGAAAATAAACCAACGAAGTAGGAATATATATAGAAAATAAGAGTCGGTGGAAAAACATTACACGGAACTGTTCGAATTTATCCCAGCGGATCGGTCCGGCTAGCAGGCGGATCAGTCCGACCTCGGATCGGTTCTTTTTTAAAATAGGCTTCTTCGGTTCACAATCGGTCCATGGTATACTGGAGCAAAGAGGATCGGTCCGGTAGGTAGGCGGACTGTTTTGTTTTTAATATGGGCGGACCGGTCCGGTGTTCCAGAAAAATTAAAATCTTTTAAAAGCCTCTTTTTGCTTGAAAAAACTTACTTCTTATTTTTTATAAAAATATTTTATAAAAATTTCCCAATACTAAGTATGAATCATAAGGAACTTAAAAACAAAACTTTACCAAGTTCATTCTCGCAGGGTTATGATGTTGAAGACACTTTTATATTCGGATCCGTTGTAGTAGATGCGATCTTGAGTTTCTTCAATGGTGTAACCGCGTACGACATACATATTTACAATGGACAAAAATGTCCTTACACTAACCAATCAAAATCATCAACTGTTCAACAAAGAGATGTCCGACTAGTTGAGCAAAGCCAGAAGATTTTCAATTATGGAGTATTGATTAATGAAGACTTCAACAATGATATTCTAATTTGGAAATTATTCATAGATAGCTCTTCGTGTACAACTGGAAGTGGTGTTGTACTCATCCTTAATACTCCAGAGGATTTGGACGTGGAGTATGCATTGATATTTCAATTTCATGCTTCCAAAAATAGAGCCGAATACGAAGCATTGATTACTGGTTGGGAGCTAGCCTCATCATTGGGTATCGAGCAAGTAATGGCGCACAATAATTCTCAATTTATTGTCCTTCAGTTACTGGAAATACATAGAGTTAAAGGGGAAATGTGACACCCCGCCTAATAAAATACTGGGTGATCAGTATTATACCAAATTAAAACAGTAATCCCAGTTGGTTCATCCTTAGCATCACTGTCGAAAACGTTTTTAAAACTTACTAACCACCTAGTATTTCAAAAAGCTGGTGCCAAATTTTATCTTTTTAATTAAACAACCAATAACATGCGGAAAGATAATATGAGTCATACACCACGACTGAATTAAATCAACTGAATAAATAATAAACTACATGCCGAATAAACCATCGGTCACCAAAGTAAATAGTCCAATACAAACATACAACACCTGAATAAATAAATCTAAAAATTGTACTGAAAAGTCTGGGCGACAAGTCCAAAGTAAAACTGAAACTGATAAATGATTTCTACTCTAGGAAGGAATGAACGATGCGTCTAATCCAAACTCTTGCTAGCATCCACATGTTCCGCAACTCCGTGTCCCTAGAATAGAATATCAAGTCTGGCGTCCCTGTGGCTGGACACCTAAAAGGTTTTGAAAATAATTTTATAGCAAGGGTTAGAACCCAATACATTTTGAAAATATTTAGCAAGTGAATTAACGGCAGTAATGAAAAAATATATGAATGCGCTTCATATTTAAGTTAGTGTCGCACTCCCTTGAGGACATACTCACCCCTCCACTAATGTGCACGCCTAACGGGTACTGTAACCCCACCTAATTGTACTACCCCGTCCAATTAGTCCTGGTATAATCTCCCTTTTTCATTCTACTCTAAACTGAGTATTATTATCAATGGGTTATAAGTTATCTCAACAATTAACTTAATTAATTCCTTTTACATAATATCATATAACTGTGGCACAAGTTATATAAAATAAATACATCACACACTGTATTATTACATGCATATAATATTTACTACCATTATATACTCACCTTTACTACGAACATCCACACATATATCATACGTATATCCATCCCTCCGAGTATACCCTCGCTGGATGATTTTCTCTAAAGTTCTATCTCACTAGGTGTGCTCACATAACCTAGTTACCCAAGTTTAAATCTCTCACCAACCTGGACCAAAAATATAAACGTAGTGGAGGCAGTCATATTCCTTCCCTGAAAGTGAGATAAGCCCGTCACCCATATACCGGACGCTATGACCTGGGGATATACTCACCTTACTCCTCAATCTAGGGGATTTACCCACAACGCGCAACCTCCCTTGATAGCACTAGAGTATAGAAATTAAATAAATATCTAGTCACTGATATTGAATATCCCACACAATATATACACATATATATACTATCACTACACCGTATATATATATAATATGAACCCCGGCTTTACCGTGTACTCAAAAACCCATAACACTAGCCAGAAATTCTCTGAGTCTTTGGCTCGACTCTAATTTATTTAATTCACACATCAATTAATATAATATTTCCCCCGAGTCTATGGTCCAACTCTAATATAAATAATTTACACATTAATTCATTTATCACCTTGTGTCACTCAACCAATATACCCGGACTCGCTCACCTGGCCCATATCTTAATATTTCCCAAGTTTATATCCCGACTCTAAATTTATTGGTTTCCCTCCATAATTAATTTACTACCGTGGCGTCGCTTAACCAATATACCCGGACTCGCTCACTTGATCCGTATCTCACTATTTTGGAATCCAATTTCTCAAATTTATCCATAAAGTGCCCCACATAAATCCTCCCTAATCCCAATTACTTTCCCCCATAATTGCTAGGAATAGGTGCCTCTAATTTATTTATCATTAAATAAAGCATAGAAATTAAATTAAATAGAATTTCCCCCTTATACATAAAACTGGGCGAACTGTCAAAAATCTGGGACCATCAATCGATCGATCCCCTCCATCGATCGATCGATCGAACAGATACCCTTCTTATCCGACTTGTTGTTTTGGCCATTGTTAACCCAACCAAGCTTCTAGTTCCTCTCTTAACATCCTCTGGTCATAATCAACGATATTTTCACATGAAAACAGGTTCTAATCGTCCTAGAAACCTTAATCCAACAACTAATTTCCATTAATTCCAACGTTTTTTCGATTTGGGTTTTATCCGGATTTCAAATCTCCAATAATATTTTCATTCCTATTAACAGAAATTTACCATCGATTCTTACTGGTTTTAACATACGATTCATACCTCTACATTCCAGAATCCTAAACATAATAAACTTCACCCTTAATCCCATTAAAGTATAAAATTACTGAAAACCCAATTTTACATGAATACCCAACCCAAAACGAATTTTGGATTACACCTCCAATAATATGAATTGATTATCATCAATTTAAGAATCACAACAGTTAACCACTTTCCTGGAATTTTTCGTAGAGTCTAATCCGTTGGTGTAGAGTGACGAACCCTCACTTTGTTCCTCGATTTGTCTCCAAACAGTCTCCAATTGGGTCTTGAGTAGCTTCCTCTGTTTCTCTCTCAAACCCTAGGTTTAGAATTTGTTAACTGTCGTTCAACTAGTCCCTCAATTAGGTTTAAAACCCCTAATCCCATTTTTGGCCATATGGGCCTAATTAAAATCGCCCAAATCACCCCTGTGGGCCCGGCTATGCCCAAAAATGACCCGAGGCCCGATTACTATCTCCGGGTACTCTTTTCCGACTATCTCGACCCATCCGAACTCAACCGCGCACTCAGAATTGTCATCCAAAATACTTTATAACATTCTCCAATTTTGACCTCAAAATGCGACACATAAAATTTCGAACAATTTAACTTAAAGTCGCAAATATAAATAATTCTTTCCACTAAAATAAATTCCCCAAATTATAAATTTAAGTTTCTCCAATTTTAATATTTTTATAATTCTAAAAAATAATTAAATATTAAATCTTCAAAATTACTGGGTGTTACATGAAACAAGGGTGGGATACTTGAATAAGGTAAAAGAAATAATTTCATCATTTTTTACAGCCAAGATGGTTCATATTCCAAGAGTAAACAACGCCCGAGTAGACGCACTTGCTCGACTAGGTTTAGCAACTCCAATGGAGCTTAAAAGAACCATCCAAGTGGAGATTCTCACTAGCAGGAGCATTGATGAGGAGGCAGTCAACATCATTTCTGTAGAGTTAGGGCCTTCCTAGATGGATTCAATCAAGGATTATATTTAGAAGGAACTATTACCAGCCGATAAAAAAGAAGCAAGGAAATTGAGATATAAGGCAGCTTACTATGTCCTGGAGAAAGGTACACTATACAGATCAGGATATACAATCTCTTTACTTTGTTGTATCCACCCAAATGAGGTGAATTATTTTATTAAAGAGGTATAAGAAGGCTCACGTGGATCTCACACAACTAGGAGATCTCTAAGACAACGGATAGCAATGCAAGGTTATTATTGGTTGATAGTGAAGGTAGATTATGTTGCCTTCGCCAAGAAATGTGATAAGTGACAAAAATTCGCCACCATCCATAGATGACCAGTGGCAACTCTAGCACCCATCACTTATTTATGGCCTTTTTCTATTTGGGGAATAGATTTGGTCAGACCATTACTGACCACTAAAGGAAGATTTAAATACCTGGTTATAGAAGTCGATTACTACACCAAGTGGGTGGAACTGAGCCTTTTATTGATATGCCCTATCAAAGGGTCTTCCAATTTATATGAAAGCATATCATTTGTCGGTATGGCATGACTTATGCCTTTATCAGTGACTATGGCACCCATTTTGATAATGAGGAATTTGAAGAGTACTGCATCAGGTCCGTCATCTAGAAACTTCATTCAGCGCCTGGACACCCTCAGTGCAATGGCCAGATTGAAACCACCAACAAAACCTTTCTATATGGATTGAAGAAAATGTTGGATGATACTAAAGGCAACGGGATTAATGAACTCCATAACGTTCTTTGGGTATATAGAACTACTCCCAGAACAACAATGGGGGAAACCCTGTACATGATTTCTTTTGGCACTGAGGCAGTGGTACTAGTTGAAATAGGTCTACCGACTAACAAAGTGTTGAATTTTGATTCACCCAAAAGTGATATCATGAGACAACTGGATATGGACATGATATAAAAGGTCAGAGAAGATGCTACTATTCAGATGGCTAGTTACCAACTAAGGACTGCTAAGTTCTATAATTAGCGTGTTAAGCCGACAAACTTGAAGTAGGGAGACCTTGTACTGAAGAAAGTGATCCAGAAAAATAATGAATTAGAACCCAACTATCATGGTCCCTATCGTATCTCGACGAAAATCCGACCAGGAACATATTGCCTGGAGACATTGGAGGGTGAAGAATTTAAGAACCCATGGAATGCCGATCATCTTCGCAAATATTATCAGTAATTTTTTATGTAATAAATTATTCAAGTCAATGAAATTGCAGGTTTCAACTCATACTTCCTTTTTATGTTTTTTTTTTCAGAGTATGGTGGTACCACCACCTTAAATTAACACTAAATTTTTATTTTAAACTATTTCAACTTCAAAAAATTTCTTTGTCAAACTATTTTAACTTCATAAAAGTTCCTCTCCAAACTTTTAAAACTCCAGAAATGTTCTTCATCAAACTTTTCTATCTTAAAAAAAGTTCCTTACCAAACTTTTCCAACTTTAGAAAAGTTCTTTGTCAAACTTTTCCAGCTTTAGAAAATTTCATCATTAACGACTTCATATACGATTTCGTCTTCTACAAATCATGAACTAGAAATTTGTAAAATCTCATGTTAGATGTCAAGTCAAACACATGAGGTTTAACCTGACTAAGTTAAAATACATGGATAAAAATACATTCCTAATACACTTGGTCTCCATTGATAACTGATTCTATAGCTTAGTTCAACAAAACTATTAACAGTTTTATCTAAGAATAACGTTAGTAGAATCTAAGGCATTACAATCTGATTCAATCACGAATCAAACATCTAGCTTTTAAGCAGGACATTTAATCAATAGGCCGACTAACTAGTTAGAGTACCGATTACCTAGTCAGTATCAAGATTAATAGCAACCATAAGCTTAAATATAAATGACAAAAGTGTCTCGAGGCATTTCATTTTATTCTAATAAACTTGAATTACAAAACAAAGATCAAATAAAATACAAGATACAAATTACTCCATGGGACGCTTTCTATCAACCTTGCTCATCCTAACAGGAGGTTCATCAATGGTGCTTGAATGATTGATGGAGCAAAAAGGTCTTCTCCTAGTGTGCCTACTGCCACTTGGCCGATCAAGAAGATACTGAGGATGAACATATTCCACTTCTCCTTCAAGGCTAAAGTCCCCAATATATTTTCGAATCAAACTTTGAGGAATGCCATCAGGAGGGATCCAACTAAAGTCAATAGAAAAAAGAGGATCAGGATAGTCTAACATCCCAAGGTATGCCAATGCCATAACTCATCATTTTTGGGTATTTTCAACATGGCGAGCAGGTTGAACCAACCCTATTTATAACCCTTATTCCTGGCTTGCTCCATATTCACTTCCAAATAAGTCAGAGCTTCATTATACCCATCTATCCAAATAGATCTAGGTTGCTTATGGAAATGGATGATAAGTCAGTCCACATTATCTTGAAGCTTTATAATGGCCTTATCTTTCTCCTTGAGCTGAGCAGCTTGGTCAGCCAGAGTTTTCTTGGTTCACTCTTCATTAGTAGTTGGCTGAACAACTATACTTTGCCTTGCGTATTTTCCAGGTTTGGTCTTCTTTTATAAAGCTTCTATCTCCTCCAACAGTCTATCATTCTCAGTCTCTAAGGATAAAACCCCTTCATCCGGTCCAGTAGTGGTTGATTTCTTCAAACTGTCAACTCCATTCCTCAGTGCATTATTTTCTCTCTCTAATATGGAAACATTTGATCGGGCATTCTCTAGTTCTTGGTTTAGGGCCAATTCTTTCTTACTCAATACATAAATGATATCTTTTAACTTCTTGCCAAAGCCCCAGCCTTCACTTAATGCCTTATATTTGGTTTCATAGTCAGAATTGAGCAATGCCTTGAAAAGTTTGTGAACCTCTTGTATTTGTTCAATCATCTCATAATAACCAAAATTATTGGCTACAACTCTGTCCAAGAGACAATAAAGATGGATGTAAGACTCTTTCACTTGATCAGAAACATCTGGGTTGAGCAACCCTGATAAATCTTCCTTAGACAAATGAACATGGCCAACCTTAAATAGAGTTTTGCACGACCTAAGTAGGTCGGATTCAACAAAAATAATAGCTTTTTTTCTGGCATCAAACTGGAAATTTACAAGTATGAATGTCTGGGGCAAATTCAGAGAAATAAACAACGTAAAAATACCAATCAACAAGAAATCAATATCATGTACAGAGTGTAAACAACTGAGCAAAAAAGGTTATTTAATTAATCAAATTTATGGTTACAATGATGGGTGCATCTGAAATAATGAAAAAGAAGAAATTGAAAATGCATGAAAGAAAGGATAAAAATAAACTGGCTAAAAAGGAGCTAAACCTTCTCCTTGGTAGTTTTAACTGCCTCTTCTTAATTGCCACCACCATGACTTGGACTACACTCGAGAAAGGACTCCCCTTTGGCTTAACTTTCACATATATTTTGGTACACATAAAAAAGAAAAAACATGCTACCAGAATAAAAATGGTGGGAATGGACAAACCTATACTACAACTCAAATTGGATTGCACATAAACCACGAGTGTCAACGACACCATCTGAGCAAAAGTTAGGAGGAGGAAGTACCAGTTGAAGAAGCTGTTGATCCCCCTTTTTCCCGGATACGGTGTTGGGATTGAATTAGTCAACTCCAAAATCCAGGTTGCATGTCTTAATACCGGCAGCTCCTATTATCAGTAATCCAAATCCACCTAGTAAGAAAAAAAATTGCTAAGGTGTCGGTCCATTGCATTTGTCTTCTACTCCGCAGTGTGGACGATAGAGCCATTTGACATCCGATGTTAGGCTTATTTCCACCAAACCCTTCACATCAGACAGGGCAGGGTAAATAAAAATCTTATTATTAACTGCTAACTACAATTGTATTTCTTGTTTTGAATTAAACCCTTATCCCTTTTTGATAGACATGATAAAGAAAACAAAAGAAAAAACATATTGAGCTTGGGAAGCCAATACAAACCCAATTCATATCTCACACTTTATTTTGTGTTGCTCTAGTAACATCTATTTAGTGTCACTAAATTTTCAACTTTAAGCTACTCCTCTTCTCCATTTTTACGATGTTTAATTTTGTCACTAGGGAATTCTTAATAAAAAAAAATTATTTCAGCCATTTAAAAGTTTTGTAGCTAAAAAACTAACACTAATATTAATTTTATTATCCAGATTCTGATCTTTCATAAGGGTATTTTTTGGTGTTTCATAAGCTACACAAGAGGACCTAAGCATTATCACCCTAGAAACTAAATGTTGTTCATGAACATATAAAAAGAATTTAATATGAGATTCTAAAATAAGGTACTGATTCGAGATGAGTGAGCCGAAATAAGGATATGCAAGGATGAAATTGAACATGAGACAAACCTCATATATATGATATATCAAACTCCGTACGTTAATGTGAATGTTATTTTCTTCTTTCCCTTCATGTTTCTATCGTATTATATCAAGTGATATAACACGGTTCTAGCATATTCGCATAGAGACAAGGTGTCCTTATCCAATTTATTTGGGTACTAATTTTAGTTCAAGACTGTAAACATGCAAAGATTTAGAAGAAACATCCTCGTAAATATTTATGCAAGTAGGTAGTGAATTTCAATGCCTTCAATCAAAGTAGGCAAGGATTTAGCCTAACCATTTTAATTTTATTTTTCTTGTTTATTTACTGTTACTGTTCCTAAGGCAAGAAGGTGAAATTATACTCAAGTTGTACATAGTTCACCATAAATGAAAGAGTTAAGTCCAAGACCGGGATAAGTTATCAACATGTAAAACAGGGAAGAAGAAAGAAAAGGGCATCTGAAAGGTGATGTGTAGTACCAAGAAAGAGGCAATTGAAGAGAAACTCAAAGTCTTGTAACGGACGAAGTAAGTATCACAGACAAAAGCACCTAGTATGGTGGAAGAGTTGGTGGTGCCATTGAACACATTGAGAAGTTTTGTAGCAATGATGCTTTTCATGTTGAACACTGTAGTCAGATACACCACCAAGTTGGCTAGTGTGCCTTGGGCTCCAAGCATCTCGAATGTTTCATTTCCTAAAATTTATGCAAATTAAAACATTTAAATGTAAGAAAATTTAGACGGAAAACAAAAAAAGAGAATAGTTACAACACCTATAATGAAAGGCATGGCCTTTACTCTTCTCTACTTGATCTCTTGTTCATCAATCGTATCACTTCTCCCATTCCTCTCCATGCTCTCTCTCACCCTCCTTATTTAAAGCTAAGAACAGTTGACATGTGAAATCATATTTAATTGTACTTTAGTACAATGATTTCATATTTAATAGATTAAAAGAGTATTCATTATGGAAATTTCAGAAACATACAATTAAATTAGTGATGTTATAACTTATGTTATTAAGGTCTTGATGTCATGAGTGGCGTCACTCTAGATTAGATAGGCCACCAAATATTTGGAGTACGATAAATATCATTTTACTCATTCAATTTATGATTAACTAATTACTTTGATGTTTTAAATCCGTCGACATTTGTGCCCTGAATTTTCCTCTTTGCTTTAGCAGGGCGTGAAAACCATTGCCGATCGAGGTTAAAATACGTATAAATGCTTGGATTTCGAGACTTTTGCATTTTAGAAAATGTATAATTTTAGTTATTTACTTGTTCAAAATGGCAAACCGTCTGGAATTAGTCTAACTAAACATCAGTCAAGTTGTTCATTTGGCATGGACTTTTGCAATTTTCCCTTAAAGCTCGTGGTCGAGCTTTCTCCACCTTGGAGAGAATTATGTATGCAAAGAATAATTATCACTAGTTTAGCTAAGACTTGTTATTTGTTTTATTTGCACTATGGCATATTTGTTGTATTTCGTTACAAACCGACACGTGCCGAAATAATGAACCGATCCTCAACATCTCCAAAGTTCAGGACTTCTTGACGTTATGATGGTATAAATATTTTAGGATTTCAAATTTATTTACATTTTATTTGAGAGATTTTTTTCAATAAAAAATCGAGGAAAATTTTTAAAAGTTAAAAAAATATTTTTTTGACCTCGTTCGAACGAAATTGGGAAGCCTCATTAGATATTTCATCGAACGAACAACTAACGAAGGTGTACTGTTTCAATTCATTAGAAGCTCGTTAGAAGTTGGTTCTAACGAGATTGGAGTCTCATTCAAACGAACTGTGTTTTAATTTTACAGAGATGACATTCTCATTCGAACAACTTCTATTTTCGTTCGAGCGAATTCACTGCCTCGAAATTCGTGCCAATCTTATAAATACCTATTTTGAAACCTCTTTGATTGGGACTTTTGAAAAAACATGAACAGAACATCTAAAATAAAGTTTTTCTAACTTTTATGTTTCTAAACACCTTTGATTGACAAATCATCCTTTCCAAATATAATTGTGAATCCTTTATAAACCTTAGAATATTTTGTATCTTGCATACACTTGTGGAGAGCATTTATTATGACTGATTTGTGACCCGAGTGATCATGACTGAAAAAGGCTTGAGGCTGAAATAGTAATTACCAAAGGGGGATCGCCGCCTCTGGACTGCTCCGGATCTTAGTAGTATACTATAATACCCCAAAATTTTGCTTATTAATAATTTAATTAATTCAAAAATTAATTAAGAAAATAGATTTTATTTAAATTACGTGAGTGAAGTAATTTAATGTGATCAAACGAGAAATGAGATTATTAAATATTAATCGAGAGATAAATACTGATTAATGTTATAGTATGAAATTTACTAAGTGTGAGTAGTAAATAATTACTGATTATTGTAATATGGCATAGTGAGTAATATGTGCGTATTTTATTTTATCTCAATCGGGAGTCGCGGGTAGACTAACTTTAGGTCGAGATAGAAAAATATTTCTAAGTAACTCGAATGATAATTTAGAGGTCACGGATGTTTCTAAATGTGTCGAAATAGTCAAAAAAGTGTACCCGGAGGTATTGTTTGGGTCCCGAGTCAAGTTTAGACCAACTGGCACCTATTGAGACATTTTGGTCATTTGGCAAATAGAGGTTAAGGGACCAATGAAATTCTAAGTGTTATATCTGATGTTTGAAACTTGAAGCTAGGGTTAGAAACAGTTAAACCCAAAGGAAGCCAATAGAGTGAAAAGAGAAACCAATTTTCAAGGCTTACGAGGTGTTTTTGAAGAATTGGACCCAAACCTTGCACCCTAATCATTTAAGGAGTACAGATTTGAAGAGAGAACCATCAATCCATCAGCAACACCATGAATTCAGACCCTACAAACCTAGAGGCAAGTTGTTTATTGCAAATTAATATGAAGTTATACTACCTATATGTTTAGGGTTCCAATTATATTGATTTATTGATGATTCTTGAAAGAAAAGATTGATTTAAATACATGTTTGGGTAGAATTTGCATGTAGAACGATTTGATATCAATAGAGGATAATAAATTAGTGATTATGTGTTATTATCCCCGAATTAAATCTGGGTTTTGATGAATAATAGGGGATGAACATGGAAACCTAGGGTTTTTGATGTTACAAGGATTTAATTCATTATCGATTAGATATGGTATTGATTTCATGTAAAAATCACATTGGAATTGATCCTAATGCATGTAGTAATGGTTAGGGATACTTGGTTTTGAATTTGGTGAAGAATCATGAGTGTTATATGGATGAAAATGTTGGAAAACGTATTTGCGTGTTGGAAAAGAGGAATCTGTAGAAAAACGAATCAATTCGGTCAGGGGAGAATAAATTCGGCAAGAGAATCGATTCGGTTACCTAGAAAATTGAAAATTTCCCCTTTTTGTCTTAAATCCCTAAATTGTTGTTGTGAGATTTTTTAGGACTTTTGTAATGTAATATTGAGAGATGTAAAATATTATAATAGGCTTATGCTAAAGCACTAAATTACTTAAGCCTTCCATTTTATTAAACCACTGCATAAACCCCAAAAAATATTTGCAATTTTTTCCCTTTATTTATATAAAAAATAAAAACTAATCGTTTATTCTCCTACCACATCATATCCCTTATAACTCACACCAAAGAACCTCCATTAATTTTCACATATAATTTTTACCCTAACCCGCACACAAACACATACACCCCTTCCAACGAACTAAAACAGGAGGAAAAGTAGATATGAAATAAGCAAAATGGATACAACCTTAAAAAATGAATCCCAGTTAAAACACATAATAAATCACATCATGCAAAGATTAGAGCATTGAAGCCTAAAATCCATATGTTGCCACCAGTAAAAACCAAAGTTATAATAAGAATCGCATTTGTCTTATACGTGTATATACATTTTTTATATGTTTATATCAGTGTATGTATTTTTTACATACCGAACATGAATCGTGTACATATTTGTGCTTCTTAGATGAAAAATCAAGGACAATGAACATATATCATATACATATTTGTTCCATATTTCGTGTAAGTCCGTGTATAGACATAATTTTGAAGAGTACCTCAAAATCCCACAACTTGGAACCCTATGTGATATTGAGACAGCGAAGAAGATGCAAGTCATAGAAGAATTATAACATATAAAAATTGTAACATTTTTTGTTAATATTTTATTTTCTTTTAATAGATGTATCCCTATAGTAGTTAAAAATACACAATTATATTAATCTAATATATTTAAATATGCATGTGCATCCTATGGGTTTAGAGGTGTAAACGAAGCCCTTGATTGTGACTTAAATGTAATAGAGAATTCTAGCTTTTATAATTACCCCAACTGTGATAGTTTGAATACATACGAGTAAAA
Organism: Sambucus nigra; assembly: GCA_949130495.1. Lineage (NCBI taxonomy): Eukaryota > Viridiplantae > Streptophyta > Magnoliopsida > Dipsacales > Adoxaceae > Sambucus > Sambucus nigra. The sequence continues at coordinate 201,643,586 of OX422218.1, forward strand.
TTTGCTTTCAAGAAATGGGAAAACTTGTTTAATAATATCTTTTAAATGAAACACCGATGTAATACCCCATATATTTTGGAATAAAATAAAATTTAATGAGGATTAAATTCATTCAGAGAAATTAATTAATCCGGGTTGTGAGCAATTACGCTCAATATTACGTATAAATTTTAGAATTGGACTTCAATGATTTGGAATAAACCAAATGAAATTTATTTATTTAAAAGAAGGATTGGGGTGTGTCACAACACAATTAAATATATTTTGGGATAAAAATATTTGAAATGCACTTTGAGAGGTCTTACGAGCTCGTTTGGATATTTTAGATCCTTAGAAATGGCCTCGGCATATATATATATATAGAGAGAGATATAGATAGATAGATGAGTCAGGTAGTTATCGGGCTAATTTGATTTTGTATTTGGGCTCATTTGGGGGTCCAAAGTTGGGGCCTAAATCCCAACTCGGGAATTTGGAAAGATATAAGATTATAAGGAAGAGAAATACCCCCCCACTCCTATCAAAACTTAACCCTAGCCACAACCACCCAGGAGGAAAAGGAAGGACCACCTTAGGAGGAGGAAGCGAGGCTCCTCTACAAATTTGAGGCAAGGATTCTCTTGACATTCTTATTCAAGTTGTACTAATCTTATATTAATGGTATACCATGCTTAGAATAAGGTTTAATCATGTGTTGGGTCTACATATTGAGAGACCTTTTGAAATGTGTAGAAATTGATGATAATTGTGTAACCTATGTTTAGATCCGTAACTCTTTTTATCAACTATGTATTCATGTACTTTAAATTGAAGGTTAATTGTAGAAGATAATTTGTAGAACCCTCCATCTAAATACAAATGCAATAACATCATTCTAGGAATTGAATTGTAGAACCACTTCTTGAAATTGAGAAGTCTATGAAATTGGGTGAATTAGGAATCATTTAAAACTTAAACCGTCATCTTAAATACTATTTTCGCTGTTTTGGTTTTGAAAATGGCTATTCCGTATGCATCACCTTGTAGAAAATGCCATTTTCTGCATTTTGTTCTCTGATGTTCTTTCTCCAAAAACAGTTCTGAAATGCCTCAAAAATGTATTTTAAAAATATGAGCAGATTCGTGGGATAAATTTTAATAAATGTTATTTTTGGGTTGTTGTTCCATTGGAGGTTGTCTCGATTGATTGATTATGATTGTTGTTCTATACTTGGATGATGAACTACGAGGGTATAGGTCTTGGAGATAGATTTTTTTTTCATTTCGATCACGTGGGTGCCGACCGCGTATTTTTCTGATTTTTTTTTTAATTTGATATGATTTTTCTATGAAAGGGTGTAAGAGACCATATGAACAAGATGATTTACGTGGGATTCTTGAATAGAGAAATATGAAATAAATATATAAAGGGTTGGGATGCACCCAGAGGATTTGGGAAATTTTGGAAGGGGCATATAAAGGATAAGACCTTAAAAGATACGATGAAAATATTATGATTAATTTGGGGAGAGTTTAAATAAAAAGAAACGGATACTTGAGATAAGTTAGTGGAATGAGGTTATAATTAATGATTAAATTCCTCAAATTATTACCATATAACGACATTAAGTAGTAATGGTATCCTAAGCTTAGTGGGCTAAGTCTAAATGGTTAACGTCGGTTGTGATAGTAGGTTGGGGTGACACTATTTAATCATATTAGAGAATTCCTTATATATGTACATATAACCCTTTTTCCACGATTAGCTAACTACTTATATATGCACATATAAACCATATTGAAAGGTGTTAAGAAGTGTATAATTATTAATAATCTGGACGTTTGAGTCAAAAGGGCAACTTGCTAAGGGTATTAAATGTGTGGGTAAAGTTAGTTTGGTAATAACTATGCCTATAATGTTTTTGAAAGGTTAGTTTGGGGAATAACTATGCCTGTGTATTTATAGAGTAATAAATTATGAAGTGTGATTTAAGTCAAAAGAATATTTTTATGAAACTTAATATTTAATCGGGAAATAGTCGTAAGGCATCGTCTTAAAAAAAGGAGTTATGGAATAATTGACTATATGTTCTGGATAAGCCAAGGAGGCTATAATTTATATGGATTGGGATATCTTTGGATTTAAGTAGCTATTGAGTAGCTACTTATACATATTATATCGTAATAATATGCATTATATTATGTTTGTGTGTGGACATACCAGCGAACTTTCCTATCAGCTTGGTGGTTCACGCATTTGGGGCAATGACCACACGTCGGCACAGGCGGGCTTGATGATTTGTAAGCCATATAGGTACTATGTAGAGGCTCCACCCTTGAGGGGTAGGTGTGGCGCTGACCCTTCCTGTATCACCGTTGGGTAAGGGGCGTATACAGGTGTCTTGCGTAGGGACCACCCCCAACTTATGTGTGTTTTTTGGTGTCCGCTTATGATGTTAGGATTCCTTCGGACTGTCCGCTTAGGATGTAGGGATTCCTTTAGACTTGCCCATAGAGAACGAATTAGGCACAAATAGTAGATGCCCTTGTGTGTGAATTATATGGAAGGACATATATTATTAATTAACCAGTTACTATTGAAATAAATTAAACTGTCTAAGGATGTGGACAATAAATATTATTGTGACCCTATAATTCATAATAGATGTTTATGCCTTATACTTGATATGGATGGGATTGGAATAAATTTAAGTTGAAAATTTAATTGTTAGGATTTCGTTTGAATTAATTGATTATTTTTATAGTCATTTATATTTACCCATTTTCACATTGTGGTATACCTTATGGATAGTGCCCTTTTAACGGTGTAGACATTATTTAATTGATGATAAAAGTGTGCTAATAAAATGATGTGGATAATTAAGGTTGAAAATGAATGAATAATGCGACACACAATTATTAATAAGAATAATAATTGGATAGTCTAAAGCAGTAGACAAACATTAAATAGAATGAGAAATGGTATAGCCAATTATTAAATGAGAATAATAATTTGGTAATTTAAGAGAGTGAAACTGATAATCTAACGGGGTAGACGACAGGGAATCTGAATTTAATCATTAAATGATTTGAAGAAATAGTCGAGGGTCACGGAGTATGACGACGTAAGGAAATGCACTTAGTTTATGTATACTGAGAAATTTATATTATGAAATCTATTCGGGGATAGGAGTATCAGACATGAGGAACCACTTGTAGTTAGTGCATAATGGAAATGGTTTATTCTTTACTTGGATGATTAAATAATGAAAGTTTACAATTGATATTCATTTGGGGATACAAGTAGGACTTCTTCTAGATGAGAGGTGAGGTACTCGTTTCATGTGAGCGTCGATGAGGAGACGTGGAGTATGAGTTAGTAGCAGATTGCATATTTATTAGTGAGGAATCCTTTCAAATCTAGGGCTCTAACCCAAATATCAAATATACCCCCCTGGTATTTTATATGATAAGGATGGCAGGATTGATGATGGATTAGGCTTGAAGTTGCAATGGATGTAGTGAATTTCACTCCATTGATTCTAGTGTACGTTGTACTTCAGTGTTTTGCTATTTTATTTCATATTGGGATTTGTACGGGCATAAGCCAAAGTGTTTATTTATATCGATTGTATTTATTTTTACATTATGGACATTGTATGATGACTTGGTTTCTATTATTTATGTAAAAGAAATTGTATTCAGTGTTTTTATATTCATGGTGGATTTTAATATAAAATGAAAGAAGTTTTTATTCCTTCAGTGCTGATAATGGTATAAATTGTTGATAAGCTCCATCTTTGGTGTATCGCGCATGTCCATCATTTACGTGAGAAAATGGGGGTTGTTACAACTGACTCCCTTTGCTTCTCTTTCATTTAACTAACGTTGTTCATTAATATTTTTATATATATTTATTTGTCACTAATTGCTTATATATATATATATATATATATATATATATATATATATATATATATATATATATATGTGTGTGTGTGTGTGTGTGTGTGTGTGTGTGTGTAAGGCTCAATTAATACTTTTGAATCTTATGGGACTTCGTATTTGAATTTCTTGAATTTGATGGTTTGTTGGATACTATTCCATTCATAAGCACTATGTTATTACATTCCGATTTTATGTTTACCGAGAGATGATGCTTTTAGATTGCTTAGGGGTGTGCAGAAAGTTTTGTAAAAGTTATATAACTCTATAAGAAATATGTTAATTAAGTATCAAAAGAATGAATGGGGGAGGTAAACAAAATGGTGGGTTCATTCCAAAATTTCCTTTCTTTAATTTTATTTTTGTGATCTAATTTGAATATGATATATATGAAGTTTGTTAAATTAAATAGAATATTATATATGGATATATTACATAGTACTATTCGCACTGAATTTGAATTTGTGTTTAAAACATATCTAACGCAATATTTTTACACACAATCTAAATACATATGTATATAAAACCGGTATAGTTTTTGTTATTATAACTTTATTAGTTTTATTCTTAAAGTCATTCTATATTTTAAAATAATATCCAGTTGTAATTTTTTTTTTGTTTGATATAGTTTGGTATAGCTTACAAATTCAAATTAGTAAATATAATTTTGTAAACTAGAAATTATTTGTATATCACATACATATTTGTTTACTATTCTATTTGTTTCAATATATGTAAAGTTATAAAAGACATTTTGTGGCCTATGTAAGAATGAGATTATGTGTCGTACAATAATCTTATAAGTCCCATATTTGAAATTAAACAACATTGATGTTTTCGTAAAAAGTTCGAGGCATTCCTATTGGTATGTAAGGTCTTCTACGACCGATGGAATATTATTTTTTCAAATGCTACATAGATCCAAAATGGAATTGCAATTAAGTCTTTAATTAAACCAACTACTACGTATTTATCTTTTCCCTTCTGTATCTCATTAACATTCTTTGACTCTCTAACTTCTGCCCATGTATCCCATCAGTTCCCCAATGCAGCACATGTTATTTCTCTTCATCTCTCACCATCACCTTGACAAACTTCTCTCCCGTTAGTCACTATTTATTAGGTAAGTCTCTCTCTCTCTCTCTCTCTCTCTCTACACACACACACACACACACACACACACACACATATATATATATATATATATATATATATATATATATATATATATATATATATATATATATATATATCCTCGGAGAAGACTTTGGTATCTAGTTTGGGGAAAATTTTTACACATGAACGACTGGAGATATGTAAGTTATCGTTATTCCATTGGAATTTTTTTTTTTATTCTAATGTTTTCAGGTCATGAGTTTTTTTAGTTTATGTTTGCAGATTAATACTTACAGATATCATCTATCATTATGTTTTCCCTTAGCATCACAATATATCTGCCTCCACAGGTTCGTCTTTGTTTTTCGTACATCACAACTTTAATTTATATTAACTATTTTTTAAGATTCTTTATTGTATATTTAATTTTATTTATCTAACTTCCCAAACATATGAAGTACATTCTAAATAAATAGCACATTGAGAGTTAAAATCCTCAAACAGACAAAAGTGTTTATTATAACAATTAAATGTCTATTTTCAATCGCTTTTTATTTTTTCTTTAATTTTCATACTTAGATGTATCGTGGAATATTGTTTAGGCGTGTGATAATTATATAGTTGTTTCTTTATATGATTTTTATTGTGTGATTTTATTCGTACAAGGACTCATTTGATTAGCACTGAAAACTTAAAGCTTTCTTTTACTGTTGGTGAATGGACCTTTGGCCAAATGCTCAGGTTAGTGGAAAAGTCATTTGATTCGCGTGCTTTTGTTTCTTGCCAAATGAAATCATATGATTCTTGGGTTCTGGTTAGGTACCTTGAATATGTACGAACAAATGGAGATTGTAAAATTTTGTAATGCGCACATATTGATAGAATTTTGTGAAGTTTTATTATTTCTTCTTTCGGGAGTGAACACACATACACGACATCACAATATGGTGGAATTGTTGTACACTGCATTTTATTAAAGTTTTTAATTGATATTGAAAAGCAAAATATATAAGGAACTCAATAAATTGCATTGGTATATAAGGTTGAAGTCTGGACATAAGTAAATACAGATGTGACACTTCAAAGTGAAACATTAAATAATCTATTTTGTGTGCCTTGATCAAATGTTTTAGTTGGACATATACTTATAAATTAGTAGTTTGTTATCTAAATAAGTAAACATTTGAATCTAATTTCTAATAATTGTTTCCCCTTAATCTTGTGTAATAATTAACAATTTTATATATTTTTAGTATTATGAAATTGATTCACCCTAAAGTCGTCCTTTTTCACATAACATGTTTTCAAAGAACGGTATTATATACGTGAATAAACGATCCAAATTATTATACTTGTATTATTACCATTCGGCATTCACCTGCACATTGCGTGGGTCACATGCTAGTGATTCACATGCTGACATAATTTTTTTTGTACAATTTGCTAATGCGATTAACGTGTCATCGATATATAGGTTAGTGTATGCAATAGTGGATTTTGAAGAGCACTTGGATCCCACATATTGATCAACAATTTATCTAGATAAAACGTCTCCGTAGAAAGTGTCTTCGTGAATAATACAACTGCAAATGAACCTAATCTGAAAAAATAAAACGGAAACCGCTGATTGGAATAGGGGTACAATTCCTCTCCTTCCCCACCCTAGATCTATATGAGAAAGAACTTGAACATAAGAAGTGGATAGTAAGAAAGAAACATGGCAGTTAATAAGGGCTTTTTATTTGAGTTTGAATATGCTTTATAAATTCGTTTAAGATATAATATAGACCCATTTATCCAATAATTTTCAAAGTAAATGTATAACGCTTAAAAATTATTCTATAGTAAACATTAAGTGAGACGTTGTAAGTTTGAAGCTTAATGTGACTAGTTCAATAGCATAATTTTTTTTCATATTTAAATTGAAATACACTTTAAGAGTGGTTGATAACCCTTGAGGGCAAAGTTCATCTACTGCTAATGCTTAGATCTTCCTGATTTGATATAAGGGAAATATAAAAGAACACTTTTAAGATCATGACAAATTGCTCTAATATTAAATAACAAGAATGTGTGATTTGGTCCGAAAATTTATAACACAGGATTCTAAGTATAAAAATGGATTGAAGAGCCTTCGTCAACATCTCTAAGGAGTTGCTATCATCTTTCGGTAGAGGTTTTGAGGTTTTAAAAAGAGGAAAAGGTTAAGTAAATTAAAGGATACGTATGCCAATAGACAAGCATGGTCAGAAAGAGTCAGACGGAAGAAGGGAACAAAGAATGGATGAAACTAAAAAGCCCCATATTGTTAGGAGTATAAGTTAGCAATGGGACACGTGTCCTTTATTCAGCCCTTATACAACCTATATAAATACTTCTCTTGTATCAAGTTTGTTATGTATGAAATCATAATTCTGTTTTTACCAAATCATTCATTTATTTCTCTTTCTCTTTTATCTCTCAATCTAGGGTTTTCTTTGATCTCTATCATGGTATCAGAGCAGCCCACATCTTTCTTCTACAGATGATACAAACAATCCTCCTAATAATGTTCATAATATTGCTACTCCCAATTCCACCACAGAAATCTCAAAATTCTCTCTGGTGACATTCTCTCATTCTTTATCTGTCAAATTAGATGTCAAAAATTTCTTGATCTATAAACAACAAATCCTATCTGCAACTAGAGGCTATGGCCTTCATCATTTTCTTCTTGATGAAAATAGTATTCCTCTAAAGTTTAAGTGTGTTGATGATGAGAAATTAGGGTTAATTTCTCAAGAATACATAAATTGGGAACAACAAGATCAGTTACTTTTATCATGAATTCTCTCTTCAATTTCAGACTCCATTCTTCCTTGATTGGTAGGCTGTGAGACATCCTCTCGGATCTAGAAGAAGTTGTTGAAGTATTTTGCATCCCAAACTAGAGCTAGTGTTAGCCAACTCAAAACATAACTGCAGAGTCTGAAGAAAGGATCACTATCTGGTTATGATTATCTCTCTAAACTCAAGACAACCGTTGATGCGCTAGCTTCAGTAGGTCATTTTTTCACTGAAAGGAACATGTTGATGCAATCTTGGATGGTCTTCCCTCAGAGTATGATCCTTTCATAATCTCTATTTCGACTCGAACTGATGATTATTCTGTTGATGAAGTTGAGGCATTACTAATTGTAATGACCCAATTTTCTTATGCCAATATATAATTATCTTCTTTCAATTTCGTCACACTTACTATCTAATAATGATATATTATTACATGTATGATATTCTGAGTTCTTAATATGACAAAGCCCATTTTTAATTTTGAAGAATCAACGGTAAAATGGGTCAAACTGAGATTTTATGGCACATCCTAAGCGAAGTGATAAGGTTTAGGGTAGAAAATGAAATTTTATAAGACTTTAGGGACTTGGTTTTAATAAAGAAAGTTTTAGGGACCAAAATGAAAAATAAAAGGGGCCTTTTTGTAAATAAAATATTTTTAGGGACCTAAAAAAATATTAAAAATATATGGTGTGAAATTACCAAAATGCCCTTCAGGTGCAAAATGACCCTTATACCCTTAATACCTTTCCACCTCATGCTTGGTTTTGACACCTCCACCGTACACGTGTCGTCATTAGAGGAGAAGCCAAAACACGTGTCGTCGTTAGAGGAGAAGCTAAAACACGTGTCGCAGTCCAGTGAAATAAGACTGCAAGATGCCTTCGTTACGCGACACTTCAATGATGACTCCCACCGTAAAAGCTTGGTCATCATGGACACGTGTCAATGCCGTGATATCTTTGGAAAACTATGAATAGGGCCTTTAGGGATCATTTAGAACTCACACCAATTCCTTGAGAATTATAGAAAGAAATAGTGAGAGAAAGTGTGAAGAAGAAGTTCTTAGGGATATTCATCTTAAGGTAATCTTAATGTTATAATGCATCTTTATAGTTTTAATTTATTATTTTATAGTTTTACTTAGTAGTTATGCTGGTAATATACAATAAAGAATTCACTAATCAAAACTTAAAATTTATAACAAATCCAAGTTGATTTTATAAACTTGTTTGAAATTATACACTTTAAAAAATGATTATTTTTAAAGAAATTGCTCGTTATTATAGAATCCCATTTAAGTAATTCCAAAATCAGGCCCGATGAAGTTCTGTCTAGATGAGATGGTATTTAAGTGGTGCCCCTGTGACCCTCCATCTCTATTGGAAACCGACTGATGAGGAAGGACTATGAATTGAATTCTTCAATTATGATCAATGAGTTTTAAAAGTTAACAAATAGGGATTAAGTAATCCTTTAAAAGAAGAGGTTATTATAGTATAAATTGGACCTTAGAACGTGTACTTAAATCTTTATCAGATTAACGTGTGATCGAAGACCAATACCAGTAAATTTGACCTCCATTTTGGGTGATTACTCTGACATTCCTTGTGTATTTTGATTATATGATATTATGCAAACTATATATTTTTTGTGAACTGCTTTTATTCTCAAAATTCATGTGATACCGATGATTGATTCATTTGTGATATGTTTATATTTGTCCATATAAACATACCTATTAAAATGATTATTGAAAAGAATATTGAGTATTGAAAATATGATTCAGCCTAAGGGACCTCTTTACTGACTGGCCTTCACAGCTGGGTTATCGCTGGTGTGCCCTAAATAAGGCGTTATGACGAACTAGTTCGATTGACCCTCAACTACCGGGGTAAATACGGTAGAAGAATACGGTACTAGAGTGTACTTGGACATCAAAATGATATGATTGAAAGAAAAAGATATCACATTTGATTTGTTGCATTCGTCTTATTCTGAGCTATCCAATTGTGATCTATATACTTTCATTTCAAAATATATATCTATTTACTGCAAGTTCCTATCCATATATGTATATGCCTTCTCTTTTGACTTGAATGGGTATCTATTTTCTGAAAAACCTGGAATGTCTGGAGATTGAATCTCATTCGTCTTTTAGTTGATGTTGTATAAATAAACATTTTTCAGGAAACGTTTAGGCTCACGGACAGAACGAAAATGGACTATTTTGAAGATTTAGCTTTTAGAGCTCTTTTTGTAAAATATTTATTTAGAGCATGTCTGGATCTCTTGTAATAAGATTTAAATTTTCTCTTAAGTTGTAACTCGTTGTTACTTTTAATATATATGAAGTTTCCTTTAGAAACCTCTGATGACGTAATTCCTTTACTTTCAGTATTTTACTATTCATAACCATGTGATAATATTTTCGTTGCATTTATTTAAGGAAATAATTAAATCGGAATATTTGTTGCCTTGGTGGCATGTCAAGACACTCGTTCCCTAATACTATTTTGGGTCAGGGCGTGACAGAAGTGGTATCAGAGTATAGGTTATGAACCCGTAGACTACTGAACATAAGTTTTGAACTTATAGATTTTAAGTTTCCATACATAGGATACAAGATTAAATATCCGACTTATGTGATAACCCTCCACATGTATTACAATATATATAATTATTTATATATCATTGTTCTTCTAAATTGCAATCTTGGGCTAGTATAATACATCTTACTAGTGGCCATGACTATAGAAAATGACTAAGGCAAGATCAACTCCAGGAACTAGTGGTTCGAGTATAGAAGGACTAGAAGGTGCATACAAGGCAATTAAAAGTCTAGCAAGAATTTTGGAGCATCAGGTGAATAATGGAGAACCAAGGAATCTTGAACTAAGTAGTTGTACTATTGAACAGTTCAAGAAGTTGAATCTGTTGTCTTTTAAAGGTATTCCTAACCCCACTGAAGCAGAAAATTAGGTAATACAAATGGAAAAGATGTTCGATATTCTTAAGTGTACAGATGAACAACGGGTTTCATTTGGAACATTCATGTTAGAAGGTGAAGCCGAATATTGGTGGAGAAGGACTAAAAGAATGCATGGGGAAAGGAATAATCCCATAGGTTGGAATGACTTCTTAGTGATCTTCTATGATAAATACTTTCCCAAAACGGTGCAAGACCAAAAAGTAGCTGGCTTCATGAGTCTGGTTCAAGGAAATATGACGGTTAGTCAATACGAGGCAAAGTTTACTGAGTTATACCGTTTTGCACCTCATGTTGTGATAACCGATGTTTTAAGAGCCAAGAAGTTTGAACGTGGGTTAAGGTTGAATATTCGTAGCCGAATTTCCATTCTGAAGTTGACATCATATAATGACGTGGTGGCAAGGGAAACAACAGCTGAGAAGGATAGTGAAGAATATAATCAGGTTAGAGAGGGAAAGAGGAAGTTTGGAGAACAAAGAGGAAGGAACCCCAATAACAAACCCTTTAGGACTACACCTAATATAGGACAACCTTTAGTAAACAAACCCTTGAATGTTGATAAATGCCAACGTTGTGGTAATATTCATAGAGGGTGACCGTGTTACCTGGAGACGGGGAGTTGCTTTGGGTGTGGTCGAAAGGGACATAAAATGCGAGATTGTCCTAACAAAGGGAAGGCGTCAACAAAGACTTCTAATGATAATAAGGATCAGGGCAAACAAGGTAGAGTCTTTAATCTTTTCGATGCAAAGGCTTCTAATGCAGTAGTGTCTAGTACACTTTCTATATGTGCACAACCTTTTCAAGTTTTAATAGATCCTGGTTCTTCCCATTCATTTGTGTCCGTGCATTTTGTTAATCGCTTTCCTAATATTCCAGAATCCTTGAATCATATCATACACGTTTCTACTCCTTCGGGTGAGTTATTGACGGGAGCATTAATATATAAGTCTTGCCCTATAAATGTCAGTAGTCATAAACTATTCGTTGATTTGATAGTTTTATACATAAGAGATTTTGAAGTCATTTTGGGGATGGATTGGTTAGAATCATATCATGCTAGGGTGGATTATTTTGAGAAGAGAGTTATTTTCCAAATTCCTAACCAACCAGAATTCAGTTTTGAAGGAACTAGCATCTTATCTCCCATGTGTATTATCTCTGCAATGAAAGCTTGTAGTTTTCTTAAGAAGGGATGTCACGGATTCCTTGCTAGTGTTATTGATTTGCAAATAAAAGAGCCTAGTTTAGAAGATATTCCTATAGCTAAGCTTTTTCCAGATGTTTTTCCAGATTATTTGCCCAGTCTACCTCCTAGTAGAGAAGTAGAATTTACCATTGACCTTGTTCCTTGAACCACACCAATCTCAAAACCACCTTATCGCATGGCACCTTTAGAATTAAGGGAATTAAAAGTTCAAGTACAAGATCAATTAGACAAGGGTTTTATTAGACCTAGTATATCCCCTTGGGGTGCTCCAGTGTTATTTGTTAGAAAGAAAGATGGGACGATGAGGTTATGTATAGATTATCATGAACTAAATAAGGTGGCCATTAAAAACAAATACCCCTTACCTCGTATAGATGATTTTTTTGACCAACTATAAGGTGCATAAGTATTTTCGAAGATTGACCTTAGGTCAGGCTATCACCAATTGAAGATTAAGGAAGAGGATATTTCGAAATCAGATTTTCGTACTAGATATGGTCACTATGAATTTCTTGTGATGCCATTTGGATTAACTAATGCACCAGCCGCTTTTATGGATATGATGAATAGAGTGTTTAGGAAATATCTGGATCAGTGTGTGGTTATTTTCATTAATGACATCCTTATTTATTCCAAAGGTATTGAAGAACACGAGAAGCATTTGGAGATAGTATTACAAATCCTTAGGAAAGAGAAATTATATGCGAAATTAAAGAAGTGTGAATTTTGTTTGCCTAGTGTTTCTTTTCTAGGACATGTCATATCCAAGGAGGGAGTGTCGGTTGATCCTCAAAAGATCGAGGCTATACTAGATTGGCCAAGACCAACTAATGTGATGGAGATTAGTAGTTTCCTAGGGTTAGCAGGTTATTATCGAAGATTTGTTGAAGGATTTATAGTATTGCCAAACCTCTATCTAGGTTAACACAAAAGACGGTGAAATGTGAATGGTCTGAGGATGTTGAGAATAGTTTTTGAGAACTTAAGAATCGATTAGTAAGTGCCCGAATTTTGACTATTCCTTCCGGTACAAGAGGATTTGTGATGTATAGTGATGCTTCTAAAAATGGTTTGGGATGTGGGCTAATGCAAAATGAAAAAGTAGTAGCTTATGCCTCGAGACAGTTAAAACCCCATGAGCAAAATTATCCAACCCATGACTTAGAATTAGCAACGATAATTTTTGCTCTTAAGATTTGGAGACATTATATGTATGGTGAGACTTGTGAGATTTATATCGATCATAAGAGTTTGAAATATATCTTTACTCAGAAAGAATTGAACATGAAACAAAGGAGGTGGTTAGAATTGATGAAGGATTATGATGTAAATATTCACTATCATATCACCTGGGGAAAGCTAATGTAGTTGTCGACGCTTTGAGTAGAAAGTCTACACCAAATTTAGCATGTCTTATTACCAGCCAGGAAGCTCTATTGAAAGATTTGAGAAGTATGGAAATAGATGTACATATCTATAACGAAGGAGGAATAATCGCAAACTTACAAATACAACCCACGTTGATGGAAAGAATTAAAGTTGCAGAAGTAAATGACCCACAACTGAAGAAGATTAAAGAAGAGGTTATTGAAGGGAAGAGAATTGAATTTGCGATACGAGATGATATATTAAGGTTTGGAAATAAAGTGTGTATACCGAGTGATGCCCAACTAAAGAGGCAGATTTTGGAGGAAGGTCATTACTTGAGATTCACAGTTCATCCCGAAAATACCAAGATGTATAGAGATCTTCGAGAAGTGTTTTGGTGGAATAACATGGAAAGGGAGATAGCAGAGTTTGTATCTCAGTGTTTGATCTGTCAACAAGTAAAAGCTAAACATCAGAAACCATCAGGATTATTACAACCTTTACCTATTCCTGAGTGGAAATGGGAACATATTACCATGGATTTTGTGACAGGGCTACCAAGGAGTTCCAATGGTAATGATTCCATTTGGGTAATTATTGATAGGTTAACTAAATCTGCTCATTTTCTTACCATTAAGATTACCCATTCCTTAGGAAAGTTAGCTAAATTGTATATATGGGAAATTATTAAGATTCATGGAACCCCAGTTTCAATTATTTCTGATCGTGACCCTAGATTCGTGTCTCGCTTTTGGAAAAGCCTACAAGTAGCTATGGGAACAAAATTGAATTTCAGCACCGCTTTTCATCCTCAAATAGACGGACAATTTGAGAGAACTATCCAAACCTTAGAGGATATGCTTAGGGCATGTGTACTTGATTTGAAGGGGAATTGGGACGATCATTTACCATTAGTAGAATTTGCATATAATAATAGCTATCAAGAAAGTATTAAAATTGCTCCGTATGAGGCACTCTATGGTAGAAGGTGGCGTTCTCCTGCAAGTTGGGAATAAGTTGGAGAAAGAAAATTATTGGGACCAGAATTGATTCAGGTCACAACAGAGAAAGTGAAATTGATACAAGACCGAATTCAAATCGCTCAAAGCCATCAAAAGAGTTATGTTGACAATCGTGACTACAACTTGCCCGGAAAGAGATGAAGCCGAGAGTTATAGAAAAGCACTTTTTGTTCGGGAAGAAATTCTTTGCATCGAATGATGTTATCGTGAGCGAGTTTCATCCTTTCTTTGGAGATTTTTGCATTTTTGTACGCATCATTGCGTATCTCTTCTAACTCATTTAATTGAAGCTTCCGAGCTTCACCGGCCTTATCCATGGCATAGTTCAATTTCTTAATCGCCCAATACGCCTTGTATTCTAATTCCACGGGAAGATGGCAAGGTTTTCCATACACAAAGAGAAAGGGGACAAGCCGAGTGGATTTTTATATGCGGTACGATAGGCCCATAGCGAATCGTTCAATCTAAGTGACCAATCTTTTTGGGTAGGATTGACGGTCTTTTTGAGAATGTTCTTGATTTCTCGATTTGCTAGTTTGACCTACCCATTCGTTTGTGGGTGATAATTCATTTCAACCTTGTGAACGATGCCATACTTCCTCATGAGCTTCTCGAATGGCCTATTGCAAAAGTGCATGCCATTATCGCTGATTATCGCTTTTGGTGCACCGAAGCGGGAAAGTATGTGTTCCTGCAGGAACTTTATCACCACTTGGTTGTCATTTGTCTTGGTAGATATAGATTCCACCCATTTAGAAATGTAGTCTACCGCGACAAGGATGTATAGGAACCCAAAGGACGGGGGGAAAGGACCCATGAAGTCAATACCCCAACAGTCGAATATCTCAATAATGAGTATGGGGGTAAGAGGCATCATGTCTCGTCGGGTAATAGCTCCCATCCGTTGGCACTTATTGGAAGATTTACAAGCATCATTCACATCCCGGAATATTATGGGCCAATAGAGGATGCATTGCAAAATTTTAGCGGTCGTCTTTTTCGTCAAAAAGTGGCCTCCATAAGCTTTCGAATGATAAAATTGGATGACTTTGGGGATCTCGTCATCCGGTACGCATCGTCGGATGATTTGGTCGGGGAAATATTTAAATAGGAAGGGATCGTCATAGAAAAACATGCGTGACCAAGTAATAAACCTCTTCTTATCTTGCGGTGTCCAGTCGGGAGGGACGACTCCCATGACAAGGTAGTTCACTATATCCGCAAACTAAAGCAATGAAGAGGTAGCAAAGAGTTGCTCATCCGAAAAGTATTCGTCTATGGGTATGGGATCACTAGGTACGTCAGACGCAGCCGTGATAAGTGATCGACAATGACGTTTTCTACCCATTTCTTATCTTTAATGGAGCGATTGAACTCTTATAGGATTAGTATCCACCTTATGAGGCACAACTTTGCATCTTTCTTTGCAAGTAGGTATTTCAATGCCGCGTGGTCGGTGAAGCAAGTAATGGGAGAACCAATAAGGTATGAACGGAATTTATCAAGGGCAAAGACTACCGCTATCAACTCCTTCTCCATGGTAGAGTATTTGAATTGTGGTCCGGTAAGAGTTTGGCTAGGGTAGTAGATGACGTGAGCCTACTTATCTTTTCTTTGGCCCAAAACAACCCCAATCACATAGTCGCTAGCATCACACATAAGTTCGAATGGTAAAGACCAATCCAGAACTTGCATGATGGGAGCGAACACGAGCATGGTTTTTAGTTTTTCAAAGTAGCTTTGACATGCTTCCGTCCACTCGAATGGGGTGTCCTTCATGAGTAGGTCGCTTAAGGGTCTAGCGATGGCGCTAAAGTCCTTAATGAACCTTTGATAAAACCCCGCGTGGCCCAAGAAGGAGCGCACGTCTTTGAGCAATTTTGGTGGGGGAAGACCAGCTATGACATCTATCTTTGCCCTATCAACTTCTATCCCTTTGGATCATACTATGTGGCTAAGAACTATTCCCTCAGTGACCATGAAATGACATTTCTTCCAATTCAGCACTAAGTTCTTTTCCACACATGGGGAAAGCACTTGTTCCAGTTTTTCTAGACAAAGATCGAAAGAGGTGCCAAAAATGCTGAAATCGTCCATGAACACTTCGAGTCCTCTCTCAACCATATCGCTAAATAGGCTCAACATGCACCTTTGAAAGGTCGCGGGTGCATTACACAAGCTGAATGGCATAAGTTTGTAGGCAAACGTACCAAAAGTGCAAGTGAAGGTCATTTTCTCCTGGTCAAGTACATCTACCTCAATTTGGTTATATCCAGAATAACCATCAAGGAATCAATAGAAAGGGTGGCCTGCTACTCTCTCTCAAGCATTTGATCAATAAATGGCAAGGGGAAATGGTCTTTCCTAGTTCCCGCATTGAGTTTCCGGTAATCAATGCAAATGCGTCATCCGATGGTGGTACGATGGGGAACTAGCTATCCCTTAGCATTCTCAATCACTGTCATGCCCGAATTCTTCAGGACGACTTGAATAGGGTCACCCACTTGCTATCTAAAATTGGGTAGATAATCCTAGCATCCAATAACTTGATAATTTCGGTTCTCACTACTTCTTTCATTTGGGATTTAGCCTTCTTTGCATTTCTCTTGAGGGCTTGACATCTTCTTCGAGATGGATTTTATGAGTACAAATCAAAGGACTTATCCCCTTCGAATCGGGCACCAACCAAAAGCACTTTGGTGCTTTCTCAGAATTTTTAACAGTTTACCCTCCTACTCTTCATCTAGTCTAGAGGAGACAACAACAGGAAATGTATCATCCTCACCTAGGTATGCATATTTAATATGGGAGGGGAGTTTCTTCAACTCGAGGATTGGAAATTTGTCGTTTGAGGAAACCATGCGTGTATCCCTCGGAGGTAACTCCTCGAATCTAGAAACCCAACTAACATCTCTCACGTCCTCGCCCGATGCTCTCTCATCAAGTAATTCTCTCAACTCCTCAACCTCCCTCTCGAATTTGGTGTACATCCCCTCACTCTCGTGTTTCGACACTAAACAGGACCCTAAGGCGTCTCCACAATAGTTCTCCTCAAGGTACTCCTCTACTATCACATCTATGAAGCTCATCGCGTGAAGATCATCTTCTTCCCCCGTATGTTAGGCTATAAGGAAGATGTTGGTCTCTAAAGTCATGTTCCCAAAAGTGAGTTGCATATGCCCATTCCTAGTGTTAATAATAGCGTTAGTCGTAGCTAAAAATAGGCACCCTAGAATGATGGTAACATGATTGCTCGAGGCGAAGGAAGGCTCCGTGTCCCAAATGACAAAGTCTACCGGGAAGTAGAAAGTGTCAACTTAGACGATCACGTCCTCAACTACACCTTGTGGGATCTTCACATTTCGATCCGCTAATTGGAGAGTGATTCTTGTGGGCTTAAGATCGCCCAAATCAAGTTGCCTATAGATGGAGTAAGGAAGGATGTTGACACTTGTTCCCAAATCAAGTAAGGCTTTTTCGATTTTATTTTCTCTAATGATGCAGGAAATGGTGGATGCACCGGTATCTTTGAATTTAGGCGGGAGATCATTAAGTAGAATGGAGCTCACGTTCTGTGCTAGAATTTTTTTTTCTTTACCTTCATCTTTCTCTTTACCGTCAACAAGTCTTTGATGACTTTTGCATAAGCTGGAATTTGCTTAAGGCATCGAGGAAAGGTAAGTTCAGCTTTACTTGCTTTAGCACGTCTATCATGTCATCACGTGGGTTTCCTTTATGGGAAGGAATCAACCTTTGAGGAAATGGTGCCGCGATGGGTGGTTTCACTACTACCTCGGTCTCACTAGTGTCTTCTTTGTCACTCTCATTCAAGGGGACATCTTCAGCCTCTTTCGTGCCGGGTGAAATCTCATTGTATTTCATTGTGTCATGTGGGGGAGGTGATAAATTAATGACTCTCCCACTACGAAGAGTGGTCACAGCTTGAGATTTCTCCTGATGTTCAGTAGAGGTGGAGCTAACACTAGTTTGACCTTGGGGAGGTCTTTGGCCCTAGGCAGGAAACTTGCCCTTCTCTTGGACACTCAACGAGGATTGTATCTTTGACAGATTTGCATTTATGTTGCTAGTCAGGCGATCATATCAAGCATTGGTTGCATTCTGGCTATTGATAAACGATTCATCGTATCCTCGAGAGTTCTTTGCGGTGGAGGGATATATGCTCCTTGAGGGGGTGGTGCTTGCACATGTCCTTGCATGTGTGGAGCTTGTTGAAAGTGTTGTGGTGGAAGAGGGGCAACATGTGAAGTATTATTCATCGCAGCATGTTATTGCCCATAGCTAAAACCAGGATGGTTTTTCCATGAAGGGTTGTAAGAATTCCCGTGCGGTGCACCGAAATTACCCTTAAATCCTCCTATACCACTTACTTTCTCTTGAAGATAACTTTATAGGCGGGTATAGTCGGGCATTCCTCAGTTGAATGACCCGCCTCACAAAACGCACACACCTTCTCGATGGGGTTTGGTATGGATCCAGTTGGTCCTCTTTTATATACCTCACATAGGTCTCACAATCGTTTCTCAAGTATATCCAATCGACTGTCTGTCATAGAATTCTTATCTACATGAAATATACTGAACGTCGCTGGAGTGGTGGTCACTTGACGATTTCTATTTTGATCATTAGGATCAGATCTATCCCAGGATTGGGTAGTCTCGGCGACATACCTCAGGTAAAGCTCAACATCGTGGGCGTCTAGTTCGACAAAAGGACCACTACCGGTGGTTTCAACGAGTTGTTTGGAATTAAGATTTAGCTCATTATAGAGAAAATAAATTATTTGTGCTGTATCAAATCCATGATGGGGGCATGAAGTAATTAACTCATTGAAACGCTCATAACATCAATGAAATGGCTTATTTTTCGATTGTCCAAAAGATTGAATTTGAGCCTTTATGGAGATTGTTCGATGTGGTGGAAAGAATTTCTTGAGAAATCTAGATTGAAATTCGTTCCAAGATGGAATCAATCTTGGAGGTAAAGACCATAGCCAGGTCTTAGCTTTATCTTTTAGCGAGAAGGGGAAGAGTTTGAGGCGGATCACCTCTTGTGTGCAAGTTTGATCATTAAGAGTATCGCACACATCCTCAAATTCCCTAATGTGGAGATATGGCTTTTCAGAATCCATACCATGGTAATGGGGTAACATCTGGATCATCCCATTTTTAAAACTAAATTGCCCAGCATTATACGGGAGTATAATGCATCCTGGAGTGACAGTGTGCTCGGGATATAAGATTTCTCTCAGCGGGCAGTATGGGGCCTCTTCCTCACCGACGGCTGCCCTACCGTGTTGTGACATTTCTCTCTCTCTCTTAAAGACTCGGTATCCTCACTTGATGTGCTCGAAGTGTGCTCGGAGGTGTGTCCTAAGAAAGAAAACGGAGTGTTATTTGAGATTGAGTGTGATGGTGTGGGAGGTGGAATCCAGAACTGTGGGGTGTTAAGAGTGTGAGGGCTATCGGGGTCGTACTCAACTATTGGAGGATTATGGGGTGTGGGAGTGAGTTTAGAATTTTGCATTAACAGCTTATGAGATATGATGATGGATCTTTTTGTGTTTTTTGAATTTTTTTATGTTTTTGGTCAAAGTTTTAGATTGACTCGATCTAATCCTAAGTCTACCTAAATCCCCGACAACGGCGCCAAAAACTTGACGCGACTCAGAAAGTGTCTCTAATGTGCATTCTCTTCTAGGCTCAAGTGCAAGTGTGTCGTGTTAGTAATAAACCCGATAAGTCGGGATCATATCCTCATGAAAATAGGATAATGAAATTGTAACGGCGTTGGATAGACAAGGAAATCCTAACTCTGACTCTAAAGGAAAAGAAAAGTGATTTGGTTTGTGGAAAAACTACACTAAATGCAATTATGAAATTATGAAAAGTAGCAATTATACTAAATTACCTAAAATACTGATGAAGAATGATTTGAAACTTTAAACCATGTGATAAGAAAAACAGGACGGGAATACAATCCCCCAACCTTAGTGTATTGCAGGTATAATACTAATCGTAAATTCAAATGATTAATTAGACCCAGAATTTAGTACTCCCAAGCATTACGTATATGAGGTTCAAGCCCGCACCATACTTAATCAGAGGACGAGTAAATCGGTATCGCGATAGTTACACTCAAATTGCATTCTAAAGCATCCCGGTTACCCGAAAGCAAACGAGATCCAAAGATCTATAATTGTCTTGTTCCTACGCAATACGGTTGTAATAAATAACTAAATTCATAGGATTAATGTTATACACATGCAACTAACACATCAAGTTGGGTTCATGTACCCTGACCTTAGAAAATCTAGCCTAGCATGCTGAAACTAATGAAAACAATTTTTGAATTGCAGAAACCATAATTAAACTAAGAAAGAATTGTAGAATGATGTAGAAAGGAATTTGGACAAAAGAATTTAACTACTAATCTTACCAAAGCAGTAAAAGTAGCAATTAAGAACACTTGTAATCACAGAAATCTGAATAGTTTTCACTATTGGAATTAAAATTGTAATCTACCTTCAAAACTAGGGTTTTACAGAAAGAATGGAAAATTATATTAATTCTCCGTCCTAAAAATGATAATAACTTGGGTTTATATACCCTACAAAATTCCAAGAGTTTTAGCTGCACTAGGACTCTCCATTAGAGAAAGATAAAAATTTCAAATCTCGACAGTCGGATCGATCTGGTCCTCCCGCGGATCGGTCTGCCTAGAATCCAGACCGATTCTTTTATTTCTTGGGCGGATCGGTCCGAGGCGGATCGATTCTTTTTTTTTATTTAGTTTCGATTTGTCTTCGGTCTGGGGTTCTCTGGAATGTGGTATTGCGGACCAGTCTGGTCCTCCTGCAGATCAGTCTACCTTTGACTTTTTTCTCCAACTTTGACTGCTCATAGTTTTCACACCAGAACTCCGATTGAGGTGCCGTTTCTTCCTTTGTACTCATAATTGAAGGGTCTTCAACATTGCTTAGATGCCTCATCCGAATTCCAGGTAAAAATTACACTTTTTCCCTTTTTACTTTTCCTTCTTTTCTTTCTTGATTCTTCCGGTTTCTTTCTTTCGTTATTGACATTAAATACCTGCAAAATTAGCACGAAATACCAGAAACTCAGTGTACTTGTTAGCATAAGTCAGTAACAAGATTATAAGATAAAATCAAATTGATTACGTTGTTCGAGGTACTAAAAGCAACTAAATTAAAGGGATAAATTTGGAAGAATTTATGCCAAATCAATGGAACCCACAAACGATCCCGTGAGAGGCACGAACACCTTGCACGGGACCAATGTCCAATTGTTGGATAGTTATTGGTTGTCGTAGCATGTATTATTCCCAAAATCTCCATCCATCTCTCTCCAATTAATGTTATGTTCGCAAAGCTCTTGAGCTCTAAGAAATTGCAAAAATCTTTATCTCTAAACAGTTGTGCACGAGGTGTTCATGCCACTCGCGGCTTAATTTGGGTGCCGCTGGGAGTCCCCCCCCCCCCCCCCCCCCCCCTCGTGGTATATTTTCAAGCCTAAGTGTTCCTATTTTTGAATTTTGTTGTATTTCACACACACACACCATGCTGCTCTAGACAAACACTACACTAACTTTGACACTTTTCCATGTTTTTAACGTTATACCAATGATGACGAATCCCAAATATGATGTGGAGTATAAATCCACCATCGAAGACATCTGTTACACCTCTTGAGTGATTGTCCACGCCCAATATCTGATAATGAAGCTCTTACAATTACCCGACTCTTGAGATGAGAAATTCAGTCCCCACCATTGCAAAACCTCGCAAGACGTGGATGACTTTTGTGATATTTTAGGCTTGTATCCGAATAATTACAAGACAACCAATGCTCCAAAATAATCTAAGGCATCACTGATAGGAAACAGTTTGTCCATACGGGTATCGATGTATGTTGGAATTTTTTACTGATACTTGTATGGACGAATTATTTCCAATCAGTGATGGTGGTCACAGTATGGACGAATTATTTCCTAGACAAACATGGTGGGCACTGTACTGACGATTTGTTTCCTAGACAGACATGGTGGGCACTGTATGGAAATAATTTATCCATACGTCTGTATGAGTATCAGTATTAAATTCCAACATACATCGATACTCGTATGGATGAATAGTCTCCTATCGGTAATGCCTTTGATTATTTTGGAGAAGTGGTTGTCCTGTACTTATTCGAATACAAGCCTAAACTTCTGAAAAAGTCATCCATGGATTGCGAGGTTTTTAAATGGTAGGCATTGAATTTCTCGTCAAAAGAGTCGGGGAAGTTTAAGAGCTTCATGGTGAGCTATTGATCATGGACAATTAGTCGAGACGTGTACTAGGCGTTGTAGGTGGTAGATTTGTACTCCACGTCATATTCGGGATTCTCCATTTTAGGTATGATGTTGGAAAGTTGGGAAAGTGTCAAAGAGAGTGTAGTATTTTTGGAGAGTAGCATGGTGCATGTGTGAAATACAAAAGAATTCAAAAACAGGCGCACTTAGGCTTGAAAATGTACCGCATGGGAATTGGCTCCCCCAGCGACACCCAAACTGCACTGCGAGTGGCATGAACAACTCCTGCGCAAATTTTTAGAGATCAAGATTTTTGCAACTTTTTAGAGCTCAAGAGTCTTATGAGCATGACTTTAATTGGAATGAAATAGCTTGAGAAATTAGGAATCCTACATGCTACCTAAGATAGTCACTGGACCACCGATTTGAGAGCATGATGATAATTTAAGAATATCTACACTTAGGCTTAAAAACATGGCGTTAGAGGAAAAAAACCCCCAAACACTCCCTAAATGGCCCCTTGAGTGGCGCCCCACCACGCTCGAGACCAATGTAACTCATAGGAACTGATCGCGTGCTCACGGGACCCCTGGTTTGAGAGCATGACGATAATTTGAAACATCTACACTTAGGCTTGAAAACATGGGGTTAGAGGACGAAACACGGAAACACCTCCCAAACAGTCCCGTGAGTAGTACACACACCTCGTATGGGACCAGTGTAACTCGTAGGAACTGACTGTGTGGTCATGGGATCCCTGGTTTGAGAGCACAATGATAATTTGAGCATAGCTATACTTAGGCTTGAAAACATAGAGGTGGAGGGCGAAACCTCAAAACACCCTCCAAACGGCCCTGTGAGCGGTGCTCACACCTCACACGGGGCCAATGTAACTCATAGAAACTGATCGCGTGGTCACATGACCCTCGATTTGAGAGCAATACGATAAGTTGAGAACATCTACACTTAAGTTTGATAACATGGTGTTAGAGGGCGAAACCGCGAAACACCCCTATGAGCGGTGCCCCCGATTTTCTAATGTACATACGTTATAGCAGGAGAACGAAAGCTCACCATAAAAACCAACAATCCTAACCATCGGGATCTATATCAAACAAAGTAACGCTGGAAGCATAATAAGCCGCACAGATCCTAAGGACACTAGAACCTGATGCTCTGATACCACCTGTGACACCCCGCCTAATTAAATACCGGGCGATAAGTCATTTATTAAATTAAAATCAAGGTGAACAGTTGGTTCATTCTTAGCATCACTGTCGCAAAATAAAATATACCAATTTAAACACCCTAAATATTTAAGCTAAGTGTCAAAACAATTTAAAACTTTATTTCCATTTTATTAAATCCAAATATGTAAAACGTTTTAACAACCACCAGTTTAAGAATCACATAAATACTAAGGATGGCAATAACACACAATAATTAAAACCATCTAGATAAACTAAACCAGTTTAAAACTATAAATGAAACCATCCTGACAATAGTGAACTTCCAAGGAGTACTGAAAATTGAAAATACAAATAAACATAGATTTCTGATATATCCAAACTGAATAGGGAAACGGGCGACACGTGCCCTAACTATGAAGAACTAAAATAGGAACTGAATCAATGAAGAGATCGTCTAAAACAAAGGCCTGTAACTCCCACATAAGCAGCAGCGCGTCCAATCCAAGGAACCTATCCATGACACCCCTATGGCTGGGAACCTGTAATACATATACATATATATACAAGAGAGAGAAAGATAGGAAAGGGGTTAGAGCCCGAGTGTAAAATATTTTTAAAATAGCTTAGCAAGTATTTAAAATGCTTATTTGCTAATGCAACAACCATGTTAGTATGAAACACTCTCTTAAGAATTCTCACCTCTCGTCTACTGCGCACACCTATCGTACTACTAAACCTCATAAGTCTATCTCACTTATTCTCCATAAAGTTTTATCTGGAGAAATAACAAGGTTATGATATTTAGTTTAGAAAATAAATCTCTTCAAGATTTCTTACGCTATTTAGAACAAATCAGTACCGTTATGAAGTTCCCGAACACTTATAAGAAAGTTGAAACATTTATTCATTACTTAACTACTTATACGCACAGTAGAAAGTTCCCATGTAAATATACGTATATATATTAGTCTCATATATAATATATACACTAACGACACCCCACATAAAATCTATGGTGATGGCATATTCTACTATCAAGTCCCCGTATCACTCCTACTAAGGGAAATACTAGTTCGGAATCACTCTCGAACTGTATTAACACAAAACACATACAATTGGAGGCGAAGCATAGTTCCAAGTCACTAAGAGGTCAGCACATACTCTCACGTCTCTTAGGACCGTTTGACTATCAATCATATAGCATGTACCAAGGATAAAAAAAACAATGCACCCATTTGTCCTTCGCGAAGAACAATGAAGACAATCCCACTATACCAGGGAAAACATACACATAATGATAACGCTATACATATAAGCACTAAATTCTTCTCACATGCGAATCTAGTAATAAACAAAAGTGTAGTGATTCGCTCGCATCACACAAAACATGCCGCATCCTCCGAGGATAAAACTCTTACTTCTAC
Source organism: Sambucus nigra (assembly GCA_949130495.1). NCBI lineage: Eukaryota > Viridiplantae > Streptophyta > Magnoliopsida > Dipsacales > Adoxaceae > Sambucus > Sambucus nigra. Next base: position 201,668,992 of record OX422218.1, read on the forward strand.
TTTTCCAATCGCCTTGGCTACATAATGGTCTTTCAGATATAACGAATCTGTTTGAACTAAATAAAAAATTACATTGACCATTTCCCTTTCAAGCACCATACCCTTGTCCTTTTTCTCGGTTTAGAAAATTATAACTCGTGTTTTTTTCCTATCCACAAAATACCTCAACACATAACCCATATATCTCCTGCCATACTGACCCTATTAGGGTTGTCCTTCTCTCGGACATAAATAGTCTCTATCCTGATGGCTACCCCCATCGTTCTCTTAGCTTTGTTAGCCCTAGGGAATATACTACTGGCATCAATAACACATACTGAATTCACCATCACTTGGTAAGAATTCATCTATCCGAATCATTTCAATGATCCCCCCAATCGGTCTCCCCCTTGCAGTGCGTTGCTAACTGCATTTCATCTAGTCTCACTCTCCAATAAATCTTTTGATTACTTTATCTCCCTTCATATACTAGCATTAACATCTCTACGGAAAATACGTGACATTGTCACCATATGGATCGACTGTCCAACATAATTCTCTTTAAGTGTTGTCAACTTTCCCCACGAGTTAATCTCCCACTTGAAATCTTATCTACTATTGGTATCCACTTTCGTTGATACAAGAGTTACTAAAAGTTTCTATTCCTTTACAAATTTGACCCCTGTTCGGACCTTCCGTGATGGGTTCAGAACAACGTGCACATCTTATTCTGAACACCTGATGAAGGAATGTGCGGTTAAACTGTACCTAAGGTCCTTCCATTGACACAATGTTTCACTATTAAATGTGGTGGTTGACTTACACCATTATAACTTTACTCCGAAGAGCCAAGAAAAATTTTACTCCGAATTTTTCACTTCCAAGCCTTTGAATGTATTACCTTCGTTGGGTAACACATATAATTCCCGCACTTCTAGAATTTCTGCCAATGACACTCCTCAATTTTCCATTTGACCCTCTCCCAAGCATTCTACATTGGGTGAGTCTAATTTTCACATCACATTTGACTATAGCTTCACTTGGAAAGCATAGGCTATGTCCTAGCCCTCTTTGCAGTCCTAGCCTCTCGTGCCATAATAGGGGTGACCTCGACTACGGTCATCCTCCTCGAATATGCTCTACAACCTCAATTAAGCCTTGCCTCCTGTTGTCTACCCAACGGCCCTTGTCTGCCACATTTCATTATTCGAACATGCCCGAACGCAATCAAGATTTTCAAATGTACATACGTTATAGCAGGAGAATAGAATCTCACCATATAAACCAATAATCCTAAACATAGGGCTCTATATCAAACAAAGTAACGCTGAAAGCATAATAAGCTGCACAAATCCTAAGGACACTAGAACCTAATGCTCAGATACCACCTGTGACACCCCGCCTAATTAAATACCGAGCGATCTTCCCTTTATTAAATTAAAATCAAGGTGAACAGTTGGTTCATTCTTAGCATCACCGTCGCAAAATAAAATATACCGATTTAAACACCCTAAATAATTAAGCTAAGTGTCAAAATAATTTAAAACTTTATTTCCATTTTATTAAATCCAAATATGAAAACCTTTTTAACAACCAACAGTTTAAGAATTACATAAATACTAACGATGGAAATAACACACAATAATTAAAACCATCTAGATAAATCAAACCAGTTTAAAACTATAAATAAAACCATCCTGACAATAGTTAACTTCCAAGGAGTACTGAACACTGAAAATAAAAATAAACATAGATCTCTGATATATCCAAACTGAATAGGGAAACGGGCGACACATGCCCTAACTAATAAGAACTAAAACAGGAACTAAATCAATGAAGAGGTCGTCTAAAACAAAGGCCTGCAACTCCCATATAAGCTGCAGTGCGTCCAATCCAAGGAACCTATCCATGCGCACCTGTAATACATATACATATATATATATATATATATATATATACATATATATATATATATATACAAGAGAGAGAAAGACAGGAAACGGGTCAGAGCCCTAGTGTAAAACAGTTTTAAAATAGTTTAGCAAGTATTTAAAATGCTTACCTGCTAATGCAACAACCATGTTAGTATGCGACACTCTCTTGATAATTCTCACCTCTCCTCTAATGTGTACATCTCTCGTATTACTAAACCTCATAAGTCTATCTCACTTATTCTCCATTAAGTTTTATCTCAAGAAATAACAAGGTTATGATATTTAGTTTAGAAAATAAATCTCTTCAAGATTTCTTACGCTATTTAGAACAAATCAATACCGTTATAAAGTTCCCGAACACTTATAAGAAAGTTGAAACATTTATTCGTTACTTAACTACTTATACGCATAGTAGAAAGTTCCTATGTAAATATATGTATATATATTAGTCTCACATTTAATATATATACTAACGGCACCCCACATAAAATCTATGGTGCTGGCATACTCTGCTATTAAGCCCCTGTAAAACTCATCCTAAGGGAAATACTAGTTCGGAATCACTCTCGAACTGTATTAACATAAAACACATACACATGGAGGCGAAGCATAGTTCCAAGTTACTAAGAGGTCAGCACATACCCTCACGTCTCTTAGGACCGTCTGACTATCAATCAGATAGCTTGTACCAAGGAATCCTATGTTCTAGGGTACAAGTTAATATCCCCCATAAAGGTCCCATCAAGATAAGACTGTCCCGGCGTGGCAACCTCCGTGATAGCAAGTAGCGCGGGTACGATTATATACAAGCATAATATAAATATGTATACACATGCATTCAGTTATATATATCAATATTCTCATTTTTCCAGTTGGGTTCGCACATGAACCAACTATAACAATTATTAAACTCACATGGAATAAATTTTACCCAATTACCTCACATAAAGGATTTATCGCTTTTATTCTTAATTATAATTGTTTCATACTTACTTCTCATCTCTCAAAGTACTCTCTCTTTCTAAAATATTATCTCAGTAGGTACACCCTCTCTAACTTTCTGGTTTAAGTCTTTCACAAGTCTTTAAATTATTTAGTGAACGTATGTACAATTTCTAAAGTGTAACGAAACTCCCCGTTAACCCCCAATTTCATCCTATATTAATTCTCACTCAACGGAGTCTACTTAGACCCTACTGGTCCTCTTCACAACCCATTATACTCCATAATTAATAATCAAGTATTCCTACATATTTTAATCGGATTAAACAAAAAAGAGAAAAATATGCACTTTTTCAGGAGGGATCGATCGATCGAGAAAAGGGGGTCAATCGATCGATCGACGTTCTTGGTCGATCGATCGATCAAGCAGTTATGACGAATTCTGCCATTGTTAAGTTAAGGGTTTGCTTCTCCAACCTCAACTAAATCTCCATTAACGGTCCCCAAACTCCCAAAAAACATTACTAGTGGTACTATATACCAAACTACATGATTTCCTACGTGAAACATGTTCAAATTCATCAACGATATCGAATTAATGGGGTAAAATTGACATAATCTTCAAGAACCCTAATTTTGGAAGAAACATCCATTCTTCTAATTATGTCTTAGATTTCTTGTTTCTAAAATTCATGCTAATTCATGGGTAATCCTCTACATATGATGGGTATGTCCAGAATGTATTAAATTTTTCTAAAAATGCCATTTAAAGTCTCTAAATTATCAATTTCTTTCATAAAACATGTTCTTGATAATCCTAAACTAACATGGGTGAGACATTAACAAAAAAAAAACCAAGTTAGATACTTGCTTGAAATTTAAGGTTCTGATTTGTGGATGAAAAAAGCATGGTTGCGTTCCTCGTCGTGCGATCTACGTTTTGGTGGTGGTGGCGGTGCAAACAGATGAGTTCTTGACCTTAGATTTCTTGTAAAGCTTCCTATCTTCTTTCCAAATGGACGTTCTAAGGTTCTGTGTTTGTTAACCCTAAAAGGCAACCCCTAATGGTTGATATAACTATTGGCAATTCGTGGGTTTAATTACCTAAAAATATAAAATGTTTAATATACCCTCCCGGGATGTCAATTAGGCCTAAAAATGTCCCGAGACCCAAACTAAACCCCCGGGTACATTTTTCTGACTATGTCGACCCTTCCGGACACTTTGCCTCACTCGAAATGACCATACGGGTGACTTATAATTTATTCACTTTTAATAATAATAATTTAGTCCTGACACGACACAGGCGCGTCCCGACTTAATTTCCATAATTGCCAATTTATTCACTCGTGATAATTTTTAACAAATTCAATTTTACATATTACTTTACTCACTAAGTAATATTTAACAAATCAACAAATTTCCAATAATTACTAACTCACGTCACACCAGTAAATATTTAAAACACAATTCCGGATTAATATTAAATTAATATCTCAATTTAAATTTAATAAATCCCCAAATTTAAAAGCCATAAAAATACGGGGTATTACATACTTCCCCCCTAATAACGAAATTTCATCTCGAAATTCAGAAAATAAGGCATACCTGGTAAAAACAATTCTGGATACCTTATTAGTATGCAAACTAACTCAAAGTAAGGCGCTCAATCACTATAGCCCTCGTTTCACAACAAGCTTGTTTAACACTCTCATTAACGACACTTCACAATGTGCTCCTATCCGACAACATTCGCATAAGACGAACCTATACGTCATTGACTCCCATTATTTCAATATCATTGGGAGGCCGCACCTCACTACATGACAACTGCTCGTATTTATCTAAACACAAAACTCCCCTTTTGAGAGAAACCATACGAACATCTGACCACTCTTGTTCGCCTAAAACAGTCGTGGTAATTCCACCATAGTCATCAGACCCCCTATTTGAGAGCACACTGATAATTAGAGAATATCTACCCTTATGATTGAAAACATGGCGTTAGAGGGCAAAATCTCAAAACACCCCCCAAAAGGCCCCGTGAGAGGCGCCCACACCTCATACGGGTCCAATACAACTCGTAAGAACATACCGCGTGGTCATGGGATCCTTGATTTGAGAGCATGATGATAATTTAAGCATATCTACACTTATTCTTGAAACATGGCGTTAGAGGGCGAAACCCCAAAACACCACCCAAATGGCCCCATAAGCGGCGCCCACACCTCGCACAGGACTAATGTAACTCATAGGATCTGATCACGTGGTCTCGGGACCCCTAGTTTTAGAGAACGACGATAATTTGAGAAAATATACACTTAGGCTTGAAAACATGGTGTTTGAGGGCGAAACCCCGAAACATCCCCCAAATGGCCCCACTAGTGGTGCCAACACCTCGCACGGGACCAATGCAACTCTTAAGAACTGACGGAGTGGACACGGGACCCATTATTTGAGAGCATGATGATGATTTGAGAATATCTACACATGCTTGAACACATGGCGTTAGAGGGAAAAACCCCAAAACACCCCCCAAACGGCCCCGTGAGTGGCGCCCACACCTCACACGGGACCAATGTAACTCATAGGAACTGATTGCATGCTCTTCGAACTCCCGATTTCAGAGCACGATGATAATTTGAGAAAACTACACCTAGTCTTGGAAATATGTCATAAGAGGGAGATACCACAAAACACCCCCCAAACAACCCCGTGAGTGATGCCAACACCTTGCACGGGACCAATATAACTCGTAGGAACAGACTGCGTGGTCACGAGACCTTCGATTTAAAAGCACAATGATAATTTAATAATATCTACACCTAGGCTTAAAAACATGGCATTGAGGGCGAAATCCCGAAACACCCCCCAAATGGCCCCATGAGCAGCACCCACACCTCGCACAAGGGTAATGTAACTCGTAGGAACTTACCGTAATGGCACGGGCCCCTATTTGAGATCACGTTGATAAATTGATAATATCTACACTTAGGCTTGAATACATGGTGTTAGAGGGAGAAATCTAGAAACACCCCCCAAACGACCCCGTGAGCGGCGCTAACACCTCGCACATAACCAGTGTAACTCGTAGGAGTTGACTGCGTGGTCACGAGACCCCCAGTTTGCGAGCATGATAATAGTTTGAGAATATCGTCGTACCCACAAATCGAGGGTCCCGTGACCACGCAGGATTTTATAATTTATTTTTTAGCATTATGGTCGTGCAAGGTTTATATTACACAACTTTTAGAATGTCTCGAAAGTAGAGAAACTTATGCCTAATATTTTTTTATTATAGTTAAAAATGGTCACGGCCAAAGTCCATGACCATCTTTATTTTATTGTCATGCATAAACAAGGTCATGACCTAGGTCCGTGACTATTTTAGTAATGTCAAAGTTTGGGTTACGACCTTAAGCTGTGACCAGAGCCGTAACCATTTTCCTATTCTGAAGGATGGGTCACGACCTTGAACCGCGACCAGAGTCGTGACCACTTTTACATATTAAAGTATAGGTTACGGCCTTTAACCATGATCAGTTGTGTGTATGGGTCACGACTTTAGTCCTCGACCATCTGTCATGAGCCTTAAGGTCCGTGACCCTTCGTTCGATCAGGGATTTGGGTCGTGACCCATGAAAATGTTCTTGCCCGAAATGGTCACAGCCTTTATCCGCGACCCACAATCCTAGTCAAGGAATTTGGCCGAGATAATTCACATAATAGAGTATAGTGTATTCTTTTCCTGAGGCTCACTGGATTGCCACTTTATTTATTGCTGAGTGTGGCATCACTTTTCCACTAAAAGCCTTTTTTCTTCAGTTTTGTCAACACTTTGATGTACTTCCTACTAGGCTAGCACCAAACACTTAGAGGGTTGTAAATGGTGTTAATAGGGTGAATGAGATTTTTAGGACTTATATGGTGTCTATGAGTTGATGTTTTTCTATAAATGGCGAACTATTGGGCAAGACAATAGGGCTTTAGTAGTGAATCTATCAAACTCCAATAAAGACTATTGGTATTAAGGTATAGTTGTTAAGAATTGGCAACATGCTCCCCTTCCTAAAAAGGTTTCCTACACTGGTTCCAGGTGACCCCAAGAAGGACGTGACATAGGTTATAATTTAGCTCTTTACTTTTCTCCCTTTTGTTATTTGTTTTTAAATTTTGTCGGTTAACTTCGCTGCTCTTTTTTACTGCAGAGGAAAGTAAGAAGAGGTGTCCTAAAGAAGGTGAAATCAATATCGAGGAGCTTAAATTCTTGTGGGGTCTTAATCAAAGAGTTGGAGAAGAACATCCTCGAGCAGCTTCAGTGATGTTAGAATACAAGAGCTCTATCACTTCCTTTTTCTCCCGACCAACACTTACCCTACCACAGGTTGCAATCAATTTAGAAGAAGAACCCTTATCTACTTATTTGGCTGCAGAATCAGCTAGGGTGAGTTCATCCAAGGAGGAATCTCTTCTTCCTTTGAATCTTTCAATATATCTGATATCCTTATTTGTCCTCCATCCGACATGGGTAAAATAAAGATGCCTAATTTGTTGAGTAGGCCATTATCTCCCCTTTCTAAGAAGAATACTAACACTCGCAAGAAGCCAGTTGAAAAGAAGTCTCAAGCCATTGAAAAGAGGCCCCAAGTTCTTAGTGCTGAAGATATCTAAGCTACTGAACCTTAGTACAAGAGGTTAAATAAGGGCTTGCCTGACCCTTAGAAGAAAGAAAGAAAGTCAAAAACCGACCAATAAGAGTTGGTTACGAAGAATAATCAAGTCGACCAAGAAGAGTTTTTAAAAAAAAAATCGATCGACCTGGGTGACAATGGGTCAGTTTTCGTGATTGTCAACCCTGAATAATCCAGGAGTTTAATCAAATCTGGAAATCTTCCAAATGACAGGGAAACTCAATTCCCATGCCCAGAATAAGGCTGGATGAGAGAGCTTGCCATAATTTGGCACTAGCAATTGTCTTATCTTTACTTTTTCTTCATGTTATTGAACTTCTTATAATATCTTGTGTTTGCTCTTTCACATTTTTTGGTTGATTTTAACCAAATGATGGAGAAGGAGCACTTGCTGAGATCTTCCCTGGGCGAGGTGGAAGAGGCATTTAAAGGTTTGAAGCAGTCTTTGAGGGATTCCCAGAAGGCCTTGGAATTGAAGAAAAAATTCTAGGATGAGAAATTGTAAGAAGTCGAGAATAGGGCAGTTGCAGCAGGAGGTAAAAGAAAAGTTACTAAAGAAAAAGCCCAAACTACTAAGAATAAAGTGAAGGAGGATGATGGTAGGGGCAAGGTTGCAGAGGAAAAGCTGACAGAGATAAAATACCAGGCCAAGAATGCTTAGGATAAAGTGGTTGGCTTGACTGCTCAAGTTGCCTCTTTCAAGGCCAAAGGCAAGAAAGCCAAGGATGCTACTTTTGACTAGGGTTGGGAGAAAGAACTTTTCGCAGCTTCTGCCCAAGTTGGGTATGCTAAGAAACTATCCTTCAAGGAAGGTTGGTCAGAGACATTGAAGGTGGTTGGTATAGAGGCAAGCTCTGAGCTTTTCCAAATGCATGACCCAGTCACTCCTCCTAACTTGGATGAGGAGTTTGATGACAAGGAAGGGTCTGAAGAATCGTCAATGGTGCCTACTCATACTTAGTGGGTCTATCTACTATTATTGACCTGCCTGCTGCCAACCAGGACCAAGCCAAAGACAAGGAGAATTTTTAGCTCCTTTTTAGCCAGTTTCTTTTTGTCCTTTCTTTCATGCATTTTCAATCTCTTCTTTTTAATTATTTATGATGCACCCATCATTGTAATCATGACTTTGATTAATGAAAAAACCTTTTTTTCTTAGTTGTTTATAATCTTTAAATGATATTGATTTTTTATTAATTGGTATTCTCTACATTATTTATTTCTCTGAATTTGCCCCATACACTCATGATAGAAAGAACTTTTGTGTATTTGTCGTTGTTGTGTAAGCTCTTCTAATCAAAATCCTTATATACCTACAAATATAAAACAACTCAAGTGTAGAGGTAAGTAAGGGTATCAATCCACTTCCAAGGAAGTAAGATAGAGACAAATTCAATTGTAATTCACTTTTTATTTTCTTTTTGTGCTTTTTCGCTTTTCTAATTTTTTTAGCTTTTTCAATATTAAAATAATAGGGTGAGGTGATGATGAAATAACACTAAACTAAAATAAAGATCTAAACAACTAACTGTGACACCTCGACTAATTAAATATCGGGTAGCTACTCCTTTATTAAATTAATAAAAAATGCCAAGTTGGTTCAGTTCATAGCATCACTGTCGAAAATATTTTATTAATTACTAGCCACCTAATATTTAAAAAGTGATTTGTCAATTTTAATTAAATCTGATTATCATGCAATAAGTAAATTATGAAATGCCAACACAAACACCACAACACGAGGACAATAGAGTAACCATAAAATAGTAATGAGTCTGGAGGAATACTCCTCACACAATCGAAATGCTAAAATAAACAAGTACCAAGTTTGTATCACTAAATTAATTACAACCCAAATTCTTGAAATAACCGAATTAAATAAAGTGTCCCTAAAAGGAAATAGGGAAACATGCCCAACAGATGAGGAAAATCTAGTAACATAGAGTCAAGATCGAAAGTGGAGGCGTCTACAGTCAAAGTCTTGTAACTTGCACGGCAGCTACAGTCCGTCACCTGAATGGAACTCCTATGCATGGTGTCCTTGTGGTTGGGCACCAAAAAGGTTTTTACAAAAATATATTTGAAAACAAACTAGTCAGAGCCCGATTGTGGAAAACAGTTTAAAATATAGCAAGTGTTTTAATGTCATTAAAACAATGAATGCAAAATACATGTTAGGACGTGCTCTCACATGAAATACTCACCTCTCGACTATTTGTGCACTCCTAACGTACCCGTACCCATTCTAGTGATTCTCATATCTAAATAGTCCAAAATAAATTCTATCATTTCTATACGATACACGCTTTGATTCCAACATCCTTAATAAACTAGAGAGCTTTACATTAATTCTCGGTTTCCCAATAATTAGCATTACTAATATACTAGAGATCATCCATTTTATCTTTACATAACGTTGCTATAATTATACTCACATTTAATCAAGACAGTTCATTTTAATTAACAGTATATTATTCTCATCATAAATATACATTACTAGCACCCCGAGACTAAGCTGCGGTGCACACATACTCTGCTATCCAATCCCGGTACATCACGTACATAAGGACCACGCATTCCGAATCTCTCATGAATCGTTTTCAAATAACAACATTCACACAAAATGTAGGCGAACATTGTTCACATCACATGGGTCACGCACATACCTACGCTCCCATGATCAGCGGACTTATTAACTTCTCAATAATTCCTTCTCTGACCTATGCCCTCGAGGTACCAATCTAAATCCCCCCGTAGGCACACAAAGATTAGATGACCCTAATCGAACGCAAACCTCCTATGATAGCAAGTACGGTAGGTATGTTATACACATAAAACCACATATACTAAGCATTCGCACATCTTAGATATCTCGTATTATTAATACATGTATACTTCTCGTTCTTATACCGTCATTTAGTGTTATACGATCACAAGTCCCCGATTTGTATATTAACGTTATCAACCCTTCTCACGTCATAATTAGGTTCTCGTTTCCTACTCCACAATTGACATCCGATTTTATTATAAGTGTTGATACCAAAATTAGTATGCTGATGTGGACAAATAATAAGAAGACACATGTCAATCTACGAGGCACAATAGCAACGAGGAAGATCATTCCCCCGACCAACATACTCACTCCGAGCAACAGGTATACTCCGAGGAACACCAGCCCTCCGAGGAACACCAACCCTCCGAGGAACTCTTATCCTCCGAGGAACTCCAATGCTTCGAGGAACTCTTGGACGACGAGCAACTAAGGCGGTTCGAGCTGCATCTCGATCGCAGCATTAATTGCCAGATAATCAACAGTTCAACTATTCATTGAATGCTTATCATCTTGACGCACACGTTTGAAGATCATTAAATGAATTACCCTTTCATATGTGTATCATTTAATGTAACACCCTTTCATGTACAGCGTAAGGGCTATAAATACCTTGTATCACCCTCATTCAAGAGGACCGGAATTTCTTGATAGCACTTGTAATCGAGAATTCCCATTTACCCAGCAATAACATAACAGTGGACGTAGGCCATTCATATAAGGCTGAACCACTTTAAAATCTTTTGTCTCATTTATTTATATGTGATTAAATAATTAGAGTAATCTAGTTTTTAATGTAACACCCTTTCATGTACAGCCTAAGGGCTATAAATACCTTGTATCACCCTCATTCAAGAGGACCGGAATTTCTTGATAGCACTTGTAATCGAGAATTCCCATTTACCCAGCAATAACATAACAGTGGACGTAGGCCATTCATATATGGCTGAACCACTTTAAAATCTTTTGTCTCATTTATTTATCTGTGATTAAATAATTAGAGTAATCTAGTTTTTTACATCAACATATTGGCGCCGTCTGTGGGAACGATTGTTATTATCGTTTTTCACCAAAAATCATTCATCATCAATGGCAGATAATCCGGAATCCAGCAATCGAAACGCTGGAAATGCTGGAAATCCTTCAAATCCCTCTGCACCTCCAGATCTGGCTAGGATTATGACGAATCTGGATCAAGGACAAACCGCCATGTAAGAAACAATGAGGTAACTCATACAAACCCTTCATGGCGGTGCACCTGCACGTTCAGGACAGCGAAGTGGTCAGAGGCAAACTTATTTACTTTCTTCACGATCCAGGCGTACTGAGTCATATCGTAATGAGGAGTCTGATGATTTCTCTTATCAACCTGGGCGAACTTCGTCAATAAGGGCTACAGATACTGATCAACGTATCACTCTCTCTCCAGAAAGACCCAGTGCCTTAGAAAGACTGAGTAGGGTGTCTCCTTTCAGCCGATTAGGCCCTAGGAGGAATAAGAGTCCACCTAAAACCATGTCGAGGAGTTTTCGACAACCATCAGATCTAAGAGAAGGATCAACACAATCACGACCAGTTGCTCGTCAAGATAGATCTCAGGAGGCTACTTCAGAACGATCTATTGCTCGAACCAATAGGCCCGAGGAAGGAAATGAAGCGTGGAAAGGATCCCTTCAGCGATTGGAGGATAGATTGGGAGAAATGGCTAAGACGAAGAATCCCCTATAACGAACTTTTGTTCAAGGGACACCTTTTGTCCAGGCCATTGTGAATTTTTCTACACCGTCAAAGTTTAAAGCCCCTGTGGTGACCCCAAAATACGATGGAAAGACAGATCCTGTTCTTCATATAGAGCAATATCAAGCTGTCACTGATATCTATGCTGTCCCCAACGAGATGAGATGTAGAGAATTCTCAGGAACTCTTACTGGACCTGCCCAGATATGGTATAACAATCTTCCTCGGGGTAAGATTTCAACTTTCTTTCAGTTGGCCGAGTTGTTCATCGGCAATTTCTATTTTGGAGCAAAGCCAGTAAAATGAGTAGCACACTTGTTAAGTGTTAGACAAAAATCTGGTGAGAGTACTAGAGATTACATAACTCGTTTCAATAACGAGAAGCTGGAAGTCATAGATTATGAGGAGAAGATAGCAATCACCGCCTTGATGAGTGGGTTGTTGCCTAATAAGTTGTATTACACTTTGGCGAAAGATCCACCTAAAACTATGTCAGAGTTTATGGAAAAAGCGGCCAAAATCATGAATGCCTAGGAAGCTATGGCTGCAAAGCAGAATATGGATAAAGACACCAAGGTGGAAGTCGACAAGTCTAAAAATAAAGAGCATAAGGGCAATGGCGGTGACAAGTGTTCCAGAAATAATAAGTCATCATGGGAAGTCCTGAAGAAATTCGATAATTATACTCCTTTGAAAATGGGTATTAATCATGTCTTGGAAGAAATCAAGAATAGCGAGGAGGTAAAGTGGCCGAAGAAACTGAGGTCAGACCCTGATGCGAGGAACAGGGATAAATATTGTGAGTTCCACAAAGATCATGCCCATATGACTAAAAATTGCATAGCTCTTCAGAACGAGATTGAAACACTCATCCAAAGAGGAAAGCTAGCAAAGTATGTTGATCGTGGAGGTGAAAGAAGAAATAATGATCGAACTAGAGAGAGATCTAGATCTCCTCGTCGAGCAGAGGAGAAAAAGAAGAGAGGCCATGAAGATGATGCCGAGGATGACCCCGATCTTCCCAAGAAACCAAGGCAGCCAGAATGAGAGTTATATTCCATACGTTTTGGGTCATTTGATTGTAATGTTATTACAGGAGGAGATGCAGGAGGAGGAGATCTTACTGCAAAAAGAAAAGCTTACCTCGGAGAGGCACAAGCTTGCTCGTACATTCAGCGAATAAATTTGGCCGAGGAGGATCGTCCGAGGAAGGTAAACAAAGAGAAGCTGGTTATTAGCTTTTCAAAAAATGACCTGGCAGGTGTTCTTTACCCTCACGACGACCCTTTGGTGATCTAAATGAGGATGAAAGAAGTAGTGATTTCAAGGGTGCTGGTAGACAATGGCAGTTCGGCAGACATCATGTACTATTCATGCTTTGACAGTTTAAATTTGAAATTATCTCAATTGGAACCTTATCACAGACCTCTTCTAGGTTTCGCTGGCGAGAAAGTTTTTCCACTTGGGATGATCAAGTTGGATATATTCATTGGAACTTGGCCTGCTTGTCGAACAGAGAGAATACGCTTCTTTGTGATGGATAAAAATGTGCAGTCAGTCTACAACATCATCATGGGAAGAGTTGGTTTGAAGAAGTTCGAAGAGTTGGTTTGAAGAAGTTCGAAGCAGTCCCATCTATTATTTATCTGCCGAGCAAGAGGAGCTTGAAGAGTCAAGGAAAAAGACTACTACTTACCAGGTGGATGAAAGTACAGAAATTGAAACACTTGATCCGAGAGATGAATCCCAACTTGTAAAAGGACAGGTGGTGGAATCTATAGAAAATGTTATTCTGGACGACGAATACCCTGAACGAACAACTCAGATAGGTTCGTCGTTGGATGCTTCAATAAAACAGGAGTTGATAACTTTCTTGAGAAACAGAAAGAAAACTTTTGCGTGGAGTCATGAAGACATGACATGAATAGATCCAAACTTCTTATGTCATGAGCTCAATGTGAATAAGGAGATCAAGCCTGTAAAGCAGAGAAGAAGGGTATTTAGCCCCGAGAAGAATCAAGCTATTCAAGAGGAGGTCGATAAGCTCCAGAAAGCCCAATTCATTGAAGATGTGAGTATCCAGACTGGTTGGAAAATGTGGTGATGGTAAAGAAGAAAAACAATAAATGGAGAATGTGTGTTGATTTCACTGATCTCAATAAGGCTTGCCCAAAGGATCACTTCCCATTGCCCAGAATTGACCAACTAGTGGATGATACCTCGGGGCACGAGCTGCTCAGTTTCATGGATGCTTACTCTGGTTACAACCAGATCAAAATGAAACCTGAAGACAGGGAAAGCACTTCTTTTATTACCCCTAGGGGAACTTATTGTTATAATGTTATGCCTTTTGGTTTGAAAAATGCAGGAGCGACATATCAGCGACTGATGAACAAGGTTTTTGCCGAACAAATCAGTTTCAATATGGAAGTCTATGTCGAAGATATGTTGACAAAGAGCAAGAAAGCTGCTGATCATCTAGTTGACTTAGGTCAGACCTTTGATCAACTGGATAAATACCAGATGAAGCTCAACCCGACGAAGTGCACCTTTGGAGTACGAGAAGGAATGTTCCTCGGGTACATCGTCAACCAGCGAGGCATTGAGGCAAATCCAGCAAAGATCAAAGCTCTTTTAGGGTTGCGATCTCCAACGACGAAGAAATAAATGCAGAGTCTTACAGGACGAGTTGCAGCGCTCAATAGATTTGTATCTCGAGCGACTGATAGGTGCCTTCCATTCTTCAAAACACTCCGAAAAACTTTCGAGTGGAATGATGAATGTGAAAAAGCCTTTCAAGAATTGAAGAAATATCTGGGAACACCTCCACTGCTGTCTAGGCCAGTGATGGGAGAAAAGTTGTACTTATACCTGGCAGTATCAGAAAATGCAGTCAGCTCGGCATTGATCAGATTGGAGAATGGAGTCCAGAAGCCAATTTATTACACAAATAAGGCATTCCGAGGTGCAGAGATCAAGTACCCAAAGTTGGAAAAATTGGCATTGGCATTAATTGAAGCAAGTAGAAGAATGAGGCCTTATTTCTAGGCCCATACCATCGTCGTATACACCGACATGCCATTGAGACAAGCCCTTCATAAGCCAGAAAAATCAGGAAGACTGATGTATTGGGAAATAGACCTTGGTGAATATGATATTATATATGAACTCAGATCGTCATTAAAAGGGTAGGCGGTAGCAGACTTTATAGCAGAATTTACATATCCTGATACCCCCGAGGAGCAAAAGTTGCTCGCTAACCAACTTGTGGATGTTACAGGATCAACAGACATGAGTCCAGATCAACTCCGGTTGGTAAAAGGGCTTATGGATGTAGAAAGATCATCAAATTCAAACCCAGACCAACTCCGATTGGTAAAAGGGCGAGAAGAGATGGTCGACGAAGAACAAAAAATACCAGGGGAGGATGAAAGGAAACATCAGATATTTCACCGAGGAAATCTATCAGAAAAGAAATTTGAAGACGAGTTACCTACATGGAAATTATATGTAGAAGGAAGAGCACAACAGGTTGTGGGGCAGGGATTGTTTTGAACACCCCAGACGAGATTGACGTGGAATATGCCTTACGATTCCAATTCAAAGCTTCCAATAATGAAGCTGAGTATGAGGCCATAATAGAAGGTCTTAATTTAGCAAAGATTATGGAAGCGCAACAAGTGATGGTATTCAGTGATTCTCAATTAATTATGAATCAGATGATGGGAACGTATGCAGTTAAAGGAGAATTAATGGTCAAGTATCATGAAAAGGCGATGGAGTTGTTGGCAGAATTTGATGCCATTCAGTTGATCAGAATACCAAGAATGGAGAATGCACAAGCAGACGCACTGGCCCGACTAGCATCAGCTACTCGTATCGAGTTGCGAAGAACGATACCAATTGAGGTGTTAGAAAGTCGAAGCATAGATGAAGGCCTGACGATGAATGTTATTTCCCTTGATTTAAGACCATCTTGGATGGATCCCATCAGAGCATATGTCGAGGAAGGAGAATTACCGAAGGATAAGATCGTTGTCAAGAAATTGAAGTTTAAAGCTGCTCGGTATGTACTAACTAATGGTGTTTTGTATAGACGAGGAATTATGGCAGGTTTGTAAAGATGTGTACATCCCTCCGAGGTGAAAGAATTGATTGAAGAGATCCATGAAGGGTCTTGTGGAGCCCATGTAGCAGGGTGGACACTGTTGTAAAGGGTGATGACGCAGGGATACTACTAGCCAATGATGAGGGCTGATTGTAAGCCTATGCTAAGAGATGTGATAAATGCCAACGTTTTTCTTCCGTCCGACGAACTCCACAAGCATTGTTGACGCCCATAACTTCCCCTTGGCCTTTTGCCATTGGGGGAATTGATTTGGTTGGAACACTGCCAATGACCCGAGGAAGATTCAAGTACCTCGTCGTCGCAGTGGATTATTTTACTAAGTGGGTAGAAGTTGAGCCTCTGATTGATATGACATACGAGAAGGTGTACCAATTCGTTTGGAAGAATATCATCTGCCGATATGGTCTCCCTCATGCCTTCATCACAGACCATGGAACACAGTTTGATAACGAGGAGTTTGCCGCCTATTGTCATCAGTCAAATATTTTGAAGGTTCATTCAGCACCAGGCCATCCTCAAAGCAATGGGCAGACTGAAGTGATGAACATAACATTATTAAATGGTTTGAAGAAGAGGCTAAGTGAGGCTAAAGCTAATTGGATTAATGAGCTACAATCAGTATTGTGGGCTTACCGAACAACTCCCTGAGCAGCGACTTGAGAATCACCATATATGCTGGTGTTTGGAAGTGAGGCTGTAATACCTGTTGAGTTGGGTCTCCCAACACACAGAGTGCTGAATTTCAATTCCCCAGTCAGTGACTTGATGAGAAGATTAGATTTGGACATGCTCGAGGAGGTTAGAGAAGAAGTAGCCATTAGGAATGCTGCATATCAACAACGAATAGCTCTATTCTATAACAAGAGGGTGAAGAAATGCAATTTAAAAGAAGGAGATTACGTGCTAAAGAAGGTCATTCAGAAGCACAATAAATTGGATGCAAATTGGCATGGACCTTACCGAGTTACAGAAGTTGTTCGACCAGGAACTTACCGAATAGCAACTCTGGAAGGAGAGGAATTCAAGAATGCAGAACACCTATGCAAGTATTATCAGTAATGTAAAATGTAAAGCAGTTCAATCAATATGAATAAAACGATGATGTTTCACCATCTTCTCTCCTTTTATTGAAAGTTTTTTGGAGAATACTAGTGTACAACACTACGCTGCTCGACAGCAAAAAGAAGACGATAGTTCAGACCCACGACCAACTCCGGTTGGTAAAAGGGCGAGAACAAACTATACTCCTTTGGTTAGGAGGCATACACAAGCGTGACCAACTCCGGTTGGTAAAATAACTAGTGGACAATGATAGTTCAGACCCACGACCAACTCCGGTTGGTAAAAGGGCGAGAACAAACTATACTCCTTTGGTTATGAGGCATACACTAGTGTGACCAACTCTGGTTGGTAAAATAACTAGTGGACACTGATTTTTCAGACCCACGACCAACTCCGTTTGGTAAAATAACTAGTGGACACTGATAGTTCAGACCCACGACCAACTCCGGTTGGTAAAAGGGCGAGAACAAACTATACTCCTTTGGTTAGGAGGCATACACTAGCGTGACCAACTCCGGTTGGTAAAATAACTAGTGGACACTGATAGTTCGAACTCAGACCAACTCCGGTGGGTAAAAGAGCGAGAACATGTGATTCCTAAAAATGCCAATCTCGGTTGGTTAAGAAACAAAATATGCCAACTTATGTTGGTCGGAAGGTAAAACTATTCCAGAAAATACAAAATATTCCAAACTGAACCAAGTATGGTTGGTCGGGATCAAAATCCACTAACTGTAGTTGGTCGACGAGGATAAAATTATCGACCTTGGTTGGTCGGACACATTTTATGAAAAAATTTACCAAGTATGGTTAGTCGGGGATTAAAAACTCTCACTAACTATAATTGGTCGACAAGCACAATTTAACAACCTTGGTTGGTTGGAAAAATTTTAAACATTTTTATACTCATTACTTTATTATTAAGTGATCGAGCAACATTACTGATACTTGTAACTTTTTATTACTAGATTGGTCGATGAACCACAAAGTATTGTTATGCAATCACAAATATAAAAGTGTTAGACAAGTACAAAACAATAGCAATACAGATTTGCAAACAGAAAATGAAAGTCTTTCATTAAAATTCAAAACGAATTACAAATTACATGTATACTAACTATTACATTGAGATCCCTACTCTATTGGTTTCTTTCCCTCAGCTTTTGAAATAGGTTCCTCGCCAGCAGGTGGATCATTTAAAGTCTGAGGAGAATTAATAAAATTCAAGTCCTTCAGCATTCTGACATTCATTATTGAAGGTGTGTCCAATAGATGCTCGGGACGAGATACCTCGATCTGAGAATGAAGATTGTAGTCACCGAGGTATTGTGCAATTAAGCTCCGAGGAATGGCACGAGCTGTGATCCATTCCTTGTCCAAATTGAACGGTGTCACAGGCAAGTCAAGTACCCCAGGGTCATAATAGTCCCACAAGTAATGTCCCTGTTCAAGTTTCAACACGCATAAGGCATTCAACCAGCCTTGTTTATAGCCCTCATTAGTGGCATTCTGGATACGAGCATCTAAATGGAATAGTGCCTCGTTGTACCCAGCCATCCAAAATTCTCTGGGCTGTTTATGGAATTGGAAAGTAAGTCTCTCCAACTGCTCGTGAAGGTTTTTTACAAAAATGTCCTTATTCTCTAAAGCAGACTTCGTCGCAGTAAGTTGATCCTCCAAAGTTAGGATTTTCTTGGACATTTCAGACAAAGCCCGATCTTTTGCATTCAATTAGTACGCTTGAGTTTCCAATGTTGACAGAGTACGAGCTTCTTCAATACTACGAGGAGTTCTTGATCGACCCCGAGCAGGTGGAGTACTTAGTTCCTCGACAACATCCTGGGCAACTCTTCCTCGCCCACGAGAACCTCTTCCTCGTCCCCGAGTAGAAGTAGAAGTACCAGACCTTCTCAGTATATCCAACTCTTGCCTTAATTTGGCATTCTCAACCTATAAGAAGGATAATCCCTCATCGGTCACTGGAATTACCGCTGTTGAAGAAGAGGCTGCAGACTTATATTGTGCTAGCTCTTTCTGCAAATTATTATTCTCTTGCTCCAGCAGTTCAGCAATTTGTCTACAAGCTTCAACTTCTCCCTTTAGGGTCCTCTCCCTGACATCGTACCCAGCAAGGATCTTTTTATGGCCTGTCTCGGCAGAAAGCTATTGATACCTCTTTTCATACCCCTCGTGCAAAAGGGCAGTTGATTCTTTGTACTGAGTCTGAAGATCTTCTAGAGTATATTGAAGCTCCTCGATCATATCATAGTAAGCCACGTTATTGGCCACAGCTCGATCAAGTAAGCCCTTCAGGTATTGATAAGCTTCTACTGCCTGCTCTGAAGCACCATGGCCAAGGATGTCGGCAACTTCTGATGCACTTAGATCTGTGTGACCAGCTTTATAATATTCATGGCATTGATGCATCAACTTTGTGTCATTAGCAGACAGAAGATCCATCCTGGCCAGAAACTAACAGAGAAAGAAGAAGAAGATCAAGACAGAGTGCAGATAGAGAAGAGACAATCATATGGAAGAAAAGAACTCAAATTTTATTAGGTCATAAGGCAAAGTTACAAAGATCTGGGATACAAAGTACAAGTAAAAGAAAAACAGAAAGAGAATACCGAACAACTTCACACCTTTTCCTTGTCTCCCAAGAATTTCTCGGGAGGCTGGGACGAGGAGCTTGGTTGCTCGGTGGAAATAATGAGTTGGTCGGCGGGAGGTGGAACTTATTCTGGAGGAGCTGGCAGAGATGAAAGCTCCTCGTCAGCAGGCTGGGTAACGATGAGATCACCCACTACCAGTGAAGATTCTTCTGAGGAAGCTTCGTCCTCTTCTTCATCCTCAATAGCTGGGGGAGGACCAGGGAGATGCTGTTGAAATAACTCGGAGTCCTCACTCACCTTCAATTCTTGCAAAACAGCAACCCAGCCATCTCGGAAGTATTTCAAACTTCCATATTGCACCTGAGTCATCATGGCAGCTACTCCCTTGTTCAATCCTTTGTCCCAACCTGTGTTGAAAGACTTCTTTATTGCCATCTTTCTTTTCATTTTCTCCGAGGAGAGCTTCTCGGATAGAAGGTCCTCGGAGGCTTTCAACTTGGCCTCCAACTCCTCCTTCTGACGATTTACTTCGCGCAGAAGGGTCAGCTCTTCCTCAGCTGATTTCAGCTTATTTTCAAGCTCCCCGAAGGTAGTGAGCTTCTCGACATACTTCTTATTCTCCCTCTCCAAGTCCTTCACTTTATTTCCCAACTGCACCTTCTCTGCTTCAGATGCAGCCAATTTCTTCTCCCATTCACCTTTATCCTCGTCGTACTTTTGACGGGATTCCTTCAGAGATTGGGCCAAACCCTGGAAAGCATCCTCTACTCCAGACGAGGAGCTTGAAGCCTTGAGCGCTTCATCTTTCTTCACTATGGTGTTAAAGCAACTCACCAGCTGAAAAAAAAAGGTAGTGATGAATTAGTGCCGAGATACATATATTGATAGAAGGAAAGAAGAATTCAAGATAAGAAGAAACTTACTGAAGCAATGTGACGAGTAGCTAGGGATGTCAGCATATCCCTAGACATGTTTTCCTCGATGCCTTGGACTTCAAGAATAGTCCAAGTCTTTACCGAGCTCATTGCAGAGCTCGGGGGAATAATGGTTGGAACACCAGCTCCACTAGCTTGGAGCTGGGGAATGACTTTAGAAAAACTAACCGAGGAGAACTTATTCAATCTCCTCGGTGTCTTCTTAACAACCTCAACCAAAGAAGAATTTTTGGTTGGAGAGATAGTGATTACTTCCACAGGTGCATCCTTCTGTACAGGAGCCACTGGGGGCTTCTCGGCGGACTTCTGAGGAGCAACAGAAGGGGCAGCATCCACTTTCTTTGTCCCCTTTGGGACATCAGCTTTATTTCTCTTTCCATCTCCAGCAGAGGAGGTCTCTTTAAAGAGAGCAGGAACTCTTCTCTTGCCCATCTTCTGACTCAAAGGAATGTGAGAGTCTGGTGAAGAGTCTTCAGAAGATGGCAATGGTTCTCTAATGCTAACCACAGGACGAACAGTAAAGGAGGATGTATAGCTCCTGTACTGCAGCAAGTATGAAGCAGACCTAACGTGCTCGTCTGCAACCTTCTGATGCAAACTCCAGATATGTTTTAAATGCTTGATATTAGCTTCTGTTTCTTTTGGAGTTTTTCTCTTGCTGTCAACTTCAAACAAAAACATAGTGAAATATCAATCATACATTTTGTCAAACACAATGAAATCATAATTTCAAAAAAAAAATAAGATGAAAATAACCTATCCCATTGCCATATGGGGGGCATCTGGGACCCTCATATACTGCATCTCCAACCAAAGGGGCATGTTGCCAATTTTTTATAACTACTCCATGTTCAAAATAATCCCTGTTAGCATCAGGGAGGTTGACTACTAGAGCCCTATTCAAAAATCTAGTTTTTAAATAATAAACATTGTCTAAAACAGCCCATCTATAACAATACATAATCTCGGGAATTCCTATACGAGTTCCATGAGTTTGATTTAACCTATACACCCCATTAACTATTCTCCATGTGTTGGGGGCTATTTTTGCAGGGACAACATCGAAATACTGACAGAACTCTAAACACAAAGGGTTTGGTGGAAAAGAAAATCCACATTCAGCAATAAAGAGGCTAGGGAACCAATGTCCCTCAGCCAAATCAAAATAACTTGAAGGCTCAGAAAGACTTTCCAAAGTTACCCAATAAGGAATAGAAAAGTCAGAACGGAATTTCTCAAGAGATTCGATAATATAAACCATGGTGAATAAAAAGAAATGAAGGAGAAGGAAGAAAATCTTACAGTAAAAAGGATATCTGTTGATAAACAAACGAAGAAAGGGATGAACGCACAGAAAAGAGAAAAGCTATAGAAAACTCGAAAGCAGAAATTGAAAAGGTAGAAGACGATGGGATTGCCTCTGAGGCTTAAATACTTTGCCTTGGGAAACGTCGAAAGAAATGATTACAAAAAAGAAACTATTACACTACCGGCGGCTAAAAGGACAAAAAGGGCACGAAGATCGAAGCACTTATAAAAATGCAAAAAGGTGGATTCTGCGAATTTGGAAGGAAATTCAAATACGAAGAAAACGCTCCTAAAACCCAGGAAGGTCATTTAATATTGCCATATACCGAGAAAGAATGTTCCATACTCCTCAAAGTTCGAAATATGAAACATTGGGGGCTTCTGTTGATGCCAAAATTAGTATGCTGATGTGGACAAATAATAAGAAGACACGTGTCAATCTACGAGGCACAATAGCAACGAGGAAGATCATTCCCCCGACCAACATACTCACTCCGAGCAACAGGTATACTCCGAGGAACACCAGTCTTTCGAGGAACACCAACCCTCCGAGGAACTCTTATCCTCCGAGGAACTCCAATGCTCCGAGGAACTCTTGGACGACGAGCAACTAAGGCGGTTCGAGCTGCATCTCGACCGCATCATTAATTGCCAGATAATCAACAGTTCAACTATTCATTGAATGCTTATCATCTTGACGCACACGTTTGAAGAGCATTAAATGAATTACCCTTTCATATGTGTATCATTTAATGTAACACCCTTTCATGTACAGCCTAAGGGCTATAAATACCTTGTATCACCCTCATTCAAGAGGACCGGAATTTCTTGATAGCACTTGTAATCGAGAATTCCCATTTACCCAGCAATAACATAACAGTGGACGTAGGCCATTCATATAAGGCTGAACCACTTTAAAATCTTTTGTCTCATTTATTTATCTGTGATTAAATAATTAGAGTAATCTAGTTTTTTACATCAACAATAAGGTTCTAAGTTCTAATCCGCAACGTACCCCAATTCTTATAATTATACCCACTAATCAATAAGGGAAGGTTAATACTCCAATTAAATAAGTCTACGGAACGCTTGAAATGAAATCAGGCCAAAAAGGCCATTCTGTCAACTCGTTAGAAGTCTCGTTCGAACGAGGTCGTTCGAACGAGTTCGTTCGAACGAAAGGCTTCGAACGAACTACCAACTCGTTAGAAGGGATACTGTCATCTCGTTAGAATCTCGTTCGAACGAGGTCGTTCGAACGACCTGGGCAGGTCTTCTAACGAGATGGCAGTTTCAGCCCAGAAATTTTCTACTTCGTTTTTCTCAATTTTTCTCTTCTCTAAACCCATCCTAAGATCATCCCAATAGTATTTTAACATTATTAAACTACTCTAAGTCCTCCTAGATCACTCTTTAACATATATATGGGGTCAATGCTTCCTAAATTAACATATAATCGTCAAAATTACCAAACCTTGTCCCAAACCCTATAATCATGAACCCAAAATTTAATTACTACAATTTCTCCTTATAAATCCGTTTTCACATCATCAAAAGATATATTTGTATATAAAATTCATCGAATAACATTCTACATGCAATCCCTATATCATATTATGAATCCTACCTCCAATTTCATGGGTTTTCATCAAACTTCCAATATAAGACGATTATTCAATTCTAAGCATGGAAGAAACATTCGCTTGAAATTAATGTAATTAAACCACTTGCCTTAGATGTTCTGATTTGATGTTGAAGAATGAATGTTGATTCTCCTCCCTCTCTCTACAAATTTCTTCCAAAGATGGTGATGGTGGCTAGGGCTTCCTTTTGGAACTTCTTAAGGCTTTCCCTATAACTCCCGTAGCCCTCTAACTTCCCAAATGCTGATAATGGCTTAGTGGGATCTATTCTAATATAAAAATAACTTCTAAAATTCGTGGGTTTTAATTCCCATATTTTTAAAATTACCAAACTACCCTTTTGGGTTGCCGGTGTGGTCTAAAAATTTCCCGGGACCCAAACTAAACCCCCGGCTAGTGTATTCTGACTATTTTGACCCTTCCGGACACGTTGGTGCACTCAAAATGACCATTAGGTTGATAAAAATAAAATTCACTTTTTTTAATTTAATTAATTACGTTCCTGACGCGATTGACACGCGCGTCCCAATTAAATTTTTCAAATTTGTCGTATATCTACCTCGTGACAATTTAGATATCATCAATACTCATGTATTACCATACATACTCGGAAATAATAAATTTTTAACATCATAATCAAATACCAACTCACATCTCGTTAGTATTTATACCCGGATTAATTATCAATTAATTCTCATTTAATTTAATTAATCCCTTAAATAAAAATAAATGAAATTACGGGGTATTACACTAACTAAAAAGTGACTAAAATGAAAACAAAGTTTAACACTAAAATAATAGATAAAGTGAGGTAAATAATTGTGAGAACAATCAAGGAGTGGGATTACACTAAAAATTTTAGTTATTCTAATTAATTAATTTAATTATTTGAATTCTCCCAAATTAATATCAAAATTACAAACCAACTCTCGTTGAAAGTGTAATTATAATAGTAACCTTTTAGAAAATTTTGTTTAACACTCCACAACTATAGAAAAATAGATCTACACTCCTTTTAATTAATCACCCGCTAGGATCGATTAATTAAAATTTATGTAAATCATATAAAATAAATTTATAGTTGAAATTCAAGTTATAATACCCCACTTAAGAAACCCCTATCTCTAGTTAGAATATAAAATGGGTATTATAATTAGAATTTCGATATTCTCTCAAAAATCATTTACTCTCTCTCGAGGCGTAAATATAAGGGTGATGGATCAAAATTAACATTCAAAGGGATTTTTCAAGTAATTAAACTAATTAAAATAAAACAACATCAAATAAGGGTTTTACCCCACCCCTTGAAAGGGGATTTAGCCTAACATGGTATTAAACATAATAAACAAATATTCAATAGGCATTAATATAATAAAAGAGTAGAGAAAGAGAACAAATCTTCACAAGTCTCCTTGAAATTGGCAATTTGAACACTATCCTTGAAATTGAGGCACCCCTCCAAGTGAGTGATCAACAAAGATATAAATGAAAAATTTACTCAACTTGAATCTCACACAATTATCACTCACAAATATCTAAAAAAAATGAAAATAAACTATTTACAAATATTTCTACCTAATTTATTCTAACCTAACTCTCTACAATTCTCTAGAATTTTCTCTCTACCTATTTGATGATGAGTCCCCCAAAATGGTGTCTTGATCTTAATTTATAGTAGATGCATGGCACACATGGGGCTAAGGGGTATTTTGGGTAGACAAAGGTGCAAGGGATGTGTAAGGTATTGGGTGAAGGTTTATTTAGGAATTTA
This sequence comes from Sambucus nigra, assembly GCA_949130495.1. Lineage (NCBI taxonomy): Eukaryota > Viridiplantae > Streptophyta > Magnoliopsida > Dipsacales > Adoxaceae > Sambucus > Sambucus nigra. Next base: position 201,694,565 of record OX422218.1, read on the forward strand.
ATGGAGGGTGCATGTGGTTTAGGTGTGAGGTCATGATAGTGGGAGAATGAGGGTATAAAATCTTATTTGGTATAAGGGTAATTTGGGTAAAGGTTAAAAGAGGTAGTTGGGGAATTTTAAGGGTATATTGGGAAAAGGGGTTTAAGAGGGTTTAAGTCACATGGGTTTAGGGGTGTTCACGGTCCGGTCTGGTCTGGTTTTGAGGTATTTTTGGGACCGGGACGCATTAATCGGTCTTAGAAAATTATGGACCGAGACTAGGCCGAAATAATCGCTCTCGATCCTATTCGGTTTTCGGACGGTTCGGGTTCGGTCTCGGTCCAATTCGGTCCATAAAAACAGCGTGTTTTTTATTAAAAAAAAAAGACGTTTTTTATAAACTTGGAAAAAAACAAGGAAGAAGGGAATTGAACAAGTCACTGCCAAAGGAACCCAACTAAAAAAATTAGAAATGCATTTTCATATATCAGGGATGCAAAATCAGTTAGCAAGCAACTTATTAACTTAAGTGTCAAAGGAAGCCTTAAAAGCTGCTATCAAAATCCATAGTAATGAAACAGAATTTAAGACCATCTCTAATCCTACATCCAAATTTTACTGCAAATTTGAGCAAGAGCTTGATCTGAAAATTAAGGGCTTCTACTTAAATTTGATATGGGTTTGTAACACTGACAAATACAAAGCCTAACCTGCTCTAAATTACAAGAAAGTAAAACAGGGGAAAAGAAAGTAGGGAAAACGAAACACCACCAAATATTAAACCACAAACACCACTATCGATTAAACCTAAAATACGGGAGAATGCCAGATGCACAACCTCAAACATAAAATACACAAACACCACTAACGATTAAGCCACGATATGAACAGGTATCCAATGGAGTAAAACAGGGGAAAAGAAAGCACAACAACATCTCAAGATCTCACACAATGAAAAAGAAAGCAAGCAGGTTAACTATCAAACAAATAAAAAAATCAAAGAGCAAAAGATTTATTATTTCAAAATAAATTAGTTATTTTCTTGCCTTTTAACTCCAAAGTCGAGCTTATTTAGGTTGTTGTTTGATCTGAGATAAATAAAAAACCGCCGGGGTTGGGGGTGGTAAGAGGGGAGGGTAGATGAAGAAGACGATGGGTTAAACTTGGTAACTTGGGTTGTTGTTTGTTGATGTCCGTCGTAGAGAGTGGGAAGAAGAGATGTTAGGTTAGGGTTGGGTTGTCTAAGAGTGTGCGCGTGAGTATATTGTGGGTAAAAAACAATTGTGTGTATATTAGGCTATCAGTAACTTAATAAATTATATATATATATAAGCGGTCCGGTCCGGTCCAAACTCGCATTTTAAGACCCAGGACCGAGACCGGACCGAATAATGCGGTCCTTCATATTTTAAGACCGAATTAAAACCGAATTCAAAAAAACCCGCAAAAGTAGGTTCGGTTCAGTTCGATTTTTTCGGTCCATTCGGGTTTGTGCACACCCCTACATGGGTTAAATGGGTCATGTCTTGACTTTGGTTTTGTTGGTTTGGGAAATGGCAGGTGGAGAAATCTATTTTGGTTTTGGGATGGAAAATGGGTTTAGCTTGGAATGGTGGTCAGAGTGATTCGGGTTGGTGGAGATTTTGGTGTCGCCGGAAGTTGAAGATGGCTGGACGAAAATGGGGTATTGCACCGGAGTCGCGCCGCCGGAAGGGGCTGGTGGGGTGAGGGTTGAGTAGCAGCGCTCGTAGCTGGGCGAAGTAGGGGGTCGGGGGGTTCCGGGTGAAGGGGGATGCCACCTGCAGCTTAGGCAGGACGTCGCCGGAGGTCGGAATGGTGTATGGAGCGCGGGTAGCAGGGAATCGAAGGGAGAGAGAGTCGCGACCGGGTGTTGAGGTCGGTCCGGTGGGTATGGGGAGAGGGCGCCGGGCAGGATTGTGGTCGTCACTGGAGGGTTCCGCCGGAGGTGAGAGAATGGAGGGTTGCTGGGTATTGGAGTTTGGGGTTTGGTAGTGGTGGTGTTAATGGAGTGGGTTATGGAGGAATAAGGATGGTGATGGTGGTGGAGTTTGGTTATGGGGTTTTGTGTTTTGGAGAGAGGAGAGAGGGTGAGTTTTTGGGAAAGATGAAGTGGTGAGGATAGAGTGTAGGTGGGTGTAGGCTTGTTAGGGTGTGGGAGAGGGTGTCGAATAAGTTATTTGGGTGTGTTTGTAGTGTAGGAAATAAGGGTTGTGTGTGTGTGTGTGTGTGTGTGTATGTGTGTGTGTGTGTGTGTCTTTAATTTGGATCCTTAAAATAATAAAAAGACTCAATTAAAATTAATAAAACTAAAACTAAAAAATAAAATATAACTAAAAAAGTAAAACAAACTAAAAAATAAAAATATTAAAACTAAAAATAAAATCCTAAGCTATTAAAAACATAAATAATAAAACCAAATAAATAAAAAATAAAAAATCTAATAAAAACTAAAGTTATAAAAAAAATATAAAATCTAATAAACTAAAAATAAATTACTAAAACTAATCCTAATAAAATAAGATGAAATAAAATAAAAACTAAAACTAAATCTAATAAACTAAAAATCAAAATAAAATTATACTAAATAAAAAGAAATATAAAAGTAGAAAATAAATCCTAGAAATTATAAATAAATATTAAAAAAAATGACTCAAACTAAAAATCTAAAAAATAATAAAAAGGGACAAACAAAACACACACAAGGTTGGGGTAAGTTTAGACTAGGTTTAGGGTAGGCTAGGAAACGGGGTTGGTAATTAGCTCATTTTTAACTGCAAATTGCTCGGAAATATAGCTTTTGACACCGCAACTGCAATTAAACCTGAATATTGAACAATTAAATACATAAGACCCATATTGTCGGGAATTAATAACTAAAGTACGTCTATTTGGGGTATAAATTGTACAGTTTTTGGTTCTTATCAACTCATACTTGTAACTTTCCAGTTTGATGCCAGAAAAAAGCTATTATTTATATTGAATCTGACCTACTTAGGTGGTGCAAAAATTTATTTGAGGCTGGCCATATTCGTTTGTTTGAGAAATATTTATGAGGGTTGCTTAGCCCATATGTTTATGATCAAGTGAAAAAGTCTTACATCCATATTCATTGCCTCTTGGACAAAGCTGTAGCCAATAATTTCGGTTATTATGAGATGATTGAGCAGATGCAGGTGGATCATAAACTTTCCAAGGCATTGCTCCATTCTGAATGTTGGGGCTTTGACAAGAAGTTAAAAGATATCATTTCTACATTCAGTAAGAAATAATTGGACCTAAACCAAGAACAGGAGAATACTCGATCAAATGTTTCCATGTTAGAGAGAGAAAATAATGCACTAAGGAACGAATTCGACAGTTAGAAGAAATCAGCCACAACTGGACCGGATGAAGGGGTTTCATTCTTAGAGACTGAGAATGCTAAATTGTTAGGGGAGCTAGAAGATTTACAGAAGAAGACCAAACCTGGATAAGCACCAAGGCAAAGTATAGTTGTTCGGCCAACTTCTGATGAAGAGTGAACCAAGAAAACTCTGGCCAACCAAGCTGCTCAACTCAAGGAGAAAGATAAGGCCATTAGAAAGCTTCAAAATAATGTGGACCGACTTACTTTCCATTTCCCAAGCAACCTAGAGTTGTTTGGATGGATGGGTGTGATTAAGCTTTGACTTATTTGGATGTTCATATGGAACAATCTAGGAATGAGGGTTATAAATGGGATTGGTTGAACATGCTGGCCTTGTTGAAGATACCCAAAAAGGATGAGTTATGGCATTAGCATACCCTATGAATGTTAGACTATCCCGATCCTCCTTTATCCATTGACTTTAGATGGATACCTCATGATGCCATTCCTCAGAGTTTGATTCAAAAATATATTGGGGACTTTGGCCTTGAAGAAGAAGAAGAAGTGGAATATGTTTCTCCTCAACATCTTTTTGGTCGGCCAAGCGGCAGTAGGCGCACTAGGAGAAGACCTTTTTGCTCCATTAATCATTCGAGCACCCTTGATGAATCTCCTGTTGGGATGGGCAAGGCTGATGGAAAGAGTCCTATGGAATAACTTGTATCTTGTGTTTTGATTGATCTTTGTGTTGTAAATCAATTTTATTGGAATAAAATGAAATTCTTTGAGACATTTTTGTCCTTTATATTTAAGCTTATAGTTGCTATTAATCTTGTTACTGACTAGGTAGTCAATAATCTAATTAGTTAATCGACCTATTCATTAAATGTCTTTCTCAAATGCAAGATGTTTGATTCGTGATTCAATCATATTATAATGCTTTGAAATCTACTAATGTTATTCTTAGATAAAACTGTGAATAGTTTTATTGAACTAAGCTGTAGCATTAGTTATCAGTGGCGACCAACGGTATTAGGAATGTATATTTATCCATGTATTTTAACTTGATCGGTAAAACCTCATGTGTTTGACTTGGCGTCTTACATTAGATTTTCATAATTTTTAGTTCGTGACTTGTCGAAGACAAAATCATTCATGAAGTCGTTAATGATGAACTTTTCTAAAGTTGGAAAAAGTTTGACAAATGACTTTTCTCAAGTTGGAAAAGTTTGACAAGGAAATTTTCTAAAGACAGAAAAGTTTGACTAAGAACTTTTCTGAGGTTGTAAAAGTTTGGCGAGGAACTTTTCTGAAGTTGAAAAAGATTGACACTGAACTTTTATGAAGTTGGAAAAGTTTGGCGAGGAACTTTTTTGAAGTTAGAAAAGTTTAACAAAGAACTTTTCTGAATTTGGAAAAGTTTGAAATAAAAATTCATTATTAATTTAAAGTGGCGGTACCACCATACTCTGGAAAAAACATAGAAAGGAAGTATAATGAGTAGAAACATGAAATTTCATTGACTTGAATAATTGATTACATCGAAAATTACTGATAGTATTTGCGAAGATGATCGACATTCCAAGGGTTCTTAAATTATTCCCCCTCCAATGTCTCCAGGCAATATGTTCCTGGCCAGATTTTTGTCGAGATACTAGAGGGACCATGACAATTGGGTTCTAACTTATTCTTTTTCTGGATCACTTTCTTCAGTACAAGGTCTCCCTTCTTTAAGGTGGTCGGCTTAACATCTGATTATAGAACCTCACAGTCCTTAATTGGTATGGATCAATCTGAATAGCAAAATCTTCTCTGACCTCTTGTATCATGTCTAGATCCAGTCATATCATGATCTCACATTTGGGTGAATAAAAATTCAACACTCTGTGAATCGATAGACCTATTTCAACTAGTAACACTGAGGCTAAAATCAAGCATGTATGGGGTTTCCCCGTTGTTGTTTTGGGAGTAGTTCTATATGCCCAAAGAACGTTACGGAGTTCATTAATCCATTGGCCTTTAGCATCATCCAAAATTTTCTTCAATCCATCTAGAAATATTATGTTGGTAATTTTTGTCTGGCCATTGTGCTGAGGGTGTCCAGGTGCTGAATGAAGTTTCTGGATATCGGACCTGATGCAGTACTCTTTAAAGTCCTCATTATCAAACTGGGTGCCATGGTCGGTGATGAAGGCATAACTTATGCCATACCGACAAATGATATGCTTCCATATAAATTGGAAAATCCTCTGATAGGGCATATCAATATAAACTCGACCTCCACCCACTTGGTGAAGTAATTGACTACTATAACTAGGTATTTAATCTTCCTTTAGTGGTCAGCAATGGTCGAATCATATCTATTCCCCAAATAGCAAAACTCCATAGAGAATTGATGGGCGTTAGAGTTGATGTTGGTCATCTATGGATGGTGGCAAATTTTTGGCACTTATCACATTTCTTGGCGAAGGCAACATAATCTACCTTCAATGTCAGCCAATAATAACCTTGCATTGCTATCCGTTGTCTTAGAGATCTCCCAGCTATGTGAGTTTCACATGAGCCTTCTTGTACCTCTTTAATAAAATCATTTACCTCATTTGGGTGGATACAACAAAGTAAAGAGATTATATAGCCCGATTTGTATAGTGTACCTTTCTTTGGGACATAGTGAGTTTCCTTATATCTCAACTTCCTTGTTTATTTTTGATTGGCTGGTAATGGTCCCTTTTAAATATAATCCTTGATTGAATCCATCCAGGAAGGCCCCAACTCTTTAGAAATGATGTTGACTACCTCCTCATCAATGGTCCTGCTAGTGAGAATCTCCACTTGGATGGTTCTTTTGAGCTCCAGTGGAATTGTTGAGACTAGCCGAGCAGGTGCGTTTACTCGGGCGTTGTTCACTCTTGGTATACGAACAATCTTGACTGCAAGAAACGAGGAAATTACTTCCTTTACCTTATTCAAGTATCTCACCATTATTTCCCCTTTAACTCAATATATTTCCAGTAACTGATGGACAATAAGTTGAGAATCATTATGTACCATCACCTGCTTGATGCCCAATGATGAGGCTAGCTCCAGACACTCCATTCAATCAATAAAGCGGCTGACACCAACCCAATATTTCAACTGTAAAAAATGCATATTTAACCATTTTTTTACATATCAACTCATCTCAAGGATTTTTTTTTATTGAATTTTTTGATGAAAACAATTAGAGATGATCTTCCCACCATGAAGATCATATCCATGAAGTTTCATCAAAAAATTCATTTTTTTACTATTTTTAAAAAATGGTTTCTACCAGGGTTTAGACCAAAAAGAGTCCTCACATGAGAGGGCCTTATATATATATATATATATATATATATATATATATATATATATATATATATATATATATATAAGCATCTTGTTCTCCTTTGGCAATAAAAGTAGTGTCACTGAACTTCTGAATATCTGGGTGGAGTGGTGAGCTTTCAAGTGTTCTTATAGGTAGTTCATAATCAAATGGGAGAGAAAACGGGGTGGTGAGTTTTCAGGTGCTCTTACGGGTATGAGAGATAAAAACGGGGTGGTGAGCTTTCAAGTCTTCTTACAGGTAGTTCATGATCAAATGAGAGAGAAAAATGGGAAAAGATTATGAAAGGGTTGGAATTTAGATTGTGGATTTCAAGTCAGGATATTTATTTATATGAACTCTGAGGCGGTGAAAGGAATATGTAAAGAATTAAGCCTCACATCATGAAGGATACTAATAGATATAGAAAACCAATAAAATAAATAGGGTAAGAGAAATAGCGAGGAAAGAAGTGAGAAAACACAAATATTTAACATTAAGTGTCACGTGGCTGTATAAATGGGAAAAGAACTTAAATTGAGGTTTTCTTTTTATAATATACTATAGATTAGAGGTATAACTAGTATATAATCCGTGCGATGTATGGATAATGTACAATAAACAAATATAATGATAATTATAAAAATGAGTATATATCATAAATTCAATATGTTATTTTAAAGCCATTATAAAACGTTAATTTTTTCATAAATAAAATCTTCTTCTCATTTTTAAATAATTTTATTATATAAAAACTATTTTTTTCTAAATAAAAACTTTTAAACAATTCTACGTATTTTATTTTAAAAAATTATATGTATTTTTATTTATTTTTGTTTAGAAAACTGCATATCATTTATAGATACAAACTTAAAGTTTTTTCTATAAATAAAACGATAAAAAAAATTATAAGCAAGAACTTTTTTTTCTTTATATTAAAAATAGTTTTAAATTTTGAATTTTTTTAAACTTAAAAACTATTTTTTATAAATAAAAATTCAAAAAAACATTACCAATGATATTATAAACAATTATGCATATTTTTATTTGTTCCTAGTTTAAAAAACTTTATGTCAATTGTACATAAAAACTTAAAGTTTTTTCTATATATACAACGATAAAGATGTTTTTATAACCCAAAACTTTTTTTTATTTGTATGAAATTTTTTTTTGAATTTTTGAATATTTTTTTAAAAACTTTTTTCTAAAAATAAAAACGTTATATAGGTATAGTAGTATTAGTAGCATTGTGTAATGTTATTTGAGTGGAGAATGATAAAAAGAGATTAATTGCATCTAGAATGTTTTGGATAGAGAGATTAATTAATGGAGTCTAGAATGTATCATCTTTTTAGTTTTCAAGAAACTTCTAATTTATTCATTTTTTATTTCAAAGAGATTGTTGATTTATTTTTATAAATAAAAATTTCAAAACAATTGTACGTGTTTTATAAAAGAATTTATACGTAGTTTTATTTATTTTTAGTTTATAAAATTGTATGTCATTTATAGATACAAACTTAAAGTTTCTTTATAAATAAAACGTTAAGAATGTTTTCATAAGCATTTTTTTTATTTATATTATAAATAATGTTAAAATTTTAAATACTTTTTTTAGCTTAAAAACTATTTTTTATATATGAAAACTTCAAAAAAATTGTACGTATTTTATATAAAAATTATATATATCTTTATTTTTTTTAGTTTAAAAAACTTTATGTCATTTATAGATAAAAACTTAAAGTTTTTCTATAATCACAACGTTAAAAGTGTTTTTATAACCAAAAACTTTTTTATTTATGTAAAAAATAATTTTCAAATTTTGAAAACTTTCTTTGAACATTTTTTTTTCCCTAGAAATAAAAACATTGTATAGATGTAGTAGTATTATTAGTAGTATTGAGTAATGTGATTTGAGTGGAGAATGATGAATAGAGATTAATTGAATCTAAATTGTATTGGATCGAGAGATTAATTAATGTAGTCTAGAATGGATCATCTTTTTAGTTCTCACAAGTCTTTTGATTTTTTTCATTTTTTTTTTCAAAGAGATTATTTATTTATTTTTATTTCTAAAACACAATGTTCTAAATGAGAGATAAAGGGATAGAAAGCATTAAAGTGTCATTAACTCCTCTAATACTATCTTATTAGAGGTATAATTTAGATATAGATATACCGTGTTGAATAAAATTCACTTTAAAAGATTTTTAACACCACTCCAGGATATTATCCTTGCTTTGCCCTTGACAATATGAGCAATAAATTATATTTATGAAAAATACTAATAATAATATTCAAATTTGGTATTTTGTAAGTCACTATTTATGATATCAAGTGTAGCTTTGTTTTAAAGTTGAAAATCTTTCACATATGGGGCTGATGTGTCTTTGGGATGTGTGTAGTTAGATGACAAAAAAAATTAAACCTCCTCATGTTAGGGTATAAGTGAAGTAATATTTTGTTAAAAGCTTTTGTAAATGATCTTCACGATTAAAATATCATTTACATCAAATTTAATTAAAAAAATACAATCCAAAAGTGTGTTAGATATAAAATTATTATATGCTTGCACTTTCAACGGTTAAAATTTTAGTGATTATTTGAACTACTTACTGAATAAATTTGTTGATAAAAATTGGTGGATATGATCTCCCAATCATGGAGTTCTTCTACTCCATAATTCATTAAAAAGAATATTCACCGGGCCCCGAAAATGGGGAGGTCCCATTTTTTTAGGTCTTTTTTTTAAGTTTGCATATGATCGTGCTTGTGTGTGTATTTATATATAAAATATCATATGACTTAAAAAGGTGTTTTCTTTTATATTTATACATTTTTGAATGCTCTCTTTAAATATTATTTTAATTTATTTGTAAAGTATTGCTTTAGTTTATTACTAAAAAAAAGTTTAACGTATGAAGAAAGTCAAAAAGTTAAGCGGCTTCCCACTCTGCTTAGAAGAATATGGTCCTCCCATGAGTACTTGCGATTAGTTACATCAATCTTGTTTATCCATTATGCATTATTGAATATATTCCTTATTCCTAAACTATGTCCTTTTTAGCATATACATGCAAGTGATTTTGAAAATTTTAAATTAACTAAATTAAAAACATTGAGGGTATAAGACTTAATAATCTACTTTTAATTTTCAATTAGAAGATGTTATATACGAGCAACATAAAAGTTCACTTTTGCCTGTACCTCAATATTTTGAAAAGTACCTCAAACAAACCATAAAATTCAAGTAACACACCATCACATATGAAATGTTAAAATTTTAAAAATTAGTGATAAATATATTACTACATAGTTGAATGAAGAATGGAATGATTTTCATTATATTAAAGAGAGGAAATACAAACTATTTATAGAGAAATCTTTACAACTGTTGTCTATCAAATCTGTTATAACAGAGAACTAGATGAGTGGACCAGATTGAGTCAGTTTGTTATTAACTATTCAGTTAGTTACAAAGTGGTTATGATCCATTACTATTATCCCCCCTCAAGATAAAGGGGTTGAAGAAGATCTTCAGCTCGAATTTCAGAAGAAGAAATTGTGGAGTTCTTAGACCTTTAGTGAAGACATCAGGAACTTGTTGAGCAGTAGGAATGTAGAATAGATGAACATTAGCTTGCACCAGCTCTCGGATAAAATGAAAGTCAATAGCCACATGCTTTATTTTGGAGTGCAAAACAGGGTTGGAAGTAAAAGCAAGAGGATAGATATTATCACACCACAATCTAGGCTATTGAGGAAGAATGACAGAAAGATCTTTGAGAAGATGATAAATCCAAATAGTCTCAGCAGAGGCATGAGAAAGAGAACTTTATTTTGCCTCGGTTGAAGACCTAGAAGTCTTGATTGGTAGGTGTGGTTTGATTCGTTGAATCGATTGAAATGAAGGATGTCCCAGCCATTTGTGCCAAAGTAAAGAGGAGGCGCTGGAACTGAAGAAAGTTGTAGTTTATGGAGACATGTAAGAAGGTGAAGAGACCGTTGTGAGAGGAAATGGATATCGACCATTCTTATGGCCCTTGAAAAAGTATCCTGACAGATGCGAGATCCTTCACAAAGAAGCCATTTGGTGTAAAAATCAGTGATCAAATGTTATCTTTTGTCAATTGGTGAACAGACAATAGGTTATCTGAGGCTTGGGGAACATGAAGAACATCTTTCAACATAAATTTGTGTTTCTCATCAAAAGATATAATTGATGAGCCAATATTGGTAATATTCATACCTTGTCCATTAGCAGGAGAAACCTTGTCACTGTTAGGACTTGCCCGAGTATCGGCGTACCAAGGATTATGTCAAAAATTATTAGTTCAGGCAAGCATGGCAGTAATGTTTTGGGGAGGAGATCGGCCTTGATAAGAGAAATTAATATGATTATAGTATTCAGCAGCAGAGTATCCTACTTTGTTGCAAATTTGACAAGTAGGAGTCTCGGAGAAATTTTGACGAGAAGAATTAGGAGGAAAAGATCGATTTGAGGAATTGGAATAAGGAATGATGTTGCGATTGGGATTTTGATTTTAATGATTGAAGAAGTGACCTTTTTTCCGACCTTTACCAAAAGTAGGATATTGATTTGATTGAGTAAACTTCGGGTTTTTGAAAGGAGGATTAGCAGCAAGAAAGGCACGATTTAATTCAGGTGTAAAAAGAAGCTTGGATCTCTCTTTTAGGGTAATTTCCTCACTAAGCAAAAGATTGTGAAGTTCATCAGGAGTTACAGGAGGATATCGAACTCGAATAGAAGTAGAAAAAGGACCATATTCAGGAGGTAATCCTCTAAGAATGTTAATAAGAAGTTCACGATCATCAATAGGGCTACCGGCAGCTGAGAGACCATCTGAAATTTGTTTAATTGTATTTAGGTAATCTGAGATCAAGAGATTTTCTTTCTTGAATGCAGAAAGTTGATCACGTAATTGAATAATGTGAGCAGTTGAAGCAGCCGAAAAATGTCCTTCAAGCATACTCCATAGTTCTTGGCATGTCGAAGCTCTAGTAATGAAAGAAAGAACAGTTTCTGAAATTGTTGAGTTGATCCAGATCATTAAATTTTGATCAGTGTCAATCCCGTCAGTATATTCTGGATTTTCATCATTGTTTTGACGTTTTTCATCAGTGAGAAATTGTGTCGGACAAGGTTTGGATCCATCAATGTGACCTACGATCTTGAATTTACGAAGAATAGGGAAAAAATGGATTTCCAAACAGCATAATTGTTGGATTGAAGTTTAATAGGGATGATATTAGCTATGGAATTTAGAGATAGAGAATAAATTTTAGGTGTATCCATGGTGAATTTGAAGTATTTGCTGAGAATAGAAAAGAAAATGGCAGAATTAGGGTTTTGGATCGGAAGAAAAAAAAAGTTGTTGATCAATAATAATAAAAAATTCTCTTAATATTCTAAATTTACTCATAATTTAAAGGATATAGTTAAATGCACTCCACCTAAGTATTAATACACTTCAAATGTATCAATAAATAATAAAAAATGTTACAAAAGATTAATAAATTGTGTCACTATATGTCATTTTGGAGGTCTGAAGTACTCATTTAAAGTGCATTTAGTCGTACCCAAACTTAAATTGAAATAGGTGATTTTAATTGACCTAATATTTCTCGAACCATATTCATAGGCCATACAATGAGGTGGCGAGTTTGAAATAAAAAAATATTTTAATTTACACAATAATTATCACACGTTAACGAGTTCAATTTCATCATTTCGTTCTTAATTATTAATGGTGGCAATCGCCTAGAATCCATGTGGAAAACATTTTCACCATGTGTTATATGAATGAAAATGATATACATGTTTTTCAATTTCATCTTTGTATATAATTAATATATCAATCGTTTACTATTATATTATGCAAATAATCACGAGCCTCCGTCACTTTCTAACTTTATCAAAATCCCCTCCCCCCCCCGGTTTACATTTTAAGCTTTTGAATTTGGATTATTTTTGTAATTTTTTATCACACCCACTCCTCTATGTTCTTAACTTCCACCACAAATTGTTTCTCTGCACTATACTCTTGTGGTAAACATGCTTCTCAACCCCATCGAAACAAAACCCTCTCTCCAAACTAAACCGAACTCATCCACTAAAATTTCACTGTAATCAAAACGATCAGACAAAAACCCTTGACATGGTTATACACTACAAACAATAACTTTGAGCTTTGTTTAACTGACATGGTTATTTATTTTTTACAATAAAGAATGTGGGCATGCGTGGCTTATTTGAGTTGTTTTTGTATATATCGTAATCATATTGGAGTTCCAGAAATAATATTTTGTGAGTTGGTTTGTTATTTGTAATTTGTTTTTACTATGTTTTCCTTGATAGGCATGCTTTTTTTTCATGGAAATATATTTTTTTCTGCATTCTCAATTTTAAGAAAAACTTTTCTAAGCAAAACATTTATGAAGTAAAACATTTTTTCCCAACGTTTCAATCAAAATCACCCTTAATGCTTGTTTCAAACATTTTTCTTACTTTTTTCCTTTTTATAATTTAGGCAATAGAGAGTGGGACAGATGGTTAGGTTTCATTCTCTTTATAAGGAAATACATAGAATTTAACTTGAATTGATTAATAAAGATTCTAACAACAATTTCAAAAATCTAATTTCAATTGATGAACAAAAATTCTCAATTACAATATCAAAACCCTTGATTTTATTCCTCATTGTGACTCTAACTTTTGATTATGCTTCAGAAAATATTGGCAAATATGATTTTGTGGTGGCTTAGACTAAACTGTACAATCCAAACTTTTACGTGAAAAAATGTCCCATCATGGTTTTTTTGGAAAGCCTTTCGTTTGTGGTGGATCAAAAGAGGTGTTCTTTTCATAATATTTTTATTTATTTTTATTTTACATGTTATCGTTGGTGGAGGATATTGTGGAATTTTTAGCGAAGCTTTTTTAGACTACGTATGCCACGACATTGGGATTTGTGATTTTCTTACATGCGATTTTGTAACTTGTACCTTGATATTATTTTTTTAGTTGCATATATCAATTTTTTAATTGGATATAGATTTAGGCTACATATGAATTGTAGGCGAAGTGTTTCGTTTGTGGTGGATCAAGACTAATTTTTTGGATTAAATTTTTTTGGATTTAATTGTGTAATTTTTTTATTATCGGCTAATTTTCTTTGGAATGATTATTTAATTGATGTTATAAGATAGGGAGGTTTGGGGGGTTACACAATGAAAAGTTAATGTTCAAAGTATTGGATTTTAAATGAACAAGATTAATGAATTTTGTAAATGAATGTGTTTTGAAATAATGTATAATTTGAAATCTAACTAGTTACACATTTTAAACCTTTGTTGGAATGTGAACAAAATTGAAATCTTCATCTAAAGTCTGCTGGGAAGGCAACTGGGAAAATCACCCCAACATAGGGGTGAGCTTCATGTATTTGATAAAAAATGATGGGGTGAGGTGTAAGTTTCCCAAAATAGGGGTGAGTTGCTTGTTTAAGGAGTGCATCCAAAAACTCTCTTAACATTCTAAATTTACTCATAATTTAAAAGGTATAGTTAAATGCACTCCACCTAGGTACTAATACCCTTCAAAATGTATCAGTAAATAATAAAAAAATGTTACAAAAGATTAGTAAATAGTGTCACTATATGTCATTTTGGAGGTCTGAAGTACTCGTTTACAGTGCATTTAGTCGTAGCCAAACTCAAATTGTAATAGGTGATTTTAATTGACCTAATATTTCTCGAACCATATTCATAGGCCATACAATGAGGTGGTGAGTTTATATTAATAAAAGATTTTAATTTACACAATAACAATTATCACACGTCAACGAGTTCAATTTCATCATTTCTTTCTTAATTATTGATGGTGGCAATCACCTAGAAGCCACATGGAAAACATTTTTACCATTTTTACCATGTGTTATATGAATGAAAATGATATACATGTTTTTCGATTTCACCTTTGAATATAATTAATATATCAATCATTTACTATTATATTATGCTAATAATTACGAGCCTCCGTCACTTTCTAACTTTATCGAAATCCCCCCCCCCCCCACCGGTTTACTTTTTGAGCCTTTGAATTTGGATTATTTTTGTAATTTTTTATCTCACCCACTCCTCCATGTTCTTAGCTTCCACCACAAATTGTTTCTTTGCACTACACACACACGGTATGCGTACACGTACAACTAATATTATATCAAAACAATTATCATCATGATCATCATCATCATCATCATCATCATCATCTTTGCCTTAATCCCATCACATGGGGTTGGCTACATGAATTCTCCTTTTCCACTCTAATCTGTTATAAGAAATATTATCATTCAAGTTTAATGCCTAAAGGTATCTAATAATAATTTCCTAAGTTTAGGAGAGAAATTAAGGCGGCCTTTTGAATACTATTTTGATACCTTTGTACTTTATAAGTATTTGATATGCCCAAACCACACTATTTTGGCTTAGTGGTCAACGATGGTTGAGGGTTTCATTATTTGTCTCCCTCTCATTCATTATTGTGTTAAGGGTGTAAATACTTGGAAATTCATTCCTTCTTTGGTGTAGAAAATTTTCTCAAATTAATTTATTTGTAATAACCTCATTAACTATTTTTAATGTACATTGGAAATATGGGTAACGAGTCTAACAATCACACGTGCCAAGAAACAAGGGAAATTGTGATAAAAATATAAATCACACTCACACGAAACACAAGGATGTAGGTGATAGTGCACTTTGTGGATGATAAAGGGGATACACCCGTTAAAACTATTTATAAATTTTAATAGTGTTAAAAATAAAGACTACCCTAAAGATATATATAATAAAAGTCTTATAAAGTTTAGGATCAACTAAATTTAATATTTTTAATTAAGACAAGTGATTCTCAAAATGCGAAAAATTAAAACAATCACACAACACCAAATGTACAAGCAAAATCCCATTATTGGAAAAATAAAATCAGGCTAATAAGAATGAAAAATGTAATCTGGTAGAGTTTTATAAAAGGAAACATAGACTTACAATCACATAATGAATTACTTTAACGATCCAATTTTTTGCACCATATTCCTGGATAAGTCCTCAATAGTTGGGCACGCTTCATAACCGCGAAAGGTTTGGTTCCGCAACCAATTTCTTCGAATATTTTCAATAAAAAAATTCCTTTGAAATATTAGAAAACTTTGTTCCAAGTTAACGGAACCAAGAGTAATCACTCTCCAATAAAAGGATGTGTGAGGATATCCCAAGGTTTAAAATATGTAGATAAGGTATGGTTCCTATAACAACTCACAAATATTTTTCAAGATTTATAAGAAGATTACTCAAGAACAAAATATTTTGAAAAACAGTTTGGTCAAAAATTACTTGAGTAATCTTCCATCAGATTTATAAGACATCCAAAATAGCTTGAATAACAAAATAAGGCGTGAATAAGATTTTTCTCTTTAAAGATAAAA
The DNA here is from genome assembly GCA_949130495.1 of Sambucus nigra. Lineage (NCBI taxonomy): Eukaryota > Viridiplantae > Streptophyta > Magnoliopsida > Dipsacales > Adoxaceae > Sambucus > Sambucus nigra. The sequence continues at coordinate 201,710,763 of OX422218.1, forward strand.
CTATTTTTGCTTTTATTCTTAATATTATCCCCTAACTCTGAATCACGGACAACCCACAAGTTTTATACCCTCATGTAGAAGACAAGTGGTGACCTCACTTACGTGTTCTACACATATAAGTTGTAATTACAATATTTTGGTTGCAACAACTAAGATTTTTTCATAGGCGCGCGTTCCAAGAAGAACTTTTAGAAAAGATCTCAAAAAGTACAGCATCGCCAAAAGTTCATGGGTTGTCCACTAAAGCAAATATTTCATAGCTGAAGAGAATCTAAAGTTAAGGAAAACCGATGATATTATACCAAAAAAATTCATGTGACCACGCATATAGAAAAATCCACTTTGTTGAAGGGAACTAGGTTCACATTAAGAACTAGAGTTTGCCCAGTTTGTAGAATTTTGTAAAACCTCGAATTTGTTTGTTTTATAAATAAAGAAAATGAAAAATATAACAAATATCATTTTTAAAAATAAATTTATATAGACCTTGAGTTCCTTGTAAATAAGATCGTGTAATATGGTTATATATTCCCTTTACTATGTACGCTAATGGCATTACAGTGTTGTGGAAAGTTTAAAATTTTCGCCCATAAGTAACACTCTGATTTCATGAAAGTTTTTTTAAACTCATATTGTGGCCATTTGGGTCAGATTCCTCCTGCATGGGCTGGCCCCAAGGGGGGGTGGGATGGGGGGGGGGGGGAGAAAATCGGAGAAATCTCTCTCTGCACATGCGAGGATTCAAGGATATGGAATCCTCTTTTCACCACTCGCACTGATCTTCGCGGGCTATCACATATATAAACCCCCCATCGTCAAAGATAAGATCTAGAAATGGAGTCGCCAGCCTATTTTGCTCAAAATGGATAAAAGAACGTATCCCTCTCGACGTAACGGCATTAAAAGACATATTGATGCTTATGAAACCAAATGAGTTTGGGGTCAGGGGACTAAGTTACGAAATGGAAAGGTGTTAGACACCCATTCCGCCATTTCGATCTCTTATGGGCCATGACAATGTTCTCCTTTTCTCTAAAATGTGATATGTATGCACGTATTTGTGGTGTGAATAATGAGAGAAAGAAACCTTCAACACACGTCATGGAAAAGATGGAGCGGAATCATTCTAAGGAGTGAGCAAAAGAGTAGCATAAAAAATATAATGTGAATATCCATTAAATAAAAAATTACTATGAAGAAGTGAATGTGGATATCAAGCGAGAACACTAATATGTAGGAGTACAAGCATTCATAATACTACTAAACATAAGAAGGCATAAAATGAATAAATGAGAAAATAGGAGTCATATCCAAAGATTGGATAAGAACACCTAGGTAGCCCCAAAGGTATAAAAATTCATGTAGTTCGATAGCACATAAAGGTGGAGTTTAACCAATAAGTCTGAAATTACAACTTCCTTTGGTTTGTTTTTGGAAAATGAGCACAAGTGTAAGGAGTGTGGAAAATGGGCAAATTCTAGTTTCGGATTTATAAGAAAACTCACTTTTTTTATGTTTTATAAAAATGAGTTTTATGTGTACTAAATAATAAAAATGGAGATTAGTTTTGAAGTGAAGAAATAAAATAAATGATATATCAAAAGTGGAATAAGAGTAACTAACTAATACTAATTAAATGAGTTGTAAATGGATAAGAGTAAACCTTCCAGAGGACTTTAATTCTGATTTTTGTGACACCCCGCCTAATTAAACATCGGGTGATCAAGCCTTCATTAAATTAAAACAGGTTTCTCAAATGGTTGATTCTTAGCATCACTGTCGAAAACTTTTTAATTACTAATCCCCTAAGTAAAATTAGACCGGTGCCAAATTTTATCTTTCTTAAAACAAAAAAAAACGACCCTGCGGAACAAAGTATGAATAATCATGTATTATAATTCAAACATCAAAGTAAAAGTACAACAGAACAAAAGTATTACCGAATAAACCATCGGCTAAAAATCCCAAACAACAATAGAATAACCACTAGTCTGAAACTAACATCTGAGACTAATACCGGACCACACGTCCATACATAGAAGAGTGCGAGATCCTGTGCTAGATCTGAATGAGAGATATCGTCTAGTCAAATCCTGTAAGCATCCACTGTGCTACAGCTCCGAGTCTGGAATGGAATCATCACGCATGGCGTCCCTGTGGCTGGACACCTAAAAGGTTTTGAAAATATTTTATAGCAAGAGTTAGTACTCAAAACATTTTGAAAATATTTAGCAAGCGTTTATCACAATATAAAATGCGGTTATTGATTACACATGTTAGGTTCTCGTACACTCTCTTGAGTTAACTCACCCCTCATCTTTGGTGCACACCTAACGTTCCACACTTAGTTTGTCTAGCCATACTTCTCAAGCTAACTAAAACTAAAGTAGCAAACTGAACTTATCTATACCCAAGTTCCAGTACCGCCCATACAGTACAACCGTTTTACTAACATCTCGCGTATGTTAATTAATTCTCAAGTAACATTTCATCTATATTATTTTTCAAGACTTCTCATTTAGCTTCACTTATAAAATTACTACAATTTTCACAATTGTTGACTTTCCCACTTATGTAATTAAGTTTCGCTACTTGAATTACTAAATGGATTTTCTCTATCTAAAGGTTCATTTCGTAATTAAGTTTCACTACTTAACTTACCAATTCAGTATGTATCTTTAAATATATAATATATCAATCTACTAATACACGAAAGTAGAATATCATCAGGTATATATATTTCACACACAATATATACTAAATATCAGTCATTGCTATTTTGCCCCTTTTATACACATAAAGGACTCTTGGTTCGGAATGATTCATCGACCCCAAGTAAGAATTGGTTCGGCATGATATATCGACCCCAATTATTTTAAAAATATATATATACACATATTCTGGTTCGGGACTCTCTCATCGCGACACCAGTTCAAAGTTTGGTTCGCTATTTCTCATCGACCCCAAACATATAATAACTTTATGTTAGTTCGGAATGTCTCATCGACCCTAACATAATTAATTTAGGTATAATCTCGCTACCTAAAAGATCACATAATTCAGTAGGTACACGCCCGACCTATTAATCATATACGTACGTAATATTTTAATCTCATATATATACCGTACAATATTCGCTTTACGATTTATCTCATTAATCGTATTTATTTGAGTATACACACAACTCTAAGGGTCCTAGTTACCCCTTACATATAATTTCAGTAGTTATTGCTTACCCTATTGGTCTATTACTTAAATTGAATTTACTTCGCCCCGTAACTCAATTTCCGAAGTCCCCGATACTCTACTAAATCAGATTGTTCTCCTCGGTCCATAATCCAAGCTCTACACCCAATGGCCTTATTGGACCTCAACAATATACCTACTGGTCTTATTCTTACTCCCATATAAGTATAATGTAAATCCTAGAATACCCATTCATTCCCGAACTCAACGAAGGATTAAACACAAAATTTTCAGGAAAACAACTTGCGTCAATCGATCGACGGCTGGGTTCGATCGATCAACATAGTCGATCGATCGATAGTTCAAGATCGATCGATCGACCGAACAGGGACAGACGCAGTCTGTCTTCTTCGTTGATCTTATTCTCCATTAACAAATTTCCAAACTCCATTATTGTCCACCAAACTTTTACCCAATGATCCTAACATATTTCCACATATACTAGGACAGTTTCTAACGTGTCAATTACATCAAAACTTCAATTACTTTAAAGAAATAATGAATTAAAACCCAGAATTTCTTGAAACCCTAGTTATGGTGTTCTTCCCATATTATCATTCAAAATCCAAATTTTTATTCCGAAAATCATCAAGTCTAATCTGAATATTAATCCTCTACATAGTTTAAATCATTCTACATGCGATTCCTATCCCAACATGCATAAATATCATCTTTCTCCAATCAAAATATTGATTTAAACAGAACTATTCAAAAACCCTACACATGGGTATTATAACTTTATAAATTTTTGCAATAAACACTTGCCTTATGATCAGTAGGGTCTGAATTCGTGGTTCTTGTTGATGATTGATGATCTTCATCCTTCAATCCTTCTTCCCCAACAAGTTGATGGTAGAAACACCTTTGAATCCTTCCCAAATCTTCTTTTTGTTTTAGAAAGTGGTGCCTCTCCTCTCTCTAATGGTATTGGTGTTGTCATGGGTGTTCTAACCCTAATTCATCTATCATACGGCTGATATAAAACTCTCAATTTCGTAGGTCTCCATACCCTCTTATGTTAAAAGACCAAAACGCCCCCGAACGGTCTCGGTTTAGTCCAAAATTGACCCGGGACTCAACTAGTACCCCCGGGTATACGATTTTGACTAATTTGACCCTTCCGGACTCATTGGTGACCTCTAAATTATCATTTGAGTCACTTAAAAAATATTACTCATTCTCACCCCAACACGGTCTACACGCGTTAAGTAACTATTTACCACTCGCACTAAGTAAATAAAATGATGCAATATATACCGGTATCTATCTTCCGATTAATATACCATACTTACAATTTTAAATAAAACTCTTTAAATTACTACTCTTACATAATTTAAATCAAGACGATATTTTCTCATTTAATTCTCCAATCTAATTAAATGGAATATTTGGAATATTCAGAAATATGGGGTATTACATACTCCCCCCCTTGAAAAAGGAATTTCGTCCTCGAAATTAGGATAAGGCTGGTATTAAGGCTAAGGACCTTAAATAAAATTGTATTGCTTCATTATAAATCCTTATCGCACTTTGCCCATGCCGCATAACATAATTAAGTCTCACTACTTAATTTCTCCATAGATTTTCCCAATCCAACGTTGATTCTTGAAATTAAGTTTCTCCCTACTTAATTTACCCATTTGACGTATATCTCTATATAACATCTAAGTGTCTACTATCACTCATAAGTAGAATATTATAAGGTATATATTTCACACACTATATATACTTTAAGGAAAATTGGTCCGGCAAAAATCATCGGCCCTAATAATCCTATCATTTACATTGGTCCGGAAATTCCTCGACCCCAAGGTAAATGTAATGCACATGTCGGTTCAAACCTTCCGCCGATCCCAATATTTATCATCGATTTGGTTCGAAAAATCATCGATCCCAACTTGATCCCCCATGTATTGGTCCGGAACATCATCGACCCCAATACAGAGATTAAGCACACTTACTATCGCACATAAGTAGGAAAAATCAATAGGTATATATATCTTACACATAACATATACTACCAACACTTATTTTATAATCACCCCCCCCCCTTCTATAACACTTTTGGGGTTATTGGCTCGGAATTCCACCTCGATCACCAATAGTTATTAATTACTTGTCTCGGGATCACATCTCGAGCACTAATATATGTATATATATCTCATCGCTCATGAGTAGACAATTTGTGAGCCATATTTTTCACATATACTAGGAGAGTTTCTAACGTGTCAATTACATCAAAACTCCAATTACTTTAAAGAAATAATGAATTAAAACCCAGAATTTCTTGAAACCCTAGTTATGGTGTTCTTCCCATATTATCATTCAAAATCCAGATTTTTATTCCGAAAATCATCAAGTCTAATCTGAATATTAATCCTCTACATAGTTTAAATCATTCTACATGCGATTCCTATCCCAACATGCATAAATATCATCTTTCTCCAATCAAAATATTGATTTAAACAGAACTATTCAAAAACCCTACACATGGGTATTATAACTTTATAAATTTTTGCAATAAACACTTGCCTTATGATCAGTAGGGTCTGAATTCGTGGTTCTTGTTGATGATTGATGATCTTCATCCTTCAATCCTTCTTCCCCAACAAGTTGATGGTAGAAACCCCTTTGAATCCTTCCCAAATCTTCTTTTTGTTTTAGAAAGTGGTGCCTCTCCTCTCTCTAATGGTATTGGTGTTGTCATGGGTGTTCTAACCCTAATTCATCTATCATACGGCTGATATAAAACTCTCAATTTCGTAGGTCTCCATACCCTCTTCTGTTAAAAGACCAAAACGCCCCCGAACGGTCTCGGTTTAGTCCAAAATTGACCCGGGACTCAACTAGTACCCCCGGGTATACGATTTTGACTAATTTGACCCTTCCGGACTCATTGGTGACCTCTAAATTATCATTTGAGTCACTTAAAAAATATTACTCGTTCTCACCCCAACACGGTCTACACGCGTTAAGTAACTATTTACCACTCGCACTAAGTAAATAAAATGATGCAATATATACCGGTATCTATCTTCCGATTAATATACCATAATTACAATTTTAAATAAAACTCTTTAAATTACTACTCTTACGTAATTTAAATCAAGACGATATTTTCTCATTTAATTCTCCAATCTAATTAAATGGAATATTTGGAATATTCAGAAATACGGGGTATTACAATTTTGTAGTAGCAGAGGCTGATTTTTAGGTGGTTAGATGATGGTGAGGTAAGAGTAAAAAGTATGGTGAAAGATGGATGAAAATAATGTAAGAAAATGGAGAGAATGTTTAGAAAAATGGAATTTCGATGCACCGATTTTGTGGAGAATGTTCTGACTTCAGAAAGGGACCCTTGGGAATGAGGTCGTTATCTCCTCAAATAGTAAAAAAAAAGGATCTTAGGGGGGTGACAATTGGAATAACCCATGGCCTACCTATCAGAATACCCTTGCCTTACTGGCAAGAAAAAGTACACCTTACCGATAGGCAAGGGGTCTCGGGTGCCTATAGGCAGTCCATAACAAACTTTTTTTTTAAATGGGCACAAAATGAAAATCGTAAGTCCAAATCACGCACGGTCTGAACCGTTGGAAAGGGTATTCAGAGACCTACAAGAATCTATTGAGCCATTCCCGAGTTGTAGAGCTTATCAAAGTCAAACGAGGGTTGGAAGAACCCGACGGTCTCTAGATGGGGGGTTCAAGGAGTAAAATTTTAAGTACATACAAACCGTGAGGCCGATTCATGAATGGTATGGACAGTTGGAAATGTGATTCAGAGTCCTATGAGATTTCAATGAGCTTCACTTATATTGGAGACTTAATCGAGGTTAAATAAGGTTGGAAAGTACCGATGGCCTCTAGATCAGGGTTCAAAGTAAAAAGGTGAGTGCGTGCGAACCGTGAGGCCGATTCGCGCACAGTGTGGACCGTTGGAAAGGGTATTTAGAGTCCTATGAGATTTAAATGAGTTTTTCTTAAGTTAGAGAGTTTACCGATGTCAAACGGGTATTGAAATTGCCCAATGGCCTCTAATAAAGGTTTGGAGTAAAAATATGAGTACGCGGGAATTGTGAGGTCGATTCACGTACGGTATGGGCCATTGGAAAGGGGATTCAGAAACCTATGTTGTTTCATCGAGCTTTGCTTAATTTAGAGAGTTGACCGAGGTCAAATGGGGCTCAAAGGTACCTGGTGACCTCTAGATCAGGGTTTAGAGTAGAACCTCGGGTCTTATGGTGGAAGGAGAAGTGTTGGGGACCTAAGGAGGTATTTATGGGGTACTAGGATAGAGTGTGTAAGAGAACCTTAATGGGTGAGCTTTAAACAAGTAGAGATCATCAAAAGATAGACAACTCATCGATGTTTAAGGTATGGGGACTCTATTGGGGTTTAAAGATAATTGATTGAGGGTCTGACGTCAATTCTACGGACCTAAAAAGTTAAGACACCATTTTAGAGGGTCGAGGTCGATTCTACAGACCCAAAAAGTTGACTTGATCGATTTAGATGATCGAGGTCGATTCTACGAACCGAAGGAGTTGAGACGATCAATTCAGAGGGTCAAGGTCAACTCTACGAACCTAAAGAGTTGAGACAACTGAATCAGAGGGTCATGGTCGATTATACGAACCTAAAGAGTTAAGACGACGGATTCAAAGGGTCAAGGTCAATTCTACGGACCCAAGAGTTAAGATGACCAATTCAGAGGGTCGAGGTTAGTGTCGTCAACTTAAAAAGTTGAGATAACTAATGCCGAGGGTTGAGGTTGATTCTGCAGACCTAAGGAGTTATTGTGACCGATTTAGAGGGTCAAGGTCAATTTTGCAGACTTAAAAACTTAAGACGACCGATTCATAGTGTTAAGGCCGATTCTCAGGACCCAAGTATATTTTATGGACCTATATGGTTGAGGTTAATTTTGTAAATCTAAAGAGTTGAAATGACCGATTGAGAGGATCAAGGTCGATTATGCAGACCTAAAGAGTCGAGGTGACTGATTCAGAGGGCTAAGGTCAATTCTACTAACCTAGGTATATTTTACGGACCTAAATAGTTGAAATGACCGATTCAAAGGCTTGAGGTCGATTCTAAAGACCTAGGTCGATTCCGAGGACCTAAAATAGTTATTAAGGGGGGCATGTTCATTAATTTTAATTATGCGAGGGAAGGTTTTGGTATAGCGAGTACAGACGCACTTGAATTTTAATTCCACTAGGAGTATACTAGATATAAGATCTTTATAAGTGTTGATGAATTTTTTTTATACTTTTGGGGATTGATGAGATATTTATAAGTGGTTCGGTGCTTCTTAATAAGTTTTCTCGAAACCTTAGTGTACTCGACATTGCGGGGATTTTTTGGAAATATTTTATGAACTTTTCATAAAATTTTTAGATTTATATGGAATTTTTACAACGAAATATTGAGGGAACTACCGATAGACATAGATAAGGGGTGCCTATCAGCATATGGCATGAACTCCTGGGCTTGTTGGGGGAGGTTAAAGGTCACTATCAATAGGCAGGCTCAGGGGATTGTCGATCGACATACCCCTTAGTCCCTTATAAAAAGGGGGCAACCCTCCTCATTTTTTCACACCTTTATTCGAGTGAATCTCCTGCTTTCTCTCTCTAGCAATCAGTTTTGAGTCTATTTTCTCAAAATAACTCATAAAGGGCACCTATAATTATAACTGGATGACAACTGATGACTGGGAAGGTTTGGAGTGGCGTGCTACTATAGCACTGTTTCTAGAGAATGAGAATGGTTATGATAACTTCAAGCTTGTTCTTGATAAGAGGGTTTTATTGTGGGAGAGGGCACATCATCGCTATGTGAGGCTGAAAAACACTAATGTCTATGTAAGCATTCACTTTTTGTTTCCATTTCCTCCTTTCGTTTTCTTCTTATTTTTAGGATGTTGAAGGGTTTTCTTGGTTTTTGTGTAGGTTGACATAGCTTCGTCGAGCATTTTCAACCATGGGTCGACAGGGATAAAGGAATTATGGGAACACCTTCTCACGATTGTTCAGTTGATGGTAGAGGCTACTAGATTTAGCCTATTAGTGAGGGCTTTGGATAAGAAGTCGCGGTCCACAACAGTACTGTGTGTCTTAAGCGAGATGTGGTAGGACACGACCCACACATTCCATTTGGGCATTGGGGAGATCACGGTCACTCATCTATATGTTTTTCAGTTGATGGGGCTAAAGTGCGAGGGCCACCAGATAGTGGTGGGCCGTACCCAATGCATTTTTGAGGTGGTAGTACAGGTTACCTTAGGTGACATAGGGAGGATTTTGTTAGGGGATTATGTCCTCATGTCGATGCTGAAGGAGACCTTGATATTTAGGCTAATTGATGAGATTTATAGTCAATATGGGAGGTAGGCTACCCGCTTATTTATTCTACTTCTGCTGGGAGGGTGGCGACGAGTGTGAGGTCGTCCACCTGTTATTTATTCCGTTCTTGAGGATTATCTCAAAGATCCACATGTACGATTGGGTAGCTTTATGATAGAATCCCTCTATGATTCTTTGAATTCATTCAGTCGGTGTTGTCGATAGACTTTTACGAGGCCCACATATCTTTTTGAGGTAATTTTTAAATTAAATTTCCTCTTATTTTCTTGCTATTTTTCCATTTTCATTATTTTTTACATCCTGTATTGCCTTTTTTGTAGACGTGGTTTTATGAATGACACAACATTGGATTGATATCCCTGAAGGCGAGGGAGCTAGGGAATTTATCCAGGAAGTACAGGTAGAGGAAGTCGAACAAATGATCAAATCGGTCCCTGTCTTTAAAGGATGTGCGGGTAACACTTAATGTCATGAAGAGAAATCGTGTTAGGCTTCTACTTCTGTCTTTTCTATGCTTTCAATACTTTGATAAATTATTGACTCTTATTGGGGAAACATGTGACTTTCTACCCCTGACATTTGTCTTCGAGGGCCGCGTGGATCACGAGCATGCATGCCCAGATGAGGAGGCTGTTGGCACACAAGTTTATGTTTGTCTAGTACATGGGAGAGAGGGTTGTGAGGCATGTGATGAAGGGTGAGGTAGATATTCCACCATTAGTGCCCGTGAACTATATGTGGCAGGTGGAGGAGATGTCCGATGAGACGAGGGCGGCGACAATGGAGGGAGAACCATATACTCATTATACTGACATGATGACATGCTATGACTACCTGGACTTTACTACCACTTGGTTGATGTCGTTGCGTATCTATGATGTAGAGAATATGCCTCCACCTACAGTGGGATCCGGGAGGGGTACTGGCGTATCGACAGCATCGACCCATAGCACGGGGGAGGTGTGGCAGCGAAAGCGAAGGAGGTCCATTTCCACCACATTTCCACCCCTTTCTATCATATTCAGGTGCACAGTGGGGATGTGGTATCAATACCTCATCGCCCTCATGCAGAGATAGAAGATTTTGTAGGTCTTTCTAAGGAGGTTCTCCGGAGATATGTATGACTTTTCTTCTCCTTTAGTATTTATGCCTTTTGATTTTCTTCTTCTCATTACTGATTCACTTACCTTTGATGTATTGGTTCTTTTACAGACTTTTCATGTATCGACGGCCTGGCTACGGGAAATTTGTGACTGGATGGCATGAATGTTCAATTATATGAGTAAGTTGGCCAATTCCTGCATGGTGCTAACGGCTACATCTAAGGAGAGATCTGGTTCGAGGAGTAGGGGGTCTACCTCATGTCGCCTAGTGTGGTTTTTTTATTGAGTTTTTAGAGGGTTCGGACCACATCCTGATTTATCTTTTCTTTTTCTTCTTTTCTGTACCTAAAGAAACAATTTAATCATTTTTGGAAAGTTATTATATAAAATGATTGTTTTGTTTGATTATCTTGATTTAATGGCTTACTCTACATGGACTTTAATTTTTTGCTGAGGTCTTATTTATTACAAAGATAATATAGAATAAAATAGAACAAATACAAGAAAGACTCGAAGAGGGATGTTTACCAACATGTTGATTTTCACAAATGAAAGTTTTGGCAATGATATATACCGAAGAGGAATGTAAATAATTTCCAAAAATGAGGGGTGCCGATTAGCATACCCATTGGCCTACCAATCGGCATAAGACTCAGTCAAAATCACTTCCTTAGCTTTGATTGTACTTCCTGTGAACTTATGAGTTCTTGGGATTAGAGGGTCTGGCGGAAGCTTGAATTTTTTTATCTTTTATGAGTGCTTGCGGGTATAAAAGGGGACTTTGATTTGGGTGGGGGGGTGGGGGGGGGGGGGTCATTGCTACAATTCAATCTTCTTTCTTTTTCATTCTTTCTTATTCCTCTCCTTCTTCTGAAATGGCACTTTTCGATGTTTGAAAATTTCTCGATTTATCTCAAAGGCTTAGAGGCTATACGCCTCTACAACGTTAATTACAAAACTTTTAACTTGGGCCATATCTACTTGTGGTGTAACCTCCCTATAGATGAGAATCTTCAAGGAGCGTCGGTGCAATTTTTGTATCCTGAAGAGCATGTTTTCCAATTCATCCTGAATAAAGTGTATCCCACTTATAAAGCATTTTTTGCTATGTTGGGTGTCAGCCCAAGTGTTATGGGACCCATACCGGATTTGTCCTATTATCCTTGGGTATCACTAGCCGAGTTGCTCCACACTCTCCCTTAGATACCTGAACTTTGGTGCATGGAGGAAGTATCATCCTCCCAACAGTATTGAACTCCATTTTTCAAAGAGATTTCACTGATAATGGCTTTCCTAATGTCGTAGCCCTGGGATTAACTTTTAGGCTACTTTTTGTGACAGAAGATATGATGTCTAACCCTCAGTTAGCCATGATAGTGCTGTTGATGTGTTACCACTGTAGTCCTACTGTTGCAATACTGGAGGAGACTCTGAATGGAATTAACTCCTGGAAGAAGGGTCCGGTTATTGTTTTACGGGGAAGCCCCGTTATTTTGTTTATGTTGCTATCTGAGAGATTGCATCTGGCGGCTCAATTAGTCCAATTTTTTCTCTTGGTCCTTATTCAGTTTTAGCCCGTTGACGAAGAACTGGGTGAATTTTTATATAGAGCATGGAGCCAGGAGTCTGTGATGGTCTGTATCATGGTGGGGGAATCTACAACACATCTTATAATTAGGTGATCACCAATATGTGAATTTGGTGGGCCTTTGTCATACCTCTTTCTATCTTCTATGGCAGCTTCTTCGCCAAGCAGAATGAGAGAAAACCATTCCTTCGTGTAGAACTAACTTCTTTCCCATGGAGGACCTGACTAATTCACTGAAAAAAAATTGGGGCCTTTGTAGAAGCACCATCGATCGTCTCCCATCCATCTCAATCTTTTGGGGAGGCTGGGTTCATATTCGGGGATAATTTGAAGTGGCTGTGGAAGTAGGTGTTTGCGAAGATTCTTATTGACGAGACTGGTCAGAGATGGATTGTGATGTTTGACACTTTGAAGGAAGGGATCATGGTCTCATTTAAATTGATTAAGGCTTATATCCACACGTAGCGGATTCAAAGTCGCAACCATGAGTGGTATTCTTGGGTCCTTTGGGGGAAAACGGTGAAGATGAAAAGGGTACGTCTGCTAGCTGAAGGTAGGTCTTGGGGATGAGAGGGGGTGGTGTTGTAATGTGAAGTTTGTGAGAAGGTTGTGTTGGTTTTGAGAAGTTTCGATCCTTGTGAAGCATGTAATGATGTGGGTTGTCTGGGTTTTGATTTTTTATGAGGATTGTAAGGGAGTGGAATGTTTTTCATTCCCATTATTGATATTTTTTGTAATCGACATACCTTTTTTTTTAAATAAAAATGAATGATTTCAACATATTTTGTTTTTTTATGAAATACATTATTTGAACTATCTATGTCGATCGTTAAGGCATACATAATACTTTTGATCATTTAAATGATGAGGGAGATCATCGTTCTCGGATGGAGAAAATTATAGAATTTTATGAGAGAGAAATGAATGTGAGCATGTGTGTCTTATAGGCAGCCTACGTACCTATGTGGGGTTTGACAATTGTGAGCTTCTCTTTTTGAAAATGGGTGATTCTTAAGAGAGGATTAAGTCCTACGTAGTTCTGAGTAGAGAGGAAGGAAGATATTTTTTAATAATAGAATGGGTGAGAAGATTCGTAGTGCAACAAGAATTTGGACTAGGATTAATTTTCTTGAGACAGTCCAAGTTGACTGGACTCACCGTTTTCCCTCTATCGAGATCTATAAACATAGAGGTGCCACTAGACAAGATTTTATTTATGATGTAGAGACCACTCTAATTGGGCTTGAATTTTCCTCTCGGATCCGAAACAGGTTCTATAAGTTCCTTGAGGGAAAGATCTCTTTCTCAAACACATCGCTCTTTGACCTTTCTATTAAACGATCATTTAATATGGCTATGGTACCCTTGTATATGATTGGGCTTTCAATATCCTTTCACTTAAGAGCAGAAGTTTGTCGTAACGATTTTGATGCCAATCTTCTTCGCTGACTTGACTTTCAAGCATAACCCGCAGATAATGTGTTTTATGTTCAATAGGGAGGACCGCCTCCATTCCGTATAATAGAGAGTAAGGAGTAGCCCCAATGGTTTTTTTTATGGAGGTGCAGTTTCTCCTGATGGCATATGGGATCCGGTCGGCCCAGTATCTACAACTTTTGGTTATCTTGCTAATAAGGTTTTAAGGCTTTTGTTAGCGGCTTCGATAGCGCCATTGGTGTGCGATCAGTACGGAGAGAACTCATGCCTTTGAATCTTGTACTTATTAACTAGTTTTATGACCTCCTCATCAAAATGGACCCTATTTTCTGACACTAAGTCGTGGGGGACTCCATAATGGAAAATGATGTTCTTTATGATGAATTTGGCTACTTTCTTTACATTCAGAACCGCATATGACTCAACTTCAACCCATTTCGTGAAGTAGTCAATGGCAACCAAGATGAATTCATGCCTGTTTAAAGCATTAGGAGTGACCTTCCCAATGATGTCTATGCCCCAGGTGGAGAAGGGCTGGGGAGAAGTTATGTTGAAGAACTCTCGAGGAGGCAAGTGCAGAAGGTTGGCAAACTGTTGGCATTTTAAGCATCTACGAACGTAAGAAGCACAATCATTAATTATGGTGGTCCAGTAATATCCTTGATGGATGATTTTATTGGCAACTATACGACCATTCATATTGTGTCCACATTCCCTGCTTTGGTTCTTTTGCATTATGTCATCGACCCCAGCCCCTGCTATGCAATCCAAGTGGGTTCCATCGAAATTTCTCTTGAAGAGTGCCTTATCGTAAATAATATACTGAGTATACATCTTAGGAAGGGTCACACGGTCTTTCTTTTCAGCATCTCAAGGATACCTACCATGCTTGAGGAGGTGAAAAATATCATTATACCATTATCCTTCCACATACGGATCTTTTACTGTAAGGAGCTCAATATTATAACAGTGAGTGGGTGCAACCTATTTCTGTACTAGGAAGGGGGACATCATTATCACCTCGGGCATATGGACTATAGAGGCCAAGGTTTCCAATGCGTCGGGTAGGCTTTTCCTCTAGTGAGGCAGGTAACGGAAGGTGACATCTTTGAATTGGGAGACGAGATCTTCTTGGCAGCTTGGACGGGTAGGAGATTTTGGTCTTTTACCTTCCATTTCCTGAGGATTTGCCCCACGATGAAGGTTGAGTCTCCATAGACATCCATGCATTCTATTCCTCTCTCGAGGGCGATCTTGATCACTATGGTACATGCCCCATACTTTTTCATGTTGGTGGTGTAAGGGAAATCCAATTCGATGATAATGGGAGTGTGAGAATCGTCGGGGGTAATCAGAAGTATCCCAATACCACATCATTTATTATTCACGGCTCCGTCGAAGAACATCTTCCATCTGAGGTTCCCTTGAGAGGTGCATAGGATGGATATGAGGGTCTAAGGTGTATGTGAGTATTGTGGACTAATTTTCAGGTCCTAAGGTGTATGTGAGGATTGTGTTATGATTCTAAGGGCCTATGTGTATTTGACCAATGCTGGGATTGCAACAAAACTCTAAGGGTCAAATGTCTAATTTTGACGACCTAAAGAGTGTATGTAGCCAATACATGGCCATGTCCTAATTTTCAAGTCCAAGGTCTAATTTCGAGGACCTAAAAAGTGTGAGGAGATTTTGAGAGAGGTATGCGAGGATAAGAAGGATCCCATATTTTTTAGGGATATATAAAAAAATAATTGAATTTTGAATGCTTTTGTAATCTTCAATTTTTATGATTTTTATGATGCATGTACATTTTTGTGGATTTTGAACTTATTACATTTTTCATTAATTTTTTGACGATGTTACGGATTTTTTGTGATTTTTTAATGAAAATTTAAGGAAGGTGCCTACCGATATGGTATTGGGGTCTACCGATATGGTATAGGGGTGAGGGTAGGTACTCTCTCCTCACCTCAAACACTTGCATTATCTTTCTCTTTCTAGAAAAAGTTTCTCTTGCGAACATTTGTGTGATTTGGAAGAAATGGATTTCATGAATGGGCCGCTTGACGACTAGGCCAATATCAAGGTTGTTACGATGAGAGATGAAAATGTGTACCATGATGCTAGACCATTGGAGGATACTCATATCCTTATGAGGGAGCTTAAGAGCCCTCGCTCGGCTTTGTGTAGAAACCTAGTGGTTATGTAAGTGATACTCTTTTGTGTTATTTTTTTATTTTGAGTTTGATTTTGATTTTATTTTGAAATAAGTGTTTTATTATTTTTGGATTTTGAGAATCTTCTTGGACTTATTCGAGATAAGCTTCACATATGAAGATTTCCTTTTCATCCATTTGTGTTCAAAGGTCTATAACTGTGAAGAACGTGTGGGAGCATCTCCCCACATAGGTTCAGATCCTAGTGCAGGGCGCGGACTTTGATGATTTGGTAGTTTCTATAGATAAGACACCTTAGTCTTCAATTATTTTATGTGCTCTAGGGGAGAGGTAGTGGAATACCACCCATTCATTCCATTATAGGATGGGGGACATGACGATGATTTTGGGTGAGGTGTACCATATTTTGGGTCTGTCGTGTGAGGGTATCCAGGTATAGGTGGACCGTTACCTACGCTTTACTAGAGAGGCAAAATAGGGAATGCTGGGGCCTCTTGAGTGGGTTAGATCATGCGAGTCGATTAGCATGGAGGTCTTGAGGGAGGTGTTGTTAAAGCAATAGGTGGAAGTGGCGGATGCTTGGCAGGTACGCCAGATGGTGCTCCTTTTTATTCTGTTCTTGCTATAGGCCACTCTATTGCCTAATAATGGGGCCACTATAGGACCATTGTTTCTCGCAAGAACTAATAGTGTGGTCACGGGTCCCCCAGTTTGAGAATATAACAATTATTTGAAAATATCTAGGCATAAGCTTAAAAACATGTCGTTAGATATCGTAAACCCAAAACACCCACAAACGACCCATCAGAGGCTTGGACACCTTGCACGGGACCAATGTCCGATTGTTGGATAGTTATTGGTTGTCGTAGCACGTAGATTCCAAAAATCTCCAGCCACTCTCTCCAATTAATGTTATGTTCGCAAAACTCTTGAGCTCTAAAAAATTGCAAAACTCTTGATCTCTAAACAGTTGCGCACGAGGTGTTCATGCCACTTGCGGCTACGTTTGGGTGCCTCTAGGAGTCCCCCCCCCCCCCCCCCCCCCTCGTGGTATACTTTCAAGCCAAAGTGTGCCTGTTTTCGAATTTTGTTGTATTTCACACACACACCATGCTACTCTAGACAAACACTACACTAGATTTGACACTTTTCAAAGTTTTTAACGCAATAACAATGATGACGAATCCCAAATATGACGTGGAGTACAAATCCACCATCGACGACATCTGTTACTAAACTTCCCCGACTCTTGAGATGAGAAATTCAGTCCCCACCATTTCAAAACCTCGCAAGACGTGGACGACTTTTGTCAGAGGTTTAGGCTTGTATCCGAACAATTACAGGACAACCAATGCTCTAAAATAATCGAAGGCATCACCGATAGGAAACAGTTTGTCCATACGGATATCGATGTATGTTGGAATTTTTTACTGATACTCGTATGGACGAATTATTTCCAATCAGTGATGGTGGGTAAAGTATGGACGAATTATTTCCTAAACAGACATGGTGGTCACTGTACGGATGATTTGTTTCCTAGACAGACATGGTGGGCACTATATGGAAATAATTTCTCCATACGTCCATATGAGTATCAGTAAAAAATTCCAACATACATCGATACTCGTATGGACGAACTGTCCCCTATCGGTGATGCCTTCGATTACTTTGGAGAAGTGGTTGTCCTATACTTATTCGAATACAGGCCTGAAATTCTGAAAAAGTCATCCACGGCTTGTGAGGTTTTGAAATGGTAGGCATTGAATTTCTCGTCGAAAGAGTCGGGGAAGTTTAAGAGCTTCATGGTGAGCTATTGATCATGGACAATTAGTCGAGAGGTGTACTAGGCGTTGTCGGTGGTAGATTTGTACTCCACCTAATATTTGGGATTCTCCATCTTAGGTATGATGTTGAAAAGTTGGGAAAGTGTCAAAGCGAGTGTAGTATTTTTCTAGAGTAGCATGGTGCATGTGTGAAATACAAAAGAATTCAAAAGCAGGCGCACTTAGGTTTGAAAAGGTACTGCGTGGGAATTGGCTCCCCCAGCAGTACTCAAACTGCACCGCGAGTGGCATGAACAACTTGTGCGCAACTTTTTAGAGCTCAAGAGTTTTGCAACTTTTTAGAGCTCAAGAGTCTTGTGAACATAACTTAAATTGGAAAGAAATAGCTTGAGAAATTAGGAATCCTACGTGTTACCTAAGATATTCACGGGACCGCTGTTTTGAGAGAACAATGATAATTTAAGAACATCTACACTTAGGCTTAAAAATATGGCGTTAGAGGACAAAACCCCAAAACACCCCCTAAATGGCCCTGTGAGTGGTGTACACACCACGCTCGAGACCAATGTAACTCATAGGAACTGATCGCGTGCTCACGGGACTCCCAGTTTGAGAGCATGACGATAATTTGAGAATATCTACACTTAGGCTTGAAAACACGGGGTTAGAGGACGAAACACCGAAACACCTCCCAAACGGTCCCATGAGTAGTGCACAAACCTCGTATGGGACTAGTGTAACTCGTAGGAACTGACCATGTGGTCAAGGGACCCCTGCTTTGAGATTATGATGATAATTTGAGAATACCTACACTTAGGCTTGAAAACGTAGAGGTAGAGGGCGAAACCTTAAAACACCATCCAAATGGCCCTGTGAGTGGTGCCCACACCTCACACGGGACCAATGTAACTCATATAAACTGATCGCATGGTCATGTGACCCCAGATTTGAGAGCAAGGCGATAAGTTGAGAACATCTACTCTTAGGTTTGAAAACATGGTGTTAGAGGGCGAAACCCCGAAACACCCCCCAAAAAGCCCTTTGAGCGGTGCCCACACCTCGCACGGGACTAATGTAACTTGTAGGAACTAAGCATGTGGTCACAAGACCCCAATTTCAGAGCACGAAAATAATCTGATAATATCTACACTTAGGCTTGAAAACATGGGGTTAGAGGGCGAAACCTCAAAACACACCCCAAACGGCCCCGTGAGAAGTGCCAACACCTTACGTGGGACCAATGTAACTCTTAGGAACTGATCGCATGGTCATCATACCACCGGTTTGAGAGCGTGCCGATAATTAGAGAATATCTACCCTTATGCTTGAAAATATAGCGTTAGAGGGCGAAATCTTGAGACCCAAATGGCCCGGTGAGCGGCGCCCACACCTCATATGAGACAAATGTAACTCGTAGGAACTGACCACGTGGTCATGGGATCCCTAATTTGAGATCACGACAATAATTTGAGCTTATCTACACTTATTCTTAAAACATGGCGTTAGAGGTCGAAACCTCAAAACACCACCCAAACGGCCCCATGAGCGGCGCCCACACCTCGCACAGGACTAATGTAACTCATAAGAACTGACCACGTGGTCACGGGACCTTCGATTTAAGAGTACAATGATAATTTAATAATATCTACACCTAGGCTTGAAAACATGGCGTTAGAGGGAGAAATCCCGAAACACCCCCCAAACGGCCCCATGAGCAGCATCCACACCTCGCACGAGGCCAATGCAACTCGTAGGAACTTACCTCATTTCCACGGGCCCCTGTTTGAGAGCACGTTGATAATTTGAGAATATATACACTTAGTCTTGAATACATGGCGTTAGAGGGCGAAATCCAGAAACACCCCCAAATGGCCCCGTGAGCGGCGCCAACACCTCGCATATGACCAGTGTAACTCGTAGGAGTTGACTTCGTGGTCACGAGGCCCCCGATTTGTGTGCATGATAATAATTTCAGAATATTATCGTACCCTCCAATCGGGGGTCCCGTGACCGCGCAGGCTTTTATAATTTATTATTGAGCATTATGACCGTGCGAGGTTTATATTACACATCTTTTAGAATGTCTCGAAAGTAGAGAAACTTATGCCCAATATTTTTTTTATTATAGTTAAAAATGGTCACGACCGAAGTCCATGACCATCTCTATTTTATTGTCATGCATAAACAAGGTCACGACCTAGGGCCGTGATAATTTTGGTAATGTCAAAGTTTGGGTTACGACCTTAAGCTGTGACCAGAGCCAGAACCATTTTCCTATTCTGAAGGATGGGTCACGACCTTGAACCGCGACCAGAGCTATGACCACTTTTACATATTAAAGGAGAGGTTACGGCCTTTAACCATGACCATCTGTGTGTATGGGTCACGACTTTGTCCCGAGACTATCTGTCATAATCCTTAAGGTCCGTGACCCTTCGTTCGATCATGGATTTGGGTCGTGACCCATGAAAATGGTCTTGCCCGAATTGGTCACAGCCTTTGACCGCAACCCACAATCTAATTCAGGGAATTTATCTGTGACGATTCACATAATAGAGTGTAGTGTATTCTCTTTTTGAGGCTCATTGGATTCCCACTTTATTTATTGCTGAGTGTGGCATCACTTTTCCACCAAACCCCCTTTTTCTTCAGTTCTATCAACACTTTGACGTAGTTCCTGCTAGGCTAACACCAAACACTTAGAGGGTTGTAAATGGTGTTAATAGGGTGAATGAGATTTTTATGACTCATATGGTGTCTATGAGTTGATGTTTTGCTATAAATGGGGAACTACTGGACAATACAATAGGGATTTAGTAGTGAATCTGTCATACTACAATAAAGACTATTGGGATTATGGTATACTTGTTAAGAATTGGCAACATGCTCCCCTAACTAAGATGGTGTCCTACACTGGTCCTAGGTGACCCCAAGAAGGGCGTGACATAGGTTATAATTCTTCTCTTTACTTTTCTCCCTTTTGTGTTTTGTTTCTAAATTTTGTCGATTAAATTCGCTGCTCTTTTTTACTGTAGAGGAAAGTAAGAAGAGGTGTCCTAAAGAAGGTGAGATAATTATCGAGGAACTTAAATTCTTGTGGGGTCTTAATCAAAGAGTTGGAGAAGAACATCCCCGAGATGCTTATGTGTTGTTAGAGTATAAGAGCTCTATCACTTCCTTTTTCTCCTGACCAACACTTACCCTACCATAGGTTGCCATCAATTTAGAAGAAGAACCTGTGTCTACTTCTTTGGCTGCAGAATCAGCTAGGGTGAGGTCATCCAAGGAGGAATCTCTTCTTCCTTTGAATATTTCGATATATTCGATATCCCTATTTCTCCTCCATCCTACATGGGTAAAATAAAGATGCCCAATTTGTTGAGTAGGCCATTATCTCCACTTTCCAAGAATAATGCTAACACTAGCAAGAAACCAGTTAAAAAGAAGTCTCAGGCCATTGAAAAGAGGCCCAAGTTCTTAGTGCTGAAGATATCTAAGATACTGAACCTTAGTATAAGAGGTTAAATAAGGGCTTGCCTGACCCTTAGAAGCAAGAAATAAAGTCCAAGCCGACCAATAAGAGTTGGTTGTGAAGAATAATCAAGTTGACCAACAAGAGTTTTTTTAAAAAAATTCGATCGACCTGGGTAACATTGGGTATGTTTCTGTGATTGTCAACACTGGATTATCCAGGAGTTTAATCAAAGCTGGAACTCTTCCAACTGGCAGAGCAACTCAATTCCCATGGCCAGAATAAGGCTGGATGAGAGAGCTTTCCATAATTTGGCACTAGAAATTGTGTTATCTTTACTTTTTCTTCATGTTATTGAACTTCTTATAATATCTTGTGTTTGCTCTTTTGGAGTTTTTGGTTGATTTTTACTAAATGATGGAGAAGGATCACTTGTTGAGATCTTCCCTGGGCGAGGTGGAATAGGCATTTAAAGGTTTGAAGCAGTCTTTGAGGGATTCCCAGAAGGCCTTGGAATTGAATAAAAAATTCTGGGATGAGAAATTGCAAGAAGTCTAGAGTAGGGCCATTACAGCATGAGGTAAAAGAAAAGTTACTGAAGAAAAAGCCCAAACTGCTGAGAATAAAGTGAAGGAAGATGATGGTAGGGGCAAGGCTGCAGAGGAAAAGATGACAGAGATAAAAGACCAGGCCAAGAATGTTGAGGATAAAGTGGTTGGCTTGACTGCTCAAGTTGCCTCTTTAAGGGCCAAAGGTAAGAAAGCCAAGGATGCTACTTTTGACAAGGGTTGGGAGAAAGAACTTTTCTCAACTTCTTCCCAAGTTGGGTATGCTAAGAAACTATCCTTCAAGGAAGGTTGGTCATAGGCATTGAAGGTGGTCGGCACATAGGCAAGCTCTGAGCTTTTCCAAATGCATGACCCAGTCATTCATCCTAACTTGGATGAGGAGTTTGATGACGAGGAAGGGTCTGAGGAATCCTCAATGGTGCCTACTGATACTTCAGTGGCGCTATCTACTATTATTTACCTCCTTATTGCCAACCAAAACCAAGCCAAAGACAAGGAGAATTTTTAGCTCCTTTTTAGCCAGTTTTTTTTTGTCCTTTCTTTCATGCATTTTCGATATCTTCTTTTTAATTATTTATGATTCACCCATCATTGTAATCATGGCTTTGATTAATAAAATAACCTTTTTTACTCAATTGTTTATAATATCTAAATGATTGTGATTTTTTTTTATTGGTATTCTCTACATTATTTATTTCTCTGAATTTGCTCCATACACTCATACTTGTAACTTTCTAGTTTGATGCTAGAAAAAAAAAGCTATTATTTCTGTTAAATCTGACCTACTTAGGTGATGCAAAAATTTATTTAAGGCTAGCCATATTCGTTTGTCTAAAAAATATTTATCAGAGTTGCTTAGCCCAGATGTTTATGATCAAATGAAAAAGTCTTACATCCATCTTCATTGCCTCTTGGACAAAGTTGTAGCCAATAATTCTGGTTGTTATGAGATAATTGAACAGATGCAGGAGGATCATAAACTTTCCAAGGCATTGCTCCATTCTGAATGTTGGGGCTTTGACAAGAAGTTGAAAGATATCATTTCTGCACTAAGTAAAAAAGAATTGGCCCTAAACAAAGAACATGAGAATTCCCGATCAAATGTTGCCATGTTAGAGAGAGAAAATAATCCACCGAGGAACGAACTCGACAGTTTGAAGGAATCAGCCACTACTGGACCGGATGAAGGGGTTTCATTCTTAAAGACTAAGAATGCCAAATTATTAGAGGAGATGGAAGATTTACAAAAGAAGACCAAACCCGAATAAGCCTCAAGGCAAAGTATAGTTGTTCGACCAACTGCTGATGAAGAGTGAACCAAGAAAACTCTGGCCAACCAAGCTGCTCAGCTCAAGGAGAAAGATAAGGCCATTAGAAATTTTCAAGATAATGTGGAGCGACTTACCTTCCATTTCCACAAGCAACCTAGAGTTGTTTGAATGGATGGGTATGATTAACTTATTTGGATGTGCATATGGAACAATCTAGGAATGAGGGTTATAAATGGGATTGGTTGAACCTGCTCGCCATGTTGAAGATACCCAAAAAGGACGAGTTATGGCATTGGCATACCGCATGGATGTTAGACTATCCTGATCCTCCTTTCTCTATTGACTTTAGATTGATCCCTCGTGATGCCATTCCTCAGAGTTTGATTTAAAAATATATTGGGGACTTTAGCCTTGAAGAAGAAGAAGTGGAATATGTTTGTCCTCAACATCTTCTTGATTGGCCAAGCGACAGTAGTGCACTAGGAGAAGACCTTTTTGCTCCATCAATCATTCGAGCACCCTTGATGAACCTCCTGTTGGGATGCGCAAGGCTGATGGAAAGAGTCCCATGGAATAATTTGTATCTTGTATTTTGATTGATCTTTGTTTTGTAAATCAATTTTATTTAAATAAAATGAAATCTTTGAGATATTTTTGTCCTTTATATTTAAGCTTATGGTTACTATTAATCTTATTACTGACTAGGTAGTCAGTACTCTAATTAGTTAATTGACCTATTGATTAAATGTCTTGCTCAAATGCTAGATGTTTGATTCGTGATTGAATCAGATTGTAATGCTTTAGATTTTACTAATGTTTTTCTTAAATAAAACTGCGAATAGTTTTGTTGAACTAAGCTGTAGCATTAGTTATCAGTGGTGACCAACTGTATTAGGAATGTATATTTATCCATATATTTTAACTTAATCGGGTAAAACCTCATGTGTTTGACTTGGCGTCTTACACGAGATTTTAATAATTTTTAGTTCGTGACTTGTCGAAGCCAAAATCATTCATGAAGTCGTTAATGATGAACTTTTCTAATGTTGGAAAAGTTTGACAAAGAACTTTTCTGAAGTTGGAAAAGTTTGACAAGGAACTTTTCTGAAGATAGAAAAGTTTGACTAAGAACTATTTTGAAGTTGGAAAAGTTTGGCGAGGAACTTTTCTGAAGTTAGAAAAGTTTGACGAAGAACTTTTCTGAAGTTGTAAAAGTTTGAAATAAAAATTTAGTGTTAATTTAAAGTGGCGGTATCACCATAATCTGAAAAAAACATAGAAAGGAAGTATAATGAGTAGAAATATGCAATTTCATTGACATAAATAATTGATTACATTGAAAACTACTGATATTATTTGCGAAGATGATCAACATTTTAGGGGTTCTTAAATTCTTTCCCCTCCAATGTCTCCAGGCGATATGTTCCTGGTCGGATTTTTGTCTAGATACGTTAGGGACCATGACAATTGGGTTCTAAGTTGTTCTTATTCTAAATCACTTTCTTCAGTACAAGGTCTCCCTTCTTTAAGGTGCTCGACTTATCATGATGATTATAAAACCTCGCAATCCTTAATTGGTAAGCAGCCATCTGAATAGAAACATCTTCCCTACCTCTTGTATCATGTCCAGATCCAGTCATCTCATGATCTCACATTTGGGTGAATCAAAATTCAACACTGTATGAGTCGGTAGACCTATTTCAACTAGTAACAGTGAGGATAATATCAAGCATGTATGGGGTTTCCCCCGTTATTCTGAGACTAGTTTTATATGCCCAAAGAACGTTATGGAGTTCATTAATCCAGTTGCCTTTAGCATCATCCAAAATTTTCTTCAATCCATCTAGAAAGATTCTGTTGGTAATTTTCGTCTGGCCATTGCGCTGAGGGTGTCCAGGTGAAGTTTCTGGATGTCAGACCTGATGCAGTATTATTTAAATTCCTCATTATTAAACTGGGTGCCATGGTCGGTGATGAAGGAATAACTCATGCCATACCGATAAATTATATGCTTCCATATAAATTGGAAAACCCTCTGATAGGGCATATCAATATAAACTCAGCCTCCACCCACTTGGTGAAGTACTCAACTTCTATAACCACATATTTAATCTTCCTTTAGTGGTCAGCAATGGTCCGACCAGATCTATTCCCCAAATATCAAAACGCCATAGAGAATTGATGAGGATTAGAGTTGCTTTTGGTCATCTATGGATGGTGTCAAATTTTTGGCACTTATCACATTTCTTGGCGAAGGCAACACAATCTACCTTCACTGTTAGCCAATAATAACCTTGCATTGCTATCCGTTGTCTTAGAGATCTCCCAGTTGTGTGAGCTCCACATGATCCTTCTTGTACATCCTCATTTGGGTGGATACAATGAAGTAAAGAGATTGTATAGCCCGATATGTATAGTGTACCTTTATCTGGGACATAGTGAGTTGCCTTATATCTCAACTTCCTTGCTTATTTTTGATCGGCTGGTAATTGCCCCTTTTAAATATAATCCTTGACTGAATCCATCCAGGAAGGCCCCAACTCTTCAGAAATGATGTTGACTGCCTCCTCATCAATGGTCCTGCTGGTGAGAATCTCCACTTGGATGGTTCTTTTGAGCTCCATTGGAGTTGCTGAGACTAGCCGAGCAAGTGCGTCTACTCGGGTGTTGTTTACTCTTGGTATATGAACAATTTTGACTGCAGGAAATGAGGAAATTACTTCCTTTATCGTATTCAATTATCTCACCATTATTTCCCCTTTAACTCAATATATCTCCAGTAACTGATGGACAATAAGTTGAGAATCACTGTGTGCTATCACCTACTCGATGCCCAATGATGAGGCCAGCCCCAAGTCATTCCATTCAATTTATAAAGTGGCTGGCACCGATCCAATATTTCAACGGTCGAAAATGCATATTTAATCATTTTTTTACATATCAACTCATCTCAACGATTTTTTTACTGAATTTTTTTATGAAAACAATTAGAGATGATCTTCCCACCATGGAGATCATATCCATGAAGTTTCATCAAAAAATTCATTTTTTTACTATTTTAAAAAAATTGTATCTACTAGGGTCTAGACCATAAAGAGTCCTTACAGGAGAGGGCCTTATATATATATATATATATATAAGCATCTTGTGCTCCTTTGGCGATAAAAGTAGTGTCACTGAACTTCTGAATATCTGGGTTGAGTGGTGAGCTTTCAAGTGTTCTTACAGGTAGTTCATAATCAAATGGGAGAGAAAAATGGGGTGGCGAGTTTTCAGGTGCTCTTACGGGTATGAGAGATAAAAATGGGGTGGTGAGCTTTCAAGTCTTCATGATCAAATGAGAGAGAGAGAAATGGGAAAAGATTATGAAAGGGTTGGAATTTAGATTGTGGATTTCGAGTCAGGATATTTATTTATATGAACTCTGAGCCGTTGAAAGGAATATGTAAAGAATTTAGCCTCACATCATGAGGGACACCAATAGATGTAGAGAACCAATCAAATAAATAGTGTAAGAGAAATAGCCAGGGAAAGAAGTGAGAAAACAAAAATATTTAACATTAAGTGCCACGTGGCTGCATAAATGGGAAAAGAACTTAAATTGAGGCTTTCATTTTATAATGTACAATAGATTAGAGGTATAACTAGTATGTAATCTGCGCAATGTATGGATAATGTATAATAAACCAATATAATGATAATTATAAAAATGAGTATATATCATAAATTCAATATGTTATTTAAAAGCCATTATAAAAGGTTAATTTTTTTACAAATAAAATCTTCTTCTCATTTTTAAATATTTGTATTATATAAAAACTATTTTTTATAAATAAAAACTTCAAAACAATTGTACGTATTTTATTTTAAAAAATTATATGTATTTTTATTTTTTTAGTTTAAAAAACTGCATATCATTTGTATATACAAACTTATAGTTTTTTCTATAAATAAAATGATAAAAAAAAATATGAGCAAATTTTTTTTTTCTTTATATTGAAAACAATTTTAAATTTTGAATTTTGTTAAATTTAAAAATTATTTTTATAGATAAAAATTCAAAAAAACATTACCTATGATATATAAACAATTATGCATATTTTTATTTGTTTCTAGTTTAAAAAACTTCATGTCATTTGAACATAAAAACTTAAAGTTTTTTCTATATATACAACGATAAAGACGTTTTTATAACCCAAAACTTTTTTTTTATATTTATATGAAAAACAATTTTGGATTTTTGAAATTTTTTTTTGAACTTTTTTCTAAAAATAAAAACGTTATATAGGTATAGTAGTATTAGTAGCATTGTGTAATGTGATTTGAGTGGAGAATGATAAAAAGAGATTAATTGCAACTAGATTGTATTGGATTGAGAGATTAATTAATTGAGTCTACAATAAATCATCTTTTTAGTTTTCAAGAAACTTCTAATTTATTCATTTTTTATTTCAAAGAGATTGTTGATTTATTTTTATAAATAAAAACTTCAAACAATTGTACGTGTTTTATATAAGAAATTATATGTAGTTTTATTTAGTTTTAGTTTATAAAACTGTATGTCATTTATAGATACAAACTTAAAGTTTTTTTTATAAATAAACGTTAAGAATGTTTTCATAACCATTTTTTTTTATTTATATTACAAATAATTTTAAAATTTTAAATACTTTTTTTTTACCTTAAAAACTATTTTTTATATATGAAAACTTCAAAAAAAATTGTACGTGTTATATATCAAAATTGTATATATCTTTACATTTTTTTAGTTTAAAAAAATTTATGTCATTTATAGGTAAAAACTTAAAGTTTTTCTATAATAACAACGTTAAAATTAACTATAAAAGGTGTATATAAAAAGTTTTTTTTTATAAAACATCATATGACTTAAAAAGTTATTTTTTTATATTTATACATTTTTGAATGCTCTGTTTAAATATTATTTTAATTTATTTGTAAAGTATTACTTTAGTTTATTACTAAAAAAAACTTTAACATATGAAGAAAGTCAAAAAGTTAAGCGGCTTCCCGCTCTGCTTAGAAGAATATGGTCCTCCCATGAGTACTTGCGATTAGTTACATCAATCATGTTTATCCATTCTGCATTATTGAATATATTCCTTATTCCTAAACTATGTCCTTTTTAGCATATACATGCAAGTGAATTTGAAAATTTTCAATTAACTAAATTAAAAACATGGAGGGTATAAGACTTAATAATCTATTTTTAATTTTCAATTAGAAGATGTTATATACGAGCAACATAAAAGTTCACTTTTGCCTGTACCTCAATATTTTGAAAAGTACCTCAAACAAACTATAACATTCAAGTAACATACCATCACATATGAAATGTTAAAATTTTAAAAATTAGTGATAAATATATTACTACATATTTGAATGAAGAAAGGAATGATTTTCATTATATTAAAGAGAGGAAATACAAACTATTTATAGAGAAATCTGTACAACTGTTGCCTATCAGATCTGTTATAACAAAGAACTAGATGAGTGGACCAGATTGAGTCAGTTTGTTATTAACTATTTAGTTAGTTACAAAGTGGTTATGATCCAGATTCAATGTATCTAGTGTTGTTACTATTATCCCCCCTCGAGATAAAGGGGTTGACGAAGATCTTCAGCTCGAATTTCAGAAGAAGAAACCGTGGAGTTGTTAGACCTTTAGTGAAGACATCAGGAACTTGTTGAGCAGTAGGAATGTAGAAAAGATGAACATTAGCTTGCACCAGCTCTCGGATAAAATGAAAGTCAATAGCCACATGCTTTATTTTGGAGTGCAAAACAGGGTTGGAAGTAAAAGCAAGAGGAGAGATATTATCACACCACAATCTAGGCTATTGAGGAAGAATGACAGAAAGATCTTTGAGAAGATGATAAATCCAAATAGTCTCAGTAGAGGCATGAGAAAGAGACCTTTATTTTGCCTCAGTTGAAGACCTAAAGGTCTTGATTGCTAGGTGTGGTTTGATTTGTTGAATCGACTGAAATGAAGGATGTCCCAGCCATTTGTGCCAAAGTGAAGAGGAGGTGCTGTAACTGAAGAAAGCTGCAGTTTATGGAGACATGTAAGAAGGTGAAGAGACCGTTGTGAGAGGAAATGGATATAGACCATTCTTATGGCCCTTGAAAAAGTATCCTCCCAGATGCGAGATCCTTCACAGAGAAGCCATTTGGTGTAAAAATCAGTGAGAAAATGTTATCTTTTGTCAATTGGTGAACAGACAATAGGTTATGTGAGGCTTGGGGAACATGAAGAACATCTTTCAACATAAATTTGTGTTTGTCATCAAAAGATATTATTGATGAGCCAATATTGGTAATATTCATACCTTGTCCATTAGCAGTAGAAACCTTGTCACTGTCAGGATATTCAACAACAGATTGAAGGTTGGATATATCTGGAGTGATATGATTACTTGCCCCAGTATCGGCGTACCAAGGATTATGTCAAAAATTGTTAGTTGAGGCAAGCATGGCAGTAATGTTCTGGGGAGGAGATCGACCTTGATAAGAGAAATTAATATGATTATAGCATTCAGCAGTAGAGTGTCCTACTTTGTTGCAAATTTGACAAGTAGGTGTCTCGGAGAAATTTTGACTAAAAGAATTAGGAGGAAAAGATCGATTTGAGGAATTGGAATAAGAAATGATGTTGCGATTGGGATTTTGATTTTAATGATTGAAGAAGTGACCTTTTTCCCGACCTTTACCAAAAGAATAGGGAAAAAATGGATTTCCAAACAGCATAATTGTTGGATTGATGTTTAATAGGGATGATATTAGCTATGGAATTTAGAGATAGAGAGTAAATTTTAGGTGCATCCATGGTGAATTTGAAGTATTTGCTGAGAATAGAAAAGAAAATGGCGGAATTAGAGTTTTGGATCGGAAGAAAAAAAAAGTTGTTGAGCTATTTCAGCTCTGATACTATAATTGAATGAAGAAAGGAATGATTTTCATTATATTAAAGAAAGGAAACACAAACTATTTATAGAGAAATCTATACAACTGTTGTCCATCAGATTTGTTATAACAGAGAGCTAGATGAGTGGACGAGTTTGAGTCAATTTGTTATTAAATATTTAGTTAGTTACAAAGTGGTTATGATCCAGATTCAATGTATTAGTGTTATTACTATTACTACAAACCATACAAGTAAAGCATAAGAAAGTAATCTGGGTAACAACAAGCATTGAACATTTTTTAACACGCGACACTCTCTGAAACTGCAAACTTAATGTAAGAGTCTGGAAATATTATGATTCTATTAAATCAGTTAATATTTAAATCATATAGGAAGCTGGTTTTCCTTCTCTATCACATGCTTTCTGCCTTGAAACGGGTTGTTTAAGAAAAAATCTTTCCTTAAGGCCGCTCTTTCTATCCATAACATTGCAAGGCTTTTGCCCTGGAACTGGTGCTTCATGAAAAGTTCTTTGCTTAAGACCACTTTTTCGATCCAAAATTTCTCTTGCGTCAATTTTCTTATTCAACTTATTATTATTCAGGGCCGAAGTTCTTTTGTTAACTAACTTGTTTTTGTTCCCAATCAGCTCGTCATTCTCTGCAACGCAAACCCAAGGTTGTGTTAATTGTATTCCTAATTTAGCATGCATGTAAAACACCCACATTTGCGTTCAAATTATCAATGCCCACATTGCGGCATAACAAGAATAACACGCTTCATGTATAAGATATATTAGTCAACATATGACCAGTGCATCCAGCAAAGGTAAAAATTAAAACAAACAAAATTGACGAGAGTACCAGGGCTAGATAGGACTGCACGAGGGCGTAGAATTGCACCTACGGTGGCATTAGGACTGGAATCCTTCACTTCTTCTCTAGTATGATTGACATTTTTCCCCGGCGCTGCTCAAAACCAGAAGAAAAAATATCAAAATGCATAGAAAAAAATAGGAAAACAATATATTGAGAAGGGCATAGTTAAAAATCAGTGTAGGATGACCTAGGTAGGCTTTATTCAATTTTCAGACGTAATCATTTGTACAATTCGCTAACATGCTTAATGTGTCAGCGGACCAATAGTGGAATATGACGACCATGTAAATCCCACGTATTGATCAACAAATCGCTAGCATATCAACTGTGACAGCTAATTGTATAACAAAAAGTGTCTGCTATACAATTTTTATTATATTACAACAAATAATATATAAGTAGAAATTAAGCTACTCTAAAAGAAGAAAACTGGAACCTCTGATTGGTGAAAGGGTTATAATTCCTCTCTTTCTGCACCCTAGATCTATATAGTAAGAAGATGGGCAGAAGAAGTGGATAGCAGGAAAAAAATATGGCAGCTTATTAAGACTTCTTATTTGAGTTCGAATATGCTTTCTATGATAATGAAAAATTTCTCTAAGATTGAATAATTTGGTCACAAAATTTGTACCGGGGGATTCTAGTAGAGAAAAGGATTGAATAGTCTTGTTCAACATTTCTAAGGAGTTGTTATCATCTCGTGAAGAAACCGGATGGACATGTTCTTGTTCCATCACTTTTACCCTGGGATACACTTGAGCATTCAAAAACATATACATATCAAATCTCAACTATGAAAAAGAAGAAGATCAATGTAACAGGGAAAAAAATATGTGCATAAACTCACTTGTCTGTGCTTTGTTTACAATACCAAATGGCCGAGTTTAGAGTAATTGTGAACGTAAGAAGTTAGAGGTTTTAAGAAGAGGAAAAGGTTGAGTAAATTAAAGGCATGCATGTCAATACACAGAAGTGGCCAGAAAGAGTCGAACAAAAGAAAGGAACAAGCATGGAGTAAACTGAAAAGCGCCATTTTTTGTTTCTTGACTTGGAGACCAAGCTGAATGATTCTTTTCAGGTATAAGTTGGCAGCTCAGGACGCCATCTCTCTCGCCCATCAATATATTGTAACATGTTTTTAGTTGTGAGTTTTCAAAAAAGAATGAAAAAGGATTTCCGCTGCCGGGATTCGAACCCGGATGAATATCATTTCCATTTGCTTTGTGCTACAGCGGATTGTTATTGGAGAATTAACAAATAAATATATTTATACGACTTTAATTTAAGGGTTATTTGACTTTTGGTCCTAATTTATTATTGCTTAAATAAATAAAAAACGTATGCACTTTTTAAAAAACGCTTTTTTCAATAAAAAACAGTTTTATAGCTTTATTTTAATTAAAAACAAAAATGTTTTGTCTATATAAAAAACTACTTTTTTATAGAACAATGTTTTACTTAGAAAATTGTTTTTATTGTAAGCAACTGTACATGAATTATACCCTAATTAAAAGACTATTTTTGACTGTTTTTTGACGTCATTCATTCATAAAAATAAATTCTACAATAAAAACAATTATTTTATAAAATTTAAAACTTAACTTTTTCTTATATAAAAATACTGTTTTGACTATTTAAAAAGATGTTTTGACTATTTAGAATTTGTTATTTTAAAAAAGTGTTTTTTTTGTTTGCACCCACCATTTGAGTCAACTTCCTCCACAAATATAAATTCTGAAATTATTTGGCATTTCCTAAAGGAAAATGTTGTATGCACCGAAAATTTACCGAATGTATTTTAAAAGTATTGAAATCTGGTGTGAGTTTCGTCAGGATACAAACTCTTGAAGCGCATTTTCAATAATTTTGAAGTAATTTTAAAATAAGTGTATCATTGTCCTTTCCTAAAACACTCCTGTGGTAAACATGCTTCTCAACCCCATCGAAACAAAACCCTCTCTCCAAACTAAACCGAACTCATCCATTGAAATCTCGCTGTAATCAAAACGATCAGAAAAAAACCGAAGCCCCGTCTCTGTAAATCCATCTAAACAAGACATTCCATTTGCCGTTGTAATCAACACATGTTAATATTTCGCTTCGGTTGTACACTACAAGCAATAACTTTGAGCTTTGTTTAACTGACATGGTTATTTATTTTTGACAATAAAGAATGCGGGCATGCCTGGCTTATTTGAGTTGTTTTTGTATGTATCGTTATCATATTGGAGTTCCAGAAATAATATTTTGTGAGTTGGTTTGTTATTTGTAATTTGTTTTTACTATGTTTTCCTTGATAGGCATGCTTTTTTTTCATGGAAATATTTTATTTTTTGCATTCTCAATTTTTAAGCATAACTTTTCAAAATAAAACATTTATGAAGTAAAACATTTTTTCCCAACGTTTCAATCAAAAGCACCCTTAATGCTTGTTTCAAACATTTTTCTTACTTTTTTCCTTTTTATAATTTAGGCAATAGAGTGGGACACATGGTTAGATTTCATTCTCTTTATGAGGAAATACCTAGAATTTAGCTTGAATTGATTAATAAAGATTCTAACAACAATTGCAAAAATCTAATTTTAATTGATGAACAAAAATTCTTAATTACAATATCAAAACCCTTGATTTTATTCCTCATTGTGACTCTAACTTTTGATTATGCTTTCAGAGAATATTGGCAAATATGATTTTGTGGTGGCTTAGACTAAACTGTACAATCCAAAACTTTTACGTGAAAACATGTTCCATCATGGTTTTTTTGGAAAGCCTTTCGTTTGTGGTGGATCAAAAGAGGTGTTCTTTTCATAATATTTCTATTTATTTTTATTTTACATGTTATCGTTCGTGGATGATATTGTGGAATTTTTGGCGAAGCTTTTTTAGACTACGTATGCAACGACATAGGGATTCGTGATTTTCTTAAATGCGATTTTGTAACTTGTACCTTGATATTATTTTTCTAGTTGCATATATCAATTTTTTAATTGGATATAGATTTAGGCTACATATGAATTATAGGCGAAGTATTTCGTTTGTGGTGGATCAAGACTAATTTTTTGGATTAAATTTTTTTGGATTTAATTGTTGAAATTTTTTATTATCGGCTAATTTTCTTTGAAATGATTATTTAATTAATGTTATAAGATAGGGAGGTTTGGGGGGTTACACAATGTAAAGTTGATGTTCAACGTATTGGATTTTAAATGAACAATGAATTTTGTAAATGAATGTGTTTTGAAATAATGTATAATTTGAAATCTAAGTAGTTACACGTTTTAAACCTTTGTTGGAATGTGAACAAAATTGAAGTCTTCATCTAAAGTTCGCTGGGAAGGCAACTGGAAAAATCACCCCAGCATAGGGGTGAGCTTCATGTATCTAATAAAAAAATGATGGGGTGAGGTGCAAGTTTCCGAAAATAAGGGTGAGTTGCTTGTTTAAGGAGTGCATCCAAAAACTCTCTTAACATTCTAAATTTACTCATAATTTAAAGGGTAAAGTTAAATGCACTCCACCTAGGTACTAATACACTTTACATTTTAAGCTTTTGAATTTGGATTATTTTTGTAATTTTTTATCACAACCACTCCTCCATTTTCTTAACTTTCACCACAAATTGTTGCTTTGCACTACACACACACGGTATGCATACACGTACAACTAATATTATATCAAAACAATTATCATCATCATCATGATCATACTTGCGTTAATCCCATCACATGGGGTCGGCTACATGAATTCTCCTTTTCCATTCTAATCTATTATAAGAAATATTATCAATCAAGTTTACTGCCTTAAGATATCTCATAATAATTTCCTAAGTTTAGGAGAGAAATTAAGGCGACCTTTTGAATACTATTTTTATACCTTTGTACTTTATAAGTATTTGATAAGCCCAAACCACACTATTTTGGCTTAGTGGTCAAGGATGGTGTTGATGTAAAAAACTAGATTGCTTCTAATTATTTAATCACAAATAAATATAAATGAGACAAAGAATTTTAAAGTGGTTAAGCCTTATAAGAATGGCCTACGTCCACTGTTTCTGTTATTGCCAAGTGTTTTTGGAGTTCTCGATATGTAGTTCTATCAAGAAATTCCGGTCCCTTTGAATGAGGGTAATACAATGTATTTATAGCCTTGAGGCTATAATCTGAAAGGGTGATACATTAAATGATATACATATGAAAGGGTAATTCATTTAATGCTCTTCAAGCGTGTGCGTCAAGATGATAAGCATTCAATGAATAGTTGAACTGTTGATTATCTGGCAATCAATGTTGTGGTCGAGATGCAGCTCGAACCGCCTTAGTTGCTCGTCGTTCAAGAG
This sequence comes from Sambucus nigra, assembly GCA_949130495.1. NCBI lineage: Eukaryota > Viridiplantae > Streptophyta > Magnoliopsida > Dipsacales > Adoxaceae > Sambucus > Sambucus nigra. The sequence continues at coordinate 201,745,920 of OX422218.1, forward strand.
TTTCTCGGAGCGCTGGAGTTCCTCGAAGCGTTGGAGTTCCTCGGAGAGTTGGAGTTCCTCGGAGTATACTTGTTGCTCGGAGTGAGTCTGACTTGGTCGGGGGAATAGACTTCCTCGTTGCTATTGTGCCACGTAGATCGACACGTGTCTTCTTGTGATTCGTCTATATCAGCATACTAATTTTGGTATCAACAGAAGCCCCCAATGTTTCATATTTCGAACTTTGAGGAGTATGGAACATTCTTTCTCGGTATATGGCAATATTAAATGATCTTCCTGGTTTTTAGGAACATTTCTCCGTATTTTGAATTTCCTTCCAAATTCGCAGAATCCGCCTTTTTGCATTTTTATAAGCGCTTCGATCTTCGTGTACTTTTTATCCCTTTAGCCGCCGGTAGCGTAATAGT